>OW029914.1:24975000-26369091 GCA_932305915.1 Agriopis marginaria | reverse complement strand
TCAACTTCAGTTACAATCGAACTGTCGTTTTGAGAGCACGTGAATTACTTGTCAATATTGTGAAAAGCAGCAAAAATTATTTCCTGCGTTTTCACAAGGTGCACCAACAGTTCGAAGACAAAAAACAAGTTTCGCGGCATTACTTTTCACTCGTAAATACTTAAAAACAAATAATTTAATTTTCTTTAAATGTCATTTCTATGATCTAGTGTAGTGTCTATTGGAGCGGTGAAGTTGACGCTTACAGTGTAGACGTCAACGTCGCCGCTGACTCAAGCCGAAACAGAGCCATATTTATTGTGAACAATGTTAGGATGTCACGCGTCTTCCCCCCTTTTAAAACAGTCATTGAAATTTGCCTTGAATGTGATCTTCATCATCATCATCACAACTTTCACTATAGGAGCCACTCTGAAATCGTAAAAAACCGGTCTTGTCATACCACTCACTAAACTAAACCAATCTGACAGCACTAAAATTATCTGCCTCTCTTTTCATTTTAATATGTGAGAGAAGGATGGCAACAATTTTAGAGTTGTAAAATTTAATTTAGTTTATTTTAGAATCATCAGACTCGACAACATTGACACTCAAATATAATATTATAACCACTTGATCGCGCACGAGTCATAATTTGCTTGTGTACGATGTAAGTCAAGTCGGTCGCGGGGGGTATGGTATGGCGCTTGTGATTGGATACTCAACGCTTGTGATTGGAGACTCAAAAGTCATTCATTCAATTCGCGCCTAAGATTGGCCCCGCGCGAAAAAAATTACGGCGACATTTTTTTAACTTTGGCTTACAGCAGGGTAAAGGATGAGCAGCCAAGTGGTCATCCTCTTTGTTGTCACACGACACAATGTATGGAACAGCATTTTTGATGTGAAAACTTCTTTAGGCATTTTTTGGGATGGGGGGAAAAGCACTGAACTCACGTGATCGTCACGCTCAGATACTCGTTCGGGTAAGGTCGGCTCGAGTCGACTAAGGAAGCGAGAGATATAGTCAACTTTGATGAAGGTAAAATATAAATACTCGGGTCATTTTTGCACACATGGTCATCTGGCCCCAAACTAAGCAAAGCTTGTAAAATGGCTGCCAGAGACTGATATACATACATATATATTAAAGACACACATATAATATATACACTAGGTAAGTAGATATAAGTTTTTGTAAAGGTGTCGAAAAAAAATTATTTTCTTTCTTTCTTTCTAGCGACCCGCCCGCCCGGCTTCGACGGGTGTAATTTACGTGCGAAGCCGGGGCGGGTCGCTAGTTATATATATAAACCTTCCGTGCAAATGTATCTAAGTGATGGTGAAAACCGCTTTAACGGGCGGTTATCCGAGTCGCGTAGGCAACAAAACGCTCCCTCAGCCCCCGCCAAGTTATAGCGACGATGTATATTGCCATGCTAGAGTCAGGACGCCCGCGGGGGGGAGTGCAACGACAAAAACGAGCATAGGTCCGACCTCGATGACGCCTGGCGCGGCACTGAACGCGGCGCGCCAAAATTCTCGCGTCCTTTTTACGCTTTTAATTTCACTAAAAAACGACACTATTCACTATTAAAAATCAGTCCAAAAAAAAATGTTGAATAAAATTCCTTTAAGTACATGCAATTTCCAGGTTGTTACGAGCTTTCATTAGAGCATAAAATGAAAAAAATAAACTAAGTCGACTTTGTTTCAGTTTTTTTTTTTTTGATCGAGTAAAGTTTATTCTATCGTGTTTTGAACCAAATCATAAACTCTAACACAGATGTATCTGTGACATGTATTTTTTTCCAGCTCAAATATTGTAATTTAACTGAATAAAATTGATTTAAAACCGTCAAATTTGGTATAAGAGGCTCTTAAAATCCATTGCGTGGTTTAGAAGGAGTTAGCGGCCTTACAAACAGACATACAGACGCGGAAAGTGACTTTAATTTATACTATTTATAAGTAGAGAAGAGATATACACGTACATAGGTACATATACATTTATGTATAACATACATACTTGTTAAATTTAGGAACATACCCCAAAAACTGGCTGTGTTGCTAGGTGGATTGCGAGAACTTTCTGCCCAAATTATAGGCCAGCATAAAAATTACCCTCATCATCATAATCAGCCTTTTAATAGTCCACTGCTGGATTTTTAGCCTACCCCCGAAAGGGTGATTTGGCCATATCCACCACGCTGGCCCAGTGGGGGTTGGTGGATTCACATACGCCATTGAATTCCTTCTCCGTTCGTATGCAGGTTTTCTCCCGATGTTTCTTCACCGAAAAGCCAGTGATATAAAAAATTACCCTACGTAGTTTTAAATATCTCTTTGTGTTTGGCTGTATCGATTATGGTGAGACTGAGAGCGATTACTGCCACTATGATTTACACGATCGTCCATCATCCTCTCGTAATATGCTTCAACTATTTTTATCTCGCGCGGGCGCTGTACTAATATTTGTACTGCACTAATTTCGTGTCATAGCAAGTGTTGGCAACGTAAGTATAAACATTTCTATTAGTATTACCACAGTAATCTAGCTGATTGTACGGTAATTGATATTATTTATGACCCCGTCAACCACATGTATATCAAGTAGTGTCAGGTGACAGAAATAATATCTATTGACAGAGAATAAACTTGCTGATCTATAATAGGTGTAAGTGAAAAGTATTGATAAACTACATTTGTAATGCTTCAAAGATGCCATTAGTAGGTATGGTACCATTAGTAGGTATGGTACCATTAGTAGGTAGTTGGTAGGTGTGGTAGAGAAGATTTAGATGATCGAGTGCTCGACACTTGAACAAAGTTATTCATCGCCATCATCATCAACAGGCCTACATTGCCTAATTATTAGGCGGGCCAACACTAATACTACCATGACTGATAATTCACATCATTGAAGCTGGTTAAAACCACTTAACCAAAGTAGGTAAATGAAACTTTCTGGGCAACTTCGAGACTATCTTTTACAAAATAAAATAAAATCTCGTAAATTGGTTCCAAATGTACTGTAGCTACTTGTATAAATTAAGGATAGGCACTGCTATTTAAATCAATAAATACATCGGTCGTTTGATTTCAATAATGGCCAAAAGCCTTTCGAGACTTGCATATTTTTCAGTTCTGTAGCCAAAGCCATAATATATATATATAATTGTGGTCATATTCATAGTTCAGAAATTGCTAAACATTTCGAATATACTTTCAAAATTGAGATCTATCCCTAAACAGTAAGTTTACAAAGTTTTGTAGACTTTTCTTGATAAATAAAGAAGTTAAAAAATTCTAAAGACGGACGGGAAGACAGACGTATAGGCGGACAGTTAGACGGACAGAACGAACGTACCTTGTAGTTATACGGAACCCTAAATATGGCTGTTATGTATTGCAGTTTTTTACCGACCGGAAGTTTTCAATCCAACAGTATTATTTTCGTTATTTTTTGCTTTTTAGAAAAAAAAATCTTTCCTCATAAAATACCTTTTTAGCAGATTTGTCGCAAGTAATAAGATTTGATATAATAATGTCACCATGACCACCAATTGCAAAATAAAATGTACAGTCAATCACAAAACTAATTAAAAATACCCTAGTTTCTATCGCTATGCCAACACTTAATGCCGACCACATGATAGATGAGGCGTCGCCAATATACCCCAGGTGTAATATACTGAAAACTTAGCGCCTGGAATATTTCACACTGAAACAAAATCCCGTATGATATGATTACCCCTGAAAAATGGGGCAGGTAAAAAACAACCTTTCGGGGTAAAGGCCGCCTTTTTACCCGACTTATGGGGTGATTTTTTTGGATCATGTTTCGGTGTTTATTGCGGGTTATTTATGGAGGTAATACTGGTGTGTGAATATGGCAACGAGTTGGAATTTTATTTTTGAAATGTTTTTATAAGCTTTTTTTCTTGTGGTTGATAGGCTAGGCCATGATTCTGTAACTTTAACACGCACGTAACGCAGCGCGTTTTTGACCTATATTCCTAGGGATTAAATGCCAACTTTTAGAGGTTAACTTAACGCGCCGCGTTACGCGCGTGTTTGAAGTTATGGAATCAGGTCCCTGATGTTAAGAGAGGTTTGGTTAATAAACCGGCCAAGTGCGAATCAGGCTCGCGCACTGAGGGTTCCATTCCATACCACCACAAAATACAAAAAGTGGTGCAAAAAGACAACATCATGCGGTCACCCATCCATTTACCGACCGCTCCTGACTTTCTTAACTTGGTGATGAACAGAAATTTATCACCGACTCCCATTTTACCATTACTTATAATTTCTTGTTATACTTTAGAGTGTGTACTATAATCATGCCAAGTTTGACGGTTGCACGTATTACTGTTTTTACATTAGAGCTAATACAAAAATACGTTTAATAAAAACGAAAGGGCCCCAACAAACGCATTTTTTTAACGTAACTTTCGTTACTTGGCCGACCTTATCATTTCTTTCACCAAATAGAAATGCCACATTTTGGTTTTTTAAATTGATAATTATTGTATTTTGTGTTGGTACGGAACACTCAGTGCGCGAGCCCGACTCGCACTTGGCCGGTTTATATGTATTCGAATGACAATACAATAATTTGGTATCATAGAAATGATCTGATAAGATAGTGGAACTTTTCAATAGCTACTAGTCAACCCCTCGAGTTGGGTTCATTGGGTTCACCCCTTCATTTGGTTGGTTTTAAGAAGTCACTAATAAGCGTTTATTACTTTTTATTAGCACATAAATTATGAATATTGTCTATTTCTACTTATTGTTTTAATACATTTAACATCAATACGGTCACGCTCTCGTCTCGCTCCCATCCCGTTCTCGTCCCGCTAACGACCCGCTCTTATCCTGATCCCATCCCGCTCTCGTCCCGCTCCCGTTTCGTAATCATCCCACTTCCATCCCTCCTCAGATCTCACTTTCACCACATATTACCATAGCATATGAACATGTTTACATTTCATGAAGAAATTAAAGCAAAAGGGTTTTACAAAAATATTGGATTCTATTAACGCTTAAATATAAATATATATAAACATTATGATATATAATAGAAGTAACATTTCATATCGAAAGAAAACAAGGAAAATGTTTAGATAATATCCAAAGGAATTTTCCTCCCTTGCTTCAATTAAATATTAATAGATACTCGTGCTGTTATATTTCGAGAACTCAATATTACACGTGTATATGAATACACTAGCAGCGCCCCACGGTTTCACTCGCTATTCTACCATAATAATATGGAAGTATATAATTTTATTATTAATTGTCTAATTAAACGAGTTCATAGCATCCTCCGTCGTTATTAGAAACTACATTATTTTTAAACGAAAGTTCGAAGATGGTTTGAAGCGCCTTGATTTTAGTTTTATTGTGCGAATCACTAGACTGTGGAATGTGCTGCCTGGTGTGTTCCCTGATAGTTACAATCTAGGTGTCATCAAGTCGCGAGTAAATCGGTTTCTTCTAGGCAAGCGTGTTCCATCGGAAAGATAGCGGTCACTACTTGTTATTTCTGGTGTATACTTTTACGAATTTATATATGTATCTACAAGCTGAATCCCGCGGTGCTACCCGCGATTTTCTAATTTTCCCGCATTTTCTGGAAGAATAAGGACCCTATGTCCATCCATATGATGTACACTATCATCATCATCATCATCATTTCAGCCATAGGACGTACACTGCTGGACATAGGCCTCCCCCATCGATCTCCAAAAGGGCCGGTTGGAAGCGGCCTGCATCCAGCGTTTCCCTGCGGTCTCTTTTACATATACACTATCATCCTGCCAAAATTCGTTAAGATCGGCTTAGCAGCTTAGTCGTGAAAAGCGAACAAACATCCAGACAGAGAGACAGAGTTCTTTTCTCTTTTATAATATTACTAGCGACCCGCCCGCTCGGATTCGCACGGGTGTAATTTACGTGCGAATTCGGGGCGAGTCACTAGTTATATATATATAAAAACCTTTCGTGATCAAAATCCGTTGCGTGGTTTAGGAGGAGTTAGCGGTCATACAGACGTACAGATGCGGAAAGCGACTTTAATTTATACTATGTAGAGAAGAGAAGAGATAGAGAATATAGTAAGGATACTAGTATCTAACAGATTTTCGCATTTATAATTATTAATACTTAGTATAAAAAACTGGCTTTTCGGTGAAGGAAAACATCGTGAGGAAACCTGCATACGTACGTAGAAGGAATTCAATGGCGTATGTGAATCCAACAATCCACACTGGGCCAGCGTGTTGGATAAGGCCCAATCACCCTTTCGGGGGTAGGCTAAAAGTCCAGCAGTGGACTGTTAAAAGGCAGATTATGGATGATTATGATGATGATGAGTATAAAAAATGCTCCCATATCAAAAGACGTGACGGTCTTTTGGCATCCTCATGGCAGAAAGATCGCTGTTTTATCTCTTGCGGCCACATTTCCCTCCCTTCATATTCACATTTAGCCATTTGCATTTCTCCTTTGGCTCGCGCCGTGTTGCCCCGAATTTGCCTAATCGCGGTCTTCAGTAAGCGCATCTGCCCCAACGGTTATCGGGCTACGGCAGATGTGTTAGGCCTATTGCCTTTTGCCCTTAAGGCTGGGATGAAGCGCTTAAAATGTTGGTTTATTATTTAACATGTTTTTTTAGGGTTCCGTACCCAAAGTGTAAAAACGGGACCCTATTACTGAGCCTATGATATCTCTCTGTCTATCTTTTTGTCTGTCTGTCTGTCTGTCTGTCTGTCTTTCCGTCCGTCCGTCTGTCTGTTTTTCTGTCTGTCTGTCTGTCTTTCCGTCCTTCCGTCCGTCCGTCCGTCCGTCTGTCTGTCTGTCTGTCTGTCAGTCCGCCCGCCAGTTCGTCCGTCCGTTTGTCCTACCTATTAATTGCTGTATCTTTCGAACCGTAATAGATAGCCAGTTGAAATTTTCACATAATATGTAGGTACATTACATATTACATAATTATGGCGAATTAACTAACAAATAATAAAAAAGTTATAATATGAACAAGCCATACAACAAACGTTACACGAGCTGTCTACGTTTGTTGTATAGGGTCTCCATACAACAAACGTATTTTTGTATTAGCTCTAATGTAAAAACGGTAACTCGTGCATGCGTCAAACTTGGCATGATTATAGTATACACTCTAAAGTATAACAATAAATAAATAATGGGCAATTGCGAGCCGGTGACAAATTTCTGTTCACCGCCGGTTCTGGTACGATCACCGAAGTGAAGCAACGTCGGGCGCGGCCGCTACTTGGATGGGTGACCGCCTGAGCGTTGATAGGGTGTTGTCTCTTTGCACTATTTGTTGTACTTTAGTAGCTAACAAGTTATGTGGTTGTACGAACCCCTCAGCACACGAGCCCGACTCGCACTTAGCCAGTTTTATTTCAATGAGCCCTAAATTTTGATCGAATTTATATGGGACTATCTCTGAAGTATGACCTACCAAACAAAATAAGAATCATCAAAATCTATTCATAATTGGGGGAGTAATAACGTAACAAACAAACCAAAAAAAAATTACTACCTCCTCCTTTCGTCGGTTAAAAAGGGACGAGTTCCAACGCCCCCTTAAGCGCAGTAATACCATTTTGTCGTTAAGGGTTTGAAGGTGCTTTGAGAGGGTGAAAATGACTGGCTTGTTCATATTTAAGTATCAAAGACATTATTGTAAAGGCCTCAGAATCGTCTAATAGGCCTGTTTATAATATGCGAGAGGAATGGTGGTATGAAACAGCAGACGTCCTCCCAAAGATCTTGTTGTGACTCAATTTATCGCGGATTTTTTTATTGACATTTTTATGCCATAGATGGCAAACAAGCGATCACTGTCACCTATGGACACGAGTAGCAAATAAGTATAAATAAATAAATTAAAAATCTCCCGATAAAAAGTTGATAATTTTCAAAAGTCTATATCTGATGATCATATAACTGATAATCAGCCTCAGTCCACTGCTGGATATATATAGGCTTATCCCAAGGCACGCCAATTACCCTGATCTTTGGCTTGTTGCTTAATCCACAGCTTATTGCTAAGGCATCGTCACTCCACCGAGTCTTACGGCGTCCACGCTACGTTTGCCGGTTCGTAGTCTCCATTCTAAAACACATCTTGAAAGGTTCGCAAATCTTACCTATCCTAAATTGGACATAAAATTTATATCCGATTAGTTTTAAGATTTAACTTAGTAATTTAACATTAATTAATTGAGCAAGATTATAATGAAAGCATGAAGTTTTGGCCAGTATGTAGATTAGTGATCATCTAGTTTTTATTTAAATGCTAATTGAACGCGTGATAGTTTATGATTTTGTTTATTTTAAATAGAATGCTGAAAGATACTAATAATGGTTAAGTTTTACTTTTATTGATTATATTTTAAAAGGTTTTTGTAAACATTTATTCTATCCGTTTTTAAATTTATAGCCTAGATAAAACCCTTTGTTAGCCTCTCGATCTGTAAGGGACATGCAACTTACCCCCTTTCCGTAGGCTGCATAAGGATGTTGTAGCGACTTACTTGAACACGGGTCCTGTAGAGTAAAATATAAAATTGCTACCGACTCTAAATATCATTCCTAATCTAAGATAAGTGTATAGATTTGTCTGATTAAATTAATTATGAAGATATGAGTTTAGTAGTAAATTAAATTCATAAGCTTATGATTCCATTCCTGTATTATTCTTATATTTGTATTGTCGTTGTTGTTAAGATAATTTGATTTAGACTTTTGTCTAAACGAATTCATGAGTATTGTATATCCATTGTATAGTAAATCCATTACTAAATTGTAGTGTTACAATTGCACATGAGAAGTTTCCATGAAAGCTTATTTGTAAGCGTTAGTGTTATTTATGCTTTAGATAAATGACATATTTCGTTTGTTCTAGGTTTTATTTAATTAAATTAAATATAGCCTATTTAGGAATAAATATATGTTGACGGTTAGAGCGGGAATCGAACTCAACCAAATGCAAGAACTAGACTTTAATCCAGCGGTGTCATCTCTTCATAACGATGTGTACTAGGCTACAATCAGTATATCTCTCACATATACTGAGGTATCATCGAACGAATGTGCACCCTGTCGTCGACACATATCGTATAATATTCCTTTTCCTAAGTTGAAAGTTGTGGTAAGATAGAGATGACGTAATAATAATTAATTGTCATTTAGAACAGTAATCTATATCGATCTCACTTAGACAAGAACCAATATTCAAGTATATATCCAGCTTATGTAATGTTTATGTATAAACGAGTGGCTTTCTCGTATTTTTCCATCGTTGCGTTTACTCTTGGTAAACGAATTTCGTAGTATGCATGTTTGTGGTTTGAGTATATCCAAAACCATATTATATAGGTATGTGTTATTCTCGTTTAACATATCGCAGCAGTTGAACTAAGTCAACGGTTTTCGTCGTAGAAACACTTGTTTGTTTGGGCTGTCAAAAGCATCTCTGATCGATATAAAATCTCCGTCCTAAAGACTTAATTATATCCAACCCAAATTGATGTAATTAAACGTTTCAAGTTTTTATTATCAAGGATTTATTTTCAATCCATTAAGTTATTAATTATGAGGTGTCATGTGTAAATCATAAATCATGTAAATATACATTATGTCATTACTCCAAACATTATAGCAAAGCGTCAATTATTCATTTAAAAAATCTCATATGCGAATTAATAATTCCAAATAAATACTTAGAAATTATTTGTACTAAGTATTTGCAGCATTCAGTTCCCGTCGGCTTTAAGTATAATTCGCTTAGATCTCTTTAAAATAAGATAAAGCGTTCAAATTCCGTCGGCTTCCTTTACATAAAGAATAAAATATTTCAGATCCGTCGGCTCTAAGTTTAAGTACATAGCTCTCTCCTTTACATTAAACATTCAGTAATCTAATAAATATTTAGATCACGGGCACCAAGTAAAACTACTTAGGTTGTCTTTTACATCAGGAATATAACATTTAGAAATCAATTGCACCAAGTAACTACTTAGCTTCCCCTTCGTATTGAATAATATTTAGATTACGGGCACTAAGTAAAACTTAGCTTCCCCTACGTATTGAATAAATATTTAGATCACGGGCACCAAGTAAAACTTAGCTTTCTTTTTCAGCTTGTAGACCCTGAACAGCATCCAGCTATCTCGTCCCACTCACTCACTAAGAAACATTAATTTTAACACAAGGAATTCATATTTCCCAATATATAATCAATTCTACACCGATTTTAATTAATTAGTCACTAAAACACACGCCAGCTCAAATTTCATTATTTGAATTGTTTCGCGTCGGACACCCCTTTCAGAACTGAATCCTCATTCCAAATCTTTTCAACTCCGACGCATTTTTTGAACCATCCCTAAGGCGTAACTTTTTCTAATTAAAGGCTTCCTATTGGTTTAAACATGATTTGCGTGTCTGGGCGTTAAATTCACACACTTACAAAAATTTAAGTGCAAGGCAGTTTTTTTTTCATAACTGCTTAAGATTTAAAACAAAGGCGAAATTTTCAACAAAAAATTGTTTATCTAACGTCGAATTTGGTCAGCACATTAAGTTAGAAATTTATTGCTTTTCAAGTGTAGTTATTCCATAGAATTGGCCTTGTCTTTATAATTTTTTTATCTTAACTAATATATTTTACAAGTCACACGTCACATTCTAAGAGAGGTCATTAATTTTGTATGTTTATTACTTCCAGATAACTTTAGAAGTTAAACAAATCTGTCACTAAGCTTTTCTAAGTATTTTTGCGATAACATAGTAAATTTAACTACGTGTTGAAATTATATGAAACTTTAATTGAAGTGGCATAATTTTGAGCTGTTACATCCCCCTCTCTGATTTTCTAATGAAATGTGTTTATAACATTTTATTTGCACAATCAAATCTAGGAATTTCAAATACAACCCAAATATGAAGCTCTAATAAACTTTATATGTTATCGATTGTTTAGATTAGAATCTTTTCCCCTCTCAGACATTAGCACATCCTAAATTTAATCAGTCAACGTGATATTACCTATTTTTCTTACCTAAGTATATTACATGTCAGAATAAGTCATATGATTTAAGTTACACATAGGAACATACAACCATACATGTTAACAAACATACATCTTACATTACATACATACATACGCCTAAATATGTTTAGTCTTTTTTCTTAAAATTACTGCCTTACCTCCATCATTACCATCATAATCATAAAAGCTCGATAATCTAAATATTATGTTATTGTCCAAACATAATCCTAGAATTTCGTTGTTCTGTTAGAATAATTAACCTTGCAGGTGTTCGCATTTGCAAGTTGCCGGTATTAACTTCGAAGAATCCACAATTAAGTATAACTATAGAAATATGTCCGTAGCTGCAGTCATAACCCTGTATCGGTACTCGTAGATAAGTAGAACTAAATATATTTTTCATCCACGAAGCCATCGTCATCATCATCATCATTTCAACTCGTTCCATGTTCCCACTGCTAAGATTTAGTCCTCAGTATTATCATAATCATCATAATATCTTCTTTATCATCATCATTATAGTCTCAATATTTATTTTAGTAAGATTAAAATAAATAAAGGTTTATTTCCTTTAAATAGGCTCACAGGATTCGAACCTGTTCGTTGTCAATATATCGTGAAATCCCGCTAATAATAAGTGATGCTCGAAACCACCTTATTTTAGTAAGATTGAAATAAATATGTTTATTTCCTTTAAAATGGACTCACAGGATTCGAACCTGTTCGTTGTCAATATATCGTGTAATCCCTTTAATAATAAGTGATGCTCGAAACCACTTTATTTTAGTAAGATAGAATTAAATAAAATGTTTATTTCCTTTAAGATGCGCTCACAGGATTCGAACCTGTTCGTTGTCAATATATCGTGAAATCCTGCTAATAATAAGTGATGCTCGAAACCACTTTATTTTAGTAAGATAGAATTAAACAAAATGTTTATTTCCTTTAAGATGCGCTCACAGGATTCGAACCTGTTCATTGTCAATATATCGTGAAATCCCTTTAATAATAAGTGATGCTCGAAACCACTTCCTTCTCATCAAATCTCACATAAAATAAATTAATGTTAATTTCCTCACAAAATCCACATCAAACCTGTATTTTTTTTTCAAACGTGAAAATAGTACTTAAAATAGTTATGTACAGCGGACTCGAACCGTTTCCATATCATTTTTTTTTTTCTAAATTCTAAATGAAATTCTCGATAACAATATCATCTAATTACAATCAAAATTTACAAGAATCGAACTTGTTCAAAGTATATTTTTCCTATGAATACATCTTTGATGATAATAATTAGCTAAGTCTGTCGCATCTATCCACATTCCATATGTTAAATTAAATTTGCACCCCTCACTCTTTGATATACAAATAAATGACCCACTTTTGAGCTATTATCAAATACGATATCACCACAGTTCCCAACTGTAGTCTGTGAAATATTTCGTCAGTCGATACTATTATTTATTGTTGTAAATATAACATCCCAGAAACACAAAATTCTGTAAAAGTAATTAGATAAGTCACACGCTCCAAACGATCGAAAACACCAACAAAGAACTTAAATTCCAAGCTATAGAAATTATTTTTACTGTCTTAAAGTCGTAATACAGACCGTCTGTTATATTATCAGTGTCATAAACCATTCAAAATCACTTCCGAGTTCAACTAATTTTTAACATCTATTGTTATTAAGTTTGCACGTGTTACTAATGGCCAAACTATCTCGTCTTGTTCTAAGATAAAAGATTTTAACAGAATGACATAGATCATAAACCTTTTCTCTAGAATTGTAACTAACTGGCATGGTTCGTAAACCTTTTTCCTAGAGTTGTGAAATTATAAAATCCTACGTTGTGTTTATTTTAACCGACTTCATAAGAAATAATGTTTCCAATTTAATTTTATACCTCTGTTTATTTTTAACCGATTACAAAAGAAATAATGTTCTTAATTGACCTTTATTTTTATTTTAAAAATCCTACGTTGTGTTTATTTTTAACCGATTGCAAAAGATAGAATGTTGTCAATTTAACCCTTATTTTTTTTATTATAAAAAACTTACGTTGTGCTTATTTTTAACCGATTACAAAAAGATAGAATGTTCTCAAGTTAATTTTATACCTCTACGTTGTGTATTGCAATAATCCAAATTCTTTTATTTCGTTGCAATAATAAATTATTACATTTTTAATTGACGAGATCCCTCGGTCGCGGCACCAGATGAAAGGTTCGCAAATCTTACCTATCCTAAATTGGACATAAAATTTATATCCGATTAGTTTTAAGATTTAACTTAGTAATTTAACATTAATTAATTGAGCAAGATTATAATGAAAGCATGAAGTTTTGGCCAGTATGTAGATTAGTGATCATCTAGTTTTTATTTAAATGCTAATTGAACGCGTGATAGTTTATGATTTTGTTTATTTTAAATAGAATGCTGAAAGATACTAATAATGGTTAAGTTTTACTTTTATTGATTATATTTTAAAAGGTTTTTGTAAACATTTATTCTATCCGTTTTTAAATTTATAGCCTAGATAAAACCCTTTGTTAGCCTCTCGATCTGTAAGGGACATGCAACTTACCCCCTTTCCGTAGGCTGCATAAGGATGTTGTAGCGACTTACTTGAACACGGGTCCTGTAGAGTAAAATATAAAATTGCTACCGACTCTAAATATCATTCCTAATCTAAGATAAGTGTATAGATTTGTCTGATTAAATTAATTATGAAGATATGAGTTTAGTAGTAAATTAAATTCATAAGCTTATGATTCCATTCCTGTATTATTCTTATATTTGTATTGTCGTTGTTGTTAAGATAATTTGATTTAGACTTTTGTCTAAACGAATTCATGAGTATTGTATATCCATTGTATAGTAAATCCATTACTAAATTGTAGTGTTACAATTGCACATGAGAAGTTTCCATGAAAGCTTATTTGTAAGCGTTAGTGTTATTTATGCTTTAGATAAATGACATATTTCGTTTGTTCTAGGTTTTATTTAATTAAATTAAATATAGCCTATTTAGGAATAAATATATGTTGACGGTTAGAGCGGGAATCGAACTCAACCAAATGCAAGAACTAGACTTTAATCCAGCGGTGTCATCTCTTCATAACGATGTGTACTAGGCTACAATCAGTATATCTCTCACATATACTGAGGTATCATCGAACGAATGTGCACCCTGTCGTCGACACATATCGTATAATATTCCTTTTCCTAAGTTGAAAGTTGTGGTAAGATAGAGATGACGTAATAATAATTAATTGTCATTTAGAACAGTAATCTATATCGATCTCACTTAGACAAGAACCAATATTCAAGTATATATCCAGCTTATGTAATGTTTATGTATAAACGAGTGGCTTTCTCGTATTTTTCCATCGTTGCGTTTACTCTTGGTAAACGAATTTCGTAGTATGCATGTTTGTGGTTTGAGTATATCCAAAACCATATTATATAGGTATGTGTTATTCTCGTTTAACATATCGCAGCAGTTGAACTAAGTCAACGGTTTTCGTCGTAGAAACACTTGTTTGTTTGGGCTGTCAAAAGCATCTCTGATCGATATAAAATCTCCGTCCTAAAGACTTAATTATATCCAACCCAAATTGATGTAATTAAACGTTTCAAGTTTTTATTATCAAGGATTTATTTTCAATCCATTAAGTTATTAATTATGAGGTGTCATGTGTAAATCATAAATCATGTAAATATACATTATGTCATTACTCCAAACATTATAGCAAAGCGTCAATTATTCATTTAAAAAATCTCATATGCGAATTAATAATTCCAAATAAATACTTAGAAATTATTTGTACTAAGTATTTGCAGCATTCAGTTCCCGTCGGCTTTAAGTATAATTCGCTTAGATCTCTTTAAAATAAGATAAAGCGTTCAAATTCCGTCGGCTTCCTTTACATAAAGAATAAAATATTTCAGATCCGTCGGCTCTAAGTTTAAGTACATAGCTCTCTCCTTTACATTAAACATTCAGTAATCTAATAAATATTTAGATCACGGGCACCAAGTAAAACTACTTAGGTTGTCTTTTACATCAGGAATATAACATTTAGAAATCAATTGCACCAAGTAACTACTTAGCTTCCCCTTCGTATTGAATAATATTTAGATTACGGGCACTAAGTAAAACTTAGCTTCCCCTACGTATTGAATAAATATTTAGATCACGGGCACCAAGTAAAACTTAGCTTTCTTTTTCAGCTTGTAGACCCTGAACAGCATCCAGCTATCTCGTCCCACTCACTCACTAAGAAACATTAATTTTAACACAAGGAATTCATATTTCCCAATATATAATCAATTCTACACCGATTTTAATTAATTAGTCACTAAAACACACGCCAGCTCAAATTTCATTATTTGAATTGTTTCGCGTCGGACACCCCTTTCAGAACTGAATCCTCATTCCAAATCTTTTCAACTCCGACGCATTTTTTGAACCATCCCTAAGGCGTAACTTTTTCTAATTAAAGGCTTCCTATTGGTTTAAACATGATTTGCGTGTCTGGGCGTTAAATTCACACACTTACAAAAATTTAAGTGCAAGGCAGTTTTTTTTTCATAACTGCTTAAGATTTAAAACAAAGGCGAAATTTTCAACAAAAAATTGTTTATCTAACGTCGAATTTGGTCAGCACATTAAGTTAGAAATTTATTGCTTTTCAAGTGTAGTTATTCCATAGAATTGGCCTTGTCTTTATAATTTTTTTATCTTAACTAATATATTTTACAAGTCACACGTCACATTCTAAGAGAGGTCATTAATTTTGTATGTTTATTACTTCCAGATAACTTTAGAAGTTAAACAAATCTGTCACTAAGCTTTTCTAAGTATTTTTGCGATAACATAGTAAATTTAACTACGTGTTGAAATTATATGAAACTTTAATTGAAGTGGCATAATTTTGAGCTGTTACAATCTACCCAAATGGTTATCGGTTCTACGACAGGTATGTTATTTAGCCGAGTTACGGTGACTTTGGTTCTCAGGCAAATTCATCATCATCATCAGTCCGTAGACGTCCACTGCTGAACATGGGCTTCCCCTTTGACCACCACACTGGACGACAGCTTGACATCTGCATCCACTGGATTACCGCGACTCTCACGATGTTGTCTGTCCATCTAGTGCCTACCTAAGCTACGTCTTTGTGGTTCCAAGCGGTTTGTGGTCTCCATTCAAGAATCTTTCTTCCCCTTCGGTTATCGGTTTTTCGAGCTATGTGGCCTGCCCATTGCCATTTCGACTTGCAAATTTTAACAGCTATGTCGATGACTCAGGTTCTTTGGCGAATATCCACGTTCCGAATTCTATCGCGCAATGAAAAATTATCTCGTTGCAAATACGATATCTCAGAGAAACACCGAACTTTATCATAGCTCGCTAAACGACATGTCTGTACACAATCTCCAGTCTCCACAGCGTACATCCTATTAGACCCCGACTTCCCCTATTCCAATTCCAACCTTACTAACATCAAAACAAAGTCTAAAAATTACAGACCCATCTTCAAACGCACTGAAAAATGCATACAACTCTCCTTCCCGCATAGTTGTCATAAACAAGGCGACTCTTTTGTTGAAATGAAGGCAAGGTTGGCATTTATTATGCAGTGTGTAGCACTAATGCCATGTACAGACATAGCAAACACAGCGAATGAGAATGCGCAGCGTCTCTTTGATTTCAGATGAAATATGATGAGAAACGCGACATATTATGTACAACAACAACTATATTGTAGGGAAGATATACTCTATTGACACAAAGTAGGGCTGGTACGGCTGCTAATTCGGCAGAGCAGCACAAGTGACGCAAATATGCAGTGGTTACATATTTGAGGCGTTTGAGGTCGAGACGTTGAGCCCTTGGGGACCGGGGGCTGACTTCATGTTCAAAAATGTTTTAGAGCGCTTGGTTATTGCGACGCGTGACGAAATGCTGGCGTGTTTCTGGCTCAACGCATTACCATTCAGCGTGGTAATTCCGCCAGCATGCTGGGTACGCTGCCGACTAATAGGTGGGCTTGAGCATTTGGATTGTCTTCTGGACTTTGGACTGTAGTTTCTTGTCTCTTGCTATTCTCATCCATTCCCTTCCAAGTCTTCGAGTAAAAATATCTTCCCAGCGTCAATTTGGACTTCCTTTTTTTAGTTTTTTCCTCTTGGCACCAATTCTATTTATTTTTTCTCCATCAATCGTTTTAAATTCGTTCGTGCGTCGGAAAAAGTATCATATGTCCGTCCTCATGATGCACACTATCTTCATGCCAAATTTCGTTAAGATAGGCTTAGCCGATTAGTCAGAAAAAGCATGTAAACAGACATAGAGACAGAGCTACGTTCGCTTTCATAATATTAGTTAGGATTATAAATTTGAATGTATGTTTGTTTGGTTCCCGTTGACGCAGCAACAGAGAATAGAATCGACTTGAATTTTGTAAGGAGATAGTTAAAGGGCCGTAGAGTGATACGTCTTTAACTTTTGGCTTTTTGGAAAAACTCAGATTCATACAGCAGGCAATGGAGAGAGCTATGCTCGAGTTTCTTTGCGCGATAAAATCCGGAACGTGGATATTCGCCAAAGAACTAGAGTCACCGACATGGCTACTACAATTTGCAAGTTGAAGTGGCAATGGGCAGGCCACATCGCTCATAGAACCTTTAACCAATGGAAAGAAAAGTTCTTGAGTAGAGACCACGAAGCGGAAGACGCAGCGTAGGTAGGCCTCCCACTAGACGGACCGACGACATCGTGAGAGTCGCGGGCATCCAGTGGATGCAGATGTCAGAATGCCATGACGGGATGGTGCGAGGCCTATGTTCAGCAGTGGACGTCTTCTGGCTGATGAAGATGATGAGAATAATAAGTCTATATGAGTGAAGCCGCGGAGCGCAGGCAGTACATGTAGGTATACAATCTCGCACCGAATCTCAGCATACAATAAAGTTAAACAAATCAATATAAACGTACAAGCTCGAATTACGTCGAGATCCAATACCTATCCAATAACTGTAAACCCTGGTGTTCTGTCATATCTCCGTGAAATTCATTGTACAGTGTGACCGACTCCGTAGAGCTGTATAAATATTCGGGACAAATATTCGGGACATTTTTGCACACACGATCATCTGACCCCAAACTAAGCAAAGCTTGTGATATGGCTGCCAGAGACTGATATACATACATATATAGGTTTAAATACATACTTAAATAGATATTAACACCCAGATATAGAACAAACACAAATGTTCATCACACAAATATTTGTCCTAGGTGGGAATCGAACCCACGCCCCTAAGCTCAGAAGGCAGGTTCACTACCAACTGGACCAACGGGCTATCTAAATATTCTATAGAGGCACCACCATCGGATTTTCTGAACAAAATTCTGATAGCCTTCCGTTTCAAATATATAGCTCTATGGCCACTGCATTTATAAGTTATATGAGGTGTATAAATACCTTTACTTTATTTCTTACCTTGACGCTGACTGTGACTGAATTATTTGACGATATTAACCAAAACTTAAAAATATATAAATACTTTGACACTGGCAAATGCACAAGACTGGCAACGCCAAAATCCTATCAAAAGGAAAGAAAAAAATCAAAAAGACAATAATTTGCCACCAATTTCTTTAGCAAAGTATAGCGATGCATGTTCTTGAATAAATAAACACATTAAATACCCTGTTTGGGGAAATATATTTACATACATACGCTGCCGAGAATATTTGGTTTAAAATATAACGAAAGCTTTAGAAAATCATAACGAGGATATTTTCTTGAACAAAATGAGAAGGAAAAATTTCTCAAGTCATGTTTGTTTACTAATGTACCTCGTCTCGATAATTTACAACGAAATAGTAGCAGCTAATTTTGGCTTTAACTGTCTCCCTGACAGGCGGGCGTGGTTTATGTAGCTTTAAGGCGATCGTGCACTATATGCGACCAGCAGACCTATTACAATCTCTGAAATGCCGTGATTCTGACCAGTGTCATCTTTTTCGTAGATTTTAATGTTATTTGAAGATAAGTTGAAAAAAACTGACTCCTTCGTTTATGAACATGAAAATAACTTTAAAATATTTACAATGGTATTATAAAGTGAATGCCAAATCGCAATTTTTGAGTTTCTAACTAAAAATTTGGATTGGATTCTTCTAGGCAAGCGTGCTCCGTTGTAGACCGCATTATCGCTTAACATCATGCGAGATGGTGGTCAAACGCAAGGCTATTATTAAATAAATAAAGAACGTTGTTTTCGATTTTACTGGCCGATGTCGCCTCCCGGTTGCGTCGACCATCGAGAGACTGTGTTCGAGACAGAAATCCAGTCATGCCGCATGCATGACTTGGTCAGGGTTGGGACCAGATTAGTTCAATTTGGCCAAATATAGTGCACGATTATATTTTAAGCTTGTTTACGTACTGTTTTTAAGACTTGTCTAAACGGTGGCAAGAGGAAAATCTTTGAACCGAGCGATGAATGGCATTTTAACGGCTTTTAAAGACCTTTGTGTGAAAGATGGTATACTGTTCGGGCAGTCTATTTTGAGATCAAAGGCGAAAGGTAACGAATTGGAGGTCTTTTATAGCAAAGATATTAAATGGGAAATTCCCATTTACATTATACTTTATACAAAAAACGTACAGTGATCACACAACTAATTATGCTAGGTACATAACTAATTTACAAAGAATTTTGATAACTTAGCACTATTTACATTGTCATTATCAATTTTATTAATTGTTAGGGTTCCGTACCCAAAGAGTAAAATCGGGACCCTACTACGCCTACATTGTCTGTCCATCCGTTTGTCTATCTGTCTGTCCGTTCTAACTTTTAACGGCTGTATCTTTCGAATCGTAATAGATAGCCAGTTGAAATTTTCACAGAATATGTTATGTCACGGCGGATTACGGTCGCCCACGCGACCGTCTCCTGAATCGCGCGTATTCCCTGATGAAGGAGCTCTAATAGCTCCGAAACCGGTCGATCGTCTCGACCGATAAAACTTAATCGTGACTGCAAGCCGATGGTATAATAATCATACTTAATATTATAAATGCGAAAAGGTTGTTGGTTTGTTTTCTCTCTTTCACGCAGCAACAGAACAACAGATCGACCTGATTTTTTTACATGAGTATAGTTCCAGGGCCGGAGAGTGACATAGGCTATTTTTAATCATCATCATCACCATTTTTCATCACTACGCAGGTGAAACCGAGGGGTGCAGCTAGTTTATAATGAATCCTCACGCGAGTTTTGATGAAGTGATTGTTTGATGATATTTACTGAGTTTTTTTTAAACCGATAAAATAAATAGGATTTTGAAAACAATTAAAGCAAACGCAGAAAAACTTAATTATTCATATTATTAGTTATTGGAGCAGGATAGAAAATTAAGTCAAATCTAGTTAACTTTTTGTGGACTCGAGAGCTTTCTTTATATTATAAAGAAAGTATTTTATATAGGAATTAAATTATTAAAAAAAAAATGTTTGGTATTCTTCACAGCAATTTTTTTTTTTGCGTTACCCATTATCATGATGGTGATTAAGAAAATATTATCCGCCATTTTGGGGCATCCTCCATATTGAATTTAGTGTGACGTCACTTTATTTTTCGTATCCTCAGCAAACACTTTTATTTTATACCCATATCATGGGGTGCATTAATAATAACTAACTCACACTTGGCCGGTTTATTCATGTATTGTAAGACTCAAAATTCACATAAATAAAGATATTCAAAAGTTCTTAGAACAACGCTTCCATCTACACTACCTGTTATTTGCTAAAAAACTTTTGTACCGATCGACAAACTTATCTTTTTGGTGGGCAAATATTGGAACTAAAAGTTTCCTACAGATACCTACCTGTCAGTTTTGTTCAGAAATGCGATAGTGGTTCTAACATTTAACTTTACAGATACGAGGATCCTTTGGGAAAAACTAGGTACAACGCGCTTTCAAAAACTTTATGTCTCTCAAAATACCGCGGAATATCATAAATATATTGTAAGTTGCGGTATGTCACCAGGGAATTTAAACTACTGGCAACACAATAGGTGATCTAGTATGTTATGTAACGATCGGGGAACTCAGGTAGCGCATTCCACAGGCTAGCACTTTGCATTAAAAATGGAATCGAAGCGCTTCGTACGGGTTTTTGGAATATCAACTAACAGGCGCAAGGCGGTGACGATATTTCGTGCCCAGTCTGGCCTCTCTGACAGTCCGATAGAAAAATGGGCAGGAAGGAATCAGATCATACAATGCAATTTTCTCCTAGTAGATAAGTAGTATACTTACCTACTATTTGTTCTGTAGTTCTACGCAAGTTTTGTTGTAGATTTTTCGAGGCGAGTGCTTATCTTACTCGGACTTTCAAACTTTAAAAAGTTATGAATACCTCGCGGTTAAAATATTTAACTTTATGCACAACTCTGCGGAAACTTCGCCGTTGTTTAAGTTAGTACCGACCAACTTTTGGAGCTGAGTGAGGGGGAGCCAGAATCGTATTTTCTGAACAAAGCAGACTGCGCGCCGTTGAAAATGTGTAGTTCCATTATTTGCCCACCAGATAAGTTAGTGGCATTGTTCTGATATCACTAACGTAAACAACGCTGAGTATGCACCAGCTTTGTCGAATATTTGTTTGTTGTGCGAAGTTTCCATAGACACTTTAGAAAATGGTTGCAGTACTTGCAGTAAATAGAACTTTACCTAGCAGGGGGGTGTGATTTAAGGGGTTCTTCCCAGTCCACATAAACACAATACATTTTTGAAGATAATATTGAAATACAACATGAATTTTCAAAAGTAACAAAGTAATATTTAACTGTGTATAATCATAACATAAGTACCTACCTACTAAAATAAGTAAAAATAGTTACAAGTTTCTGTTATTTTACTTCGTGACTAACTGGTAGGTATTTTTTTTTTTAATTTAAATTAAAAATAGGCTTGCGTTTGGCCGCCAACTCGCCTGATGTTAAGCGATGATGCGGTCTACGATGGAGCACGCTTGCCTAGAATAAACTGTTGTAATTGTTTTTTTAACGGCCTCCTATACCAAATTCGACAGTTTTAAATCAATTTTATTCAGTTAAATTACAATATTTGAGCTGGAAAAAAATACATGTCACAGACACGTGTTTTCATCTGTGTTCAAAACACGATATAATAAACTTTCCTCGATCAAAATAAAATCTGAAACAAAGTCGAATTTGTTTATTTTTTTCGTTTTATGCTCTAATGAAAGCTCTTAACAACCTGGAAATTGCATGTACTGAAAGGCAATCCTATTAAAAAAAATGGTTTTGATAGATTTTTGATAGTGAATAGTTTCGTTTATTAGTGGAATTAAAAGCGTAAAAAGGTCGCGAGAATTTGCGCGTGCCGCGCTCAGTACCGCGCCAGACGTCATCGAGGTCGGACTTATGTTCGTTTTTGTCGTTGCACTCCCCCCGCGGGCCTCCTGACTCTTGCGTGGCAAAATACATCGTCGCTATAACTTGGCGGGGGCTGAGGGAGCGTCTTGTTGCCCACGCGACCCGGATAACAGGCCGTTAAGCCCCTAATATAAGAGCTAAACAGACTTTCATAAATCATAGCTAGGAACACTCTCGATCAAGTCACCTTTCAAGCAAAAAAAAACTAAATCAAAATCGATTCAACCGTTTGGGAGCTACGATGCCACAGACAGACACACAAATGGATACTCACGTTAAAAATCACGGTAAAAGGTGAGGTTTTCCACTTTTAAGCAACGCGTATTACTACAGATGACCATAAGGCTTAAGATATTATTATTATTGAAGTCGCATTTAGTGGAGCAAAACCATGGCGCTTACACACAGTCGTGCGTTTCGCTACTTCTAATTTTTTTTTTTTTTTTTTGTAATTTTCGAAAAGTTTAGCTACGATATATTGTAAAATTTGCGGTTTCCTCCATAATTATAAAATCGGTATATTAAGTTTTCGTAGACATCATTTAGTAAATAGGCATTTGAATGTATTAAAAAAACAGGAAGAAAATAGCAAATAGAAAGAAAGAAAACACAAAGTCGGGTTGTAGAAGTCGTCTCGGGCGTATAAGCACACTCCAGCTCGAGGCTTAAAATTGTGCGCTTAGGAGTATCCCGGTTACGATAAATACGCCACGTCAGACGGACTTCCGATCTGCGTCTCCGTAAGGAACAAAAGGGCCAGCTTTTCAGTCTCTAGGTGATAGTGGACTGGTATGAGATTGGAGTGCAGACCTCGGATATTACTGAGGTGCGCTTTTAGTGAAAGGGAGTGCAGCTGCTTTTTCTGCATGGTGTTTTGAGTGATTCGGTGGGAAAACGGCAGTGGAATGAGACTCCACTCTGCTGACCAGTAGACAAACAACGCGGAGCGACACAAATGGGGAACTAGTCTGGAGACTGCTAAAAGTCGGAAAAGAGGGTCTTAAACTTATAACACCAATATGTTTGCGTCGGGGTTTAAAAAAACGCAATTGTTAGTTGAGAACAAAATAAGTACTAAATAATTAAGTTTGCTGATCCACTAAGACTAGTCAGTAAAGCTACGCCATGAGCACTACGATTAGTCAGTTTCAACACTTTTGAACCCATTTCAAAAATCAGACAGAAAGGGTTAACCATTTAAATAATGTAGGTTTACGTATCTAATGCTAAAGCTGGAATCATACCAAGGCAGTATCGTGTAGCATTGTGGCTTCATTTTGTACTGCTATTAATCTACATCTGAATGGTTGAAGTGGCAGTGGGAAAAGCACATAGCACGCAGAACACATAGCCGATGGGGCCGAAAGGTTCTCGAATGGAAACCACGGATCGGTAAGCGCAGCGTACGACGTCCACCCAAGAGATGGACAGACGACCTAAAAGAGACCGCAGGGAAACGCTGGAGGTAGGCCGCTTCCAACCGGCCCTTTTGGAGATCGATGGGGGAGGCCTAAGTCCAGCAGTGGACGTCCTACGGCTGAAATGATGACGATGAAGATGATGAATGGTGATCCTAAGTTCTTAAGGGCGTTAAGCACCCTTAAAATTGTATACCGCCTGCTATACTGCTCCTGCTGCGGGAAATATGGTAATAAGTGTTTTTTTTTTTGCTTGTTACCATATAACCCCTGTCACATTAAAAGATATCGGAACAAAAAAAAATGTTTGTAATGCTATAAAAGTTCTGGTTTTGTCACTTTGTTGCAAATTCATACTAAGTAATTTTATATATTCAATAATGTGAAAATACACAGGATATATTCGATAATGTGAAGATACCCCCAAAATAAGCCTTCATTGTCCTGGATAAATCCATTTGGAGTGTGCCATTGATCTCGATGGAGTTGTGAGCCTTTTTTTTTTCGGAGTATATTCCTAACCAGAAAAAACGGTAAACATTTTTTTGTGGATTTTGTGGTAAGTAATGTTAGGTTCACTTCTCAATCATCATCATCGTCATTCTCATACCACCTCTTTTATGTAGGTAGATTTATTTATTCAGCAGGTAGATTTATTGCGGGGCGTTGACATCCGCCTAAAAAGACTATGACAGGGACGAATTATGTACCTATAATGGGTTCTAAAGGTTGTTGAAAGTCTATTAAAGTCTAACCGTACGAAAAGTAGCAGCATCTTTTTTCTCGTATCATCCGCGTTGGCATATATCTGCGAGGTTAAACGCTCGACGGCCTTATCGTAGCATGCCACAACGCAGCGCCATGTTGCCTTGGTATGAATTCAGCTTAAAGCCAGAATTAACTCTATAAGAGAGCTTCATACCGCTCAGTTAATAATTAAACGGGCACTTCCCAGTTCAGTTGAGTGAAAAGTTAATTGTTGACAAATTAGGGCAAACATTCCGTGTTTTGCTTACAGTACTATAGTGGGTTAGGCGGAAAGGGTGCACTAAGTTGAAAGGGGTCCATAGTACCCATCATTATGAAAAACTTTTACTATGGGGGCAATTCTGAAATCGTGAAAAAAATATCTGCTGTTCCATAGAAAGCAGCAAACTTTGATTCCGCTTTTATTGTGCGAAGTGCTAGATTGTGGAATGCACTGCCTGAATTCCCAATTCCCATAAGTTACAATTTGGGTGTCCTCAAGCCGAGAGTTAATCGGTTTCTTCTAAGCCAGCATGTTCCATCGTAGATCGCATTATCGCTTAAAATCAGGCGAGGTGACGGTCAAAAGCATTTTTTTTCTTCATTATTTGATTTACAAAACTATTTTGGACTTGACCAATTTTATAAGCCGCTCAAATATTAGCTTAGTGTTTTTAGTACTCACACCTAAATATATTTGCTGCCATTAGCCACTTTAGTTAAGAGAATATTTGAAAACGTCTGCGAAGTTTGCCCATGTTTTTCTTACAGCTTATTTTATAAGTCATTACCAAAGTGCTGAAAACAACGACACCCACCTCATAGAGATCTCATAAGACGAGCACTTTCAGTCAATACATTGGCTCAAATTGTTCCTATACAAGTACAATTGGTTTTTCAAACCCCCGATAATAGAGCTGATAATCTTCAAACGGCTTAACAGATTTTCATAAATCATAGCTAAGAGCACTCGATTAGGATGCCGGCGTCACGGTTTTATCATCGCACTAGCCGCCACACCCCAAAAGTTCATCCACACATCAAAGATTAGTGGAAATAGCAAACTATGCAATTCACATGATCTTTCTTGGTTCATACCTGCAAAATGTGGAATGAGTTACTTTCCGCGGTGATTCCAAAAAATTACAACATGGGGTTCTTCAAAAGTCGAGTTAAAAGAGTCTTAAAGGGTCAGCCACGTATTTGTGATGCCTCTTTTGTTACAGGTATCCATATGCGACGGTGACTACTTTCCATCAGGCAGCCCGTCTGCTTGTTTGCCACCTATGGCATAAAAAAGTAAAAGAGTGATTAAGTTTTTCCCGATTTTTCCCAAATATAGTAAACGTTTCGAATATTCCTGTAGAAAAAGAATTATAAATATTTGACACATGGAAATTCTCGAGTCGTAGGTTACAAATGACTAAAGGTAAGCTCCTTAGTCTTGAGCATCGGCGCAAAGTTGCTAGTCTATCGGTTTTTTATCGGATACATTTCGAATAGTATGCATCGAATCTGCATGATCTAATTCCCTCCTGCCCATTTTTCTATCGGACTGCCAGAGCGGGCACAAAAAATCGACACCGCTTTATGGTTGATATTCTGAAAACCCGTACGAAGCGCTTTGATTCCACTTTTAGCGAACTGCTAGTCTGTGGAATGCGCTGCCTGAATGGTGTTCCTCGATAGTTACAATCTGGGTCTTCAAATTACGAGCGAATGGGTTTCTTCTAGGCAAGCGTGCTCCACCGTATACCGCATCATCGCTTAACATCAGGCGAATCGGCGGTCAAAAGCAAGCCTATTATTAAATATTAAAAAAAACGTATCTAGCAGTATTGGAATTAACTCAACGATGTTACTTTTTTAGCTACCAAAATCTACTGCTGAACCCTACCACAACTGTCTACCTGTCTTTAACATATCAAGTCATTGGCGATACAACTTGTTTAAAGTCGATTACAAAGTTACTCCAACGCGGTACAAATTTATCTCTAGAGGTAGCCAAATGACTTTTATTATTGAAGGCTATAAGTTTTGTAAATATTATGATTCCCTCATCCAACTCCACGGGTAAATTGTAAATTGACTCGCACTTGGCCATTATTTATTATGTGTTGTTATACTTTGGAGTGTGTACTATAATCACGCCAAGTTGCCAAGCCACAAACCATGCTGTACGTATTACGATTTTTACACCATAGCAAATACAAACATACGTAAAAAATACGTTTGTCGTATGGGGGGGGACCCTTTAGTTTTCACTTTTTGGCTTTATCATTATTTCTTAGTTGATAAAAACAAACAATAATAATAAATGACAAACAAATAATGACGAAAATGATATAATATTACTATTTATTTTTGATGTAATATTACGTCATATTCTGTGAAAATTTCAACAGGCTACCTATTAATCGAAAGATACAGTCGTTAAAAGGTAGGAGGGACGGACAGACAGACGGACAGACAGCGTGGGCTTAGTAATAGGGTCCCGTTTTTACTCTTTGGGTACGGAACCCTAAAAAAGGAAATCGGTTTAGCTGTTTGGGGGCTACGATGCTACAGACAGACACAGATACACACGTTAAACTTATAACGCCTCTTTTTTGCGTCGGGGGTTAAAAAGTTGGTGAAAAATGGAGACGTTTGAATACAAACGATAATAAAATTTTACCAGCCCTAGTATGCCCATACGTGAGTAATTCCCGTGTCATAATATAAATAAAATGTAGAGCATATCTCCCTTGTTTACCTGATCAAAGGGACAAAGAGTACTCAAGTAAGCATCAATTAAAACATTCCTGTTATTTTTCACGTAAAGAAAAGCTTTCAAACAATTACTTTTGTCAAAGCACAAAGAGAGCTAAGTAAGTAAATAACTAGGGCCGACGAAAAAGGAGATTCCAAGAACTTGACTTCAAAGTAAGTAACACTCCAGTGTTTCACAGGATCTAGCTTGAAGCTATGATGAATTTCATTTATTTGTAAATAGCTAGCCTTCGGGCTTGTTTGTTTAAATTGATAATAGAAGTTGGCATTGTTTTAACTTAGATTTCAATCAAAGCTAGCTTCAGCATAGAATAGGTAATTAGAAGTTGATAGAGGTAGATACGATATTTTAGTTTCATGGTTTTAGTCCTTTTTTTTTACTCATAATATGTTACATTTCGAGTTAGTAAGTTGTCTTAAAACCTATGTTAGATTTATCCAGACAACTGGTTCTCGGTCAATATTTTTTTTATCTAATTACCTACATTGCACAAAACGAAGCGCGCGAACACACCAGAGCCCTTATTCTGTAACTACAAACACGCACGTAACGCGCCGTGTTAAGTTTACCTCTAAAAGTTGGTCTTTATTCCTAGGGAATAGAGTCCAAATCTTAAGAAGTTAACTTAACGCGGCGTGTTACGTGCGTGTTAAAGTTACGGAATCATGGCCCAGACTGCTGTGATAGGCATAAGCGTATCGCGATGTAAAACCGGTTGTAAATAGTTTAGCCACTGAACATATTAAATTATACACTGTTTTATTGATTTAAATCGTGAAAGATTAAAAAAGAAAACGATTTTTTATTGCTTTGATTAATGCTGTTTTAATTTCAATTTTATGTTTTTTTTTTTAATGTTAACTTATTTTTAAACAGTAAACTTATTCAGTTACAAAACGGCTTTTATTATGCAGTCGGATCTGCTGTTTGATTTGTTAAAAATAACAGGGGCCTTACGGCACCGAATACATATAAGTACAAGTACAGAAGATTCACACCGCAAAATCATTTAAATAAGTAGCAACTCTTGCTACTATACAATAAAGTGCATTTCAGGTCGTACGGGCGCTAACCACCTACAGCTATATTAACCTAGAAGTTGCCTCTCTGTCTATCGCGTAACTCTTGTCGCGCTATCTCTGTCAATCGCGCGGCAGCGGGTTATTCCTGGCCCGCTAGTAGTCTTTAAACCAGCTCGACTAATATGGATCAAAATCTGTGTATATAAATATAATTTGGTATTTGTAGTGGCAAAAATTTTGTTTTTGTGGTTTGTTTTTGTGGTTTTTCAAAGTAATTTCATTGAGTAAATATTGATGTTCAATAAGACCCAATAAGCAATAAAAATCTGTTAGGAATAAAATAGGTTTCCAATAGTACGGAACCCTAAAGACGACAACAGCGCCACGTTTAGAATATTAAAAAACCGCAATCAAAGCCCCAACATGAATTATTGAGCAGCAGTAATATAATTACGGGAAAAACGAACGCGGAATAAATTATTGTTTCTCATAAACTCAGGAAAAATACAGGCAACTTGCACAGGCTTAGAGGGTAGAAGATGCAAGATGACTGCTACGCGTCGGTCACATCATGGTATAATAATAATATACTCCGCCAGGTATACCAATCCGAGAAAAAATGTCCACGTGGGCGTCCCGTAATGATATCATGATGTCAATTTACAACAGGTTCGAGAGAGATGACGATACACCACGTTACAGCTGATTGGATAAAGTGGCAACTGGACAGTGACATAATTCTGGGACAACTGCCAGAGTAGAAGACCTTGTTTTCTTTGATCACGGAGATTGATTTTAACTGAATTAACTTTATTCTCAGCTGTATTAAAATCGCCCTTAAAACCTCATTTGTTTAATCGTTTTGTATTTTGAGACTAATTTTGCATGCTTTAGGAATGTATTATTGTTATTGCGAAAACTTTTTTGGCATAATAAATTCGAGAATAAAATAGTTTTGGCGGTTTTTGCGTAGAACGTGCGTAAGTGCATCTGTGTGATGACTGATGCGTTAATGTCTCAAGAATTTACAAATGAGAAAAGTATACACTTAATAACAGACCAATTGATAAACCGAGGAAATTGGATATGATAATATGTATACATTTCACATTTGTATCTACCAGAGGCACCAATTTTTTTTTCTATTGTAACGTACTATTATATAAAAATTATACTTTTTTATCCTTTTAAAATTAAGTTCTAAAGAGTTAGGACAGTTGAACAGACGGAAGGACAGAACAAAACTTATTAGGGTTCCTGTAGTACAACGGAACCCTTAAACCAATACCCACTTTTCATTGTCACAATATAAACGTTTCCGTATTTATTTTTATATTTTTCTATGTTTTGTTTGTTTCTATATTTTCTGTAAAAAAAGCTAAGCTGAAGTTTCATTTTTGTTGATAAGAAATATTAAGAGTATGTCAATTTATTTTATCTGTAATCTTTGTAAACTAACTTTGTCTATACTTTTTCTAAGTCTGTGCTAGTATCTTCACCAGGAAAAATACAGAGAAGTATTATATCCTGAAATTAAGCCTGAGAGGTGGGATGGTTGATAATGAAGTATTTGTATCCCACTCTATTTATCTCCCTTTTTATTTCGGCTAGTATCTTTGGATGATCAAACGAACTAACTATGAATGCGCTGCCTGAATGGGTGTTCCCCGATAGTTACAATGTGGGTGTCTTCAAATCACGAGTGAATCGGCTTCTTCTAGATTCTCGATAGAAGTGTATAATCGCAACCATCTCGTCTTTTTTGAAATCGGCCAAAACAGCAGCTTGTTTAAAATGTACTATCGTCTCAATTAAGCTTTCTGAATTTTTTACCAATTTCAGGCGGAAACTTTGTAATTAGCCTCAGAGATGCTATTATTTAACCCAATCTCGTCTTTTAATCTTGATTAGATTGGGGAAGGAACCGTTCTCTAGTCGGTTCCAAATTAAACCAGCCAAGTGCGAGACAGGCTCGCGCCCTGAGGGTTCCGTACCACCAAAAAATACAAAAAGTTGTGCAAAACGACAACATCACGCCCAGGCGGTGGCCCATCCAAGTACTGACCGCGCCCGACGTTGCTTAACTTGGTGGTGAACAGAAATTTGTTACCAACTCGCACTTGGCAATTTTTTTGTACTTTCGAGTGTGTACTAGAATCATGCTAAGTTTGATGCTTGTAATTTTTTTTAAACTGTCGTTTTTACATTAGAGCAAATACAAAAACACAAGCAAGCAAGCAAGTTCAAAGATATATGACATTCACCAACACGGGATCAGCATCGTGGATTACGACCTATCCTTTCTCTCTGAGCCCAGCAGAGGACCATATCAACAACAACAGTGGAAATAAAATATGGACTCGTCAGTATTTAAGTTTAATTTAATTCCAAAGAGAAAAAAATTATTTAAAAATATTTATATTTTTTTATAATGAGCAAACAAAGGCATAGACGATTATGTTCATGGTGAAAATATATTAAAAAAACATACACACAAAAACAGTTAAATTGAGAACCTCCTTTGGAAGTTGGTTAATACAGATTATTTTTTTATGTTTAGAAATTTCCCGATTACGATTTTACGATAAGGGTTACCAGCCCGGTAACCCTACCGAGCCATTGGTGTCCAGTATTTGAATGTTAAAACATAGTGTTTTGCAATTGTGATTTCAGCTAGGAAACGGAATTGAAGTGCAGACATAAGATTGCATCCATTATTAATATTTTATTCTATTAGTTTCAATACAGTTTGCATTAGTTGGCTGTATACATTGATTTAATTTATTGAAGTGGCAATGGGCAGGCCTCATCGTTCGAAGAACCGATAACCGATTGGGAAGAAAGGTTCTTGAGTGGAGATTGAACCGGAAGACGCAGCGAAGGTAGGCCTCCCACTAGATGGACCGACGACATCGTGGGAGTCGCGGGCATCCAGTAGATGCAGATGGCAGGCTGTCGTTCAGCAGTGGACGTCTTCTGGCTGATGATGATGATACATTGATTTACAAATACGTCGATATTGGATCTACCTAGTACAAAATTGTCCTTGACAAGTGTCCTAAGTATAAATATACAAGGCAACACGCCACGGCGGTACTAAGTCGAAAGGAGGCCACTATTTATTTACATTGCCACATAATGCCAGAATGTGAGTGAGTCAGAAGCTTTGATTCCACTTTTATTGTGCGAACTGCTAGCTTGTGCTGCCTGAATGGGTGTTCCCCGATGGTAACAATCCGAGTGTCTTCAATTCACGAGTGATTCGGTTTCTTCTAGGCAAGTGTGCTCCACCGTAGACCGCATCATTGCTTAACATCAGGCGAGTTGGCGGTCAAACGCAAGACTATTCATCATCATCATCATTCCAGCCATCGGTCGTCCACTGCTGGACATATGCCTCTCCTATCGATCTCCAAAAGGGTCGGTTGGAAGCAGCCAGCATCCAGCGTTTCCCTGCGGTCTCTCTTAGGTCGTCTGTCCATCTTGTGGGTGGACGTCCCACGCTGTGCTACGACCGATCCGTGGTCTCCATTCGAGAACCTTTCAGCCCCATTGGCTATCTGTTCTGAGTGCTATGTGCCCAATCCATTGGCACTTCAACTTGCTTATCCGGTCAAGACCATTATTGAATAAAAACTAAGTAAATAAAAGTCTTAGATGGACGATAAACCGCAAAGTGCAAATACTAAACAGTATTTTTGATAAAACAAAGAAATAAAAAATGAAAAAAATTAACCTTACGGAGACAAAGTAGATCATCCTGGAGCAATCGACTTGAAGGGTGCATGAATCTTAACATCAAAGAAAACATTTATCATCTTTAGGGTTAACACCACGTTCCAAATATAGCAGCTTTTATTTTAGACAGGCTTTGGTCAAAAAAAACCAGACAAGTGTGAGTAAGACTCGAACCCTGAGGGTTCCGTAATAACTTAATAAATATGTATGTAGATAGATCACCCATCCCGGGAATCGAATCTCGACGAAAAACAGTTAAAAAGGTTGGAATGTTGATGGACAAACTGCACTTTGTAGTTGGCAAAGAGGTGCTCCTATACATACCAAATACAAAACGTTTTTCTTGAAATTACCAACTTTCGCATCATTTGTTTTCAATATGTCAATATTTAGCAATATTGACATCTCTATCTCTATCTCTTCTCTATCTCTACATAGTATAAAGTGAAGTCGCTTTCCGCGTCTGTCTGTCTGTCTGTCTGTATGTCTGTATGGCCGCTAACTCCTCCTAAACCACGCAACGGATTTTGATGCGCGGTTTTTACCTTCAGTTAGATACGTTTTCACGGAAGGTTTATATATATAACTAGCGACCCGCCCCGGCTTCGCACGTAAATTACACCCGTGCGAAACCGGGCGGGCGGGTCGCTAGTATTGCTATAAATGTCAATATTACCATCATCACGTAGAGCTCAGCAGCAGATTTCAAAAATATGTAACACTACTATGAAATATTCAGTAGTTTACGAGATAAAGCGGTATAAAAGAGCTCTGTATCTACTACGAGTATAGATATAGATAGGTACGCAGCGCGCCTCTGTTACTTTTCAGTTACTTAGCTACTATTTGTATAGTGCAGTCGGGTTATGTTTGTAATAATTTAATTTACTTGATAAAATATTATAATACCGAGGATGTGATGGACTGACGACATCAAAAAAGTGGCGGGAACGAGTGGGTGCGACTAGCGAGAGATCGGGGAGAGTGGCATAAACAAAAGGAGGTTTATACCTAGCAGTGGTCATACAGGGCTGATGATCATCATCATCAGCCAGAATACGTTCACTGCTGAACATAGGCCTCCCCTTTTAACCTCCACACTGAACGACAGCCTGCCATCTGCATCCACTGGATGTCCGCGACTCTCAAAATGTCGTCGCTTCATCTAGTGGGAGGCCTACCTACGCTGCGTCTTCCGGTTCGTGGTCTCCACTCAAAAACCTTTCTTCCCCATCGGTAATCGATTCTTCGAGCGATGATGATGATGAAGATGTTAAAATATTAGTGTAGATGTGATAGCCCTAAGCCCTGAGTTACCTGTGAATCCCAGTAATTTAGTGAATCCGGACTCAGGTTACAATCGAGACGTCTAGACTGGTTTATGGCCTCTCAAAAACAGTTTAACATATAGATTGTTTTCTAAATTTGTTATTTTAGGGAAATAAAATCGACTTTAAGAGACGTTTTCGTAAGACGCTGTTTGTAAATGCTATGAATTTTTAAAAGTTGGAGTCACAAAAGTTGTTTGTTGTGATGTACAGAAGCTAAGATTAAGGTGGTACGTTTCACCTATGGCGGGAAATTCAAATTACAAACAGTTTTTTGTCCTTGTAACTAGGCTGTGAATTATTTTAAAATTACACAGTTTTTGCGCAAATCGTTAGTTGCTATTTACATTATCATGTACAGCAGCCTCTTGGTGCAGTGCAGCGTAGAGCTGTAAGAATTGTCTACGATCCCAAGCTCATCGAACACCTAGACCCGCCTAACATGCGCAGATAGGTTGGGTCTCTATGTATCTTTTATCGCATTTACAACGGGGAGTGTTCTGAAGAACTGTTTGACCTGATGCCGGCGTCACGGTTTTATCATCGTACTAGCCGCCACCGCCTAAAAGTTCATCCACATATAATAGATCAGTGGAAACCGCACACTGTGCGATTTACACGATCTTTCTTGCCTCACAATGTGGAATTAGCTACCTAACGTGGTGTTTCCGACATGGGGTTCTTCAAAAGGCGAGTCAATAGAGTCCTTAAGGGTCGGCAACGTATTTGTAATGCCTCTGGTGTTACAAGTATCCATAGGTGTCGGTGACTGCTTACCATCAGGCGGCCCGCCTGGTTGTTTGCCACCTATGGCATTAAAAAAAGCTATTTAACAGTAACGCACCATATTACTTACGTTCGCAAATCGTTTGCAATCGACACCGCTTTATGGTTGAAATTCCGAGAACCTGTACGAAGCGCTTTGATTCCACATTTATTGTGCCAACTGCTAGTCTGTAGAATTCGCTGCCTGAGTGGGTGTTCCCCGATAGTTACAATCTGGGTGTTTTCAAGTCGAGAGTGAATAGGTTTCTTCTAGGCAAGCGTGCTCCATCGTAGGCCGCATCATCGCTTAACATCAGGCGAGATGGCGGCAAAGCGCAAGCCTACTTTTTAATAAAAAAAAAACCATTTAAAACAGCAATTTTTTTTACTGACAAATGTAAGTACTAATGTGCATTGGAGATGTATAGTTTTACATGATTTTGTAAAGAATAATAATAAATTTGCGCAAACATCATGGTTGTTTACAATAATTACCCGACCTAGCTACAAGGACAAGAAAACAGCTTGAAATTTGTATTTCCCGCCATAGGTGGAACGTACCACCTTAAAAGGCGTCTGTTTAATTTAAAGTAACCTTGTACAACTTGATACATTATTTAATAACCAAAGTATAATCACCCTCACTCAAAGATTAAATACAATAATAAAGTATGAACAGCCTCAGCCCTTCCAATGATGGGCGAACTTTTAATCCGCAAAGTGTCGAACTTAATTAAAAAGTTATCCTAACTCATCGCCGCTATTTTCAGACTAAATGATGCCTAGCGTAAACTCAGAAGGACTCCGGTTTCATACAATCGTAGGTAACCGGCAAAAATATTAAGCGAAAACCGGAATAATGGGGGAAAATTGACGCATGATAAGTGACTGGTTAACATCTTGTGCAAAAAAAAGTGGGGGAAAGTTGGTGCATGATTGGCAAAATTCTTGATCGAAAACCGGCGTAGTGGGGAAATTTGGCGCACGTATAGTGAACAGTAAATATGTGCATAAACCGACAAAGTGGCGAAAATTGAAGCACACAATTATAGCAAGGCAAACATCTTTAGCAAAAACCAGCATTGTGGGGGAAAGTTGGCGCAGCTATTAGTGACTCGCAAACATCTTGGACAAAAAGCAGTGTATAGGAGGAAAGCTAGCGCACTTGTAATAACCAACAAGCATCGTTAAAGCAAAACGCAGCGTTAAAGGGGAAAGTTAGCCTTTGTAATGACCAACAAACATCTTGGGGAAAACATTGCGTTGAGGGGGAATTTGGCGCGCGTATAGTATTCGGCAAGCATCTAAAAAAACAAGATTTAAAAAAAAAACTGTAAATTGTTGTCTGATCATATTTCTCAAACGGTACACTTGAAAAAAATATTTATTAAACCTCACTTTCTTTTTAAAAGACCTACAAAACACACATGAGTGGGTGCAATCAATTCTTTTCATCCCGCTATCTTGTATTTGATGATGTCGCTTCTTATTTATTTATCGACATCTTTTTATTGTGTCTCTTAGGCTGTAAAGTGCAAATGGGAACATACAAACATACATTCATCCTATTTAGACATAGACGTAGACATAGACATCATTTATTTGTGGCAAAAAAAATACAATAACACAATATACATGGAAAATAAAATAAAATTAAATATGAAACCAAATAAGAACTTATTATATTTTTTTGTCACAAACCGGCCCCAAATCAGCATGATGCCGGTCGTAAACAACCGGCGCTGCCACAACAACTTGCGTATCGGTTCATGAAATTTTGTAAACGGATAGTTCATATTTAAAAAAAAAAAATATGATCAAAATCAGTTGAAGGCATGTGAAGATATAAAAGTCACGAGGTCCACAGTTCGGGGCAAATAACTAGTCTTATCTATGCAGACATATACTTACACATAGGCTGCTGTTGTTATTATTCTGTGGAAGCCTACCTTTTATTATTCCGCCAGCCGCTGTTATTTTTCTTGTTTTATTATATTAAAGTCAGGCTAAGCCTGGCTGAAGGAAAAATACTGTCTCAAATCTGTTATTATTTTTCCAATTACTTTAGTCAGAATTTTTGTAAAAATAGAAAAAGTGAAATAAGAGGCATCGAATTCTCAACTAAATTTAGGCAACGATAACAGAACAGAAAGAAGTGTTATTTTATGGTAAGTATACTAACATTGAAAATACAAGAGGTAAAACAAACACATTAGAAAATTGTAAAGAAAGATCTGGCTTTCTTTCATCCTTTATTTTATAAAGGACTAGCTGCACCCCGCTGTTTCACCCGCTTTATATACCTCCTGAAGCAACTTCCTTGGTAGCGACAGCAACCTCCTTTGACTTTTGACTTAGATTACATTTTCTTTTTTTCTATGTTGTATTATGTCAATGTATATGTATTAGCAAATGATTAGCAATGACGAAAATGTATAGACTTCAATTCTTGCCGTTAGGCCGTTTCATATTTATATTCTCTTTGGGCCGTTCCCTTAGGCCGTTCCATATAAAATGTATGGATAAATGTTTTTTTTTTTTTAATATATTATTTTTGTTTCTTCAGTCGCACATTAGGGACTTACAATCGGAGTATTTACTAATGACTATAACATTTCATAAAGATCGAATTAACAGGACACAAATTATCGTCCAGCGTATCTACAAAGATACAAACTTACACACGTCAATGCGGAGGACCACGATTTATGGAAAGAAATGGGGGAGACCTTTGGCCAACAGTAAGACAGTGGGTTAAAAAAGTATATCTGTTCCATTATAAACAAAACAAAAAACGAAATATTTATTATTATCTCTAAAAAAATTACGTAAAAAATAACGAAATTACGTTAATTACGTTAGTTACGTTACCTACGTTATTTTTCATTTGCAATATATTATTAGACTTTGACTAAAAACTGTTTTATCACTGAAATAAAAATAAATTAACAAATAATGTAAAATACAGAAACCACTATCCATGTTATCCTAGAGCGACCTTAATGAAGTATTTTAGCCTCTCATTTGTGATTCGGACCGCGTACAGAATGAATGGAGATTAGTTAGCGGGAGATATTGCCTGATTTAATTACTGAAAGCTAATTAGATGAAATTAACATTGATTAGGCTCTAGTCACGAAGAAACGAAGATACCTACTTTGGTTGAGGGCAGATTTTGTGAGAGCTACTTAAATAAACCGACCAAATGCGAGTCGGGCTCGCGCACTGAGGGTTCTGGATTACCACAAAATACAAAAAGATAACATCCCATCAACGCTCAGGCGGTCACCCATCCAAGTATCGACCGCAGCCGACGTTGCTTTTTGGTGTTGAACAGAAATTTGCCACCGACTTGCACTTGGCCATTATTTATTATTAGTTGTTTTTCTTTAGAGTGTGTACTAAAACCATGCCAAGTTAGACGTTTGTTCGTTTCACAATTTTTAGACTAGAGCAAATACAAAAATACGTATAAAAAAACGTTTGTTGTATGAGAGCTCTCCTTTATTTTTGTTTTTTCTTAGTTAATCCGCCGTACATGATATAATCTGTGAAAACTTCAACTGGCTATATATTACGAAATATGAGATACTGCGGTTAAAAGGTAATACAGACGGACAGACAGATAGACAGCGTAGGTTTAGTAATAGGATCCCGTTTCTCTTCTAGTTTGACGAGGGGCTAATGTTTAAACTGGGAGATGGATAGTAGAACTCATTAACAGATAAGCTTTTATTCATTAAACTGTACTTGTAACAAATCTGACTATTGACTCCTGAACTAACGTCAACATATCAAATGACTTATGTTTGGCATAGTAATCAATCAAACCATTAGCGAGTGTAGTACAATATTGATTTGTTGAACTTTTCTACTAGCAACAAAGCCGTCTATCGTCTCCTAAACTAAAACCAATATATCAAATTAATTCTGTTTAACGTAGCAATGAAGCAATTATTTAATTCAGTGGAACACTGAGGTTTTTAACTTTAACCTTCAATCCGAGTTTTCTAGTAGTAAAAAAATTTGGCCATCGTCTCCTGAACTAACAATTAACGTATCAAATAAGTTCTGTTTGACGTATCAACTAGCAGGTTCAGTAGAACACTTAAGTTTTTAACTTTAACTTAGAATCCGAGTTTTATATCAGTAACAAAATAGACCATGGTCTCCTGAACTAACCTCAACGTATCAAATGAGTCCTCTTTGACGTAGAAATGAAGCAATTAGCGGGTTTAGTGGAACATTGATGTGTTGATCTTCCAAGCCTGTTGGCTGCTCAAATTAGCTTAGGATAACTTATAACTCACTACTTTGTGATGATGTTTGCTTTGACCTAATTAACGTTTCATTTTGTTAAGACGTAATTTTTGAAGTGAAAACTTTTTTTGCTATGGGAAAAAGCACTGAACTCGCGCGACCGTCACGCTCAGATACTCGTTCGGGTAAACTCGGCTCAAGTCGACTAAGGTAGCGAGAGTGATATAGTAAACCTTGATGAAGTTTTAACTTCTGTCGTGTGGTCTTAAGCACATACTTTTTTTGGGTAGACTGATTAATACAATTGTTGCACCGACATCTAGCATAATAATAAGTATCAGTTGATCAGTAAAATAAATATTTTCTGATTTAAATTTGACCTTCTTTTTTTGCCGCGAGTATGAAAAAAATTATACACAATTACACAATGATATCTTTGTTAACAAAATACAAGCTAAAACTAACGTTACAAATACAGTTAGACTGCCCATAGACCGTTGAAGGTCTAAAAATAATCTAAATGCTCAAGCCAACTACCAGTTCGCAGCGTACCCAGCATGCTGGCGGCATTACCACGCTGAATGCCAATGATTATTACATTATTATTGGCGAATTACTCATGTTATTAGATTCCATCACATTGTGACTAGGACTCGTTAATAACGTCAATAATAATGGACGTCAGTCTTGACGTTCAGTCTTCCCGTGACCCGTGAACATGGTACATGTAACTGCGCCGAAATATCGGGAGCTCATTCCACATCCTTACCACGGTAAATATCCCGTAAATAATCATATAACTTTAGTGAACAACCGTGATAGTTTAAAACAGTGTTTTACGTTAATATTTTTTTTGTTATTATTGATTAATTAAAACTACTGTTGGAAAACCATGCCAGTTTTCATACTAGAATGATAAACTTACCAAAAATCTGAGCTTTGAGGTTGCGAAATCATCTGAAAACAAAGAGAAGGGATTATAGATTTTTTTGAATTAAACACAATTTCAAATGATCGAATGAATGAATGAATGAAACATTAATAAAATGGTACGGTCACACCACGTGACACTTATCCACCGTGCACGAGAAACCCATATGACATTAAAGAAAAAGTTGTTCATCCTCAATTTCCTGTTATTTCCTAACAATTTGTGTAGCAAGCAATATTCTTCGCTTCTACCCTCAAAATACGACGTACGGAAATGGTCGGCTATTCACAAGGGAAGCAAAAAATTAAAGAACAGATACACAATGTGTTGTTTTTGTATGATGTTATGTGACGGTGTGATCGCAGATTGTTAACACGCTAAAGGTAGACTTCCGTGCATTGCGGCCAATTACACGGCTGATGCGATTTGAAAATGTATGGTGACGTCAGACATCGGCTGCACGCGTTTGACGTTAACCTCGGAAGCAATGCCATACATATTCATAATACGAAGTATTCTGCATCAGCCGAGCGCGTTAGACGCACAAGTCAGACGCGCGCGGCTACGATTGGTCGCGATGCACGGAAGTCTACCTGAAATATGAACTGGCTCTCAAATAAGGCTTCCGGAACACTTCAATTTACAGCTATATTTGATCGAACGAAGAGAGGTCTCAGATTCAATCGGGTTAGACGATAACTTGCGTATCGTTGATCAGATCTACACGAAATTTTGTAAGCAAGTAGTTCAGTAGGGGATTGTTTTTATTATTTTTATGCACATACATTTATTTTCTTTCTTGAATTTATGTTTTTACAATAAATATATAAAAACAAAATATTATAAAAAAACCTAAACCTAGAGTGCCGCCGGCAGCGGGGCAGGGCCCAAACTACCGGTGGCTAGGGTTACAGAGTGAGGAATCTCCTGAAAATACGTGCCGTGTCAAAGATTACCGCCTTCTGCATCTGCATTATTAATAATTTTTATTAAAATTATTATTCGTTTCAAACTGACACGTGTTATCGCTGCGCCGATTGAGCTGACTGATTTGTTCTCAACTCAATTACGACAATTTGTCATAATTGTATTGGAAATATGATATGCAAGGTAGGTTGAATTGTGGCGTCTACTTAGATCTAGGTCTGTGGATTTAACCATACAAAATTGATTTCTATCATCATTATATCGATGATCTTGGAAGGGTACCTATAAAGAAAAGTACGCAGCAATGTTGATACGTTCAATTATTATTGATATTAGAAAGCTCTGGAAGTTGATTTGAAATAGTTAAAAAAGATGTTTAGTAAGTGTTCTGTTATATTTTATAATTTTTTAATGACAAAAAAGTTTTTTTTTTAATTACAAAAGTTATCAATTGAAAATCTTTCATTTCGCAGGAAATATCATTCGAGTGATTAAAAAGTCAAGCTCCTGGCCTACAACAGTTAGAAATTCTACGCAGCAATGTATAAAGTTGCCTCTCTGTTTTCTTCTCGTCGTAGTTCGTAGAAAAAATGTGATATCAGGATATTCCCATGAAGAATTGAAGTGTCAATCATTCAACGCCGCGAAGCCCGGCAATTCAATATGTTTGCAAATGGACTGGATATACCTATGCAGCTGTTTTTACGGGAACTATGTAGACTGTAGAGAAAGCTTACGTAAAGGTCTTAATAATAATTATTATAAAACATCTTTATTTCAAGCATGATACCCATATTATTGTTACACAGTTTTTTTACTCTTAAAAAATCATAAAATTCAAAAACTAAGTAATTGAAAAAGGTAAAAAATTAAATTCATCATCATCATGTCTAAAGCCATTCGCTGAGCTGAGATATGGAGAGGGCTATGCTCGGGGTTGATCTATGAGATCGAATCAGAAATGAGGAGATCCGTAGATGAACGAAGGTTACTGACATAGCCCACTGGATTAGCAAATTGAAGTAGCAATGGGCAGGGCACATAGCACGCAGAACAGAAGGCCGATGGGGCCGAATGTTTCTCGAATAACCACGGACCGGTAAGCGCAGCGTAAGACATCCACCCGCAAGATGGACAGACGACCTAAAAGATACCGCAGGGAAACGCTGGATGCAAGCCGCTTCTAACCAGCCCTTTTGGAGATCGACAGGGGAGGCCTATGTCCAGCAGTGGACGTCCTACGGCTGAAATGATGATGGCCCAGTGCATGTTGGTGAATGTCATAATTATGTTTTTGACCAAGAACTTCAAAATCAAAATTATTGACAGATAAAGATATACATAACATAAATATAATTTAACACTGTTTTAAACTATCGCGGTTTTACTACAGTTACAAGATTATTAACGGTTACCTTGTCACGGTACACATCCCGTTAATAATACCTAATATAACTACAGAGATAATTTAGGTATATGTACAGAACTTGAGTAAATCATTCACACCTTTATAAACACAATAGCTATTGCCCGCGACTTTATACTCATAGACTTTCTTATAATATTTCAACCCTCTTTTACCCCCCTTAATTCAGCCCTATCGCAAAATCCTTTCTTAGCGGACCTCTACGCCTCATAAGGAATCTACCTGCCAAATTTCAATTTCGTAGGTCAAGTAGTTTTCGAGATTTCGTGATGAGTCAGTGAGTGAATTTCGCTTTATAGTTCTTTTATGAATTACATATGATTTTCCAAGTAACTTAAATCTATAAGTCACTTTGTATCATGTTATGCCTTCAAGGCGTGCAAATCTAGAGAGATAGCATAATATTAGTAGCGTGAAAAAACCCTAGTTTAATTTTTCTCACCAAAAGTAAATAAACCGGCCAAGTGCTCGCGCACTGAGAGTTCCATACCACCACAAAAGTCAATAACGAAATTACCAGTTATAACTTGGTAATGAATAGAAACTTGTCGCCGCCTCGCACTTTGCCATTTTTTTCTTGTAATACTTTAGAGTGTATACTATAATCATGTTAAATTTGACGCTTTTAAGTATTACCGTTTTTACATTAAAACTAATACAAAAATACGTAAAAATATGTTTGTTGTATGGGGACCCCCCTTTTGTTTTTACTATTTTTTTTTTTATTATTTCTTAGTTAATCCACCGTAACATTACATATTCTGTAAAATATTCAACTGGCAACCTATTACGGTTCGAAAGATACAGCCGTTAATAGGTAGGACAGACGGACTGACAGACATCGTAGGCTTAGTAATAGGGTCCCGTTTTACCCTTTGTGTACGGAACCCTTAAAAGTAAATTAAAAAATCTCGGGACACAGCTAATGTGTATAAATACAGCATCGAAACCACAGACTAAAAATACCCAAAGGTAGCCAAAAATATCTGTAAAGCGAAAGTTACAATTTTGTAGCCAAAATCAATGTTATCAAAGGTTATAACTTCCTGTTTCTTGGCGTAACTTAAATTTTCTATAATGTAACTTAACGTAACTTGTCGCTAAGCCGCCTGAACAATGGCAAACTTGATCACTTCAAAGGTAGACTTAAGTTAAAATTATAACATTTCGGTGTGTCAATGAAGACGTCAAGCTGTAGCGTATCTGGTAGCAATAAAATAACTTTTAGTTACTAAGCCTACGCTGTCTGTCTGTCTGTCCGTCCTGTGTATAGCTTTTGAACCGTAATAGATAGCCAGTTGATTTTTCAACAGAATATGTATTGTTACGGCGGATTAACTATGAAATAATAAAAAAGTAAAAAAAACAAAAGGGATTCCATACAACAAACGTTTTTTTTAGCGTATTTTTTATTTGCTCTAATGTAAAAAAACATAAACCTCCTTCTTGCGCAGTCGGGTAAAAACAGTAATATGTAGAAGCGTCAAATTTGGCATAATTATAGTACACACTCTAAAGTATAGCAACAAAACAAATAATCGCCAAGTGTGAGTCGGTGACAAACTGTTCACCACCAAGTTAAGCAACGTCGGGCACGATCAGTACTTGGATGGGCGAACGTGCCTGGGCGTGATGTTCTCTTATTGTACTACTATCTGTATTTTGTGGTTGTCTCGCACTTGGCCAGTTTATTTACGTAGAGCTGTTTAGCGGTATAGTGAAAAAAAATTATGAAACAGAGTAATTTCAACGCAATTGATAATTGTTCTAGGGCTCCTTTGTCTAATCTGAAGCCACTAACGCACTCCTCTAATCGTGTGGCCGACCCACAGAATTTTCTCGGGGCACCTACGTCGCACCTACATCCAGGTTCAGGAACGTAACTTAGACATCATAGCACCACTACCGACATCGAACGGTTTCTTGTACTGCTTAACGGCATTCGAGAGATTCTCGCGATGGCCTAAGGTGTGGCCTTTGTCTACAATCACCGCAGAAGTGGTTGCCGAGTGGTTTAAACACAGATGGATTGTGCGCTTCAGCGTGCCCACCATCATCACTGACCAAGGCCGCCAGTTCAAGTCCCAGTTATTCAGTCAATTCATGAACATTGGGACCCGCAAGCTAATGGCATCATAGAACGCTTTCATCGCCATTTGAAAGCTGCCCTCCTGTGCCACCACGAGACCTAGCACTGGGCCCTGCCCTTAGTTTTGCTAGGCATACGTTCCGCATTAAAAGAGAACCTAAGATATTCACCGGCTGAACTGGTGTTCTCCATACACCAGTCTCACCTCTGCGGCTACCGGTGGAGCTTTTTTTTTCTGTTGACCGTCCCGTTAAATAGTACTCAGCTTTCGCTTATGCTCTCGCTAACCGCTACCTCTCGCTCCCTACCTCACTTGTCCCAAATATAAAGTTGGCTCCAAGTCGGGCGGCTGTCGAAACTTCCCGCTCAATCTCGCTCTACCGGTAACATCGATTCAGACGTTATTGCTGTCAGGTGAATTTGGCACTTGCAAACTTGACAAAAAGGTACGACACGGTTATATTTCGGCTGTGGCCACGTCGTTCGACGGCTCAGTTTGATTCATCGCGAAAGAACCGACTAAAAAAAGTTCACGTAGTCCGATTGACTGGAAAAAATAACATAGTTCGATGGATTGCACTGACTGGAAAAAAAAACATGTAGTCCGATGGATCGCGGTTGTAGTCAGTACGTAGTCAGATTGATCGAACTACGCGGTCGAACCACGTGGCCACAGCCCATATTTCTACCACAAAACGTTCTTACATTGCCGATTGGAGTCAAAGTCAACTATGAAGTCTAAGTTTTTGAGCCGCCTCCTGTTTCGTCCTGACATTGACATCTTTTTTTTAAATAAATGGCTTGCGCTTGACCGCCAACTCGCCTGATGTTGAGCGATGATGCGGTCTACGATGGAGCACGCTTGCCTAGAAGAAACCGATTGATCTGCGTGATATGTGCCCTGCCCACTGCCACTTCAACTTGCTATCTCGGTGGGCTATTATGTCGGTAACTTTCGTTCGTCTACAGATCTCCTCGTTTCTGATTCGATCTCGTAGCACGCAGAACAGATTGCCGATAGGGCTGAAAGGTTATCCAATGAAGACCACGGACCAGTAAGCGCAGCGAAGGACGTTCACCAACAAGATGGACAGATAACCTAAAAGAGACCGCAGGGAAACGCTGGATGCAGGCCGCTTCCAACCGGCCCTTTTGATAGATCGATGCGAGGCCTCTGTCCAGCAGTGGACGTCCTATGGCTGAAATGATGATGATGATCCCGTAGATATAAAACTATTAAAAAAAGTGTGCTAACCACTCGACAGAAGTGAAAACTTCATCAAGGTTGACGATTTAAATATATATCGAGCGACTTTATCCGGACGAGTATATAAGCGTCACGCGAGTTTAGTGCTTTTCCCCCGTTTCAAAAAGTGCCCAACGTCCCTAAAGAAGTTAACACTTCAAAAAAGACGAGATTATGTTCAATACACTTAAAAAGTCGTACAACCTTGCCCTTAACTGAATTACAAGATCGTTTTTACCTCTTAACATAACTTTTCAAGCCTTTGAGCCAGCTCAGGTGTTCTCTCCCGTTTATTTATTCATATTTAAAGAAGCCTGAGGTAAAGTGTGACGGATATAGGGACCTAACAGTAAAATATAATTTATTTTATGAGAATTTTGCTATGCTTAAAATATTACATTGAAATTGGACATCTTTGCGTGAAATATAGGTACGTCTAGACTAAGTACATCTGTAGAGATATGTGTAAAACTAAGTAAACCCATAGATTACACGGAACGGTGTTGCTAAACTGATAGGTGGTCATTCTTATCATCATTATGAAGCATTTTTGCTAAGGGACCAACCCCGAAATCCCAAAAAAAACCAGCTGCTGTTTAATAGAAAAATTTAAATTCGCACGCAACGAAATGCTTATCATCACACATATAGTCATTCGTTTTGTGTTATATCAAATATAGTTAAAAAATATATGTTAAAAGTTGACAAAGGGCACGGACCCAGGAGTCCGTGGAGAATAAATAAACAATAAAAAAAAAAAAACCTTATCATTGAAAAGGTGATATTTTTCCGCGATTTCAGGTTTGATCTCCTCTCTCTTTTCGGCTTAGTACCATCGTACAGTCTAACCTTGTATATCATTACACCTACGTGAAACATCGGCACGCGTTTTTAGTTACTGAAATTGGAAGCTATTTCGGTGTTTGGAATATTAAATGGGAAATTATTGCTTTTTATTTGTTTTGGGGCGCGGTTTGATATACTCTTATGTACAATCTGTTCGAAACATGTGTTTACGCCGAGTTCTGCATGATCAGCAATGACCCACTTGCAAGCAGTGGCAGCAACATTGTGGGTCATCCGACGGAGCGATGGAATTCCACCAAGCGCTGATTCAGCAGTCCACATCGACGGCAGACATCTAGATAATCGTATATGTGTTTGTGTACTTCGACCAAAGTAAAATGAATGGACGGGCCATAACCATTAAACTTGCTCAGTAAAAACGATTCATAACCGTCGGACATATACTTCAACACTTAATTATACCATGTACAGTAAATTTGTTACTAAAAACAGATAGCGGTTATTTGTTGTGTATTTACACTTCGGATAAGGACACGAAGGCATAATGTTATCAGATGTTTCGTTATCATGTAATAATAGTCTCGTGCCACACTTCCTACGGCTAGAGACCGTCTGAAACGAAGTGAGCGCCAACGCTCATTTTGTAATCTTCAAACATGCTCATCTTCTGGGCTCGTCCATTCGTTTTATTTTGGTCGAAGTATGTGTACAGTAACGTGTACGCCTTAACTAAGAAGAAAGAAGCGAAACATGCCAGCTGTGTTTTAATAACTGAAAATGCAAACTAACAACAGCTTAAGTATGGCAATAACACATCGAGATACAATACATATAGAGTCACAATCGTGCCAAAAACATTCCGAACCAAAACTCGGCGCACGCTACGAATTGCGCAGACTTTTTGGTTAGGTACAAGGTAACCGTGATCCGACTACAACGCCGCGCGATGCCAGAGCAACGATGACATAGTGGACAAATAACGTTGAACACTATGCAAGCGAAATATCGTCTAAATTGAAATAAATGTGGCATTGTGAAGTATATAATTAATTGATAAAATGACGCTCGGACGTTTTTTTAATGTTTTCACTGTGAAATTGTGACCCTATAGGAATTGTATCTCGATAAGTATAATCGAATATTTACTATTTAAATGTTAAGAGATTTTTTTACAAATAGAAAGTTCTATAGAAATTTCAATCTCTGTAATTAGATTTGTATTTTTATTGAAAACTGGTTGCGCCCCACGTTTTCAGTATTGAGTTAAAATAGTCGTTAAGTTTTCTGAACATTTCCAATTTCATATTCTGTAAAAAAGTGGCAATCTATTACGGTTCGTAAGATGCAGCCGTTAAAAGGTAGGATGGATAGACGGACAGACGGACAGACGGACAGACGGACAGACAGACAGACAACGCAGGCTTAGCAATAGGGTCTCGTTTACACCCTTTGGGTGCGGAACCCCAAAAATGTTTTTTTGTACAAAATAATATATTAGGTCCTATTTATATAATTATACACCTTGGTACATATAATACCTTCAAGAATGTTTTTTTTTTCGATTGTTTTTAAACCCGAGAGCTTGAATTAACATCATTTTGATTTCATAGGTTCATTAATTTTATTTTATATAATTTTACCAAAATAAACGTTGGGCAGAATTAATTCTACATAGCTCGAGGGCTTCGTTTGATTCTGCGTTCGAAATAACAAAATAACGGAAAATGTATGGACTTAAAAGGCAACAAAAAGCGCGAGTTCTTGTTGAAATTTTATAGGATGGAGGTAAAAAAAGTCTCGAAAATAGAAAAACAATGACAAATATTTAATTACAAAAACATAAAGCATAAATTATAACCAATAAACTTATTACTAAGAACCTAATATATTTATGAGTTGTTATAACTACATTCATTAATAGCGACTTTCGCACTAGGGTAAGCCTGTTTACTTTGATTTTCACCTCTAGTTAAACTAATAAATACACCTTAAGGCGAGGTTTTCCCACTTTTAAGCAACGCTTGTTACTACAGATGACCATTAGGCTTAATAAATTGTATTAAAGTCGCGTTTAATGGAGCTAAACCATGGTTCTTACACACAGTCTTGGGTTTCTCTAATTCTATTTTTGAGATTTTTCTCATATTTTTAGTTTTTTTTTTTTTTTGTGTACATAGCTGCAATGTAAAATGTACCATTACAGTTCCCTCCATAACTATGAAATCTTTTTATTAAGATATCGTAGACATCATTTGGGAAATAGGTATTTGAATAATTACAAATAAACAGAAAGAAAAACGGAAATCAGTGTTAATTTCATATTTTTTATGTATCTAGCGAAATGTCCGTCTATACGGTTTTATGGATAAAACATTCAATTTGATAATAAACGTGTCATTTATTATCAAAATTGAATGTTATTATTCATATTTATAATTTTAAGCTAACCATGGAAGGAGGCAAACTCACTGGACAAAAGAACCTTAATCACTTTAAACTACGGAAACTATGTGCAGTGTCCGTGGTCATCTGCAGTAACAAGCACTGCTTAAAAGTGGGAAAACCTCGCCTTAATTTCAATACCCTAAAATATTTATGTAGGTATATTTTTATATAAAACTAGCTTTATATATTTTTATATAAAACAGGACAGTCCGGTCTTTGAACTGTCAAACAAACGAAGTTAAAATCGTCGATAAGTTTTCTGTTATTTTACACTATTCAGTGCAATTGTCTTAATTTTTCTTTCCGTAAGAACCTTTTACAAAGTATTAGAAAACTTTAAAAAAAGATAAATGAAATCGGTAAAGGCTCCGAAACTACTGAACCGATTTGAAAAATTATTTCACTGTTGGGATGCTGCACTATCCCCGGTTGACATAGGCTATATATCCCGGCTTCGCCCGTGCGAAGCAGGGGCGGCCTACTAGTTTTTATATAAATATAGATACAAAAATAATTTAAGTTTCTGTTTCACTAATGTACTATTTGTATTATTATTTTGTCGTTGTGCAAAATAAAATTGTAGATCAAACTTTCTGACATGTTCCAGTGTTCAAAAAAGTCTAACCTCCATTTATCTTTTTGCGAAGCCCTTCAAAAGAGCCGATACACTCAAAAAATAAACCAGAAATAAAACCGAAAGTACGGTCAGAGCATAAAAGCCGCCTTTGTACATTCACAATAAAAATAGTTTTGGAAAAGGATGGACAAGCGAGCAAAAAGTGCGTTCCATTTTATTTTAGCTAGTTTTTATGAAATAAAGCTTTGAGCCGTTGTCGAAGTGGGGCAGGGCATATAGCACGCAGAACAGCTGGCCGATGGGGCCGAAAGGTTCTCGAATGGAGACCACGGAAGGGTAAGCGCAGCGTGGGACGTCCACCCACAAGATAGACAGACGACCTAAAAGAGACCGCCCTTTTGGAGATCGATGGGGGAGGCCTACGTCCAGCAGTGGACGTCCTATGGCTGAAATGATGAAATAGATGGAAAATACGTGAATGTTGAGGTTATTAGGTACTTATGATTTATTTTATTATTTTATTTTATTATAATCATATTATTTTATCAAGGAAATAAATGAAATACGATAGTAAGTAATAATCTTGTTTTTTATCCAAAAACGGTAAAGTAAAATGAATTATGCATTACGCAAGATTGTGTCGCGTAAAAAAAATATCTGCTGTTGGTAAGTAGTCCCATTGAAAAATAACATTCATAATTAAAACAGTTAAATATGGAATAACTGATATTTGTTTCTAGATTTCAGGGTTTCAGGCTATAATTTATTTATTTAATACTTTATTAGATAATTTACAAATACTGTAGAAACTGCACAAACGAAGCTACATAAGCATTAGCTAAGCATTTTTTTCCAATCCCAGTCTCAATCTCAAATTCGCTTATGGGTTGTTTTTTTACTGTCTGTATCATCCAACAACGGAAAACGTTTAATCCTCCCCTCCTGTAACTTGGCTAGCGTCCAGCTACCGCCAATTAAGCTAGCTTTAAATCTGACACGGCCAATGGCTTAGGTTTTAGTGCTACTGCAGATCTATTGTGAACTTAGCTTTTACTTAGCCTTAACGATTTATAGTCAAAAAGATACTTTTATAGCGGACTAGCTGTTGCCCACGACTTCGTACGCGTAGACTTTCATATAAACTTTCAACCCCCTTTGGCATCCTTAATTCGGCCCTTTCGTAAAATCCTTTCTTAGCGAACCTCTACACCCCATAAGGAATCTACCTGCCAAATTTCAGCTTCGTAGGTCAGGTAGTTTTCGAGATTTCGTGTTTAATGAGTGAGTGAGTAGATGAATTTCGCTTTTATATTATAGATTTTATAAGCACTACTACAATGTCGCTTAAAATGCATAGTCTGTCATTCAAAAAATAAAATGGCCAAGTGCGAGTCCGGATCGCGCACTGAGGGTTCCGAACCACAACATAAAATACAAAAAACATTTTGTTTTTTATGTTGCATTTTCCTTAGCTCATTTTCAAAAATCTTTCTGAGCGCTTGATTAATGCGACGCGTGACCAAAATGCTGGCGTGTTTCTGGCTCAACGCATAAGCATTGCTATTCAGCTTGGTAATGCCGCCAGCATGTTGGGTACGGTGCCAACTGGTAGTGGGCTTGAACATTTGGATTATGTTAAGACTTTCAACGGCAGTCTAACTGTTTTTGTAGTGTTAGTATTAGCTTGTATTTTGTTTAGTTAATAAAGGCAATTGGCCCTTAAAAAATTTAATACAAAAAACTCAATATAAAACAAAATTATCTTTTTTAATTTGGTTGTTTTCTCAAAGAAAGAAATACGATTTCAACTAGGGCCATAAGTTTTATATTAGTGTTACTTAAATTATCATAAATGAATTATCATAAATGAATTATATCTTAATTATACTGTGTAATGTCCAACTCACGAGTGCGCATCCTCGAAGCCTACGAGGTGCGCGAGCGCGTCTAACGCCACCCCATCATATGCACCAATTACAACGAAAAACCCAAAAACGAACGTTAAAAAAAATGGCTTGCGTTTGACCGCCAACTCGCCTGATGCAAAACGATGATGCGGTCTACGGTGGGGCACGCTTGCCTATAAGAAACCGATTCACTCGTGATTTGAAGACACCCAGATTGTAACTATCGGGGAACACCCATTCAGGCAGCGCATTCCACAGACTAGCACTTCGCATAATGAAATTGGAATCAAAGCGCTTCGTACGGGTTTTCGGCATATCAACCATAAAGCGGAGTCAATTTTTTGTGCCCGCTCTGCATGGCATTCCGATAGACAAATGGGCAGGAAGGAATTACTATGAGGAACGTGACTGCACACCACGAATGCCACCTTCGGATCCTCACAGGCCAGTGGCTTTCCTCCGCACCATGTTAGATCCTCAGTTATAAATTACGAAACTGAACAAAAGTCATTTTTTTTCGAAGGAATACTAACGTTTTATGGCTAAATAGCTTATGGCACAAGCCATAAAAATGTAGTGGCGCAACAGAAACTATCTCGGAGAAATAAAAACGGGATCAAATTTATTACAGTACGTATAAGTTATTGCAATAAAACGGTAGTTCTGAAAACACATAAGACATTTTGCGTTATATGGGGGTGAGTTATTGGCTACACTTGCGTAGTTATATTAAAGTTAGTTGCAATCATCATCATCAGCCAGAAGACGTCCTCTGCTGAACATAGGCCTCCCCCTTTCATTCAATTTAAATGTGGAGGTCATTGAACGACAGCCTGCCTTTTGCATCCCACTGGATGCCCGCGACTCTCACAATGTCGTCGGTTCATGTAGTGGGAGGCCTACCCACGCTGCGTCATCCGGTTCGTGGTCTCCACACCAACCTTTCTTTACCATCGGTCATCGGTTCTTCGAGCGATGTGGCCTGCCCCTTGCCACTTCAACTTGCAAATTTTAGTTGCAATATACATTATATAATATTTTTACATGCTACTCCGAAAAATAAAACCCAACTTTGTTTAACAAATTGTATTTCACGTATCATGCTCGTAAAGTTCATAAAACAAATAACTTAACAAGTAATTTTTAACTTTAGTAACTCAGAAACATACTCAGGAAACTTCGTGACTTTTGTACTAGATCCAACCCAACATCCAATTGTTTGTATATCGCCTTTGCCTTTAAAATGCCCAAGCAGAAGTTAGAAACAATTAAATGGCAACACATCCGTATATAGCACTCGACGTTAAACACTTCACGCTTGCAAACATAACCTTTTATTAACCTAGCATTCACCTACTTCTAAATAGAACGTCATAACAGTTTTACTATACCACGAGTTAACATAAAATGACATAGAAATAATAATTTATTTTATTATACCATTTCAAGACCGCCCTCCGTTGATATAATTTTATTATATCAATTGAATATGCTGTAAACGAGGCGCCATAGAGAGTAGACGACTAACGAAGTACAAATTGCGGTTCCCTTACATAGAGACGGAAAGATATGTTTGGTACTAAGTATTTGTACTTAATATTCGGTACCAAGTATCTACTTGGTATTGCTAAATTGATCGGTCAATGATGCTATTACCCTTTATTTAGTGCTAGTAGAAAACTGAAGGCCCGTTTGCACTTTGATTAGTGCGAGTGCAAGTGATTATTGATTAGTAATTTTGCGAGTGATTAAAGTATACACTCGCACTAAATCGATAAGGCCCGATTGCACTTTGATTAGTGATATGTGCGAGTGATTATTGCAGGTGCTTAGTGATTAGTAACACATTAAGACCATAACTGATTAGTGCGAATGCTTATTTTAATTAGTCTCAAAATTACGAATCAATAATCACATGCACTTGCACTAATCAAAGTGCAAACGGGCCTTGATGGTCCAACTAAGCACCTGCATTAATCACTCGCACTAATCACTAATCAAAGTGCAATCGGGTCTTAAAGCCCGTTGCTGACGATGCGTAGTACTTGCAAGTATTATTGGCGATTAGATTTAGAGTTGCTAATTGAAGTAAAAAGAGTATTGATACTAAGTATTTTTAACGTTTTATTAATAACGTAACTAGCTGCGTCCCGCAGTTTTACCCGCGTAGATATATATACTCTCAAGAACCGTACTTGTTTCCGGAATCAAAAGTATCCTGTCACTCCCCGGTCCTCAGTTGCAAAAATTACGTCGAACCATTGCTTTGTTGCTGCTTATAAGAAACAAACACACTTTCATATTTATATTATTGGTAGTATGACAGCAGCGTCCCACAGTTTAAAAAAAAAACTACTTCAGTGTGGCAATACTTAATTTATTCAAGAAATAAATAATAATATTCTTACTAAACAATCCTTAAAAGAAGCAAAAACTTAGAAGTTGTAATAATCTCTATAACACTCATTTTTTCACTCATTTATATCAAAACGAAAATTAATAATTTTAAATACTTTAAAAACAATTAAAATTATGTTCAGCTAATGAATAGAAATTAATTGATTATCTCCTAACTTTTCTATTTCATAAAAAGTATATTCAAAAGTATTGTTACTAAGGAACAAGTATCAATAACCCTTCAAACGTACTTCAACAAAATACTCATATCAGTAATACCAATATAAATATCGATTCCCTGCATTGGCTCAGCGTGTGATCGAGTGACGTCATCGAGCAAATTGAAACGAAGCCATTGTATGATGGTTGAAATTAATAATTGGCAACGGTAACCTGGTAAGTTTGTACCTTTATTTAATACTAGCAACGCATCCCGGCCTCGTACGGGTGTGAGTTTTTTTATTTTTTTTACACCTTGGGTTACATTATTGCAGTTTTAGTAAGAATCCATATTTTTTTGAAAATATAATATTGCGTATGTCAAGCGTAGCTTCCCAACAGTGGAAGAATTTTTCAAATCGGTTCAGTAGTTTCGGAGCCTATTCAATGCAAAAAAACAAACAATCAAATCTTTCCTCTTTATAATATTAGTATAGATATATTATATAGTATAGAAGACGACAAATATATTCTGAAATTATAGAACCACTAATAGAACAGCTTCGAAGCGTTGATGGGTGTTGACGTTTTGCACTAATTTTTGTACTTTAGTAGCTAAAAAGTTATGTGGTGGTACGGACCCTCAGTGCGCGAGCCCTACTCGTGCTTGGCCGGTTTTATTTACACTGATATTGCAACTGTCAGATGCTTCCTCTCAACGGCCGGACTAAAGTATTTTTAGATTCCTAAAATGCTAATGATGACCTACACTTTTTGTCAGGTAAAATAAAATTTCAGTTGGAATTTATGAATATTTTTCATTATATTATTTTATTCATAAACAAAAGCGTAATATCATGTGATATTACGCTAAAACTACTTATGATAGAATAATAAAATCGTAGATAATTTAAATCACTATATCTGTAGGATGGTTGTTACTTGATACCACCATTCCTTCAGCAAGTATACTTAGAGCTTTATTTGATCTGCTGGAACGATAACCTCGTATACCTTGCTTAGTAACATGAAAAACTCACAAACGTAATTCAGTGGCTCTATCACTGACTTTTATTTTAGCATCAATGTTATATCCAACCTTGATTGTGCCCACGACAGTTTTTTCTTTTTCAAAGTTTTGTTTTTCCATTATATGGTTAACTTCAAAACCCCAAAAGTAATGACCCTTATGTTGGTAATGGAAACTGGTAGCGGCTATACCTTGCAGAGTCGTTTTGTATCCGACTTCAATTTCTACATATCCTGTAGTAACTGATAGTTCCGCTGTAATGCTTTCTCCAGCCTTTAGTTCAGTATGTACGCCATGTGTGCTACCAATGGTTACAGATTCCGATTTCTGCTCCTCTATTCCCCAACTAGAACTAGTTGAAGTAGAGTATTCAATACTTCCGGATGTTTCTACAACCTGAATATTTAAACCAAACTTGAAACCCAATGACAATGTTTCACTTCGACTGCCACCATATTGCCATTTTGTAGATACTGTGTTTTGCACGGTATGACTTAGTCCAGTATCAACGTTGACTGTATGTTTTGAAGGATTTTGAAAATCTTGCCTTAAAACCACAGCCCGCTTTGGGTTAACGCTTTTTACTCTTGCATATATTACTTCAACTTTTTTTGTCACTTGCGGCCATTTTCGAGTTGTGTAAAGGTCTCCCCATGGCGTTGGTTTCTTGAAGAAGACTTGTGCAGGTTCTTGTCTACAATAGTTTTGTACTGCCCCAAAAAGCCCGCCTGGGAAAAAACTGTTAATATCTGCGTCAGTAGCCAGTGCAATTTCTTCGCCAGAATAACGCACGTTTGCTGTTCGGTCCGAATTCACTGTTATATCGATTTCTATCTTAGATTCAATTTTTTTCAAACATATCATCAATAACAGTAACGTAAGTTTCATTTTTATGCTTGATTTGCACTGATTTGTAAAACTAAAAGTACCAAGAGCTCGAAATGGTGTTCGATTACTAATTTATATTTGAGATGCATGGAGTACTTATATCCTTGTATTCGGTCCTTTCTATTTACAGTTTGCCTCATCGGGACTTCCATGTCTTTGGCCAGATACCTGGAATTCCCGATGAGGTAAACTTGACAAAAGCATTTAAAAGGAGAGTATTTTAATTAATGTGTATGTATGTATGTACGTGTGAACGTATGTATGCATGTAAATGTTAGGCTCAAAGACCGGAAACGGTCATTGAGCGAAAATACAGCCTTCCACAAAGAGGTTGTGAATTCTGGCATCAATTTTCTTTCTTATTTTATGTATATCTATCTATATACATAGTTACTTTCAATTGTGCAGGATAGTTTTTGTACATCATAACCAACAAAGTTTCTTTTTATGAGTTTTGAAAATTCGCAATATCAAGTAAATTAAATTATTAAAATAAATGATCTATAAAAAGGCGACTTAAAAAGTGACTTTAAAAAATATAAGTTTTACAATCAAGCGGCCCGTCTGCTTGTTTGCCCCAAAGGGGAAAACAATACTTTTTTTTAACTTCACATGTTTTTATGTTAAGTACAAATCTCTCAAGCTGAATTAGACCCAGTTCCTCTTAACCAATTTTGCTGAAATTTTGCATACATACATTCTCGTGACAATACAATATGCAATCCAATATTGTTATATTTTCAAAATGGCCACTGTCACAAGATGGCGAATGGTTTATTTTATGTCAACCCTTTTAATACGGGTATAATATGAAATGAAAGAGCTTAAAGAGTAAGAAAAGATAAAGTGACAACACACTAAATTCAATATGGACTTTGTTTCAAGATGGTGGTTTACATTTTCCTTGCTAAAGCTAAAAGCTTGTTTAAAAATATATTTTTGCCTTATTCCTTAACACGGGCGAATCTGCGGGCAAAAATTCTACGACGATTCCGAGAAGTCAATAAGTAAGCTTAATAAAAACATATTTACGTAGGTACCTATGATAAGATGCTTCGTAGCCGGGTCGGTGGGGCTATCTACATAAAAGTTTATAATTATACAAACGCATCTATCATATTTCAGACGCACTTGAACGCTCAACACGGTTCACACTCAAGGTTTGAGAGTATCGGAATTTTGGGCGTCGACATTTCTGCAAATGTACATCGCAAGCAAGGCCAAGGTTGTTTTCAAGAAACTTGGTGTGCTCAATAAGGCGAAGCGGTTCTTCACGTCGAGTTAAAGGTTTTTACTTTACAAAGCGCTGACCTCACATGGAGTACTGCTCCCATCTTTGGAACAGAGCACCCAAGTATCAACTTGAGCCTCTTGATGCATTGCAGCGTAGAGCTGTAAGAATCGTCGACGATCCCAAACTCACCGAACACCTAGAACCGCTCAACATGCGCAGAGACATTGGGTCTTTCTGTAACTTTTATCGCATGTACAATGGAGAGTGTTCTGAAGAACTGATTGATCTGATACCGGCGTCGCGGTTTTACCATTGCACTAGCTGCCACCGCCTGAAAGCTAATCCACATAATCATATATCAGTGGAAATCGCACACTGTGCGATTCACGCGATCTTTCTTGCCTCACACTTGCAAAATATGAAATGAGCTATCTTCCGCGGTGTATCCGAGAAGCTAAAACATTGGGTTATTCAAAAGGCGAGTTAATAGAGTCTTAAAGGGTCGGCAAGGGATGGTTTGGCCTTGTAATGAGGAGACCACCTAATTACGTAGGAAACTTGGCACCACAACTTTCCATCCCCGGTCAAAGATCCAGAGGCAGATCCAAGACTAGGTGGAAGGACATGGTGCTTAAGGACATGAGAGAGTGTAAGGTTTCCGAAGACGATGTCCAAAATAGAGCGATGTAGAGGAGAACAGTAAGGAAGGCTGACCCCACCACCATGTGGGATTCATAGTTGGGAAAAGAGAGAGATAAATATTACACAAAGCGTGTTTTTAAACCTCAATAATTTCGTTTATTCCATTCTGTCCGACTAGTAGTTCGATGATCTAACTGTTTGGACAAAAAATTACCAATTTGTTATACTGGCTAGTCGGACATTTTGGACACGCAAATTTAATTCCATATAGAACTGCTGGTAGTAAAATACAGTAAAAACAAATATGTTATTAATTTATATCATCAAAACAAATTAAAATTATTCATTTCTCAATTTAATTTTAGTACAGTCACAGAAAACCAATTACAGGTTTTCAGGGGTAGCAAGTTTTCCAATGAAAAAGTTTGGGCAACATTCCAAGACATCAAAGGCAAAAATAACGTCAATACTTCTTAATTTATTTTGCATTGAATTTGTAAAAAATAACAGCTTATTAAAGCAATCCAGTTTAGGTGATGAAAAAATTTTGCTCAACCGCAAACCGTATCTGGGCGCGTAAAGTTCACGTTCGCATGATTTTACGAACTGCGCGGTTTTAACGTTAGTTTGATACCGCATAAGCAGTTGGCCTTAAGGCCCCTGGCTTAGTAAAAATATAATTCAATATTATACGGATACTGAAGAAACTATCTAAATCGGCTCGTAAAGTTATGAGATATAACACAAGTGTTTAAAGTTTTTGTTCGGATTATGAAGCGATGCTCTTTTTAACCGACTTCAGGAGTATGTTATCAATTCGACTGTATGTTTTTTTTTAATGTTTGTTACGCGATTACTCCGCCAATTATGAATTGATTATTATGATTCTATTCTAATTTGGTAGGTCATACCTCAAAAGTGGTCCCATATAAATGATATCGAAGTTGATTTAGCACTTTTTGAGAAATTATCAATAACAAAAAATATAGACCTACTCGTACCCTTTAGTAACCTTTAGTTCTTCTTCTAAGATATACACAGATGACGTTATGGTTTGTGGTTCCCTTGAGCAAAAGTTTTGATGTCCACGGAACACTATTACTCAGGTACTGTTCTCGGTTTGAACCAAGAAACATTATAACAAAGAAGATTGTATGTATTTGTAAGGAGTTGCATCATAATAATTATACCTGTACGTATTCTTAAAGAAAGCTACCTTATTCTTGCAAAGATTACGCAACCGCGACATTTTTGTTAAAGCTTTCTCATCGTGTGGGTTCGATTTAAAAGCCTATCAACTTTTTAGTAGGTACAAAGACCTATATGTACGAGTAGATATAAGTTGCTTTGCTCAACGCATAAGCATTGCCATTCAACGTGGTAATGCCGCCAGCATGCTGGGTACGCTGCCAACTGGTAGTGGGTTTGAGCATTTGGATTGTCGTTAGACCTTCAACGGTCTATGGGCAGTCTAACTGTATTTGTAGTTTTAGTTTTAGCTTGTATTTTGTTTAGTTAATAAAGGTATAAGTTTGTACATGTTCTTGTTTTTTTAACCGACTTCCAAAAAGAGGCGGTTATCAATTCGATTGTATATTTTTTAAATGTATGTTTGTTACGCGATTACTCCGCCAATTTAGAATTGTTTTTGATGATTCTTTTTTTGGTTGGTAGGTCTTATCTCATAGGTGGTCCCATATTTTTTTTATCGACATTGATCAGCGCTTTTTGAAAAATCTACAAAAACATGACGATAAGCAACGAATTCAATGTACATTGCACAGTGCCACCAACTTAGCTGTTAAAGTGGGCAAAATTGGAACTACAGTTATTTCTTGGTAAATTTCATACTTTGTTCTCCACTAGCGACGCTGTCAACTGAACAGCAAACATAGAGGAACTGTTCCTACAACAGAACTTCAAAAAAACAAAGAAGTGTCTCCATGGCGACCGGGCCCTGTTGTTTTTCGTTAAATTTATCATGACCATGGATACAAAGTATTTCAGTCGTAATATTAAACAATATTTTCTACTTTTTAGTGTCAGTTTGTAAATGTAGGTATAGTCATGAAGGCGGTTAATTTTTTTCTAAAAATTCTAATTATTTCTAAAAAAATATTATTCATTTCCGCAAAATGTCAGTATGAAGTTTTATGACGTACTTTCACAAAGCTCCCTTTCGCGATTTGAACACATGTATCACGCATTATTTTATTTAGGTGAAAATAGGTACCTTTCGCTCGATGTTTTGACCATGTTACAATGGCCGTAGTCTCTCTGAATGAAAACTGCGGGTGAGTCCGGCGAGAAGAGCGGGTTTTTTGTTCATCTACCCTCACTTGATCTTAAAAAATGGCAGGGTTGTCACTACGTTACACAACACTGACTGTATCGGTAAATGTCCTACTACCTACTATACACCGCAGTTAGTACTTCAGCATGGTCGAAACGTCGAGTGAAAAGTACCTATATTTTTTTTAGGTTAACTTTAATAAAATAATGCGCGATAAGTCCTGATAAACATTTAAAGCTGACTTGCACAACAAATCAATCGAATTTAAATCTAGATTTTACTAAAATGTTCCAAACGATTTGACATTTGAATTTCGTTAAATCGGTCGTGCAAAAGGGTCTTAAACATGTACAATACAATACAATATAATAACTCTTTATTAAAATATCACAAAACATAGGATAACATAAACATTACAATAAAAATATTATCTAGGCTTTTAACAGGCGGCCTTATCGCTTAAAGCGATCTCTTCCAGGCAACCGTGTACTTACACGTGACGTCATAGGAAAGTGTAACGCACTCTCTGTCTACTCTGACATTAAAGTGCTTATTGTCTTCCTTAACTTTGAACGCACTTTAATTTTGCGATTTTTTTTCAGCGATCGGCTCTATATCTATATAACCTTGAAAGTCCGTGTTTTGGGACCACTATAACATATCTTTATCCTTGACGAAACGGGTTTCGGCACCAATTAACGGCGTACCCGCCAACTAGCGAAGGATTTATATAAGGCAATTTATTCACGCTACCTCTAATAAATCAGTTACTATTTCTGAGATATCGTCAAAGTGTGGCGACCACTTCGTTAAAGATAATTATAGATGTGGTAAGTGAAGATGGGAAGGATAGGGTAGATGCCGTATAGTGAGGTTGCTCCAAACCTTATCACGGTAAATATCCCGGTACGGCGGAGGCGCGTAGGCACATTGTCGGTCGATTGTGTTTTTAATTTTTTTATGTCATAGGTGGCAAACAAGTAGACGGGCTGCCTGATGGTAAGCAGTCACCGCCGCCTATGGATACTTGTAACAACAAAGGCGTCACAAATACGTTGCCAACCCTTTAGGACTCGATTAACTCGTCTTTTGAAGAATCCCATGTTGTAGCTTCTCAGAAACACCGTGGAAGGTAGCTCATTACACATTTTGCAGGTATGAGGCAAGAAGGGTCGTGTGAATTGCAGTGTGCGATTTCCACTGATCTATGATGTGTGGATGAGCCTTCAGGCGGTGGCGGCTAGTGCGATGGTAAAACTGCGACGCCGGCATCAGATCAAACAATTCTTCAGAACACTCTCCGTTGTAAATGCGATAAAAGATACAAAGAGACCCAACGTCTCTGCGCATGCTGAGCGGCTCTAGGTGTTCAGTGAGCTTGGGATCGTCCACAATTCTGACAGCTCTACGTTCAATGTAATGCATCAAGTGGGTCAAGCTGATACATGGGTGCTCCGTTCCAAAGATGGGAGCAGTACTCCATGTGAGGTCGGACTTGCGCTTTGTAAAGCAAGACTCTTTGTCTCGACGTGAAGTACCGCTTCGCCTTGTTGAGCACACGAAGTTTCTTAGAGTCGAGCTTGGCCTTACTCGCAATGTGACCGCGGAACTGCACATTCGTATAAATGTCGACTCCTAGAATTCCAATGCTTTCCGAAACCTTGAGGGGGGAGTGTTTTGAAAGTGAAGAGCTACTACAAATGGGGCTATTTAGCGGTGAACACGCAAACTTGCGTCTTTGTTATAGTAGAATAGTATGAAATCTTTGCTGTAAGGTAACCGAGAAACCGTGAGACACTGCCAAATACTTAATGTGATTAAATCTTCGTTCACTCCCGAATGAATGAAATTAATGTTCTTACCTACCACCACGATGTATACGAACAAATATTTTATCAGATCCCAGTATGCTAAAGCGAATTTGACAAAACAGATAAAAAACCATATTCATAGAACTGCGATTAAATCTCGACTATTTAGGCCTTTAATCTATAGGGTCGGGATTTATGTCCATAATTTGCTTATCTGTATCTACCACAGAATTTTATGACAGACACCGCGAGTCCGTCAAGTTGTAGGAAAACTTAGCGTGCCGCATTTTTGCACCCACTATGACGTCACACACTGGTTTGACCAGTGATGACATAAATATGGTACTGAGACATGGTCCTTAACTGCTGGCCTTTTGGAAAAACTCAGAGTCACACAACGGGCAATAGAGAGAGCTATGCTTGGAGTTTCTTTGCGTGATAGACTCCGAAACGTGGATATTCGCCAAAGAACCATAGCCGTAAAAATTTGTAAGTTGAAGTGGCAATGGGCAGGCCACATCGCTCGAAGAACCGATAACCGATGGGGAAGAAAGGTTCTTGAGTATAAACCACGAACCAGAAGACGCAGAGTAGGTAGGCCTGCCACTAGATGGACCGACGGCATAGTGAGAGTCGCTGGCATCCAGTGGATGCAAAAGGCAGGCTGTCGTTCAGTGTGGAGGTTAAAGGGGGAGGCCTATGTTTAGCGGTGGACGTCTTCTGGCGTGATCCAACTTAACCCCTTAAGTTAATCAATACACCTACTAGTGGAGTACCTACTAGTTCTCTTAGCTCATACATACCTCAATGTAATATGATGAACGGGAAAACACGTATTTTTAGGTAGGTAGGTGCTTCGACCAAAATAAAATAAATGGATGGGCCATAACCATTGAACTTGCTCAGTAAAAACGAGGCAAAACCGTTGGAAATATACTTCAACAATTATAACCATGTAGGTACAGTAAATTTGTTACAAAAAAATTATAGCAGTTTTTACACTTTGGGAAAGCACACGCAGGCATAATTTTGACAGATGTTTCGTTATCATGTAACAATAGACGCGTGTCGCACTTCCTACGGCTAGAGACCGACTGAAACGAAGTGAGAGCCGGCGCTCATTTTGTAATCTTCAAAAATGCACTTCTTCTGGGCCGGTCCATTAATTTTATTTTGTCGAAGGGTAGGTGTTGAATTGTTGTGGCTAAAGTTTATATCTTTTTGGAAATACCCATACCCAGTGAATTTATAATTAGATATCTTCAATACATACATTGTAGATTTTCCTTGGATACGTACCAAACGTTTCGAATCCACGTTTCTATATAATCAGTACAGCCAAGGATTGGAAAAACCTGCCAGCTTCTTTGTTTCCTGAGAGATATAATCTATGCCTAATCAAGGCCAGAGTGAATAGGTATCTTCTAAGTCTGCGTGCTTCACCTTCGACCACATCGTCGCTTACTAACAGGCGAGTTGTGGTCAAACGCGGACTTATCCGCGTTAAAAAAAACCTACAATAATTATTTTCGCGCAATAGCCACCGTCGTCTATAAATCACCCGCCATAGTACGAATTATTGTGTAAATTCTTTCTTTTTGAGTATTATTTACAACGAGGTACATACAATATTTATTGAAAATTTTAATTAAGTCCCCGTTTTTTTTACCGACTTCGAAAAAAGAGGAAGGTTCTTAATTTGGCCCGTTTTTTAAAATGTATATACGTCGGTTACACTTATCTTTAAACCAATTTGCTTGTTTATTTTTTAATCATGTAGAAAAAAAACTCTAGAGTTGGTCCCACAAAAATTTCATTACTTTGAGCTCAGTCAATCTTCTGTATATATTCTGGGGGGCTCAGTATATATTCTGAGGAGAAAAGCACCCTATGTCCGCTCTTATCGTTATCAATCGTTAGAATCGTTACACACGTTATCGTTAGTACACTATCATCCATCCAAATTTAGTAATATCGGCTTAGCCGTTTATTCGTGAAAAGCTAACAAACATACAGACAAATAGACAGAGTTTACTTTTATTTTTAAAATATTAGTTTGGACTATGGATATTGGAAAAAAAATCGACACTGCTTTATGGTTGATATTCCGAAATCCCGTACAAAGCGCTTTGATTCCACTTTTATAATGCGTTCTGCTAGTCTGTGGAATGCGCTGCTTGAATGGGTGCTCCCGGTAGTTACAATCTGGGTGTCTTCAAGTCGCGAGTGAATCGGTTTCTTCTAGACAAGAGTGCTCCATCGTAGACCGCATCGTCGCTTTACATCAGGTAAGTTGGCGGTCAAACGCAAACCAATTTTTTTTTACCTACACTGTCCCACTGCTGGGCAAACGTCTCCCCCATTTCCCTCCATATATCTCGGTCGTCTTGCCAGCCTCTCCGGAATGAGTCAAGATCGTCACGCCAGCGTTTCTTGGGCCTTCCTTGACTGCGTCGTCTATCGGGCACCCAATGTGTGACGATCCTGGCCCATCGGTCAAATAAAAAATTAAAAAGATTTCATATATCACATAGCTCGCAAGTATTAGCAACAATTTGTTTATCCAACACCGTAACTGTAGTTTAACCACGATAAATCACAAACTGTTTTGGCTTCGTCTAGACCACAGTTTAAACGGTTGTTTCTACGTTTAAGTACAGTTTAGAAACTATTAATTACTCTGGAACAGCGGGTGTGAACATCGTTTGTATATGTTATGATATGTGGTATTAATCTTTAATGTTCCTGTTACTACGAGGAGCTTTTGATTAAAAAAACAGTATGAAAAAGTACCAAAAGTAAGTGTCAAAATTATTTGTTACTTTGAAATTTGCATGCGCTGAAAATTAGGCAACTTTCATAGAACAGTGATCCGCCAAACAGTTTTATTCTTTATGTTGTTATCTTATTAATGTCGACATACCCTTAACTGAAAATAAAAAATGTAATGCATTGGCACACATTCAAAGACATGGCATTTACCAACATGCACTGGGCCAGCATGGTAGATTAAGGTCCATCCCCTTCTCTCTGAGGAAGGCCTGTGTCCTGGGAGTGGGAATATGAAAGGCTAGATAGAAACTTAACTTTTTTAGATGAAAATATGCTGTGTTTACAATTCCAAAACTGCGACGTTCAAAATATAAAACACTTTTTTAAACTATCACGGTTGTTCACTAAAGTTATATGATTATTTACGGGATATTTAATATCGGGAGCTCATTCCAGAACCTTACCACGGTAAATATCCCGTAAATAATCATATAACTTTAGTTCAAAATATAGTTTGAAATAGTAGTAAATAAACAAACCTTTGTTAAATTTCAGTTTCATTTCATTACCGACAAAAAACTCCCATACGAAAACTATCGAAGGACAAATCTTACCGACAAAGCGATTTACCAAAAAACTATAAATTACATTCGACCCCCAATCCATCAATGTCTAATGGGACACAATGGGACAAATAATAACAAGATGACGACGTTGAAAAATTGAACTATAAATTGATGTTATTTCGGGCCGGGGAGGGTGGTAGCGCCACAAAACCGTTCGGTTTTCGATTACGGTAAGTACGATCATGGCCGAACGGGATTAATCGTCAATATCAGTTATTGTGATTGTATTTGACAGTAGCCAATTACACAGAATTAAAATTTGCAAGTTGAAGTGGCAATGGTCAGGTCACATCGCTCGAAGAACTGTTAACCGATGGGGAAAAAAGGTTCTGGAGTGGAGACCACGAACCGGAAGACGCAGCTTAGGGAGGCCTCCCACTAGATGGACCGACGACATTGTGAGAGTCGCGGGCAAATGGATGCAAAAGGCGGGCTGTCGTTCAGTGTGGAGGTTAAAGGGGGAGGCCTATGTTCAGCAGTGGACGTCTTCTGGCTGATGATGATGATGATGATGATGAATTACACAGAATCTTCCAAGGCTTCGTGCAGGCAATTAGTTAATTTTTGAACGTACTGCAATGGCAAACTATGTTCTTTTTCATCTTTCGCGGTGTCAGAAATCCGAGTAACACTTGCGTTAGTGACTGAAGAGGCCAACAGCAGTTCCATAACCGCAACTACACAGCTGGAAAACCAACTAAAATAATATCATAAAGTTCTAATATATGTAAACATTGCTTCACCCAGCGGTTTCACATGCACGCGTTTACATTTCCTCAGACACCTTAAAGGCTTCCAACAACTTCTACACAAAAATAACGTCGACCCGTTGCTCTGTTGCTGCGTGAAAGTGAACAAACAAGTAACAAAAACACACTTTGGCATTTATCGTAATATGATTTATCGTGGTGTCTTCAAATCCCGATTGAATCAGTTTCTTTTGGGCAATCGCGTTCCATCGTAGACTGCATCATCGCTTTAAATCAGACGAGGCGATCAAACGTAAGCCTATATATCATCATCATTTTAGCCATAGGACGTCCACTGCTGGAGATAGGCCTCCCTATCGATCTCCAAAAGGGCCGGTTGGAAGCGGCCTGCATCCAGCGTTTCCCTGCGTTCTCTTTTAGTTCGTCAGTCCGTGGTCTCCATTCCAGAACCTTTCGGCTCCATCGGCCATCTGTTCAGCGTGATATGTGCCCTGCCCACTGCAATTTCAACTTTCTAATCCGGTGGGCTATGTTGGTAACTTTTTTTTTAAATTATTATAAATAGGCTTGCGCTTGGCCGCTAACTCGCCTGATGTAAAGCGATGATGCAGCCTACGATGGAGCACGCTTGCCTAGAAGAAACCTATTCACTCTCGACTTGAAGACACCCAGATTGTAACTATTGGGGAACACCCATGTAGGCATCGAAATTCACAGACTAGTAGTTCGCAAAATAAATGTGAAATCAAAGCGCTTCGTTCGTCTACGGATCTCCTCATTTCTGATTCTATCTCGTGGAGCCTATTATATTATAATGGAGGTAAATGGTGGTAAACAGTCGGTTTTTGCACCGAGGATCGAACCGGGTACCGTCAGACTGTAAAGCGCACATGCTATCACTCGGCCTTCGTCGCTCAGACAGACACTATTTTATATTTTGTTATTTTACGGTAGGCGTTGGTTTTAACTGCGTGGGACCGATTTTATCACCATTTTCTCTTATTTTCCCACAGCCTGAACGGTACGATTTAACAAAGCCATTTTACGTCCCGGACAGTGCAAGCCTCCAGGGACTGCAGAACGAAACGTTGTTTTATAACTTTCAATTCACGTTGGAGCAGTATTTTCACTCGCGAAACCAAACAAACTAAAAAATCTCATGTTCTACGTGATTTTACTATGTGGGTGAATTCCAGTTGAGAGACAAATAATTTATTTACAACCAGTTGCGCCTCGCGGTTTTACCCGCATGGACATACCTTCAGGAACCGTTCGGAATAAGATAGGATAAGAATTATAATTAACCTAGTAACTATTAGATATATGTAAATAAACTGGCCAACCACCACAAAATACAATAATTATCAATCAGTAGCGGTTTAATAGAGTGATAGTTAGGTTTTAATTTGTTGTTTTTTTTTTTTTGGTAGTAGTAGTTTTACGTTTTAAATATATGTGTTATGTACAATATTATTATCAATTTAAAAAACCGACTTCAAAATTAGTAAAAGATGCTATTTCTATTCGGTGAAAGACATGATAAGGTCTTCAAAGTTTTAAAAAAATATATAAATAATAGGCTTGCGTTTGACCACCATCACGCCTGATGTTAAGATATGATGCGGTCTACGTTGGAGCACGCTTGCCTAGAAGCCTGCCTGAACGAGTAGGTTAAACTTTGTATTTGTACTAATATGTATTCTGTAGCTTAACTATTCACAACCGGTTTTACTTCGCGATAAACTTTGCAAACGTTGCTTAACTTGGTAATAAACAGAAATTTATCACCGATTCGCACTTGGCCATTATTTATTATCTGTAGTGTGTACTATAATCATGCCAACTTTGAAGTTTGTACGTATTACTACACTAGCACATACAAAAACACGTATAAAATGTGTTTGTTGTATAGGTATCTTTCATTTTTATTTTTTGACTTTTTTATTATTTTATAGTTAGTCCGCCGTAAGATTACATATTCTGTGAAAAAATCAGCTGGCTATCTAATGTTAAATATGGTTCGAATGTTACAGCCGTTTAAGGTAGGACGGACAGACGGACGGACAGACAGACAGACAGCGTAGGCTCAGTAATAGGAACCCGTTTTTACCCTTTGGATACGAAACCCTAAAAACTACAAATAACGGGAAAATTCATCATCAGTCAGTAAACGTCCACTGCTGAACAATGGCCGGGAGGATTATGGCAACACCCTTCTCTAAGAGGGATCTTAGAGAAGGGTGTTGCCATAATCCGCACGCTTGGCAGGCGGCTTGGGGATCGCAGTACAGTCACCGTGTACTAATAGAACGCTGCTGCCCATCCTCCGGTGCTACTGGTTGTAGTTCTAGAAAAAATCAATGCAGTCTTAAGAGGGCATACCACGGCAAGAAATTTGATGAATAGGTATTTAGCAAATCTATTGCTGTCCCTTGACCTCAAGCCTCTCCCAGTAGAGCGCAATAGGGATAACTGCAGCTCGGATCGATTATAATTATCTACGAAAAGTAGACGTAATAATCGTCTCGTATTTTTCTGTTTTCTCATTCAACTAAGCCGATTAATTTTATTTTTTTAATTAATAGTTGTGAAAAGGATTGATTTATGCTTCTGTCAATAATTTTTGTTTTATAAACTCGTCAAATTTGTTTGATGGACGTCTGAACATAACGGTAAAAAAAAAAAATTGGGATATTTAAAGCCTCACATTTCTTATAGTAGTTAACTTATAAGAAAAAATAAATGATATTAGCATGCCAATAGAGGAGAGAAATTTTAATTAAAAACAAAACTGTTCTAGCGGTATTATCCAGGGAGGAAACACGAGAATACGTTTGTATGGACAAAACGCTGCCCGTGTGCCCACTTAAATTATGAAAATCTTCCCGACATCAAAACAGAATATAAACAGATTACTATCTGCAAGCCTCATTAAGTTTCAGTCCATTTTAGTTTAGTTTAGTAACAACAACGCCGATACTCAATGTAGTCGCCTAACTTTGCAAGGTGTCATCCATAAAGCAAAACTTCGATCTATCTGCACAATAAGTACCTACACGCCTTAATAGACCTAGAGAGTATACTGGACTATACGAACTAAGTCATAACTTTGATACTTGGATCTGTGGTGAAGTGTACCTATAACAATTAGCGGCCTTATCGCTAAGAGCGATCACTTTCAGGCAACTCTGAGTGATATTTCATCCCGTAACAAAACAGTATTTTAGTCGTTGTCTTAACGACTAAAATACTGTTTTGTTTACACGCTAGAATTCCATAAAATACCAAGACATTTTTAAAGGGGCACAAGCCTTTATTAACTATAGAAAATACAAGCTAATACTAACACTACAAATACAGTTAGACTGCCCATAGACCTCTAAAGGCAATCCAAATGCTCAAGCCCACTATAGACATTGTATAGAATGGCGTCATATAACACATCGCCAGTAACATTTTACGAGTATATACGAGTTTGTACGAAGGTAGCTCAGTCGAATGGACCCAAAATGAAAAAGAAGTGGTCGGTTCACACCGCGTTGCGGACGGCTCCATTCATTTAGAGCACTTGAGCGATACACCGTGGTGCGAACCAAATGTAATGCGAATCGCTGCATTACCCAGTTGTTGGCAGAGTTGTTGATTTCCATGCCGCATTTTTTTTTTTTTTTGTTATATTGACTTGTAATGTTGACCTTTTGGCCTATACAGATGGACCGGACTAGTTAGCGAACGCAGAGTGCGTTCGGCATAACTTGATGATTTAAGTTTTTGGGCGACTATAGCACAAGGGCACCTCGAAGGTACGAACCTCGGCTTGGGCCGTCGCCGGGAGTGGGAATCAGACTTGCCCAGGCACCCCAGAAGGGGTGTGCCCTGGAGCCCTAGCGGTTTGTTGAACTGAATAATTATTTGGAGAGAATCTAACCGATCTTCTAACAGATCCTGAGGGTCTACGATCCAGCCGGCGGGATCGCTGTGTGTATGTGTGCCTCTGGTAACCGACGCCTGTTCCAAAAACGGAATATTTCCTATTGCTAGGAGCAGTCGGATCGGGCGAGCCCAGTTCCATGCCGCAGGCGTCGTATCGGTTTAAATACACATAATCATAAACATATTTTACAAAATTAAATTTAATGTCAACCTTTTGACTCCGAACCAGTTTTCACTGTGTTTCAGAGCGCCTTTCCTATAATAAAACAACTACACAATAAATTAATAAATAATTATGTTTAATAAACCAGCCAAGTGCGACTCGGGCTCGCACACTGAGGATTCCGTACTACCATATAAATTATAACTATTAAAGTACAATACAGATAAAATAAATTATAAATGTATAAATTAAAAAAGATAAAAAAAGTTAAATAAATGAAGATAATTATTAAAGTACAAGTGCGTGGTGGATATGGCCCAATCACCCTTTCAGGTGTAGGCTAAAAGTCCAGCAGTGGACTGTTAAAAGGCTGATTATGATGATTAAAGTACAAAAAATGCAAAAATACAATATCACACCAAGGCGGTCACCCATCCAAGTACTTACCGTGCCCGACGTTGCTTAACTTTGGTGAACAGAAGTTTGTCACCGACTTGCACTTGGCCAGTATTTATTATTTATCGTTATACGTAACAGTGCGTAGTATAATCATACCAAGTTTGACGCTTGTACGTATTACCGTTTTTACATTAAAGGAAATACAAAAATACGTAAAAAAACATGCGTTTGTTGTATGGCGTAGGCTTAGTAATAGGGTCCCGTTTACACCCATTAGGAAAGGAGCCCTAAATATCAAATTGTGAATCTCTCTCCTGAAGTCAGTTCATCCAGGTGAGTTGTGGTCAAGCGCCTAACCAGTCTGCCATAAAAGTGCATCTTCAAACCATTATTAAAGTGCAAGTATCCTCTTTATTCTTCGTTAGGATATAAAACTATATTGTTAGTATATACTGCATCCAAGTGTAGTCTCGTAAAGCAGTGACATAAACCAACAGTAGAAAGTAGTCCGGGAGCTACTGCGTTATTTAATTACTCCTGGCCTGTGGGGATCGGGAACCATTTTTTGAAGTGAAAACTTCAGGCACGTTGGGCACTTTTTGGGATAAGGAAACTGTACTGAACTCGCGTGACTGTCACGCTTAGGTACTCGTTCGGGTAGATGATGATGAAGTTAAGACTTCTGACGTGTGGAGTTAGCACACCCTTTTTTTAATTGTCATCACGTCTGGTCGTTGCAACTTTTGACAAAAATGCTTTATCTATTTTGCTAAACAAGTGAGCATTGTTGTACAACGTGGTAATAGAACCAGCATTTTGGGATCAATTCCCACTGTTTAATAGATTAGTTTAGTAGATTGGTTTTAATTAGTTGTTTTACAACTAATCAAAACCAATTACGTTCTACATTACGTTCTAAATTAAGATATTACTTTTATTAACACTACTAACTTACTTACTTTTGTTAATAATTTCTGTTTGGCCTTTTGTATGTTAAGGATACGCTCACCGGTCAGAGGTATCCTCATTATCAACATTTTATAAATTAAAATTCACTAAATAGGAATAAAAATTTGAGCGGACATTCATATATGAAAAACATTTCATACATATATATAAGTAGTTTTTGTGTTGATTTATATTTTATTTAGGCGGAAGGGATCGAAAAAATCATTTTTTTAAATAAAAAAATAGAGTGAGTATTCAATAAAGCCGATTGGTCATAATTTTCAGAACAAATAGTTTATAGCAATTTACGTGTTGATATTTTATGGGAAAATAAAAACTTAAATATTAAAGTTTTTTTTCTATATCCTCCGTCATCATAATAAAATAATAACACGAAAATTTCTTTAAAACCATTAGCTGTAAATAAATAACATTGTAATAAACAATAACAAGATTGGCCGTCATCTCCTAGCCTAAGCAAAAGCTAATAAACTCCCGTAGTTGGCATGCGGCACGGACAGCGCACTACACGGCTGATAAGGGAACTACAACGAGAAGTAATGGAGACGGCAACTTATTTTGCAACTTTTTTATACTACATTTAGAAAAAAGTAAATTACGCAACTGAGTTTTTTCGCCTCAGCCTCGTTCGAAACCAAGTTTCGAAACTGGTTTCAGAAAACGAAAAATGATTCTGCTTCTGAAGCTAGTTGCCAAATAGAAATTATAATTCGGTTTCCGAAACTCGTTTCTATAAAAGTCATCTTCTTTCGAAACTCCTTAGTCCTAAATGAAACAGGAACGAAGAGTGAATGGAAAGATTAGTATTCTAAAGTAGAGTAGAAGGAACCAAGGTCAAGTAGAAGGAAAGAGAGGTCAAGGCAGATCTATACATTGTAATTGTCTAGTTGGAGGAATATTGTAACAAGAGGTAAACAAAAAACTATTCTTATAGACAGTATCTTTTATTGACAAAAACTAATCGGTAGGCAAGTGGAGTCGCGGGCATCCAGTGGATGCAAAAAGCAGGCTGTCGTTCAGTGTGGAGGTTAAAGGGGGAGGCCTATGTTCAGCAGTGGACGTCTTCTGGCTGATGATGATGATGATGATGATGATGAGGCAAGTGGAAGTGAATTTCCATTTATCCTACCAGTAGATATTGGTGGAAGAAAAAAATTACTCTTCGCCACCAGGTAACAGCCTGAATAGACTCCCTGATAACGATATGAATATTTTTTAATAAATATGATTGACCTTTTTTTTTCTATGAACTCTTTATTTTCTTTGATATGATTTGACGTCATCGTCATATCATTTCCTGCCTCCAAAAAACAAACTGCAGAACAAAATGTCAATAATGTCATTGACATATGACTTTTTGCAGGTTTTTCAACTTGATTGAAATATCAAGTAGGTGTAATATAGTGCTAACAGACGTTCGAACACGGCTGACGGACCGCCGTCCAACCAACGGGAGAGAAAGATTGAGAATTTCATATTTCCCTCTCTTTCTCTCCCAGTGGTCAGACGGCGGTTGAGGTCAGCCGCGTTCGAGCGTCTGTTAGCACTATAATAAGGAATGAGGGATCAATATTTTTTTTACTTTACAGAAATTCACTTACTCTTCTTGTCACAGTAAAAAGTCGATAGATACCGCCTCCAGCCAAGTTTTTTTCTTACATTGAAGTGTTACAAGGGTCATACATCTCAGGTCCCTGGTGTGTTTCTGATGGTGGAGCAGCAGTGAGATCTTTTTACATCATCATCATCATTTCAGCCATAGGACGTCCACTGCTGGACATAGGCCTCCCCCATCGATCTCCAATAGGGCCGGTTGGAAGCGGCCTGCATCCAGCGTTTCCGACGTCCTACCTACGCTGCGCTTTCTGGTCTGTGGTCTCCATTCGAGAACCTTTCGGCCCCATCTTTTTACATGGATATATCTTCAATTCAGGGTGAAATCATAACATAGGTATAATTAATTTAAAAAAAAAAGGATTTATTGACCGAGCGTAGAGAGGTCTAGATTCTAATGGGACAAGTCGGCATTTTTATGCATGGTTTGGTCGACGATAACATGCGTATCGTTGATCCGATCTTCACGAAACTTTGTAGGCAAGTAGTTTATTTCAATACAATTCGCTGCTTTTCATGAATACCGTCACGATCCAAAATTTTCATATTTCTTGTTTTTAACACAGCGCAATCCAAAATAGTCCATATTTTATGGTGAATAAAACTCATAATCATATCGGCAAAAATGACAAGATGGCGCAATAAAATGTCATTATGTCATTGGTTGATTTTTGACGCCATTTTTGTACAACAGTCCACGATCGCTAGATACTACGAGTCCTTTCAAGCAAAAACACATAACGTTTCCTGAATAATATCATATCTCTAAATAATTTAGGGATAATTAAGTAATATTATATATAATACTATTCCATTTTGAGTTGTATGAATATTCACGAAATAATCCTAATTATTTTAGTTTTTTCTTTTGATGTTAAGTGCAATATTTAGTCTTACTACGGTCATCACGCAAGAGTAAGTACGACATAAATACTTATTTTGTTTTATGTGTTTATTCAAGATAAAATGAATAAAAATATCTTATGGAATAATGAGATGTGATGATATTCCATAAAAATAAAACGCAAAATGTACAACTGTAAGCAAGATAAGTCATTTTTCACTATAAATCATACGCAATTTTGAAGTATCTCCATTTTTTTTACATTAGATATGGCAATAATTTATTTAATATGATAATAATAATCAGTGTTCAGTTAAGTGTTTATAGCTCGTGTAAGTGTGTATGTTAATTTATAATATTTTTTATGCCTTGGAGAGATCTATGTCTAGCATTGGAGACTATAGTCTAAAATGATTACGGCCATGTTTATTAAGCACGGCCAATAAAAGTAGTGTTGTTTTGTTTTTAGGGTTATTATTGTATTTATGTTTGTCCGTTTCTTTATTCTACCTTACATTTTAAACGCCTAAACCAATGTAGATGATTTTCTCCTCAAAATCGTAGTCATTATTATTTAATTTTCAATTACCTTTTATTTACCAATTAGGTATTACTTACTCTTTATAAAGTTTATAATATTATAATACTACACAAGGACCAGTGTTTATTCAAACTGTTAATTCAGTAAAAACTTATTTTTCTTGCAGTTCCCAATCCTCGTACTCTTCAAATATTCCGAAACATGAATATGAATGTCAATATTAATGATTGTATTTACCATCATCAGCCAGAAGACGTCCACTGCTGAACATAGGCCTCCCCTTTTAACCTCCACACTGAACGACAGCCTGTCTTTTGCATCAACTGGATGCCAGCGACTCTCACAATGTCGTCGGTCCATCTAGTGGGAGGCCTACCCACGATGCGTCTTCCAGTTTGTGGTCTCCACTCAAGAACCTTTCTTCCCCATCGATTATCGGTTCTTCGAGCGATGTGGCCTGCCCATTGATACTTCAACTTGCAAACTTGCAAATTTTAACAGAAATGTCGGTGACTTTGGTTTTTTGGCGAATATCCACGTTTCGGATTTTATCGCGCAAAGAAACTCCGAGCATAGCTCTCTTCATTGCCCGCTGTATGACTCTGAGTTTTATATTAGTGGTAGTTATTTGAAAATGATGAAATAACTACCACTTAAATTTTTAGACAAGTTTTTGAGAGATATTTATCCCTTACATCCACAGGCAACATCAAAATATGGATTCATCGAACGCCAGTAAAGATTTTGTTCTGACTGTTAAGATCCGGATTATGAAGAGACCAATACAGGAAGTACTGTTCTCTTTATTCAAGGAATCATAAAAGTTGTAGGGTTCTTTGAACGATAATTACAGGAAAATATTTTGATATAAAAACATTGGCGACATGCATAGGTTTTTTTCCAAGAACGTAGAAAAAATAACAATGAAGCTAGGAGACGTAAAGAATTTAAAATCAGAAACAGAAAACGCGTATAATTATTGTTTTTCGTATAAAACATCATCCGAAGACACGGCGTTCAAAATAGTAATCTATACTAATATTATAAATAGGAAAGATTTGATTGTTTGTTTGTTTGCATTGAATAAGTTCCAAAACGACTGAACCGATTTGAAAAATTATTTACTGATGAGAAGTTACGCTATCCCCGGGTGACATATTATGCTATATAATTATTATCTATACCCGTGCGTAGCCGGTGCGGCCCGCTAGTAATAGATAAATTAGTAAAACAAGAAACACCATAAATGATTTAACCAGGCATACAGATAAAAGTTATCAGTGTGTGAAAGGAAGAAAAAGGGATTGCTTGATCTTATATGGAAAAATATTGTTCCAAGATTATACAAGCAGTTTTTTTGAGAATTACTAGTTATTCTACTTACCCACCTGATAAGAACTAATTAGTTACAAACTACGCAGCAGTCTGCGTAGTCACAAATTGAAAATAGTAAAGAATAAGTTTGTTAGTTTTTTTTTAAGTATTATGGTTCCTACATGTATAAGACGGATTATGCGGTAGACACGAAATAATTTTTAATATGGAGTTAATTTTATTTATTCTGGTTCCTACTACCAAAGAAAGATTATGCGTTCATTAGTCACAAATATTTTTTTAGAAGAAGATAACAGAGAATAAGATTGTTGTATTTTTTTATGTATGGTCTACTTGTTACCTAAATTGTTTATTCACCATAATTTCAGCCGTAGGACGTCTACTGTTGGACACAGGCCTCCCCCATCGATTTCCAAAAGGGTTGGTTGGAAGCAGCCTGCATCCAACGTTTTCTTGTTGTCTTTTTTAAGACTTTAAAGGTCTTTTTAATTGTTTTTTAATTCTAGAATATTATATTAAGCGTTAGCTATGCCACGTAGATAATGCATAAATTATTTTTAAAGAGCTGTTACACTTTGGACTAAATATTTTATGAAGAAATTTATGTTTTTATTAATTTTATATGTATTTTTGTATGACTGCGTCTATGCAGTTAGTGTGTATTAATTATTTGTTTGGTTATCTTTATTTTTTTAGCTTAATGCACCAATATCACAACCAAAAATGTGTCATTCTTTAGATAAATTTAGTCTAATGATTTTGACATAAAATTAGAAAGTAGTGGAGTATAGCGAAATAGTTTTCGCCAATACTGTCTTTATTTTGATTGTGTTACTATTCAGAAAATCATTAATATATTGTAGAACATTATTACCAATTATGATATTATTCAAGAAAAAATTTAAACTACACTAGTGTTTCAACATGACTTATGCTCCTATTCATAATAATATAGCGAAAGTAATATTGTCATAAGTCGAAGACCTCGCAGTTTTTAAATAATTTGATATTGTTTTCGAGCCCAAACACCTAAAAGTCACAATTTTAATAATACCTTGATTAACATCCTACTGAATTTTCTATTCTATGTTTAATTATTCTCAAGGAATAAAAAGTTATGGAAATAAATATTTTGTTAAATTTTCAAACGGCTCTCCTGTAAAATTAGCTTTTTTGAGTTGTGTGGTTATTCATGCAAAGCAGCGAATTATTAAGTTTGAATATGGGTATTAAATTTTTTTTTTTTATATTTTAATTTGTTTGTAGGTAGAAACACAATATAATGATTAAGTTAGTTAGCAATACCCATGAGTGCTAACTATTAGTTTAAATAATAAATAAATGATCTAAATATTTTTGTGTAAATAAATATATAACCTTACTTAAAAGTTTATTGTTTATGTTCATTTTCAAAGCGCACAAAGCTTTGCTACATACCGAAAGAACTAAATCATCCCAGAGGACGGAAAGTTCTAATTACTACAGCGCTCGGCGTCGCGTCTGGTAAGTAGGTACTTGTCCCTTCTTCAATTCTTCATGTACTTCTTACTCTACGTCATCTCGAGGGTACCAGTCGCCGAACTAATATGATAAAGATTGGTAAGTCCGATGAAGTAGCTAAAACTGATATAATATATTAAACATAATGTTTTCCATAACAACTGCAAAAAGATAGAACCCAATAACGGCAACTGTGTTCTTGACGAATCATAATATTTCGCAAACTGTTCACTTAAACATAATATTATGAACAAAACTCGCTGTGTTTTTTTTATGCCTATTTAATGATCATACTTAATATTATAAATGCGAAAGTGTGTTTTTTAGTTTGTTTGTTCCTCTTTCACGTAGTAACAGAGCAACGGATCTACCTGATTTTTTGCATAGGTATAGTTCAAGGGTCGGAGAGTGACATACTTTTCATCATCATCACCTTTTTTCATCACTACACGAGTGAAACCACGGGGCGCAGCTAGTATTCTATAATTGTGTTAGTTAAGTAAAATTTATTTTTAACTGGTTTTAGTAAGGTTCTGAATTCGGTATTTTTTTTGACTATTTTTATGTGTTGTGTGGAAACAAGACTTGAATACAGGAATGTATCGTGGTCAAGTCACACATACAAAATTCACCATACAAAATGAACTGCACTCAAGCCTTGGACAGAAGGCCGCGAGTTCACGGCGTTATAAACAAAATCAAGGAGAACTCACCAAGCTCCGATCTGTGACACGTGTGACCGGCGTTTGTTAAGCAATTTACTTGGTTCTTATTTAATTATGTAGATTTCTTTAATTTCTATGAAAGATCTTCGAGATCTTCCCATCTAAACTTTCGTGAATGTTGGATGTATGTTGGTTTCGACAACAATATCGATAAATACCATAAAACAGTTCAGAGGATAGTGTAATAAGTTAAGTATTATTATGACTCATTTCATTTATAATGCTCGTCGTATATGATTTTAAAATCTTGTTAAGGCTTTTTGGTAGTAGAGATCTTCCCATAAAAAAATCATTGACTCTGTTTTCTAAGAATTACAATAGGCATCTTAAAGAGTAGGCTGAATTTGAATAATTATATTAAATTTGTTCTAGAACTACGTGCTCCATCTCGGTCACACCGAAGCTTGGAACATCAGGCGAGTTGGTGTCCAAACGCTAAACTATTTTCACTAAAAATAATAACTATTGACGAATATTTATGCAATCAAAATAAGAATAGCATCGGTCTAGCGCCATTACGTAACGTCAGTCAGCAATTTGCAAAGAAGGAAGTGTAAAAAAAATAAAAAAATATCATGACATTTTATTGCTAAACAGTGTTTCTCCTTATGTTTCTAATGGTATATGTCCATTGTTTTTGTTTTTTTGGCAATAAATATATCTTATCTTATAATAAAAATGAACGGTATTTTTTAACATATATTTTTTGGCAAATTGTACCAAGATTTCTGAAGATTATCGTCTTGAAGTCACAAAAAAGCGCTAGACCGATCCCATAGTAACTTTAATCGCATTTTACATTTAATTTTATACACATATATGTCTCTTATCTTGAGTGAAGTCTCTGTGCGTCATACTCCTTGCAGAAGCGTCTCGCTCCGAGGTATTAATCAAGCCAGCCCTCAAGCAAGGACACTCGCGAGGTGGCCAGGATTTAGAGGATTCAAGGATAAGTTACAAACAACAGATGGCGCTTAGCTTAATGGAAAGTGTTTTAGGTAAAAAGGTTGGTTTATGGAGAGAAAAGATTGTTCGTTTTTCTACGGTAGAATAAGATTGGGGTTTTAGCGCTGATTGTCAAGTTTTGTTAGGTATTTTATGTATTTGATGATTTGTACAATATTTTATGTTTTCATCATTTGTAATTTATACCCTTTATTAAAAAACTAAATTGATAACTTTTAACTTAAGCGTTAGAAAAGCTGCCTTTTTCTGCATCATACCTACAACAACTTTTTTTATTAAAAATAAAGAAAATGACTGTTCAAAAGACTGAAAAAGATTATAATCGTAAGCTAACCACTAAGCACATATAACAAAAACTATAAAAACTTTGATGCAAGTATTTTATAGCACCATTTAAGTTAGAGTACGTTTTAAAGCCATTCTAGTAAAACAGTCGTTTTACCGTCTGTTAGTCTGTGGAAGTCCATAAATGGAGTTGTTTTAACGGCGATGTCTAGTTTAAAAGGTTTTAGCCCATATCCGTTAAAAAGTACATTATCATACAAATATTTTAAACCAGCTGACCAGAGACACACGTCCTGTCCAAATTTCGATAAATTTGTTTGAGTTATGGTTCATACAAAAACCCCACAGAAAAAGCATTTTTAGTTTTTTCCGAATTTTCTAAGTTTCCGGGCAAGTTTTCCAAAATTTTCTTCCTTACCCAGCCAAGTATTGAGGACGACATAACAAAAAAAATCTAGTCGGTCAAAGCATTTTCGAGTTTATGCGAGACAACGTGCAATGCACGGCAATTGATTTATATACAGGGCTATGCATATAGACGAAAGCCGAAAGGAGGTCATTGAACTCATCATTATGAACGAATAACACGTCTATACCATATACTATAGTGGGTGCTTTAAATTAAATTGTTTTTCAAATTGTATGGTTGTATTTGCTGGTTGATTAATATTCTGTAAGCCCGTACGAAGCGCTTTGATTCCACTTTTATTGTGCGGACTACTCTGTAGCATGTTCTGCCTAAATAGGTGTGCCTCGATAGCTACAATGTGGGTGTCTTCAAGTTGCGAGTAAATCGGTTTCTTCTAGATTAGCATGCTCTATTTTAGACCGCATCATAGCTTAACATCAGGTGAGGTGGTGGTGATACGCAAGCTTATTTTTCTACCTTCTATATAATCTACATAAATAACAATGAAATGCTGTTCGTTGGTAAATACATCACTTGAAAACGGCTGGACCGATTTGGCAATTTTTTGTTTCAAAAGGTTCTAAATAGTCCATTATTATTATGTTTTTATGGAAAGAAAAATTGGAAAAGTTACCGAAAATTTTTCAAATTCGGGAAAAACTGAACATCCTTTTTCTATATGATTTTTGTATAACCTCAATAGAACTCAAACAAATTTATTTAAATTTTGACAGGTCAACGTTTGTTGGGTAAGCTATTATAAAAAAATTGTATTCATCTGGCAACTGTTTTGTACAGTCACTTCTAATCATCTGTGGAAATAGACCCAATATCTATAGGTACATGGTCACCCTACACGACGTCGGTTGATCGAATGTCCACTTTTTATAGTTATCGTGTAGCTCTCCAATCGAGGGGTAACCCGACTCCATAAAAGAGGTCACACGTACCTTGTCATTTTTCTTGATCTGATGGGGGATGAAATACATGAAAAAAATATTATTTGAAGGGTGGTTGTGTAATGATTTTGTAAATTGTACATATTTATATATAGTATAGATCAGTGAAAATCGCACACTGTGCGATTCACACGATCCTTCTTGCCTCATATCTGCAAAATGTGGAATGAGCTACCTTCCACTGTGTTTCCTAGAAGCGACACCATGGGGTTTTTCAAAAGGCGAGTTAATCGAGTCCTAAAGTCGGCAAAGTATTTGTGATGCCTCTGGTGTTACAAGTATCCATAGGCGAATGTGACTGCTTACCATCAGGCAGCCCATCTGCTTGCTTGCCACCTATGGCATAATAAAAACCTAATTAATTTTTATGGGAACGCAATGAATTGAAATTCTTTTGAAATATCATCTAAATATCATCACCTACCTATTTAATAGCAGTATTTTAAGAGTTTTTATATACCTAATCTATATTGTTTTTGCTTTGATCTTTAAAGTAGTTAAACAATATTTTTGTTAAGTCGCTTAAAACTACTCAAGTTTAATAAATTTAATAATGAAACGACGTGTTTTTTTTCACGTTAGCATGAAACACAGTAACTTTTATACTAAAACAAAAGAGTGACACTTGGACTGACATTTTCAGAGCCGAATATTTAACTTTCCTCCCTAAGGTACACAACTTTAACCTTTATACTCATTTCTGTACATACAACTATTATGTCTTCTGTGATACAACGTCAATGAGTATAATGGATCCAAATATAAAGGACAAATCAAAACTTACAAGAAATAATATCAATTAGGGTATCCAAATTCTAAAAACAGCTCGAAGGCCTTAGCTTTAATAAACGTACCATTTCTCATGTCACGAAGTTAACATTTCATTCTTACACTGCTGCCAAAATTAATAGAAAACAAACTTGGAATTGACTTAGGAATTTATATATGTCTTATCATAATTTAAGAATTCTTGTGTAAGAAAATATATTTTTAGCGGAAACCGCATATCAATGAGTCTTTCACGTACCAATTTTTCTTTTTCTTTTAGTTTGATGGCAAGTATATATTTATAAAAACAAAACCCATTTTTACTGCGTTTTTTTTATTAGAAACTTGATAATGTTTTTCTACCAACTCGCGTGATGGCAAGAATATAGTTATTATCATCATCATCATCATCTACATCATTTCAGCCGTAGGACCTGCGGCGTTGTTATAATAAATTTAAAAAAAGCCTACAATGTACCTACAAATTTAAACTAAAAAGTAGAAAAATTACAGTTAAAATAGAGACTGAAGTTCCTTATCGAAAACTTTTGCTGAACCACAACCACATACCAAAATGTCATCTGTGTATATATTTGGTCTGTGTTGGTTTTTTTTAAAGTGCTAAATCTATTTTGATAAAATGTATATGGGACCACCTCTGAAGTATCTCATACCAAACAAAAAAACAATCATCAAAACCAATGCATAATTGGCGGAGTAATCGCGTAACTAACATACAAAAACATACAGTCGAATTGATAACCTCCTCAATTAGTCGCTTAAAAAAAAAAAAAATTAACACTGTTACCACTAAATCTATTTTTATTTATTTTTGTAAGCTTTCATAAGGTTTTTGTGAGACTACTTTATTTTGTAAGAACAGCAAAAATAACAAGGTATGAGGACAAAGTATAGGAATGAAACGATGTTTTATACTTAATGTTGATTGATAAGGTAAATACAAGAGTCGCTTTGTAGTTATAACCCCCTTGCTTCCAGTAAATTCCAGATGATAGAAGCTTTCATTGTCTTTATTGACGACTTAATCATCAGAACCCTTTCAAATCGAACAATTCTTCCCTCATTACCGCCCTAGTGATACAATTAATACATTTCTCCAAGTTACCGGAAGCATCTTCGTAGCAGAACTCCTTTTGTTCACTAAACACAATTAAATGCCATTCTCACCCTTCATTGGAGAGCGCTTCACTTTACCAGGCCGGGACCTTCTTGGTGCGACGGAGTAAGGTATAAGCGCTAGTGGCGTAGCATTTATAGGCTTTACCTTGAGACACAGAACTCTCAGTGTAGGTAGCGCTTTGGACGTAGCAGTCTTGGCACATTGCTCATGATGCAGCGCAGCGCTCATGGCGTGACGGTCTTGGCGTAGCACTCGTGACGTTGCAGTATTGGCACAGTGCTCATTGTTTAGGATTCTTGGTACATTGCTCATGATGTAGCGCTGTAGACTAGCGCTCATGGCGTAGCAGTCTTGGCACAATGCTCATGATGCAGCGTAGCGTTCATGGCGTAGCGGTCTTGGCGTAGCACTCGTGACGTTGCAGTATTAGCACAGTGCTCATTGTTTAGGATTCTTGGTACATTGCTCGTGATGTAGCGCTGTAGACTAGCGCTCATGGCGTAGCGGTCTTGGCGTAGCACTCGTGACGTTGCGGTATTGGCATAGTGCTCATTGTTTAGGATTCTTGGTACATTGCTCATGATGTAGAGCTGTAGACTAGCGCTCATGGCGTAGCAGTCTTGGCACAGTGCTCGGAACGCAGCGTAGTGGTCTTGGCTTAGCGCTCGTGACGTTGCAGTATTGGCACAGTCCTCGTGGTGTAGCACTGTAGGTAGACTAGCGCTCATAGCGTAGCCGTCTTGGCACAGTGTTAGTGATGCAGCGTAGCGCTCATGGCGTAGCGGTCTTGGAGTAGCGCACGTGACGTAGCAGTATTGGCACAGTGCTCATGATGTAGCGCTTTAGGTAGACTAGCGCTCATAGCGTAGCAGTCTTGGCACAGTGTTCGTGACGCAGCGTAGCGCTCATGGCGTAGAGGTCTTGGCGTAGCGCACGTGACGTAGCAGTATTGGCACAGTGCTCGTGGTGTAGCGCTGTAGGTAGACTAGCGCTCATAGCGTAGCGGTCTTAGCACAGTGTTCGTGACGCAGCGTAGCGCTCATAGCGTAGCGGTCTTGGCACAGTGTTCGTGACGCAGCGTAGCGCTCATGGCGTAGAGGTCTTGGCGTAGCGCTCGTGACGTAGCAGTATTGGCACAGTGTTTGTTGCTTAGTGATATTGGGACAGTGTTCGTAGTGTAGCGCATCTGGCGCAACGTTTGCTTGACGTAATGCTATTAGCGTAGGCGCTCTATAGACGAGTAGAGTAGAGTATTTCGGCCAGGAGGGCCTTATGGCATAAGTCTGATGAAGATAGTGATCGCATACAATCCCGCTCACGACTATTTACTCGCCCCATGTGTACAAGTGGGGTGTTTGATTTATCAGTCAGACTTATGCATTTCGGACCTTGGTTAGATAATAAAATTACCACCTGCCTATCGAAAAGAATTATCGATTAACTCGTATAATATTCCGCTAACTTTCTTGACTTGTACAACAAATCAGGCTTCTGAAAGTTACTAAGCAAATGTTAGCCTTCAATTTGCAGTGTTGCCATTGTCTCAAGTTACGGAATAGGTTGTGCGTGCGACAGTAATTAGACACATTTCTTGTTTAATTGACTTTGCTGGGAGCGATGAATAGAAGAGGCTATTTTGAGTAAAAGGTGCCGATTTTTATTGCTAAAGAAGCAATAAAAATCGGCCATCGTTAGACGTGATGTTTTCTTTTATTTTTTTAAATGCCTTAGGTGGCAAACAAGCAGCCCGGCTGCCTGATGGGAAGCAGACATCGTCGCCTATGGATACCTACTTGTAACACCAGAGGCGTCACAAATTCGTAGTCGACCCTTTAGGACTCGATTAACTCGCCTTTTCAAGAACCCTTATGTTATTTATTTATTGATTGAGAGAGATACGCCAACAGTGACCATAATTACACATTCTTAAAAAATATTTTTTTTATACATACATTGATCTGATATGAACACCTTTTACAGGCGTATAAAACATTCACCATAAAATTGGTTAGACTAAAACTATAGAATCGAATAAACATAATTATAATAATAACTAAAAACTAATACTAAACTAAATAAACACACTAAATAAAAATATATTAAACTAAACTAATCTAATAAACCGCTGCCCGTTGGCATCGTTCCCAAAATGCTGGCCGCATTGCCGCGTTGTATATATTTAAGTTATCGTAAATTTCCTGTTATTTAAGTTATTGAAATAAAGGCTATATTTTAGTATACCGATTATAATAATATATAGTTACAATCCCCGATAGTTACAATCTAGTCTTCAAGTCGAGAGTGAATAGGTTTCTTCTAGGCAAGCGTGCTCCATCATAGGCCCCATCATCGCTTAACATCAGGCGAGTTGGCGGCCAAGCGCAAGTCTATTTATAATTAAAAAAATAGATATGATATTCTTAACATTATTTGTCTATAGTTAGAATTTCATATTTTGTTTTTAAAATAAAGAATCATTAAATACATCCAGATCACTCAAGGAGATGTTAAATTCATTATAGGTGCGACATAATTTTTGTGTAGAGGGGTTAAGTGCCAAATTGGTTCTAGCAGCTTGCCGCCAACCTAGAATTCAAGAAATTCTGTCCCTAGGATATTCATATTAATGGGCACTATGGACCTCTTTCGGCTTGGTACACCATTTCCACGTAACCCTGTATTTAAATTCTATGTAAATAACAATAAAGATAAATATCCAACTAAACAGTTAACGTACTTTCAAGGTAATTCACTTCCCTGTCGTAATAATTCTACGGTTTCAGACCGACAAACGACTACAATATTATGATTTACTGATTCTCCTAATGGAATACACTGTCGGCACAAAAAATGTACACATGATAGCTAAAATGGCTGTTACGTGCATTTGAAACAGGCGAGCTGCCGTGATAAACACTTACTTTGTCCTGTTAGATTTCAAACAAGTTCAAATATCAAATAAACTATGCTGCTATAATCTTACATTATAATTTCACTTTAAGGCGAGGCTCGGAAAAGAGAAGTCGGAAATAAGAACCTTAAAAAACTATGAAATTAGGTAACTGAAAAATAACTTCAATATTCGAAATACATCGCGCCAACCATAGCTAGCTGTTTCTACCTAAGGTTCATTCAGTGTCCAAAAGTGCCCATAAATTAACATTAGCTACCTTCATTTGAAGATTATTCATTCAAAAACTGATATTTGAAGAAAAAGTTGCAATTTGAAATCGCATAAAGCCAAGCGACCTTTCCAGATAATAGTGGTACCTATAAACTATTCACGTCACTAAACCTACAACTAGCACACCGACTTGCCTAATGCCAACGCGGCACCACAAATCCCTGCGCTGGTCCATTTTGACGTCGAAAACCCGATATCTCAGAACTAGGCCTGTGGCGCGCATTTGTTATACCGACTAGATTTATGGCCTTAGGGCGGCTTTGTAGAATACAGACTATAGAGTGGTTTAAGTAGGTACATACTACTCTTTGATTTTATATTAATATTTATATCGTGTTGATCACAGACCTATATCTTATTATCTTAGATATAGGTCTGTGTTGATAGGCATCTTGATCAATATAAACATGAGATATAAATTACAGATGGCCGATGGGGCCGAAAGGTTCTGGAATGGAGACCACGAACCGGAAAACGCAGCGTAGGTAGGCCTCCGATGTACCGACGACATTGTAAGAGTCGCTGGCATCAAGTGGATGCAGATGGCGAACTGTCATTCAGTGTGGAGGTCTAAAGTGGAGGCATACGTTCAGCAGTAGACGTCTTCTGGCTGATGATGATGATGACTAACGCTGTGATATTCTACACTGCATCATCATTCATCAGTTATCAGTAACCCAGTGAATCTTTCCGAACTGGCAACTATTGCCAGTACATGCGAGCAAACCCAATCTAAAATAAACTGCCGGCCATTTTTTAAATTTATGACCGTTATTCTGAGGATGTTTGTTTGGTTTGAACACATTTTTTTCTGGCTAACAGTGTAACATGCATGCTGTTGAATGGAAATACGTAACCAGTGACCGTTTATACGGACGTGTTATTTTAATCTACATAAATTCAATCAACTGGCTTTCTGTTTATTTCTGTCGGTCTATTCAAATAAGATACAGATAACTTAGAAAATTGCCTTGATTGTGCAGGTTGATTTTAAGTGACTTTGGTGAGAGTACGAAATATTTTATTTGATGATGATGATGATTAGAACGCATGTTTTAAATATTTATCAGGATATATCACGTATTATTTTAATTAGGTAAAAATTGGTAAATAATACGTGATAAGTCTCGATAAACATTTAAAACACGCGTTCCTCTGATCTTCATATAATTTGTAAACAACTTTTTATAAAAAAAATCACTTTGAATATGAACTAAATCAATCAAGGGGTTGATCAGATAGGAGGGCCTAGTATCACTAGTCCGTTGTTTTTGTCCGATAATCGGACAGATGAGATAAGCGAATAAACAGACAGACAGTGCTAATTTCACTTTAATAATATTAGTAAGGTATTATTATGTATAATATTTATGGTATTTTTATGCCATGTCCATAGATTTGTACACCTAGGCAAAACATGATACAAAGTGACTAATATTGTTTAAACACCTTTTGCACATGCATTTTTAAATATCTGTATGATTTACTCTTTGTGTAAATAAATTTTCTTTATCTTGAATTTATTAGGAAAATAACCTTAGTTTATGTACCCACAAAATCTTAAAATTAATATATTAATATTAATATAAAGCTCATTAGACTAGACGGATCTTATAGCGAATTTAACTAGAAATTTCGTGCTAAATTGGGGTTTTTGAACTCACAAAGAGGGTTTACAAGATAAAGCACATGGTTCATTCCTTTTTAATACTACTTTAACATATTAGTATTCTCAAAGCGAATCTAAATGTAAAATACCGCAGCACATTCAAGAGAATGTGTATTTACTTGATTAAGCTTTATTCATATTACACAGGACCCCGTGCAAGTCATATTCATAGTCATTTTATTCATAAAACCAAATTAGATGTCCATGCTTTTTTTTTAATATTACAGTTATTAATCACTAAAAATACTACTTAGTAGGTAAAATTAACATAAAATTTTATAGAATTCATGGTAATTGTAGAATGCTCGCTCAACAAGCCAACGTTGTAAGCGTGACTTGTAACATTGCATTCTAGGAGCTGCAACGACATGTTCTCGATGTGTTTGTACACGTCGGGGCCCATGACATGAGTAAGTTTATCTGACTTAGTCAGCGTTCGCCTGATGCTCATCCCGACCGAGCGAACATTAAAATGACTTTACTAACCAGCGGCGCCCCGCGATTTTTCCGGCGTGGAAAATCCCACAAGGAACGTACATATTTTTGGGACAATACGTATCCTATGTCACTCTCCAGCCTATGTCACAAATCTCGTCGATCCGTCAATTTGTTGTGGCGTAAAATAAGGACAAACAAAAAGTGCTTTCTGAACGTCAGTTACTGTCAGTTACAGTCGCATCTGTAAAAAAAAATGCTAGTTTCATCACCTCTATAGATAATTTGCTCGGTCTGTCAGACTCCAGAGTAGAATGGCGTATGTGAATTTTTCGAGAGGGCTATTTTGGACTGAGTAATAATTATACATATATTTTTTTACTATTATAAAGCTGTTGGCTATCCAATAAAATAAAATAAAATATATAAATACCTTGTTCACCGGTCTCAGGTTCAATTTCCGACCTGATCAATATCTGCATGATTAATAATATCTACTCTGGGTCTGGAAGTTAGTTATAGTTGGCTGTGTGGTGTGTATAGCTGTATGTCCATAGCATATCCGATACAGAAAAACTTAGTGAAGAGCCATGATCATGAATATAATACTTTAGTTTTGTAACCTATGCTATCCCACTCCTTGTAACATTCCATGATCGTTACCTACTCTCAAATTCATGGCAAATGGCACATACGCTAGAAGCCAAACTTAATGAATAAAAAAGGTCACTACTATGACATAAACATTGTTGACAGAATGAAGGTGATTGACGTAATGTCAGTCAGTTTCATTTTCTTAACCACAAAAACATTGTCTAAACCCACGAAAATTATAAACTGCAGTTTAAAAAGATTCGGGTATGTAAATATCATATTCTTTCTAGAAGGAATATGCTATATATAGGACCCGAAATAAAAAACTGGGTCATACGTGCAGATGTACTCCAGTGAGAAAGTCGCTCATAACTTTAAACTTATAATTAAAATCTTGTAGCCCGTACTTGAAATCGGGTAAGTTTCCAGCCAAAATGCTATTAAAATGTGTTAATTGTGAAATCTGTATCGACAAACTTAATGAATTATCGTCAGGCCACCTGTGTTCTAAAACGCAGTGCAAGTGCGTTTCATATCCTTACTATCTGCGGATATGAACGCGCGCCGTACTTACATTCTAATATAATTGTGTTCTAAGCTCTTAAAGCATTCTGTAATCTTGGATCCTTCCGATCAAAAACTGTGTTTTAACGCCGGTACCACGTCATGTGAGATATGGGCGCCTGGTCCGATCTGCCGTTATCTTCGGGATCTCACACGACGTGGCCGAGCGGCTCTTCAGTACTGGTCCTCATTCGTGGTTTCTTCGACGCATTTCAGGCTCCTACCCTCTACACCGATTCTCCGACCACGTACGAGTTCTACCACGCTGTCGTGACGCGCTGGCCACACTCCGGTCACGCCCAACATTAGAACCCTTCTACCACGTCGGCAGTACTCCGGCCACGCACAAACATCAGAAACTACTACGCGCTGACCGCACTCCGGTCACGCCCTGAAAGGGATCACGAAGCCGTCTCGTCGCTGCGCTGCCCTGCTGACATCCTACGTGCCACGAGCCGCGTCGAGCCACGCGGCGATCGGCGACCCAGCTCTTCAAGCTAAGTCTCTAAACAAGGGACCAACACGTTTTTTATCGCCATCACCTTCCGAGTTCACACGACCCTCAGTCTCCTGTAAATTCATTCTTGCTTAATTAAATCTTAACTTATACTATCATAAACTCTTTCTTTTGAAACTCCTACCCACTGCTAGGTAGAACTTCATCAAGCTTCACTTGGTGAACGTTTCATCCTAGGAAAAGGTCTTTTCATTTCTTTCCAAACAGTGCGACCACCCGACGCATGCAACTAAGCTGGCCGAAACGCGTAAAGGTCATCGCGCTAGCGTTTTTTCGGTCAGTTTTAATGCTTACTTACCACGTAATAAGACAGCGTCAAATATGTTAAACTGTTAAAATAAAATAAATTTATTCTGTGTACAACGCTTACCACAACGTGGGAATTGTCATCCACATCATAACAATGGTGTGTGAAATCGCAAAATATTATACAACTGTGTTTAGCTGGTCTCCGACCTTTGTGGTAGAAGTAAAAGCCGAACATACAAAAAAAATGCCTATTTAATTGTTTGCTCTACACAGTACACAGTAGATGGTGTTTTACTAATACAATTCTGATGTAGATGACACACAATATCACAATTTAATTTCAGGGCCCAGGGTCAAAGCCCAGTGAAATGTGAATCACCCTTTAACATTCCATGCTCATAATTTAAGGAGATTTGCTAGTTAGGTAAACGAATAAACTGGATGAAATTTGATGTTGCAAATTTGTTTATTCTATGAAATTCATTGTGTAAAGAGTCTCATTGTTTGCAGGTATTATAATATAAAATAATGTTTATTCTTTTAAACGATTCAATTGTAAAAAAAATATTTTTTTTAAAACTCATCGTTTTTATTTAATAAAGGGTAGTATTTAAACAAGCGAATGTAAATTAAAATTATAGGAGGCGACTTATTGAAATAAGGCTTTTGTCTTTTCACTTTTTTTATTATGTTATATAATTTCACATAATTTAAGGGCATGCCGTTAAGGTGGTACGATTCACCTATGGCGGGAAATTCAAATTTCTAACAGTTTTCTTGTCCTTTGTAGCTAGGCTGGGTAGTTATTGTAAACGGTCATGATGCTTGCGCAAATTTATTATTATTCTTTAAAAAATCATGTAAAGCTATTTATCTCTAATGCACTTTATTACTTAGGTACATTTGTTGTCAATAAACAAATTTTTGGTGTTTCAGACGGCTTATTGACAAATGTATGTAATATGGTGCGTTATTATTACTGGTAATAGCTGGACATGATAATGTAAAGAACAACTAACGATTAACGCAAACACTGTTATTTTAAAAAGATTACCTGGTCTAACAGCAAGAACGAAAAAACTGTTTGAAATTTGAATTTTCCGCCATAGGTGAAACGTACCAGGTTAACTGAAAATCAAAATAATTACGAGCAGTTTTTATTTTATTTTACCAAGATAATTATAGTTAAACTCAGAACAATTTAATCGTAAAAAAATTTATCAGCCCAACACCCATAAAGTTTGCAAATAAAAGATCCCACCGTCTCTTATCGTTCCGAAAAAAAATCTAATTGCGTTCCGAAACATCACTTAGAACGTCACGTTTACTCTCCGAAAATGTCACCCGAATTAAAGCTTGAAATTCTCCAAATTCAATGTGACAGGAAACACAGGGACCGGAAATGAACCCCATTCCTTATCTTCATTATAAAGGGGAGCGAATTGATTTGTACGAACGCTGGCATCCACGTATATTGACAGCCAAATTAATGGAGACGCGGAAGATGGACGACACTCAACGGTAGATTTTTTTAAAGATTTTTTGGGTAATCTCTTGGGGAAGGGGTCTTAAATTGAGTTTGACTTGTAAGACTGTTTTAAATAGATAATGCCGTATTTTTTATAGGTGGTACATGCAACAACTAGAGAATAAATACGAAAAAATAATAATCGTAAGATTTGTTGGTTATTTCGACACTGGCAACATTGAAAGTAACGTGTGGATGGATTATGGATTATATTCGTTTTTCGATTGTACAGTAAATATTTTTATTTGATATTGGTAAATGTTTTCCTTTTTTTTTTGTAGAATATTGAATAATATTGGTAGGTATTAGTTAAATTTTCAGTTTCATTTGAATGGAAATAAATATAGTAGACTATCATTAATCCGGCACTTCTCTACATCGGCACGTCCAGTAGTCCGGCACTCTACGCCTACAGCCCCTACTTATCTGCTCGCGCCTTCACTTTTCTTCAGCTGCAGCTACCTATACCCACTAACGCTCTTTCTTCCCCAGATTACGTTGTCATAAAGACATTAATTATCATCTATATTATATACATACTAACTACATATACTACTTTATTTTATTTACCTTGAATTTCCTTATATAATCCAATAATCCGAATATTCTAATAATCCGGCACCTCCTTGTTTTTAATAGTGTCGGATTAGTAAGACTCTACTGTAGTTACACTGAGCAATACAGAAAATATTATATAGCCGTTAAAAAAAATCAATGAAAACTTTAAAATTTGTTTAGAACATCTTTAATGACATACTAAATAAAGAAAACAAAATGACCTATAGTCAGGCGAGTACAATGTAGAAAAGTTTAAATCTCTCCAATTTCGTTTTCTCCATTACACAGCCATAGAAAACAAATTGTACGCAGTGTTTCTCAACTTTGGCTATCAAAACATGCTCGTATTCCTACTTTGTATAAGCAATTTTATTTTGCCCTCAAACTTTATCACGTTAAGGCTCTTCAGACTACGCTATGAATCTTCCAGGAGACCTATGAGGAGAAAAAATGTAAATGGACACCCCGGGGGATCCACCGGGAGTTGAAAAGACGGTAACAGTAATTTCATCGTATCACGAGCTGTGTGCCCGAGCGATTTGACAAAAGTGATTTAATAAAAAAAAACATTTTTAATGTTGGTGTTATTTGTTGTTTTGTTGTTGATTAAAATTTTACAAATTAATATCAAGTTAATGTGTAATTTTCAAAAATCATTCAGCACCTGGTTAATGCGACGCGTGACCAAAATGTTGGCGTGTTTCTGGCTCAACGCATAAGCATTGCCATTCAGCGTGGTAATGCCACCAGCATGCTGTGTACGCTGCCAACTGGTAGTGAGCTTGAGCACTTAGATTGTCTTTAGACCTTCAATGGTCTATGGGCAGTCTAACTGTGTTTATAGTGTTAGTAGTGGCTTGCATTTTGGTAAGTTAATTAAGGCACTTGCCCGAAAAAAAGTTAATGTGTAAATGTTTAATTTCAATGTGACACCACACTTTTATTCCCTATTGAGTTCCTATGCTTTGCTCTGTGCCATATGTTACGTCTCTCCATCGAGTCTCACGGTATCTTATGCTACGTTTTCTGATTCGAGGTCTCCACTCTAGAACACGTCTGCCCCAACGGTTATCGGTTCTGCGTCAAATATTTCCGACCCACTGCCACTTCAGTTGGCTCACAACGCAAGCCTATTAATCGATAAAAGTAGGGGGATTGCCAATACTCGTCGCGCTTGGCAGGCGGGTTAGCAAGCGCAGCTCGGTGTTTTTATACTCAGAAGACGCTGCAGCCCGTCTTCTGATTAATATCCCTAAGCCGACTTCTACGGCACCCACGGGAAGAGAAGGGGGAGGTCTATTCTTAGGCTGGTATCTCCACGGCCACGGTACTTGTCCACCCACAAGATGGACAGACTACTTAAAGGGAAACGCAGGACGCAGGCCGCTTCCAACCGGCTCTTTTAGAGATCGATGATAGAGGCCAGCAGTGGACGTGCTATGGCTGAAATGATGATATATTATCATAAACATACAGAAATACAGAAATGTTTATTTTGCGACAATGAAATTTAAAGCTAAACAAAATAATCCAAATATAAGTAGGTACAGTATCACAAAAACCGGCCCCAACTCAGCATGATGCTGGTTGTACACAACCAGCGCTGGTATTCATAGCATAGTACGAAAAGGCCTTCCTCGTCATAGGTAGTAAAACGCGTCATAAGCCAAACCAAAGAGTTATAAGGGTTCATTGTTTGTGAAACGACCTAAGTTCAATGCAAACTTAGAAGAATGTTTACATTGATGTCCTCCTGCTGTTGAAATTGGATGCTCTAACTAGTTAAGTAAAGTGCAGCCACTTAAGGCTTGGCTTGGTGGTTTTTAGGGTTCCGTATAGTCCTACAAATAAAATAAAGTTACTTAAGATTAAAATTATGTGATGGAATGAGGAAGCAGCTTAACACTGCAGCATTTAAATCTAAAAAAAGTTACGTACGTCCATTAATCTATATGTACTACGTACTGTACTTCATATTATGATAAGAAATATATTAAATTGAGTCGAGTAATCAAGACATTGGTCCCGCCGGTTGATGAATAATGATCGAACGAAAAAACATGAATATCACTGTTTTAAACTATCATGGTTGTTCACTAAAGTTATATGATTATTTACGGGATATATACCACGGTAAGGTTGTGGAATGAGCTCCCGATATTTCGGCGCAGTTACATGCACCATGTTCAAGAGAAGACTGAAGAATGCGAGCGGTCGGTGCGAGTCCCTGACTCGCATTTAGCCGGTTATTTTTTTTATTCAAACACGTTGAAAAACGCTAGTGAGACAGCCGCGTTATTTTAGCTGCCCTTCAGTTGTGTGTAGGTTGCACGTAAAGTGCGATCAAACATTGTATATTTGCCGTCGCATTATCTACATTTGAAATCCAACTTGCGTCCGGATAGCGAGAAATAAATCTGTATAATATTGGTATCCCCTATTCAGAGTAAACGGTTTAGAATGAAATGGGGTATTCCAGAATAAAATAGGATCTTCCAGAATCGGTTTTGTGATCAATTTTATGTGTTTTAAGATGTACAGTGGTTCATGAGTTGAATAATCGTAAAGAAAGAATATTTTTAAACAATATTGGAAAAATTTGGTCGAATTAGGTGTTCTAGAAATTTTTAGTGCTTGACTTTTTGAATGTTCATCCACAAATCAATATTGACCAGTGTGTGTTGCTAGTGATGACATATGGTACTGAGACGTGGTCCTTTACTGTTGGCCTTATGGAAAAACTCAGAGTCACACAGCGTGCAATGGAGAGAGCTATGCTCGGAGTTTCTTTGCGCGATAGAATCCGAAACGTGGATATTCGCCAAAGAACCAGAGTCACCGACATAGCTGTTAAAATTTGCAAGTTGAAGTGGCAATGGGGAGGCCACATTACTCGAAGAACCGATAACCGATGTGGAAGAAAGGTTCTTGAGTGGAGACCACGAACCGGAAGACGCAGCGTAGGTAGGCCTGCCACTAGATGGACCGACGACATTGTGAGAGTCGCTGGCATCCAGTGGATCCAAAAGGCAGGCTGTCGTTCAGTGTGGAGGTTAAAGGGGGAAGCCTATGTTCAGCAGTGGACATCTTCTGGCTGATGATGATGATGATGATGATAACTACTTAATTGCTCTCATGACGTCATAGTGGGTTCCAAAAATGCGGCACGCTTTTCATACAACTTAACGTGCTTGCGTTGTCTACCTTAGTAAACGTCTGTGTAGATAACCTATTTTCTCATAACCAAGCTGGAGCTGGTGATTAAATTTTAAATTCAACTCTTTTGTCCCGTAGACTAGTTTCGTGACTCTTGAAGGACAAAGCTGAAGAGATGACTGCTCTATCGGAGTCGAGATAAGCAGCCGACTGCAGGAGCGGTTTACGTTTAACATCTTGATTAAAATATCGTTTAAACTTGTGATTTTAAGATCAAAGAGTAAAAAACTAGGGCTCGCGCAGTGAGGGTTCCGTACCACCACAAACCCGTTACTTAAATTGGTGGTGAACAGAACACTTTGGGCGCGGTCTGTACTTGGATGGGTGACCTCCTGGGCGTGATGTAGTCTTATTGCAATAGGTACTTGTTGTATTTTGTGTTGGTACAGAACCCTCAGTGCGCGAGCCCAACTCGCACTTGGCTGGTTTATTACTTTTTAACTTTATTATTATTTCTTAGTTAATCCGCCGTAACATTACATATTCTGTGAAAATTCTATGTGGCTATCTATTACGGTTGGAAAGAGACGGACGGACGGACAAATAGACAGCGTAGACTTTGGTCCCGTTTACAACCTTCGGGTAAAAAAAAATTGCTCTGAAAATGTGAGACAGTGGCGGATTTACACATTTGCCGCTAGTAGGCAATTCAAATTTGCCACGCCCGACTTCTACAGTTGGATCCTAATTCACAATCATATTAGGTACCTAATTGAATTTTTTGTCAATGAAATTTTAACTTTATGATTTGTGAACTATCATCATAATTAAACCACCGTTTTCCCGTAATTAGTATGATTGCTAATCTGTAAGAAAAAAATTAAAAAATGGGCCATATTTGCCGCCCCAAAATCTGCCGCCCTAGGCTTCAGCCTACTCTGCCTGCTGGTAAATCAGCCACTGGTACACACATAAAATTAAATGAATCCTCTTTTAGAATCATGTTTTTCCATTCTACTATGTTATCGCCCTAAATATAAACATTAGAATTCAATAGTGTTCCTACACCTTTGTGAAATAGACGTTTTCGATTCTTCAGAGGTATTTCGCGCTAGCTGAGGAATATTCAACGAGAAACACTTGAAAATAGCATGATCTAATCTAGGTCCTTATTTCAAAGTGTTCGGACGAAATCGCATTAAGATGAAGACGTGTTCTGCAAAATAAGACTTTCGTTAGGAATTTCATTAGTATTAGAATATACAGGGCTGCAAGGAACGGTTGTACTCAGCCGAAAGGTTTAAAAAAAATTGGAATAGTTCTTTCTAGTTCTAATAGTTCGTATGGGAAAGACCATCTACAATGCTGTACCGATTTCAATAAGGGGTCTAAAATATAGTCAATTTAAAACAAAACTAAAAAACTTGTAGTCGAGAAATGTTATTACAAAGTTTTATAAATGATAAATTTTAGTAATGACTGCAGTAGGTCAATTTGTTTATCATACAATCATAGTAAAGTCTATCTGTTAACTATTTAAATTAATAACATCATACCTGAGCTTTTGAAATTATTTCGACAGTTAATTTGACTAATACTTTTTTATATAAATCATTCTTACGGTATTTTTATACCCCCCCCCCCCCCTCCCTCTTCTTGTTATTACTTTTTGCCTTAATTATTATATCCGCCGTAACATTACATATTCTGTGAAAATTTCAACTTGCCATCTATTACGGTTCGAAAGATACAGCCGTTAATAGGTAGGACGGACTGACAGACAGACAGAATGACAGATAAACAGAAAAACAACATAGGTTTAGTAATACAGTCCCGTTTCCACCTTTGGGTACGGAACCCTAAAAAGGCGCATTAATTAGCAGCCATTTTTTATTCATTATTACTTTTAGAAAGACTTACAGTCAGGGAACATCTCAGCCGTCGTCCTATCAAATACTGAATGTGAAATAAATTCAGCCACGAAAACTTTTCTACAAAAATAACCATTCAATACAACCTCAAACAAAATTAGCCACATTGTGGACCGAAGTCAAACAAATGTAATTTGGGCCATTTCCTTTTATTTCCGCGGGCCATAATTTATGCACCACCTTCAGAATAAGGCCCAAATCCTTCGTAGAATTTTAAACTTTGTTCTGGGGTTTGGTCGATTAGACCGCGATTTTGGTATGTAATCATTTTTGCATTGTCTGCTTGAGGTAAGTACCTATTACAAAGTCGCAAAGCAGTAGTGCAAAATGACTGTAATGCGGAAAAAAATACAATTTCAGATGACTATACCCACAGACTATATCTGGTCTGGTATCCTGCAATTGGCTCATTATGAGCCAATCACAGGATACCAGACCAGGTAGCCAGCCAGCCATTATTATTAAGTACGCGAATAAGTAGTGTGGGCCGATTTCTTACTGGTCCTGTAATAGAAAGAAGATGGTAGGATAAGGTCATGTAGCTTCCAATGCACATTTTCCGAAATGAAGCCTGTACAATGACAGACTCGCTACTTTACGGCGATGTTCTAGACTGAGAAGTGGATATCCATGTGGCAATGTCAGCTATTCTTTGTCAATAAATTCTAACAAAACCTTATTATTGAAACTGGCGTGGTTTTCACACATTTTATTTATATTACACGGGAATTACTCACGTAAGATTAAGTCGGTTACTCCGACTATAGTTTCATTCGCATTAGACGGTCTTTTTCAAGTCCGAAAAGAGTCTTGAAAAAGGCCGTCTAATGCATCATAATCATCAGCCAGAAGACGTTCACTGCTGAATATAGGCCTTACCCTTAGACTTCCACACTGACTGACAGCAAACAAAAAAAACTGCATCTACTGGATGCCCGCGGCTCTCACGTTGTCGTCGGTCCACCTAGCGACTTAGGTCTACCTAAGGCTATTGCTCAATTGAGAGAAGCCGCTTATTCGCCAGCAGTCAACCAAGAGCTTATTTTTTTTAGATAGAAGGCCTCTCCAGTACGGATCTTCAACGAAATTCAGCCCCAATCAGAGAATTTCACCTTTTTAAAGTATATAGGGGCTCACTAATGGTGGAGGAAAACTGTGTTAGAGAAATCTCATCGAACTTTTAAAGGATAATAAAAGCTACATTGTTCTCATTCTATAAACGCCACGACATTTTGATTTTTCAAATTACCTTTTGTATTAGCTTTACTTGTAACTTACGAACTATAAAAACAAATCTTGGAATCCATAAATAAAAAACGAATCAATGGAAAGTAAGCTGCCAACTGGTAGTGGGCTTGAGCATTTGGATTGTCTTTAGACCTTCAACGGTCTATGGGTCTAAGTCTTGGTTTTTTTTTTCTTCAAAAGGTGTTTAGCTTTGTTTGGGTTGAAATTTGGTCCACCAATTTTTTTTTAAATATAGTATAGAATAGATCTACCGTTGACCACCAACTCGCCAGATGGTAAGCGACGGTGTGGCCAAGGATGGAACATGTCTTACGCAAATTAAGTTAAAAACCTTTACTTATGTACTACGTACTTACCTACGTTATTAAGTAACTGATTTTACAAAAGTAAGCTAAATTACTAAAAAGCAACTCGAAAATACTATTTATGTTGATTTTCGTACCCTCTCTTCTAGGTTATAAAACTTTATCGCGAAATTGCGAAACCGTTGTCGTTTACTCGTTTTTGCTAATATTGCACTACTGAGTATCATAAGACCGGATAACCGGAAAATTTGGGGAAAATACAGAAAAACTTTTATGTGCTAGTAATGCATGGAATGTAACACACTTGTATGGAATGTAACACACTTGCATGCAATGTAACACTAGCTGCATTGTAGAGTAAAAAAAAATGTTTTTTGGCCGGTTACAAAAAAGTAAAAATATAATTCAAGTCAAAAGGAGGGAAAAAGGGAGGGGGGAGGGGTTAAAACTTTTATGTAGCGTACGAAGTCGCAGGCAAAAAAAGGTAAGTGATTGTTTTTAATACCGGTTAAAATGTAGCGTTTTCGGTCCATACTTGTTGGTGTCTGTTGGTTATAGCTTTTTAAGTGAGAGATAATTTAGTGTCTGTTGAGAAAGGCGCCATTAGCATTTCACAGCGGCGATAGTAAGCTCTTCATATTTTTATGTTCTTGAAACTGACTAAAATAAGTGTTTAAACTTTGGTCTGTCGTCTGAGCCATTGAGATAACTACTACGTTAAGTTTGAGCGTTTGTTTGATTTACTTTATTAGCTTTACTTTATCATCATCAGTCAGAAGACGTCAACTGCTGAACCCTCATCTAGACTGAACGACAGCCTGCCATCTGCATCCACTGGATATCCGCGACTCTCACGAATGTTGTTGATCCAACTAGAGGCCTACCTATGCTGCGTCTTCCGGTTCGTGGTCTCCACTTGATTACCTTTCTTTCCCATCGGTTATCGGTTCTTCGAGCGATGTGGCCTGCCTATTGCCATTTCAACTTGCAAATTTTAATAGATTTTTTGACTCTGGCTGGGTCCTCGTTTCAGATTCTATCGCGCAAAGAAATTTATAGAGACTCATAGAGGGAGCATAACTCTCTCCATTGGCCGCTGTATGACTCTTACTGAAGACTTAGCTTCACTAAGTATTAACTAATGAAATAACGAACTATGTATTTAAACAAATCTTGAAAGTCAATTTATACCTGAAAGAGGCATGCATCAACCAGTTTTATGCAATAAAATTTTTCTTTACTTCACTTCACTTCACATTACTTCACTTCACTTCACTGTAGCATGCATTCAATACTGAACCGTGCAAGATGATAGGGTACAGACAAGCGGCTTGCCTTGGATAAAAGTGTGTAGCTGTGTGGGGCAGTCCAGAACGCCATGGAACATTGTACATTGTACATATGGTACATTGTCAAAAGTAGATTGTGCGCGCAGCGTGTTTCAATTACTGAATTACCTAGGTATAGGAATCCTAAACAAATTAAATTTAATTTTTATTTTATCTTTATTCAAGACCAACAGCACAAAAATATATACATTAGTTCTAATGAGTTATTTTAAATTACAGCCATTAAATAGGTCTATAATAGTGGTAGTAACAAAGTCGTGCAAAATCACTACTAAAAATCATATATGTATTGCAAACTAAGCGCTAAAAACCACTACTGGCTACACTAAAACCAACTACGCACAAATACCGTTTTATGTAAGTTATAGTCAACTTCTTATTTTTAGGGAAAAAGGAAACATTACAAACGTACTCAAAAACTTTCCTCGGAAATTTTAGTATTTATTACATCGCAGGAAAAATAAATGTCTCAATCAAAACAAATTCAAGAAAGGAGACACATAAAAAGCGCTTTTCTGAAACAAAACAACATGACAAAGAATCTTGAGAATCCAAGCGTTTGAAGAGACTGAATATCATTGACATTAGCTCAACTTGAGAAATATACGAGTATCTTGGAAAAGATTCTTAGGGAGCGTTATCACGGAAAAAAATATTGTCAGATTCCATAGAGTGAAATTTTAACTTGCACAATTTTATCACACTAATTGACCGAACGAAGTGAGGTCTAAGAGTCAATGGGACAAATCGGCGTTTATGTTTGTATGTTTGTTCAACGATAACTTGAGTACCGTTCATTCGATCTTCATGTAATTTGGTAGTAAATAGATAAGTAAATAAAAGTAAATATAATTTTTAAGTTCGCTTTCGACCCGTAATAGATAAATGAAAATTTTCACATGTAATGTTACGGTGGAATTTGATCTCAAAAACACCGTTGCCAAGTTTTGATTATTTTTAAAGAAAGAAACTTGTATTTATATTAAATAGAGTAGGACGTCCACCCACAAGATGGACAGACTACCTAAAAGAGACCGCAGGGAAACGCTGGATGCAGGCCGCTTCCAACCGGCCTTTTTGGTAATCGATGGGGGAGGCCTATGTCCAGCAGTCTTCGAACAATTTGATCGAAGCCAGCAGTCGACGTCCTATGGCTGAAATGATGATGATGATATTAAATAGAGGTAATAGAATAACTCAGTGCCCTTTATCAATAACTTAGTGCCCTTTGTAAAGATCACAAGAAATAGCTACATAATAAAAAATATTTAACTTAAAAACAATCTGACGACTATCCTTAGCAAGTCTAATTTTTGTGCCCGAAGAAATGCCAAAGAAAGCAGTATTATTCTGGAAAATAAAATAAAAAAGGATATTTTTTTCCTCCGAGGAAATGTTTTAGAAGTCTCTGACGAGATAAAATCCATCAAGTAAGGATTTTCGAAACATTAGCGGACTAGAAAAACATGATAATCGTCCGCCTCGTTTGTACATTCTCAGTACGCCCACAGTAGAATTAGAAACCAGTGGGCGTAGTACGAGTATATAGGTATTCAATGCGTAAAATATGTATAGAAATTCATACAAATTTTGAATTCCTAAATTTAAATTTCGAACAAACAGAGATCCCATTACGTTTTTTCCCTTGTTCCTACTGAGAGGATTTTGGCGTTTTGTGCACTTTCCAGTGTCAAGAAAAAAAGTTATATTTATTACAAAATAGCGAATCAAAATTAAACAATACAAACTAAATATTAACTAACTTATAAATAAAAGTAACCAAATGTAATTGTCAAGTACACGATAAGATAAATGTAACTATGTATGTATAAGCTTATTTTTATTCCATTTAAGAACCGTGGGTAACACGAAATACCTCAAGCCAGATAAATTGTAAACATTTAAATACTACCTACTGCATTTCTTTTTCTGTTCAATCGTATATTTATAGAGCAAACGAAATGGTTAATGATTGAAGTTTTACAACTTTTGCTGGGAATCAATTCCGAGAATGTTCTGGAATCAACGTTTTACACGAAATGTAATAATATTAACGTGAACCGAGAGTTGCTAACAAGGTTGATTGAAAAATATACATTACATACGTACTCATTAGTGACATTGGGGTCACTTTTAACGGGTTAATTATTCATTTGGTTGATTGTTCATAAGTATTATTACAAGTTTTTATTTAACTTACCCTGTTAGTTAATATGAACGTATGTACATATTAACTAGCAGGGTAAAACCACACATGATGTGTGGGACAAATCTTGCAACTGAATTTTAGACCAGCTATCCTCAACTGATTGAGATGAAATTTTGCATACACGTTTAGTTTGGACGACAATGTATGGGCACGAGCACTTAATAAATAATATTCCACCATTATTACACACTAGCTGAATCCCGCGGTGCTACCCGCGATTTTCCAATTTTCCCGCATTTTCTGGGAGAATAAGTACCCTATGTCCGTCCATATGATGTACACTATCATCCTGCCAAATTTAGTTAAGATCGGCTTAGCGGTTTAGTTGTGAAAAGCGAACAAACATCCAGACAGAGAGACAGAGATACTTCGCTTTTATAATATTAGTAAGGATATAAGGATTTAGAAAAATAATACGAGCCGACATTTTTTTCCACGTTGGCCTCCTGGCGCACTCCGCGCTTTGGGTATGAAGCTCCAAGTAGCCGACTTGTCGGACCTGCCGCACGATAGACAGAAATAACGCGACAAGAGTTACGCGATAGACAGAGAGGCAAATTCTAGGTTAATATAGCTGTAGGTAGTTAGCACTCGCACGTCCTGAATTACATTTTGTTTTGTAGCAGCAAGAGTCGCTACTTATTTGAATGATTTTGCAGGGTGTATCTTCTGTACTTATATGTATTCTGTGCGTTGGCGCCAAAACTCGCATTGCCATTCAATTTGACAATGCTGCTAGCATACTGGCTACTTTTCCTTCCACCAAGGTATTTTTAGTTCAGTATAGGGTATAGTTATTTGTAAGTAGTTTTAGGTTTTATTTTTGTTTATTTTCCAAATTTTGTTCTTTTTCTCTCTATATTTCAGTGAATTAAATTCATCTGTATCGGTAATGTAAACCTGGCTTAAATTTGGATCGTAGCCTAAGGGTCGACATAAATTCTGCTTAGGATAATCTTGTTAGGCTAGACTACAGGTACGGCTTTCTAATGAATTAATTACGCTAGCTTTATGTTATGGAAAAGTCTATTTATCGTCAAGCTGCGTATCTTAGATTTGTATATGAACCAGTAAAGGAAAACGTCATCATGGAAATTACAATCTACTTCTTCTAGGCTAGAGTGAATAAATTTCTTATAGATCTAGATCTTAAACGTGTTCCATCCATAGCCGCTCCGACGCTTACCATCAGAAGAGTTGGAGGCCAAACGTAAATATACCTAAATTATTTAAAAAAAAAGTTAGTACGATTTAGTTAGTATGAGTACCAAAAAGCTCATCGGCAACGAATCCTTAGGACTGAGCTTTTTAGTCTTAAGCATTGACGTAAAGTTGCTAGCCTATCGGTTTTTTATCGCATACATTTCGGAGAGTGTGCATCGGATCTGCATGATATAATTCCTTCCTGAGCATTTTTCTATGGGACTGCTAAAGTGTGCACGAAAAATCTTCATAGGTTTTTGGTTGTTATTCCGAAAACCCGTACGAAGCGCTGCGATGCCACTTTTATTGTGCAAACTGCTAGTCTGTGGAATTAACGCCATTCAGGTAGCGCATTCCACAGACTAGCAGTTCGCACAATAAATATCAGACAAAAAAGCTGTGACGATTTTACCTACCTACCTGAATGGGTGTTCCCCGATAGTTACAATATGGGTGTCTTTAAATCACGAGTGAATCGGTTTCTTCTAGGCAAACGTGCTCCATCATAGATCGCCAGGCGACAAGGCGGTCAAACGCAAGCCTATTTTTTTTAAACCTTGTTAACATACTCCCCTTTTGGCTTTACGTCGTCAAGTTAAAACTCAAAGTAGCATCAACATTATTAACATCGAATAAAACTCACCTCAACCCACGGGATCACATTAACGGTAGTTACTCAACCATCGCAGGTTCAATTACTAAGACATGTACAAAAGGGTATGATAACCCCACTGGGACAAAGTTGGACAGAGTACAACGTTTGTCCATTGCCTACAAGGCCCACAAGTGGACTTAATCCTTTACAAGGCTTAGCAACTGGAGCGGATGGGAACTATTATGCCAATAATGGCGCAAGTGTAAAGATAGAAGCGTTTAAATTTACTAAATTAACTACAAGTATTCCTGTGGTGTATTTTGTGGTATCAAATTGCTACCATCCTCCCAAAGATCCAATGACTAACGATTTGTAATTATCAAGATTTTAGCGTATTTATCGTAACAATCGGCTCGGCTGGGCAGCGTTCGGTAAACTTCGCAACATCTTCTCGTCAAAAATACCTCAGTGCCTTAAGCCGAAGGTCTTCAACCAGTGTGTGTTGACAGTGATGACATACGGCAGTGAAACGTGGTCTCTCACTATGGGCCTCATAAGCAAGCTCAAAGTCGTACAACGAGCTATGGAGAGGGCTATGCTCGGGGTTTATCGAGGAGATCGAATCAGAAATGAGGAGATCCGTAGACGAACGAAAGTTACCGACAGAGCCCACCAGATCAGCAAATTGAAGTGGCAATGGGCAGGGCACATATCACGCAGAACAGATGGCCGATGGGGCTGAAAGGTTCTCGAGTGGAGACCACGGACCGGTAAGCGCAGCGTAGGTCTTCCACCCACAAGATGGATAGACGACCTAAAAGAGACCGCAGCGAAACACTGGATGCAGGTCGCTTCCAACTGGCCCTTTTGGAGGTCGATGAGGGTGGCCTATGTCCAGCAGTGGACGTTTTATAGCTGAAATGGTGATGATGTTTATAGAAAAAATCAGGGTTTGACCAAATGTTAGGGGGTTTTGAAATCTTTGTCCGGAAAATGACACAGCGCTACGTATACCAGGTGAAACCGCTTATAGCTTACAAATTAAGACACTATCTTGAGACTAAACTAAGACTGTTCCCTAATTGTTTTTAGTATTTGCCAGTGATACATCGGAAAAAGGGGTATCTCCGAAGCTAACATCGCTAGAGGTTTTTTATTTAAATAAAATGAGTGCTAAAATAGTATGCGGTTCGTCTAACGGTAAGCAGAAACCGCCGTCTAGGTACAGTGGACACCTGCAACACTAGCGGCTTTGCCAGCCCGTAGAATCACAGAAAAGAGAAGTAAATAGAACGGAAATGAGAAGGAAAATCTGTCGCCAGCATAGATTCAGTTTCTCTCTACGGTCGCCAGGTATTATGACAGAGTTTTGCTTGAACATTCTCATGTATGTCAACGCATCGAACTCCGCATCCAAAGAACTTGGACCTTACCTTTTTAGGTTACGTCTCAAAGTTCTTTGTCCGCATCACAGCTGCTAACTGATTTCAAATAACTGACGTTTCGTTAATATGGGTGCAACTGGCTACAAAAAAAATCTTACAAAAATGCTTTGACAGCCGTTCTAATTTAAACAATTATTTTTTTCTTTTCTGTGCGTAGAATATATCTCTCGCTCCTATAGTCGACTCGAGCCGACGAGTTCAGTGCTTTTTCCCGCCTCAAAATTTATTCACTTCAAAAACTTCGGAACTTTTCCACGTGATAAATACTTATTGCCCCTTAAAATGACAAAAACCTCCAAGAGTTCAGCGCAATGTCACAAGTAAAACGAAACCAATAAAAGTGGGAGTGCTCTCAATATTTTTTGCTTTCGACCGTAATCGTAACTTTGGCCATATAGAAGACGTGTACAAAGAAATCCTTTTCTTCTTAAATTGATGTACCATTCAATCGCTTCCTATCCCAAAAAAATAACCCCAGTAGTGCAGAGACCATATCTCGGGTAAATTTTGTAGGACGGCATTCGAAGACTAATTGCCGCCCCACCAACGCAACAAGCGTATTAACTTGAAAAGCTCACCATTATCATCATCAGCCAGAAGACGTCAATTGCTGAACAAAAGCCACCCCTTTAGAAAATCCACAGCCTGCCATCTGCATCCACTGGATGCTCGCGACTCTCACGATGTCGTCGGTTCATCTAGTAGGAGGCTTACTTACCCTGCGTGTTTAGGTTCGTGGTCTCCACTTAAGAACCTTTCTTCATCATCATCATCATTTTCACCATGCTGGCTCAGTGCATGTTGGTGAATGTCATATGTCTTTGAACATTAGAGGGACATACCGATTTCCTCACGATGTTTTCCATTACCGTTGTTGAGCGATGGCATCAAAACTGTACATAATTTATTTAGGTCCTAAATAAGTCATTGGTGCAGGGTCAAGCATCGAACAGGGTGCCGTCAGATTGTAAAGCTCACATGCTACCGCTTGGCCACAATCGCTCTCTTCCTATTTTCCCCATCGTTTCTTCAATGGACGTGACCTGCCCATTGCCACTTCAACTTGCAAGTTTTAATACCGCGTAACCCTGTATTTTTTCAATTATATACTGACATCAACAGCTCAGACTTTAAAAACTATTATTTTAAAATACGGGGTGGCAAAAAGGGGCGGCAGAATTCCACGTCACGCTACTGTTTTTATCAGTAAAGATGGCGGTCCACCAATAACGGCTCAATACTTTTTCACCGATAAAAAATATATTCCATCCCCAATGTCAAATATCTTACTACAACAAGGGTTGGTTTTTATCTTGCCTAAAACTGACAAGGGGTGGAATTAAGGGTAGCAATTGAGCTCAATGTGGATATAGTTCTTAGCCTCATAAACCTTCTGTAGTGAAGTGGCCTTCGAGATAGCGGTAGGGTTCTGGAGCCCTATTCTGGTACGCTCGAGATTATATCCATCATTTTCTCTCTGACCAGACATGTGAAGAGACTGAGAGTGACCGAGATAGTCTCGATCGTGTGAGAAAAGGGCCTAGTAGTGAAGTAGGTAGTAGAAAGTTGGGATTTTAGAGGGATGATCAAAAAGTATGTGTGACCGATTTCTGAGACGGTATTTTCCTTAGAATAGACAAACAAGGGAAGTATGATAAGGTGGCGTGGCAGGTGCGAACGTGCAAAAAATCTGCTTAGCGATAATCGCGTCCCACACACACACACACCTCCACATTTATCTGATTCTTAATTATTGTGTACCAAACAATATTTATTCTTATTATTAAATTTTTCCTCACATTTAGTACTTTCATATTACATTAGTTTTGGTCTTATAATATTAAATTTAATCGTGACTGTATGTATATTGTCCGGCGAAGGGTGTTGTTACGCCATAACACAGGTTAATTCCTAGCTTGGGTAACAAGGCTCCTCATCATGGAGTATTTATTTAAGCACAAATTATTGTTAAAAAATTATGATCGACAACGTTTGTAGACGCCAAATATATATTTCATGTTAATTTTTCACTTACTTTCCGTTTCCCCGGTTCCCCGGCATGTTCCCGTTTTACCCAATTCACGTATATCTCATTCCCGTTAATCTCCCATCGCACCCAGTTTTGCTTCTATTCCACTGTCGTCTCTTGCCTGCCGAACTTCTATTACGCGATGGTCCCGTGATCACGTCCTGCCCATTCTGTTTGGGTGTATTATTTATATTTTTACTAAAGGGCTTAGCATACACTGCATACAGTCCACTACTGGACTAGGCCTACGCCCGAAAGGGTGATTGTGCCATATCCAACACCACCACGGTAGCCCAGCTGCAAGTTGGTAGATTCACATACGCCATTGAGTTTCTTCTCCGTACGTATGCAGGTTTCTCATGATGTTTTCCTTCACCTAAAAGCCAGTGGTATGAAAGTCCGTACATAAACTCCAAAGAGCTCATTGGTAGGGAAGAGGAAGTCTAGCGGTTTTCCAAATAGGCAACAACGGGTATTTGAAGTGCTTAAAACCTAATACTTAGCTCAATTCCAAATTATGCGGTAAAACACCAAATTTTCCATGGAAGGCGTGAAAAACGTCGAAATTTGCACAAAGCAGCCTTATCGTACCCCACTTAAGCATTCAATGGTAAAGGACAACACAACCGAATCTATTCAGGTTGTACGCGATCTAAATAATAACGGGAGTCGTAAACTGAAAGCAATAAAGCGGTTTGAAAGCCTTCTCATCAAACTTTTATTGGTTACCAGAGCGGTTGTATATAATGGATGGCAGTTTATCAAATCACTGTTTTTTAAATTATACTATAGGCTTGCCTTTGACTTCCACTTATTTATTTATGCCATTGGTAGCAAACAAGCAGACGGGCCGCCTAATGGCTAGCAGTTACCGTCGCCAGTGGATACTTGTAACACAAGAGGCATCACAAGTACGTTGCCGACCTTTTAGGACTCTATTAAATAAATAAATAAAAATAAATTTGCCTTTTGAAGAACCCCATGTTGTAGCTCTCGGAAACACCGTGGAAGGTAGCTCATTCCACATTTTGCAAGTGTGAGGCAAGAACGATCGCGTGAAGCGCACAGTGTGTAATTTCTACTGATCTATTATATTCTTCGCAAACCTATTATTAAATAAATAAAAAAACATGGATTAACTTTCAGGTGGTGGCGGCTAGTGCGATGATAAAACCGTGACGCCGGCATCAGATCAAACATATCCTCAGAACACTCCCCATTGTAAATGCGATCAAAGATATAGAGAGACCCAACTTCACTGCGCATGTTGGGCAGGTCTAGGGGTTTGGTGAGCTTGGGATCGTCGACAATTCTTACAGCTCTGCGCTGCAATGCGTCTAGAGGCCAGAGGGGTTCATCGCCTGATGTTAAGCGAAGATACGGTCTACGATGGAGCACCCGTGCCAGTGCGTATAGTGAATCTTAGTATCGATACAAACAGCTTAGCTTTTCGATACTAACTTAGATTAATTATGTGTATATGAAACAAATAAATTAAAAAAAAAAACCGATAGCACGGTAATGCTGTCAAAATGCTGGGTACTTTGCCTGCTGGTAATGGGCCCGAGCATTTTGCTTGTCTCGAGACCTTCAACGGTCTATAGGCAGGTGTTTTATATAATAAATAGGCCAAGTAGTTAAAGTTTTTAGTGTTAGCTTGTATTTCGAAACTTTTTAACGTTGGAGATTGATTTAAACCGGCTTCTTAAAAAGCGGATCGATTAGACTTTGCAAGTTTTTATGTAATCTGGATGAAAATAAATAGTTTGGTGCCAACGCACTGATGATAGGTTTTGCCCCTTGCGACCCGTGATCACACTCTTTGTGAATCTAGAGTGGAATGCTTCTCCATCGTTTCTGCTAACCTGGTACCTGGGGCCTTACGGACAACAGCTCTTTGCGGCACCTAATCCACTCAGTTGGAAAATCACGCGAACGTGAACCTTATTGCGCCCAGATACGGTTTGCGGTCGCGTGATTTTCCAACTGAGCGGATTAGGTGCCGCAATTAGCTATTGTCCGTAAGGCCCCTGGTATCGAAAACTTCATTTATGTATGTTCACAGTCAGTTCGTAGACGGCGGACCGCGCACACGCTTACTAACTTGCCGCAAACCTGTTTCGCACAGCTAACCATTTTGTTGCGGCTCTCAAACTTTTTGGTTTCAAATCATGTTTCGTTGTAACCGTTGTGAAGTTGAATTTAGAGATGGAGTGCAGTGTACTTCATGCCAGGGCCGATTTGACTTCCAATGCGCCGGAATCACAGAAGCCGGATACCGGAAACTTGGTGATAGGAAGAATACCTGGAGGTGCGCCTCGTGCAAAACTGCAAGACTGGCAAGCCCTCTTCACGTTCCCTCCGGTATAACTGGTGCGGCTCAGTCGCCCACACCCGCGGACATGGAGAGCATCATACTGGAGCTCAAGCACCTGTCCTCCCAGATGTCTGCGCTTCCTACCCTGACGGAAAGTCTGAAGTCCATCCAAGCAGATATCAAGGACCTCAAAACCATGAAGGCTGACATAGCAGACCTCAAGATGATGAAGGTTGACATAGCGGATATGAAAGTATCTATGGAATTTGTGCAACAATCCATGGAGGCACTCACAAATAGGGTCTCCGCAATCGATCAGGAACTTGAAAGTCTCCGCAAAACGAAAGATGATGTGAATCTTCTTCGGCAGCAGGTTGACCAGCTACGAGGGACCTTCCAAGAGCAAGAGCAGAGATCGCGGTTAAACAATGTCGAGATCAAGGGCGTCCCAATTTCTGGGACTGAAAACCTATTTTCTTTGGTCTCGAAGATAGGTGAACTCACTCAATGTCCCATATCTAGGGATCAGATCAACTTCGTTGTGAGGGTGCCTATGCGAAACGACAAGCTGAATAAATCTATCATTGTAGCTGTGCATAACAGGTACCTAAAGGAGGACTTTGTCGCTGCAGCGAAAAAACATACCATAACTCCCAAGGATTTAGGTCTGCAAGGTGACGCCCGTATATTTGTTAATGATCACCTAACGCTCGAGAATAAGCTTTTACTCAATAAAGCTAAGACACTAGCAAAGGAGCGAAATTTTGCATACACGTGGGTAAAGGGCTGCAAGATTTTTATACGGAAAAATCCGACATCGCCGGTTCTCACCATCAAATCAGAAGCGGATTTAAAGAGACTCTCAAACTGAAGTTCCCCACTGTGCAATGTTTAGCTAAGTTAAATTATAATATATGCTGCTGCAGCACTTGCTGCCTGCAAAGTTTGAGAAACGCCCGCTGGTTAGACCGGTTTAGTCTGCATGCGGCAGTCAGCTGTTCGCTTATCGCAACGAGGTGGCATTTGCTATTGTTAGTATTCTTACCTTCTTGCTGCTTTCATTTGTGTATCTTTCTGGCAATATTAATTGCTAATCACTACTTTACTATTGTCCCATTGCCAACAATAACTGAGAGACTTAAAATTCATGGTTATGTTTACTATTTAAACGCATATTATTTTATGCATTATAAAATTACGCTTCTATACTATTACGTTGTAATCTTGACAGCAAAGTACTTACTTATAATCTGTTTTAATGAGCACGTTTTGAATGCCTTCTACGATGGTAAATGCACAGTTACGTTTATACGCAGTATGCCTATTCAAGCGCTAATACTACATTATTTAAAATGATGCCGATTAAGATTTTTTACCAAAATGTCCGAGGGTTGCGCACAAAAACCTCCGAGTTTTATAGAAACGTTTGTATCAATGATTATGACGTTATATGCATCTCGGAATCATGGCTGGTCGACAGCATAGGTAGTAGTGAGTTATTTGATAGCAGATACCTTATATGGAGACGCGATAGGAATTTACAAGCGACCGGGCAGTCCCTCGGCGGAGGAGTACTAATTGCTGTGCGCCGGGAGCTGGTAGCCGAAGGTCGCACAGAGTGGTGCTCCACCGCTGAGGACATGTGGGTGACGCTGTCGCTTCAAAATACTAAACCTAAAGTCGCTTATAAAATGCATATTTGTGTAGTTTATTTGTGTCATCAAAATTTAGGAAACTCATTAGCTCTGCAAACAACCAATTTTTCAACTACCCTCACTGACATTATATTAAACCACCCCTTGGATAAGTTTATTGTTGTGGGTGATTTTAACATACCTAACTTGTCGTGGAAGCTTTCTGAGGACGGTTGCTCGTATCAGCCCTATAATATTGAAGGTACGTACCAATTCGAATTGATTGATAATTTTGTTTTATGTAATTTATCTCAATACAATTCGGTGTCCAATACTAATAATAGGATTTTGGATTTAGTTTTATCTAATAATGATGTCTCAGTTAAGCACTCTGACAGTCCATTAGTACCGGAGGATCACCACCACAAATCACTTAGCATAAACGCTGATTTTCTCGAATTTCATTCATTGCAATGTAAACCATATTTGAAGTACTTGTATCACTCGGGTGATTATGAGGCTATCTCATCTAAGCTTAACGAAATAGACTGGCACAGCGAGGTTCATAACAGGTGCCTTGATGATGCTGTTAGTTTCATTTACTCTACTTTAAATGAACTCCGTGATGCTTTCATTCCCTCTAAAATAGTGACTCATTTGCGTAAATATCCGTTGTGGTATAAAACACCCTTAATTAAACTCTTAAGTGAAAAACATAAATACCGGACAAAATATAAGAGGTATGGCAACTTGAGTGACTTCAACTCCTTTAATACCTTGAGGGAGCGGGCTAAAGTCATGGAACATAATATGTTTAAAGACTACATTGCAAATATTGAATCCAGTATTGTCAATAACCCTAAAGCTTTTTGGTCTTATGTAAAAACCAAAAAGAAATCAAACGCATATCCATCAGTACTAAAACTTGGCCAACGCTCTTCTGATCAAGGTGAAGATATTTGTAATATGTTCGGGGAGTACTTCCAATCCAATTTTCTTCAACCTTCTGCAGATAATGGTGTTTTCACTTCACATGACTTCAATTTATTTGACCCTTCCACTGACATTAGTTCTGTTGATGTACTGGAGTCGGAGGTATTAAAACTTCTGAAGTCATTAGACCTCAATAAATCTGCAGGACCAGATAATGTGCCTCCAATATTTATTAGTAGCTGCGCTAAAAGTCTAGCGATACCGTTAAAACTGTTATACCAAAGATCGTTGAATGAAGGGTCAGTACCTAAGATATGGAAAACTGCATTCATAACACCCATACATAAAAAAGGGCCAAAAGACTTAATAGAAAATTATAGACCAATTTCCAAATTATGCATATTTGCCAAAGTGTTGGAAAAAATTGTATATAGGCAGCTATACTCATCTCTTAAGCATGCACTTTCCGAACATCAACATGGGTTTCTCAAGGGTAGGTCTACGACGTCTAATCTTTTGTTATGTAGTGAATATCTGTCAAAATACATGTCTGAACCATCCCAAGTAGATGTTATTTATACCGACTACAGTAAAGCTTTTGATCGCATCGATCACGTGATCTTGATGCGCAAGCTGCAAGCGGTCGGTATCAGAGGAAATTTGTTCAGATGGTTTTCTTCGTATGTCCAAAACAGATGTCAGACCGTAGTACTCAATGGCTATACATCTGCGGCAATGAGCATTCCCTCAGGGATTCCTCAAGGATCCTTGCTTGGGCCCCTCCTTTTTATAATATTTGTGTTTGACATTTCCTCTTGTTTTCAATCTTCTAAGATCCTTCTTTACGCCGATGATATGAAAGTTCTGTGTCCTATACGGGTTACCGATGACGCTTCACGTCTCCAAGAAGATCTAGATAGGTTTCAAAATTATTGTGCACTGAACAAATTAGACCTTAACGTATCCAAATGCTTTGTTTGTTCCTATACTCGCAAGCCAAAGCCTATTTGCTATAATTACAGTCTACGGAACTCGTCTGTATCGAGAGTTTCTACAATCAAGGATTTAGGAGTAATTTTTGATTCCAAACTACTTTTTGATGAGCAAGTTGGCAGTGCAGTAAATAAAGCCTCAAAGGCTTTAGGATTTGTCTTAAGAATGTCTTCTGACTTTGTATCTCTTAAGACATTCAAAATATTGTATTGTGCGTACGTGAGAAGCCACCTTGAATATGCCTCTCAAGTGTGGAACCCGAACTATGCCATTTATATTACTCGTATTGAAGGCATTCAAAAACGTTTCCTACGATATCTACAGTATCGTGCTAAAGTATTTCTACCAGATTATTACGCCAGGTGCAAAAAATTTCATATTCTACCGCTTTATGAAAGAAGACGTGTAGCAGATATGGCTTACCTCCTGAATATAGCAAATGGTACAATTGACTGCCCGGAGTTGCTCGAGCAGCTGAGACTTCGCACACCCGCCACCACGATAAGAAGGCCTAATCTCCTCTATGTCCCACCCGTGCGATGCAGTTACAGACAAAATAGTTTCTCAATAAGGGCATGCAGTACATTTAACACTCTGGCTAGGGAAATTGACATTGACCTGTTCAATACATCTGCGTTTAAATTGAAGCAGCTTTTAAACTCTCACTATTTCAAATAAGTATTTTTTAACTTTATTAATTAACTTTATTAATTTCGATCTCTTTTTTAATGTATAATTGTATACCTATATATATTTTATATATTTTTAATAGTATTTCTTTTTTCTTATATGTATTTAAATAATTTTTTCTTGTTATTGTGTGATTAATGCGAGTCCGTTTTCTGCAGTGTTATTTATCTAGTTTATTATTTGTGAAAACTTGTAATTGGCCTTCTATCTTTATTTGTTTACTTAATTTTGTACCTAGCTGTAAGTTTTCCTATGAAAATAAAATTAAATAAAAAATAAAAATAAAAAATAAAATAAAATAAAATGTTTTAAAATTCATGGTAAAAATTGTTTTTTTTTTTTATTAACCCTGCTTTTGTGGGTTACCGCACTATCAGGCTCAATAGGCCGGTCGAATTAAATCCACGAATTGCTGAGACGAAAAAATCTCACCAATCCAGTGGCGGGACTGTCAGTGGCCGGTTCTACCACAGTTTTTTTTTTTTTTTTAAATTAGTACAGCTGTCATGGCATTTTCGTAAGATTTTTTTTGTAGCATGTTGTCTACAAAAAAAATCTAACCCATATAAACGATTCTATTATTTATTCTAAATTATCTGCTACTTTGACTGCTATAAACTTCCCTTACTGTGTTATTCTGTACTGCGATCAAAACTCTGCTTTATGTTTAAGGTAAATAAGCCATTTTCTTCTAATAATACGAACTATAATGGTTGTTTTACCGTGGTTTTACCTATGAATGATGTTTTATACACTCAAGGATAAAAAGGCAGCCATCTAAAGCCGATATTTTACCGTATTGTATTACTACTATAAAAAGATCGTTAGGATTTTATGATCTAAAAAAAGGTTGTTGACAAAACCAATATGCACATCGCGCCAACATAAAATTACGTAGCTGTACCTTAATTCCTAGTATTGGAGCTGGTAGATAATTATTATAAAAGACAATGAATTGTTTGTGAGACCACCTCTAGAGACTCTACAATATAAAGTTAATCAGTTTACAAATGTCGTAAGATAAATAATAACTAAATAAAAAAATAGTTCCTAAAGTTGATTTTTCATCATAACCATCATCATCATTTCAGCCATAGGACGTCCACTGCTGGACATAGGCCTCCCCCTATCGATCACCAAAAGGACCGCTTGGAAACGGCCCGCCTCCAACGTTTTCTTGCGGTCATTTCAGCGTGTGGGCTTGCCGGTCCGTGGTCTCCATTCGAGAACCTTTCGGCTCTATCAGCCATCTGTACTGTATGCTATATGCCCTGCCCACTGCCACTTTCACTTGCTAATCCGGTGGGCTATATCGCTATTACTTTTGTTCGTCTCCGGATTTCCTCATTTCTGATTCGATCTCGTAGAGAAACCCCGAACATAGCTCTCTCCATGAACGACCTATCGTTTTGGGACTTTGAGCTTGCTTATGACGCCATAGTAAGAGACCACAAAGTTAATTATTTAGGTGCAAACATTGCAAACAAAAAACAATATAAGGATGGGACCCGGGTATGTCCTAAAACTGCGACATAAACCACCGCAGGATAGGCAGCAGCGTCCTGTAAGTATACAGTGAACGTACTGCGATCCCTAAGCCGCCTGCCAAACGTAGGGATTATGGCATCACCCCTCTGAGGGAGGCCTTTGTTCAGCAATGGACTACAGGCTGATGATGAATAAAAGTAATTATTTGCAGTAAAGGGCAATTGTATAAGATTATTTCACAGGTATAATATTTGTTTTTCTTTATTTTTTTTATAATATTAACCATAATGGCCTGGTACCAGTCAAACCCAAAATTTTCCGTTTCGTTTAAAAAGTCACCCTGTTTAGAAAACATTTTCGTCATCATTAAACAAAATAACCATTAGTTTCTTTATACGGCCATAATACACTCAAAATTAATTCTAAAATAAAATCGTTCCTTCCAGGATTTACTCGTATTTGACATCTCCATTATCGGAATATCAGAATTTCGTGAATTAATTCGTCAGGGGTTAATTCTACGCCCCTTTCACCCTGCTTCAAGTCAGAGTCACATTACACCGGGTCCCGTACGGGCAGAAAAGTTTTTTTTTTGTTTATATTAGAACGGCTGTCAAGGCATTTTTGTAAGAAATTTATTGTAGCCATTTGCACCCATATAAACGAAACGTCAGTCATTCGGAATCAGTTAGCAACTGTGATGCGGACAAAGAACTTTGAGACCTAACCCAAAAAGGCAAGATCCAAGTTCTTTAAATGCGGAGTTAAACTCATTGATTTAAATAAAAATGTTCAATAAAGGTTCTGTCATAACGCCTGGTGACAGATTTCCCGTCCAGTATCCGTCCGGGCCCAGCCAGGTCCCGGTGTGATAGAAACCTAATCCCCTCAATCCCTGAGCTGCGGTATTTAAATCCGATTTGACACTCGGAACTTCAAGCTAGATCCAATGCGATAATAAATTAAATTCTGTATTTACTCTTTCGTACTGTTCGATGACAGTGGAGATGTAACAGTGCGTCTTGTTTACTTGTCGGGGGATTGTAGTTGTAAGTGAGACAAGAAATCCTTAGAGATCACGGTTTTGATTAAAAATGGTTTAAACGCGATGAATTAAGTTACTTGCATCTCTGAATAACATAGCTTTAGACCATCCATCTTAAATTTGAAACACATTTTTCTAAAGAATAAGTAGCTGTTTTGTTTCATGGTTTCAGGGTTCGTCCCTCAAATTAGACAAACAAGGAATATTTATGCATATATATTCTACAGATAGTTATCATTTATGTTCAAATGTCACCGTATTTCGTTAAAAACGAAACTATACAGCTAAACCACGTAACACAAAAAACTCTAAATACCGCTCACTGACTCATTTCACGCAAACTAGCAAAACAAACATTCCACAACTAATAAACCACATACAAAAAAGGCGGCAAACTCGACTGAAGAGTGAGTTGGCCGATTGCACCGCCACGCCACCTCTCCATATATCCTTTATTTATTTGTCTGATGAAATCCAGCTGATTGGCACAGACTGCGCACGGCCGCCGCATAATAGCATCAAATACTCTGTGATACAGATAATAGGCATGGTGACTAATATTTTTATTACCTCATTAAAAACTGCTCATAAATAGAGCTTATCAATGAAAATAAAATAAAAACTAGTTCAAATTAAATAAGTTATAAGTATTTTAATTTCATGCCAGACAGACAGCTCGCTATACTGAGTTATGACGTCACGCCTCTGGCGCACCATACAAATGCTATAGTAACACACGTTTTGCGAGAAAGGGACAGAGTATTCCTTTCTATCCCCCTCAAGTTAAACTTTAAACGCTCATAGATTTTTCAGCCATTTTAATTATTTTTTTCAGTATGTGTATTTATTTATATTCATTGCTAAGCCTGTTATTTGTAATAAAATAAACATTAGGACACATTCCTATTATGGTTATTGAAAATTATAGCAAAAGAAAGTTATAAGAATTATTTAAAGTATCCTTCTGCAGTTTTTCCTCTGTGTCAGCCGTACTGCTCACTTTTTTTTTTTTTTTTTTTTAACTCTGATAAGTCCGCGTTTGACCACCAACTCGCCTGTTGGTAAGCGACGATGTGGTCGAAGATGAAGCCACTGCCAGCACTAACTTTTCACCTCGCTTGACCTCATTTTTCTGTTAAACTGCTTTATTAGAATTGGATCAGTGGGAGATTAAAGTCAGAAATGAAAATGCTGCATTGAAATCTATAGAAGAAAACTATCAACGAAATGAGCGTATCTCTGAGAGGCCAGTCTGATTTTAATTCTATCTACTGGAATGACTAACAAAGGCGTAAATATATTTAAATGTTTTATAGTTGTCTATGTCACAGTTAGAACGCGTTTTCAATAGTTAAATCTATTTTTCACTGGATGCCTTTGTATATACCAGAATTTTCTAGTTATAACTTGAATTTACTGATATTCATGTTTTAATTTTAGTTAAAACTTGTTTTGACATTGAAAACTAGTTTAGGTAGGTAGGTAGAGAAACTTGTTTAGGAAAAAAGATTCAATTGAACCAATGAAGTGTTGGTTAGGATTTAAAAACATTTGTATTATTTAATCTCCGAATCAATCTCGCTGGCAACGGTACGAGGTACACCAATTTCTGAACTTATGAATATGACTGCAATTAGGTACATGGCTTTGGTTATCGAACCATACCATATGCATGTCTCGACACGCCCTTGACCCGTTATTTCACTATACCGCTGAAACACGTATTTTTTTACGCCCATTAGAAACTTGCAGCGATACCAATGAACCACAGTTTTTTTTTTTTTTCTTTTCTGTGCAATGATGTAAAGTCCAAAAAAGTCCAATGCTTAAATAGCTAAGCTTTTTAATGCCCAATAAATGAATTTGTTTGTTTTTGTTTTGTAATAGTCAACATGCAAAATAAGACGACATACCCGTACAAAGAGCTTTGATTCCATATTTATTGTGCGAACTGCTAGTCTGTGGAATGCGCTGCCTGAATGGGTGTTCCCCAATGGTTACAATTTGGGTGTCTGCAAATCACGAGTGAATCGGTTTCTTCTAAACAAGCTTGCTCCAACGTAGACAGCATCATCGCTTAACATCAGGTGAGATGATGGTCAAACGCAAGCCGATTATAAAAACATAATCATCTGCAGGTTCATTTCAACTGAACGCATCAATCCTGATTTAGGTCAGACATGGGTTCTTGCCTCGCTTCCTTGCCATATAATATCCCTTGTTTACTTTGATCTGAACCCTCAAATACACCCTTTTTTAATCATATTCAAAAATATCGATCATGGGTAAACGAGGCCAAACATTATTAACATAACGATAACTATAAATGGAATAAGAGATAACACGACTTGATCAAATTCGCGAACTATAAACAAAACCGATTAAATATCGATACGATCTCTAACCCCCGTATTCTTAAATGTTTGACCTCAACTTTACCTCACCTCAACTCAATTCAATACAAATTATTAAGTCAAATGAGTATTGACTCAATATTTTATTGCACTTTATGAAATTCACATACAGATCCTAGGTAGCATGTTTAAGGTAGGTTTACATAATGACCCTGATAGAGTATAGCAACAAAGTGCGAAGAGGATCGATTTATTCCATAATTGATTTGTCTTTAAACTGTAAGGATAATTGAAAGGCAAGGTACGTTCGCCATTACTTTATTGTCTTTCTCTCTTACTCTAGTTACATACATTTTCTGTCTCGCTTACTCCTAATGCTACATGGTTGAAACGTCATTTATTCCAATTATTAGAAGATTTGTAGCATTACAAAGTTTGGGTTACTTGTGTGGGTTAAGATAACATTTTGCGAGCAGTATGTCTTTTAGGTGTCTGACAAATTTATTCTCATATTCTTTGTCTATTGTCTGTACTGGTAGTTTATTATATACTAGCGACCCGCCCGCAATGCTTCGCACGGGTGTAATTTACGTGCCAAGCCGGGGCGGGTCGCTTGTTATATGTATAAACCTTCCGTGAAAAATTATCTAACTGATGGTGAAAACAGCATCAAAATCCATTGCGTGGTTTAGGAGGAGTTAGCGGCCATACAGACATATAGACAGACAGACGCGGAAAGCGACTTAAATTTATACTATGTAGAGAAGAGATAGAGAAGAGATAGATATTTTGGTGGCCATTGGGTTAATAAAACCCTAACTCCCTTATTAATAAACGTGGACTAGTCGTGGAATAACTACGTATTGTTTTGTCTTTTTCTCTGTTTAAAAATTTTGAACTTGATCAAAAAAGACAAAAGATGGATTAACTATTCTAAGGCTACTCTACGTTTACTAATCCTGGGTATTTGAGTAAGTATTTGGGTTTTCGCTTCAGTATGTAAAATGACTTATTTTCTGCTCAGTACCACAGGTCGGTTAAAATGTCTTAAAACGATTAACACGCTTACCTGAGCCTTGCGGTAAGGTTGTATTGAGTTTACTAAGAATACAGGGGTAAATTGCGTGCGTTTGTATAATTTAGTCATTAAGTTGGTCGTTATTTCAACCGACTGAGCTGTTAAATTTAAGTAGGAAGCTGAATAGAGCCCTCTAACGTCAATAGTTTCAAAGTTAATTTACGGGATCAAAGGGCCGATAGAATACGGAAGTTCAGTTAATTGACAAGAGGACTGATTGACAGGAATTTAATTACTTATACCCAACTTTTTTTTAACTATAGATTCAACATCGACGATTCAAAACCGACAAGAAACGCAATGCCTTTATAGCAGTTATATATTTGAGAAATGTAGTCGAAGCGGCAATATCATGGGCGCACTCATCGCTTTTATTTCGCACATTTACAGCGTTTTGAAAATGTTGCTATAGGAAAAAAACACGATTGAGCATTAGTTTCAAAATAACATTAATTTTTATATTGATATGTTTTATTTTCGCAGTAGAAATAAAAAAAAACTTTTTCGTGTTGTTTTTTTTCGGTTACCCGCCATTTTATAAAAATCAACACGATCATTGTTTTTTCATCATAAGCAAGTGTCTTACTAAACAAACCAACTTTGGTCAAATATTGTAAGTAACCATTATAAAAGATATTTTTTTGCTCTGGTAGCCCCTTTGTTTACATAAAATATCTAAGATTAATGAACGGAGTATAGATGATAAATTCAATATGGTGGACAAAATATTCTTATCATGATCATATTAATGATATGGGTATCAAATTAAAGGGTTTGCTGAGAAGAATTCTAAGAGCGATAGTATTTTTTTTATTACTAAAGTTTATTTAAGTTTCAGAAAAGGATGCAACCTTCAAATTGGCCGCTTTCTCTTGATATATTATAGCCCAACGGTTCGTCTGCTTCTAATCCTTTAATTTCCTTCAACAGGGTCCAATACAGTAACAGAAGTATTTGAGACAATTCCGGAAAGCATCCTGCGATGGCTTAATCTCTCCAATGGTAGCTTATTCCCGTCACGTCGGCACGTAACGTGAAAAGACGTCGCTTGTCACTCGAGCGTGACACTCGCCGATTCTGGTAAAGATTTCCGGGGTTTTTGGGGCAATCTTATTGTTAGGTCCCTAATAGTTTTTTTGTTGATTGGCAATTTCGCCTCTAGTCTCCAAAGGATAATTTTGTTATGTTCATCATCATCAGCCAGAAGACGTCCACTGCTGAACATAGGCATCCCCCTTTAACCTCCACACTGAACGACAGCCTGCCTTTTGCATCCACTGGATGCCAGCGACTCTCACTATGTCGTCGGTCCATCTAGTGGGAGGCCTACCTACGCTGCGTCTTCCGGTTCGTGGTCTCCACTCAAGAACCTTTCTTCCCCATCGGTTATCGGTTCTTCGAGCGATGTGGCCTGCGATGTGGCTTGTTATATTCGCAGCATATTAATTAAGTGACAAGTGACATGACACCTGTTCATACCTAGGGTTCCGTAACTACATTTCAATAAAAAAATTATGTAGATAATTTTTTCTCGTTACAATAAAACATTGCTGATAAAAAATTGGCTTAAAAAGTACTTACTCGTTAAATGTGTTTGGGGAAACCTCTCAAAATCTGCTTGCTTTAAGTACCTGAAATCGAAACGTATAATAATTATAAAAATCTTAGTACCAATGACAAGATAACCACTTGACTGTTCATCCTTTACCCCGCGCGATGTAAAGGTGCATAATATTCAGCATAATATTTTTCGAGCGGGTCAACCCTGGTCGCAAAAAGGCGCAAAAAGCGTGATTAGTTCTTTTTACAACATTTATTATGCGCGATCATCATCATTATCAGCCAGAAGATTTCCACTGCTGAACATAGGCCTTAGACCTCCGAACTGAACGACAGCCTACCATTTTCATCCACTGGTTGCAGATAACTTGAACAGACTTGATGGAGCAGACTTCAATCGCTTTGATACCACTTTTATTATGCGAACTGCTAGTCTGTGGAATGCACTGCCTAAATCCGCGGGGGTTCCGCGATAGTTAGAATTTAGGCGTCTTCAAATCACGAGAGAACTCAAAAAACGCCAAAATAGAATAATACAAATATAAAAATAATAATTCAGTTTTATTAGTTAATAAAGGCTTTTGCCAGTAAAAAAACAACAGTACTCTAAAATTACGACTCAGTAAATATTTAGATAGCCCGTTGGTCCAGTTGGTAGTGAACCTGCCTTCTGAGCTTGGGGGCGTGGGTTCGATTCCCACCTAGGACAAAGATTTATGTGATGAACATTCATCTATTTAAGTATGTATTTAAAACTATATATGTATGTATATCAGTCTCTGGCAGCCATATCACAAGCTTTGCTTAGTTTGGGGTCAGATGGCCGTGTGTGAAAAAAATGTCCCGAATTTTAATAACTAGAGAAACACCCACTCTAAACAAAATTATACTAAACAATATCCCAATAGAACAAGTGAACTCATTCAAATATCTGGAAAGTATTATTAGCAATGATTCAAAATGAACTACAGATATAAAAGCCCGAATATCCATGGCAAAGAACAGTATTCTTAGACCAAATAAATGAGAAGGGTGTCATGTCAGGGAGGTGAAAACGCTGGCAGAAGGCCGTCAGCCTGGAAGTTATAGTGCTAACAGACGAGACGTACTTGGTTGACAAACCGCCGTCCAACCAACGGGAGAGAAAGATATTTTTTTCTCTTTCCACCCGTTGGATGGACGGCGGTTCGTCAACCAAACCCATGCGTCTGTTAGTACTATTACTCCACTGACAAGAGCTACGCTCTTAAATGTGGTATGAATGAATGAAATATTTTCATGTAAAAAAAAAGTGCGAATAAGATATTTCTAGCATGAGATGGGGCTCTTAAGCCTCATTGAACTACTAACTTCCTAACTACAAATACATTTCCCATTTTTCCAATAATCCCAAGTCCTCATTATACATGCTCCAATAAATAAGTAAGTAGGTATTCTCGTGCAGAGTTCAACACTCCCTGTGAAAATTCAAGTCGGTGTAAACATGGTAGAGCAAATCTGAATCCGGTGACCTCAGATCTGACAAACAAGATATGGTAAGGTAGCGGGGCGGATGCGAACGCATCGGGTCCTTTGACAATATAATTATATACTTTGGATCTGCCATAAACTCGAGCTACCGAAGAAACTGCCAAAACCTGAAGGGGGCGAGGTAAACACGTATTGCACACACTGACATATTCTTACTTAAAATAAAAAATTATAGTAATGCGCTTACTAAAACATACTATTAAATATCAATTTTTTTTTAATTTTTTTTTAAATAATAGGCTTGCGCTTGACCGCCAACTCGCGTGATGTTAAGCGATGATGCGGTCTACGGTGGAGCACGCTTGCCTAGAAGAAACCGATTTTCTTAGCATTGTAACATCAATATTTTTCAATTTATGTAATTTATAATTATTTTCAGTTTTGTAAGTTTTAAAAGAGCCTGCGTGCCCGATAATATGTTTATAACACATTGCACTGTACTACCAGGATCCATGTACACTGGCAATTGTACACATCTGTTACACCTATGATTAATAAAGATATATTTTTTTGTTGTTGTTGTAGTGTTTTGTACGCAAAATAAATTTTTTCTTTCTTTCTTTCTTCTCTTTTATATTGAATAATTTTACATACTCTTGTACTTAGTAACTAGTCCTACAATCGCACACTTCAATATTGAGCGGTACACAACTGCAAACGATGAGCTCAAAATGTAAACGAATGGACGATCAAGGTAAGTGCTAAAGGGGAAACTGTAGGTAACGCTTTCATTTATTTATTTTATCTGAGATCAGGGCTAAAAAACTCATAAACAAGCTCAAAGTCGCACAATGAGCTATAGAAAGGGCTATGCTCGGGGTTTCTCTATGAGATCGAATCAGATATGAGGAGATCCGTAGACGAACGAAAGTTACCGCCGTTACATAGCCCACCGGATTAGCGAGTTATAGTGGGTAGGGCACATTTCACGCAGAACAGATGGCCGATGGGGCCGAAAGGTTCTCGAATGGAGAACACGGACCGGTAAGCGCAGCATAGGACTACTACCTAAAAGATGGACAGACGACCTAAAAGAGACCGCAGGGAAACGCTGGATGAAGGCAGTTGGAAGCGTCCAACTGGCCCTTTTAGAGATCAACGGGTGCGGTCTATGCCCAGCAGTGGACGTCCCACTGCTGAAATGATGAATGATGATGATGATTGTTTGCCTGACTGAAGATAAGGAACCTAATCTAAACTATATTAACTAAACAACATACAAGCTAATACTGACACTACAAAAACAGTTGGACTGCCCATAGACCGCTGAAGGTCTAGAGCCACAAATGCTCAAGCCCACTATTAGTTGGCAGCGTACCCAGCATGCTGGCGGCATTACCACGCTGAATAACAATGCTTATGCGTTGAGCTAGAAACATGCAGCATTTTGGTCAAGCGACGCACTAACTAGGCGCTCTGAAAGATCTTTGATTGAAAATGAGGTGAGGTGATGAGGTGAATCTTGGGAAAATGAGGTGAGCTCCCGGTCTCCAAGGGCCTAATTTATCGACCCCAAACGCCTCAATATGTAACCACTGCCGAACTTAGCACATTTGCGTCGCTTGTGCTGCCCTGCCAAATTGGCAGCCGCACCAGCCCTACCTCGTATCTCAGGAAGATGTGATGGCGCCAAAGTATCGACACAAGTCGCGTCCATACATTGAGCCGCCTAACCTTTAGGGTACAAGTGTCATACCGACGATTACTATTAATGTTGAAATCAAAAAAAAATATTGAATGTATAATAGTCAGAAATCCAAGATACCAACACCTATACATAGATGACAAGGAAATTATTCCGGTTACTCCAGCTATAGTTTCAACCGCGTTCGGCGATCTTTTCGGTTGAAACTATAATGGGAGTGACCGGCTTAGTCATACATGAGTAATTCCCGCGTCATAAAAATTAAATATGTGAAAACCAGGACAGTTTCCATAATAAAATGTGTCTAGATGCTTACTATACATACTGAATGTATGGATGTATAGATGTATGGATGTTTGTTCCTCTTTCACGCTGCAATGGAATAACGGATCGACCTGATTTTTTGCGTGGGTATAGTTCAAGAGCCAGAGAGTGACATAGGCTACTTTTCATTATCATCATCAACACTATTTTTCATCACTACGCGGGTGAAACCGCGGGGCGCAGCTAGTATATATATATTAAGTTATTCGATCGAATCGATCTGATAATAGAGCCATGAGGTTGACAAAAATAAATTTCTGGATATCTGACATCATTGACTAAACTTATAAGGAAACTAGAAAGTATATTTTTCCATTATTTCAATAATAGTTTTCTGCTTCAATAAATAACGGGGTACTCGTCCGAGTTCACCAACCCTGAATCAATTCGTCGATAAACATCGTGAACGTAAGCAAAGGGTTTTCTATGAATTATAGTAACCCACGTTTTTAGGGATCCGTGCCCAAAGGGTGGTAACGGGAACCCTATCTAAGCTTACGCTGTCTGCATGTCCGTCTGTCCGTCCTGACTTTTGCCGGGTGTATCTTTCGAACCGTAATAGATAGGCAATTGAAATTTTCATAAAATATGTAATGTTACGGCGAATTAACTAAGAAATAATAATAAAGTCAATAAGTAAAAACTAATAGGGGGTAACCATACAACAACCGTTTTTTTAACGTATTTTTGAATTTGTTCTAATGTCAAACCTACGTACAAGCTTCAAGCTTGGCATGATTATACTCTAAACTTTAGTTTTACTTTAGTTTAGAGTCTAAAGTAAAACGTCAATGAATTGCCATATGCGGCTAAAAGCAACATCGGGTGCGGTCGGTACTCGGATGGGTGAGATGTTGTCTTTTTGTATTTTGAGGTGGTATGGAACCCTCAGTGCGCAAGACCGACTGCACTTGGCTGATTTTATTCCCTATAACTGTGAAAAAAACAAGAAACATTCAAGTGAAGCGGGTCATATGAGCCTCATATGTACTTGAACTTGTTTATATATATTTCGACCACGTAGAGACAGCCCCCGCGCAAAAGTTCAATGGACCTTTTTTCAGAAATTTTATCATGACGGGTTTTGGTACCAACAACTACGCACCAGTGCTGAACTCTGTCACACGCCGATTCCGTTGGTTCGCGATCTTGTCGTTGAGATTGTACTAATATGCTGTGGTTGAGAGCAAATATTATTAGACATCAGAAGCAAAATCAATTAAAAAATATATATTAATTCCAATACAATTTACGACATAAAATAACTAATTCCACACCACATTATCTAATCGAATATTAGATATGATTTCGAATATTTGGGGAATGCTTTGATGAACTCTTTGACCTCATCCCTCCATCGCGGTTTAACTATCGAACCAGCCACCATCGCTAAAATAGCCATCCTCATATTATAGATGCGTGGAAGTCTCGCACTGTTCGATTTGATCGACTGTTTCTGCTACGCACCTGTAAGTTGTGGAATGGCTTACCACCTTCGGTTTTTCCTCCAAAATATAACCTCATTTGCTTCAAGCGAAGAGTGAATAGAGTCCTCAAAGGTAGGCAACCTCGGCTTGGGCCGTCGAGAGCGTAATTCAGCCGTCAGAGACTTATAAAGGGAACACTCTCGAAACCAAAAGAAGGTAATTGTACTCATCATTATGAACCAATTTTAGTATGGAACCAACCCTGAAATCGCGGAAAAAAACAGCTGTTCCATACATTTTGTCGAGTGTCAATGACCGTTTTCTATAGAACAGCTGATATTTTTTTCGCGATTTCAGTGCTGGTCCCGTAGTAAAAGTTGTTCATAATGATAAGTACAATTACCTTCTTTTAGCTTTGAGAGTGTTCCCCTTACACCCCGTATAGCCGTAGTGTTCCCAGTAGCATGGTGTTGCCACTTTTGGCGTAATGAAACTCGCTCTTATTACTCGCAATTAATTAGGTTTTTAAAACATATAAAAAACACAGTGCTGCCAGTGATGTATGTAAATTGTTTTCGCTATGTTTTACATTTTTAAAACAGCAAAAAAAAACACACAACATTCCTTTGATGGCATATGGTACTGAGATGTGGTTCGTAGAAGGTCTAAAACAATCCAAATGCTGAAGCCCACTATCAGTTGGCAGTGTACCCAGCATGCTGGTGGCATTACCACGCTGAATGGCAATGCTTATGCGTTGAGCCAGAAACACGCCAGCAATAGATCACATGTCGCATTAACCAGGCGCTCTGCAAGATTTAAAAAAATGATATGAGTTTATATTATTGTGAGGATAATTTTATATTTTTAGTCAAAACTTGGGCCAACAACGTAATGTACGAGTACAAAGGGGTTTGTTATCTAGTAACGAATGTCCTTTTCATCCACACAACTTATTGTAAGCTTACTACAAACGGCGAATAGTCGTATTAATCAAAAAAAAGGTCGCTATTTCTCTAGTAAATGTAAAAAAACAAATAGCCCTCGCTCTGTTTAGACGTTTTTGTTAGGATTCCTGGAATAAGACATTTTCTTTTTTTACGTCGCACGTTATTATAAATCCATTCAAACGACTCCTACGTACGTGGAAAAATGTCTCAGGAAAACACAGGTTTAGTCCAACTAATATAAAATGTTGACCAATTTAAATACAAAGAATAATTATCTAAGCTTGTCAGTATCATCATTATTAGCCAGAAGACTTCCACTGCTGAAAATAGGCCTCCTCCTTAGACCACCATACTGAACGACAGCCTGCCATCAGCACCCACTGGATGCCCGCGTTTCTCACTGTCGTTGGTTCATCTAGTGTGAGGCCTACCTACGCTGTCTTCCGGTTCGTGTTCTCTACTCAAGAACCTTTCTTCCCCATCGGTTATCGTTTCTTCTAGCGATGTGCCCTGCCCATTTCCATTTTAACTCGCAAACTGTTGTAGCTATGTCGGTGACTGTGGTTCTTTGGCGAATATCTACGTTTCATAAGTTATTAATCTCTTAAATACATAAAAAAATCTTAAATAAATACTTAAATCCCTGTATACTGTACACTAGAGGTAAATAGTTCAACAACAAAGGAAATCAAGAATTACCGCCCGCTTGTACCCAGCCGAATAAAACCGTCCCCCGTGAATTGTTAGATCTATTTTTTCTATACCACTAATAAAATATAGAAGATCTCATGCGAGGACGTATTAAGGTTGGGGCCTATGGGGGTCGACAAAGTTCCGATGATGGAGCAGGGAGTTGGATAGGGGAATACTTCAATAGCTTTCAGTAAACCCCTCGAGTTTGGATTGGCTTTAACGAGTCACTTGTATTTTTCAGTTTTTTTAAACTTTAATAAAAGTTCAATTATAAAATTAGGGCAATGTGTATAATGATGTCATTTCAAAATCACCAAATACGTAGGTATATGCCGTGAGATGTAATAATAGAGACAAAACAAAGCGGACAAAATAGCTTTAAAAATTTACTAAATGCAGTATATCTACCTACTTCATGAAAGACTTTTTACGCTATATCTGTTGTTAGAAAGAGACAAAAATACAATTCGAGTTGCCTGACCATGATACCTACTACCCAAAGGGACGGAACGCTTAAAACAGAAAAAACGAGCAGAGCGAGAGGTACCACGTTTAGCCATTTGTCCCTTTCACACTACATGTCTTATATACAATGACGTTCATGAACACGCATTAATGTGTGGTGTTGCCACTGTTGGAAAAATATTGTAACCATAAATTTGGTATTATTTTGGGTAGTACGTAATTTGAACAGCATCATTTTTAAATAGTTAATTTTTATATCTGAAACATATCTAAAAGAAAACTCCCGTGATTATTTAGGGTGCATCCGTTTATTATTGTAGTGATATAAAATAAGGAATTAATAAGTATATACGTGTGTTGAGTACTGCTGCCACCTATTCGAATGGTGCTATGAGGCTGATTGGTGACAGCAAGCTAGTCGCCAATAAATTACAAAGCCTCGAGCACCGCCGTAAAGTAGCTTGTCTGTCTATTTTCTACCGGATATATTTCGATGAGTGTGAGCAAAAGCTTCATGACCTTATTCCACCCTCCCCATTTTACTACAGGACAAGTAGAAGGACTGCACACTATCACCCCTTCCACGTGGAAATTCCAAAGATTCGAACACAACGATTTGGGTCATCTTTTATGATACTGTACTGTCCAAGAATGGAACTCACTGCCATCCTCCTTGTTTCCTGAAAAGTACAATCTAGGCATCTTAAAGGCTAGAGTGAATAGATTTCTTCTAGATCAACGTGTTCCATCCTCGGCCACACCGTTGCTTACCATCAAGCGAGTTGGTGGCCAAACGTAGATCTATTCTGTATAAAAATATAAAAAGTATGAAAATTAATGAGGAATTTGTATCAGTGATTATGTCAACACTAGAAAGGGACAAATGGCTAAACGTGGTACCTCTCGCTCTGCTCGTTTTTTCTGTTTGAAGCGTTCCGTCCCTTTGGGTAGTAGGTATCATGTGCCTGACTTTCATTCCTCGAGAGCCTTGCATTCGTCTAGTCAATATGATGGCGGGCACAAGCTATCTACATGTAAAAATATCGGTATAGGTACATTTGAAGCCTATTCGGTCCCATAGCAAGTGGTGCTACGAGATAGCTACGGTGCGTAGCACAAATTAAGTAGTAAATTTCATTTTACTTACTTTTATTATTCTGAAAATGTATTTTTAATGGACCAATATTTGTCACGTTTTTAATAAAATAACATATTTAGAAGAAAAAAAATATATATAAAAAAAGCAGTTGCGGGCGCAAATGTCCCCAAAACACTCGCTGCGTTGGACGGTATTGGTTAACCTTTTGCACTAGGAACGAGCAGGAGCGGGAATCATCTGAATCAGGCTTTTATAGGCTAGGCTGAATTTTGTACACCAACAAATCAGCAGACTTTTTACTGACAGATCATCAGACTTTTTGCTCTAGATAGAGCAAAAAGTCTGATAGTCTAGTGATTTGGTGGTGTACAAAATTGGTTTTGGCCTCAGTCCCCCAACAACCCATGGTATCTGCGCAGTACCGGCGTTAGGGTAGGGCGCGGTTGGGCGACCGCCCAGGACGCCAGATATAAAGGGGCGCCGCAGGCTATTATAGCCATATTATACCTCATGCATTAAAAAAAACTATTCTTTGCCTTTTTTCGGTTGGAATGGCAGATTGGGTGGGGGCGTAGAAATCTCGCCCAGGGCGCTGGTAGTGCTAAAACCAACACTGTATCTGCAGCAAAGAGCTCGAAGTCATAAAGCGGCTCTGGGACGCTGGGTACTTCTGCGTACTTCTTTTTATCAGCGGCGGCTTCCGCTACTGATAGTGGCCATTCTAGTGGTGCAACTCATGCGCAAGTAGCATTCCATATCAGGTAATTTCATTTTGGAGAATATAAAAATACTTTTTAGGATTTACTAGCAATTTAAATATAGTGTGATTCTTAATAAGGAGACAGCAAAAATAATTGGAAATTCACACTAAGTGATTTCATTTTTGCGCGTGCGAGAGAGCTGCATACGGGAACAACCCGCTTAAAGTCACTGCTACAAATATTTCGTTCGCGATCTCGATATTGTACTGAAATATTTGCCCTTTTTGCCCCCGTACTATCCTCAGTACGTTCTTGATCTCAAGCCCTCTCTTGAGGAAAATCGCTCGGCTGAAATTCAGTTACGCATTACATTAATGGTGTTCTGTACTTTTTTTCAGGAATATCTTTTTCAAGATACTCTGAATTATGTAATGCGAAGATTAAGCTCACCTTTTCGGGTATTGTTAACGTGAGGGGATAAGTAGATGATATACGCAACAATGTCCTCGAGTCGATTGAATTTCACTCGGATACCGAAATTCAAAATGAAAATAAGCCGGTCAAGTGCAAGTAGGGTTCGCGCACTGAGGGTTCCGTACCACCACATAGTTATAGTGGCTTAGCGTTGACAAACAGCTGCTTCCTCCATCTTTATATATTTTAGTTAATAATGTAATGTATAATATTTTAGATAATTATGTATGCAAAGTTTGATATGTACCTTCCTATTTTTATTTTTTATTTTGCGGTGAATGTGAGCACCATGTACCCGGGACCCGGGTATGTCCTAACCCGGGTATGTCCTAAAACTGCGACCAGAACCACCGGAGGATGGGCAGCAGCATCCTATTAGTACACGGTGAACTTACTGCGATCCCCAAGCCACCTGCCAAGCGTGGGGATTATTGCAACACCCTTCTTTAAGAGGGAGGCCTTTGTCCAGTAGTGGACGTTTGATGGCTGCTGATGTGTGATGTGTGAGCACCATGTCAAACCAACTGTGGTTTTTTGGTGCAACAATATGCTATAAACTGTATTAATTGTGTAAAGTAAATAAAAAACCTAAATTGTTAGCTACTAAAGTAAAAAAAGTAGTGTAAATAGACAACATCACGCCCAGGCGGTCACCCGGGGGACCTCTTTAGTTTAAATTAGGACAGACAGACAGTGTAGGCTTAGTAATAGGGTCCCATTTTCACCCTTTGGGTACGGAACCCTAAAAAGTAATTCATGTTCAACGAAATGTATGGAACAACTGATATTTTTTGCAATTTCAGGATTGGTTTTATTTTTACAAGAGTTTATTTAACTTGCAATGTTTGTTTGTTTATAGGTCAAATCTTGCAAGGTGAATTTAAACTAGTTCCTCTTAACCGATTCTGCTTAAAGTTGGCAAGCGCCTTTAGTTCTGTTGATACTATATGCATGCATACCCAATATTGCAATATTTACAAAATGGCCACCGAAATAAAAATAAAAGCTCTCATCACTTTCATTCCACCTTCTTTCTCTAATATAGGTATAATACCTTCTTTCACTACAGGCCACTTGGCGTTTCCAAATAAAAACTCTTTTACTCACCCCATCTCGGAAAGAGTATTTTTGCTCTTCGATATCTGAGTGCAAAAGCCGTTTTTATCCGCTAGAGGATAAAGTAAATTGAATTTAGAACATCGTGTGCAACACCAACATTACAGTACCTAACAAAAATATTACACTCATCTTAACTGTAGCAAAGTTACTTTAAATTTTTCTTAATTATACCTAAGTAATATTTGTTATAATTTAAAGATTATTCTGTAATACTTAGATTTTCCAGTTATTTAAGTGTTCATCATCATGATCATCATAAACAGTCCACTGCTGGACTTTTAACCTACCCCCGAAAGGGTGATTGGACCATATTCACCACGCTGGCCCAGTGCGGGTTGGTAACTGTAATACTTACCTATTAATAAATATATAATAAAAATAAAATGTAGTAGTTAATACCTAAACAGAAATAAAAGAATATTGTGATTGTAAATGTTTTTTTTTTTTTGCATTTAGTCATTTACTCGCTGAGTTGGGATGAAAAGTTACGTGTTGCACTCGAGTGCAAAGATTTTTCACCGCGTGCTCTTTTGATTCCCTCGCTAACGCTCAGGATTCTAATTTTTTAAGCACTCTCTACGCTTTTGATTAAATTTTAGAAGCCTTCGCTTGCTCGGTCATCAAAATTGAGCAAGCGGTTAGCAAATAACTATTTCATGGCCCAAAAATCCCAAGCCTATAATAGGAACTGGCTTTCAATTAAAATTGCAAAACACATCGAATGTTATATCCATACGACATAATGATATCGCGCTAAACATTTGTTTACGCTGTATTTGAATTACAGCTTCCGTATCTAAGATATTCCGAGGTTATGACAAATGAATGTTTGCTTTACGCGAAAATTAATTAACGCCAGCATTCTCAGAGTATGAATTTTGATTTATATTGTGAGGGTTAAAACGCACTAGAATACGACGCGACACGACAAATTCGAGTAAGTGCGACGAGCCTAACTGTGGAGGAGGCTAAATGTATTTTTTTATGGAGCCTTTGTATGTTTAGCTTAGTACAAAATGCGCGAAAATAACCAGAGTTTTGCGATATCTGAAGTTTATAGCACTCTAAACTATGGATTATACAGGGGTTCTGAAGTTTATAGCACTCTAATCTATGGATTATATAAGGTTTCCGAAGTCTATAGCACTCTAACCTATGGATTATACAGGGGTTCTGAAGTTCATAGCACTCTAAACAATAGATTATACAGGGTTTCTCAAGTTCATAGCACTCTAAACTATAGATTATACAGGGTTACTTTTCGTAAATTTTAATCACGCAATCAGTATCTCTTCTCTACATAGTATAAATTAAAGTCACTTTCCGCATCTGTCTGTCTGTCTGTATGTCTGTATGGCCGCTAACTCCTCCTAAACCACGCAACGGATTTTGATGCGGTTTTCACCATCAGTTAGATACATTTTCACAGAAGGTTTATATTTATAACTAGTGACTCGCCCCGGCTTCGCACGTAAATTACACCCGTGCAAAGCCGGGCGGGCGGGTCGCTAGTCGATAATAAATAAAATAAATATTTTGGTCATTTTTGCACACACGGTCATCTGACCCCAAACTAAGCAAAGCTTGTACTGTGGCTGCCAGAGACTGAGATATACTTATTTATATAGATATTAACACCCAGATATAGAACAAACACAAATGTTCCTCAAATGAATGTTTGCCTTAGGTGGGAATCGAACCCACGCCCCCAAGCGCAGAAGGCAGGTTTACTACCAATTGGGCCAACGGGGCTAACTTATTGGAATCTTATCTTAAATGGAACATATATTTCACGATTATTATTTGATCAAAAGATTGTCGTGTCGTGACGCGTCCATAACATCCTAGTGGACTGTTACCTTAATTAATAATGGAGCTTCTAATACCCTGTCGTTGTTGGGATGATGCTTCGGAACCGTTTCTTAACTTTATTGATTGAAACTGTACGTTTTCAAGGCTAATGGTAATTAAAAGGCAAAGGGGCTAGGAACTCGCTACTAAGGGATTTCAAAAGTTTGTGCTGCTTTTTTTTACAGGTTTTCTCATTTATTTTGATAAAAAAAAAAAAAACCCGATATTTCGGCGCAGTTACATGCTCCATGTTCACTGAAGAACATAACTTTAGTGAACAACCGTGATAGTTTAAAACAGTGTCATATTTTAAAAAAAAATATTCTAAATATTTTGATATGCATTAACGTCGTAAAATAACTCAATCACATTTTTCAAAAGTAGACATTTTTTTTTAAAATAAACAAGGTCGAGTTAGTTACACCATTTACAACTCAAGAACGTCTGGACCGATTTTCATGATCTATGAGTTGTTGGATTCCTCTCTGCCCCGAATAGCATAATAAGTATTAAAATATCGGAAAAAATATGACAATAAAAATTAAGAAAATTCATTTTCCCATACGTTTTATAAGGAAAGGCAAGAATGGAAGTCTAAACATTTGACATAAATAATGTCATCTAAGTCTAAGAGGGTTGCTGTCGCTTCCAAGGAGGTTGCTTCAGGCAGTATAAACCGCGGGGTGCAGGTAGTTATTTATAAAAGGCGATGTGTGTATGTATGCACATGTCCCTATGGACTACAAAACGGCTAGAACGATTGTCTCACTGGCACATAGCTCTACATAAGGAGCAATCCACGCAAGTGAAATCGTGGGGCGCTGTTAGTATAATATTTTTTTTTTAAACGAGAGATACATCGTTGCACCTGGATAATATGTTTTAGTACATCTTAAATATGGTTGATATTCCGAGAATCCGTACGAAGCGCTTCGATTCCACATTTATTGTGCTAGTCTGTGGAATTCGCGGTCTGAGTGGGAGGAGTTCCCCGATAGTTACAATCTGAGTGTCTTCAAGTCTAGAGTGAAAAGGTTTCTTCTAGGCAAGCGTGCTCCACCGTAGGCCGCACATCAGGCGAGTTGGTGGCCAAGCGGTTGGTTTATTTTATAATATAAAATAAAATAAATAGCATGTAGTACATATTCGAGATACCTTTATTGCGTTTATAAATATACTAGCTGAATCGCCCGCATTTTCTGGGAATATAAGTACCCTATGTCCGTCTATATGATGTACACTATCATCCTGCCAAAATTCGTTAAGATCAGCTTAGCGGTTTATTTGTGAAAAGCGAACAAACATCAAGACAGAGAGACAGAGCTACTTTCGCTTTTATAATATTAGTAAGGATGTGGGTAAAATCCTATACTTACAAACTTATCCTAAAGAGACATCTTTTCAGAACTGAACAAAATAACAGATTAAAAAGTATCTCCCTTAAAGGAAGTCCATTTTGTTTATGAACAAAGTACAAACCGTTCGAAACTCCTTTTGTTAAAAAAGAAAAATAATGTCCAAACTAAGTAAGAGCAACACTTTGCATAAGTAAGGCCCCATCTTTTCTTATCTTGCCTTTAAAACATTCACCGAGTTCTCTGTTATCGCGAAATCTTTGGATGCTTTCCTGAGAAATACAGCTGGAGAAAATTTTAGGAAGGACTTAAATTGATGAATGTCCTACCCAAAGCCACAAGCAATAAAAATACGGGCCGAATTGAGAACCTTCCTCCTTTTTGATGTCGGTTAGAAAGGAGATAATTCTGTAGTTCTCAACGGGGAGTGTTCTCTAGAACTGTTTGATCTCATGCCGGCGTCGCGGTTTTACCATCGCGCTAGCCACCACCGCCTAAAAGCTCATCCACATATCATAGATCAGTAGAATTCGCACACAGTGCGATTCACGCGATCTTTCTTGCCTCATACCTACAAAATGTGGAATGAGCTACCTTCCACGGTGTTTCCTAGATGCTACAACATGGGGTTCTTCAAAAGGCGAGTTAATCGAGTCCTAAGGGTCAGCATTAGCCGGCAACGTATTTATGACGCCTCTGGTATTACAAGTATACATAAGCGACGGTGACTGCTTGCCATCAGGCAGCCACTTATGGCATTAAAAAAAAGTTTTTACAAGCTTTTATTTAGTTTCACCTGCCACGGTGTCTGTCTGTAATCAAATCTTTCAAGTAAAATTTGACCCAGTTTTCAGTGTATACTTGTCAAGTTCCGATGACAATACAATATTATGGTGACAGCGAGCTGATTTTATGATGGTGATGGTAGACAACAGCACTTCTCGATGGATAATAGTAGACTGGCAGTGTTTGGGCTCATTTTGATCAGAACACCGTTCCGCTCACTAATTTCAAAAATTTTTGTTTGAAAAAGATATTTCCAATAAAAAGAAATATTTTACGCATACCTATGCATGATATCACATACACTGAAAAAAATCCTTAACTTTCTTGCTGATTCTTGCCTTCTGAATCCGTGTTCTGTGTACAGCCAAAACATCATTACTGGCTTTGATAAATAAGGAGTCCGTAGATTCTTCTACGCTTAGTGATGATCAATAAGTAGGTGGTCATCATAAATAGCGAAATACATAATGTGGGGATGTTTTTTTTACAATATCTCTCCTCGCTTGACATATCATTGAATAGATATTTGAAGGATATATATATATATATAATTATATAAGATAAAACGCAAATAAAATCTCCTTTAAAAACCTTCTTTTGAAATGAAAGTGACATTTGGTACATCATGTTTTGTTCGGGTGTACGATTTGCGGAATCATAATTATACATAATCTTTTTTTTAATTTTCAAAGAGAATATAAATACTACTGTAAAATTTATATGTGTAACAATATGGGTTTCATTCCTGAAATAAAGACATTTTATTTATTTTATTATTTAAAGTGCAAATATGATCCACCAAAAACCCAAATATCGAGATTTTAGCATAAACTCAGTAATTAACTTCGTAAATTTTAAACTTTCGCGATTTGAACACATATTTTAAATGTTTATCGGGACTTATTTACCTAAATTAAATAATACGTGATAAGTCCCGATAAACATCTAAAACATAAATTAACTTGTTTTAATTTTGCTTTCTCGCTCGACCTCTTATCAATTAGCGTCCTCCCTTATAGAATATTCGCGGACTAAGCTTCTTGCATCGGATTTCCTGTTCTAAAAGTCTATAAATAAAAGATTAAGCTTATTTCTTCAATGAATGAAGAATTATACTGGAGTAAATTATTTTCGCATATATTTTTTGTAGCAATTACAGTTAGGCTGGGTTTTTGAATTCGACCGGCAGCGGGGCGAAAATCCTTAAGTATTTATTTTAACCGACTTAAAAAAGGGGGGAGTTCTGAATTTGTTTTTTTATTTTATTTTATACTAGCGGCCCGCCCCAGCGTCGCACGGGTATAGATTATAGCCTATGTCACCCGGGGATAGTGTAGCTTCCCGTCAGTGAAAGAATTTTTCAAATCGGTTCAGTAGTTTCGGAGCCTATTCAATGATAACAAACAAACAATCAAATCTTTCCTCTTTATAATATTAGTATAGATTTATTACCTCAAAACTCCGTCATGTGTGAACCGATTTGGAAAATACTTTTTATTAACTTTCAGATTGTTCCCAAAAAAAATCATTCGCCAGTCAGTAGTTTAGCTTAAAATAATGTGGAAAATTCGGTTACTTATGCAATATTCTGTCATCCAACCAAGTAACCGCAATAGCATTACTAATTTTGAAGTCATATGATTATTAACGGGATATTTACCGTGGTAAGGTTGTGGAACATAACTTCATATAACTTTAGTGAACAACCGTGATAGTTTAAAACAGTGTTTTAATTTTGAAGTCGTTTTTTTAATTGATAATTTTAATATTACAATAATTTAATTCAATTATTGAGTCGTCATCGTCACAGTATTTGTCAATAACTAGTAATAGATTTATTAATAAATCAATTATTTATTATTGATAGATTTATTTTTATAATAAATCTACGTAAGTAGACAAACCGAATACTTCACGATATCCCAAACATAAAACCGTAGCAAGTTGGATAATATCTATAAAGGTGAACTCCAACCGAGCTGTTTAATATTTTTCCTTCGTGCTGGCTAACCTCAACAGAGATGAACTAGCGAACTTTGGTAATAAACCAGCTCCAGAGCTGGACACAGCTGAACGAATGGCGCGACTGCAAGACAATCTTTATGCCTGTCTGTTACGCGGATAGGTTTTCTGCATATACTGGGTTATAATATATGAGCGTAGGTATTTGTGATTGTGGTAATTGATTGTAAATGACAATAACGTAATGTTTTTCTATTTTTAAATTTATTCGTTTCGGAAAAACTTAATAATAACATTCAAATAAGCACACTTTCACCACGCTCTAGAATTGCTTATCTAAATATAAGCAAAAAGACTGGGACCTACTCGTAATTTTATCTTATCTCTATAACTCTATTCGGCTAACCATTTTGTAATCTTGCTGTTTTGTAAATCATTTCCTAAACCTACAAAAAAGAATTTTTGCGTAAACCTTATATATTTCATACATTTGGTCGTTTCTGGTAAACTTTCGCATTATTCTAATTTGAACTCTCGATTGGAAAACATTTAAATAATAAAATTCAGTCAAGTGAAAAATTATAACTAAAAATTTCAAATAAAAGATGTTATATATTTTCAGTCAGCGGTTACATTTTAAATAAAAACAAGTACTTTAATCAGAATAAATTATTTTTCGTATATTTTTATCGATGAGCATTTTTTTCCGTTGCAGTCCCAGCTATAGTTCAGGTGTGTTTATAACTTTATTGTGGCTTTATATCTCAACTCACCAACTCTATAAATATTGTAATAACCTACTTCTGGTGATTAAGGTCGAGTACTAAAGTCTAGAACTATCCTAACTGTCAGATTTAGGTTTTTGACCGCAATCAAGAAAGGCGACGGTACTTTTCCAACAATGTATTTTCAGTGTTTTACACGAAAGCTAGTTAAAGAAAAGTATAATCAAATCAGATTAATATCATCTTTAAATGTTTTCAGTAGATTAGAAACAGCGCAGTGCACAAAATCACGCGAACGTGAACCTTATCGCGCCGAGATACGGTTGGCGCTCGCGCAACTTTTCGCAATCACTTAAACAGAATCGCTTAAAACAGGTAACCGTAATTAGTACCATACCAAAATTGGTAATCTTTTAGTGTTTACTATTTGACTATTATTATTTCTTAGTTAATCCGCCATAACATTGCATATATGCTGTGAAAATTTAACACAGCCTTTAAGGTAAGACGGACGGACGGCCAGACAGATGGATAGACGAACTGACGGACTGACAGACAGACACAGACGGACAGACAGTGTAGCCTTAGTAATAGGGTTCCGTTTATACCCTTTGGGTACGGAACCCTAAAAATGTGCGAAAGAGATAGTTCCGGCCCGTGACCTCGGGTTTAAGTCAGTAAATATGTAATGAATCCCAAACTAACTATCAAGTGATGTCATAGTTCAGACAGCAGTACCCCATGTCTGCAGTCCTAGCAGTACAAGGGTTCTGTATTAAACTATTAACTATTTAACTAGCTGACCCCAAGTTTGATTAAGCGAACCCGGTTCGTCCCGTAATTAACCATTACGGAGTTTGGTTTGAGTTTGTTATGACAGTTGTTAATTATAATTAATTTCTTGTAGCGATATCTGGCGTGTCATACATTTTTTCATGTGCTTTTGGCGCGATTTTCCTTACATTCAACATATGTCTTTCAGGGATAGTGTACCTTTCTAACGCTGGCAGCATTGCCACGCTGTATGGCAACGGCCAATCTTTAGACCAGGATTGAGCCAGAGCGGGAGTCACCACCGTTGTCTCGTATTATGCGGCCAACTTATTTGATCAAGCTCTGTCTCTTCTGTAGTTTTAATTTTATTTATGGTTGACATTGGTGATTGACCTTTGTTCGCGCTGGATTGATGAAGTTTGCTGTAATCATTATAGTTCTCAAATTTCGCGCGTCTATGTCCTCCATACCCTGGACAAACCACACGTCGAGAGCCGACGACCAATTAGAGACGCAGCTGATCTGTCAAAGTCAGCTGTCAAAACATCATCATCCTGCGAGAGCTTCAGTTAGGTTGCACGAGTTCGGTTCAGTACTATTTGGTGGCAGCGATCGGCGGTTAACCTCGGTGAGTACAATATTGTTTTCAACAAATTTTATTGATTTTGCGTGTGCATAGGCTTCTTCACGATTTTGCAGTCCACTAGCTTTTGCGGTAACAACCTTAGATTACCTGATGTCCTGGTGAAAGTTTATTTTCTGAGCAGAAAGTTGCGGATTCGGGAGAGATCAAGTGCTTTCTGACTCTGAGGTTACAATGACTCTAGCCTCCACAAAGGCCGGTATTTCTTATTGCTTATATTACGTAAAGCCACAGGTTGTGTTAACTGAGCAGGCGGCGTGCCGTAAATTGGATGACATCCAGAAAATTACTTTAATTCCAGAGCGGTTGCGACCTTCCTGTCTTCATGGCTTCTTTTTACAAGCTTTATTAAACTTTCCCTGTTAGTATGTGTGGGACAAATATTGCAACTGAATTTTAGACCAGTTATCCCCAACCGATTGCCTGTATGCCTGTAGCGCTGTAGCGTAGCGCTCGTAGCGTAGCACCCATAGCGTAGCACCCGTAGCGTAGCACTCGTAGCACTCGTAGCGCACGACTAGGTGTTTCTAACTTTAAACTAGCTATCTCTTTCACACGTTTAAAACAATTAAGACAAAATAGCAAATAGTGGTATGCTTAGAAAATCCATTGGTCATTATCATTAGAATAACAAATAGTATGAAGCAATTTTTGTATTGATATTTCATAGAATGGCGGAGGAGATAATAAAATACTCTTTCTATCGTATTGTTCTTCAACCTTTTTCTATTTTTTTTTTATCTTTCAAAAACATTTAAATTTGCAAGTGAGATAGCACGCCTTTAGCTGCCTCATCAACCATACACAAGTATGTATCGTCAAAATATACGTATACAGGTTTACGCATATAGACTGTAGGTACTAAGCCAAAAGAAGGTCATTATACTCATTATTATAAACAACTTTTATTATGGAACCAACCAAATCGCGAAATAAATCAGCTTTTCCTTGCATTTTGTCGAGTGTCAATGACCGTTTTCTATGAAACAGCAGTTTTTTTTTTCAGATCATGAGAATGACCACCTTTTAGCTTAGGACAGTCATATGCGTAACCCTGTATAAACATAGAAACACCTAAATGTACCCCTAACGTCTGATACCTACGCTACGCTCGATCAGTAAAGATGTTCTTATCTCCTTTTGTTTCACAGGAATTATTAGTGAAATACCTCGTTGGAGCAGTTCCCGGAAAATCGGGAAAACGCGAGTTTTGTTTTCGAAACAAAACACCGCCGGTTTTCTAAAACACCGCAGTAATGGCATCGTTATTCTCGGACCTCTTTGTTTTATCTATATAGAAAATCGCGGGAGAATGGGTCCGTGTGTAATCGAGTAATAGGTGATAATTTTGGGGAAATGGGGTGCCTAAAGGTTTTAATAATTATTAACTAGTTATTTGCCTCAAATGGGGACCTCGCGACCTCTATAATAATAACTTCGTAACAACTCGACCAAGTTGGTCGAGTTGTTCTCATACTTGAACTAAAAATTGTATTGAAATTAATTACAACGAACGTGTAAGAATTCCCCCAAAACCCGTTTTTGATTTGAGAAAAAAATTATTTCATGTCACTCTTAGAATCTCCAATGAATTCTATGCAAAAAAAAAGAAACCGATGAACCGATTTGTTTTTTTTTTTTTTTTTAAAGAATATACTTTCAGATTGGTCCCATAGAAATTTTATCATAATCGGTTTAGTAGTTTGTAAAATACTGGAAAATTTGGTGGATAACATAAATATTGTCATCAAACTAACCGAAATAGCGTATAAAAAATTCTGAAGCCGGTTTTAACAAATGTTAACTATATTTGACCTCATTTTTGCTTAGCATATCCTTTCAGGGTAACCTTGTGTAGGTTAGCTACTAAATTAACAGTTAATTCCCGTCCTCGTTATCGGTCACGTCCAGAATGACCTTGTTTGAATGTTATTGAATTAAACTTGAACTAATAAAATAACTCGCAGTGGTCGCCCACTGGTTTGTATTCGTGTTGTTTGAGTTTAAACAATATCAGAGCAATTTTATACCATAGCTAGCTGAAGCCTGCGACTTTGTACGCGTAGGCTCATAGAAAACAGAAGTAAATAGAACGGAAATGAGAAGGAAAATCTGTTACCAGGCATTATGAGTGAACCTTGTATGAACAATCTTATTTAAATCAACGCGTCGAACTCCGCATCACAGTTTCTGATTTCGAATAACTGACATTTCGTTTATATGGGTGCAACTGGCTACAACACATTTCTTACAAAAATGCCTTTACAGCCGTTCTAATTTAAACAAAGCAAAATTTTCTTTTCTGTGCGTGCCTGCGCACAGAAAAGAAAATTTCGTACAAACTTTCAATCTTCATTTTGCCCTCCTTAATTCGGCTCTTTCGCAAAATCCTTTCTTGGCAGACTTATACACCTCACAAGAAATATACTTGCCAATTTTCAACTTCATCAGTCAAGTAGATTTCGTGACAAATCATGATTTGTCACGATTTCACAGACTGACTGCAGTTTGTCAGTCTGTGAATTTATGTATTTATGTACGCTGTATTTTCAGCTTTTATATAAATATACAGTGAGGTATTGCAGGCGTATTTCTTTAAAGGTATGTCTAAAAGCGCTATGCGCAAGGCTTTTATTATGAGTGATACATTAGTACAGCAAAACCTTTTTTGACTTAAATCCATTAATATTAGCTAAAATATATATCAACGATTTTATTATACGTATAGATATTGATATCCATTAATGTCCGAATCTGGTGAGGTGTGGGAGAAATGTGAGTACCAGGTCATGTAGAAGGCGGTAAGTGACCAGGGGAAAAATCTCTGGTCTTCGGAAGGCCGACTCCTGGTGGTGGACCCCTACGGATCTCGGAAACGAAAGGAGGTAGGGGGAACCGTTTTAACTAAATATGGACCAAAAGCTTGGGACCTTATTGGAGAAATAAAAAAAAATGGCCCTCATACAAAAAAACATGGCCACCATACAAACTTTGTGAGCGTTCAAAGTGGTACTCGGAAACGGTTCGACATAGATGAGGGCATCTATGTCGAACAAGGGAATAAGGTCCCAAGCTTTTGGTCCATATTTAGTAACGAAACGCCCCTGCGTTTAACCAAATGTCATAGGGAATTGGGGGCCCTATCTGACGGGGCCCCTAAAATCCACGATGGCAGACGATGGCGGCTCTGAGTTTTTCCAAAAGACCAACAGTTAAGAACCACATCTCAGTATCATAATGTCAATATTGGCAACACACAATAGTCGAATAGATGAACGGTCAGAATTAGCCAGTTAAGTTATATGAAGTATAAACGAAGTGTAACTTATTATTGCGTATTCAGAAACGCAATTTGTAAAGTTATGGAACCAATAGCGCTACTGAATAGATAAACCATCGATAAAGGACCTCGGAAACCTGGTATAAGCCCCTTTATTTTACAGGAAATGCGTATAAATTCCTTACAATCATTTCGGATCATTACCAGCTAATAGCTTTACAGATAATAGAATAATGGCGTTAGCAAACTCGCCGACGCGACCGCTTTTCACCATTTTTCACCATTTCCCCGTTTTCCGCTAAATTCGTTATGAGGTGGCGAAATACTTAATGCTTGTTCATTTCAGTCGTTGCTCAAATTGGCACTTTATTTTTAAGTGGATTGGGTATATTTTGGACAGACTCGACACGCCGCTCCAATTTTCGTGTGCCATTTGAATTAAATGATGTCATAGGTTAGCAATTTTTTACCCGACTGAGCAAGGAGGGGAGGGTTTCTGTTTTCGAGTGTATGTATTTATGTATGATGGTTTATTTGGCACACCCCCTAAACGGCTTAATGGATTTCGACGTGTGAGGTGACATTTGAATCATATTTTAATAGCGGCAGTTACAATGGGAGTGGGTGGTTTTAATTGTAATACTCTTAAATTTATGGAACATGTGTCTGCTTTTTTTGATAGGATACAAGAAATCAAGATAAGGAGGAAATAGTAAGTAAACTTTGCTAAATATGTCAACATTACCATCGTTATGTAGAGCTCACTCAGCAGATTTCTAAAATACATAACACTACTGTGAAATACTCAGTAGTTCAGAGATAAAGCGGTATGAAAGCGCTCTGTATCTACTACGAGTAGTTATGGATAGGTACATAGCACGCCGCTGTTATTTTTCAGTTTCCTACTATTTATATAATGCAGTCGGGTTATATTAATAAATAATAAATAACCTACACCGAATTAACAGAGGATGCTGAAGTAGGTAACAAAATTAACCCTTACTACTAACAGTGTTTCATCGGTGTGCACTGAAACCCATACTAGGGTGACCTGTGTTGTGGGCTTCAAGCTCTTTCTTTGGCAAGGTACATAAAAATAAAAAGCGAGCAGAAAATAACAATTAAATAGTTAAAGTTGCTAACTAGGTACCATTTACTAATTAGGTACTACTTGCATACTAAAATAATATATTTTTTTAACTATTTAAGTTACTTGATGCCTTTACATTTTATATGAGAAGCTTTAAAACAAGGTTTCACTTATAACTAGAGAAAAATGCACAATGGTATCGATTCTGATGTACTCTAAACTAAACTAAATTTGGCAGCTCTAAAATTGTTGCCTTCCTTCTCTCACATATTAAATTGAAAAGAGAGGCAGATAATTTTAGTCCTGTCAGATTGGTTTAGGATAGTGGTGGTATGACAGAATCGACGCCAGCGACTGTGGTTTTTCGGTGAATATCCATGTTAGGGAATTTATCACGCAAAGAATTTCAGAGCATATCTCTCTCCATTGCTCGCTGTGTGACTTTAGTTTTACCAAAAATCCAACAAAAAAAGTTTTCCCAAAGAGAAAGGTAAATGATAAAGTCTAACGAGTTTTTTCTATTAATATGTTGAATATGTGCAAAAGAGATCGTTCTGGTCGTTGAGCGCGGCCTTAACACGAATGCTGCGCACCTAGAATATTTGCGAAGCATTACCATATCTTACGAGCATTTAGTGCGGACTTTGAGAAGGTCTACATCCTTCCAGAGAAGATTGATGAGCGAGGATTTGTACAGTCTATGAGGATTATGCGGGTCTCAAGTGGGACTTCTTTTGAGTGTGAATTTACTTACTAAATTTTCTTACACGCTTTCTGAATATTAAAATCTTTACTTTACAAATTTAGAAGTATAAATTGTTTTTTGGGTTACGTACCCAAAGGGTAAAACACTGGACTATTACTGAACCTACGCTGTCTGTCCGTCTGTCCGTCCGTCCGTCCTACTTTAAATGCTATATCTTTCGAACCGTAATAGATAGCCAGTTGAAAGTTTCACAGAATGTTACGATGGATTAACAAAGAAATAGTTAAAAGTCAAAAAGTAAAAGCTAAAGGGGGGACAACAAACGTATTTTTTACGTGTTTATGTATTTAGCGCTAATGTAAAAACGGTAATACGTACAAACATCAAACTTGGCATGATAAGTACACACTCTAAAAATATAACAACAATTAATAAATAATGGCCAAGTGCGAGTTGGTGACAAATTAATGTTCATTACCAAGTTAAGCAACGTATTTTGCTACTTAGATGACCTCATCATTCGTCTCATCGAATTGAAATGTCACCATATTTTACTAATTATGATGTCAGTTTTTTAAATTGATAATTATTGTATTTTGTTGTGGTACGGAACCCTCTGTATGCGAGCCCGACTCGCACTTGACCGGTTTTTATTTTAAACTCCCTGTAGAAGAGCTGATAATCTTCAAAAGGCTGAACAGTTTTTTTTTTTATCCGAATCACGCCGTAATGTATCCGGTAGAAAATAGACAGACAAGCAATTTTTGAAGTATTAACTTATTTAGGTACGTTGGGCACTTTTTGTGGTGGGGAAAAAGCACTGAACTCGCGTGACCATCCCACTCGGGTACTCGTTCGGGTGAAGTCGGCTAGAGTAGAGAGGGAAAAGCGCAAACGGCAACTTTACGGCTGTGTTCGAGGCTTTGCAATATTTTGGCGACCGGTTTGTTTTCACCAATCGGCCTCTTAGCACGCCGATCTACCGAATCTAAAGCTTCCAGCTGTTACTTGGTAGCTTCGTCGTGAAAGAATTTTGAATTTGAGACTTAAACACTCGTCGGCGTCTGTTCATGACAATTGAGAGAACAAGTATGAGAACAATTGTTCCCTCAATAAATACGTATTCTAGAAGACTATTCATGAAATAATGATCAATCTACATCACTTTGTGTTTCGCCTCCTACTCGACAAACGTTTGCCAAACCGAGCGCCTCACGCTTGGCTTGATCATGTTTTAACGAACTCTGACTCAAATAAACTCGCTCTGTTTACTCTAAGGACCTACGTAATGAAGTTAATTATTGCTAGTAAATTACATGTCGTACTTCTGGATCAACTTTCAGAACTACCAAGTTTTTTTGTTTTTTTTTTACTTGCACTGTTGCAGTAGCACTTCAGACGTCTATACAAAAATGTCAAATTGCGCCACAGTAAACTGAAAACAGTTGGCCGTGTGAATTCAAATCATTTATTTGTCAGTTTTTTCTTCAAATCACGAGTGAATCGGTTTCTTCTAGGCAAGCGTGCTCCACCGTAGACCACATTACCGCTTTACATCAGGCGAGTTGGCGGTCAAACGCAAGCCTAATATTCAACTATAAAAAATGCCTTTAGGTCTCTGGCAACCTTTGCAACCCACCCGTATTTAAAAATAGCAATAACGCTTGTATTTCTCTGCCGGGTAAAGTTTCAAAAGTTCATTATTACTTCTGCAGGCTAGGCACAGAAAATAAAAGAACAGTGGGATAATCCACGCGGCAAAACTCAAGTGGCAGGACAAACGAAAATTGTACAACTGTTTAAAATTAGGATGTATGTTTGTATATTTAGTACAGTTAACGAGATAAAGCGGTATGAAAAAACTCTGTATCTACTACGAGTAGGTATAGATATAGGTACGCAGCGCTCCGCTGTTACTTTTCAATTTCAGTATGTCAGAAAAGGATGGCAACCATTTTAGAGCTGTCAAATTTAGTTTAGTTTAGAGAATGGTACATCAGAATCGACGTCATTGTAGCATTTTCTTGCCCGCCCTAGCCATGTGAAAGAATCGCATCGGCCAGTTTCGCAGCTCTGCCACTTGCAAGACTTGTCTATCTGCAGCATGGGAGCATGGAGTAAAAACGGGAACGATTTTGCACACAATTACCCGCTGTTATTCGCACGTGTCGACGCGAAGTATCTATCTACCCGGGTACATTTCACAAGTTCCTTGTGACCTGTGACTCTGAAGCATTTTAATATAGCACCCTTTATGTTTCTTTGCAAGTCGCACTTGTGATAAATTGGGACAAGTTCTTGCTTATTTGCTATCCTGTTTCTTAAAAACTTCAACTTAAAGCATATCCTTTTTAGGGTCCCGTATCTAAAGGGTGTAAAACGGGTCCCTTTAGATTAATTACTAAGCCTGCGCTGTCTGTCCGTCCGTCCATTCGTCCTACCTTTTAACGTCTGTATCTTTCGAATCGTAATAGATAACCAGTTTAAATTTGAATACAATAATTTTGTAATGTTACGACGGATTAACTAACAGATAATAAAAAAAGTCAAAAAACCAAGGCTTGTATTTGCAATTCTTTATTAAGTATTTTTTTTTAAATTTCGCGATTTGAACACGTATGGTTATTTGATTTTTATGCAATTTTGTATTTATTAATGTAAAAATATGAATACGCACAAGCGTCAAACTTGGCATGATTATATTCTCTAAGTAAAACAAGAAATAATAAATAATCGCCATGTGCGAGTCGGTGACAAATTTCGGTTCACCACCAAGTTAAGAAAGTTGGGTAACCGCCTGGGTGTGATGTTGGTCTTTTTGCTCTACTTTTTTGATGGTACGGAACCCTCAATGTGCGAGCCTGACTCGCACTTGGCCGGTTTATTTGTTTGATCTTAGAGTATACCTAACCTGTATATCATCATCAGCCAGAAGACTTCCACTGCTGAACATAGGCCTCCCCCTATAACCTCCACATTGAACGATAGCCTGCCATCTGCATCTACTGGATGCCAGCGACTCTCACAATGTCGTCGATCTATGTAGTGGAAGGTCTACCTACGCTGTGTCTTCCGGTTCGTGGTCTCCACTTCAGAACCTTTCTTCCCCATCGGTATAAGTAGGCCTGCCAAGCGTGGGGATTATGGCAACGCCCCTCTTGAAGAGGGAGGCCTTTGTTCAGCAGTGGACGTTTAATGGCTGGTAATGTGATGTGGTATGAGTAAACGCATAATTTGCAAAATTATTATAACTTCACATTCCTCACAAGTAAGTGCTACATCACGGTATCCCATTTGGGAGACCGCTAGCCTTGAAAGCGTGAGGTCGCGGGTTCAAACCGCGGGCCCGTACCAATGAGCTCTTTGGAGCTTATGTACGGATTTTCAAACCACTGGCTTATCGGTGAAGGAAAACATCGTGAGGAAACCTGCATACGCACGGAGAAGTAATTCAATGGCGTATGTGAATCCAACAATCCGCACTGGGCCAGCGTGGTGGATATGGCCCTATCACCCTTTCGGGGGTAGGCTAAAAGTCCAGCAGTGGACTGTTAAAAGGCTGATTATGATGAAGTGCTACATAATATACAGAGAACGAGCGTTATGTGATAAAATCGTTTCCTCCGATCGTGATGTGAGTGGAAGCAAACGTGATGGAATTTCCATGAGAATCTCCGCTATCGGGGATGATGGATGTCGCAGTGAATTATAAATGAGCGTCATTTTTTTACAAGCTTTTATTTAACTTGCCTTGTTGGGTCAATTCTAGCAACTGAATTTTAAAACAGTTAGGTATCCCCCATTGACTGTTTTAAAAAGGGGGAAGACGCGTGACATCCAAACATTGTACCCAATAAATATGGATCTGTTTCGGCTCCAGTCAGCGCCGACGTTGTCGTCTACACTGAAAACGTCAACTTCACCGCTTAATTAGACACTACACTAGACCATAGAAATGACATTTAAAGAAAATTTAATTAATTGTTTTTAAGTATTTACGAGTGAAATTAATCCCGTGAAACTTGTTTTTTGTCTTCAAACTGTTGGTGCACCTTGTGAAAACGCAGGAAGTAGTTTTTTTTATTTAAACACAATTTTGACAAGTAATTCACGTGCTATCAAAATGACAGTTCGATTGTGACTGAAGTCGATTGTGCCCGTGAGCCTAGTTTGTGCGGTCCACGTCAAGAAGTTCGTCCCGTATCTTCCCCCTATTTACTTACATCAATGGTATCCCCTAACCGATTGAGCCGATTTTACATATCTACACTTTTAGTTTTAACGAGAGATTAGCCCCCTCTTCTCAGAGCGGGCACAAAAAATCGACACCACTTTATGGTTGGTATTCCGATAAAACCAGAATGAAGCGCTTTGATTCCACTTTTATTGTGCGAACTGCTAGTCTGTGGAATGCGCTGCCTGAATGGGTGTTACCCGATAGTTACAATCTGGGTGTCTTCAAATCACGAGTGAATCGGTTTCTTCTAGGCAAGCGTGCTCCACCGTAGACCGCATCATCGCTTAACATCAGGCGAATTGGCGATCAAGCGCAAGTCTATTATTTATAAAAAAACGACGCATGGTTAGCTAAGTGACGTCATTCTAAATACAATATGGCGGAGTCCCAAAGATGGCGGACCAGTTATTTTTTATGCACCCTCATAATATGGGTGTTAACTGTTTAAAACTGTGTAAAACTGTTTTTCCCATTGATTCCGACCATTATTTTAAAAAAAAAAAAATATTAACTTAGCAAAATTACTCAAGCACATTTTTTAAAAGTAGATTGTTCTCTATTTTCTCTTCTCTTCTGTATCTTCTCTACATAGTATAAATTAAAGTCACTTTCCGCGTCTCTGTCTGTCTATCTGTATAACCGCTAACTCCTCCTAAACCTGCCAACGGATTTTGATGCAGTTTTCACCATCAGTTAGACAAATTTTCACGGAAGGTTTATGTAATTATATAACTAGCAACACGCCCCGGTATTGCACGTAAATTACACCCGTGCGAAGCCGGTGCGGGTCGCTAGTCATATCATACTATACTATAATATTATAAAAGCGAAAAGTTTGTTGGTTTGTTTGTTCCTATTTCACGCAGAACAGAGCAACGGATCGACCTGATTTTTTGCATGGGTATAGTCCTAGAGACGGAGAGTGAAATATGCTATTTTTTATCATCATCATCATCATTGAAACCGCGGGGCGCAGCTAGTAATTTTATATTTTAGAAAACCAACAAATGTTAGATTCAGATAGCTGCGCGCCTTTACCTGCCCTTTTATACCCTCCGTGAGTTTCGTAATGGACCCCGCGGTCACACCCTCAGGAAACTGATATTTACGAGCCGCTCGGTTCACATGTCACGCTTGACGGGACACTAACACTACGACAGTAATGTAGCTAGAGATGTAATATAAATTGATATATAGCAACATGGAAAAAAAAGCATCTGAGTCGCAGGAGGTTGCTATCGCTACCAAGGAGGTTGCTTCAAGGGGTAGGTATATAACGCAAGTGAAACCGCGGGGCACAGTTAGTGTATTAGTATCGGGAAAATCTAAGAAAACATTAATTTAACCGTGTTAAAAATATGTAATCTTCAAAAAGTTTCTTACAAAGTTTTTTATAATTCTGTCGGATGGTTTTAACGCCCTCTGCTTTCATGGCTCTGCAACTTCATAAGTCATTTAGCATTCAGCCGCGGTCGTGAGCTGCTTAACTACACGGAAAATATGACTTAGATACACGCATAACCTCTTATAAACTTGTGGTGCTTGTATGAAATTATGGGATGTTTTGGAAGGTTACTGCGGTTACCAAACTCGTGTAGACTTTCGTGTTGAAATATTCAAAACTTCTGGCAAACGCATAGGATGTACGACCCCAAAATTTTCTCAAATGAAAAGAAAGGTAAACCTGCCAAGTGCAAGTCAGGCTCGCACACTGAGGGTTCCGTACCACAACAATAATTATCAATAAAAAAAACAACCTCCAAAATTAGTAAATTATGGCATTTGGTTTCAATGAAATGGCGTTAGAATGTAGAGGCCATCCATATAACGAAATTACCAGTTATAAGTTGGTAATGAACAAAAATTTGTTACCGATTCACAATTGGCCATTATTTAGTATTTGTCATTTTATACGTTAGAGAGTGTACCTACTTGAATTATGCCAAGTTTGACGCTTGTAGGTATTACATTAGAGCCGTTATTGCGGTATTACCGTTTTTACATTAGAGCTAATACAAAAATATGTTTGTTGTATGGGGACCCCCTTTCGTTTTTACTTTTTGACTTTTTAAATATTTCTTAGTTAATCCGGCGTAACATTATATAAAAAAACCAGTGGTAGCCTGTTTGGGAGACCGCTAGACTTGAAAGCGTGAGGTCGCGGGTTCAAACCCCGGGCCCGTACCAATAAGCTCTTGGAGTTTATGTACGGATTTTCATACCACTGGCTTTTCGGTGAAGGAAAACATCGTGAGGAAACCTGCATACGTACGGAGAAGAAATTCAATGACGTATGTGAATCCACTAACCCGCTGGTGGATACGGCCCAATCACCCTTTCGGGGGTAGGCTAAAAGTCCAGCAGTGGACTATTAAAATGCTGATTATGATGATGATGAATATTATATTCTGTGAAAATTTCAACTGGCTATCTATTACGGTCCGAAAGATACAGCAGTTAATAGGAAAGACGGACGGACGGACAGACGCACAGACATCATAGGCTCAGTAATAGGGTCCCGTTTATACCCTTTCGGTACGGAACTCAAAAAAACAAATATTTACGTATTTCTGTGACGTGACTCATGATGACTTGTGATGTGATTTTTTTGTGTTCTATTGACTGTTTTTAAATAATCTCAATGTCTACAATAATATTAGATATCGGAAAAAGTTTCCCGAGCATAACTGCTAGATTTATTTGTGTCCTAAAATAAAAAATCTAGATTGTCCTGTTTTAAGCGAAAATCAACGTCTGCTATGGAATCGGCTTCAATGTGATTGTAAGAAACATCAGATATCGGAAAAAGTTTTCGCGAGCATAACAGCTAGAGTTATTTGCCTCCGAAAATAAAAAATTCTAGATTGTCCTGTTTTTAGCGAAAATCAACGTCTGCTATGGAATCGGCTTCAATGTGATTGTAAGAAACATCAGTTATTGGTAAAAGTTTTCCATTGTCCGAATTTTTTTTTCATTGACATTTCAACACTTTCCGTTCCATAGAAAATTTATGGGAAAATTACTTTTCTAACAATATTAACATAATTTATGTTTTCGTGAAATTTTCCGATATTAAATACGTATTCTGCTATTCAGGGCGGAGGTAAATCCAACAAGTCAAAAATCATGATAATCGTTTCAGCCGTTCTTGAGTTTCACTAACCCGCTAACTTGAGCTACGCTTTCACTAACTTGAGTGTAACTACCTCGCTCGCGTCGCAAGGAGTTTACTTTACACACATTACCGGCCGCGCATTCGTTATTGTATAGAATACCAAGACAAAGTATAAAATAAATAATATTTCATACATTTCCTGAACGTTTTAGGTATTCTATACATTGCCTAGGTATTGTATAGAATACCGGATTATACAGATTGCCGGTAACGTGTACACTGACACGAACGATAATTGTACTAAAGCACATCTCCCTTGTTTATCTGATCTGAGAGCAGCTCCGTCGTTCAAATCAGAAAGTTGGACGAAGCATCATATCAAATAGATCGACATTTCACCCCTATGTCTCACCCTTGTCATGACTTGAAAGATAAGTAAAATGGAAGTAAGATGAAAATCCATAAGTTCACCGCGATATTATGATTTGGAAGCTGGGTTGCTGAAATCTATATTGTATCTATACTATTAATATTATAAAAAAAGAAAGATTTGATTGTTTGTATGTTTGCATTGAAAAGGCACTGAAACTACTGTATCGATTTGAAAAATTCGTCCACTGTTGGGAAGCTGCACTATCTCCGCGTGATATACGATATATTACATTTTCAAAAAAACTAGGGATCCTTACATAAACTCCAATAATGTAACCCAAGGTGTAAAAAAATTAACTAAAATATACAAAGCCGGGCGGACCGTTAGTAATTATATAAAAATGGATCCCTATTTACCTTGGTCACGCCATAGCTTGAGAACGACTTTACTGATTTCATTTAACTTTTTTTAAAGTATTCTAATATTTTAAAAGGTTCTTACGGAAAGAAAAATTAAAAAAAATGAACAGAATATTTAAAAAATTCAGAAAACTTAACGACGTTTTTAAATTCGCGTGTTTGACAGTTCTAAGACAGGACAACGTCGGTCAGGTCAGCTAGTATATAATTATAATAAAATTTATATCCGTGCGAAGCCGGGGCGGGTCGCTAGTAAGTAATAATAAGAAGTAGTAAAGCTGGCGTTTGGCGACCATAGCGACTATTTAATGAGAATCTTGAGTTATTTATTTACGAGAAACTATCCTAGAATTGTGTTACAAGTTTATCTGTGAGAAACATTTCGCATCTAGCAAAGTAGGTATAAGTCTATGAAGTATTGTTTATGGGTTTGTTCACTTTTCATATTTAACTTTTATTATCTGTTGACATAACAAAGAAAATACTGTTTCTCAAACTTACATGTTATTTGATTTGATCATTATTTGAAAAACATGTTGAAAAAATATTTTTTTTATTATACCTACGGGACTAAGTCACGTAAGCTATTGATATTTTTTTTACATTCGGGGACTTTTTTCAAAATGCGTGCGCATAACTCTATCATTTTGCACCCAAAATGAAAGTAATTTTTTCAGTTATAAATTACTGTAGATAAAAAAACTAAAAACACGCTTATTTTAATTACTACAAGCATGAATTGAATTTATTTTTAAACCCCCGATAAATGAGCTGATAATCTTCAAACGGCTGAACAAGTTTTCATCAATCATAGCTAAGAATACTTTCGATCAAGCCAAGGTGGCTTGATTGAAAGTGTTTTGCCTATTATGTGTTTTCTTGTTTAGGCACTAAGCATCAAGCTGGGTGTAATTAAACACCCGTATCTTGATTGATTAAGCTTCCCATATATAGAATCCAATTTTGAGTACAATACTGGGACTCAATTTGTTACAGGTAATCATTATTTTGAAAAATCGCAAATAATCACAGCTAAGCTAAGAACACTTTCAAGCAACCTTTCAAACAAAAAAACTAAATACAAAATAGTTCAGCCGTTTGGGAGCTACGATGCCACAGACAGACACTCAGATAAACAGACATACAGATACATACGTTAAACTTATAGCATCCCTCTTTTTTGCGTCAGGGGTTAAAACACGCTTATTTAAATTATGATTACTAAAATCAACCAATCTATCCCAAACTTGAGGGGCTTAAGTTAGACAGCCTAGTATTAATTTGTCCGCCTCCTAGTTCCCATCGGCCACCAAATAAGTTTATGGTACAAAATTATTGTATTGTCATCTGGATTATTATTGTAAAGATTCAAATCGATTCGAGAATTTAAACTCGGTAGTTCGCCTCGAACTGAGACCTCACGATGATGTTCACCTACAATAAGGTAAGTACATCCGCTCCATAGTTTTCCTACCTACCATGATCTTGATTGAAAAATATGACAGTTAACGGATAATCAACTGACAATCTTCACTTCAGTCATACTGACATTATTTGTACAAAATAAGTTCATTTCGGATTCATTAGGAACTCCTTCCTTTATCCAACGGTATTTTATGACTCTGTTGTTTTAATATCTTTACAACCCCTGTATCCGATTAACTCATATACAAACTTAAAAATTATATTTACTTGAAGTACTTGCCTACAAAATTTCATGAAGATCGAATGAACGGTACTCAAGTTATCGTTGAACAAACATAAATTTGTTTAAACGCTGATTTGTCCCACCGTAAACTCATGGACCTCACTTCGTTTGGTCAACAAGACTTGTTTACGTATTTCGTTAGTTTGTCACTAATAGAAGCTGATAAAAGAGTGTTAAAAAAAAACTTACGGCCGTATATTCCACAGAAATAATCGCCGCTGGTTTTCATAGAAATTCATAAATGTCTACAAAAATTCACTTTGGTGTTATACTGTGGCAACTGTACAAAACAATTCTATTTACTTAACGAGCTACGATGTCAGGAATCTGGATCATAACAAAGTCCATGTTACAAAATAATTATGTTAATATTTCTTTTGAAGTCAGGTGGTGTATTATTTTACAGCCTTGTTAATTTATATTAATTTTAAACAGCACACAACGTTAATAATATAAATGTATTTTAAACAAGTTGTTGACTGAGTGAAGCGAAGGTTTTTTGACGGAAACGTCGGAAACAGATCGGCGATTTAATTAATATATCTTTTTACTTTATTTTACACTAGCGGTCCGCCCCAGCTTCGCACGGGTATAGATTATATCCTATGTCACCCGGGGATAGTGTAGCTTCCCGTCAGTGAAAGAATTTTTCAAATCGGTTCAGTAGTTTCGGAGCCTATTCAATACAAACAAACAAACAAACAAACAATCAAATCTTTCCTCTTTATAATATTAGTATAGATTACAGTTTTTTTTTCATGGAATGTTTCTATATATACTAGCGGTCCGCCCCGGCTTCGCACGGGTAATATTGGAGTTTTAGTAAGGATCCCTATTTTTTTAAATATAATATAGCCTATGTCACCCGGGGTTAGTGAATTTTCCCAACAGTGGAAGAATTTTTCAAATTGGTTTATTAGTTTCGGAGCATATTCAATGTAAACAAATAAACAATCAAATCTTTCCTCTTATAATATTATTATTATTATTATATATATATATAAGGTTTATATTATATATAACGTAAATTACACCCGTGCAAACCCGGGACGGTCGCTAGTGGTAAGTATAAATGTTTTATTTTATTTTTTATACCTTGTTTTTGCATGAGTACTATAAATTTGTTTTTTGGTGTCGCTGCCAGTTTCTAAGTGTGTAAAGTATGCCGTAATCACAAGCGGTTTAGCGGTAGATATATAGTGAAAAGAGTTCATTTGAACATGAACTATAATTCTATTATGTTAAGGCATATCTCCCTCGTTTGACTTATCTGAGTTTTCAATACACTTCTGAGGTCAAATATAAGCAAAATCGGTTTGAAGAGATATTATAGAGAATTTTTTTTACAGAGATTTTTATCCCGGAAAATGTGAGGTTGCTAAGGAATTGTTCATGCGGACGAGACCGCGAGGCGCTACTAGTATTCCTTAAACGCTAATTGAAAACACATTAAGGTATTTCCGACACGAATTTTTCTGTATTTCGTCACCGGAGTCACGATTCTCTCACATTAACGAGAGTCGCCACAATTGTGAGCAAATATTGTGAAAAATCGACGACACCAAACGAAGAAATAAAATTAAACTAGTCTACTGCATTGAAACGTGGTATCTCACTATGGGCCTCATAAGCAAACTCAAAGACCAAAGTCGCACAACGAGCTATGGAGAGGGCTATGCTCGGGGTTTCTCTACGAGATCGAATCCGAAATGAGGAGATCCTTAGACGAACGAAAGTTACCAACATAGCCCACCAGATTAGCAAGTTGAAGTGACAATGGGCAGGGCACATAGCACGCAGAACAGATGGCCGATGGGTCGAAAGGGTCTCGAATGGAGACCACGGAACTATATAATTGATACAATGTATATGTACAATGACGCTCGGACGTTTTTTGACTGTTTTCACTGAGAGACTGTGACTCTATAGGAATTGTATCGCGATGTACACGTAGTAAGTATTTATTTTTTTGCTTGTTTTTATTGTAAAACATTACAAGAAGACGAGATGTTTATTTCATGTTGGCGACTTAAAAAATATACATAACAAAAACAACACATCATCAGCCAGTAAACGTGCTGAACGAAGGCCTCCCTCTAAAAATGGGGTGTAGCCATAAGCCCCACGCTTGACAGGCGGCTTGGGGATCGCATTACGTTCACCAAGTACTAATAGGACGCTGCTGCCCATCCTCCGGTGGTTTTGGTCGCAGTTTTAGGACATACCCGGGTTTAGTAAAGAAGGCATATTTGCACGATTTTTTATTGCAATTTGCTCATTCGATCATGAGTCATAAATAAAGTGCCGTAAAATCGTGATAGACTAATTTATAAGTACATTGCATGACCCACATAGTCTGAGGCGTGTTTTAGCACTTTTATCACTTGTCTGAAGTGAAATAACTTGCCATATAGAATGACGTACTGGTTTACATAATTAGAATCACACTCATCGAGATACAATACCTATAGAGTAACAATCTCTCAGTGAAAACAGTCAAAAAAACATCCGAGCGTCATTGTACATACATTGTATATCAATTATATAGTTCATTTACTCCATTTTAGATGTTATGTCGCTTGCATAGTGTTCAACGTTAGTTATTCGCTATGTCATCGTGGCTCTGGCATCGCGCAGCATTATAGTCGGATCGCGGTTACCTTGTAACTACCCAAAAAGTCTGCGCAATTCGTAGCGTGCGCTGAGTTTTGGTTCGGACTCTATATGTATTGTATCTCGAATTTACATACATTAAAAACCGGACAAGTACGAGTAGAACTCGTGCTCTGAGGGTTCCGTTGGACGGAAACCTTTAGAGCGCAAGTCAAAAAAAAACTGACTTTGAAATATTTAAAGACAAACTTAAGTTTGTATTTGACAATAAGGTAACAACCATATATATTATAACAACTACAAAATATAAGTTTGTAATTCTAAAACAATATTTTTTATTATGATATAACTTCAAATTAACAACTTTCAGATTTATTCCTTTATATGTGCTGTAAGACCTTCCCTCTTGCCAAAATTAATGATTCTAGGTCTACGGGAAGTACCCTATAGGTTCTGATTCCCCTGTAAAATCGCAAAATATGCGACATAAACGTTCATATCTTTTGATTGCGTTGACTTACAACTTTTATTTTTTTACAGCCGAAAGAAACTGTAGTACCAAGTATTTAATATAAATTTCAACTTGATACTTTTACGCGTTCTTGAATAAAAGGGTCTAGACAGACGGACAGACAGACAGATAGACGGACAACGAAATGATCCTATAAGGGTTCCGTTTTTTCCTTTTGATGTAAAATTATATGTAAGCTTGTACGTGTTTCCACACGTACAAGCTTACATATAATATAACCCGAAAGGCATTTACCTACTCCATTCCGTGAGTAAAATATATTTCTTTAGAGAAACCTTATTTAAAACTTCAAACGCTAAGTGAAATTGCTCGAAACGAAATTGTAGCGGTAAATGGCCCGAGATATAATTCGGGCCTATTTCCGTATTATTAAATTCCGGGATGATTTAGGTAAACGCGGATCGGGATTTTCCCGACTCAGTTTTGTGATATTTCACATTTAATAGGCAGCTAAAAGAGCGTGGCTATCTCACTAGCGCATTTCAACATTTAAAAAAGCCGGACAAATGTGAGTAGGACTCGTACCCTGAGGGTTCCGTACAATTATACGGGTTAATATAAGACCTTGCTTTTTGCCAAATTTCATGATTCTAGGTCAACGGGAAGTACCCTGTAGGTTTTGATTGCCTTGTGAAACCGCAAAATATGCGAGAATATGTAACATAAACGCTTATATCTTTTGATCGTTGACTTACAAGTTTTATTTTTTCACAACTAAAAGAAACCGTAGATCCAATTATTTGATATAAATTTCAATTTGATACCTCGACGCGTTCTTGAGATAAAGGGTCTTTACAGACGGACAGACGGACAGACTGAAAACAAAGTGATCCTACAAGGGTTCCGTTTTTCCTTTTGAGGTACGGAACCCTATAAAATCTAATCGAAGTTATTGATGTAATACAGAAATATAGAGAAAAACACAAATGCGATAGTGAAAGTTAAAACCAAATAAAATTATCCAAATATAAGGTACATTATCACAAAAACCGGCCCTAAATCAGCATATTAAATTTTCACATCAAAAAGTGTCTGATAGCCGAACGGACAGACAAACGTCTGTCTGTCCGTCTGGCCTACCTATAAACGGCTGTATCTTTCAAACCGTAATATTCACAGAATATTCACACTGGGTAGTGTGAATATTCTGTGAATATTTCAATTCTTTGACAAAATTATAATAGATAGGCAGTTAAAATTTTCACAGAATATGTAATGTTACGGCGGATTAGTTAAGAAATAATAAAAAAGGCAAAAAATAAAATCGAAATGGGAGTCCCCATACATTAAACGTATTTTTGTATAAACGGTAATACGTACAAGCGTCAAACTTAGCATGATTATAGTACACACTCTAAAGTATAACAAAACAATAACAAATAATGGCCAAGTGCTAGTCGGTGTCAAATTTCTGTTTACCACCGTTTCTCGTACGATCACCGAAGTGAAGCAACGTTAGGCCCGGCCCGTACTCGGAAGGGTGACCGCCTGGACGTTTATGGGATGTTTTGCACTATTTTTGTGTACTTTAGTAGCTAACAAGTTATGTGTTGGTACAAAACCCTCAGTGCGCGAGCCCGACTCGCACTTTGCCGTTTATTTTGTAACGCTATAAAACAACGACGACTTTTCACGTCGCCAAACTAACGTTCGCTATGGCGCGGGGTGTGCTAAATTGTTCGTAAAAAATAACACGGAAGTATCCCGAACCTCCGAACCTTTAACCCTACCATCCATTATCACTTATTTAACTTAGCAAATAGACGAGCGTGGACAGTGAGTGACGACAGCCAATCACCCTCTGGGGGGTGATTCCGACTTCGAATGAAAAGGGTTGGAGTGACCAGTCAACAGTTGATGGAAATAAATTTTACCATCGAGTAGAAGAAGTTTTTTAGATGGATTAGCAAGTTTAAGCGGCAGTGGGCAGGGCACATATCACGCAGAAAAGATGGCCGATGGGGCCGAAAGGTTCTCGAAAGAGACCACGGACTGGTAAGCGCTGCGTAGGACGACCACAAGATGGAAAGACGACCTAAAAGAGACCGCAGGGAAACGCTGGATGCAGGCCGCTTCCAACCGGCCCTTTTCGAGATCGATGGGGGAGGCCTATGTCCAGCAGCAGACGTTCTACGGCTGAAATGATGATGATGATGAGACTAAGTTACTTGCTTTTTTTGTACAGAGTTTCATTCACTTACCATGGTAACTCTAAAAGTTAGAAGGTTCTTTAGAATTAGGATGGACGGACAGACAGACGGACGAACAGAACGAACTTAGAAAGGTTCATTGGAGTGCTACGGAATCATGCAATGGTGAACGTTTTATTAAATGTGTAAAATTTTGTTAAAGTCGAACATAAGTTACGAACGTTTATTTTGTGACAACGAAATTTAAAACAAGACATATTTTTATTTTTTATTTTTCTTATAAAGTTTTATGAAGAAGTAAGTTATTTGTAAAATGTTGTCTGTAGGGAATTTTCATGTGAGTAGGGAGTCCATCCGTCAAGTAAACGTATTCTCGTGTTTCCTCCCTGGATAATACCGCTAGAACTGTATTTTTTTTTTAAATAAAATGTATCTACCCATTGTCATGCTTCTATCATTTATTTTTTCTTATAAGTTCACTACTATAAGAAATATGAGCCTTTAAATATCCCAAAAATAGTTTTTTTTTTACCGCCATGTTCAGACGTCTACCAAACAAATGTGACGAGTTTATAAAAGAAAAATAAATTATCTTCACATCTATTTATTTAAAAAAATAATGAAATTGGCTTAGTTTTGAATGAGGAAACAGAAAAATACGAGACGATGATTTTGTCTACTTTTCGTAGGTATAATCGATCCAAACTGCAGTTGTCCCTATTGCGCTCTACTGGGAGAGGCTTGAGGTCAGGGGACAGCAATAGATTTGCTAAATACTCAGTTAGGGCTAATGAACGTCTCGGCTAAAATGACTTGTTGTATGCACTCGTTGAACAATCTACTATTGTCACAGAAGACGTATAAACAAGTACAGAAGATTTACTCCGCAAAATCATTTAATTAGCGACTCTTGCTACTACACAATAAAGTGCAATTCGGGACGCGCAAGCGCTTACTACCAACAGCTATATTAACCTTGAAGTTGCCTCTCTGTCTTGTCGCGTTATCTCTGTCTATCGCACGGCAGCAGGCGCGGCAGGTACGACAAGTCGGCCATTTGTAGCTTCATACCTAAAGTGCAGAGTGCGCCAGGCCTGCTATTGTACTATACTGGTTGGTTACGGAGAACAAAAGAAAACATTTGAGTTTGGTATGCAGTCGAAGTGTTTTGAAATACGGCAATTTTATACCAAAATAACTCGCTCTAAATTGTCACAGAATAATAACGGATAACTTTTTTTCTCCGTTTACTGATAATTTATTAACGTAATAGAAACCCATGAGAATTGAACAAACTTATAAATGAAAAACTTACCCGAACAAAAGCCGCGGATTTATCCGAGGTAGGGATCTGAAACAATAATCGTAAATTATTACATAAGCTATTTGTAATGACAATTTATCACAGAAATATAAATCTCTGGTGACATTTTGCGGAAAAAAGCACACTGAACTTGTTTACATCAACAATATACATGACTATTTATGAAATATGTAAACTTTTCATATGTAACCATATAAAGCAAGTGAAAGTAAGTATCTAACTAAATTAAGGTGGTACGTTTCACGAATGGCGGGAAATTCAAATTTGAAAGAGTTTTTTTGTCCTTGGAGCTAGGCTGGGTAATTATTTTAAAATGACACAGTGTTTGCGCAAATCATTGGTTGTCCCTTACATTATCATGTACAGTTATTTAACAGGAACGCACCATATTACTTACATGTTTTACATGACATATGTCAATAAACCCTTTGAAACAGCAAAAAATAGTTTATTGACAAATGTAAGTAATAATGTGCATTAGAGATAAATCGCTTTACATGAGTCTGTAAAAGATAATACATTATCAATTTGTGCAAACATCATGATCGTTTACAATAATTACCCGGCCTAGCTACAAGGACAAGAAAACTGTTTGAAATTTGAATTTCCCGCCATAGGTGAAACGTACCACCTTAAATAAGTTTTTTTAGGGCAAAAAAAAAACAAAAACTATGCTAACATTATTTTTTATTTGTTTTGTTTTTATAAACTGATTTAGAAAATTCTCATTTGTAAGGATATACCTACTTTCAGATTGTCCCATAGAACCAGTGGCGGATTTACACATTTGCCGCCATTAGGCAATTCAAATTTTGCCGCCCCTTCTGACCTCTACAATTCGATTTACTCTAGTTCATATTCCCATAATTATTATGATTGTGAACAAGGGTATCGATGTTTCAGATTATTCGTGCAGTCAATTTGGCCGACACACTTCGCGAACGGTCATGTCACTTGACGAAGCGAAACGCGACTTAGCAAATCGTACTTAGAATAAATTATCTAAATGTTGAAATATATTACATGTTGAATTGTTTGTGCAGACGTAATAACATTTCGGTATATATGATTATGAATCTTTTAATTTCTGTAAGACATTAAATAAATTGGCTCCAAATTTGCCGCCCCTAAAACCTGCCGCCTTAGGCTCCAGCCTACTCAGCCTGCTGGTTAATCCGCCACTTCATAGAACTTTCATCAAAATCGGTTTGGTGGTTTGGTTTTTAAATCAAAACAATAACTGGAAAAATATATCATCCAAGTAAACGAAATGTATTGCGTATTTACTCATTTTGTAGTCGGTTATATAAATTGATAATTATTCTTTACATCGTCGGGTAAAACGGGAGGAGTCTTCGTGTATTCGATTGGACGGCCTACATTTATTCAGCTGAATCCAGATTAAACCAGATCGAACCGATTCTGAAACGTCACTCAGTCTGACACTCCCCGACGATGATTTGGTTTTCATTTCTCAAGCCAGTGGTTCGGGTAATGTACGGTTTGACGTATCGCTTTGGCACGCCAATTTGAGCTGTATCGCCGTGTAATAGGGCGTACGGTTCAATTCGCGAGTCATTTGCTGTGTAGACAAATCAAAAAAGGTTACGGTCTGAAGTGAGGCTCGTTTACATGCCGAGGCGGATCGTGCCGGTATGATGAATTCGAAATTTAAATAAGTAATAAAATTGTCGCAAAAAACGATGTCTGTGAATAAAATGGTAAGAACTGTCGTTTTTTGCGCCATCGCAAAAAAAAGGCTACCTCATTGTATTATTTTTCAAAACTGGTGTATTTACGACTTTTAATGTGTAATAATTATATATAGTATTTTTTTTATTGTTTGTGGAGTGTGGGAAAGTGATATAACGCGGTGAATCATGTGTTTTTTTTATGTTTCCAAAAATCCATTGAAGCCTCTTGTAATGCCTTCACCACTTTACTAGGGCATGACTTTCACTTGACCGTGACTTACTTTGCTTGACTCTGACTGTGACTGACTTGTTTGACGACATATCATCTAACTTGATAATATTTTAATACTTGACACTGGCATATGCACAAGAAGTGCGACGCCAAAATCTTCACAGAGGAAAGAATAAAGCAAAATGCATTGAGAAAAATTCAAGATTAAAGTGGACGCGCCACAAAGTAACAATCTATAGTCTTCTTTTCTACCATGTTTGTATAGTACCTGCCAAGCAAAACATAGACATCAAAAACAATGAACATCAGTAGTAAAAGACGCCATTTTAGGACCGATTTCACCGCTTGCATCACAAAACGAGCTTAACTAAACTCGGTTTTGCTTAAACAAGTTCAAACTCTGTTCGAACTCGGTTTTATTCAAGGCGATTCCACTGACACGATATTGATCGCGTTCACGTATACCAAATTTACGTGCTATGGAACGCAAATATGGAGCTTACTGAACGCAGCTGTCATCTGTCGTAGTGCTGTCACTGTCAAATCTTCATTGTAATGTCGTTGTCAAAGGTCAATCTGATTTCATTGATAGTTTGCGAAAAGTTTATTTGTAAACTCAGTAGAAGTTTGTAAAGTCCGCCTTATAAACGCATTCTAAGCGTTTGAAACTCCCACAATCGGGCGTTCAGAATTTAAACTCGCTTAAGCCTTAACAGCCGCACTCAAAAAGGTTCCTTAAGTTAAGGAATACTCAAAATTGCTCTGTCTCGTTTTCACGTGTGACAATTTCCGGCAACGAGAAGTTGACAGAGCAATTTTAAGTATTCCCTTCTCTGAGTGCGGCTGTGAGTATATCAACGTACCGCAAATCACGTGACCTTGTTAACTATCCACTACCATAGAGAATCCTTGGAAAAACATGACTGTACATCTTCAATAAATAAAAATATTTTATTTGAAAACGTGAGTTACCTGCAACACGTTTCAGCGTTAATCTAATGAAGTGTAAAGAGGTAAAGCCTTTATTTTCATCCTACTTGGATTAGATTGGAAAAAGGTATCCTTTTCTATATTGGCAGCTGATGGAAAATGTGAATCCTAATAATATCTTTATGTACACGCCTTTACAATGAAGTTAGTAGATCCCGCGGGTTTTCTCTTGATTAACCAGATGCCGTATAAATGTCCACGCTAGACCCGTGAGTATAAAATATAAATAAATAAAGTAAAATAATAATAATAAAACCGGACAAGTACGAGTAGTTCTCTGAGGGTTCCGTTGGAAGGAACAATAAGAGCGCGAGTCCAAAAAAAAACTAACTGAAGTTGAAATATGGAAAGACAAACTTAACTTTGTAGTTGACAATAAGGTTCTTCCATACATAAAAACTACAAAATGTAAGTTTGTAATTGTAAAACTTTTTTTTTATATGGTTTAACTTCAAATTAACAACTTTCAGATTTATACCTTTATATGTGCTATAAGACCATGCCTCTTGCCAAAATTTATGATTCTAGGTCAACGGGACGTTTATACTTTTACCCTTTAGGTTTTGGTTCCCCTGTGAAATCACAAAATATGCGACATAAACGTTCGTAATATCTTTTGATTGCGTTGACTTACAACTTTTATTTTTTTACAGCCGAAAGAAATCGTAGACCTAAGTATTTAGTATAAATTTCAACTTGATACCTTTACACGATCTTGACAGACGGACAGACAGACAGACGGATAACGAAGTGATCCTATAAGGGTTCCGTTTTTTCTTTTTGAGGTACAGAACCCTAAAAACAATATAGCAACAATGTAATGAAGCTATTTGTTCGGGGAAATTAGGTGGTTCTCCAAACTGTAGAACTCCCCTCACCTAGCTGGAGAACTACTTTTAATTTACGGATTTAAACGCCGATTTGTCCCATTGCGATTAGACCTCACTTCGGTCAATTATCCTCAAACAAGTCAGTCCCAGTCAAACTCAAGAAAATGTCCACGTCCTATTATTTTCTATTTTACATCGTATTTTCTTTACATTATTTATAAGGTACCTATTTCTAAGTTAAATCTCAACTTTCCTTATGAACAAATCAAAGACAAATACCATTTTCCAATATCCTAAGACTCTAACAAAGACTTCCGGGAAAATTAAATTAATAATACCTTTAGGTACATTACACATTGAAAAGCATAGATCTCCGTCTGCAAAACGAGAGCTCACACCTGCAAGAACTTGCCGCAATTTATTGCATACTAGCAGTGTCTACTATATCTATATGTAGGATAGCGGGTGAAACTGCTGGGCGGTGCTAGTCATACGTTTTTTTAAATTCTATTTTCTTTGAGGATTTTGGCGTCGCACTCTTGTGCATTTGCCATATCAAGTATTAAATTATTATGAAATGTAGTCAAACAAGTCAGTCAAAGTCAGAGTCAAGAAAACTTGGTCACGGTCTAGTCAAAGACATGCAAAGGTAAAAATGCGTAAAAAATACGTTTGTCATCGGTCCCCTCTATCTTTAACTTTTTGATTTTATTGTTATTTCTTAGTTAATCCTCCGTAATATTACATACTCTGTGAAAATGTCAACTTTAAAAGATACAGCTACGTAATATTTTCAGTCCGAATTTGAATGCAGAAGTCAGCTGCAAGTTTTCTTACAAAGTCTACGTAAGCTTCTATTAAAATAAACGATAGATTTTGATCAATTTCTGAGTAAATTGAAACGCCCCAGGCGTAAGGACTTTCAGAAATGTTAAATTACTACGAATAACGCCGTAGAATCAAGTGGCAGCAGCGTGGAAAAGTCAGTAAGAAAGTTTATTTCGGTGTAAGCTAGATTCAAAATTACAGTAATTACTAGTTTTGAACAGTCGAGATTAGAGTATTGGCGCTAACATAGAAAATAAATCAGCCAAGTGCGAGTCGGGATCGCGCACTTAGGGTTCCGTACCGCATCCAATGGATACTGTGGATGCAGGCTGTCGTTCAGTGTGCAATTCTAAGCTTTGTTCAGCAGTGGACGGCTTCTGGGTGATGATGATGGCACACCTTGAAAAAGACCGCCGAATGCGGTTGAGACTATAATCGGCTTAACCATACGTGAGTAATTCCCTAATTAGTACGCCTGACCGGCACAACGTCATTTAGGACTATTTTTATTAATTTTAACATCTTTTGTGCAAGAAAATGCACAAAAATTCTCATGTTGTATGCAAATAAATGATCTTTATCTTTATCCCGTGTAATATGTATGAAAACCACGTCAGTTTCCATAATAAAGATTCAGCCGTTAAAAGGTAGGACAGACAGACAGCGTAGGTCCCGTTCACACCTATTTGGGTACGGAACCCTAAAAACGGTCGAATTGAGAACTTTATCTATTGAAGTCGGTTAAAAAAGTCTACAAAAAGTATATCAGAGAATTACCCCCAATTCCAGTGATTTATAAAACAAAAGGCACTTTGAGTAGCTTCCGGCGCTCTGGAAATAATTGGTCTCAATTATTAACTTTATTATATTATTTGTTAAATTAATTTTACTTCACTTTAGAAGTTAAACAGGATGCTTATAAGTAATTTCATTGTACAAAATACTTATTTCTTAACCAATCGACCATTTTGAAAGCGTTTCGTATTGCGGACGATATAAAACTCATTTATATATAGAATGATGGTGTTACAGGCTAATTTCTTTAAGGCGAGGTTTTCCCACTTTTAAGCAACGCTTATTACTACAGATGACCATAATCCTTGGTTGTTATTGTTTTGCGGAGCAAAATCGTGGCGTTTACACACAGTCGTGCGTTTCGCTACTTCTATTTTTGGGGTTTTTCTCATATATTATTACTCAATTTTTTTTTATTTTCTGTGGATTTTGCGAAGTGATTTTTTCCTAGTTATACCAAGAGTTATACTAATATGTCTTCTCTGGTCAGAAGCCGATTGATTAGTGACAGGCTCAAGTGGTACTTTCCCCGGTAGAAACGCAACGGAAATGAAGTAACGAAACCATAGACCTCAGACAAATCGCAGCCGTTACGCGAGCCCTACGTAAAAGCAATCCGATTCAGTCATATTTCATTTCGAAGCCCTTGACCGGGGTAACTATTATTTATTCCCTGCCTTGACCCTTGATTTGCTACTTGATTTATTATTACCCGACGACACAAAGCCAAAAGAAAGGTATTCTGTTTAACGTGTATGTTAAAGTATGTAGGTACGAGCCGATCCCAGTGGTTTTACCCACTATCCATGTATATATTATGTTTATATTGTATAAAATTCTTTTAGAAGGTTGCGGTGTGCAAACCTTCGTCAAGTGCGTTAGTTCACAATTTGTACTACGTGTGTCGCTTTGCCTTCGTTTTCCATCTGTCAATTTATTTTTTGTTCACTGACTTCAAAAAGGAGGTTATCTATTCGACTTTATGTATTTTTTAATTCACTTATGCCATAGTTTGTGAAGTTTGGTAACCTTTGCTAACGATCGGATCAAGAGTTTTTGTTTTGTGTTTTTTAATGTTTTCGCCAAAGATTTCAAACTTATATCGTTGATTTTTCCAATATTTTCCCCAACGATATTGTTATGTAGGTACGTAGTATCTTTGATTTTCCTTGGATTTTCCTCATAAAATACAAGAACAAGAATTGAAGTCTATACATTGACATATTATATAATAAAAAAAAGAAATTGCCATCTCAGTCAAAGGAGGTTGCTCTCGCTTCCAAGGAGGTTGCTTCAAAGAGGTATATAACGCAGCTAATAAACAACAATAATGACTAAAGCGGCCGATTGAAAATTGGGAAGTTTATTCCCAGTTACTGGTAATTTTATTCAGTAATACCACGTCGAATGGCTCTTTAACTTTGTGTTGTGTTTAACTTGCCTTTTGATTATTATCACAATCATGTTTGGAAAACGTTCGTTACCACAAATAAGCAGATTTCTGAGAACCAACTTTGACCTAATTAATTTCTTATTAAGGAATTTAGGTCAGAATTATCATACGCAAACACGCAAACATGCCATTTTGGCATTAGCGGGAAAGATCTGTCGTAAGGAGTGTTTCAAATGAGAAATAACGGACCACACGTTGTAATCCTAAAAACAAATAAATTATCTTTTTATATAAACCGGCCAAGTGCAAGTCAGGCTCGTGCACTGAGGGTTCCGTACCACCACAAAATATGTTCTTTCAATTCGGTGAAATAATAAGATCGACGTTCCAAAAAGTCATCCAAATAACGAAATTACCAGTTATAACTTGGTAATGAATAGAAATTTGTCACGCACTTGGCCAAATATTATTATTTTTTTTGTTATACTTGAGATTGTCCTGACCTTACCACGCTAAAAATCCCATTTATAATCATATAACTATCGAAACACATATCACGCAGAACAGATGGCCAATGGAGCCGAAAGGTTCTTGAAAGGAGACCACAGACCGGTTAGCGCAGCGTAGGACGTCCACCCGACAGATGGACAGACGGCCTAAAAGAGACCGCAGGGAAACGCTGGATGCAGGCCGCTTGCAACCGGCCCTTTTGGAGATCGATGGGGCCTATGTCCAGCAGTGGACGTCCTATGGCTGAAATGATGATGATGATGATGAACTATCGAAATATATTTGACAGCTAACTACGTCCCAGAATCTTGCCATTCAGTCAGAAATTAGAGTCCTTCAATTTCGAGACAAGATTATTCCTATGGTTTCAATTAAGGTTGGAGGTAACCTCAAATATCCGATTTCCTGTACCAACCTACTCGGAATTTTGGGTCTCGCTCGAATGTCATGACTGTAATTAAGTACATATTTTAACATGGATATATCAGGAAATTCCAGGATAAATATTTGGTGATATTAAATTGTTCAATAATGATCAGACAATAATTTTGAGGGCTGTCTCACATGAATGCTCTCTAGATGGCATCTATCGCGTGTTGTTTTTAGGGTTCTGTACCCAAAGGGTAAAAACGGGACCCTATTACTAAGCCTACGATCTCTGTCTGTCTGTCCGTCTGTCCTACCTTCAACCAGCTGTATGTTTCGAGCCATATTAGATAGCCGATTTACTTGAACTATGCCTACAAAATTTCATGAAGATCTAATGAACGGTACTCAAGTTATCGTCGAACAAACATACAAACATAAATTTGTTTAAACGCCGATTTGTCCCACTGTAGACTCTTAGACCTTCACTAAGTCAAAAATATGTTTAACTAGCGACCCGCCCACCCTTCGCACGGGTGTAATTTACGTGCGGAGCCGGGACGGGTCGCTAGTTATATATATAAACCTTCCGTAAAAATGTATCTAACTGATGGTGAAAACTGCATCAAAATTCGTTGCGTGGTTTATGAGGAGTTAGCGGCCATACAGACATACAGACAGACGCGAAAAGTGATTTTAATTTATACTATGTAGAGAATAGAGATGTAAAAGATAAATAGACTTTGTGAAATATTGGTACGAAAAACAACACCACCACTCGCATATCTGTCCAATTTCTGAGCCCTTTATAGTTCACATCCATCCTCTTACAGAATCCTTAACTTATAACTGAAATGTTCTATCTATGCCTCTACAATTATTTAAACATTTTACGTAACTTTACCAAAGGAGGTATTCACACGTTTTGTTATCTCTGCTCGTTTGTAAACCCCAACATTTCATCTAGTTACTTGTGCTTAAGCTTTGTTTAAGTTTAGACCTTTTTCGGTCAATTTATTAGCTCTTGATTTAGTTGGCCCAAATGGACGTACCTACTGTGAGTTACTTTTAATTTAAGTGTGTTATATTTAGACCTTCCAAAATTATTTCTATAAAACCGGACAAGTGCGAGTCGGGCTTGCGCACTGAGGGTTCCGTACCACCACAAAATACAATAATTATATAAGTATTAAAATACGTTGCTTAACTTGATAATGAACAGAAATTTGTCACCGACCCATACATTGCCATTATTTATTGTTATACTTCAGTTTAGAGTGTGTACCATAATCATGCCAAGTTTGACGCTTGTACGTATTACCGTTTTTACATTAGAGCTAATACAAGAATACGTTAAAAAAATATGTTTGTTGTATGGCCCCTTACGTTTCTATTTTTTGACTTTTTTTATTATTTGTTAGTTAATCCGCCGTAACATTACATAATCTATAATTAAAAGTAACACTGATTTGCGTTTTTCTCAGTTTTCTTTTTCTTTTATTCATTCAAATACATATTTACTAAATGATGTCTACGATATACAGATTTCATAATCGTATCGTATTTCGTTTTAACTTTAGACTATTTTAAATAGTCAAATTTTTATTTATGGGAAAAAAACACATTACACGTTATTTTTTAAATGATATCTTAGTTAATCAACATGGCAATGCCGCCAGCATTCTGAGGACCTTTCCTTTCACTAATGGTCTTTTAGATTAAGTTTTTAGTTAGTTATTTTAAGTTTTAGTTTTTAGTTATTTATTTAAGTTTTCTTTAATTTTCGGTTAAGTTGTGGATAATAAAGTTTGTCTATCCGCCGTAACATAACATATCTGTGAAATTGTTAACTTGCTATCTATTTGGTTTCGCTAGAACAGCCGTTTAATGGTAAGACAGATAGCGTAGGCTTAGTAATAGGGTCCCGTAATTACTCTTTGAGCGCGGAACCCCAAAAAGAAATTGAGGTTCCTTCAAGGAAGTACATAATGCGGGTGAAACCGCGGGGCGCAGCTAGTATAGGAATAGTTTATTATAACGCGATCTAAAGAAGCATTCATTATCATTGTTTTGTCAATGGATACCTAATTTTAGTTCTGCCTAGCCAACAAAAGTGTACCATTGTCTCGCTAACAAGGCTTCGATGGCTCTCGTATTTAACGAACGAATATTGGATGTCAAGATGATCAATTCCGGCTTCGGTATTATGATGAAAGCCCATTATTTATGAGGGTTAAAAGTAAAGAGCTCAAGGCTGGGTTATGTATAATTACAGGATTGCTGATAACTGACAATTTCTCGCAGGCAGGTTCCTTACGTCTTAGCCTCAGATCAGTGGTCAGTCCCTCTGATGTTCAGCAGTGGACGTCTTCTCGCTGATGATGATGGGTCATGTGATTGGTCATTTTGTCATCATCATCAGCCAGAAGACGTCTACTGCTGAACATATGCCTCCCCCTTAGAGGTTTTAGTGGGTATAATCCCACATAACCTTGCTGCACCCCAATACCGCCAGGTATCTTCGAAAGATTTCACCTTCAAAAAAAAGAATGAAACACTACAGCCTACAAAAAGTTTTATTTTTGTAAGGGATTGTCCGTCCAGATGAAAGCTTATGTAAAGTAGCTAGTTCTATTTTAGGAAAGGTTGTGTTTATGTTTCTCCACCTTTAGTTTGTTGTGTAAATATACCGCTACATCCAAAGACATTTACACTTTTTTTATGCCATAGGTGGCACACACGCAGTAGGGCTGCCTGATGGTAAACAGCCACCGTCGCTTATGGATACCTGTAACACCAGAGGCATCACATCTACGGACTCTATTAGCTCACCTTTTAAAGAACCCCCATGTTGTAGCTTCTCGGATACAACGCGGAAGGTAGCTCATTCCACATTTTACATATTGTGTGAGACAGGAAAGATCGTGTGAAAGACAGTGTGTGCTTTCCACCGATCTTTAACTATGTGGATGAGCTTTCAGGCGGTGGCGGCTAGTACGATAATAACACCGAGCCACCGGCATCAGATCAAACAGTTCTTCAGATACCTCCCCGTTTTAAACGCGATAAAAATACAGAGAGACCCAACATCATTCAGATATATTTGAGCGCCGAACCGATATCCACGGTATTGAACATCTTTGACCAGATCATAAAAAAAAAACTGATATTGCACTTGAAAACAAAAAAAAATATGAAAATCATTTTGCCATTTTTTCGTTTTTGCCTTCACTCATTTAGCGCCCCACTAGGATTTCCTATGTTAGTGTTGCCATAACATAGAACATTTATAACCCAGAGAGGATATTATCTGCGCGAAGGGATTCGAACCCGGGACCTCATGAGGCAGATGCCCCCACTGAGCCCTATCGATCTTCTATTTCATGCCATGATTATATTTACGAAACGTTATATAACATGTAACTTTGCCTCTCAAAGATCAAAGGGAGAGCTCAAACAAATTGTGTCGGAGGAATGTTTCAGAGGAACGTGTAATGGGATACTTTACGCGCGCATTGCGTCAGTATCATATAAATATATCTACGGGGTGTAAGGGAAACGTTCCCGAATAGTTGATTGAATCATGCGTTACATCACGGAATAATAATTAAAGTTGATTTTTATGGCTTCTTACCACAAAATTAATAAATGCGATTACATTTATCATCACTTTGTTGTTCGTCTGTCTGTTTGCTGGCAGCTATTTTAACTAAATAAAGAATAGTTAACATTGTTTAAAAAGAATAAACCGGATAAGTACGAGTAGGACTCGCACTCTGAGGGTTCCGTTGGGCAGAACCCTCAGAGCGCGAGACCAAACAAAAACAACTAAAAATGAAACAAAAACAAAAAGTTGAAATATTGAAAGACAAACTGAACTTTGTAGTTTATAATAAGGTTCTTCCATACATACCAAATACAAAATGTAAATAGCAAAACAATTTTTTTTTATTATGTGATATAACTTCAAATTAAAAACTTTTCGGACTTTTTCCTTTATACATATGTGCTGCAAGACATGCTTCTTGCCAAATTTTATGATTCTAGCTCTACGAGAAGTATCCTATAGCTAAATATGCGTTTTTTTTTAAATCTATTAATAGGCTTGCGTTTGACAGCCAACTCGCCTGATGTAAAGCGACGATGCGGTCTACGATGGAGCACGCTTGCCCAGAAGAAACTGATTCACTCGTGATTTGAGGACACCCAGATTGTATATGCGACATAAATAGTCATATCTTTTGATCGCCGTGACTTACAAGTTTGATTTTTTCACATCTGAACGAAACTGTAGACCAAAGCATTGATATACATTTCAACTTGATACCTTTACGCATTCTTAAGAAAAAAGGTCTTGACAGACAACATCCTCCAAAATATCGCTATTAAGTTTTTAACGTTATTTTACAAAATAAACTTGGTCTTTATGCTACGAAATATTTCCTCTAAGTTGAGAGTAACGATACAACCGAGAGATAGACACGTAATGACGTCATTTCATCTCATTTTCAGGTTATTCCCTCCCAAGGGTATTAAGGGGGTAACAACTAAGCATAGTCGGCAAAGTTAGGCCACTTACACAACTTCAACTCTATACGAGATAGTAAGTCAGACGCCAAAGTTATTCCGCAATATCGCAAGTTGAACACTGACTTATCTATACAGTTGAGTGAGGGAGCCACTATATAATTTTCCGAATAGAACCTTGAATCGTTCGTGGGAAATTGTAGTTACCTTATTTGACCACTTCTTAGATTGGTAGGTTTGCAATGTCAGTTTCTTCTTCTTGGTTATTTTTATTTTAGTGGGGAACGGGTTAAGTTTGATATTTAGGTACAAACCTTCTTTAACTCTTAACAAAGATGAGACGTCTGATCTTTCAAATACTGAAACTGCAGAGTTCGTTACTGGGAAAATCTTACAAGAACGACTTCCCAGAACAGTAACAAAACGCAAAACGGCGAAAAAAACTGCAGGGCACAGCTAGTCTATACTAATATTATAAAGAGGAAAGATTTGTTTGTTTGTTTGCATTGAATAGGCTCCGAAACTACTGAACCAAATTCTTTCACTGTTGGGAAGCTACACTATCCCCGGGTGACATAGACTATATACCAAAGATTTTTTTATATACTACCTATATACCTATACCCGTGCGAAGACGGGGCGGGCCGCTAGGAACTAATAAAACAGTTAAAGATTATTATAGAAAATTGCCAGTTAAAGGTACACTATTATAAAAAGATTGATTTGTCTCGAAGGTTCTATCTATCTTCTGTATAAATAACTAGAGGTCCTCCCCAGCTTCGCACGGGTATAGATTATAGCCTATATCACCCGAGGATAGTGTAGCTTCCCGTCAGTGAAAGAATTTTTCAAATCGGTTCAGTAGTTTCGGAGCCTATTCAATGCAAACAAACAAACAAACAAACAATCAAATCTTTCCTCTTTATAATATTAGTATAGACAAAGAAATGCTGTTTATTGGTAAGCGTGAGAAAAGCTGGACCGATATGGCAATTTTTTGTTTCTTTTTTTGCCTAATATTATGGAAATTAACGTTGTTTTTACACCTTAAGAACTTCATATTAAAATGTAGTCATTTCTCGATCTTCGTATTTCTGAAATGAAGTAAACCTACAATGTAGTCACTACGCGATGTGGTAGTTTCTCGATCTAGTCAACCTAATAATATCAACCATAAAGCGATGACGAATTTTCATGCCCTGGCAGTCCGATAGAAAAATGGGCTTGAGCGAATTAGATCATGCGTATCCGATGCACACTCTCCGAAATGTATCCCATAATAATCTGATAGACTAGCAACTTTACGTCGATGCTCAAGACTAAGAAGTTTAGTCCTCTAGGTCCGTTATTATCTCTGTGAAATACCTTTACGATTTCCATATATTTCCATACTTTACAATTCCAAGTAACGCCTGATTCTCCTTATATAAATTTCTTCTATTGAAATTCAGAATTCCGAAAAACTTGAATAAAGGAAACAGTCGACATAGACACAAAAGGAATCACTAAATCGCAAAATAATGCCTGAGTTGGTGTCATTTTATGTTTATTCAAAGCCTAAACGTCCATTAAAGCGACTCCATCCCTTATCAGTCCAACTTTAGCCCCAAAGGGAGCGTCCTTTGTTGTTAGGATGAACATTTGTCGGGGGAAAGCTAGGATATATAAGAATTTTGTTTATACCATTAAAAACCTTTATTCACTGAAAACACTGAATAAAAAGCATCACAATTTTGGTGTATAAATTCAGAACACCAATATATATATATTTGACCTCCATCACAATTCTATAAATTCTTGCGCAAAAAATACTCTATACGAACTCCTTAAATCTCTATTTTTCTTGTAATCATGTTATAAAGTATAGTGTGCAATTCTTGAATAAAACTGATTTATATCGAGGGACATAAATCACTTGAGTCGCTCAGGATTCTAACACTTGAATCACTCGCTACACTCATATTATATTTTATATTTCAATCATCGTGAATCGCTCCCCACGGTCGTGATTCAGTCGTTAGAATCCTTCACTTGCTCGTGATTCATCTATGGCCCTCGCTTTAAATCCGTTCTTTATTCACATCATCAGCCTTTAAATGTCCACTGCTGAACAAGGCCTCCCTCTTAGAGAGGGGTGTTGCCATAATCCCTACGCTTGGCAGGCGGCTTGGAGATCGTTCTTTATTCACTAATTGCATATATACTATTTTACCACTTATTTTAGGTGAGCATAGGACTTAACTACCATCAGGTGGTTGCCTACCTTCAGGTGGCTACATCGTTTTATGGTTGATATTCCGAGAACCCGTACAAAGCGCTATGATTCCACATTTATTGTGCGAACTGCTAGTCTGTGTAATTCGCTGCCTGAATGGGTTTTCCCCTTTAGTTACAATCTGTCCCTTTAGTATCAAGTTGAAATGTATATCAATGCTTTGAACAGTTTCGTTCAGCTGTGAAAAAATCAAAATTATAAGTCACGGCGATCAAAAGATATGACTATTTATGTCGCATACACAATCTGGGTGTCTTCAAATCGAAAGTGAGTCGGTTTCTTCTAGGCGAGCGTGCTCCATCGTAGACCGCATTAGAGCTTAAGATCAGGCGAGATGGCGGCCAAGCGCAAGCCTATCTACTATAAAATAAAAATAAAATTAAAAATGTGGCCCGTCGCTTGTTTGCCACTCATGTCGTACTATATTTACAAATGCAAGTGTGTTTATTTCTTGATTGTTACCTCTATAAAGCCACAGAGCAAAGGCTGCGCTTTCATGTGGAATTTCCGAGTAAATATAACATGGGATTCTTCAATTGATATAAAAAAGGACTAAAACGTATCTGTGACGTACCTATAACAATAATACGTACACGTATGTGCTTAACCTCAAAAAGTTCAAAGAAATATGACATTAACCATGCACTGTGGGCTAGCATGTTGGATTAGGGTCCATCCTCTCTCTCTGAGAGAAGGCCTGTGTCCCAGCAGTGGGAACGTGACAGGCTGACATTGATTTGAACGTATCTGTGATGCCTCTGGTGTTACAGGTATCCGTAGGCGACAGTGATCGCTTACCATCCATATAAGTGAGAACTTTTTTTGTTGAATTTTGTCCTTGAAAATCCCAACACATACCGGCCCTATATGTACCCAACAAAATATTTGCAAAATAAGTCGGATTAAGCGCTTCAAACAAACTTGCAAATACTTTAATCTCAGAATTTAATGAGGACCCTAAAATTCTGTGACACGACCGTCAATATGTACATTAAGTACCCATTGAGTCTGGAAAAGGAGAAAAGCTGACTGGCTAATCTTTGTTCATAATGGAATAACAGCCTGTAAAAGGTTGCTAAAAATTATAATAATAATTATAATAATTATAAAAGTTAAAATATAGCCGTGGTAGCCCTTTTGGGAGACCGCTAGACTTGAAAGCGTGAGGTCGCGGGTTCAAACCCCGGGCCCGTACCAATGAGCTCTTTGGAGCTTATGTACGGATTTTCATACCACTGGCTTTTCGGTGAAGCAAAACATCGTGAGGAAACCTGCATACGTACGGAGAAGGAATTCAATGGCGTATGTGAATCCACCAATCCGCACTAGGCCAGCGTGGTGGATATGGCCCAATCACCCTTTCGTGGGTAGGCCAAAAGTCCAGCAGTGGACTGTTAAAAGGCTGATTATGATGATGATGAAAAGGTTGCTACTGTAAGATAACTCTTTATTAAAATACCACATAAACAAGAAAAGTCCACTCAAGAAACTTTCTTCCCACCGGTTATCGGTACTTCGAGCGATGTGGCCTGCTCGCCACAAATTCGCTTTCCGCGTCTATCTGTATATCCGTGTACTCCTCCTAAACCGCACGCAATGGATTTTGATGCGGTTTTCATCATCAGTTAATTAGATAATTTTTCACGGAAGGCTTTATGTATAACTAGCGACCCGACCGTAATTTACACCCGTGCGACGCCGGGCGGGTCGCTAGTTATATGATATATTACCGTGATCATCTTTGCCAAAAGAGGTCCCCGATTCTATCGGAACAAATCGATGTATGTATGTCATCATCATCATCATCGGCCAGAAGATGTCCACTGCTGAACATAGGGCAATGCCACTAGTTATTTACCATTTTGTAAATTTAAAATCATCATCCCGCGGTATTAACCGTTATGCATTTTTAGTAACGAGGGGGGATCACGCAAAGAATGTTAAAAGTACTATAAAAGAGATGTTTATGAACCTCAATAGTTCAAAGATATATGACATTCACCAACATGCATGGGCCAGCATGGTAGATTAGGGCCCATCCTCTCCCTCTGAGAGGTCTGGGTCCCAACAGTGGGAACATGATAAGCTGGTAATGATGATGAGTATAAGTATATGGACTCTATGCTGGCCTCGGCCCACATTTTCATGTTTATCCATAAATGAATATGTTGCTTGCCAATGCAGTAATGTATTGTAGCAATAGTAGATATATATTTTAACCAATTAGGTTTAACCAATTATAGATACAAAGGTGTGGCGACCCACATGTCGAGCGATATATCACGGTAATTGACGTGGCATCGAGTAAAGAACACAGGCTGGGTCGCTGTAAACTGCGGCGCAAGTGCACTTTATGTCGCTTTATGGTTGCACTGGTAGGTATGCGACTTCCGGTCTAAACATTGCCCGAAAAATTTAAGCCGGATTAGGTTGGGCGTACGATATGATAGGTACCAAGAGCGCGCTGGGTGGGCTGTATTTTTTTGGTGTGAAATATTATTACAGTTATGTATATGAATTATAACAGTAATTGTTATCGTTATTTTTAAATTTTTCTGCAATAATGTAATGTTTTTTATTTTATTTTATGTTTTTTTTATATGGAAGAATTTGAGATAATTATTAATATATTGACGTGTAATTTTTTTTTAAATATAAATAAATGTCTTCTGATCTTTTGATTATTACGTACGGGATATTTACGTTTTTTTAATGAATATACTTACGGGTTTTTTTCTTCATAAAACTGGATTGAACAACTGACTGTGATAGTTTAAAACAGTGTGAAATGTTATTTATTTATTATATTTACAATCAGGGTGTCTTCAAGTAGCGAGTGAATCGGTTTATTCTAAGCATACGTGCTACATCGTGGACCACATCATTGCTTAACATTAGGCAAGGTAGCAGTCAAACGCAAGCCTATTAACCAATAAAAAATTGTATGACAGTCATTGACGTTAAGTAAAGAACACAGGCTAGAACGCAGTAAATTATTTTTCAAATGGTATGGACGCTAGGGCTTGAATGTGGCTAGGATAACTAGAACGCTTAAAAATTATTTAAAATTATCCTAGCTAGGGTCCGGGGTTTCCAATAAAATATATACAAAAAACATGTGTTAAAATTAAACAGGATCCTTCTAGGTCAGTACGACTCATCATATCCCGTATCATTGCTTAAAAATTTCAATTAATGGTTAATTTCGTTGGCCAGTAATTTGCAAAATAGACTTTTCAGTAAGTCTAAATTGTAGGCATGTTTTTTTAATATAATCAAGACTATGCTGAGCAGTAACAACTACTTCACGAAGATTACTTGCGATGGCTGCGCTTAACGGCCTTAGCTATCTCTTTCGCACGTTTTCAATAATTAATAGAAAAAAACTGAAAACGTTTTATTTTTATCAATCAAACGGAACTTGCCTCCTTTTTGACAATTTATAAAAGAAGAACTTCAATTATAACTATTATATAAAACAGCAATTAAGTATCTGAAAATCTCGATGTTTACTAATCGGCAAAAACGGTTGGCTTTCTAGATCCGGCATAATAATAGCGTACATCAGCGTACTCAGAAACTTTATGCGCATATCTAAGCTTTAATTTGTGCTTACTTTGGCATTAAATCTCTGCTTAGTGATCCTTTTTACGTTCAAGTAGGTATGTTACCTACGAGTAATAATACTAAGGTTACATTACATGGATTAATTGGTAATTGAATTACAAGAATGTAATACAAGGGAATAAATTATTTTAGTTGAAGAAGTGATGATAAACAGCGACCAATTCTCGGTCCCTAATCCCTTATTAACCCCTGACGCACAAAGAGGGGTAGTGTGTATCGGTGTATATGTATGTCTGTCTCTGGCATCGTAGCTACCTTTTTTTTAGCTATGATTTATGAAAATCTGTTCAGCCATTTGAATATTATCAGCTTAACATCAGGCGAGATGGTTATCGAAATTAATTCAGCACTATTTAAAAAAAATAACAATAAAAACTAAAATATATAGGTACACATTACGAAGTTTTGTTGAGGTCTTTCAATCTCTGTTTTAACTGTAATTTTCTACTTTTTTTAGTCTGTATATGTCTATTCTCAAAGGAGCTAAACGATTTATTTTTCTTTTCTGTAGATGTGACGATGCTAGCTCCCCCATTCCACAGATTACTTAGTTGCAGCTGTAAATCTTATTTTTTCCTTCATCTTTACCTTCTAATTTGAAAGTAAGGACAAAAATTACAAAAATTACATGATTTTGTTAACAAGCATTTTTTTCATGTAATCACAAAAGAAGCCAAATTAATTGACTGAAATAAAACAATGTTTCCCATGTTTAAATGGGAACAAAGTCAGGAATATAATTAGTAAAATGTTTTTTCTTTCGCTTATGCTCTCTTTAGCTGTCAGTTATACCCGAGGAGAATCCAAAAATGAAATAATAATGTGTTTTAAATGTTAAAAAGTAGACTATTATAGGTACAACCGATTCTATAATACAATAGTCGGTCGGTCTGTAATCTGTATTATGGCTTGGTCTTTAGGGAAAATCTTTTCATAAATGGTTAAACTGTAAGAAAACTGAGATTAGTCTCGTTTTTCTTATTAAAAATTAATGAAACGGCTTTGTAAATGAATTTCGGAATACAGTTCTTTAATTAAAATCTAACACAAATAATTCATTCAGATTACTGAATTGTTTTTGTGTATCTATTTATGTATAGGAAATTTGTAACCAAGCCGTTGGTCGTAGCATAAAATAATCTAATTATTTTGAATTGCTTCTCAAATAATGCCTACTCCTACATATAATCTGAGTTCTCGGGCAATGGATATTATTTATGTCACCTATCACGGCACTTGTCACTCTCACTGAGATGATCATGAGAGTGACGGGGACGAAAACAATGTCTACGTTAGGATTGCCTTATCTTTCTACTTTCCTCTATTAAGAGCCCATAATCTGCCTTGTAACTGATTGTACTGGCTATGGTAACGAGCCAGTATTTCGCTCTCTAGGTTAGAAAACCCCACCCATTGAGACGAAAATACGATTTTAATTCGACCAAAGATCGTAAAAAAAATCCGGAGATAAAATTCTGGTTAATCTATGACTGTGGTTTGATTTATTCGGGTACCTGAGTAAAATGGGGGAAGAAATTTTGGCGAAATGAATTTTACATGAAGTGCTTTTTGTTCGTAGCTTTGGTAAAGTTTGGGAACCGGTGGTGACCGCGGGCGGGGTAATGAGAAAATTTTAATGTTACCTGATGCTGTATCGTAAAGAGAGATTGTAATAAAATAAAATAAAATAAAGCAAATCACAATTGTTAAAATATATGAATAAAATAACAGAAAGAACATGAGTAAAACTCTTGTCTATTTATGGCTGGATTGCGAATTTTTTGCCCGTCCGCCCCTTGTGCCCCTCCCGGAAAAAAATCCTGGTTTGCTCTTGCATACACTCGAAAAAAAATAACACTCATTCTTGTGAAGTCGAGAAACGACGCGCTACGTTTTTTTACCTACTTTTAATTACAATCCCGTCTTTATTTCCCGTATTTCCGTTGACCCAGAAAAAACCTGCTAGTACAAAAATCTGATAATTCTCCAATTTTTGCGATTTCGCAGAATCCCTGATTGCAAAACGTAGTTAGGTAGTTCTCGTTAATTTTGATGTCCAGTGTAATAGGAGACCTTGGGAATAGAGAATTAGAGATCTAGATAGGTCTTGTTACGCTGGAAAAGTTTTTAGGGGCTGCCATTTGAGTCAATGTGTCAGGTTTTAAGAAAGTTTCTTTTTGTGCTTTTTCTACCTGGAGATTATGCAAGACGCACTCTTAGTAAGCTCTCGTTAATTTTGATGTCCAGTATAAAAAGAGACACTGGAAATAGTGAATTAGATATAATATCTAGATGAGATACAAATTATTTATTTATATATGCGTTGACTTAGATACTAAATTAGTATTAGTATACTAAAAAAACAGAAAATTTACGAAAACTTAAATTAATAACTAAAAACTAAAACATAATAAAATCTAAACAAACTACTAATTAAATTTTTAATTACAAAGCTGAAGTATGGTGCCACAGTACATTTTTGTACCGATTGCCGTGGAAACCATGGGCAGTTGGGCCACTGAAGCCAGAAGCTTCATTGGCGAGTTGGGGCGCAGGTTGAGGGAGAAACATAATGACCCTCGCTCCGGCTCGTACCTTGTGCAAAGGTTGGCCATAGCCATTCAGCGCGGCAATGCTGCTAGTGTTATGGGCACCTTCGCATAAGGTTGAGTTAGGGGCGGGTTATTTGATAAAATTTTTGTTTTTATATATTTAGTTTGTAATTTAAATTTGTATTTTAAATTAAAATTATTTATTTTTTAGATTTATGTTTTAGTTTTTAGTTATTAATTTAAGTTTTCTGTTTTATAAGTTATTTTATAAGTCGATTAAAATAGAAATAAATTTTTACAAAGTAAATATTAAAATAAAAAATAAAATAAAAAACTTGCCTATATTTTTAGATAGGTCTTGTTACGCTAGAATATACTAATTAGGGGTTGCCTTTTGAGTCGATGTGTCAGGTTTTAAGAAAAGTACTTTTTGCGCTTTCTTCCTACTAGAGATATGCGAAGATGCGTAGCAAATGTGTTTGAAACCTGCCTATAGAATTGCTGAGTGTTTAAATAAACCTTTTTTTTATTTAGAAGTTTAACTCTGTATTAGTCCGCTTACCTTACTTCAAGTTGTAACCTGTGTGGTAATGCTGCAACTATGCTGGGTACGTCGCTAACTGGTACTGGGTTTGAGCATTTGTATTGTATTTAGACCTTCAATGGTCTATGGGTAGTCTAACTGGTTTTTACTAACTTTTAATATTTGCTTTGTTAGTATGGGACAAATCTTGCAACTGAATTTAAAATAGTTATCCCCGACCGATTGAGCTGAAATTTTGTATACACGTTTAGTTTGGATATCAATCAATGGCATCGGCTCTGATGTACTCTAAACTAAACTAAACTAAATTTGATAGCTCTAAAATTATTGCCATTCTTCTCTCAGATATTAAAATGAAAATAGAGGCAGATAATTTTAGTCCCGTCAGATTTATTTAGTTTAGTGAGTGGTATGACAGAATCAACGCCAATGCATTTATTTTCATGCACCCCCATGATATGGGTATTAAATGAAATGCTTTGCTAAGAAGAATACAAAAATAAAAAGACGTCACAATAAATTCAATATGGCGGCCGCCTAAAAGCTTGTTAAAAAAGTTTTTTTTTTTAAACTATTAAGTTTGTTTAGTGTTAGCTTGTATTTTGTTTAGTTAATAAAGGCACTTGCGAATAAAAAAAATACTTCCCTTCAACATTACATAACCGATACATAAGTTATGTACAAATTATATAAACATACAAAATTCCAAATATACATACATACGTCGATCTAGTCCCATAGACTCGCTTCGTTTGGTCAAAGGCTTTTTAATGTACATCTACATGTACATTGTACATCTTATAAGAGAATAAATGCCCATAAACCTAATGTTCGAGTTTTTCATAGCGTAATATTCGGTATTCCCATATTTAACAATTTTCCTTGTCGGAGCGCAAAAGCCTTTAAGTCCATCGCGTAACAAAAATAGAAAATTCGCGAGTTTTTATTATTCCATCTCTGGACGTGATTAGAATAGAGAGGACGGAAAACTTTTCCAGTTAGGTGAGTATGACTTTTACAAGCTTTTATTTTAGTTAGTATGTATGTCATACTAACTAAAATAAGGGGAGGCCTATGTTCAGCAGTGGACGTCTTCTGGCTGATGATGATGATGATGTATGTCATACTAACCTAGGCCAAACATTCATGTGATGAACAGTTGTGTTTGTTCTATATCTGTGTGTAATATCTATTTATGTATGTATTTAAAAATATATATGTATGTATATCAGTCTTTGGCTGCCATATAACAAGCTTTAATTAGTTTGGGATGTGTGGTAGAAATCTTGCAATTGAATTTTATTTTAGATCAGTTAGTATAGCTGAAATATTGCATATACGTTTAGTTTGGATAACAATGCATGATTAGCTAAGTGACGTCATTCTTAATCCAATATGGCGGACTCCCAAAGATGGCGGACCAGTTATTTTATGTATTTCAATCGTATGGGTATCAACTGAAAGGGAAAGGGAAAGGGTTTACTGAAAATACGAAAAATTAAATGATATCATCTAAAGTCAATATTGCCGATGCCTAAAGCTTAAGTTCACACAAATTTGGTTTGGCATAATTTTTTTTTCCTCATAAAAGGCCAAATGTTTCCAACTACCTACTTGTACTTATTTTTGAACGACTATAAACTTTCTCAAGTGTTCAGCAAATCCTATTTACCTTTGAATCGGAACTTCAAGTCTTGAAGTACCGTCCCTACTTATCTTATTCTCCCCTTCCTTTCCACTTCAACAAGTTCTTTTCTCTATTTTAACTTAAAGTTGGAACGGTTTCAGATCAGAAGGAGCTTCGTACATTTAATGCAGTAACTAAAGTTCAATACTTACTTATTATAAATTCTCTGCGGAACTAAACAAGTGGCTAGTGAGCGAAAGCTTTTACCCGGTTAAGGATTTTTAGAAAAAGCACCGTGTCGCTAACAGAAAAGTTTTTTTTTCAATCGCTATTACATCTATCGCGAAGGATGTTGATATATTTTAGTACCTAAATGAATTATTTGTGATATGTTTAAAATAAGATACATATTATAAATTATATGGGTACTTAATTATTAATTTGCATGCCTCATTTAAGGTTGTATTGGCTGTACAATCTTAATGTAAGAACAATATGACCCATAAACTAGCAAATAAAGAATTGAATTGAAAATATTTTGAGTTTGAATTTGAGTTTGACAATTGAAAACATTTGCTCTGCTCGTGTATAGTTTGGATTTGCCTTACACTCGAGCTAGTACCGAAAAAAGTCTGCCAAAAACTTAAGGGAGCGAGGTAAACACGTATTGCACACACTGACATATTCTTACTAGTTCTACAAACGCACACTTCAATATTGAGCGGCACACAACTACAAACGAGATGGTCAAAATGTCATCAAATGGACAACCAAGCGGGGTGTAAGTACTAAAGGGCCACTGCATATTTTTTTTTCTGAGACAGTACTAGAGAAGTAGAGATAGTTTCGATACATAAATAGCTATTATTAATATTGTCTTCCTAAAAAAATGACAAAAACATTATTAGGAAGGTTATTGGATCAAGTTGAGGAAAGTATGAAAAAAAAAATTATGTGTGACTAAATAAAAAAAAATATACAAATAACTTTTTTAAATTAAGGCTAAAAAATAATAAATTAAAAAATTAATTTATTAATTTTAATTAATAAATTAATTTTATTAATTAATTATTAATTTTAAAATTTAGGCTTTTTTAAATTGAGGCTAGGCTATAACATATTTGATAGCCCATTGGTCCAGTTGGTAGTGAACCTGCCTTCTGCGCTTGGGGGCGTGGGTTCGATTCCCACCTAGGACAAACATTTGTGTTTGTTCTATATCTGATTGTATCTATTAGTATGTATTTAAAACTATATCAGTCTCTGGTAGCCATATCACAAGCTTTGCTTAGTTTGGGGTCAGATGACCGTATGTGCAAAAATGTCCAGAATATTTATTTTAAAAAAAGTGGCTCATACTGACTATAGGTACCACGTCAGTGACCTATTGTACCTACAATCTATGAATATACGAACAGCTTTTTCCAGATTAAACTATGGAATTGGGTTAATCTTTATTTAATAGGTGAGCTGGGAACGCTTGTGTTATTTAATGTATTCAATAAGTTTTTAAGCTTGTGCCGTCGCATGATTTGTCGAGCTTTTGTTTATACTGGGACTCATATTTTGTAATCCCCGAAGCAAACAGATGGCTGTTATAAGTTTAACACGCATATCTGTCTGTGGCATCGTAGGTCCTAAACGGCTGAACCGATTTTGATTTAGTTTTTTAGGGTTCCGTACCCAAAGGGTAAAAACGAGGACCTATTACTGAGCCTACGCTGTCTGTCCGTCTGTCTATCTGTCCTACCTTTTAACGGCTGTATATTTCGAACCGTAATAAACAGCCAGTTGAAATTTTCACAGAATATGTAATGTTACAGTGGATTAACTAAAAAAAGTCAAAGTCAAAAAGAAGTCAATAAGTAAATAAATAATGGCCATGTGCGACTCGGTGACAAGTTTCTGTTCATAACCAAGTTATAACTGCTAATTTCGTTTTTGAATTTTGTGTTGGTATGGAACCCTCAGTGCGCGAGCCCGACTTGCACTTGGCCAGTTTATTTGTTTGAGAGGTGACTTGATCAAGGGTGTTCTTAGCTATGAATCAAGAAACTCTATTTAGCCCACGGAATAGGGAAGGGTCAACTGTTTATACTTGTATATGAATCGTTTGTCACACTTGAAAAAACATCATACATAAAGCTTTATATGCCTTGAAATACTCACGAAATTAATACAATTCAAAGTGAAACATCCGTGCAAAATTTATTATTATGACAAATTGATGCGGTCGTTGGTCACCCATGGCATGTTTTCGTTTTATATTGGAAAATTAAACAAAATGGATAGGGTTGGCCACATTTTCATAATAATACTAGCTGTTGCCCGCGACTTCTTATGCGTAGACTTTAATGTAAACTTTCAGCTCTTGCCCCTCTCAATTTAGGCCTTTCGCAAAGTCCTTCCAGCGGTCCATTACCCTTTTATCTCCGCAACTTTTAAAGAATCTTATTGTAAAATTTCCGCTTCGTAGGTCAAGTAATTTTCGAGATTTTTTGATGTGAGTCAGTAAGTCTGTTTGATTTCAGCCCTTGGCCCTTGCACAAAATCCTTCCACCGGATCCATTATCCTTTTATCTCTGCATCCCTTAAGGAATCTTATTGTAGAATTTCAGGTTCGTAGGTCAAGTAGTTTTCGAGATTTCCTGATGTGAGTCAGTCAGTCTGTTGTTCTTTTTGAGCCACACAGCTGGCAATGAAGAGAGCTATGCTCGGAGTTTCTTTGCGCGTTAGAATCTAGAACGTGGATATTCGCCAATGACGATATAACCACTTGACTGCTCATGCATAACCCCGCCGTAAGCCAAAGTTACACCGTTTCAGCTTAATATTTTTCGAGCGTGCCAATCCTAGGCGCGAACTGAATGAATGACTTTTGAGTCTCCAAACACAAGCGCCATACGACATCCCCCTCCCCGCGACTGACGTGTCTTACACTTTGCACAAGCAAATTATGACTCGTGCATGATCAAGTGGTTATGATATCTTTGATATTCGCCAAAGAAAATCACGAGTGAATCGATTTCTTCTAGGCAAGCGTGCTCCACCGTAGACCGTATCATCGCTTTACATCAGGCAAGTTGGCGGTCAAACGCAAGCCTAATATAAAATTAAAAAAAGAACTAGAGTCACCGACATAGCTATTAAAATTTGCAAGTTGAAGTGGCAATGGGCAGGCGACATCGCTCGAAGAACCGATAACCGATGGGGAAGAAAGGTTCTTGAGTGGAGACCATGAACCGGAAGACGCAGCATAGGTAGGCCTCCCACTAGATGGACCGACGATATCGTGAGAGTCGCGGGCATCTAGCGGATGCAGATGGCAGGCTGTGGTTCAGTGTGGAGGTTTAACGGAGAGGCATATGTTCAGCAGTAGACGTGTTCTGGCTGATGATGACTCAGTTAATATGTGCGTGAAACCTATTTCGCTTATATACCTGTCTATGTACAGAAAATAGATTATACCAAGAATGTGTATAGGTTTTTGAAAGTTATATTATTTAATTTTCTACTAAATTACCTACTCGTAGAAGGTAATGTAAAGCCCCAGAGAAACTTTATTATTTCATGCTCTTATCAAAACTAGATTTTCAACGTTCTTTCTCGAGAGTTGCGAGTACAGAGTCTACAATGGAAATTAAATTTCATTCCTGTTATTTATCTACAATTTCATTTTATAATAACAATTTTATATATTTACCTTAGCGTAGCTGGTGGAGTTTTATAAACTAGTAGTCCGTCCCGAACGGTGACCTTGTGACCCCTATATATTATTGCAATTCCTGCATAAATTTTATTCAATCATATTCAAAAATAAACGGTGTGGGTAATAGCGCTACACTACTATAACTTTAAATCAACTTAAAAAAGGAGGGGGTCCTCAATTGTTTTTTTTTTAAATTGTTTCTTACCTCAGATTTTCATCATATATAAACTGAATTGAAAAAATATGTTTTTATTTAAAAGTTAATACTACTGCGTTGTTTTATTGAATAGGTATATAGGCTTGCGCTTGATCGCCATGTCACCTGATGTTAAGCGATGATTCGGATTACGATGGAGAGGATTTAAAATAAACCGGCCAAGTGCGAGTCAGGCTCGCGCATTGTGGGTTCCGTACCACCACAAAATACAACCATCAGTTATTGTTCAGGTTTAACGCCTTCCAAAATAGTCGAAGCAATTTCTACTCAGTTACATATATAATACTTTGCTACAGTGACGCTCCAGTGTAACACAATTATAACTTGGTAATGAACAAAAATTTGTCACCGACTCGCACTTGGCCATTATTTATTATTTGTTGTTGTATTTTAGACTGTGTAGGTGTACTATAATCACACCAAGCAAGTTTTTACATTAGAGCTAATACAAAAATACGTTTAAAAAAATACGTTTGATGTATTAGGGACCTCCTAATCGTTTTTACTTTTTGATTTTTTTTCTTTGTTAATCAAAAAAGTTAGTGAATTAGATCCGCAAAAAAAATCTGCGTATTCTAATCAAAGCTGATCTGTTTAATCTCAAACGCCACCCATGTTTAGTATCGACGGGAATGGATCTAGGATGATTGAGGGAGGGGCACAAATTTACGTTTTAAAGCAACGCTTACCTATTACAACAGGTGACCATGGGGTTTGTATTATTAAAACTAGAATAACCGAAAGGGCAAAAAGTGAGAAAATAGGGTCTTAAGAGGAACTTCCTTCCAACAAGTGAACAAGAATTTTAAGCCCCCGATAAAAGATTTCATAATCTTCAAACGGCTGAACATATTTTTATTTGTCGTAGCTTAGAATACTATCACCATTAAAAAAACTAAGTCAAAATTGATTCAGCCGTTTGTAAGCTACGATGCCACAGACAGACACACAAATATACACACACGTTAAACTTATAACACCTCTCTTTTTGCGTCGAGAATGTTGGGTATGTCACAAAATAAATGTATATGTATTTATATTTTTTTCGTAAATAAAGGTACCTCGAACCCTCACGTCCCTTCAAGTGGTGTTTTGGTAGATAAAAAATATCATTTGAAGGCGAATGTACTATAATGTACTGTAATACACGAATGTAACGTACTTGAATGTCCGTCCACGAATATGGGGGTTAGTCTGACTTGCGTTCTTCCGAGGTTCGTAGAACCCCGTTCACGTTACCCCCGAAACTCTAGATCCATCCCTGTAATCAAGGGCATCCTTACAAGGTCATTACCGAAGAGGAGGTATAATTAGGGACCTCGCGTACCCTGAACGAGGCCGTCGTTACGCACAAGGACGCCCGGTTTTTTCCTATCAAGATCTCACTGACAGACACACTCCAAAACTAATTGGGTTGAGGGTTCCGATACAATCTATGATGTCTTAAACAGAACACTGTGGGTACATTGTATTTGCAGAAGAAATTGCTATGCAAATGTGACCTAGCAAGTGGTGACAACAAAAGTTTTTTGTTGTCACAGTTTGGATCGTCATTTATAATACGTACTGCCCAAGAATGGAACTTCCTGGCGTCCTCCTTGTTTCCTGAGAACTATCTAGGCATCTTCAAGGATAGAATGAATAGTTTTATTTACGTGGATTAGCCAGAGTGAATAGGTATCTTCTAAGTCTGCGTGCTTCATCTTCGACCACATCGTCGCTTACCTACAGGCAAATTGGTGGTCAGACGTATATCCAATATATGTAAAATAAATCGGCCAAGTGCGAGTCGGGCTCGCGCACTTAGGGTTTATTAAATTGATAAATATTGTATTTTGTGGTGGTACGGAACCCTCAGTGTGCGAGTCCGATTCGCACTTGGCCGGTTATTGAGCGAGAGCATCAAAACTGCACATAATTTGTTTAGGAACTAAATAAGTCATTGGTGCAGGCCTGAGGATCGAACCGGGTGACGTCAGATTGTAAAGCGCACATGCAACCACCCGGCCATAACCACTATGAAACTAAACACAGTCAAAAAACAATTTCACTGGAAACATTGCTCTTCAATAAAAAACACATTATTGCACTCTACTTAGCGGTTAGCGATTGTTCCCGACGGACTCTGCAAAGAGTTCTACCACTCTAAAGAGTAAAAAAAAATGTAAATTGCAATAAATTTGTTTAAATTTGCAAGTTGAAGGGGCAATAGGCAGGCTACATCGCTCGAAGAACCGATAACCGATGGGGAAGAAAGGTTCTTGAGTGGAGACCACGAACCGGAAGACGCAGCGTAAGTAGGCTTCCCACTAGATGGCCCGACGACATAGTGAGAGTCGCTGGCATCCAGTGGATGCAAAAAGCAGGCTGTCTGACTGATGATGATGACTCTACAGAGCCGGTTTCAGACCCTTCATGATTCACCATTTAATTCTGGAGCTGCATTTATTAACAGCTGGATATTTCCAACGAAGGTGTAAACATCAACCCGTGTATAAATTCTGAATAACTTGTTTATTTTGTTCTAGTTTACTCACGTCATGACTGCTAGTGACTGACTAACGTCGAAACGATAAAATTACATTGGGTTACACAGAACGGCAGTACTGACTCGAAAGGAGATCATTGTACTCATAATTATGAACAACTTCTCTATCTCTTCTCTACATAGTATAAATTTAAGTCGCTTTCCGCGTCTGTATGGCCGCTAACTCCTCCTAAACCACGCAACGGAATTTGATGCGGTTTTCACCATCATTAAGATACATTTTCACTGAAGGGTTGTATATATAACTAGCGACCCGCCCCGGCTTCGCACGAAAATTACACCCGTGCGAAGCCGGGCAGGTGGATCGCTAGTTTACTTTATTTTACTATGGGAACTGACGTGGTTTTCACACATTTCATGGCCAGCTTAATCTTACGTGAGTAATTCCCGTGTAATATAAATAAAACTTTTACTATACTTCAGCTTTTTGCAGCCATTTGAGCCTTGTTCTCAATTTAGGAGCCAAAGTTGAGGTTTCATTATTTCATCCTGATAGGATGTACCCATTTCTGGTACTCTGGCTTTCTCTCAGAGAGAGGATGGGCCCTAATCGACCATGCTGGCCCAGTGCATGTTGGTGAATGTCATAAGTCTTTGAACTTTTGAGGTTCTAAGACATACCGGTTTCCTCACGACTTCCTTCACCATAGTTGATCGAAACTGCACATAATTTATTTTACAAACTATATAAATAAGTCACTAGTGCAGGGCCGAGGATCGAACCAGGTGCCGTCAGACTGTAAAGCGCACATGCTACCGCTCGACCACAATCGCTCAAAAGTTGATAGTTGATGACTGAGAAACGCCCAAAAGCTCAAGCCGGTCAGATATCAATTCTGAATATTCAGATATCAAATATCAATTCAAGCATAAACCGCTGTTGTGACTGGAAAGTGGCACTTCAATCAATGTTTTACGGGTTAAACAAACAACTTTCCGATCACAAAAAAAAAAACTGTTTTTTGATGAGCGGTTAAAATAAAACTAGTTCAGTGAACGACTAGACAAAAGATTAGTCAGTCGTTTATTATGAACATCATTAGTGGGAAACCTGACACTGTGTACATTTTGATGATGATTGATCGGTATCACTATGTGTGAAGGCATCTGATAAGAATGTGAGATCACCGCCTTGTTGTACAAACAGGACTGTTCTTTAGGCTTTAATATAATATAGCTTGGATCTGTGCCTAAAATGGATCTGTGCAGAAAAGAGAAGTAAATAGAACAGAAATGAGAAGGAAAATCTGTTACCAGGCATTATGAGTGAACCTTGATTGAACATTCTTATTTAAATCAACGCGTCGAACTCCGCATCACAGTTGCTAATTTATTTCGAACTAGCGGCCCGCCCCTCCGGCTTCGCACGGGTGTAATTTACGTGCGAAGCCGGGGTGGGTCGCTAGTTATATATACATAAACCTTCCTTGAAAATTTATCTAACTGATTCCATTGTATCTAACTGATGGTGAAAACCGCATCAAAATCCGTTGCGTGGTTTAGGAGGAGTTAGCGGCCATACAGACATACAGACAGACAGACAGACACGGAAAGCGACTTCAATTTAAACTATGTAGAGATAGAGAAGAGATAGAGATGATTGACGTTTCGTTTATATGGGTGCAACTGGCTACAACAAATTTCTTACAAAAATACCTTGACAGCCGTTCTAATTTAAACAAAACTTTTTTTTTTCTGTTGAGCTAGTACTGAAAAAAAAACCCAGACAAGTGCGAGTCGGGCTCGCACACTGAGGGTCCGTACTCCGTACCACCACATAACTTGTTAGCTACTAAAGTACAATAAAATATTGCAAGAAGACAAAATCCCATCAACGCCCAGGCGGTCACCGGTCACCCATCCAAGTACTGACCGCACCCGACGTTGCTTCACTTCGATTATCGCACAAGAACCGGTGGTGAACAGAAATTTGTCACGACTCGCAGTTGGCCATTATTTATTATTTTTTGTTATACTTTAGAGTATGTAATATAATAATGCCAAGTTTGACGCTTGTACGTAAGTATTACCGGTGGTACATTAGAGCTAATTCAAAAATACGTGAAAAAAATACGTTTTTTGTATGGGGGGGGACTTGTGGTTGTCCACACACACACACACACACACGCACACTATAATATTGAGAGACACACAAATGCAAACGATGTGCTCAAAATGTAAACGAATGGACAACCGAGGGGTCGTGAGTGCTAATAGGGAAACTGTAGGTATTTTTTTCTGAGGTATGAGGTATTAACTGTGCGCCGCGGTTTCACCCGTATTCTCAATTCAGGGCCCATACATTTTACCAGGATATATATCTGATGTCACTCTCCGGCCCTATTCTAAAATAGTTTTTAAATTACTTGTGAAACTAACTTCTTTTTCTATATCTTTTAATTCATTTGGCAATTTATTAAATATTTTTACGGTGATTGTATTAGTTAGGCTACCCATAGACCGTTGATGGTCTATAGATAATCCAAACTATCAGTTGGTAGCAACACCTTGCTCTGAAAGATTTTTGAAAATAAGGTGAGCTCCGGTCCCCAAGGCCCCAATGTCTCGACCCCAAACGGCTCAAATATGTAACCACTGCCGAGGTTAGCATATTTGCGTCGCTTGTGCTGCTCTGCCGAATTGGCAGCCGCGCCAGCCCTACCTTGTCTCTCAGGAAAATGTGACGGCGCCAAAGTATCGACACAATTCGCGTCCCATACAAGGGGCCGTTGCAAATTAAATAACAGCTTGTAATAATGACCGTGTATATGAAATCCGGAATCTATACAATAAGCTATATTACAATTTGTCTTTGTAATTATGAGGATCCAAATTTGGTTGTATACTAGTTAGTTTCCAGGGCCAGTTTACGTGTTATGTTGTTACTTTTTAAGATATTTACTTACTGACTTACAACTTTTTAAGATATTTTTTTAACTCCTAACTAGTATATGAAATTTGTTGGAACAATTATGAAGAATAAGCACAATGTTGCATTTCTGCAACATGTATAAAATTTGTTTAAATATATCATTTATTTCAAAAAAGATTTTTTTTATTATTTTTCCTGTTATTAATACACTATTTAGCATAACATACCAAAAAAACAACAATTTTAATGCTCTTGCACCGTAAAGGGTTAAGATCATCATCATCATCATAACCAGTCTTTTAACAGTCCACTGCTAGACTTTTAGCCTACCCCCGAAAGGGTGATTGGGCCATATCCACCACGCTGCGGCCTTATTATAGAAGTTTGATTGTGATCGAGATTGTATGCCGTCCCGTTCGCATCTACTTACTCGCACCACGTGCGTAAGTGAGATTGCGCGCGATCACGATCCCAATCCGAATCACGATAAGACATCTATAATAAGGCATCTGGTCCAGTGTGGATTGGTGGATTCACATAGGCCATTGAATTCCTTCTCCGTACGTATACAGGTTTCCTCACGATGTTTTCCTTCATGGAAAAGCCAGTGGTATGAAAATCCGTACATGAACTCCAAAGAGCTCATTGGTACGGGCCCGGGGTTTGAACCCGCGACCTCACGCTTTCAAGTCTAGCGGTCTAAATGCATGGGCTACCACGGGTCATTAAGATGTGTACTAGTATTTAGAGTATTTAGACTCTATGATGTAAAATCATGTCAAAGTAAGACCGTTTTCATTTAATTGTCCGAGTGAAGTAAGGTCTAAGAGTCTACTGTGGGATAAATCGGCGTTCAAACAAATTTATATTTGTATGTTTGTTCAACGATAACTTGCGTACCGTTCATTCGATCTACATGAAATTTTGTGGGCAAGTACTTCAAGTAAATAAAATTTTTAAGTTCGTATATGAGTTAATCCGATGCAGGAGTTGTAAAGATATTAAAATTACAAAGTTTTAGTTTAATTTTAATTTTTATTCATGAAACATACAGTGATATATAACTAATTTAAAAAAGATTATGATAACTTAGCACTATCAACACGTTTTCGCATATACAAATCTAATTAACAGCTTGTTTACGCTAAATTTTTTACTATAGGTCAAGGTAAGTACATATATAAGTATAAAATATAAAAAGCATAAAAATATAGTAGTGTAAGTGCTAGATAAGTAATGTCATAACATAACCTATAAACGAGACAGTTCAAAATTCGCACCAAACCAGTTCTTGAAGACTATAGCTTTAAATTTGTGTGGAGATGTATTAAATAGATCAAATTCAGAAAAATCATTCAGACTGTTAACACAGTTTGCTGACCTTATGAAAAAAGAGTTTTGCCTGTAGTTTGTAGAACTATGAGGGATATGGAGACTAATAGGATGTCTTACAGAAGACTTTGTAGGGACTTTCAGATTTATCATAGAAAGAAGATGAGGAGGATGAATCCGAAAATAAGTTCATTTCAGATTCATTACGAAATCCTTCCTTCGCATTAAATTTTCTTATGGTCCCAGTTTGTCTATATTTGATTGAAGTATTTTAGGTATAAAAGGTTAGGTTTGTGCATATTATTATTTTATCTTGTTATTAATTATGGTTTTTCGGTGTGTAATACAATTATATCTTCTATCTACGTATCTATATAAAAGCGAATATAAAATACATAAAAGCGGAAAACCACTAACTTACTGACCATAATTTTGTTGTTTGGTGTCGGTACAAGTTTCTTAGTGTGCGTGAAAAATAAGTAAGTAAGTTGTACTTAGATTTTGCGAGTTAGTCAAGAAAAACATTTAGTCATTTTAACACGAACGATAATTGTACTAAAACATTATCTCCCTTGTTTTTCTGATCTGAGGCTAAGACACAGGCCTTCTCTCAGAGAGCCCTAATCCACCATGCTGGCACAGTGTATGTTGGTGAATGTAGTTAATATGTCTTAGAACTTTTGAGGTTCTTTGACATACCGGTTTCTACACGATATTTATCCTTCACAGTTATTGAGCAATGGCATCGAAACTACATAAGCTTTACCTTCCAAAAACTTTATTTTTTCAAATCCTGTGAAGCACTTAAAAGCCGTCTCGTTAGCTAGTCAGAAGATATAAATCAGCATAACAAGCTGAAATAAGCTACCGAGTTCGGGTAAGTAAATATCAAGTTGAGTAAACTCATAAATAAGACTCTCTACCCTAGATAACGACAATCTTGTCCAACAAAAAAGGTCAATTTTCCGCCCCCAAAAACTCACAAAAAAACGTCAGCAAATAGAATCAAAAACTTACCTTCTCAGCCTCGAAACCTCTTACCGGGAGAAAAAATACACAAACTTAAAAATGGAAAACTCAAAATTCGAACACACCCGTTCCAAATTTAAACATTCGCGCCGAAAAGCGTTTCGGGAAACAAACAAATGTTTTACGGGCAAATTTTTACGGCACAAAAAACTGTATCACACACACATATTGGTTTTTATTGCACTGGTAGATACGCGTGTATTTTTTATCGCGGTTTCACAGCGTGTGCTTATGAACACGTCCTTTCAGTGCGGCATTTCAGGGCAGACTGGCTGTGTAGGTCTGTAAGAGCTATTTCCTCTGAACTGTTGATTTTCCCCGCCACTCCCCGCGTCGTGCCGGAAAATTTTCATTGCACTGAAACGGTCTTTTCAGAATTGATGTTTGCTGAACGATCTATCGCAAGTAACGGCGTTGACTGCTATATTTTCTTAAGATTAAGTGCTGAAACAGGTCTGTTGCTCGAATATAAACAAATATATTACGTTATGAATATGAAGTAACTGTTGTAGTACCTACTTTTAGTTGAACTATACTTGTTGATTGATGCATAGTGGTTGATTAAAGTCCAGACGTCTTGATTTGCGACCTTCAGATAACAAAATTATGTGTGAGTATGTTAACTCAAATCCCTGTAAATCCTGTAATCGATCACTTCGTCGCTTACCAACAGCGAGCTTATTTTATTTATTTTTTTATGTCATATGTGGCAGACAAGCCGTTCTTAATGGTAAGCAGTCACCGTCGCCTATGGATACTTGTAACACCAGAGGCATTACAAATACGTTGCCGACCCTTAAGAGTTGGTGGTCAACGCGGACTTAAAACAACAAACAACAAGATAAACAAGATATTTAAAAAAAGTCGCTTATTGGTCGCCTCGGAGTAAGTAAATGGCACACACACATAAAAAAAAAACATTAAAAATTATGGACCGAAATGAGAACCACCTGAAGTCAGTTAAAAATACACGTAGCTTATTACAGTAAGACTGAAATAAGTCCAACATTGTCAAATTTCGTCCCCCGGAAACTTTCGAGCTTTTTAATTAAAACAAAACGTCGCGGCTACGTTACAGTGGAAGAAAGCCAGTAGAAGAACTTATATTTTTTACTAACTTATTAAACTGTTAAGCAAAGGTTCTTCTATTTCTCACGCTTCATTGTTTAGCTTCTTCATCATGGATTGGTTGCAAATACAGCTCAACAATTTGGAGGCAGTAAAGCGTCTGTAGCTGTAGGTGCTATATAGTGCTTGGGACATAAGCCCGGATGACGCAGGTTCAAGTCCTGCCGGTTGTCACATTTAATGTTTGTTAGCTGCGCGCCTCGGTTTCACCCGAGTTGTATACTTCCTTGAAGCAACCCCTCCTTTGACTTAGATGACAATTTCTTTATTTCTTTAATGTAATATGTCAATGTATAGACTTCAATTCTTGCCGTGCCGTTCCATACAATTTAATTTTTATTTTAAAACGTAAACACAATTTTTTTTCTTTAATTATTCATTATGTTCAAAAATGTCCCAAATGTTTATTCGTTTGTTTTATTCCGATATTTTTTATTTTTTTTGGGGTTCCGTAGCCCGACGAGTAACCCTTATAAATTCGTTCTGTCCGTCTGTCTGTGCATCTGTTCGTCCGTCCTATTTTTTTTTAACCTTCTAACTTTTATAGTTATTAAGGTAAGTGCTTGTAACTTTGCACAATTACAGTTTTAGTATAGATCTCAATTTTGTAATATAAAAATAATATAATACTGCTTTTAGGAGTGGCTCTGGTACGTGTGAAATAGAGATGAAATATAATTTTTTCGTGCCCCCTCCGTGTGGGATATCGTTGAATAGGTCTTTAAAACGGAACCCTACCATGTGCGAGTCTCGAGTCACATTAGTAGAATTTTTTTTTCCATTTTCTTCTCTTCATAAGAAGAGAAAAAATGCTGCCCTGAATTGCAGAATAATCTGCCATTCGGGGCGGAGAGGAATCCAACAAATCAAAGACCATGAAAATCGGTCCATTCGTTCTTGAGTTATGAATAGTGGCATTGCCCAGCCCATGCCTTGAAACTTCCCTGGTACAGGTCAAAAACAAAAAGTACCAGAGAATGATCTTCGAACAAATGGGGGCAATGAGTGTCGCTGGCATGAAGTGTCCTTACTGCAACATTGACTAATGATTTCCGCCCGACTCCAGCGCTCCGGGAAAAAAACAACCTGAAATTAATTTCGTCAAACACACTTGTTTACCCTGAAAGAAAAAGTATTGGTTCTAGTACCTACCTGTTGCCCGCGACTCTACTTACTATAGTACAGGCACAATGCGTAAGGTCTCTTTGAGAGAAGGCCTGTGTCCCAGCAGTGGGAAACTGGGAACATGGTAAGCTGATGATGAATGATGATGAAATTTGGAAAATGAACACCTGATATTTTTTACCCGTTTTAGGTTTCCGTGCCCAAAATGTGAAAATGGGACCCTATTAGCCTACGCTGTCTTTACGTCTGTCCGTCCGTCCTACTTTTAACGGCTGTATCTTTCGAACCGTAATAGACAACCAGTTGATTTTTTACAGAATACATAATGTTACGGCGGATTAAAAAAAATATGTCAGAATTAAAAACTAATAAACCCCATACAACAAACGTTTTTTTAAACGTATTTTTGTATTTGCTTTATCGTAAAATCGGTAATACGTACTAGCGTCAAACTTGGCATGATTATAGTACACACTCTAGAGTAAAACAACAAATAATAAATACTGGCCAAGTGCGAGTCGGTGACAAATTTCTGTTCGGCAACGTTGGGTGCGCTCGGTGACTGCCTGGGCGTGATGTTGTCTTTTTGCACTACTTTTTTGTACTTTAGTAAACAATTTATGTGGTGGTACGGAACCATCAGTGCACGAGTATGACTCTCTATTTTATTTATTTTATCTCTGTCCTATTTATTTTATTTATTTTGAGTTTACAGCATGGCCTTGATTATGAGCAACTATAGTTTTCATATAGTTTTTTAATAGCATGTAGTCTGCACCTATAATTGTGGTGGCGTTTAGTTTAAGTCTTGTGCCTTGTCTCCGTCATGTAAAGCAAGGGCGTACATCATGTTGGTGATCATTAATAAAATAAAATATATATACTTTTCCAAATTTTGGTTGCCCGAAGTCGTACAAGAATTAACACGCTGCATTGCATAAAATAAATTTAGTCAGTCAGTCAGTAACAAATCTGTGTTATGTTTATATTTAAACTAGCTGCGCCCCGCGGTTTCACCCGCGTTAGATCTGGGATAAAAGTAGCCTAAGTTACTCATTATAAAGATGAAAAGAAAGCAACCTCCTTGAAGCGACCTCCTTTGACTTAGAAGACAATTTTTTTTTTCTATTATATTATAATCAAAGAGAATATAAATACTACGTAAGGTTACAATTATGTCATCTTATGTTCTAGTTATTTTTTTTGTAGGGAATATATTAAAATTAAAAAAAAAAACTATAAGTCCGATAGCTAACAAACTCAACAGGGTTACGCGCTGGGCTAATCTAAAGACTGTCTACAAATTTCATCAAAATCGTTCTAGCCGTTTCGGACTCCATAGGAAACACACGCATACACACACACACACACATCGCCTTCTAGATATATATGTATAAGATAGATAGATTCATACTAGAATTGCTTCCGGCATGTTTTGTTTATGAAGCTTGACAAATATTAAAAGGGAATTATTTGTTCCGAATAAAATAAAACAGGAAAAGGAACATTGAGGTAAAAATTTGGTAACAATATTTTCTTTTTTACAATATTTTATTAACCGACAAAAGGAGGACAAAAGGAGGTGGTTCTCAATAGGGTTGTATTTTTTTTGTTTCCTCTGATCTTTATTATGTATGCCGATTTAGAAAATTCTATACTATCCTATGAATGATCCATTTGAAAGAATAGCTGCTTTCAGATACGTTCCATGGAAATTTCATTAAAATCATTTCAGTAGTTTAGTTTTTAGGGTTCTGTACCCAAAGGGTAAAAACGGGACTCTATTATTAGTAATAGGGTCCCGAATTTATCCTTAGGGTAAAAGGTCCTAAGCCTATGTTCTGTCTGTCTGTCCATCCTACCTATAAACAGCTGTATTATTGGAACCGTAATAGATAGCCGGTTGAAATTTTCAGATAATATGTAACTAACGTTACGGCAGATTACCTAAAAAAATCATTTAAAAAAAAGATAAAAGAAGGACAATTTATGTGGTGGTGGTACGGAACCCTCAGTGCGCGAGCCCCACTCGCACTTGGCAGGTTTATTTAAGTTAAAGGAATCTACGACACCAAATAATCAAAATCGGTTGAAGCATTTAAGGCTTAATGTAGGAAACTCCCACCTACAGCATAAAACCTACCGAAGATTCATTGGGAAACTGGGAACATCATCATAATTTCAGCCATAGGACGTCTGTTCACTGTTGGACATAGGCCTCCCACCATCGATCTCCAAAAGAACCGGTTGAAAGCGGCCTGCATCCAGCGTTATCCTGCGGTCTCTGTTTCTTTAAGTTTTTTTTTAAATGTAATCGTCGACAAACAAGCGACGGGCCACCTGATGGTAAGTAGTCACCGTCGCCTATGGACACCTACAATACCCGGAGCATTGGCGGTGCGTTGCCTACCTTTGAGGACTCTATTCACTCTTCGTTTGAAGCAATTGAGGTTATATTTTGAAGGTACCGAAGCTGGTAAGCCATTCCACAACTTATAGTTCGTCATCCGGTTATCTTGTGGGTGTGGGTAATCAAATTCTTCTAAACTTACAAACTTACGTTACCTTCAAAATAAGACCCCAAAATGCTCAAAATATCACAGTTCAAGATAGCTTTTACTCTTTTTGTCATTTTAACTTCCTATCCCTTTGAACCATAAATTCATATTCAATCTGCGACTGCCATAGAATTGTTAAGCTACGACTCCCAAGTCACACAGACTGACATATTTATTAGTATAAGCAGCAGCGGCCCTGGGTAGCGCGGTCTTTCTAGGCGCCAAGTAGCAAGGGGCGCCAAAATGCCAATTGCGAAGAATATAATTTTTATGTCGCCTTTTGAGAGGCGCGGGGCTGCCCCGAATGATTGAATTCAAGACAATAAGCTGCACGGCACCCTTATTTCTAACTAGCAACACTGCCGTACCGTATCTGTTTATAGGACAAAATTTAAAATTATTTTTTCGACGAACAAATACAAATATTAAACTATTTAACTTTATGCGTTTATTTCAATTTAATAAGTTAAAAGTTACTATTTATATCAAAAAAATATACTTTATTTTTTTAATACTTTTTGGGGTACCCAGTTTTGGGTTTGGCTCACTTTTTTTTATGTCACATATTTTATTCATATGTACCTACTTTAAATACAATGAAAAAAGAAAATTCTGGGTATTTGAGTTTCAGAGAGTTAAGATTTTCCTTAAATACCCCGTTTTGCCCCCTTCTCCTCTAAATAAAAAGCGTCGGCCAAAGGGCGCCAAAAGACAATCTTGCTCTACCGCCGGCGCTGTACGAGCCAACTAAAATGTTCCTTGGCAGTCTTTCGGTTTTGCTCTGAAAATCCGATGGTAGCTCCCTCATTCAAATGTACAGATAAGTTGGTCGCATTCTACCTCAGGAACAAGTGGGATTATAATTTTCCTTTAACTTTGTAAGGAAATGTGGCCGCATATTTTCTTATGTGAAAGAATAATAGCTTCTTCTTCTTCTTTCGAGTCGATGTTCCGCAAAATACAATTCTATTTTCAAATCAAGTTTCTAGACCAGAACTTTGCCACCCCAATGGCACTCTCCTTGGCTTCATTCAGGTCGTCTTGTGTGCAAGTTGTAGGGCACGCTGCACAGTCCATCAAGTGTAGTAATAGCTGATTCAGATGTACGCAGCAACATTTTCCCGTAGGAAACGTCTGAAAAATCAATGGAAATATGACAGACTAGCTTAGGGGTCCACCTGCTCAGTGCACCTGGCTCGGCCACTTGTTCTTGCCTGTAGTCCATCTCAGTTTAAATGGTGGACCAAGCTTGCAGAAAGATATACATCTATAAGACGTCTAGCTCATACTTGCTACTTCGTTCGCGTAGAGCTCGGCCTTCGGCCTTGCTACTATGACATCTTAATCACCTTGTTGTATGAAATATACTTTACGACCTACTCTCATACCTAACAAATATACATTACAAAAATCATAAAAATCGGTTGAGCCGTTTCGTACAGCTGCGACCACAAACACCGTCACACGAAATATCGGGAGCTCATTACACAACCTTACTACCAACAAAGTTACTTACCAATAAAGAATTGTATTGTATTGTTACCACGGTAAATATCCCGTAAATAATCATGTAACTTTAATATAAGTACTTTAAAAGCCATTTATTTACTCTTTTATTTGGATAATTATGTATTCTTACTTAGTTTAATTTTAGTTTAGTTTACAGTATACCTTGTGTGATATAAATAAATAGATAAAAAATAAATAAGTTCTCAGGAACCAAGGAAGACGGCAGGGAGTTCCATTTTTGGGCAGTGCGTATCATAAATGACAACCCAAATCGTTGAGTCGTCTAATTTTTCTTTCTATTCCGCCTAAATCACACAGCCTTTTTTCTAATTTTCGTCGCGTTTTCCTGCTTTGTTGCCTAGAGCAAAGGTTAAACTATCACAGCCTGCCAAACTTATCTGTGGAAGCGGCCAAAAGTGGCAACTATAATTTTCTATGGGATTTTATCGGTTTCGTTCAAACACTACGATAAGGGCTCCCTCGCTTAACTTTACAGGTTGGTTGGTAAGTATGGGTGGATTGAACCATAAAAAGTTATCTATATCGGCGGCGCCACTCCGCCGTTAGTGGTGACAAATCTGTCACTATAATCGTAACAATTTGTTTGACCAACACCTACAAACTAAGATATAATATACAGTAGAGTCCACAGAAAAGAGAAGTAAATAAAACGGAAATGAGAAGGAAAATCTGTCGCTAGACATTATGATTGAACCTGGATTGAACATTCTTATTTATGTCAACGCATCGAATTCCGCATCCAAAGAACTTGGATCATAGTTGCTAACTGATTTCTAATCACTGACGTTTCGTTTATATGGGTGCAAGTGGCTACAACAAATTTCTTACAAAAATGCCTTGACAGCCGTTCTAATTTCAACAAAAAAAAACTGTGGTACAGTCTTACTAATCCGACAATATGAAAGACTGGAAGGAGAAGGTAGAAAGGAGGTCGGAATATTCGGATTACTGGATTATATTCAAGGCAAATAAAATAAAGAATTACATGTGCACAATATGTAGTATGTATTTACATATCATAAAATATATTATTCATGACAATTTTATTATCATACTTCAGTAAACTGGAGGAGAAGAACTCCATAGAAGCCTCTTGTAAAGCCTCCACCACTTTACTGTAGCGTGAGTTTGACTTAACCGTGACTTACTTTGCTTGACTCTGACTGTGACTATGACTTGTTTGACGCTATTTAATACTTTAGAAACACATTTAATATTACGACTGAAAGGCTGTACCCATGGTCATGAAAAAATTAACAAAAAAAGAATAGACGGTCAAACTCATATCCCTCTTATCGTGATCGGGTAAAAATATTTTTGTCGGGTTTTATTGTTATAAAAATCAACTTGTTTCTTCAGCTGGCCGGTGAAAATGCGGTTCTTACGAGGATCCGACGAGAGGGGTCCAAACGTAATTGAATTTATACCGTGGCAGTCCATGTGAATTCAAAGTAGCTGTCATTTTCCTTTTCTCAATTTCTGAATATTTTTTCACCAAGAGAAAGTGTTTTGGGGCGGTAGCACACTGTATACAAGCAAGTAATGTCCAAAAACACCAGAAAAAAATCAAAAAAACTCGAAATATATCCGAATATTTATTTGTTTTCATTTTAATGCCGGCTAAAGTCGGTGGCGTACGAGCGGTCGTAGAAAATATTTTTTTTTTTCACTTGATTATACATTTAAAATTATACCTTCTTTATACTTCAGAATACTTCAGAACAATCGAGGTGCAATGAGATAATTTTGAACCTGCTGTAAAACGAGAAGAGTTGACTTTTTAACCGACTTCAGGAGGAGGTTATCAATTCGACTGTATGTTTTTTTTATATATGTTACGCGATTACTCCGCCAATATAGAATTGTTTTTGATGATTCCTTTTTTATTAAGTATGCCATAAATCATAGGTGGTCCCATATTTTTTTTTCTTTTTGACGTTATAACTACTTGACTTCTAGTCCTTTCATCCTCGCGATGAAATGATTTTAAATTTTCAGCATAATCTAATTCGAGTGGTCCAATCCTAGGCGTTGTTCAAATTTCTTGGATAGCTGGAAGTAGATTAGAATTTGAGCTATGGTCGCCGAGTTAATCTAAGTTTTATAATCTGACGGCACCCGGTTCGATTCTCAGCTCTGCTCCAATTTAGTACTCAAATAAATTGTGTGCCGTTTCGATGACATTGCTCAATAAAGGTAAAAAGAAAACATCTAAAGAAACCAAGAACCTCAAAAGTTCAAAGACGATATTCACTAACATGCACTAGGCCAGCATGGTGGATTAGGGCCTATCCGTGGCCTATCCTGTCTCTGAGAGGCCTGTGACCCAGCAGTGGGAACATGGCTGATAATGATGATGAAATTCATATACTTTACGACGATATTTCTGGATGATGGCGCAAGATTTTAAGCTGATGAAGCTAAATATTCTCTGGGTGGCACTGTTTTTTGACCAGCGTGAGGCTTGCCAGCAGGTGATCGACTTGTTTGTCTCGTAGATAAGTTGCATAAAAACTCTAGCTACAGCAAAAAATTCTAGTTTAATTTATTCATCTACCAAGTAATCGTAAATTGTTTACCGAAGGATGAAAGCAATCTATTTCGCAGAGGCAAGGGCGCCTACATTTCGAGTGTGGAATATTTAGTTTCTCCTGAGTTAAATATTCTGCGATTCATTTCGAATATGAGCAAATTAAACATTAGTTATTTTACTAGACACTGGCAAATACACTAATTGCGTGGATACCATTTGCTTCGTGGTTCGTTGTTCTTATTTCAAACTACCTGACCCAACAGACATTGTCCTGTCTTAGAACTGTTAAACGCCCGAAGTTAAAATCGTCGTTAAGTTGTCTGAATTTTCTGCGCAATTTTTTTAACTTTTCTTTCCGTAAGAACTTTCTACAAAGTATAGTAAGAAAACAAAAAAAAATATTGAATCGGTAAAGTCGTTCTCTTGAAAAATTAATCCCTATTTTCCTTGGTCACTTCCTTTTTGTGACCAAGGAAAATAGGGATTAATTTTTATATTATTGTATAGATTACATTTAATTATTTTAATGTAACCTGTAATGAAAAGCAAATGAAAAGTGACACTATCAATCAAGGTTTTGGCGGTGAAATGAACAACTTTTTAAACATGAGAAATAGACGATATTTGCTCATAAATCACTGAAGTGGCTCGCAAAAAAAGCAATGAATAACTTCATCCAATTTCTTATTGCCCATTGCGCCTTTTAAACACAAATAGATAATCTACTTTGGAATTCAAACAGTAATGGACCGATGAATTATGTATTTCTTTCACGATATTGGTTATTAAGTGGATTAAATCCAAAAATATCTGAGTGATCCATGTATCTATTGGATATATCTCTTTAAAGATAAAATTGTTACATGCTTTTGTGCCGTTTTCCTTGTTTGTTTTCCTTACGACTTATCCTCTTTCTATCAATAGAACAATGGAGTTTTCTTTAAATCTTTGAGACATTGTGGCTTCCAAATTTGTGTGTATCGCATTGATTTGATTAGAGAGTGACTGATATAGGGCTGCTTCTCTATTATTCTCTATTTCTTCTTATTATCTGTTTTAAACTAGCAGCATTTCGCAACTTCACCCGCTATCCTATCAAAACCATGACTGTTCCGGAATAAAAAGCCTTAGTGATAATCCAGGATATAAACTTCATCCTTATAAAATTTCATTCAAATCCGTTCAGCCATTACGGAGATGAGTATAGCAGACTTTACGCTAACTTTTGCACTTATTATATCATAAGTGTGAATCATACATAATTAAACCCCAAGAACGAATCTACAAAGTAAACTTTTTTCTGTTTACGGAGTTTAGAAAAGTCAAGGCGAGACGCAGCGAGAAAAAATGTTGAACCTTCAGTAAATCACGATAAGGCGACTTTTCCTACGGTCGCTTGGACGCCGCGATACTGACGACTCTCTAGACCAGAAGCCTTTTTGATGTAAAACTCGTATGCCGTGACGGCATATGGTACGCTCTCATATGCCGTCATGTTTCATATTTGCAGCGCGTCCCGTGACGGCCTACTTTTTTACTCGTAGACTACCGTCTGGTGTGGTAGACACCCTGATTTTCATTAGTTTGCCTAGGTTTTGTTTTGAAGTGACCTGGTATGACTCAAAGAGCGCGGGTTGGCAAACGCTCGCTTTTCTAGTTATTTGGTATAATACTATTGTAGTTGAGCTACCTTAAAATACTTAAAATGCTGACACTGCCTTGAGGTCTATCACAATTATGTATGTACACTGATCACTTGACTTATGACAATAGGATCTATTTTGGTGGACCTCCAATTACATCTCATGGACCTCATAAGATTCCGTTGCCATAGACCCCTCGAAGGATGAAAACCCTCCCTTGGGGATATGCACTAGTTTGGGCATGACTGCTTTAGAAGTCTAGACGATATTGCGCTGAAAAAATAAAATGTTAATCATATTTTTGGACCAGAATTCGGCCACCGCAATTGCACTCTCAGCAGCCTCATTCATGTCGTCTAGAGTGTAGGCTTTAGGGCAAACTGCAGTCCATCAAGTGTGACATTGTTTAAGGGCTGTCACCATAGAGGAATTCGGTATCGAAGCCTTTTATATAACCCCACTTTCCCATGCTATCCCATTTTCAATCCACTTGGGTCCGAAGTCGGTTCATTATCATCAGCCACCTGAATATAATTATATTATGTATCCCTTTTTGACCTCCACACTGAACTACAGCCATCTGCGACTTTCACAATGTCTAGTGGGAGGCCTACCTACGCTGCGACTTCCAGTTTGTGTCTCCACTCAAGAACCTTTCCCCATCGGTTATTGGTTAGTCGAGCGATGTCGCCTGCCCATTGCCAGTTCAACTTGCATAAAAGCTATGTCTGTAGCTTTGGTTCTTTGGCGAATATCCACGTAGACCGAAGTCGGTTCAGAGGTTTCCAAATTGGCAATGGTTGTTAATAGCCTAGGGAGAGACAATATAATTAGGAGATGGACTAAGCAGTTTCAGCTACACGGCAAACGCCTGCTAGCCCAAATCCTCCATCTAGACAGTCCCTTCGTTGCTTCAGACCCGTCAATCTGAGCCTCTGTATTCTCTGAGCCGCGAAAATTTCAACATGATATTTCATAAAGATTTTCATTTCCACTTAAATTTCCATCCCACTGCGTTTTATTACTTCAAGTTATGAGAAATATTTTACGGGCAGCGTTAAAGGAGACGTTCTACGTTGACGATCACTTTTTATTTCACTGGAGATATAAACTAAAATAATGATGGTGACAACAAAACCAACGTATACCTAGACAACGTTTAAGGTGACAACACAGCTCCAATTTTTTTAGCTTTTTTGGTCAGCGCACGCTGATATAGGAGCCAGGTATTATATTTTTCACTACATCATTTTTAGCCTTTAATGTTCCCACTGCTGGGACGCAGGCCTTTTCTCAGAGAGAAAGGATGGACTCTTATCCATCTTGTTGGCAGTGCATGTTAATGAATGTTATGTCTGAACTTTTGAGGTTCTTGGACATACCGGTTTCCTTACGATGTTTTCTTTCAGTGTTGAGCGATGGCATCGAAACTGCACATAATTTATTTCAATACTAAATAAGTAATTGGTCCGTGGGGTCGTGGATCTAATTGGGTGCTGTCAGATTGTAGCGGACGTGGTACTGCTCGGCCACAATCTCCCTCGGCTTCGGCTTTACGTTTTTAAGGTTCGTTTCTGTGATTTTTGCAAGAAATTACTTCTAAACGATCTTATACTCCGTATAAAAGATACTGTTGTGCTTACGGGTGTATATATAAAAGGAAGAACAAGGAATCGAATTTAACATTTTATAAGATGACAACCCTAACGTTATACGTGCCGCGTTAGGAGGGATAAAGCTACGTGATAGAAAGAGAGCGGCTCCTTAGGTGAATATAGCAAGCGATATCCAGCGCTGTGCGAGTTGAATTGCAACTTTATTGCCTCATACATAGAGTCCTTATTTATTTAAATTTCTTTTCGGAGTGAACTCTCTGCTCCTTGGTGTATTCTGTGGCTAGAGTGAGGTTAAATCCTCTTTCATTCTTTGAAAAGGAGGTTAGACTTCTCAATTCTTATTCAATTCTGTACAAACTCTGGGTCTATACAAATTTGGATAGCCAGATAAATTGAAACTAACAATGGCGTACTCGTTAGGTCCTAACGAACGTCGAGAAACCCACGTCAAAATTTTTACACTAAGTACGCCTCGCGGTTTCACCCACCAAATGTTAGTTTCCTAGAATTACTGGTGTGCTATTGAGTACGTGTCTAATATTTAATTTTATATCATCATCATACATATTATATATATTTCAGCCATAGGACGTCCACTGCTGGACATAGGCCTCCCCCTTTAACCTCCACACTGAACGACAGCCTGCCTTTTGCACTGGATGCCCGCGACTCTCACAATGTCGTCGGTCCATCTAGTGGGAGGCCTCCCTACACTGCGTCTTCCGGTTCGTGGTCTCCACTCCAGAACCTTTCTTCCCCATCGTCGGTTATCGGTTCTACGAGCGATGTGGCCTGCCCATTGCCACTTCAACTTGCAAATTTTAACAGCTATGTCGGTGACTCTGGTTCTTTGGCGAATATCCACGTTTCGGATTTTATCGCGCAAAGAAACTCCGAGCATAGCTCTCTCCATTGCCCGCTGAGTGACTCTGAGTTTTTCCAAAAGGCCAACAGTCAAGGACCACGTCTCAGTACCATATGTCATCACTGGCAACACACACTGGTCAAAGACACTTCGTCTTGAGGCACTGTGGTATCTTGGACGAGAAGATGTCACGCAATTTCCCGAACGCTGCCCATCCGAGTTGGATTCTTCGGGCGACCTCTTTGCCTAAGTTGGACTTACCTAACTGAACAATCTGTCCAAGATAGGTGTACCTAATGGTCAACAACTTCGAGAGTATCGTTCCCAACGACTACCGGCTTTCCCTTTGCCCATGTTTAATAAAATTATAATAAGATAGAATAATAAGATTTTGTAACTTAGCGTTAAGATGAAATTGTAGTAGTAGTAAGAAAATAAAGAAAGTAGTACAATCCTGAAAGAATATTCGGGGGCGTAGCTTGCGGCAGCCAATGGTTTTTAGCCGGTAAGAATCCGGCACTGTCTGGGTCCTCCATTCCCAGACGTCCATGCAGGATTTTCCGTTGGCTGCCCAAAATTTAAAAAAAAATTAAAAAATACGACTACTGGCATGGGTTCAACATGGACATTGGACATAATTTTTGTCTTGTCCATGACCCACCTGTTAGGAAAGGCTACTGAGGTCGCTGAGCATCGTGTTGAGATCCTCCAGCGACTCTGCCATGACGACTATATCATCGGCAAAACGAAGGTGAATGATGTATTCGCCATTGATGTTGATGCCGAATCCGTTCCAGTCCAAGAGCTTGAAAACGTCCTCCAATGCGTTCGTGAACAGTTTCAGAGAGATAACATCTCCCTGTCGCACGCCTTTCTGCAGTTGAATTGGTTCCGTGCTCTCGTCCTGTAATCGGATCGACATGGTATTGGTGACCAATTTGTAAACTTTGTTTGACAGTGATTAAATCCTATCGTTTTAAATTATTATAAAAAAATTGTTTTTTTTTATATTTAGTTTGTAATTTTAATTTTAATTTGTAGTTTGTTTAGATTTAAATTTTAGTTTTTAGTTATTAATTTAAGTTTTCGTTAATTTTCTGTTGTATAAGTTATTTTATAAGTCGATTAAAATAGAAATAATTATTATTGTTTTATCTAATTTATTATTTGATTAGTTTGACATGTAAAATAACATTTTATTAATAAATGAATATGAATATTAAATTTAAAAAATATATATATATATATATTATTAAACTCTGTATATATAAAATTATATATTAGTGGCAGTGGGCAGGGCACATATCACGCAGAACAGATGGCCGATGGGGCTGAAAGGTTCTGGAATGGAGACCACGCACCGGTAAGCGCAGCGTAGGACGTCCACCCACTAATAGATGGACAGACGACCTAAAAGAGACCGCAGGGAAACGCTGGATGCAGGCCGCTTCCAACCGGCTCTTTTGGAGCTCGATGGAGGAGGCCTATGTCCAGCAGTGGACGTGCTATGGCTGAAATGATGATGATGATCATATGGGTGGTAGAAGGACTTCTTTCTAATTGTTGTAGTAGAAAGGTGCTGTTAATAAGGTCGTGTTGCTCCGATGCACAATCCTGAAGTAATTTCCTAGCAAGTAACATTCCATCGCAATAAAAAACACATCATTTCAATTTTGCAGTTAGATTAATTACGTGGTGGTGACATTTAACGAAAGGGGATAAAAAATTATTTGTAAGTCTACGCGTATGTAGTCGCAAAAAACAGCAGGTATTTTATATCTGAACTATCAATTTAATAAAATATTTTTTATCAATACACACAAACTTTCAGTTACAATAATGTGATACATAGGTACTAGAAGTATTTTACAAGAATGTTCTTATTCACAAGTGCTTTGAAAGTAAGTATAAAAGAAACCTTTCCTTTTCATGAATATGGTGACCCATCCTCACTAAAATACCTACCTAACTATAACTACCTTCTAATAATAGGAAACATCCAGTTCTTTGCATCCAGCTATTTCAGTTACGGCGACCTATCATGAACCTATCGGCGTCAATATCATGTTTCAGTGCAACAAAGGTATTTCCATGTATATAAATGGCGGTTTAATGTCAATTACAGAAATAAACCGGCAAAGTGCTAGTCGGGCTCGCGAGCTGAGGGTTCCGTGCCACCACATAAATTATTAAATAAAGGGAGCACGAGATTTTTTAATTTTTTTAATATTCGGGACATTTTTGCACACACGGTCACCTGACCCCAAACTAAGCAAAGCTTGGGATATGGCTGCCAGAAACTGATATAGATACACATATATTTTTAAATATAGCAAAGGGCTATCTAAACTAGGTTGCCTAACTTTGGTGAACAGAAATTGGTCCCTAACTCGCATTTGGCCAGCATTTATTATTTGTTGTTTTACTTTAGGGTGTGTACTATTATAATTATAATCATGTCAAGTTTGACGGTTGTACGTAATTACCGTTTTTACACTAGAGCAAATACAAAAATGCGTTTAAAAAATGTTTGTTGTACGGAGATTTTAGTTTTTACTTATTGATTTTATTATTATTTCTTAGTTAATCCGTCGTAACGTCATATTCTGTGAGAATTTCAACTGGCTATCTAAAACGGTTCAGAGTCACACAGCTGGAAATGGAGAGAGCTATGCTCGGAGTTTCTTTGCGCGATAGAATCTGGAACGTAGATAGGTATTCGCTAAAGAACCAGACATAGCTGCTAAAATTTGCAAGTTGAAGTGGCAATGGGCAGGCCACATCGCTCGAAGAACTGATAACCGATAGGGAAGAAAGGTTCTTGAGTGGAGACCACGAACTGGAAGACGAAGCGTACGATAGGTAAGCCTCCCACTAGATGGACAGACGACATTGCGAGAGTCGCTGGCATCCAGTGGATGCAAAAAGCAGGCTGTCGTTCAGTGTGGAGGTTAAAGGGGGAGGCCTATGTTCAGCAGTGGACGTCTTTTGGCTGATGATGATGATGATTATGATCTATTACGGTTCAAAAGAAACAGCCGTTTTAAGGTAGGCTGCTTCAAACGAAGGGTGAAAAGAGTCCTCAAAGGTAAGCAACGCACTGACAATGCCCCGGGTATTGTAGGTGTCTATAGGCAGCGGTGACCACTTACCATCAGGTGGCCCGTAGCTTGTTTGCAACTTATTATATTTAAAAAAAGGGCAGACTGACGGACGGACAGTCAGACAGACTGACAGACAGACATCGTAGCCTTACTAAGCCTATATATTGTATACTAGCTGCGCCCCGCGGTTTCACCCTCGTAGTGATGAAAATGGTGATGATGATGATGAAAAGTAGCCTATGTCACTCTCTGGCTCTTGAACTAGACCCATGCAAAAAATATAGGTCGATCCGTTGTTGCGTTGCAGCGTCAAAGAGGAACAAACATCCATACAAAATTTCGCGTTTATAATATAGTCCCGTTTTTACCCTTTGGGTAGCGAACCCTAAAAATATTATGGAGCCTCCTGCCCCGGGACTGAGGCGGCGGGACACACTTGCATTGGTTTGGTTGTAACTAGCGTACAATTTTGCTGTGGAAATAGTTAACATCCTGGAAAAATTATCGACTCTTGTACGATAGTTTTCAGAATTGAAACGAGCCGAAAGACAATCTTGCTCCGCCCACATCAAAGGCTAGGGCCGGAGCTGCTCCTAACCACGTCTGAACTTGCAAGAAGTTTTGTGCAATACCAACTTCCATAATATTCTAGACACAGACCATATATCAGGTAGACACTGCGAGAAGTATGAAAATCCAGCGTAACACATTTTTACCTACTATAACGACACACGCACACGAGAGCAATTCAATGTTATTTTAACTCCATTCTACAAACGGAAAGTTTAACTTCGGTACTATTTATTCGTACGCGCTTATTTCAATATGCATTTTTAAACCCTATTTTGCCCCCCTTAATTCGGCTTGCGAAGTTCTACACCTATATAGAACCGGTCCTCACACTAATTTCATCTCCTCAATCCGTAATTTTAACCGACTTGAAAAAAGGGGGTTCTCAATTCAGTGGTATTTTTTTTATTTTATATTTGTAACTCAGAACTCCGTCATTTATAAACCAATTTAAAGGGTGTGTAGGTTAAAGAGAGAGGCCTATGTTCAGCAGTGGACGTGTTCTGGCTGATGATGATGATCCAAAGGGTAAAAATGGAACCCTATTACTAAACCTACAATGTCTGTCTGTCTGTCAGTCTGTCCTACCTGCAGTGCAAGTACCGTTCTTTATCGAACGTCAAATTCGATAAAATGCCACAGAATCGATCATAGCAAGTACTGATCAAATGGCATTTTATCGAATTTGACGATCTCAACTATCAAATTTGATGATCGATAAAGAACGGTACTTGCCACGCTGATACGGTCTACGATGGAGCACGCTTGCCTATAAGAAACCGATTCCACCGATGCATAGACTACGGCGCAATTGGACATTTATTATATTTACGTCTGACGTGCTACTCCCAAGAGATTGAACTGAATTATTCAGAGCATTGATCCAACAAGACAAATCACAGACATGCAAAGCAATTGACCTCGCGGGGTCTATCTTGACAAAGGGTCTGTGTATTCCAGTCAGCAAGTTTTAATTGAAACTGCACTGAAGACCGTGCCGTGTATTGTGTAGGTGCAATACTAGGCAGGCTCAGTATTTTGGACTTCTGCCGGCTGTACACCGTCGAGACTTTCACCCGAGCGAGTTTCGCGACGTGAGGCAAGGCAAGGTTATATAAAGTTAGTTCATGGGTGTCCCTAAAAGTTTCATAGTGTGCATGAAAAATTCATGTTCCTTTTTGTTTGTTTTTAAGCCATAGGTGGCATGCAAGCTGAGCTCAGGTTATTGGTGTCCCTGAAAGTTTCATAGTGTGCATGAAAAATTCATGTTCTTTTTGTTTGTTTTTAAGCCATAGGTGGCATGCAAGCTGAGCTTAGGTTATTGGTGTCCCTGAAAGTTTCATAGTGTGCATGAAAAATGCATGTTCTTTTTGTTTGTTTCTAAGCCATAGGTGGCATACAAGCTGAGTTTAGGTTATTGGTGTCCCTGAAAGTTTCATAGTGTGCATGAGAAATTCATGTTCTTTTTGTTGGTTTTTAAGCCATAGGTGGCATGCAAGCTGAGCTTAGGTTATTGGTGTCCCTGAAAGTTTCATAGTATATTTCATAAGCATATTAAATGAACAATTTTTTAGAACAGAAATCCAACATAATAAAAATTATCCAGTTATTACAAGAAGCATGACTAACAAAAAAACTCGTTATACCTACATTCAGAAACTTTTATGGGAAACGTACCTCACAATATATAATCCCTAATCTAATAAATAATTTACCACGCGAAATCTTTAGCAAAATTACACCAGTCAATATCAAACGAGTCTTGCAAAATTATTATATTAGTAAATTGCACTGATTCGGAGCATCATGTATAAAGTTCTGGGAACGAGAGAGGGCCAAGTGTTTTGTTCTACTTCCGACGACATGTAGTAGCAAGCCGAAGCCACCCGAATGATCCGCAGCTACGGGCATGCACTCGGCGTTCGCTCGGTTCCTTCCGATATACCTATTGTTTACTTAATTATTTTTAATGTTTATTCTATTTAAGCTGAGAACCTATCACCCAGATAAACCTCTGCGAGGTTTTTTGGTGTTAGTAAACATGTAATATATGTAATATTATGTCATAAATAAATTTAAAAAAAAAAAAAAAAAAATGTGTGCATGAAAAATTTGTGTTTTTTTGTTTATTTTATGCCATTAGTGGCAAACCAGCTGACGGGCCGCCTGATAGTAAGCGATCACCGTCGCCCATGGATACCTGCGACACCAGGCATCACTGATACGTTGCCGACCCTTAAAGACTCTATTAACAGCTCTTTTGAAGAACCCCATGTTATAGTTACTCGGAAACGCCATTGGAGCTCATTCCACGAATTGCAGATGTGAGGCAAAAAATATCGCGTAAAACGCACCATGTGAGTTTTCCACCGATCTGTGATATTTGTTACCGGTGCAGTGAAAAAAATAGATGAAAAATAAGGCATATTTCCTTTGATTGATCCGAGGTCTAGACACATCTAAAGTGCAAAACACACTCTTAATCCCTACCCTAAAAAACAACATGAAAATTGCTTTAAATTGGATAACGTCCAACCGGTTTTTTAAGTTCCCACTCTATAGTGTTTTGTCTTCAAATATGACACTATTTTCGCAGTGTCTGTACGGCGTGCAAAGACTTTAGTAGCTATACCTAGTCTGTGACAGCGTGCAATATCCTCTTATCTGTTTATTTGATCGAAGCTTGCTCCCAATGACGATATAACATTATCTTAGCTTGCATCCAATAGGTACATCTTCGCTCTCAGCTAGTCTCGGAGTGTCTCGGCGAGAGTGTAGAGCCAGAAGGTACTATTGTAGGTAGATGTAATTCAATTTAACTTGTTCCGCAGACGCAGGGCTGCAATCGTATAAATTTGTATAACATTTTGGTAGATGACGTGTAAAACGCACGTTCTAAAAATTTTGCTGGGCTATTCTACGGCTCTTACAGAACCGGTAGCGGCAACAATTAAAAGTATACTTACGTTTTTTGTTTTATTTTTATATCCTTATCTATATTTTTATTTTTGTTTGAACAAAACGCCTGAACAAAAGTAGTGTAGTTATATTCATTTTCTATCGCGAAATTGGTAGGCGCTCTAGCAAAATTATCCATATTATTCGAGCTGGTAAAAAAATTACTGAGCCATAATTAATGAAATTTTTGTGGGACCACCTCGAGAGTTTTTTCTAAATGATAAAAAAGAAACACGCAGTATTATTTAATGAAGCCGGCGTAATCGACGTACATACATTTAAAAAAAATACGGGCCGAATTGCAAACCTTCCTCCTTACTCAAAGTCGGTTAACAAGTACAGAAGATTCACTCCGCAAAATCATTTAAATATTTAAGTAACTAGCGACTCTTGCTACTACACAATAAAGTGCAATTCAGGACGCACGAGCACTAACTACCTACAGCTATATTCAAGAGCGGATTTAGGGGGTCACGGGGGCACTTGTACCTTCATACCTAAAATGCGGAAAGCGCCCGGCCTGCGTTTGTTTGATTGAAACTGTCATTGACCACATTGACCGTAGGTCGGTTGACACGCCTCTACAGAAAAGTTGGTAAACCCCACCTACGATCCGTGAAAGCCCTCAAGCTCTTATTCAGCAAGACCCGGGAAAATATTCGTAAAAAAACACTCGAATGGGCAGCCAACGGAAAATTGCTTATGTAATGCGCTATTACCTTACGTCATCGTTCCTCCGTCTAATAGCATTTTAGACGCAGACTTAGAAGCGAAGACCGATGGATGAAGCAAGTAGGTGAAGTAAGGAAACTGCCTGAGCGTTATGGCCATGGGCGTATAGCCACCTTGGGACAGGGACTGCCCTGGCTGGCCCTGGCATGACATCTCGGGAAAACGATTTTATCAAATTTACAGCATTTCGTACTCATAGGATGGTTTTCCTTTCTTCCGTTTATATTCTTTATATTCTTAGAGCCTAAAGCATGTTTCAATATTATCGACTTACCTACAATTCCTATAGTCACAAATTCCCAATCTCTCAGTGAAAACAGCCAGTGAAAAACGTCATTGTACATACCTACCTACATTGTATCAATTATATAGTTCACAATGCCACATTTACTCAAATTTTGACGTCATGTCGCTTGCATAGTGTTCAACGTTAGTTGTCCGCTATGTCATCGTAGCCCTGGCATTGCGCGGCGTTGTAGTATTTTGGCACGATTGTGACTCTGTAACGTATTGTATCTCAATGTTCAATATAGAAATTTTCGGCACCTACTCCAGATTTTTAAATGGCTACGCCCATGCTAGGGGCTCACATGTCATAAGACCTGCAATATATAAGTGGAATCAGTTCCTATCTTGCGGCATTTCCAAGTAACTAATATCAAGGGATTGTTCAAAAACGCTGTTAGGAGAGTCTTTATAGGTCGGCAACGTATCTGTGATGCTTCTTGTGTTACCGGTATCCAAAGGCGACGGTGATAGCTTACCATCAGGTGGTCCGTTAGCTTGTTTGCCATCTATGGCATATCATTAGCTGCACCCCGCGGCCAGTGAAAGTCTCGTCAAAATCGGTCCAGCTGTTTTGGAGTCCATAGGGAACATACATAGGTACATAATACATACATTTCGCTTTTTATATAGGTACCTTATTATAAGAAGAAGATAACTTTTTTGTGCTTTACTACAGGGAGTAGGGACTGTACTTGCCTATTACAGTGCCTGTGACTATGTGTGTGACTGTGACTTGCTTATTCCCCATAGGCAATTTTCCATAGGCCTAGGGCAGCCAACATGAGCTGCAAAGCAAAGTGAAGAAAAAGCACCTTAAAAACGATCTTGCAACATCTATATCTAACAGTCGTAAGTCTGCGATCTCGAGGGATAAGGGAACGTAGGACAAAACAGGCCCTTTTTACCCCCGACCTTTAAGTGTCGAGCAATTAAAATGTATTTTAATAAGGTACATCTATTTATTTTAACAAAAGAGCTTTTACGGGCCACTCCACTGAGAATTCACGAAAATTAAAGGAATAGAGGTTTTTAGAAATGTACCTATTCTAATTCGTATCTACCCTAATGTCACTCCCTTATCTCTGGGAACTTAGAGCAACACGGAAGGGAGTCGGCAGCACAGCTAGGCATTCCCCTCTGTCAAAGTAGGTAGGTACACATTTTAGGGTTCCGTACCCAAAGGGTAAAAACTGGACCCTATTACGTACTAAGCCTACGATGTCTGTCTGTCCGTCCGTCCTATTAACGACTGTATCTTTCGAACCGTAATAGATAGCCACTTGAAATTTTAACAGAATATGTAATGTTATGGCGGATTAACTAAGAATAATAAAAAAGCAAAAACGAAAGGGGTGTCCCCATACATCAAACGTATTTTTAAACGTATTTTTGTATAAGCTCTAATGTAAAAACGGTAATACATACAAGCGTCAAACTATATAGGCATGAAACACTGTTTTGTTGTTTGTTATATAGGCATGATTATAGGACACACTCTAAAGAAGGGATACGACGGCGATCTACAAGGGGTCTCAGTAGGAAAAGAAAGGTCTGGGGGGTGAAAGGGGAGGGCGGTGAAGAGGGGTGGGGGGAGGGAAGAGGTCTACCCAAAACCAAAAAACATTACAAGTGGTCTAACGATACAAAAAAGTTTGAGGAACTCTGCTGTAAAGTATAACATCAAATAATAAATACTGGCAAAGTGTGAGTCGGTGACAAATTTCTGTTCATTACCAAGATAAGCAATGTATTTCGCTACTTAGAATGACCTCATCATTCGTCTCACTGAATCTAAATGCCACCATATTTCGCTAATTTTGAAGCCGGTTTTTTAATTTGATAATTATTGCATTTTGTGACGGAACCCTCAGTGCGCGAACCCGACTCGCACTTGGCCGGTTAATATTTATGTACCATGTGCAATGTGTGTGCAATAAATAAAATAGAAGGCTCCTAGTTGGACTAGCAAGTCAGCAATTTGAAAAGTTGGTGATAACGTCATCTAGTAGTATATTGCAGGATTACGATACTTATTTAGTTTTAGCAAACCCATTCTTGACATTTTGTTTTAACATTGCTTTCTTGGTTCACGTTGATTTCAATAGATGGCGTTATAAAGCAAAATCTAAAATTTGCATAGGTCGTTGCTACCATGCCTAAACGTAAAGTTCCGCCTAAGCATAGAGCACATTATATATACTAAGTTCCGCTTCTAATTTCTTCATCATCATCATCATCATCAGCCAGAAGACGTCCACTGCTGAACATAGGCCTCCCCCTTTAACCTCCACACTGAACGACAGCCTGCCTTTTTTTCTAATTTCTTATCTACTCTCATTCCCCAACAAAAAGACGTTCTTTCGATTAGCTAATTTCCTTCAATCGCGTAATATCCGTGGTTATTTTTTTCATATTTTGTTATTAGGTTTCCGTACCTCAAAAGGAAAAAAACTGAACCCTTAAAGGATCATTTAGGTCAGTCTGTCAAGACCCTTTTTCTCAGGAACGCGTAAAGACATCAAGTTGAAAGTTAAAACAAATACTCATGTCTACGGTTTCTTTCGGCTGTGAAAAAATCAAACTTGTACGTCCACTCCTTTATAATACTACTCTTTGGTCTACTCGATCAAAAGACAATGATTGTTTATGTAGTATATTTTCCCATATTTTACGATTTCACAAGGGAATCAAAATCTGGATACTTCCTCTTGACCAAGAATCGTGAAATTTGATATGAGGTAAGGTCTCACAGCACATAAAGCAATCAATCCGAAAGTCATAAATATGAAGTTTAAAAATAATTGTTTCTCTATTACAAACTTAAATTTTGTAGTTGGAATGTATGCAAGAACCTTATTGTCCACTGCAAAGTTAAGATAGGTTGTTTTTTTTTCTTTGGACTCGCGCCCTGAGGGTTCCATCCAACGGACCCCTCAGAGCGCGAGTTCCACTCGTACTTGTCCGGTTTTTTTCCAAACAATCTCACTATCTCACAACCAATAGGGCCGTAGCCAATAAAAAATAAACATGTTTTAAGAAAACAATAAATTAATGCTAATCAGTTTATTGATATCTAAGTCAAGGTGTCTTCTGATCTGATGTATTCTCCAATATCTGCCTGATGGAACGCTATGGTCGCCAGAGGGTCAGCTTGTCTGCATTCTGCCGTGGTCCGTGCGGCCACTCCAAATCCTATAGGTATGTCCGACATTGTAAGAACTACAACGCCTTGGTGTTTTGGTGTATTTTCTGTTATACGGCCTAGACCTGGAAAAATAATTATTGTTTATTGTTTGATGTTTTAATTTGCCTATTTTTAGGATTCCATACCCAAAGGGTTTAAACGGAACCCTATTAATGAGCCTACGTTGTCTGTCTGTCTGTCTATCTTTAAACGGCTATATCTCTCGAACTGTAATAGATAGACGGTTGAAATTTTTTCAGAATATGTAATGTTACAGCAGATTAATTACGAAATAATAACGAAAAGGGTGTCCCCATACAACAAACGTATTTGTGTATTAGCTCTAATGTAAAAGCAGTAATAAGTAAAAGCGTCAAACTTGGTATGATTATAGTACACTCTAAAGTATAACAACAAATAATAAACAATGGCTAAGTGCGAGTCAGTGACAAATATCCATTCATTACCAAGTTATAACTGGTAATTTGTTAGTACCTTATCATTCGAACTTCGACTTTATCATTTCACCATATTTTACTAACTGAGAAGTCGGTTTTTAGAGCGCTTAAAGAGAAAGCCTACCTTTCAATAAAATGAAATTACCTATGTAAGTTGTATTTATTATTAAAAAATAAATAAAAATAAAAAAAATACTTTTGGTTATGCTAATTCCACCAGCAGGCCTAGCAGCAGGTTCTAGCAGCAGGCGTGCTGTGGATAAATTGTCTTTCCACCGTATTTATCCAAGCCTAGACGCAACAAAGCTAGAATATAGATATGTTTGTCTTTTTCTCGCGGGATAAAAACGGTGGAAAGACAATTTGTCCACGGCCCGTGCTAGGCTTGCTGCGCAGTTAATATTCAGGCAAAATCTATCATCTATCATGCCCATACTAATTCCACGTTCTAAGTTGCAGTTTGTGGCAGTCCAACCAATCAGAGGCTGCATTTAAAACTCAGTTGATAGATATTTCTTATGCTTTTAAGGTGCATTACAATAATTTAATAGTAAGTAGGTTTTATTTAAAAACTAGGGAGACACTTACCGCTTTTTATAACATGATGCCCATACAAAAACTGTTGTTCAGCTGAAGACTTAACCCACAGCTTGTAAGGCGCGTACGGAGCTATATACGTCAACGCTGTGATGTGCAACCTGAATTTATTCGTCTTTGTAAACTTTCCGAAGCAAGTTCCCGCCGATATGAGGTGATCAGGTTTGACTGTGTGTGCAAGTTGTAGCAGCTTTTCTGAGATGTAGTAGACACGGTCTTTCTTCTCTCGAAAACAGTACGTGCCATCTGGTCTGTCTATTAGAAGTTTTACATTTGCTCCTATGCTGTAATTAAAAAATGTTATTATGCTGAAAGCCATGGCTCGGTTTGGTTGAATACAAACGTTACGGCCATATAGCACTCAAAGCTCTGGTACTGTGGAATGTAAGAAACTCACTATTTTGTCAGCTTCTCGAAGAGTAATCGTGTCCTTTCCTCTGATAATACTTTCATTTTAAATATAAAAATATAATCTTAATTTGAAAATAAAAACACGTGTAACGTGATTATAGAACAACAGAACAGAATAAAAATGAATGAATGAATAAGTCAAGAATAAGCACAGAGAATAAGTATTTTTTAGTTTGACATTGACAAATAACAACACGTTTTTGACGTTAACATTGATACTTTCTTTTTTGCATTTCGCCTGTTAGTTATCTAGCTAAACCCATTAAAGCCATACCGCCTCGTATTCCGTACTTTACTGTCTGTGTATGCAACTAATGTGTGTACTGTGTGTTTATGCAAGCAAAGATTTCCTATACTACGATAATGCAAGTAAAGTAGTGGAGAGTTGGAGACTTAAATAGAAGTTTGGCATTTTGGAATCGGCAGGAAAATACATAACATGTATTGTGTTACCGCATTATACACTTGCCCACATCCAAACACATTTACGAACACTTAATAAAATATAATAATCCACCATTACTTACATTAACACTCGTAAATACACAATATAAAAAAGTTTAAGAAAATAATACAATGAGATGACATGTTTTTCCACGTTGTGCTCTTTAGGACTTACTTAGCACGAATCATAACAATCACAAGGGAAAAAAATTAAAGTGAGCTATGGACAAAATCAGATTTGTTAACATAATTTCCTATATGTATTTATTTATTTAGTCTTGGGAAAACCAACAGCTTTTTACAATATACAATGGAAAAACGATAAGGTTCTCACGAGTAGATATAGATTAAGTATTTATAGCTTGATTTGCTATATGAATTATTGTTATAAATTTATTGTCATGTTGGTTAACGTGCAAAACCCCTCGCCGAGTACTCTGCCAAAAGTATGTACAATACGCACAATTAATACGAAATAAGTTTTGACACCTGAAACTATTTTGTGGAATTGATTGTAGGTATTGATAGGAATTACTTTATTATAATATTTTTACTAACTAAAATTATCTAAGTTCAATAACTGAGATAGACAGACTCTACGTAAGACGAGGTGTCGAGGTATTATGGCCTTGTGGCTTCAGTCTGTCCAGTAATGGACAAAAAAACAAAAAGATAACAGCCAATTTCATTCACACAGCAGAATGAATGGAATCTCAATGCAGTATCATTCATTCTTCAGTGTTCGGAAGTGATTTGGGAAGTGGAAGTGATACGGAGGTAAGTAGACTTTCTTAACTTTTAACGATCTTTTACTTGACTAATTAATTATAACAATATACTTATATTTTTAGTAGTAAGGTTTTTTTTTGTGAAAAGAAGTCTATTTTCTTTATTCAAAAGTATCATAATAGAATAGCATAAGCTATTACATTTATTTTGCACATCTGTTTTGTTTTGTGTAAAATAAACATGTACTTATTAGCGTCATATAGCACGTGACGACAACAACAATGAACTAACTACAAATGATTTGGTATTTCGCTAATTATCATCCAGTAAACTGAATAAAATAAACTGTGAGCCTACATAACATAATAATATAGAGACCGGCTATTATATTGTGTGAATAGACGAGACTCTACAATTTACTCTATTATTATTTTGCAAACTGATAGGTAGATATATTTATGAGTGGCAAGATTTGAATTTATATTCTGTTCAATTTAGATTACTTGGATTGAAAAACTTGCCTTATTTTATGGAGGCGTTCCTGATACCAATATTATGTCTGTACAATATTTCAAATATCTTTCACATTTTAATGTTCCTATAGGTACCTATAGGTACGTTACGTATAGGTTTATATTTTTAAGTTTACAATTTTTTGAAGATTTTACATCTGAAATTTTCCTCATTGTTTTTGTAAATGTAAATTCGTATATGTATACCTATACGTTTACCTTAATATACACAGTAAGTATATTAAGGTAAACTAAAGTAAATATCGTTTTATTATACTATAAATAAAATTGCCTACTTACCTATCGCGTACCTTTGCACCTCTATGTTGATAATATTATCATGATTAAAGGTATCTATTATACCTAGTAGGTAATTTAAATATTGAGGGCCGTTGCCGTTTGCAATTCTCTCGCACACATACTACCTACCTATTTATGAAGATATAAAATAACAGAGAGTGAATTTTCAAAATGTTACAAAACCATATTTTTCTGCCTATCATAACATTACAACTAGAAAATGTTATTTTTGATAAATGTAATTTCATTTGACAGGTTACAATAGTACCTACTACCTACTAGGTAGGTAACAAGTGTTTTTCTGCTTGTAACCATGTTACTCCTTGAAATGAAAAGATATCGAAACGAAACAAAAATTGCTTTCTTTGTAGCATAACTTGGTTTTGTCACTTTGGCAAATTCAGTCAATTTTGAAAATGCACGAGCGAGAGAACTGCGAACGAGAAGAGCCGGTGTTGTTTATCTTAATATATATAAATCTCGTGTCACAATGTTTGTCCTCAATGGACTCCTAAACCACTTACCCGATTATAATAAAATTCGCACACCATGTGCAGTTCGATCCAACTTGAGAGATAGGATAGTTTAAATAATTATATAACTCTTAATATATATAAATCTCGTGTCACAATGTTTGTCCTCAATGGACTCCTAAACCACTTACCCGATTATAATAAAATTCGCACACCATGTGCAGTTCGATCCAACTTGAGAGATAGGATAGTTTAAATAATTATATAACTAGCGACCCGCCCCGGCTTCGCACGTAAATTACACCCGTGCGAAGCCGGGCGGGCGGGTCGCTAGTTGTTTATATATAAATAAATAAACATACCTATGTGGATGCGTAGTTACTTTCATGCCCACCTTTTCTCTCATCTGGGGCTCGATTTTTATGATTTAATTTAACGAACATATAATAATTATGAAATGAAATATTTTTCTAATGATAGAAAGCAAATTCAAATGGTTTGCGTTAGCGAGTGATATGATTATTAAAAAAAATTGACTTTGTTCGGGATTTTGATCAGTCATCTCGCACCATTTCACATGATGTCTATTTTCGTGCGAAAAGGGTATCATAGGTACGAGTGGTTCAAAAATAGAGTTCCCTCTGTTCTTGAGTATAATTAACCATACGATACGATACGACCGCACCATACCTACCTAGAGTACCGTACCTACAAGGATTATATTGCATGCACGTCATCTGTTTGCTGATGAGATAATGTGCATTGCATATGAGATTACGACATGACTGTAGATTCTACAGTGCAGAAAAACATTACTTACAAACTCAAACGCTCAAATATTGTTTTAGTTTCCATATAATACAAATAAAAAAAAAACTATTTATCAACCATAATCATATTTTAATTAGTTTATTTTTAATATTAAAAGTTAAAGTTCCAATTTAAGATACAAGTAACATTGTAATATTATGTAAAACTAGGTTCCTAGTTTTACATAATATGTATTACAATGTTACCCTAGGTAGGTAGGTAAACCGTAGTTTCACATACCGGTAAAATTAATCTATGTATATAAAAATCTATATGTGTATGTATGTATGTTCCATATGGACTCCAAAACAGCTGGACCGATTTTGACGAGATTTGCACTGGCAAACACCAGATGTTATAGGTAATACGTAAGCCACGCGGTTGAAACCGTGGGGTGCAGCTAGTAATAAATAAATTGCAAAGTACCTACTCTACTGAATGTTGCATAAAGATTTATCTGCAGTCAACCTCGCTCACTACACCAGTGACCTTTCTCTCTCCAATTACAACCCGCTCTGTCAATATCAAGGATAGAAAAAGATAGTAGAAGGCCTATTAATCACGTTCTATGAAGAGACAATGATACATTTCGTCCTAAGTTTACATATAATATATTAGGTATACTATACTGTCTCTAAAATCTTGATGTTTTGTCGGGGCTTGTTTACTGCGATAATCTTTTACGATGAAACAGATTTAAGCCCAAGTCACGAAAAACCAAACGAAGGGTACCTCTACATATTATTACCTATGTAGAAACAGGTTTAAAATCTTACGGTTTTTAGTCTGGCACTCTTGTCAGACTGAAGACGTTTTAGATAACTTGTAAACTTTTGCAATTAGAAAACATTGGCTAACTCAGTCCCGTTTATCTTTTATGAATATGTTCATGATAATCATGATACAGAAAGGCTCCTCAACATCATCATTTCATTAACATTATATTTGCTTGAAAAACTAGGTTTAACAAACGAAAGCAATACAGACTAGTTTTAATTATACCGATTACGATTACGAGTCGCAGGAAGGTCAGTGACGCCATAGCTTACACTCCCTAAAGGGAGCGGCACAATTCAATCCCCAAGCAGACTTGCCTCTACCAAACGCACCTTTAATTAATGTTCTTGTTAAAATATTAGTCTAGCTTTTATTATTTTAAAATAGGTCAGTAGTATAAGGTTTTATTGTATCTGTTTTAATTAAGGCTTTATCATTTAATTTCGAATTCCGACCAAGATCTGCGAAATGCATACCCATGTTTGAAATAGTTATACCCATGACAGAACGAAGAAGGCAGATACTTTTGGGGTGAAAGGTAGTTTGACAGTGTGCCGCTCTTGCTGGAGCGTGGTCAGACTTCTAGGTATTCAAATCGATAGGATAGTATGGATAGTACCTATAACATTTTAGGTAGGTTCTTGTAGATAACTATTTCTCGTGTCAAATCAAAAAGTCAAAAACACTGTAATGAGGCGTTAAACAAAGCAGTAAAGAAGAATGCCTTGAGTTCACGAATGATAGAGCATGGCAAGGTCACTTGTCTCCGAGATTTTCACACGTTTGTGCGCCAAATGTTTCTCTATAACTCTGAATCACTACAGTAGGTATCAAATGTTTATACTGTAGCAAAACAGATAAATATTCGACTGCACCCTAAAGCGCTGTGAAAATCTCCATACCAATTTTTATTAAACTATATTATGCTGAATGCTGATCCAAATATGAGGTCCTAACCTAATTAAGAGGTCTTCTCATTGTATTTGTGCATACCTATTCAGATCCTGATTCAGTAATTTTATTTGAGACACAATTTATTTAATGTATAAAGTACCTATATGCGTCAGCTTTTTCTCTATGCGATGAATAGCATCCTTAAAAACCATGTCAACATGATCTTATAATGGGCTTTTAGTGCTTATTCACTTCACTTCACTCTAATATTTATAAAGTGGTTTTAAGTCCATGATTCTGTATGAGGTAAAATCTGGAACCAATGATCCGATACAAAAAAATATTTCACTTATGGAAAGCTACACTAACTCTACGTAACAAAAACTATGTTTTGTCCCCGATGCAAGTGAAGCTGCGGGCAAAATCTAGCATACATTATCTGTGAAGGTGATTCAGAGCTTAGGGCTTTCCAAATTTTAAGGAAGTCCATTTCTTTGTTTCAGTTTACAGTACTTGCGAAAACAAGCATTCTCCGTCCAAACTCTCCTGGGTAACGACGTGAATCAAGATGATGCTTACTTACTACCCGAAGAATTTGAAGGCTAGTGGTTGGGGATGGCATAGATCAGCCGGCGCTGCTAGCGCGGTCAACGGCTTCTTAAAAGGAGAAAGAGGTCAAGGTGGCTCTGGACTATCGGGAAGCGGAGCTGGGAGTCTATACCCTAGTCTGCCCAATGAAGATGATACTGTGTTCAATGCTGGAATTACTAAGCTGTACCCTGCATTGCCGGTTGAGGAGTACGAAAATGGTGAAGTTGAAGAAGTGGTGGAGGAACTCTGTGCATCTGTGAACGCAAGTGTTGTGGTAAGTGATTATAAGATTTTATTTTAATATTTATACAAGGTTTTTAGCCTAAACTTAATGTATAAAGTCTCATTTCTAAACATTACACACGATTAGAAGAAAGTATAGGCATCTTGTGCGATTCTGTGGATTGAACAGAATTTATTTCATTGCCTTAAAATCTAAGGTAATAAAATACATTCTAAGGCTAAGATTATAATAAATAGCTGTATCTCTGATACTCCAGTCTGTCCCGCCCGTTTGCCAATTTTCTCAGTTTGCCCATCTTTCGAATAATACAAACGTTCCCATTGTACCTACTATTCCATTTCTGTATACTAGATGTTATATTTCACCAACTCTCTCAGTTTACGATTACAATCAACTCATTATTTATTATCTTACTTCCTTCATTTTATCAACGAGTAGATGAGTACTTTCTTTCATATAACAAAAAAATATTGTTACGGTAGCACAAAATAGAAGTACCTTCCTTTGGAATTCCTGTCTGCTGGTTTAGCATGGCTGTTTTTTTTTAATTCTCACTTTTTTGTATAATCGACATAAAAAAAAAAGTGAACTATCAAATTGGTGCCTAAAATTTAGTAAAGTGAGCAATTATTAGTCCACAACTCCACACTTATACGTCACACAAATAACGTAAAACGTATTTTTCGTGAATATTATCTGTGAATGCTAAACAAGATTTGATCTTAACGCTAGCATCTGTGGTGTGGTATATGAAACCGTAAAGTTTTATTTTTAGACTAGTACACCAGTAACTGTTTTTGTTTGTATGATAGCCCTGATGGGAGTACGTCTGCGAGTCTAATGAGTCAGAATCTCAGTATAGTAATTACTAAAACCATGATTTTTGCTAATCATGTTTTTATAGTTTGCACTGCGAACCTGCTTCTTGCTTGTGTTTAATTCTAGTTTAATTTAATGAAGCACTTATTGATCTATTGCTAAAATTACTTTAAATAGTTGTTTTCCCCGTATCTTCATAACTCCTCGACCGATTTTGTCCATATTTGCACTTGAACTCGACAATTTATTTACATGAACTTCTTGCTTGCTAATTCATGAAAATAGTAGAACTATACGCAAGTTATCGTCGAAACAAACAAATACACAATAATTATAATAGCTAATTGTTGTTTATATAATACAAACGCCAATTTGTTCATATGGATTGTGAAATTTATATTAATACTAAAATTACTATCATCAGTCGCGCTAAATATTGAAGTACATTATTTTGTGCATCCAAAGAATTTAATGTACCTAGAAATGTTCTTCAATATCAAGAAGTGTGTACAAGACGACCGGCGCTGTCATTCGCAGGGTGACCAGGTTATAAATTTTACGAAACTACCATAGTCAACTAGACAACTAAAAATAGAACAAAATTATCATCACAAAAAAATTACATAAACACCACAACCTTTTAACCGACTTCAAAAATAGAAGCAATATAGCCGGATAAAGCTATATCGCCAAATGGCCTAGCCGTGTTCCGACATGTTTTACGGTGACGCCCTTAGGGAAAACGAGTCGGAATAGTTACTTCACTGAAGAGCTTCTTTTCGTTCTTAACATAAAAAAATTATTTCATCCAAAATATACCAAACCTACCAACTTTCGTTAATAAACTAATAAAAATAATGGTGTACAAATTTTATGAATGATAAATTATTATAACACCGGCTTGCACTCACGATTGTGTTTGATGAATGATGTTAAAAAAGTAAAAAAAAAAATAGTAAAACTTATAAAATATTATCACTGGTCACACTGGCTTGACGAGTGTTCTCACAGATTATGTATATTATTAATTAAGCATTCCCTGATATTTCTCGATGTATTCTTGCAGTATCGAAACACGCAAGACACATTTAAGTATATTTGAACAATATATAACCTAAAACAAGAACAAAACGTATGATAATGAATAATTATGTATATCGTAATGACAGAGAAAAAACAATTTAACAGATGAAACAGAAAGGGATGATGCGGTCTAGGGTTTCCGTCAACTTGAAGACCCCAGATTTTGTATTCTCTTTGCCCAGATTTTCTGTGCTCTGGGTCCTGGTGGACACAGAAATATAGATATAATTGTCTATGGCTGTGTTTACCGGTCGCACAACGGACATGAGAAGACAATCAGACTCACGGAATATCTGATTGAGGCGGCGGATGCGGTTAAACTAAAGTACCCTACAGCCCAATTTGTGTTTAAAATAAAATCAATAAAGTAATAATAGAATATATTAAAGAAATTCACAGAAATCGGTATTCGTAGGGATTATCGCAAGCGGTCTACGGTCGGTTTACCAAAAAAAAATATTTTCCCAAAATATACCAAACCATTTACCATCCTTCGTTAATAAACCTATAAAAATACTAATGTCCAAAATGTCATAAAAAATTACTAAACATTTCTAAAATTTTATCCCTGGTCACACTGGCTTGCCGGGAGCTCTCAAAGATTAGGAAATTAAGCAGAGATACTTCACTTCCGATACTACGAATTGTGCATATTATTATACGGAACATTAGTTCGCATGGTACACTTATCACTACCAAGGTATCCTTACTGGTAGAGATAAGTGGGAAAAAAATCACTTGGACAAGTTTGTCATTAAATATTTTAATTTCTTTTATTTAACAAACTTAACTGTGTAGTTGGCATACAGCTGCTCCCATACATACCAACTACAAAAATTAAGTTGGTAATAGCAAAAATCATCGTCTGGACTGAAATTTTTCAGTCAACATCTTCGCTATATATAATTTAACACATTAAATTTGATATAAAATACTTTTCATCCACTAAACAGATGGGTGAAGGTCTACTCGGGTCTTAGACTAATACTCTGCATATTAATTATTCTGTGATAATTGATGTCATAGTTGATGTATATGTCAAGTTCGATTTCGATCGGAAAAAAATATTTGTTTATTCACTTATAATACAAAATTCTAATCTAATTATTAAATAAATCAACTAATAATATTGTGTTACTTACGACGTGGATGGTTAATTCATACTGAGGTACGTATTTTACCGGGTTTTTTCACTAAATATCTGCCGCTCTACACCTATGCACGCTAAAAAGACAACTGAAGACTGTCAGACTGGGGTGTGGGGACTAAGGCACAGCAACGTTTATCGAAGTGAGGATTCAGTACATGATGTCTAGTACGTAGTACATATAGGTCAATGTGTGCATCTAATAAAATAACAAAGGGTGCAATTACCTATTGCACTACAATAAGATTAATAGTATGTTCGTATAGTATCAATGTGCAGTCACACAGTCATGGTATAATAATATAGTCCGCCGTCTCAATGTAGTCAGAGTAGTAGTTCTTTAGTACTCGTAGCTAGCATACTAACTTACTAAGCATCTTTACAAATACAGTCATTATTCCAATACCGGAATAAATACGTCATTGGTTGCTAAGTCACTGATTACTCATTTACAAAGTATATTATCAGATGACGAACAAAAACTGCACCCAAGTATCAAAACGTCACTGACTTACTATAAAATGAGTCAGGGTGTTTTACACATATTTTTGGTTACGCCCACAGACTTGTGGCTACACCACTGTGGTAAAAAATTCTTGTCATGTCGTCTCGTTGACATTTACTCCATTTTAAGTAAATCAGATTTGATGAGGTTGTAGTTGTCACAGAGAATTAATTCTCGTGAACGTACGTAGAAGCGTTTTTTTTAAACATCTCTTACCTCTACAAACTACTGTTCAACTACAGTTCTGAAAAATTGGCCTGTCATTGTGTATTGTCAGCGAGATATCAATGACAACCACTAACTTATACAGACGGATAAATGAACTTTTCTAATGGTACCAACTCAGTGGTGCTCACAACTATACTGTGCCTGTCAACCTCGTTGATATTGTGGTCATTGCATTCATGTCTTTGTAATTTTTTAGAGCAAACACAAACAAATAGACGCGAATAATTGTATAAAACACGTATGTAGGTATATATGCACGCTACGCTCCGATGAGGGATGCAATGCAATATTCAGATCATCCTCATTTGATAGGTACTTAACCCTAAGGTGAAATATTTAAAGCATTACAATGCAGCGTGATTTGTTGAAATCAAAATTTCCTGTATAAAATGTTAAATGTGCATATGATTTATTTAGCTTTCTAAAAATAATTTTAGTGTTAAAATAGAATAAAAATCTTTACCCCAAATCATGGTTCATTGCTATTCATTATACACCGAAGCATATCTAATGTAAAATACATTGTCTTATTACCACCGTAACAAGTGCATTTTATTGAAGTTGGATTCTTTGTACAAAGTGAGTCAGAGTGTCATGACCCGATATAGAGATCCTGATTCAGTACGCTTGAACTTGTCCGCCAGTTTCACGATTAAGGAAAAGAGATGCGTAAAATCTAATTTTAAAATCCCACACACGGTTTTAAGTAGGTACGTACCAACCGACCGACTGCTATAAATTAATTTAGTAAAGGCAATGTTGAAATGAACTCACCAATCTACCTATATTTTTTGTACTTCCGTTATTAATTGAATACAATATTTTATGATATCCGTTAACTATGTTCAAGTAATTGTCAAAATCTTAACATTGATACAATCTGTAAAAACTGTTAGGTCAACGAACGGAATGACAAAGATGAATTGCTATTTCATTGTAAGCCATTTTTGCTTCCTTCCTTCTCCATCGGGCAGCCCGCTGGCATATGGAGAAACAGCGAATGGTTGAAGATGTTTACCACTTTCTCATGGAGTGTGTCCAGGGAGCATATATGAGAGAAAATTTGTGTAGAACTTATAAATTCAATGTTTTAAATTTAGCGTCTCAGCGGCGCCAACATCTAGCCCAGCTAGAAAGCTCCGCCATTCTGTCTATGGGCTATATTTTAAGGATAGATCCAAGGACATAAACTTGGCAATTCTTATGGGATGGGACTGACATAATCATGTTAGTCATGCACGTCTAAATGTCACCAATAAAAACCAGAATGGAAAAAAACAAATGTTTTACTTTTAAATCAAATCAAAATTGAATTTCACGTCTACCCAACTACCTATATTTATTTTGTTTATTTGTATAAATTACTGTACCCAATCTCCTGAAGTCTTTCTTTCTTGCCAAATAATTAGCACTAAAATTGCGCTTATAAGTACTTGAACGAATATATTTAACTTTATTTTTGATTTCTGGTTTTAAGTAGGTAATGCAGTACATGATTGCAGTCCTTTTCTCGTGTGGAAAGGTCGTGCCTTCAATAGTGGCAACGCCAAGGTAAACTGGTAATATTTTGGAGCAGGCGCCTGTAAAATTATATCTGTGCCAAGTAAGTAAACGATCGATCGACCTATCCAAACCAATGAACCTGAGTTTTATCTTAGTTAATGCGTCACAAAAAGTCGATATTTGAAGTGGTACACAATACACAGGAATATAGGTAGGTACTAGGTACTTTGTTAACGTTGTATGATGTTTGAACAGTTTACCTACGTTCGGTGCAAGTGGGGTTATCATATAAAAATTTGAAAAAACCTTACCGAAAACATGATATTTCAGTAAATTTCGGGAAATTTTAGTCACCAAATTCGAACAACGCCTCGATCATTACCTACTGCTTGAAGATCAATATAATATTTCTTCAAGTCACAATAAAATTTGTTGGTACAGCTGGAATAAGAACTATCCACATATTATTATTGTTTATTTTTATTATGATGATAATATAATAACATTTGATTTCAATACAGCTGTAACCAAACTTAGGCCCGCTTTTATAATTTGAACATCTGCTAAACCACGGGTTAAAAATCATGCGACTTTAGGGTTGATTTTATGGTAAAAGATATTCCTAATAATATGATGAATACAATGACCCCATATTTCGTTTTGTAATCCCATATAAAGAAGTCGCTCATGCAAGTGGGTGATATTTTGGCAGCTCAAATTTTCTAATTATCGTTAAGTAAGTCGTGTCTGCTACTTTTGCCCGACCAAAACAAATAAAACTTACGTCCCAGCATCATAGACTATTAATTATAGTTTTTGGGATTCCATCCATAGTAGGTACTAGAAGAAACCCTTGTAAAATCGTTACAGCCGTCCATCCATCTTAGTTGTTTAAAACATTCTAAGTTCTATAGAAATATTAAAATTAATGCATGAAACACAGCTTTTACACAGCAGCTTTTACTTTTTTGATGCTTTGCACAGGTTTTAATAATAGTTCTCAATGTTAACAGTATTAAGTTACACATTCAAACATTGCTCGAGTACTCACAACTCTCACAAGACTGCTTTCATATATTATATTTGATTACACGTATTAGTCGCATTACATCGCCCAAGCTTAAAAATCCAGACAAAGGTCTTTAAAGTCCGAACATAATATCCGGACAAATACGGACGATGGTAACCCTAGTGCAAGGCTTTTTAATCGGGATACCGTACGTGTATACATATTGCACTTAGGTGAATTACTAAACGCCACAGTAAATTTGCACCGAACAAAAAGATAAACAAGGAAGAGAGTTAATAAAAACATTTCACAAAACTTCTGACATTTATCAGTGACATTGATTAAATACAGGCAGGGCGCCTATGGCGTCACGTGAAGAGAATTTGAAGGGAGTCCGGTCTTTGAATTATTTTTAATTTGGTTCGTAAACGCGTTTCCGCGATGAGAATAGACTGTTGAAACTCTGTCTTACAATATTTACTGTGAGTGCGAAAAAGCAGTTAATCAATCGAATTTTTGTTTAGATATTTAGTAAGCTCGGAGGGGAAAAGGTTGCCAAACATAGATACCCATAAACCTAATAATATTACCTCTTACTCACTTGCTCTCTCTCTCTCTCTCTCTCTCTCTCTCTCTCTCTCTCTCTCTCTCACACACACGATAAAATATGGAATTGGCAGCTATGTCATTATTTTAGCTGAATGCATTCCGCGAATCACTTGGTGCAACTGAAAATAAACAATATTTTATGACTGCCCTTCCTTGCAAATGCAATAGAAGATATCTATAGCTGCAAAGGTTTTTAGATACCTACGCTAGATTTTACAGTTTCTGCGTAGTTTCTATTAAATTTCCATGATGATCCATATTTAGAAATTATTAGGAAAATATCTGTCATTCGTCAAGCTTCACATGAGCTTAACGACAGCAAGATTGATGACATCATGGCTGTAAATCACAATTTAAAATTACTAAATAATTATTTGTGACATCATTATAGTATTAAAGTTTGTATTCATGACATACTTATTGTAGAATAGTGATTTAATTTAGGTACTTTTATCATACCAACGTTAGAGCATAACAATTGATTGTATGGCCTCAATACAAAAGTTTTGTATATATTGGCCGAATGCCCACAAGCTGTGGACACGCTGACGCTGACCGATGTAGTATAATATAATGTTAATGAAAATGCTATGAAGTGTAATAGTTTCGTTATTCCTGAAGTATTCCTGTATATATTATAAATAAAAGATAGTAGATACTTACTAATTCTATGTACTTACAACCTAGTTAGAAGGTACATTACCTTAATTTTAAACATTAAGAAAATGTAACTTTTACTGAAAACTATCCACTAGTTTGTGTTTATATTTTCACATTTAATTAGATTCATCTATCTACTCTGAAGATAAAGACAAATACAAATAAAGTTTGATTAATTTAAATAATATATATGCTAAATATTGATCCAATTCCATTATAAATGATTGCTAAATAAAATAATTTTAATGAGTTTAATTATGATGTTCGACATTGAATTTTTCGATCAAATTTTTAATGATATCAATGATTCTGGCACTGCTTCTTAATTAGCATAGTGGCTAAACAGGTATTTACATGTGATGTGAGTTATATAAGGTACTTGTCAGACTTTGTCTGCATAAGGTAAAAAAATTAATTATAAAAAAACTAATAAAAAACTAATTCTGAAAAGAGCTCATAATTCACAAACCGCGGGACAATTTTTTATCAAACAGCCAAAAATGGCGACAGTGAAACCTGTATTTAGATGAAAAAACCTCACTCAAATCAAACCAGCCATTTTCAAAAAAGGGCAAGAGACACGAAGGCCCTTGCGTGGTTGGGATGGTGCTTGCGTAGTTTTTGTAAATTGTATTCCTATAACTGCATATAAATATATGAGTTTTGGAAAGAAACCTCTTATCCTAAACTCATATAAATAAATTGAAATACCTAAAAGTGCAAAAAAATAGACAGGACAACAAAACTAAAATATTGGCGTTTTACCTGAAATAAAACGCTTATTAAACTACTTACCTTATTCGAAGCATAAACAATTGAGATAGGCATCTATCTCTTTCCTGTACCTTTTCCTTACGTTTCTAGTGGTATAGCTCTGTCTCGCTTACACGTTACGTCACCAGGGGAGAGGGGAGTGCGCCTCTGTGGGCGCGCGACCCGGTCTTGCTCATTGGATGATTGACTTTATGTCACCAGGCAGAAATTACAGTATGCTTCGAATAAGGTAAGTAGTTTAATAAGCGTTTTATTTCAGGTAAAACGCCAATATTAAACCACTTGACCGTTATTCGAAGCATAAACAATTGAGAAGTGTCTGTTATCGCCTGGTGACGCTAGTGATGAACGCCAATGTGATGTGGAGATCAAATAAAGAAAGATGTTTAGTACATATTATTGTGAAACATGTGCTTTATTTTCACAAATATTCATAAGATAGGTAGGTAACCAAAAATAATGATAATTATAAGTTGCTTGAATTTTTTACGGATCCCTTTTTAGTTAATTAGGTGGGTAGGTTAGTAGTGATAGTTACGAATAGTTATAATTAGGTTATGACAGTTAGCTTCCTGACGTGAAGCGGAAAGTCATGATATAGTGAAGGTGGTCATATGACTAATTTGTCAACCCTGTTAAGATGGGTATCAAATGAAAGGGCTTGAAGAGTACAAAACGATAAAGTGAGTGTCTGTCTGACTGTCATCGTACTAAATTCAATATGGCCTTTGCTCCAGTATGGCGGATTATATTTTTATTTGCATAAGTTAAGTAACTTATTGACCCGTAGGACTACAAAGCCATAATAATTATGTTCTAATGATTTTACATAATTTATCATTGACAATCCTAACCAGATTAACATTTCTAAGCAGAGTTAGTCTGCACAAATCGTGGATTTGTCACGACTGATTTTTCTCTCGGCAAAAGAGACACAAAATCATTAATATTCCATGCACACGGGTAATTGTGATTGATTAGTGCACGTGAATTATTTGCATTACAAAGCGTTTAGACTTCAGACTTGTGTAACATTAAGGTATTATAAGATAGAACACAAGTCAGGTCTGAGCCCGTGGGGTTCTCAGGGTTAATTTTACTAGTTCTACACCAAGAACACCAACGGTTCCATGCGGGTTTGTAAGTTCTGAGGGTGGTCAATAGCCTTACAAATTCCTATTTGAGCATTATCCCAATTATCTAAATTCTGTGACTACCCCGTCATTTCCACACCTCCAAGACTAGATCCTGGACACGGGGGGTGGCAGTCTCTAATACTTGACTCAGATTCTGTATCGTCAACGGTTGGGTAGAGCTCTGGATTTGAGGTCAGCGCGCCAAAATACTCTCTCCCAACGTGGCACCACTATGCAAGTAAACTTATCAAGCCTGATTGAGGTAACTCAGGGGTATTAAAAACGGGGGCGGAAACACCCATGCCAGATCGAATTTCCAAGCTATCGAGTAAGCGTCGTGGGCTACAGTTTGATAGTCGTTCTGATCTTTCGACGCGTAATTCGGCGTAATAAAGGACTACGTGGGCGTTGCTGGAAGCAAACAGGTCCACTTGTGGGACACCCCATTTCATAAATATTATATTGGTGCAATCGGACAACAGGTGCCACTCTGGGGCCTGGCGAAAACGAGACATATGGTCGGCGTGGTTGTTGTACCTCCCCGGAATGTAATACACATTGATCTATGAGGCAAACAATGTCGTAAGTTATGTCCATCAATCGAGAGGATTTGGTTCTCCCTTCGTGGCGTAGATATGCTACTACCGTACGATTGTCGCATTATATATTATAGTGACTGGACTGATTCAGATACAGGGCATGACCCTGAAAAACTTTCAAAATTGCCAGCATCTCTTTTACATTGCAGTGAAAGTTTTGCTCGTTCCGAGACCAATTTATGGGGATAAAAACTGGTTGTCCATCTGTGCGCCCCAAACCAGATCGGAAGCGTCTGTCGTAATAAAATGTGTCGCTGGTGGATGGTGAAAAATTGATGGGTGACGCAAATTCTGAGTGCACCACCGTAGGTCGTTGCATCTACAGGCACTGTGTAAGCCATGACAGTGTTGTTCAAATCTAGCGTGTTCAGAAACTTCAAAAGAGCTCGATAATGTAATCTCCCCCTTTGAATAACAAAACTCGCGAAATTTAGTGCACCTATTACACTTTGCAACTTTTTTAGTTCTGCCTTCCCCAAATATATGATTTCGCAAATCTTGACTTGAATAGCAATGACTTTTTCCATTGGCAAACACTTGAGGTTTAGCCAAGGATCCCATAGTATTCCAAGGTAAACTATGGATTTCTTTGGTTCGAGGATGGACTTCTCGAAAATTGATCTGCCAGCTCAGATATTGCAAGGTCTTTACTAATAGACTCACGTGGCTCGCGAGAATTTCAGGGTCTTGATGAGCAAGGAAAAAATCATCTTCATAGATGATTGAATTTTTTTGAAAAAAAATGATTGAAAAAAGTCATCTCCCTAGATGATTTTTCCTTGCTCATAAAAAAAAGTAAGAATTCTAGTGTTCCTACACTAGAATTCTTACTTTTTTGCTTCTCATTACTTTGGCAATCCAAACTGGAAAATGTTTTCGGAGCTGCGCTTAGACCAAAAGGTAGTAAGCAGAGCTGGTTTTAGTATATAAGGCGCAAAAATCGTCTGTGAGACTCTGCTACCTTCAAATGAAAATACGCTTGTGATATTATGTCCAGTTTGTACATCACAGTACAGTGTTGCACATCCAACCATGGGGCTGAATGAAATCTGAACTCTAAATACATTTATCAGTCTGAAGGGATCGGTCAGCACGAATTTGTTCAATGCTTTTAGATTAAAAATCGGTCGAGCCGAGCTTTGCTTTTTGCTACTAAAAAGAGGGTAGATAAAAAACTTGGAGCTTGACTTGCAATTTTCAGAATTCCTTGATTCTTAACTTTCCTGACAATTGATGTCATTTCTATTGACACAGGCGTGTGAAACGCCTTGTTGTCTAACCTGGGCATGATCAAGGGAGGTTTTTGTTGAAAAGGTATGCGGTACCCTTGAATTATTTGAATGAGAAATTCTGGCACTTGCATTTTTCTCCAATGGTCGACAAAATTCGATTACTGACCGGCTTTAAATACCCTCATGTTACTTACTTCTTTTGGCACTGAAGCTCGAAGGTGATGACCTTCACTTATGACCGCCATGCCTGTGGTCTTGATACTTTTGGTTCTGTCTTGCCTCGCGAGAGCGATATTAATTGTGGCAACACTCCCCCGAGGTGGGTTGTGCCATGCAAGCCTCATACACGACACGAGGCATGCCCTGCAGAGTGTCCTTGCGAAGGGCATTGCATATTTTTCAAACTGTCAACCTGCGAGGGGGAATTCCAGGTCTGGCAGCCGTAACCTTGTGAAGGCATGTGTGTGTTATACCTACCCTGTGAGGGTACTTGAGAAATTGGATATTGCCCTTGCGAGGGGCGTATTGGCCATTTTCCAACCTGCGAAGTTGAAGTTATACCACCAGCTGATCTAGAAACAGGCCTGAAAGCCTTTTTGATACCGCCAGCTTTTTCTAACGCATTAACTAACTGTTTCGAGTTTAATAATTTAGCCTTAGATGAAGGTATTGTACTAGGTCTGCCGAGACTTTGTTGTAGCTAAATTTATTCTTAAGTTGTTCTATTTTGCGCTCAGAGCGGCGGCGATTACTTTTGCTCCCCCTTTTTTTGTGATGGCGGCGACACGCATGCTTACGCTTTGATTTTCGTTTAATGGAACTAGTTGACGAACTAGAACTACTATCAGAGCTGTTATATTATAACTGCTGCTGCTTGCGCGCTTTCGCTTCCTGACACTATATTTATTTTTCGTGGCAGTCTTGGAAGAACCAGCAATCGACTTTCCTAACGAGCATTCAATATCCATATCTAAAAAAAAAAAGGTTATTAAAACTTAAACTATTTATACAATCGAACGGAAAACCGTTTATCTAAAAGATCCTTGATTAATTACAGTCACTAGAAACGAATTAATTCACATAAAAAATTGTTCACCAATTTTTAAAAGGAAAAGAAATGACGGTTGAAGTGAAAAAATAATAATTAAATATTCTCACCTGCTTAGTAGCGACCGTCACCGGCAAGGAAAAGAACGCCAATGAGCAAGACCGGGTCGCGCGCCCACAGAGGCGCACTCCCCTCTCCCCTGGTGACGTAACGTGTAAGCGAGACAGAGCTATACCACTAGAAACGTAAGGAAAAGGTACAGGAAAGAGATAGATGCCTAACTCAATTGTTTATGCTTCGAATAACGGTCAAGTGGTTTAATAAAAAAAATTAAGTCTTGGCGGGTCAACGTAGTGTAAAAATTTGGTCCTACCCTATGCCTAATTTAAGCCCTCAAGTACATAATTACATACATACATAATTATATAGGTATACTATGTTTGAGTAGGTACATATGTACTATATACCTACTTAACTACCAATAATTCCAATCATTCTTTTGGAACGAGCTATATAATTATTGTAACGGTAGATAGCCTAGCATTTTAGCAAGGAAACTTGTTTTTGGTCAAAGCTTACAGCACCTGAGTTCAGCTTACATAAAAACCTATAGGTTTTTTTAAAATAGATTTACACTAAACTTGTGATAGGTAAATTAATAATATGTTTTTGTGCGTGGTAGGGACCGATTTAGGATACCCATCGTTCTATTATGTTAATTATGTACAAAGAAGAATAATGTACCTACATTTACATCGATGATTATGTAGGTACAAAAAAACGTAGAATTGGTATTTTATTATTTAACATAAATATCATAAATTATTATTAATTATCATCGGCAGCTCATTCAGCCCACTGCATTACAAAGCCTCCTCCCAATTATTCCTGTTATTGCGCTAATCTCGCCCATGTGTTTCTGCAAAACTTGTGCATAATAGTTGTTGCATTTTTGCAACCTTCCGCCGATTTTTGTTCATTCATTTCCTTCCCTTCCTCAACCCTTGTTTTGAAGGTCATTGTCATTTTGCAATGTTGCCCGTACATTACAACTTTTTTGCGAGTATAATATGTCATGGATCTGTTTTTAAATCGTTGGAATAGGTAATCCATGTGATTCGTGTACTAAATACTAAATGTTTTAATATTTTCTTTATTACTGCTGTGCCGGAACATCGAAGCAATAAAACCATTATAATTCAAGGAAACCAGCTCGGTCACCATGGTCTCTCTTGCTCGAGAAGCGCTGGTCGTATTGGCCGACACGCTAGCCTGAACGACATCATACGCAGGGCTCTTTCCACCGCCAATGTCGCAGCTGTGCTCGAACCGAGTGGTCTTGCGCGCGACGATGGAAGGAGGCCTGACGGTATGACACTTGTGCCCTGGAGGTTGGGGCGGCCCCTTGTATGGGACGCAACTTGTGTCGATACTTTGGCGCCGTCACATCTTCCTGAGGCACAGGGTAGGGCTGGCGCGGCTGCCAATTCGGCAGAGCAGCACAAGCGACGCAAATATGCTAACCTCGGCAGTGGTTATATATTTGAGGCGTTTGGGGTCGAGACATTGGGCCCTTGGGGACCGGGAGCTCACCTCATTTTCAAAAATCTTTCAGAGCGCCTGGTTAATGCGACGCGTGACCAAAATGCTGGCGTGTTTCTGGCTCAACGCATAAGCATTGCCATTCAACGTGGTAATGCCGCCAGCATGCTGGGTACGCTGCCAACTGGTAGTGGGCTTGAGCATTTAGATTGTCTTTAGACCTTCAACGGTCTATGGGCAGTCTAACTGTATTTGTAGTTTTAGTTATAGCTTGTATTATGTTTAGTTAATAAAGGCACTTGCCCAGAAAAAAAAAAAAAAAAAAAAAAAAAAAAGGAAATCAATGGGTATCAAATTAAACCGGCTTACGTCATTCTGGCCCAGTCATGGCAATATCTGAACTTACGCGACTAAGTTACGTAGGTTAGCCAATCCTACATTTCTGATTATAAGCAAGAACTTCTCCGATTCGTCCGGTTTCTGAGCTGTCAGTTTTCAAGAAAATTTTTCGGAGACGGTGGGTGGCTGAGAAAAATCGTAATAAATATTGAAACCTTTTCATTTCTAAGTGTAAATGTACTTAAAATTTTAAAGTATTATCGTTATTGTGCTGTGTTTATAAATTCTTCGCTGTCGAGTGTTGTTTTGTGCTGATTTTATCGGTTTCAAAGTGCAGTAGCCTCAAACATTCTTTGCATACATTCTGGTGTTAGTTTTCTATGCTACCAGATGACCTCACCTATTTTCTGGCCAGATTTTGTTTGTGAACTGCTCATGTGTGAGAAAGGTCCCTATTCGTATTAGAAAAATTAAAAGTTAAGTTTCCATAGAACATTTTGACTCAGTTGAACTACTGACCTATTTATTCTAAATAACAGTTATTTGCCTTTGATGTTATCATACAGAATTGCAGTGGGTTGGGCAAGGCATCTTTTCTATCATTATCAACTAGAATAGTTCATGTGAACTGAATTGTTCTATAACCTACTAGCTGACCTGACAGACGTTGTCCTGTCCTGTTAGAATTGTCAAACACGCAAAGTTAAAATTGTAAATCTTACTATTTACACCTTGGGTTACATTATTGGAGTTTTAGTAAGGAACCCTATTTAAAAAAAAAAATATAGCCTATGTTACCCGGGGGTAGTGTAGCTTCCCAACAGTGAAATAATTTTTCAGTATATCAGTAGTTTTAGAGCCTATTCAATGCAAACATATCCTATGTAACTGCAAGTCTGCATTTACATATCCTATGTAAACTGTCCACCTTCTAAACTATTTCAAAATAACATTTCAGCATTCTATAAAGCTTGCTCTTATTCCAAACATAAACAAAATATTATTATTATCAGTCAAAAAGATAACACATGATAAGTATTTACAATGCCACAGCTTATCTGTTGTAGAATAATTAATCTAACTGAAAGGAATGAGGTGACAATAATTATTCGAAATACACTCCAGTGTGGGTGAGAGAGAGATGATCATTTTCTGTCTCGCTGTCCTAGGCCTCTGCGACATCACAGCTACCTCGCATTAAGAGCTCATGAATCGTCACTTCCTATGCTAGCATCTTCCCAAGCTAACCCAGTTTGAAATAAAGAATATTAACAATAGACAGGGTTTCCACCTTTTTTTTTAAATAGTCGGGAAAACCGGGACAAGTGGGGTCCGTCATCGTTGACAACAGAGGTAATAATAGCCAAAATCGTCCTTACGTAATCATGAATGGCCCTTTAGCCGATGCATTTTATTTTGCGACGCGTCATTATTCTGCGTATTTGAACAAATTGAGTGATCGGCGCATGTTATAAAATTATAGGTTATCAGGATACTGGACAATGGCATCGATTCTAATGCTCTCTAAACTAAACTACTAAATTTGACAGCTCTAAAATTGTTGCCAACCCTCTCTCACATATTAAAATGAAAAGAGAGGCAGATAATTAAAAGACAGAATAGGCCTCATTGAGGCCTCTTTTCATTTTAATATGTGAGAGAAGGATGGCAACAATTTTAGAGCTGTAAAATTTAGTTTAGTTTAGAGTGCATCAGAATCGATGCCATATCATCTAAATCAGGACTGTCCTGGCAAAATCGGGACAGGTGGGCCCTGGAGTTGGATGACAGAGTACCTCCTCATATATTAAATATTTTTTTAAATGTTATTGTCACAAAACAAATGTTTGCCATTTCTGTTTTCTGAAATACCGGTGTATGGCTCTGAGTCGCTGAATAAGAAAACAGAAACGTAAAGTACTCTGGTGCCTAATTATCACATTGAAGTGTATGATGTCACAGCGGCAGAATAATCTGAATGGCCTCCGTTACTACCGACAAAGTCAGTATTATTCTCATCGTAGAACAAATTAGTGGCCTGTTGTGTTTTAAGGTGAACAATGGATTTGAATTGAGTATTTTTTTTATGTTAGTGTGAACCACCAAATTCTCTCTATTACATTTAAAAATGTCTGGTGTGAATCAGATTTTGTAAATATTGATTTTTATAACGATTCTATTGAAGATGTCAACCTTCACTGTCAACTTAGTAGTTTGGGAAGTCCCACTAGTCCCATTGTGTAGTTACTTATACTATTTCGACCCAGTAGTCCCATGGGACAAATGACATCAATATTTCGGACACAGTAAATTTTTTGCTATTCAAATCTGAAGTGAAGGTATAATAGTAGATTGTTTCACAAGGGATGAAGGGATCTGACACACATGATATTTTGGTACCTGACGAGCGAAACGAGGAGGGCGCTAATAGTTTGAGGGTGTAAAAGTGTGTCTAGTGTTACCTCTCATAAGAGGCAAAGTGATATTTACCGCCAGCATTTTGAGTCACCAATGACTGAATGAAAAATCATAAAATTCCGAATCAGCCAAACATTTATCTGTACTAATACTACTTATATTATAAAGAGGAAAGATTTGATTGTTTGTTTGCATTGAATAGGCTCCGAAACTACTGAACCATTTTGAAAAATTCTTTCACTGTTGGGAAGCTACACTATCCTCGGGTGACATCGGCTATATAAATTTTTTGAAAAATAGGGATCCTTACTAAAACTCCAATAATGTAACCCAAAGTGAAAAAAAAATGACTTACACCCGTGCGAAGCTAGGTGCGTTGCTAGTCTAACATAAACACAGCACAAACGAAAATTGCTACAAAAAATCCTAACGAAAAAATTCTCCAACAGTCCAGCCAAAATGTCCTAGCGAATGGTGATATAGACAGTAGTGTAGTGATTTGGCCGCAAGATGGCGGTACAAAATGGTGGCGCGGATTTTAGCTCCATGATTTCCGGCGCGGGGAGACAACTGTTGAACCAAGGAGGGCAAGCTTTACTTCAGTACGGAGCCCAGGCTATAGGAAACATAATTAATGAAGTATTCCAGAAGAAAGAAGTTGAACAGAAGAGATTTCTGCCGAGCATTAAGAATTATAAAGTGGTATGTGTTTTTAGATTAAACCTTAATATATGCTTCAAATTTGACGATTTGTCCTCACAAGTATTCAAAAGTAGACCTTTAAAATCAATCAATTGACATTATTTCTTTATGTATAATAGATGTTCTTGAAATATTTTATTCGGATGTGTTCACCGATACACGATTAAGGAAAGTTGGCTACATAGGAAAAAATCGTAAACTTTCCTAAAAACACCCGTTTTTACGTTCCCTTCGATGGATGGAATCAACTTCATTCGGATTCTATAGAAGATATTTTTATTAAAAAAATTGTGTGTAATCCTTACAATCATTAATTAAATACTTAAGTGATCATAGTTTTTTGTAAAAGCGTAAGATTATATGTAGAAAAGACACAGGCCTTATCTCAGAGAGAGAGGATAGGCTAATCCACCATGCTGACCCAGTGCATGTAGGTGGATGTCATGTCTTTAAACTTTCGAGGTTCTTGGACATATCAGTTTCCTTACAATGTTTACCACCACCGATGTTGAGCGATGCAAGCGAGCACTTTTTTGCTTTGCTTCGTCGGGTAAAAAGCGGTGTAGTGCGGGTTAGGTTGGCGCGCGTACGTATGCATGTATGCATACTCAACAGCCAATCGCACCGACTAGCACCGTCGAAATCACTGCGTATCCCTCCAAAATCTTACACAATACGCTCATTTTACCCTTTGTTTTTTATATAGAATAGATCTACGTTTGGCCACCAACTCGCCTGATGGTAAGCGATATTGCGGCCGAGGATGGAACACGTTGATCTAGAAGAAATCTATTATAGGTAGCACATCAGCAGCCATTAAACGTCCACTGCTAGACAAAGGCCTTCCTCTTAGAGAGGGGTGTTGCCATAATCCCCAGGCTTGGCAGGCGGCTTGGGTATCGCCGATTACCGTGTACTAATAGGACGCTGCTGCCCATCCTCCGGTGGTTCAGGTCGCAGTTTTAGGACATACCCGGGTTCTTTATTAGTTCATTTATCATAGGTTTAACATTTGGTTGTAACCTTCGATCAAAATAGTATGAATGGATTGGCCATAACCATTGAACTTGCTCAGTAAAAACGAGTCAAAACCGTCGGACATAACCTTTAACACCTAATTATTTATAACCATGTACATTACATTGGTTACAATAAAAAAACATACAGTCGAATTGAAAACCGCCTCTTTTTGGAAGTCGGTTAAAAAATAGATAGCGGTTTTTTGTTGTGTTTTTACACTTCGGGAAAGCACATGAAGGCATAATTTTGTCAGATGTTTCGTTCTCATGTAACAATAGTCGCGTGTTGCACTTCCTACGGCTATAGACCGACTGAAATAAAGTGAGCGCCGGCGCTCATTGTGTAATCTTCAAAAATGCGCTTCTTCTGGGCCCGTCCATTCATTTTATTTTGGTCGAAGGTTGTAACGCGAATTTTCGTCCTATTTTTAATGGTGTGCACCCATGCTCTCTATTCCGAGAAATAAACAAGCCACATTGTTGTTTCCACGCTGGCCTTGTACAAGAATACCTACTGGTACTGCCCAATTGATAAATGATATCATGACGTGACTAGCCATGCGATCTACGGACGTGGCTCTTCATTAATTGAACTGTACGTCGCTAAGGACTCGAGCAATTTTATATAATTATTTACTTGCCACGACCGCGGCTGGTTGACTTCCGAATATCGCGGCCGCGCGCGACTGTTGCGACAATACTACACACTATAAAAATGTGTGGCTTCCGAGGTCGTCAGACGCGTGCGGCCGGCGACTGACGTCGTCATACATTTTCAAATCGCATCAGCCGCGCCGCGCGCGTTAGACGTGCGTTAGACGCGCGCGGCTGCAATCGGCCGCGATGCACGGAAGTCTACCTTTAAGGATTAAAGGTTAAAGAATTAACGATAAAGGATTGATTGGATTGAATACCGATTGGGCATTTATCTTTAGAATAACATTGCATTACATATTATTGTATTATCCGGATCGAACCGGAAGACGCAGCGTAGGTAGGCCTCCCACTAGATGGACCGACGACATAGTGAGAGTCGCTGGCATCCAGTGAATGCAAAAGGCAGGCTGTCGTTCAGTGTGGAGGTTAAAGGGGGAGGCCTATGTTCAGCAGTGGACGTCTTCTGGCTGATGATGATGATGACATATTATTAAGCAATTTTCGTGTCGATATGTTATATAATGGCGGAGGAGAAAGAAAATTTAAAAATAACGAATTTTGAGTGCAGAGCTGAGGATCGAACCGGGTGCCGTTAGATTGTAAAGCGCACATGCTCCGCTCGGCCACCATCGCTATCTAACCCTAAAAATGCTGCTTCCTACTGAAATACTGACACATAGGACGCTCCGCGGCATGCTTTGTTCGAATTTTCGAAGGTACATGACCTCACTTGCCAATTTAGGCGTGGGACAGGTTAAATCGACGTTAGTTTGGTCGCCCACATGGCTTATCGGGTTTTTGGGGTCAATGTTTTAAAACCATTAGGTAATTTATCTAATCTTCGCGCTCTGTTTTGACTAAAATATACCTATACCTACAGTAGCTGATTGTCATCATCATCATCAGCCAGAAGACGTCCACTGCTGAACATAGGCCTCTCCATTTAACCTCCACACTGAACGACAGTCTGCCTTTTGTATCCACTGGATGCCAGCGACTCTCACTATCTCGTCGGTACATCTAGTGGGAGGCCTACCTACGCTGCGTCTTCCAGTTCGTGGTCTCCACTCAAGAACCTTTCAATCTTTCCCTTCGGTTATCGGTTCTTCGAGCGATCGAATAGTTCATTGTATTGATTTCGAATTAAGTAGAAGGCCTGCACACTACCCATTCCTCGCGGAAATCCAAATATTCGTACTCAACGATTACGAATACGTTTAGGGTTCCGTAGCCCGACAAGTAACCCTTATTTTAAATTCGTTCTGTCGTGTATTTGCGTTAGTCTATTATAATTCGAGGCCATTTCAATCTTTATTTGCAAAACTGTCCTGGGGAAGACCCAAACGCCGACAGGAAGCTACCAATCATGGTGGTTGGCCACTAGACGTAAATCTAGCCTTTTTTAAGTCAGTTCAAAATGGCCTCAGTGCGTGAGCCTGAGCTTTTTGGCTTTTTTATTTCGTAGTTAATCCGCCGTAACATAACATATCCTGTGAAAATTTCAACTGGCAGCTATTACGGTTAGAAAGATACAGCCGGCGAACGGATGGACAGACAAAGCGTATAGTTTAGTAAAATAGGGTCCCGTTTTTACCCTTTGTGTACGGAACCCTAAAACTCGCCAAATATTACAGGTTAATGGCTCTGAACGCTTTTCAAGTGTATTATAAAAATAGATTAATATTGACAGCGTGCCAAACTAGATCGTACACATGATGATACCGGCACTTGTCTGCTGGATTTACAAAATAAACAAAATGTGTAAAGTAAATAATTGTGGCACTAAGTAAAGTTCACGTCGCGTTCTTATATATATATATTTATTTATTTTTTAAATATAAATAATACGCTTGTATCGAATCCGAAATGTGGAGATCCGTAGACGAACGAAAGTCATCGGCATAGCCCACCGGATTAGCAAGTTGAAATGGAAGTGGGCAGGGCACATATCACGCAGAACAGATGGCCGATGGCGCCGAAAGGTTCTGGAATGGAGACCACGGACCGGTAAGCGCAGCGTGGGACATCCACCCACAAGATGGACAGACGACCTAAAAGAGACCGCAGGGAAACGCTGGATGCAGGCGGCTTCCAACCGGCCCTTTTGGAGATCGATGGGGAAGGCCTATGTCCAGCAGTGGACGTCCTATGGCTGAAATGATGACGATGATGATGAATAGACCCGGACCCGGGTATGTCCTAAAACTGCGACCAGAACCACCGGTGGATGGGCAGCAGCGTCCTATTAGTACACGGTGAACGTACTGCGATCCCCAAGCCGCCTACCAAGCGTGGGGATTATGGCAACACCCCTCTTTAAGAGGGAGGCCTTTGTCCAGCAGTGGATTTTTAATGGCTGCTGATGTGATGATGAATAGGCTTGCGTTTGACCACCATCTCGCCTGATGTTAAGCGACGATGCTGTCTACGTTGGAGCACGCTTGCCTAGAAGAAACCGATTCACTCGTAATTTGAAGACACCCAGATTGTGACCATCGGGGAACGCATTCAGGCAGCGCATTCCACAGAGCATTTAATCATCATTATCAGCCCATTTAAGTCCACTGCTGGACGTAAGCGTCCGGAGGCACGCCACTCAGCCTGATCTGTGGCTTTTCCCTTCAAAGCATTAATTGCCAACAGCGGCCGCCATCGCCAAAAAAGCCATCCTCATATTATAGATGCGTGGAAGGCTCGCACTGTTCGATTTCATCGATTGCTTCTGCCGCGCACCTGTAATAGTGTGTAAATCTAATCTAAAACATTTAGAATTTTAATGGAAGAAAGACCTTGAAAATCTACTGGTAATCAGTTAGAACCCTTTTAAGGGCGGCCTCAGTATCGGCCATCTGTTACAGTGTTGCCGGCACTCAAACAAGAAAAATTCCGAAACCGAATTTGAAATTACCCGTTTTGACTGAACTAGCAAACACCCCCCCAAATATCTGGGTCCACCGCTGTCGAATTTCAAATTAAAACTTGATATTACCCTACAAAGCCTACGCCCCGCCAAGTTTTTCTGAACTAAATATCTTTGAAGCGATGGCCACCGGATTACCCGAAATTACCTACCAATTACCCGTTTATAGCCGAAACTATACGAGTCGGGTAAAAATAGACCGTGCCGGCAACGCTGATCTGCTATGGCATGCTATCTGCCATGCCCACTGCCACTTCAACTTGCCAATCCGGCGGGCTATGTCGGTAACTTTCGTTCGTCTATGGATCTCCTCATTTCTGATTCGATCTCGTAGAGAAACCCCGAGCATAGCCCTCTTCCCGCATTAAGCTCTAAGGTAGCCACTAAGCACCATTACCTAGCAATCTATTGTTTCGTGTTTCCGATAACAGCAGTTTGCTCTCAAAAGTTGTCTAGACGAAATCTGTGAGAGGCAGGGAGACAACAAGTCTCCGAGACTCCCCATGTCTAGACAGTTAATGACCCTAGACTCCAAACTACCTTCCATCGACCTTTATGAGTAATCGGTCTATTTCACGTGACGTTTAGTGAGATCGATACTAGCATGGCAAAACCATTAGAATAACGAGAAATAACTACAATGTCTTAAATTCAATAAAAAAAACTTTATAGTTACACAATATCTTGCAGTGTAGTTTAGATCCAGATATGGGCAAGGTGTAGGCACGTAGGACAGGCTGGGGCATTTGCCCCACCCTGGCTGGACTGGCTGATCCTGGCATTAACTATGGGGTGATCGTTTTTTTTTTTTTTTCAAATTAACACCACTTTATACTCAGAATAGTTTTCCTTTAAATTATGGTTTATTTATTATTATACTACACAAATTACAATCTTACAAAACGTTATAAATTCTATTACAGATTCAAATCTGGATTGTAACTATAATAATATTTTTCTTATTAAGTTAAATTCTAGTAAAGATACCTATTACCTATACCCATCGGCATTTTGATGCAATTGAGTTATATTAGATTACATCTGCTAAATCCCCGCTGACTTTCCTCTGTGTCCGGCGAACTGCATCACGATCTGAAAAGAAACTCACTAAGCACTTTTCTTGAACCAATATTCCAGGAGAATGCTTCCATCTCTTTTCCTCCACCACGACCTACTTGCTTCTTATATTTGGAAACATGACATTGTAACAAAACTTACTTCAGATTATGGTTCAACTATACAGAGATACGCGGAAAGGGTGTACTAGTGTACTATTCACATATGTTCTAGATAAATAAAATAATCTTTGATGGACGTTTCGTTATCAGCTTTTGTCAAGTCGCGATAACCTTTATCAATATAAGCATTAACACAACCTTGCTATTCGCATGCAATTTTGAAGCTTAACTTTACTCATAATATACCTTAACCTGGATTAGCTAAATTCGAAAATCCTATAAACAACACTTTATGGGTGGGTGTAGAAATAAATTTCAATGTTATATTTATGAGGTTATCTGAAAGGATGTTTTTATCGCAACGATAACCCATTCCCCTTGAAATTAACGGATTTTTAAGTAAATCCTTCGACACATTAAAGCGAAACTATAAAAAGCGAGTAACGGAAATTTTACATACAAACAAAGTTATTTTGGAGTTCATTAATTTGTCTTAAATCATACATACCTCAAGACTACTTCTAAGTTAGGCAGAAACTTTGCCACTAATTTTGTTAGAAAGAAACATGGAACAGAGGTAAACACTAGCTTACATAGTAAGGTTGATAGACAAATCCGTAACAAAAACTCAAATAGCAAATATCTAACTCTCGCATTAGCGTGGTAGTGCTAATCTAACACTTCGAAAGCATTTGACACCGTCGGTCACAGTTTAGCGAACTTATTAGCTTAAAAGCCACATCAAAACGTATACAATAGACGGTAAATTACCAGTTTATGACTATATCGATCCCTAGTTATAATAAACAACTGCCATCTACTGCCACGCCTGAGTAAGTAACGTGGCGTCCCTCAAGGTATACTCCCGGGACCTATAAAATTTACTCTTGTCTAATTACTTTGTTTTAAGGGTAAAATGGTATTGCAAGCTGTATTTAGCGCTAATTTTGTATCTATATATCGTTATCGCGTTATCAGTTGCATTTGGGTATGACTGGGTTGTATCTCTGATAATATTATTTGGATTGAGTAATGCTAATGATCTCATCTAAGGAAGTATCTCATTTCATTTCATTGTACATTTTACTCATTTCATTTTACATGTACATATTATATTAAGTTTAAATTTTTGTTGTGTAATTTTACCAAGTTTTTCTACTACGTACTTTGATTGACGCAGCGTAGGGAGGCCTCCCACTAGATGGACCGACGACATTGTGAGAGTCGCGGGCATCCAGTGGATGCAAAAGGCAGGCTGTCGTTCAGTGTGGAGGTTAAAGGGGGAGTCCTATGTTCAGCAGTGGACGTCTTCTGGCTGATGATGATGATGATGATGTACTTTGATTGACTTACGTACGTTAGGTATGTGTTTGATGGCATTATTTTTTACCGGATTTTTATCCGATTTAATAACGACTGGCGTGGACCACGTCCACGCCATATTCTTGTAGTATCTTGTTTTTTTTTTACTATCGACCTCCTCATCTTTATCTCACTGCTCTCCCGTGTCTTTCTCTCTCTATCTCTCTGTTTACGCTATCCTATCTAGTCTAGTGCTAATCGGTCCAGAATCCAGATTTGACCTGCAAAACTGTCACTTCCGACGACCAACACTCCGTTTGCTTGGCCTCAGCTGCCACTATTGCAGCTTTATGTTTTTCATACATTATAATAATAGCGTAATTTAGCACTAATTTTAATATTAATTCCGATTGTTTTAGTGATAAGACCGCCTTTTGTGCCTCTGTCGCCTATTTAAAAAAAAAACTTCATGTAAACGTCCTTTCTGCGGTGTCAATAATGTATTGCTGTATTATATTTTATTGTGGAACATTAATTATTTAACTTGAACGTTAAATACTCGCTTCAAACCATAGAGCTTTCTTGTTAGCGTAGCTCTCCATACAACGCGAGCTTTACTCAACTAACCGCGTTGTCCTGTTAATAACGTTAACATACGATCGTACTACATATGCCTCCATTGCACTACATTTAATAGCTTACTCGTTATCACTATCTTTTAGCCAGTCAATACTTTCAGTTATGGACGAGTGGACATTCCGTTTGTCAACGGAGGAAAAAACTTCCGAAAACTGTTCGCGACAAACTTTCGAATTTTATTAGTTTGTGTGTTTGTGTCGCTTTAATAATGAGCTGGGGTACAAAACGAGTGGAATTCAAAAATATTAATGATCTTAACATAATAGAATAGTGGATATAACTATGTAATTTCAGAGTGTAAAAATCGTTTTGTATGTTATAAAATCGATCGATATCCCTTTGATTGAATGGAGAACGCGTGTAGGTAATTTATTCATATACCACATGTGGTGGTTCAATTGTTTCAAGTGGTCTTAAATTTATTTTGCTGAAGATTCAGTGGTTCAGAATCATGTAGGTTTTTTTTTTTGACCATACACAATTATAAACTGTGATGTATGCAGAAATGCATCATAGCTTTGTTTGGTTTACAAATTTATAGAACAACAAATGGTGTTGTGTTCAATGTCATCAACCATTTACCTCTTTTCCAATAAAATAATTTCTAATCTAGTTGCTAATAGGGATAAGTTAACATTTATTGTCCTGAAAACAAAGGATATGAATCACATAAATAACATTATCGCTCTGTAACGGTAGCAAATCAGACATTGACCTAATATATCAAGGATAATAATCCTGGTACAATAAATGATTAGACATTTTTGTTCTCATTATTAGTTAAATCAGTGTTGAAAATACAAGTGCGCGTTAAAATTAGTTTATAATGGCTACGGAAGTGAAAGAAGACGAACATGTCAAGTTAAATAAAGAAGATGTTGGGCATCTCTTTACGTTTTATGCCTCTGGAAATGTGGCTAAAGCGGCTGACTGTTGGAAGCAGAAATCGGTTTCTTTCAAGTCACCGAAATCGGGAAGAATATTCCGACAAAAGAAGAATGCCGAGAAGAGTACGTCGAAAATCGAGGAAAAGGCCAAAGACCGCTTTTCGCTGAACAGACTGTCGAGACTGTTCGAAGACTTGAAGAAGTCTAAAGTGTCTGATTTCGAATACCAGCAGTCTAAAGTGAGACAGGATAGTTCTTACAAACCGTTCTGGGCAACGAGGGTAGTACAAGCTTTTAAAAAAGCTGATAGAAATTCAGCATCATCAAACGTTGAAACGGTTGAAAGTTGCAATGTGGTTAAGAATAAGAAGATCGTTTTCGAAAATGAAAGCGAGCCTATAGGCCTTACAAAAATCGGCGAAGAATCTATTGTTGTAGCAAAGGTCGTACAATCTGTAGAAAGAAACGTTGTAGCAAAAGGCTTCGGTAAAGATATTATTGGTTCGCCAAATGTTTATCTTACAAAAGATGCCAAAATCACTCGCTCTCCAAAATTGGTGCTAACCAAAGATGCCAAAGTGAAGTCTCCGAAGAGGCTCTCGACTGTAGAGTATCATCAGGACTACAGGCTGAAGACGCCTCCGTACTACAGGGGAAGTAAGATGTTCATGCCTACTGGAGAACAGGTTTATTGGGTTGGTAATATCGTAGATCATTTTAAATGTGTTTGTGGAACATCTAAATTTCTACGACAATCTCTTTGAAACATTGATTTACAAATACGTTTACGTTGAGTCTCGTACAAATTTCACAAAAATGTGTCATATTGACAAACAGTAATTTTCGCACATATAATTTTATTATTTTCTGCCCACCACTTTCACATAAATGTAGCCTATGAATAAAAAACTTAAACATACGTAATTATTTAGGTATCAAAAATTTATATTAAAAATCTCCGCGATTGGCACTTCCGATCGTTTTTTTTTATTCCGTGCCCCACGTGACCGCCCATCTATCGCGACAACTAATTTATATCTTATGTTGTAATAAACAATTTAGCTTGCAATAAATGCAGACTGCACAGGTATGGGCTTAGTCTACTTTTGATGCAGACTTTTTGCTGATTCTTAATCCATAGTGTTAAATATTTTATCATTGATATTGTGATGGGACATGTCAGGAGGGCTATTACATTCTCAAAAACATTCTCATAATAACACAACGTAGAATTTTGTCTTGCTCTCTCATTAGCCGAGAGAGCGAGACAAAGCTTAATGTAAGATTAATATAAGAATGCTCTTGAGATTATGGTACGCTACCACACTTTTTTGAGTTTTTTTTTTCCAGTGTTACTTAGCTTATTTCGCGTTCTCTTTACAATAGAGAAAGCGAGAGAACCAAGTCTCCCAATACCTAATACATGATTTACTGTGTAAATTATCTACGTGTATAACATCACTAAAATAAAATTAAAATAACAAGATAAATAAAATATAATAAAAATCACTACCACACGGCGAATTTACACGTTTGCCGCCAGTAGGCTAATCAAAATTTGCCGCCCCTACTGACCTCTACATTTGGATACCCTGATTCACAATCATATTAATAAATAAATAAATGTCAATGAAATTGTAACTTTATGATTTGTGCACTAATTAAACCACCCTTTTCCCGTAAATAATATTATTGTGTACTAGCATGGATATCATTGATAGGTACTAGGACTACTAGGGAATCGTTGTGTCAGTTGTTAGATTATTTTTAAAACCCAACGATTTAGATAAGATCGCACAAGAAATAGGTTTTGGTAGGTTTTGGGTAATAACATGTAGGTATATTATAAATATTTGGCCTTAAATTTGTCGCCCCTAAAATCTGCCGCCCTAGGCTCCAGCCTACTCAGCCTGCTGGTAAATCCGCCACTGCTATCACAGAAGCTAGTTCATCATCATAAAAAGGCCAACTAAGTCCGCAGCTGGACACTTTCCTCTCCAAACTCTGCCGGATCTTGGCTTTTCGCTTTCAGTCACTGTCAACTGCCTTGTATATCTAGTATCAAGGTTTCTTTCGCTTCTTTTACCGATTCGTTGTCTCCACTTGAACAGGTCTAATTCAGCGGTTATTGTTTCTACGATATACATGACCGGTTCACTGCCATTTCAGCTTGTTAAAAACGTCTTATTAATTTAATATTTAAGGCCAGTGTCAGAGAGCCACTGGCCTGTGTTATGTTAATAAATAATCATTAATAACCAAAATTTTTGCCGTACTTAGACAATAATAATGATATTGATAGCTTAAATCTAAATATCATGAAACGTCTAACTTTTGTGTTGTATGTGGTTTTGAAATTCCCAGTAGCTTAACTATGGTAAAAATACCCGGAAAACACATTGTAAAAGAGCCAAGTAATATATACCATTACTCCATTTAAAGAAGGGGCGAGTACTAAACGAGCTGGCGAAATTAGCAATGGCGGAATTATTATGATATGATAATCTACTTCTTTCGAGTTGTTTCATAAATTATACATTTGTTTTTAAATTAAGTTTTTGGACAAAAATTTGGCTATATTCTAATTCAAATAGATTTTTAGTGATAAGATCATAACATGACAAACTTCCGCATTTGAATTATAAGTGTGATATCTAAGTATGTTTGTAAAAATTGGCATTATCTGACTTCCAGCTTGGTGAAACCCGTCCATCGTCTTTCGGGCCGGCAACGTACCAGGACTTCAAAGACATCAGGTCGCGATGCCTCAGCGAAGGCAGGCTGTTCGAGGACCCCGAGTTTCCTGCCATCGACCGCAGTCTGTACTACAAGGAGCGGCTAGACAGGCCTATCACTTGGCTGAGACCTGGGGTGAGTAGTTCCTAGAACCAAACCTAGAATCAAAATGCTGGCGTGTTTCTGTCTCAACGAATAAGCTGGTAACGCTGCCAACTGATGATGGGCTTGAAAATTTGGATTGTCTTTAGACCTTCAACGCAGTCTTAACTGTATTTGTAGTATTGGCTTTTATTTTGCTAAGTTAATAAAGACACTTGCCCTTGTCCATTTAATTTGAAGTCAACTTAATATAACGTAGACCACATCGTCGCTTAACATGAGACGAGATGGTGGTCAAACGCAAGCCTATTAATTATATTAAAAAAAACCTTTTGCCCTCTGATGTGGCTGCAAAACGGATGGCAGGGAACTTATACCGTACCTGGCGGAGTATATTACTATACCATGGCAAAAAAGTAAAAAAACATTCCAATGTTTTCATTTTATCGCACAGTTTTATCGTGACGAATTCAATATTATTCTTAATGTACCTACTATACAGTTAGGTGGAACATAAATCTACGAACTTCGTCTAAAAGTTGTCTGAAATCTGCTATAACGGCAGCGAAGCGAAACGGTGCAGTTTTATTTCCCAAAGTATTTTCACTACTCACGAGAGCCACTCTATGGAATTTCTATATGCAGTACAAATTTACTAGGCGTTGACTGACCCGGTGTCCCAGTTGGTAGTTAACCTGCCTTCTGCGCTTCGGGGCGTGGGTTCGGTTCCCACCTAGGACAAACATTTGTGTTTGTTCTACATCTGGGTGTTAATATCTATTCAAGTATGTATTTATACGGAGTTTAGGATCAGATGACCGTGTGTGCAAAAATTTCCCGAATGTTTATTTGTACAGTGCTAACATCAGTCCTGTTCGCGTTTCAGGAGATCGCTGAGGACCCGCAGTTGTTTGTGGAAGGTTACAGCAGGTTTGACGTGCAGCAGGGCGAGTTAGGTGACTGCTGGCTGCTCGCCGCCGTCGCCAACTTGACGTTGTATAGGAAGTAAGTTCTCACAGCCTCGCAATGACACTTTGTTTAGGGTGCTCCACCAGATATGGAAGGCAAAGCAGAGGCGGATTTACACTTTTTGGCGCCGGTAGGCTATTCAAATTTTGCCGTCCCCACCGACCTCTACAATTCGATACCTTATTTCACAACCATATTTATTTATCATATTCATCCACCATCATGGGTGATTGGGCCATATCTACCACACTGGCTCAGTGCGGGTTGGTGGATTCACATACGCCATTGAATTCCTTCTCCGTACGTATGCAGGTTTCCTCGCGATGTTTTCCTTCACCGAAAAGCCAGTGGTATGAAAATCCGAACATTAACTCCAAAGAGCTCGTTGGTACGGGCCCGAAGTTTGAAACCGCGACCTCAAAGATATTGTATCTATATAATTTGTGCGCTATCGTCCTAATGACGCCACCTTTTTCCCGTAATTAGTATGATTGTGAACCATTGATGTGTCAGTTCTTAGATTATTCGTGCAGTCAATTTGGCCGACACACTTAGCCCGTGCCGAAGCGAAACGCGACTACGCAAATTGTAAAAAAAAATAGTAACTATATTATATGTTGAATAGTTTGTGTAGACCTGATGACATTTAGGTATATAAATCTTTTTAATTTGTGTAAGATAAAAAACCGCAAATTTTCCGCCCTAGGCTCCAGCCTACTCAGCCTGCTGGTAAATCTGCCACTGAGGCAAAAACAAGGGATATGCGTACAGCATCCTTACTATGCAATATGCATACTTTCCTGTCTTTGAAGTGTTTTTTAATCTGTTCCTTTGTATAATTTCAGATTGTTCTTCCAAGTGGTGCCAGATGACCAGAGTTTCGATGAGGACTACGCAGGAGTCTTCCATTTTAGGTAATTGTGTGACCACAAATCTAGACACTCCTTACACCCGAAATATATTTTAGCGGCCAAACTAGATTTCAGGCCAATCTAATTTGTCCAAAGCCAAAGATTAAACTAGTTTATCCTAAAAACTTTTGACTTAGCTACTATTTAGGATAAACTAGTTTTTCTTAAAAACTACTTGGCCTAGGTTGAACCGATTCAATCTTTGTAAGATAAAGAATACTAAAATATGACATTAACCCACTGCCAAAATCAGTTTTGCAACGGAAACTTGTCACCGACTCGCGCTTTGGCCAAGCGCGAGTCGTATGTATTATTTGTTGTCATATTTTAGAGTGTGTACTATAATCATGCCAAGTTTGACGCTTGTACGTATTACCCTTTTTTACATTAGCACATAAAAATACGTTTGTTGTATGAGGACCCCCCCCCCCTTTTTTTACTTTTAGACTTTTTTATTATTTCTTAATTAATCCGCCGTAACATTGCATATTCAGTGAAAATTTCAACTGACTATCTATCGGTTTCGAAAGATACAGCTGTTTAAAGGTAGGACTGACAGACAGACAATGTAGGCTTACTTATAGGGTCCTATTTTTACCCTTTGGGTACGGAACCCAATTTTTTTTTTAATCGCGGATAAGTCCGCGTTTGACCACCAACTCGCCTGTTGGTAAGCGACGATGTGGTCGAAGATAAAGCACGCAGACTTAGAAGATACCTATTCACTCTGGCCTTGAAAAGGATATAAGTTATCTTTGTTTTAGCTAGGAAATTTTTGTAATCAACGTGTTCCATATTGCAGGTTCTGGCAGTACGGCAGATGGGTGGACGTTGTTATCGACGACCGACTCCCTACATACAGGGGGAAGCTGGTGTTCCTCCACTCTTCAGAGAACAATGAGTTCTGGAGCGCGCTCCTTGAGAAGGCCTATGCTAAGTGAGTAATGATAAAGATAAGATAGATAAGATAATTTATTTATTACGCAGAAAAATAACAGTATACAATAACAAAGAATACATATTAAACAACTTAATTATTAAACACGGTAGTTGAATTCTGAGTTCATGTATATGAGGCTAATCGGTGAGCCCCAAACTAAGCACGAAGCTTGTATCTTGGGGCCCGAGTGCAGAGTTAACAGAGGTTTTATTGTGTGTGAAAGATCAGTACTTACACCACATAATAATAAAGAGCTTAGAATCCATGTTTATCGGGATTTATCACGTATTATTTAATTTAGGTAAAAATATGTACCTTTCGCTCGACGTTTCGACCATGTTACAATGGCCGTGGTCACGAGCTGACTGAACACTGCGGGTGAGTCCGGCGAGAAGAGCGCGTGTTTTGTTCTTCTACCCTCACTTGATCTTGAAAAATCGCAGGGTTGTCACTACGACACACAACACTGACTGTTTCGACTTAGAATCCGTCACGTGTTATGCAATGCATATACTGCAATTATGCCTTTTTTATGATGAAATGGGCTAGCGTTTGACCACAACTCACCTGATGGTAAGTTACGATGCAGTCTAAGATGGAGCACGCTTGCCCATGAGTTGCCTATTCACTCTTGTCTTGAAGAGACCCAGGTTGTACCTTGTAGGGAACAACGAGGCAGGAAGCGCATTCCATTCCTGTGCAGTTCGTATTAGGATGGAATTTTGGAAACGCTGCGTGCGGACTTTACCAAAGTTCACGACGTAAGGATGGAATGTCCGTCTCGATGACCTATGGCGGTAATTGGTTGACGGGATCAGCTTAAACAGCTCTTGTGCACATTCTCCATAATGAACGCGATAAAAAATAGGTAGACAAGCCACCTGCGCTGTACGCTTAGTCCCAGATTTGATAGTTTTCGAAAACTGTTTTCGTTTACGTATTGTTCCATACATTTTAGTAAAGCGCCTCTATCGGAAACGTGGAGGAACTAAAATCGGTAGTAATCGGCGGTATAGATTGCTTCACTCTAATACGAAAAAAGTTTTCGAATACTATCAAAACTTGTACTAAGGGTACTGGAGGGTATGCGACATCTTCCCTTTAACCAGCGCTTCGTTATTAATTAGATCAGGGGTTCCCAAACTTATTTTGTCTACTGCCCACTTTTAGAATAAATTATTTTTTAGCGCCCCCATATTTTCACCTACTTAAAAACCACTATAACTTCAAATTAAATTAATCAATTATTGTGAGCTATATTAGCGGTGATGTTCACAAGTTGTAGTTGAGAGTCGAGAGCTCATGCAGTCGGTGTCTAAGAGGCCTCCTAGCTAAATGAAATTATAAATCACCCCCCAAGCCTCTACACAACGCCCCCATTTTTTTGGGTCTCTTACCGCTCCCCTTTAGGCCTGCAGCGCCCACAAGGGGGCGTTATCGTCCACTTTGGGAAAGGCTGAATTATACGAATGGCGCGTCTCTCTACCGAGTCCAATCAGTTTCATCATAAATAAGTAATTGAACTTGTTTCAGACTGCACGGGTCCTACGAAGCGCTGAAAGGCGGGTCAACATGCGAGGCCATGGAGGACTTCACTGGCGGTGTGACAGAGATGTACGACATAGCGGAACTGCCACCTTCCTTCTACACCATCCTGCTGAAGGCATACGAGCGGAATTCGCTCATGGGGTGCAGCATCGAGGTAGGCATCCGTCTTAATAGCCTGTTTGATAGCCCGTTGGTCCAGTTGGTAATGAAGCTACCTACAGAGCTTGGAGGCATGGGTTCGATTCCCTCTTAGGACAAACATTTGTGTTTGTTCTATATCTGTGTGTTAATATCTATTTAGGTATGTATTTAAAACTATATGTATGTATATTAGTCTCTGGCAGTCATATCACAAGCTTTGCTTAACAAACTCTGTGTGTCTGTGCAAAAATGTCCCGAAATATTTATTTTTTTGGGCATGTCCTATTGTTTCATTTATTTAATAATAAGCTTGCGTTTGACCGCCAACTCGCCTGATGTAAATTGACGATACGGTTTACGATGGAGCACGCTTGCCTAGTAGAAACCGAATCACTCGTGATTTAAAAACCAAACTACTGAACCGATTTTGATGAAACTTGTATGACCAATCTAAGTCCTATTAAAAAAATATGAGTTTTATAAATGACAGAGATCTGAGATGACATACAAAAATAAAATACAACCGAATTGAGAAACCCTCCTTTTTGAAATCCCTCCTTGTCGGTAAAAAAAAAACAAAAAAAACCTTTTTCTGTATTTTTACCCCCGTTTTTCAATTTTCCAGCCCGACCCGAACATCTTAGAAGCAGAGACCCCTGTCGGTCTGATCAGGGGTCACGCGTACTCCGTGACGCGCGTGAAGTACGTGGACATAGAGACCCCTGGCCGTCAGGGGAAGATACCGCTGCTGCGGCTCCGGAACCCCTGGGGGAATGAAGCTGAGTGGAATGGACCCTGGAGCGATAAGTAAGTAATAATAACCTCAAAAAAACAAAACCAACGGATGGAACAACGAATCGACCAAATTTTTTGCATGGGTATAGGCATTCAAGAGCCAGAGAGTGACATAGGCTACTTTTCATTATCATCATCACCATTTTTCATCACTACGCGGGTGAAACCGCGGGGCGCAGCTAGTATAATTATATCATCACCATCAGCCAGAAGACGTCCACTGCTGAACATACGCCTCCCCCTTTAACCTCCACACTGAACGACAGCCTGCCTTTTGCATCCACTGGATGCCAGTGACTCTCACTATGTCGTCGGTCCATCTAGTGAGAGGCCTACCTACGCTCCGTCTTCCGGTTCGTGGTCTCCATTCCAGAACCTTTCTTCCCCATCGGTTATCGGTTCTTCGAGCTATGTGGCCTGCTCATTGCCACTTCAACTTGCAAATTTTAACAGCTATGTCGGTGACTTTGGTTCTTTAATAATAATTATATGTGTGTAATATAATTATATAGATTACGATATTTGCCGTCATCCCCAGGTCCCCCGAGTGGCGTTACATCCCGGAGTCTGAGAAGGAAGAGCTCGGGCTGACGTTCGATGATGATGGAGAGTTCTGGATGTCTTTCAAGGACTTCTGTACTCACTTCTCAAGGTAAAGATTGTTTTTTTTTTATATATGTATAATATAATAGACAATAGGTGCGTTCGGATAGGCTATGATGAAAATTGGAGTTGATGTAAAGCGTTCGGTTTGAGAATTTTGCAATTTTTGCCACTTTTGATCCCTACCCTAAACGAACGCTACAGTCGTAAAACGAGAAACTGAAGAATTATTACATTCGCGCGCAAACAAAACACCAAAAAAACCGCGAAAAACAAACGTCAAAATATTAGTGTCAAAAAACGATCACAACGATCCCATGTCGAGAGGTGGGTCAAAAGTGGCAGATTCCGATTGCATTTTTAGCTGTTTTCGACCTATCCGAACGGTGAGAGAAAACAGTTAATAATGCCACTTTTGCACACACATTCCCAAAATGAACGCTACATGTGATCATTATTGGCGTTTGTAACAGTTATTTTTGCCACCAAGGGGCTATCCGAACGCACCGAATATAGTAGACAGATAAGCGGCGGGTCACCTGATGGTAAGTAGTCACCGTCGCCTATGGATACCTACAATACCCGGGGCATTGGCGGAGCGTTGCCTACCTTTGAGGACTATTCACTTTTCGCTTGAAGCGATTGACGTTATATTTTGGAGGAAAATTGGCTTTTAATTGGCTATGATTTAAGAGCTTTTCGGAAACCGGCTTGTTCGGTAGGCTGTAAGTCATCAAACCTGCGATAGAGACGATTCGTGATCATCGAAAACAACTTATAAACATTACACCCGTGCGAAGCCGGGCGGGCGGGTCGCTAGTGGATTATAAAAATAATAGTAAAAAAACCTTGTGTAGTATTAAATGTGTTATTATTTATACCAATTTTGTTTGTAACAGAGTGGAAATCTGCAACTTGAACCCTGACTCTCTGGACCCAGAGGAGTGTCCCGAGGGTTGCACCAAGAAGTGGGAGATGTCGGTCTTCGAGGGAGAATGGGTCAGAGGTAAATATTTTGAGAAATATCTGGAAACACTATGACTGGCTTGATGGACATACACCGGACCATACTGTATACATTTAAATAAAGAATAATAACTACTAGCGGGCTTTGTAAGATTAATAATAATTGAAAAAAAATACATTAAGTAATAATAATTGAAAGTGAAGACTATTCTTCTGTTACGATTTTGATACAGGTTTTTTTCCATTGTACTATGTCTTTAATAAACATATCTTCAGAGTAGTATGCTTGGCTCATCAAATAATTCTTAATAGTATTTTTAAATTTACTTTCGCTGTGATCTAATAACTGTTTTGGAATGACATTGTAAAAACGCACACTGTTTCTAAGAATGGATTTGTTTGTTTATTAAGCTTTATTTCAAAAGTGTTGCAGGTTTTGTTTAATTGTTAATTGTTTAAAACTTGTTATTCAGGTGTGACGGCTGGTGGATGTCGTAACTTCCTGGAGTCGTTCTGGCGCAACCCGCAGTACACCGTCACTCTAAAAGATCCTGATGAAGGAGACGAAGAGAACAAGTGTACCGTGAGTCATGTTCCTTTTTCTTTTACTCAGAATTCTACGAAGGGTTGTCCTGTATGTGGAAGACCAAGCCAGTTGTCGTTCAAAAAGAGCACCCAATGATGAGTCCTGCATTACCATCCCACTTGGGTGTATTGTGCATAATTTTCGACCGTCTTCCCGAACCAACCCAGCTCTTGGATATATTGGAGATCGCTATAATTTATCGAAGCATACCTCGTAGAAATATCTGACCTTGCCTCACTAAAATATCTGAACGTGTCTCACTAAAATATCTGAGCGTGGCTCACTGAAATATCGGTGCGTGGCTTACTAAAATAATGGCGGTTGCGATCATATTATATCAATTTCAATGTCATGTTGGATTTAGATTGGAAAATATGTGGATTTTTAGTAATACACTGAATCTACACCAAAAAAGCTTGCAAAAAGTATTTTGTACAAAAAAAAAACATTGTTTTTCTTTCTTTTTGTGTGTAGTCTAACTTATCTAACCTACCATCCAACTACAAATATGTTTACCAACTATGTTTTTACAATTGGCTTGCTTTTGACCACCACTTGCTTCAAGCGAAGAGTGAATAGAGTCCTCAAAGGTAGGCAACGCACCGCCAATGCCCCGGGTATTGTAGGTGTCCATAGGCGACGGTGACTACTTACCATCAGGTGGCCCGTCGCTTGTTTGTCTGCTATTATATTTAAAAAAAACACGATTGCCACTCGCTATTTGAAGACACCTTATATTGTTAATTAAATATTGTTTTTTTCTAAATCTTTCAGATAATCGTAGCGCTGATGCAGAAGAACCGTCGCTCGCAGCGCCACGCCGGCCTCGAGTGCCTCACCATCGGTTTCGCCATCTACCGCCTGCCGAGCTACGGCCATGTGCCTAAGCCTTTAGACGTGAACTTCTTCAAATATAACGCGTCAGTGGGTCGCTCTCAAGCTTTCATCAATCTTAGGGAAGTTAGCGCCAGGTGAGAATGAAATTAAAACTGTATAGGGTTTACTTATTTTACATTATCTGACATGTCTTAAGTTGGATCAAAGCTCCAAATATCACGACGCATAATTCAGTCCCAACTCCGTCGTCTTGGCAGTAGCACGTCAGTCGTCAATACAAAAATGCCAAGTTGCGCCATAGTAAATCTAAAAACTTCGGAAAACGGAATCAGTTGGCATGCGAATGGAGATAAAGTACCACTAAATTCACTATCTCGGTTGTCCACTACTGGTAGATGATTATTATTATCTATTATTATTAGATTCTTAGCGGGATATTTACTGTGATAAGGTTGTGGTTGGAGCTCAGATATTTCAATGAGCCAATCTCCTATAATTTCAGTGAGCCAAGCTCCTATATTTCAGTGAGCCTATCTCAGATATTTTGGCATGTTCATGGGAAGACTGAAGAATGCGGCTAGTTTTAGTTTTTTTTAATGTATTTATTTATGTACAACCCATTACTCTGATTTGTTAACCGATTTACGTGCTTCGTCTTTTTAGGGTTCCGTGCCCAATGGGTGTAAATGGGGCCCTATCACTAAGCCTATGTTGGTACCATAGTAAAAGTTGTTCATAATGACGAATATAATGGACCCCTTTCGGTTTAGTACACCCTTTCAGCGTAACCTTGTCTAATATTTGTGTGTGGTTTTTTTAAATCGTTTTTTTTACATATAATGTTTAGATAGCCCGTTGGTCCAGTTGGTAGTGAACCTACCTTCTGAGCTTGGTGGCGTGGATTCGATTCCCACCTACGACAAACATTTATGTTATGAACATCTGTGTTTGTTCTATATCTGGTTGTTAATATCTATTGAAGTATGTATATAAAACTATATGTATGTATATCGGTCCCTGGCAGCCATATCACAAGCTTTATTTAGTTTGGGGTCAGATGACCGTGTGTGCAAAAATGTCCCGAATATTTATTTATTAATGTCGTTTGCCTTCTATAAGGTCTATTCTCCAGCCATTGTATTAAATACTCTGTTATATTTGACTGAAGGTTTAAATTGGAGCCGGGCAGCTACGTGATAGTGCCGTCCACGTTCGACCCGAACGAGGAGGGAGAGTTCCTGGTGAGGGTCTTCTCTGAAAAGGACAACAACATGGCGTGAGTTATCACATTTATAACATAAACAAGCTGCGCCCCGCGGTTTCACCCGCGCGGGCATTATTTCAAGTACCGTATTTTTTTCCGGGATGATTACAAATACGTAACACTATGGTAATATCGTAAACTTTTCTATTATTTCAGGGAAAACGACGAAGATATTGGCATGGGCGACGTTGATGACAGGGTAAGTGATTTTTTTTTTAACAAAAAAATCTTATAGTTTTCTCCTATTTCCCGGGACAAAAGTATTCTATGTCGTTCCGTTGGCTCCAACGGAAGACCAGCGCTAGTTAACAGCCAGCATTATGCCCATTAGGACCCGGGTATGTCCTAAAACTGTGACCAGAACCACCGGAGGATGGGCAGCAGCGTCCTATTAATACACGGTGAACTTACTGCGATCCCCAAGCCGCCTGCCAAGCGTGGGGATTATGGCAACACCCCTCTTTAAGAGGGAGGCCTTTGTCCAGCAGTGGACGTTTGATGGCTGCTGATGTGATTATGCTGAGTTGGGGCCGATTTGTGACCTTATATAATAACTTGTCGATAAGCTATTTTTTAAAAACCTATATTGGTCACAAATAAACTTTTTCTTTCTTTCTTTCTTCATGATAGTAAGTTCGGTTTATTTATTAGGATTAAGTTTTGAAGTTGTTTTTTTTTTTGTTAATTTTGATATTATCGATGTACGTAGGTAAAGGAGGTAGCCCCGAACCCTGAGCCAGCTGACCCGGTGCGTGAGTTTTTCACCAGGCTGGCCGGAGCCGACGGCGAGGTGGATTGGCAGGAACTGAAGGAGATCCTCGACTACGCCATGAGGGAAGGTACGTTACACTGACGCGAGAATACTCCTCCAACATAAAAAGGATCATACATCTTTTGTCGTAGCTGGTTATGAAAGTCGTAGCTGTCTTTCATAACCAGCCATGATAAAAGAAAGTAAATCGATGAAACATTCTTATTTACTGCCTCTTTAGTTAAATGACTACTTTAGAAAGGGGTAGTAAATTACTTGTCATTTACTATTTCTTTACTAGTCGTTTGCTACCCCTTAACTACTTAATTACTAGTTATTAAATTACTACTAAAGAGGTTGTAAATGACTAGTCATTTATTAGTTATTTACTAGTCCTTTACTACCTCTTAACAGCTAATTTACTAGTTATTAAATGAGTAGCAAAGAGTTAGTAAATGACTAGTCATACTAGTTGTTTACTACCTCTTAACTGGTCATTTTGTAGTTATTTAATGACTAGTAAAAAGGTAGTAAATGACTAGTCATTTACTAGTTCGTTACTAGTCATTTACTACCTCTTAACGGCTCATTTACTAGTTTTTAATAGTCATTTACTACTTCTTAACTGGTCATTTACTATATGTTTACTAGCCATTTACTAGTTATAAGAAAAAGTATCTGGTTATGATAGATATAATTGTGGAACAAAATAAAGCCCTGGTTTAGGTGTTATGGTGTTATAATGGTAGGCGTCTTTTTATAGAGTCCATGGTACCATTTCACACCACATGGACTCTATCTCTGTCAGTCGCTACAGCAATAGCGTTATCCCGCTCTCGTCAACATATTCGCGCCATGCGTTCGAACGGGATAACACGGTGATTTTAAACCGTGATAACGTACAGCAGTATTTCCAATGGCAAACGTCGCGTATCGTTTGCTATTAGAAATTCAAAGTTTGTTTATAAACTTCCTGTTGTACAGAGTATGGAATAGGCTTTATATTTAGGTGGGTATGGAATATTATTTTCTTATTATTCATGTATTTAAATATTTATGGTTTTTTTTATTTTATATTTGAGTTTTATGTGTTGCTATCTAAAATCATTGTGGAGTAAAAAAAACTTACCAATAATGAGTTCTAACAGAACTGATTTTAAAAAAGTTCCGACGGGCTCGATAGATATGGCGCTAAGCATAAAGTTTCCGTCAGATGGTTTACTGCTGCCAATGTCAAAAACTGACATTCTAAATTCATGTCAAATTAACGAGTATAACCAATATTTCAATTTATGCAATTTATGCAATTTATAAAATAATGGCGTCGATTCTGTCATGTCACTCACTATACTAAACCAATCTGACTGGACTAAAATTATCTGCCTCTCTTTTCATTTTAATATGTGAGAGAAGGATGGCAACTATTTTAGAGCTGTCAAATGTAGTTTAGTTAGAGTACATCAGAATCGATGCCAATGTAGTCCAAAACGAGTCCTAGTCACAGCTATCGTTGAATGGCATTAATATATAAATGACTAAGTTAGCAACGCCATCTATGGAAGATTGATGGAACCCGCTACTGAAAACCGCTCGTTTAAAAAAAAATGGTTTTCTAACAGATACTATGACACATATTGACAGTGTTTATCTTGAAATCAAAGGCTTATTAAAATATATTAACTTTATATTTTGTAAAATTAATTTTACGTGCGCTTTAGCGTTATTTTTTAATATCGCCTTTTCATGAGTTTATTCATAATATTTTGAATTATATTTTCGTATAATAGAGTAAAATGCCCATTTTTGAGCTTTCAATGTCTAATGCTTGTGTCGAGTTAAACGCAGCTTTTTCGTTTCTTTTCGCTGTCCGAGATTAAAATAATGTAAGTATGTACTATATAATTATGTATAAAAAATGCACTATTTCACTATTTTTATATGATGCACAATTCGCTTGAATTTCTTTACTGATTTTTAATTTAGTCTTCTTAACACAAATAGTGAAATAATGCACTATTGAGTTTTAACAATACATTTTAGCATAAAATATAAACTATGACAAATATACCAGACGAAATAGTCTCGCCTATAATCGGTCCAAGTGTTTTTTTTTAGGTCTGACAGTTGCAATAACATTTTAATAAGTTGAATAAAAAGTTATATTTATTTTTCTGTAGTTAATTGGGTATCAGTTACAATCTAACGTTTAATATAATCTAGCAAAAGCGATCGGAATTTATGGATTTCATTCAGCTTTTCTACAGCTGTCAGAGCTAATAAAAATCTTAGAGCGAGTATATGATTTAGTCCCTTTTTCGTATGTCCACATACTATTGGCCAAGCAAGCATTATGTTACAATGTACATGAAGTCATGAAGCTCGCAAACAATGCGCATCTTTCAAGCAGTATTTTTTTTCGCGTAAAAAACAGTCAATACTCTATTCAACGAGTCGAGCAAAACAGTGAAATTGTGAGTCAAATCTCATTATAGTAATCGCATCACCATCTGAGTCGTCAGGTCATAAATCATTGCTCATCTGATCTCGCTCGTACCCACATGTCATATCTGTCTATCTCGCTCGCACTTACAGGTCTTATGGTGTGACGTTTATTGCCCGACGACTCAGTTGGTAACGCGGTGACTATAGTTATAGTTAAGGCTGGTTTCACAGTCGGGACACCCGCGCGGGTCGCCTGTAGGTGCCCTCGGAGCGGAGAACTTGAGGTTCTAGAACATCGTTTCGAGAGAGCTATGCTCGGCGTCACATCGCACAACATCAGGCGACGACGTGGCGATCAAACGCATGTCGAATATATAATAAAACTGCCTATACTTCACAAATCTTAAATATTTTATGTAAACAAAGAAATGTCACGAAAAGTCACTGTCAAAGTGACATGCCAGTTGCTCAAAACATTTGTCACTTATGAATTATATTTTCCTCGGCTTGGCTCTCGCGCGGTACAATGGGGGCTATACTGATAATATTTTTTTTCATAAAAAAACATTATTAAGAATTTGTAATAGATGGCGTTATTATAGAGTCATTGACTATTATAATAGGAGAAATAGAGGTCAAATGAAACGTTGGCCAGAAATGTTTAGAACCCCTACTGTAATCAGTATAATAAAATATTTTCTATCATTTTTTTTATCATAACGTATAGAACATCTATTACGTTAAAATAAATAACACATAACGATTTTAATTTATAATTGTTCATATTACGGCTACAAAAACATAATAAAATCCTTTTTTTGGTCAAATATTGTAAACTACCATTATGAAAGTTTTTTTTTTGCACTGGTAACTCCCTTTGTTTAAATACAATATCTAAGATTAATAAACGTAGTATAGATTGTCTGATCTGTGTCAGCGACGCGCAAAAATGACAACTGGAAACCTTGTCAGCCAGCTTGACTCGTTGAATACAGTGTATAGATAGTAAATACGGATGACAGAGATGGCCATGCGCGGCGGGGTGGCGCGTCACGGCGCCTACGACGGCGGCGGGGGCGGGGGCGGGACAGCTCCGCCGCAGGAACAGAGCTGCTTGGAGCAGCTGCTGTGCGCCCTCTGCGCGCCCATCTGCAAGGAGATCGGCGTCGACTTGAACCAGGTGCAGCAGCAGAACCAGGAGCAGGTTCATCTCACGCAGCCGCAGCCGGCAGGTAACGGACGCTGCACTACTCACTGTTGGTCGTATTTATTTAGTTTCCACCCCCCCTTTTTGTCTCCCTTCAATTCGTCCCTGTGGTACAATACAACTATAGAACTCTATATTGCCACTACAGAGAAGACATACAAAAAGATTACAATACACAGGGCCACAGAAGGCCTTATTGCTAAGACATTTTTTATAGTAGATGGGTTTGCGCTTGGCCGCCATCACGTCTGATGTTAAGCGACGATGCCGTCTACGATGGAGCACGCTTGCCTAGAAGAAACTGATTCACTCATCATCATCTCTAAAAATTCTAAAGTCCTTCCTTAGCAGATGTCTATATCTCTCTAGAGCAGGGATTCCCAAACTATTATGGGCAAGAGGCCCCTTTTCCCAAATGAACTGATGACAAATGAATGAATGAATGACTGATGATACCTCAGGCACCCATAGCCGAATCACTTTAAAATCCTATCTCTTTTTATTTCCTACTGATACTTTGATACAAAATACTTACCAAAACTTTGCGGTTGGTTAAGTGAGTAAGCTTACCATTTACTCAGCAGGCCCATAAAATTTTTACTTTTTTGTAATGTCTCTTGACAATTTTTGTCCACTGATAAAATATAACAAAAAAAATTAAACACAATTTTGAAGTTGGTTTTTACCTTTGAAACCTTGGATTCAAAATGTAATGTAAAATAACATTTTGATAGTAAATTTTAAATATGATTTGGAAATAATAAACACAATTTTGACGAAGATGCTTTTATGCTGGATTTTTTTTTACGAATTGTCTGACTAATTTTATTTGTATGTTTACAGGACAGCTGATGCATGCTTTTTTTTCTTTTTTTATCGAAATGGAGGCTAAATTTAAAATGTCTATTTTTGTTATGTAATTACTTATGTGATTTTATTTTGCTTTGCTTATTGTTGATTTCTTTCCAGATATCCAGAACGAAGATTTTTATACAAGATACTTTACTCCTTTTGTAAAATTATACTTTACTGTGTTGTTTTATATTTATTTGTGTAATTTAAAGTATAATTTTACAATATAATAAGCTTAATGTTGCCACTAACAAAGATTTAACAAAACGTAGAAATTATCAAAAATATATATTTTTGAAAATTTTTACGTTACGCTTTCTGTAAGCATGGGTATTTCACGAAACATTGAATATACACAAAAATGGGCATTTTAAATAAGATAAACGTGATTTTAGTTGTTATTTATTTGGTATTATTAGTTAAATAAGTCACCTCCATTTCAGTAAATTATATAGAAAATAAAAAAACTATTTTCGCAATTATTTTTTTAACTTGAGGTATTTATTTTCAAAACTATTTCTTGGACGAAACTCTAGTGTCGATACGAAATTAAAGAAGAAATACACTAAAGATTCGTCTAATTTAGAAACAGTTTTGAAGATATTATTATCTTTAAAAATCATACAAATATGAAATACACAATGTTATTTTTAAACAATAGCAAAACTTACTTGTTAAAATAGTTTTTTAAATGTAATAAAATGTAGTTACGCCATTGTTACACTGAGCAAGTACCTGCAACAAACACCAATTGCTTGCTAATTGGCCAGTGTAAACGCGACATAAAGCTCTGTTAAATTTAGCGGACGGAAAGACGGAGTATTTTGTATTTACCCCTTTAAAAATAAACGTAGTATAAATCTTAGATCATATATATTCTGGATTTGCCTTAAAATCGAGCTAGTACCGAAAACAGTCTGCCATAAAGTGAAGGGGGTGAGGTAAACACGTATTGCACACACTGACATATTCTTACTAGTTCTACAAACGCACACTTCAATATTGAGCGGCACACAACTGCAAACGATACGGTCAAAAGTTATCAAATGGACTACCAAGGGGAGGTGTAAATGCTAAAGGGGAAACTATAGGTATAACAAACACTTCTATATATATTTTCTGAGAGTATAATAATAAAATAGGTAGTTATTTTAGTATTTTTTTTCAAGTTTTTGTTCTGCTTGATAAGTTTACCTTTTTTATTTGGGTATTTCTTAGATGCATACAACTAAGGATATGCAAAGAGCTGAATAAATATAGCAATATTTTTTTTGTCTTTTTTCCAGTATCTATTGACCCATACCCTTTCTATTTTTGCCGGGTCAAAGTTGTCTGCAAAGATTTCATAATGATGACGTCTGTGGTTGTCTACATATTAAACGTCAAGTCACAAGAAAGTACATGACCCCAGTACAGTCATGACTATAGGAACTGCAGTGCTGGGAATTTGCTATACAAATTCCAAGATTACAAATGTTTTTGAAAATAATTTTAAAAAAAATTATAAAAATTTTCCTCGTTTATTACTAAAGGAGTATTCAATACAAAATCAAACCGTCACGTCCGCCCCCTATACTCTTTTAACAGTACCTAATCTCCTACAGAGTTGAAAGGCGCTGGCTTCTCCAAAGATGTATGCCGCAGTATGATTGCTATGCTAGACAAGGACGGTTCCGGTGGACTCGGGTTCGAAGAGTTCAAGTCGCTCTGGATAGATCTGCGCAACTGGCGGGTAAGTTTGTAAATAGTGCACATTTCGTGTACAAATATTGCAAATTTCTTATTGGGCGTATTTCGTGTACAAATACTGACCGCTAGTGTACGAATAGTGCACATTTCGTGTACACATAGTGCACATTTCGTGTACACGTAGCGCACATTTCGTGTTCACAAAGTGCACGTTTCGTGTACAAATAGTGTCTCGTTTATACATAGTGTGGAAGTGTGCTACAGCGCACTCAGTTACGAGAGTTGAAAGGCTGTATAGATTTGCAGTGCAATTGGCGGGACAGTCTCCGAGTTGAGCCTTGGAGATATTTTTTTCTAATCTGCACAACTAGTTGCGACTGCGGGGGAAAAAGTCCAAACAGCTCTACAATTTGAGCCTCGCAGTAGAGCCTATAGGGTACGAAACGCTATTTTTTTATTTGATTTCTGGTTTAAGTTCTGTACATTTCACTTGGGGACTGGGGTGTCAATTCCTATCCAGTATCTACTCGAGCCAGCCCAGCTCCTTGAAGTGTCCGAGCTCTGAGCCGCTGGCACAACTCACTCCAGTAGTGTAGATGGAGATGACAGATAAAATTAAAGTCAAGCCGTTGCTATGATAATGAAAGTGAAGCTTATATATACCAGTTGCGATTCAGCCTAGGTTACTTTTTTTACTCTTGGGAGGATTTTCAAGCCTTGTGCATTTATTTGCCAATGTATTACACTACTGCACATAGTCCTCCCCCTTTAACCTTTACATTGAACGTCAGCCTGGCTTTTGCATCCACTGGATGCCCGCGACTCTCACAATGTCGTCGGTCCATCTAGTGGGAGACCTAAGTAAAATAAAAAAATAAACAAAAGCGCTTTGATTCCACTTATATTATGCGAACTAGTCTGTGAAATGCGCTGCCTGAATGGGTGTTCCCCGATGGTTACTATCTGGGTGTCTTCATTGGTTTCTTCTAGGCAAGCGTGCTCCACGGTAGACCGCATTTTCGCTTTACATCAAGCGAGTTGGCGGACAAGCGCAAAGCCTATTAGTAAAAAAAAAACACATGTCGTAAAAAAAAGGACATTAAATAACAAGCCAATTAACATTGGGTTAAAATTTTGTGTTTGTATGGCGCTTATTATGATTGAACTAACAATTTATATTGCTGATTGCAGGCGGTGTTCCGTCTATACGACTCGGAAGGACGCGGCGCCATCCCTGCGCACGCGCTCCGCGACGCGCTGCACTCGGCCGGCTACACCGTCAACGCACACATACTCAACGTGTTGGCTCACAGGTGCGTATGTATTACTAGCCCAGGCAAGGCCGTAGTCACAATTCATTTGGGGGTTCGAGCTCTGGTTTTTAACAGAACGACGGTTTAACGGTGGTTTTTTTTTCTGGTTTTTTGGTTTTCTGGTATTAACCAGTAGCTTCATTCCCCAGAGATACACTTTCCCCGTAGATACTATACTTACCCCGTATCATCATCATCATTTCAGCCGTAGGACGTCCACTGCTGGACATAGGCCTCCCCATCGATCTCCAAAAGAGCTGGTTGGAAGCGGCCTGCATCCAGCGTTTCCCTGCGGTCTCTTTTAGTTCGTCTGTCCATCTTGTGGGTGGACGTCCTACGCTGCGCTCTCCGGTCCGTGGTCTCCATTCCAAAACCTTTCGGCTACATCGGCCATCTGTTCTGCATGATATGTGCCCTGCCCACTGCCATTTCAACTTGTTAATCCGGTGGGCTATGTCGGTCCTGTTCGTTCGTCTACGGATCTCCTCATTTCTGATTCAGCTAGTGCAGTGGTTTCCAATTAGTGGTACGCGTACCCCCAGGGGTACGCGAAGTTGCTTCAAGAGGTACGCTGCTCTTGGCATACTTATAGGTCACGAGGGTGACACAAGCCTACGTCATCGACGCTGTGTTACCAGTAGCGTGAAATCATAACTCCCCAATCTGCGTGTATTACCTGTGGGAATCCGATAAAACAAGGTGTTTTTTATTTATTTGGTGTGCTTGGGCCGAGCTTGAGGGGTATGCGAGTTAGAGGTCTTTTTTGAATTGGTACGCAGGAACAAGTAATTTCTGAGCTAGTGTAATGTTAATGCAATTTTTTCAGATACGGTTCATCCGATGGCTACATTCAGTTCGATGACTTCATAATGTGCGCGGTCCGGCTCAAGTCCATGATTGGTGAGATATCCACACTCATAGTTTTATAGAGATGAAAATATATTTATTGTGCACACCAGAAATAAAGGTTACAGATAAAGAAACTTAAGAGCTAATGCCATAAGTGGCGTCCTTAACGTAAAAAGCGATATCTTCCAGAAAACTATTGGTTGGATATAATTTACGGATAGGTTAGACTTAAAATAATTAAGAGGGCGCCTAATTAGGAGTGTTTATTATCTGTCTGTCCCATTCCGCGTATACCATTATGAGGAAATACGCTCGAGGAAGTATCATCATTTCGATATCTTGGTAGCTATATTCGTAACGACAACCGCCTTGAAACCGAAATTTCCTCACGGATTGCTAAGGCTGCGGCATCTTTTGGAATGTTACGTAAAAGAGTTTGGGACTCGCATGATCTGCGGCTGCACACAAAGATTGCTGTGTTCAAGGCAATAATTCTACCCATAATGCTGTATGCTACCGAAACTTGTATATACCATTATAAAATCAGTCTTTAATCTTGATTAACCAATTAAGCCAAATTCTAACGTTAGAGCACTTAAATACTTATGGCCACTAGCTATACGAAGTTACTTATAAATAAAGGCAGTATTTATATACTTACAATTAAATAGCACAAATTATGGCCTTTAAGGTATTATACCTAAACCTATCTATATAATAAATATATAAATGAATCCCTATTTGCCTTGATCACGCCATAACTTGAGAACGACTTCACCGATTTCATTTATATTTTTTTAAAGTTTTCTAATACTTTGTAGAACTATCATACGGAAAGAGAAATTAAGAAAATAACGCAGAAAATTTGAAATTTTCAGAAAACTAACGATGATTTTAACTTCGCGCCTTTGATAAATGTGAATTTACCAGCAGCAGTTTTATTTTTATTTTTGGACATTCATAGCTAATATATGACGTCTGTCGGGTCAGCTAGTTAGTAATATGATTAGTAGTCAATTGTACTGATATTATTAAACTAACGGGAACACAGTTATTTTTACTAATTTTGTACTTAGCTGTATGTTTTCCTATAAAAGTAAAATAAAATAAAGAAATTTTTCATTAGTTTCTGTAGTACATTCAACTGTCAGGATCCAAAGAGGCGTGAACATACACTAAACAACTGGTCATCGTCTCTTTGTGCTCTTTTTCTTCAAGAGAGTACAAGGTTTTTGCGGAGTGAATCTTCTGGTAATTTTACTAATATTTATTCTGTGACATAGGCTTGATTTCCTTCTATGTGTACATCGGTCGCGCACGAATATACGTTGCTTTTAATAAATCACACTGAGACGCTGATAATCAGAGCCCGATGTCAGTGACAGACGTCATCGACTGACGTCAGCGTAGGAGCAAATCAAGCCCTAGTCGTCCAATATGACGTAGCGTTAAATGTAAACTAAATGAATAATACTATGCAGCAAACAACGAACCGCTCGAGAACCTAGAGCGCGACATGCAGTGGAACGCGTGAAGTGACGTCGACAGCGCACTTACCAGCGTCAAGTATATACCCGATACGTCACTATGTCATGCTGTCACTGTCTCTCACTGGGACCCATCCTTGTGTACTCTAGATCATTTTGGTCACTGTCTCTCTTTCTACAAATGTGGGACGGGGACCGAAATAATCTCGAGCGTGCAAGAATAGGGTCCATATTGATTCTGTCGATTTTTCTGAAACTCAATTTGATAGTTTGTTTCTTTTGGCTCCACACAACCTGTATATTTAGCCAGGACCAAGTTGGTTTTTTTTTTTAAATAGATTTGAGCGGGTTTCGATTTTCTTTTCGCCTTTATTGGATTAAAAACTGTCAGTTTTTTTAGTTTTGGAAAATTGTTCACAGAATTAAAAACACTTTTTCACAAAATGCTTTTTTGGTGTGGGTTTTGAATATAACAATTGAAGATATTTGCATTAAAAATTTTTTTTTGTATTTAAAATCAGAACTATAATTTTTTTCCACACCAAATCAGCTCTTCTCATGTCATATGCGGTAGTACAATAATAATAAATTATGATATCTTGAAGACATTTTATTTTAATTCATTATGTTAATAAAACAAAATAAATATTTACAAACATAAAAACTACTCGCAAATGATATCATCAAATCGGACTTTTTGCAAGAATTCTTAATTATTTTTACAGATTTTATTTCAGTGATTGTCAAACTTTACAATTAAATGACTCAGTAAATCATATACTTCATTTAACCAGTGATTGAATCTTGTGATCAGTCCGTTATGGCACTAACACGCTTAACACTAAAACGTAATTTTTTCGCGCCAAATTTTACTGTGGTTCAAAAAAATTTGTCTTCTTTCAGATACGTTCAAAGGGAGGTCGTCCGGTGGCGACTATGCAACTTTCTCCCTGGAAGAATGGCTAAACCGCACAGTATACTCATAAATTTAAAAAAATACAGGAAATCTCTATACCCACTGTTCTCTATGGAATCGCAATTTTTTTTCTGTAAGCTTGGCATGTGAAACGCCTAATTTACCCACGTATAAAGTACATCGAGGAAGTAAACATTGCCTAAAAACAAGTCAGTCATAAATTTAAGCCTCCATCCAGTCCCAGTCATGCCATAGTAAAGTGGTAGACTACAATCGAAATTCAAGTGTCCTTAATCGTTTTTAACAGGTGAGTATCGCAAGAAACGATGTCCATAGTCCATAGAGATTAGTGTCTATGCCTTAACTTTTTTTCAACTCTGGCACGGTACGACTGAAGTATTGTACCAAATAAAAACTCAATTTAAAATAAGATCTACCACAAAAGTAATCTTCCTCTATGTAGATTTTGTATTATATTATATAAATTGTTCTATACGGGTATTGTCACAAAGTTTTACTAAAATTATTTTTATTTTTAATGTTAAATATCAATAGAAATCAGTATTTTTTTGTCCACCGATCTTCCATTCCAGTTTTCGCCTAGGTACTGTGCGAATTTAGCTATAAAAATAACAAGCTTATGAGTTATACATATTTATATTAACTATATAAAATATAATACAATTTAAGTAATCAATTTTGCCACACTCTGTTGCATTGACAATGCATTTTTGCAATTTTTTTATTGTTTATTCGTGTAATTTTGGAGATCTGAAAATAAATGTTTATTATTGTATTGACTTGTTTTTTTATTTACTTGCTATGATATAAGGAGTTACTTGCAGGGGTGGATTTCCCTAAAAGCTACGCGGCTGGCCTGGGCCTAGAGCGGCAAAATTTAGGGGACGGCTAATCTTGGCGAGCTTTTTTTTTTAGTCGAACCCTCTGTGAACTCTCGCTGCTCTAGAAGGCTAGGCAAAAGACAATTTGTGATTATCTATTAATTATTACTAACAAATAAAAATGGTAAGCATCATTACCTAAAGTATGCTGAGATAATTTTACAATTTACAAGTCTGTAAATTGTAAATTGTGTTCTTTGTTTTAGGGTTCCATACTCAAAGGGTAAAAACGACTAGCCTGTCCTGCATCTTCTAACCATAATAGATAGGCATTTGAACATTTTAGAGTATTTGTAATGTATATGTAAGGCGAAATAACTAAGAAATAATAGTGCAGAGTAAGTTTTAGCCTAGTGGCGCCAAAGTGGAAATAAACTGGCAAGTGCGAGTCGGGCTCGCGCACTGAGGGTTCCGTACCACCACAAAATACAATAAGGTTGTCCAAGTAACCGAATTACCAGTTATTGTTCAGGCTTAACGCCTTCCAATTGCTAATTAGTAAAATATGGCATTTCGATTCTGTGAAATGTAAGGTCGACGTTACAATAAGGGCGTCTAAATAACGAAATTACCAGTTATAACTTTGTAATGGACAGAAATTTGTCACCTATTACTTGCACTAGGCCATTTATTATTATCTATTGTTATACTTTAGAGTGTGTACAATAACCATGCCAAGTTTGACGCTTGTACGTATTATCGTTTTACATTAGAGCTAATACAAAAATACGTTTATTGTATGGGGAACCCATCTTTCGTTTTTGCTTTTTGACTTTTTTATTATTTCTTAGGTAATCTGCCGTAACATTACTGTCTATTATGTCTTCTGTGACATTACCATATTCTGTGAAAATTTCAAATGGCAGCGGCTATCTATTACGGTTCAAAAGATACAACCGCTAATAGGCCTTCCTACAGACATACATCGTAGGCTTAGTAAATTAGTAATACAGTCCCGTTTTTACCCTATGGAACCTTAAAAACATGTCGGCTCGTTGCTCGTTGTATTATTTTACAGTATTTTCCAAAACTTGTGTATTTTCTAGTGTACGATAAATGTGTAATAAAGGTGGATTTTTATTTATAAAGTGTTCGAGTGTAAGAATATTATCGAGGTGAAACATGAGTTGTTTCCAAAACTCCATAAGAGCCGCTTGTGAAGCCTCTACCACTTTACTGGGCACGGGACACTATTACATGAGTTTGATGACTTGACCGTGAATTACTTGCCTTAGCGTGACTATGGCTTGTTTGGTTTGACGCTGCTTATTACTATGTCTCAGATAAATAAGATACATAATCTTATTTATATGAGTACTATGTGGACTTGTTTAATATTACAACTGAAGGACTTTGTATCCATGGTAAAAAAAAAGCCTAGTGTTTTGACGCCAACGTGGAAAAAACATATCGGCTTGTTAATCTTAATATTATTATTTTTCTAAACTTGTGTATTTTCAAGTGATAGTGTGTATTAGTGGTGGATTATTATTTACTATGTGCTCGTGAACGTGTTAGAGTATGGGCAAGTGAACTAACGAGGTGAAACACCTTATCGTGTTGTTTTCAAAACTCCATAAGAGCCTCATGCAAAGCCTCTACCACATTACTGGGGCATGCATGAGTTTAAATTGACCATGTCTTACTTTGCTTGACTCTGACTGTGGCTATGACTTGTTTGAGGTAATTTAATACAAAGTAAACATGTATAAAATTAGGCTGAAGAAATATGTAGCCATATAAAAAAAATATTACAAAAAAATTGCATTGAGAAAGAAAACAGCTGTTAAAGCTGCTTGTTTGTTTTTCATTGAATAATTATTTATCAAAGTTGTTTTTATATTTTATTGAACGGGTTCGCATAAATAATTGACAAAAATGTCTATAATAGCTGTTAAAGGAATACCTAATAACGTAAGCCTATAAACAGCTTATCACCAGTACATAAAAGTACAAGGCCTTTGTTGTTGAATCCAATAAATTCATCGATTTTTACATCGAGATTTTAAACAATCTACGATCTTTTCAGTTCAGTTTACTTGACGTGGTGAAGAGCGTCGGTAAGCTAGTAGCTGGACCGTTTGAGCCGTTGAATTTCGTTAACTGCAAGCAGAATGTAAAGACGTGTTACCTTCGGCTGTCTGAGAGGTTAGACCCGGTGCGAGTAGTGGAGAAAATAAACTCTGCGACCATTGGACCTAAGGGTCTCAGATTTACCGCTTTCGTGCCCGAGCACGTACCTGATGTAAGTAATTCTACTTTTATAAAAAAATCTCTTCTTCTTTTTTAAGATAAGCTTGTCCTCAAATTTCTCCCAAACTGACATCCCTTGTGGACAGATATTTTTCCGCCTGAGGTAAATCTCTTCTTTTTTTTTTTAAGATAAGCTTGTCCTCAAATTTCTCCCAAACTGACATCCCTTGTGGACAGATATTTTTCCGCCTGAGGTGAAAGTAGGACACCCTATCACCAGGAAAAATAAATCATTTTTACCACCCTTGGAAATTTAACAATCTGTAAAGTTTACCAGAAGTTCTATTCTTTGTCGGGATCACCAATTTAGGATAGAATGATGGGTTGTATTTATCTGACCATAATTAATATCTGACTCAGATTTGATGTAGAAGGCTATCCTAAAGTGTGTGTGGATAATTGAAAGTCCAGTAGACACTCACTCCCGCTACTCAAGTAACAAGTAAGTTTAATACATAATTTAAACACTACTTACAGCTTCCACTGCCAGAGAAACGAAGGAAAATCCCAATGAAGCTCCGGGATAGGCTCAAGATACCAGAACTTGAACTGCCTCATGAGGTAAGTTAGCAGAAAATCAAGCTTCATTATGCAGTAGCTTTGCTCTACGTTATTTTTAAATTGGCTCTTTTTTAATAGGCTTGCTCTTGACTACCTGACCTGATGCGATGATGCATTCTAGTTGCTGGGGCCGGTTTGTGGCAAAAATCCAGTGTTTTTTAACTTTAAATTTGTGTGTAGCTTTGTGTGTGTGGAATTTCATTACAAATAAAATATTGTGTATTGAAGAACCAGATTTTCGAACAGTTTCAAAATTTCTTCAGGCACCATACATTTTTCCGAGATGAAATATATCAGACCCAGCTCCTGGAGAGAGATATAATTATTATATCTCTCTCCAGGATGGATATATTATGAAAAAAAAATGTTACTCATTCACACAGCAACAGAACAAAGTGATTTTCTACATAATACTTAGAGGCCCGTGGAGTGACATTGCTGTTTTTTATCCTAGAAAAATTGTTTTCTAAAGATCTGTCCATACGAGTGAATCCCAGGCCGATGCCAGTGGGAAAATAATCATGGGTAAAACTTACCTACAGGTACATAGGTATGCGGGTAGGATGCTCAAGACTTGTTCAAAATATTGTAGCAATATAAGCCATAAAAATTCCGTCGATAATGTAGCCCCAACAAATATAATAAATAACTACCTACCATAGACCTCTACCATGATAGACACTGCATGGTGGCCTACTTTCCATGTCCGTGGCCTGTCTTATGTTGAATGAATGCTCCATTCTAAGTATACTGCAAAAATTACTTTAATGATCATTACTTTACCCTGGTATGTCACCAATAAATTCACAAGTTGAAATGCTTACAGGGGAAAATAAAACTAAAAATACAGTGCAAACTCTATATACACTCGATTTAACGACAAACTTCTTAAAACGTCGAAATTACTTTACTTTGGTTGGTTTACCTTGTTGTCCATACAATTATATACTCTATGTAGCATCACACCCACTCAAAATAATGACAATAATACATCATTATTAAGCAATAAACAGTACTTTCAAACACCTGTTATTTACCTCTACTGGCTGCATCATACGTACTGAAGATTCTAAGAAATTCATTCTTTTGTTTGTAGTAATTTTTTTTTACTGGACAAGAAAACAAAATACAAGCTAATACTAACACTACAAATACAGTAAGACTGCTCATAGACCGTTGAAGGTCTAAAGACAATCCAAATGCTCAAGCCCACTACCAGTTGGCAGCGTACACAGCATACTGGCGGCATTACCACGCTGAATGGCAATGCTTATACGTTGAGCCAGAAACACGCCAGCTTTTTGGTCTTGCATCGCATTAACTTAGCACTCTGAAAGATTTTTGAAAAAGAAGGTGACCTATTCCCAAGGGCCCAATGTCTCGACCCCGAATGCCTCAAATATGTAACCACTGCTGAGGTTAGCATATATTATTTGCATCGCTTGTACTGTAATTGTAGTAATTACCTTGCATGGGTTAAAAAGACATAAAGCTCTAAAAGTCCAACCATGTCCAAAAAAAATCAGACGGATGATACAACTTAACATGGTTGTGGTGTCTGTCGTGATAAAACTCTGTGGTACCCACATTAAACATAACTACTAACAAAAGAAAAACACCTGTGCAAAAAAATTTCTTTGTTTGCAATTTCTTGATAATTACCTATATTATAAAACAGTCATGTGAGTTACACTATTTATAACTCAAGGACGGCTGGACCAATTTTCATGATCTTTGATTTTTTGAATTCCTCTCTGCCCCGAATAGCAGAATAAGTTTTTTTTTTAAATAACTAAACAATAAAATCTGCGCTAAGTGTTTAGTTAATTTAGCTCTGTAAACTACGCTCAATGGCGCTATAATATTAACCTATTTATACTGTGTTTTCTCAATGAGTGAATTTGTAAATTCTTATGAGGAACTAAAAATAAAAATCACGAAAAAATAAATGAAGTAAAATAATTTTCTCATACATTTTCTATAGTTTCGTAGACCGCATCGTCACTTAACATCAAGCGAGATGCCGGCCAAGCGCAAGCCAATATATTACAAAAAAAAAAACTTGGTTTGCCAAGCTGTACTTTTTTCATACACATCTTCAAGGCTAGAGTGAATGGATTTATTCTAGAATCTAAATCAACGAGTTCCATCCTCGGCCGCACCGTCGCTTACCATCAGACGAGTTGATAGTCAAACGAAGATATACGGGGTGTAAGGGGAACTTTCTCGAAGCCAAAAGAAGGTAATTGTTGCTAAGCTGTTCTATAGAAAACGGTCATTGACACTCGACAAAATGTATGGAACAGCTGATATTTTTTTTCGCGATTTCTGGTTTGGTCCTATAGTGAAAGTTGTTCATAATGAGGAATACAAGTACCTTCTTTTGGCTTCGAGAGTGTTCCCCTTATACCCTGTATTCAAAATAAAAAAAAAAAAATTAAAACAATTAATTTGTGTTTTTTTTGTAATCCTCAAATGTTTTAAAGAATAGAATAGAATAATACTTTATTTACAAATTACTTTTCACTACAAAAAAATTACTTTTCAATGTGTCCAGGTTATAATAAACGCACATCATGAGCTGTTCTTGGAGATCCAGTACAGGTACCCCAGTCTCTACAACTTGAGTCGGAAAACATCCCACAAGCTCCTTGACGAAATAGCAAGGGTAAGTGATACTACCAACTCCTCTAAGAAAAAAAAAAATCGGCAGTAGGACAGACAGCGTAGGCTTAGTAATAGGTTCCCGTTTTCACCCTTTGGGTACGGAACATCGAGATACAATCTTCGACCAAAATAAAATTAATGGACGGGACCATTCAACTTGCTCAGTAAAAACAAGTCAAAACCGTCGGACATATACTTCAACACCTGATTATAACCATGTACTGTACATTTGTTACAAAAAATAGATGGCGCCAAAACTCTTGTAGTAAGGTTCAGAACATCTGTTACAGATAATAGGCGACCGGCTGATCCACGTCATGGACACAAACTTGGACACCCGGGACTCTTCATTCAAACTCAGCAAGTGCTACCGCAAGACACATCCTCACTTCGGGGACTTCCAGCTGATCTTGTCCACGCTACACCGGCTACAGGACGCGGCGGGGGCGCCACGGGCGCAAATACAAGAGTCGGAGCTGCTCACGTACTCGCCTATACCGCAAAGTAAGGGTCCATTCCCATTTTTTATATTTTAAATATATATATAATTATACTAGCGACACGTCCGCCCGGCTTCGCACGGGTGTAATTTACGTGCGAAGCCGGGGCGGGTCGCTAGTTATATACCTTCCTTGAAAATGTATCTAACTGATGGTGAAAACCGCATCAAAATCCGTTGCGTGGTTTAGGAGTTAGCGGCCATACAGACATACAGACAGACAGACGCGGAAAGCGACTTCAATTTATGTTATGTAGAGATATATATATATATACACATACATGAAATATCGCGCGCGCTTACACCTTAATGGTTGTAATTTTAAAAATAAATTATTATTACTAGATAATTAAATATAAACATTATGTACAGAGAAAGAAAAAATAAAAACAGTTAAACAATGAATATAATAAATCAATATAAATGAGTTAAATAGCCTAAAAATATGAGGGTTCTATTTTTCCGTTCTATTATTTAATCAATCTATTTTAAAATTATAAGGTATTATAAGGGTTCTATTTTTCCAATCTATTTTAAAAATATAGGGTTCTATTTTTCCAATCTATTATTTAATCAATCTATTTTAAAAATGTAGGGTTCTATTTTTCCTATCTATTATTTAATCAATTTATTTTAAAAATATAGGGTTCTATTTTTCCAATCTATTAATTGATTAATCTATTTTAAAAATATAAGTGTTCTATTTTTCCTTTTTTTTTTTCTTTTTTTTTCCCAAGCGATGGATAACGTTTCCCTGGACCGTATTAAGAGCGCGTGCGGCAAGTTCAACGAGCGAGTGACCACCGCGCTCACGGAACACGTGGCGGCGCTCGACTCCGACCTCCAGCCCGACGACTCCGAGGAACAGATCGCCAGGAAGAAAGTGCGCGAGGAGCTCAAGAAGATGATGCCTTATCTGCCCTCGGTGAGAGGTTTTATCTCGCTATACTTCAATTCCGCAAGCCAATTATAAATAATCATAATATTTTTTTTTGTTACTTGTAATTAAAGTTTACCACCACTGTGACCACAGAAAAGAGAAATAAATAGAACGGAAATGTGAAGGATAATCTGTTACCAGTGCCCTTAGTCCCAGATTTGATAGTTTACGAAAACTTTTTTCGTTTACGTATTGTTCCATACATTTTAGTAAAGCGCCTCCTTCGGAAACGTGGAGGAACTAAATTTGGCAGTTATCGGCGGTATCGGTGGTTGCTTCACTCTAATACGAAAAAAGTTTTCGAATACCTTTTAGCCCAGCAATGTATGGAACAAGACGAAAACGAAAAAAGTTTTCGAAAACTATCAAATCTGGGACTAAGGGCACAGGCATTATGAGTGACTCAGAGTTCTTTGTCCGCATCACAATTGCTAACTGATTTCGAATGAACGTTTCGTTTATATGGGTGCAACTGGCTACAACAAATTTCTTACAAAAATGCTTTGACAGCCGTTCTAATTTAAACAAAAAAAAATATTTTCTTTGTATGTGACAGCCTATTATCTAAAAAGCCGTGGTAGCCTATTTGGGAGACCGCTAGACTTGAAAGCGCGAGGTCGCGGGTTCAAACCCCGGGCCCGTACCAATGAGCTCTTTGGAGTTTATGTACGGATTTTCATACCACTGGCTTTTCGGTGAAGGAAAACATCGTGAGGAAACCGGCATACGTACGGAGAAGGAATTTAATGGCGTATGTGAATCCGCACTGGGCCAGCGTGGTGGATATGGCCCAATCATTCTCTCGGGGGTAGGCTAATGGCCCAGCAGTGGACTATTAAAAGGCTGATGATGATATGATGACAGCCTATTTCGTCATGCTGCCAAGTAATATTGATTAAATTTTATGCTTGTTTTTTTGTATGTTTCAGGCGCTTAAACAAGTAATTACAGCACATTTTGTCCCAGAAGAGCAACAGTATCGTAGAATTCGGGTAAGAAAATAACTTTATAAACAGAATAAAAAAAAAATTTAAGATTTTATGACGATAAAAGTATCGAAAACTGGATTATTAGTGTAATTTTTCTTACAACTAATAAGATCTGTAGAAAATTCAGTTGTTGTATTAAATAGATCTGTATTTTTTATTGAATATAGCGGCTTCAGATTTTAGTAAAAATCAACATATCCATTTTGTTACCTACAATTTACAAAAGTAGTTTTTCGTAAAACATTAGGAGGGAAAGTTTGAGAATGAAATCCATTCTCCATCCATTCCGTTAAATTACTATCATAAAATTAACATTTTTATGTTGTGGTTTACTTTTTTTATATTTATCTTAAAAATTACGGCTTTATTTATTCGTTTTTTGCCCGAAATTACAAATACAGTGGACCCCCGGTAATCCGGCAAACATTATGCAGGGCAGTGTCGGACTATCGAATTTGTCGGATTATAGAGCACTGCCTAATAAATAGTAAACAATGAACGCACGCTAGGCCGTACCGCTATCACTAGTAGTCAAATTCAAACTAAGTAAAACAATGCATACGCGTCGAGCACAATAGCGGTGGCGTGTACGAGTTGTGACCTGTTCAAACCTGCGTGATCTATATGTATTAGCAAAGATTGTCAAACATACATGTAATACTAAGTCATGTCGGATTACAGGGGGCGCCGTATTAGACAGGGGCCGGATTATCGGGGGTCCACTGTACTTCAAATTGAACAGTTCATTTTATAATACGCCTCTGAACTCAGAACTCCCTCGCTTATAAACTGATCATCATCATCATCAATTCAGCCATAGGACGTCCACTGCTGGACATAGGCCTAAGGCCTCCCCCATCGATCTCCAAAAGGGCCGGTCGGAAGCGTAATCCAGCGTTTACCTGCGGTCTCTTTTAGGCGGTGGTTATAAACTGACATAAAAAAATATTTATTATTCGAAAGGTTATAATTATGTACTTTTAGATTGGTCCCATATAAATTTCATCAAAATCGGTTCAGTAGTTTGGCTTTAAAATCAAAATATCTGGAATATTCTGCCAACCGAAACAGTAGTTCGACCCGAACTGACCTTGCGACCCATATATCTTCGGAGCCCCTCCATCGATTTTGGCCATATTCAAACTTAATAATTGTATTGAAATGAACTACTTACCTACATAGTTTCATGAAGATCGGATCAACGATACGCAAGTTATCGTCGAACAAATCATGCACACCGACATGACGAATTGTCACATTAGCCATTCGATTCTGAAACCTGTCTTCGCTTGTTATATGACACTAGCTGTTGCCCGAGACTACTTATACGAGATGGTGGTCAAACGGAAGCCTACTACTTGTAAAAAAAAACATTACATTTTCATATAATTTTTCAACCTCGATTTACCGTACACAAGATGGTAGTCAAGCGCAAGCTTACTATTTATTTCAAAAAAAATACATAGATTAGATTTCAACCTCCATTTACCGTACACGGGATTACACACGCAAGAGTACACGCAAGCCTATTATTTATAAAAAAAACATAATTTTTCATACTCCATTTGCCCCCCTTAACTCGGCCCTTGCTCAATACCCAAGTTCCAAATGACGTATTCTAGATTTACGGCGAGCCGTTCCTTCCGTCCCGCGAAGCGATGACACCGTTCACGCGGCGGTACCTGACCGGCATGGCGCGCGTCATCCGCTCGCGCCGCATGTACAACCTGCTCATGTTCCGCGTCCCGAATCACACGTACGCGCCACTCCGCGCCATGGACGCCACCGTCATCAGTGAGTACACACACACACAAACAGCCACATGTACAACCTGCTCATATTCCACGTTATAATCATGTGAACGCGCCGCTCCGCGCAATTGATGCCACCGTCATTTTGTCAATATGTACAATTGTACAACCTGCTCATATGTCCCTAAACACACGTACGCGCTGATCTGCGCCATGGCCTGTTGCGCCGTGCACAATACATAATAGTGTTGTGATTGTGTGGACAGACGGCGCGAAGCTGACGATCCGCAGCGACGTGCCGGTGCAGCCGGTGTCAGACACGCTGCGAGCCGAGCTGGCCGCGCACTACGGAGGCACGCCGCACCACCCGCCGCAGGACGAGGATGGCGAGGACGAAGACGACGACGACGACGACCAACAATAATGTTACGACGACGCCATGGACGGAGCCAGGAGAATTTCGCCAGTTTTCGGAATGTGTTAGCGTAGCGATTTTGGTGTAAATCGGAATGCATTCTGTAATGTCAATGACTTATCAATAAAATTGTATTAAGTACATAATGCAGTTGTTTTCAGAGTTCCGTACCCACTTTTTTTTCACATAATAAGGCTTGCGTTTGACCACCATCACGTCTGATATTAAGCGACGATGCAGTCTACGTTGGAGCACGCTTGCCTAGAAGAAACCGATTCACTCGTGATTTTAAGACACCCAGATAGTAACCATCGGGGAACACCTATTCAGGCAGCGCATTCCACAGAATAGTAGTACGCACAATAAATGGTGTAAACGGGACCCTATTACTAAACCTACGCTGTATGTCTGGCATCTGTACTACCTTTTAATGGCTGTAGCTTTCGAACCGTTATAGATACCCAAAATTTTCGCAGAATATGTAATGTTACTGCTGATTAATGCTTAACTTATTTTGACGAAATTTGGAAGGCTGTGTAAATAGTTTATGTTCTGGAATAACACAACGTAAATTACAGATTGCCACTTCATTTTTCAAAATATGCCTGAAATACAAAATAAATTTTCAGAATCTGCCATTTACCGAATATTCCATAAAAAGTATTTGGTATTTTACGGCGAATAAAAGTTTTCGACGTTTTAAACGCGACAAAAAACTACTTGTTCTGCCTTCGAGCTACGAAGCCCCTAGGAGTGCGAGGCCGTAGTATTGTCCACGCTGCCCACGCTTTACGCCGCCTCTGGCTATACCAGACAAGGACGCTATAGAGAGGACACGCCCGCGCCGCGCCATTTTGATAACTCTTCTATAAATAAAATGTCAGTTAAATAATCATCGTGTTAAATTTTGGTCATGGTATAATAATATAAGAAGTATATTATTTTAGATCAGGGGTTCCCAAACTTATTTTGTCTACTGCCCACTTTGAGAATAAATAATTTTTTGGCGCCCCCATTTTTTCACCTACTTAAAAACCACTATAACTTCAAATTAAATTAATCAATTATTGTAAGCTATATTTGCGGAGATTAAACATTAGTTCTAATTTTTTTTTCTGGGTCTCTTACCGCCCCCCTTTAGGACTGCAGCGCCCACAAAGGGGCGTTATCGCCCACTTTGGGAAAGGCTGTAAAGGGTGTGTGTTGTAAAGGCTGGCTTTGTGTGTGTGGGTGTGTTTTGATCATGATTTTGGTAAACACATGATCCAAGAAAACAAGGACTAGCGCTCCGGGAGTTGACACTCAATTACGTCACTGTCCAGTTGCCACTTTATTGTAACAAACACAGATATTGGGAAACAAATTTGTTAAAAATCTATTAAATAAAATACAAAAAGCATTTCAATTGTCATTTGGTTTGTCCGCTCAAGTTGAGCACGAATTGAATATTATAACTTCATATAACTTTAGTGGATATTATTTATCAAAACCACATTGATTTATTGGATTCCCACACGTAATATTATACTGATATTGGGGAGTTATAATTTAATGCTACTGTTAACACAGAAAATCACCTGTTACATAGAAAGTGCGCCATTGTTTCGTGTATCGTCGTCTCTCTCGAACTTGTTGTAAAATACTTATTCTGCTCTTGCTTATGAACGTGTACGTGTATCCATGAAATTGATGACATCATTGCGGGACGCCCACGTGACATTCTTTCTCGGAGCGCTATACCTGGCGGAGTATATTATTATACCATGACCAGCAGAATGTTAGTGCTAAACTGAACTGCTTTAGCTTTCTTGTAAACTCTGTATGTGGTTCAAAGTAAAACCTGCGCCCTAAGAAGACATAAAAACAAACCTAAAAGTTAATTAAACATAACTTTATTCATTCCTACTAGACACAGTTCACAAAATTACTTAAATTAGTAATCTTCCAAATCGTCTTCATCCACATCGTCCCAGTCAACATCCGCGATATCAATGTCTTTAACATTTTCACCAATCTCTTCATCATCGTCATTTTCATCATCTTCATCATGTATGCCATTTTCATCACCTTTAGTTGCATTTCCATTATTTCCAATAGCATTTTTATCACCTTCAACTTCATTTTCATCATTTCCGATAGCAATTTTATCACTTTTGGTGGCATTTTCATCACCTCCGATAGCATCTTCATTGTTAGCTATATTTTTATCACCAGCATTGATTATATCGCTCCAGTCTTCACCGGTCTGATCCCAATCATCATCAACTTGATCATTGTTGTCTCCCTCGTCTATGGGAGCTTCATCATCAACATCGCTCTCTCTGACTTCGTCTATCACATGGAAGTCTTCATGCAAGAAGCCTTGTTCTTCATCATTGACCGTACTATCCTCTGCGTTTTCATGTGGTGTTTCATCTTCAGTTATGTCAACAATTGGGACTTTTTCATCCTCCACACAAATTACATCGTCAGACCCAATTAGTTCAGCTCGGGATTTCTTCTCTGCCTCCTCTTGGGTCTGCCAGTCTTTCTCTAGCAAGTTCACACGTGAGTGATCTATAAGACTGCGGATAAAGCGCTTGCGACGGCTCTTCCAGTGTTTTTGGCTGTATTTGGGCTTTTTAGGAGCAATGTGCATGTGTTTGAACGATATGGAGATACCATCTGCAAGCAAGAAGCGAGATTAGAATAGGAATCGAGCAAAGTAAAACAGGTTTCACATAACATCACATATAGAGTTACACAGACTGACTGAAGCCGAATGGAGGCCATTTTATTCATCATTATGAACAACTTTTACTATGGGACCAAACATGAAATCGCAAAAAAAAAAAACACCTGGTTCATAGAAAACGGTCATTGCCACTCGACAAAATGCATGGAACAGCTGATATTTTTTTCGCGACTTCAAAGTTGGTCCGATAGTAAAAGTTGTTTGTAATGTTGAGTACAAACATACCCTTCAGTATTACCACACCTTTTGTATATACTAATTCGTATATACAAAAACATTAGTAGTAGTATTTTTTTATTTAAAAGTAAATAAATATTCGGGACATTTTTACACACACGGTCATCTGACCCCAAACTAAGCAAAGCTGTGATATGGCTGCCAGAGACTGATATGTATACTTATACGATATATATATTTAAATACATACTTAAATAGATATAACACAAACACAAATGTTAGTCCTAGGTAGGAATCGAACCCACGCCCCCAAGCGCAGAAGGCAGGTTCACTACCAACTGGACCAACGGGCTATCTAATTAATATAATATACTAGCTGCCTGCGACTTCGTACGCGCAGACTTTACATTTCTGGCTTCACATATTTTATTGAGGGAAATTAGGACATGCTTTGCGAGGTTTTCTTCCCAGAAATGTATTAATAAGGATATGGCCAAAATTGCATTCCCTAGGTTTTCACTTTAAGGTGACGATAATATAGATGTGTGATACTCACTGCCTATAGTCACTGGAGGCATATTGCACAGACGGTCCACGGTTTCGTAGCTATCAAACGAGGCGGTGAAGAAGGGAGACTTCACAGACTTCTTGAGCGAGCGACAATTGAACCTCGAGAGATACTCCTGCAAGTCGGTCCGGTTGGGAGGCTTCGGGAGCCCGTAAATACGGACTAGTTTCGCACCTCCGTCCGTGATGCGTTTCGATATGTGGAACGATAAGAACTGAAACAATTACGTTTGAAACATTGTTTATTACTTTTTAACAGGGCAAATGCAATACACAATAATAAATATTTTTGGAAAACAAAAACGAACGAAAGTCACCGCAATAGCCCACCGGATTAGCAAGTTGCAGAAGCAGTGGGCAGGGCACATATAACGCAGGACAGTTGGCTGATGGGGCCGAAAGGTTCTGGAATGCAGACCACGGAGCGGTAAGCGCAGCGTATGACGTCCACCCACAAGATGGACAGACGGCCTAAAAGAGACTGCAGAAAAACGCTGGATGCAGGCCGCTTCCAACCGGCCCTTTTGGAGATCGATGGGGGAGGCCTATGTCCAGCAGTGGACGTCCTATGGCTGAAATGATGATGATGAAAAAACAAAAACCGACTTCAAGACTATACCTACATAGTTAAGTAAAACAGAGAATCAAAACTTTTGCTGAATGGAACCAAAATAACCAACTAAAACGTAACCTGTGTACATATTTTTTGTATTTGTTGTTTTTTTTCAAAAAGCGCTAAATCAATTTCGATAAAATTTATATGCGGCCACCTCTAAAGTGTGACTTACCAAACAAAAAAAAACATCAAAATCAATTCATAATTGGCGGAGTAATCGCGTTACAAATATACAAAAAAAATACAGTCGAAGTGATAACCTCCTCCCTTCGTCGGTTAAAAACAGACTGCTCATAGACCGTTAAAGTATTTTTTTAATATAGAATAGATCTACGTTTGGCCACCAACTCGCCTGATGGTAGACTAGGTCTAAAAAAATCCAAATGCTCAAGCCCACTACCAGTTGGCAGCGTACCCAGCATGCTGGCGGCATTACCACGTTGAATGGCAATGCTTATGCGTTGAGCCATAAACACGCCAGCATTTTGGTCTAGCGTCGCATTCGATTCGGAAATCAGTCGTGAGAGTTTACAATAAACTATAACAAAACGGCTTACATTCACGTTATGTTTAGGCGTCTCCGGGAGCGCGCGTATTCCCTGATGAAGATCGAATGGCTCCGAAACCGGTCGTTTCAACCGATAAACATAACGTGAGCCGTTTTGTAATCTCTATCTTTATCTTTACATAGTATAAATTAAAGTCGCTTTCCGCGTCTGTCTGTCTGTATGTCTGTATAGCCGCTAACTCCTAAACCACGCAACGGATTTTGATGCGGTTTTCACCATCAGTTAGATACATTTTCAAGGAAGGTTTATATATATAACTAGCGACCCGCCCCGGCTTCGCACGTAAATTACACCCGAGCGAAGCCGGGCGGGCGGGTCGCTAGTAGTTTATAATTAATCCTCATGAGAGTTTTGATAAAGTTTACAATGTTTGCGATCAATTTTATAGTGTTCGAAAATATTATTCTGGAAACATTTTGAGATTACCGAAACAATGATTCCGGATTATAAATGCAAATGTTTAAACTATTTCTGGTAAATATCGTAGAACTTACCAGAAACAATGTTACTGAAATAAATTACAATATAATAACTTATAAGAAACAAGGGGGTATAAGGAAGAGGTCTTCAAAAATTATCCTGTAAGTTTACAAAAATACCATAATTTACCTTTTTACATTGAGCTACGATATCTTCTTTATTCATATTTTCATAGGCCGATTTTTCATGTTCACTTACAGGATTGTCCAACATTTTTTTTATCTGAAAAAAAATGAAGCTTTAAATTTTTTACAAAAAAAAAAAAAACGAACCATACGAGATGTGGGTGAAATTAAATTAACCGGCAAGGAAATTATTTCCTATGTCGGAAGTCAGCAGGGCGACCCACTACGTCCTGGAGTGTTTAGCCTAGCCATTTATCCTATTACGGGATTTTTCACCTTATGTTCCACGCTTGAATGAAAGGTTTTTGCGAAAGGGCCGAAATTAAGGGTTAAGTAGGACAAAAGGGGGTTGAAAGTTTATATAAAAGTCTACGCGTACGAAGTCGCGGACCACAGCTAGTAATGTTATAAACGGAAAAGTTTGTTTGTTTCTCTTTCACACAGCAACAGAGCGATAATATTACCAGCGCTCCGATAGCGTCTACTTCATCGTCCATCGCCTTCTGGGAGTTAGTATCCATCTTGTACCCCTCCATGGTCTGCAGTTCTAGCTTGTGCTGCTTCTTTTGTTCTGTAATCAGTTAATAATGATAAATCTACACATCAACAACAGACGAAAAGAAAATCATTATCTTGATTGATTAACTCTTTATTGTTCACACCAGAGAACAAAAAACTTTGGCAACAACTGGCGACCTTATCGCTAAAAGCGATCTCTTCCAGGCAACATTAGGATGGAAAGTATTTATAGAAGATGGGGTTTGCAATAGAGGATAGACTATTAAATGTTTACTTATACCATACACATAATTTCTAATAGTAATACACAATATTACTTAAAATTCTTAAAAAATATATCTGTAAATATCTATGTATTATCTTAAAATATTATGGAGGAGACATAGTTCTACTTAAGATGCGCAGACGTTGGATCTCTCTGTATCTTTTAGCGCATTTACAATGGGCAGTGTTCTGAAGAACTGTTTGATACCGGCGTCGCGGTTTTATAATCGCACTAGCTGACACCGCCTGAAAGCTCATCCGCATATCATAGATCAGTGGAAATTACACACTATGCGATTCACGCGATATTTCTTGTCTCACACCTGCAAAATGTGGAATGAGCTACCTTGTTTCCGAGAAGCTACTACATGGGGTTCTTTAAAAGGCGAGTTAATAGATTCAACGTAGTTGTGATTCCTCTGGTGTTAAAAATATCCACAGGCGACGGTGACTGCTTACCATCAGGCAGCCCGTCTGCTTGTTTGCCATCTATGGCATTAAAAAAGCTGTTTCATAAAATAAACGGTCATTGACACTTGGCAAAATGTATGGAACAGCTGATATTTATAGATATTTAAAACTATGGATAATGGTTAAGCACTCAAAAATAGACTAAAACAATATTTATAACTATTATATTAACAGCCGCACACAGAGACGTTACTTAAGTTTTAAGTATTCCTTATACTTAAAATTGTTCTGTCAACTTCTCGTTGACGGAAATTGTCACACATGAAAACGAGACAGAGCAATTTTAAGTATTCCTTAACTTAAGAAACTACTCTGAGTGCGGCTGTAAGTCAATTAAGTCTTAGTAGACTTAATATTCGGCGTACTCGCAGTGTCTTTCTGGTGTAAGGTACTTACCCCCGGTGTTTTGTGTCGCTCTTTATGGGCTTGGAGCTGCCACCATAGTATAGTGATAGGTATGAAGGCGAAATAAAGCAGCGGCTATGAACAATAACTACACTATAGTGGCTAGGCAGCAATGATAAGTGTGTATAAATCGACGTTGTGGCGTGAGAACTCATTAATTGACATTTTAGTCAAAATACTTTTATCCATTTTGAACCTTATCTATAGAGCTGTTATTTTAGTATTTTAAGTAATTCAGGAGTGTCAGGCATACCACAGACCAGTATAAATAAAACTGGTATATGGAAGTACTCAACCATTTATTGAGACAAAATGAATCTATAAAAATTTACTAATGATATTTAGCTAATTTATTTTCAATCGTTTAACAAACCTTTTTTTTTTCATTAGATATTGAAGCTGCACTGCTCATTAAACTTGCTTAGTTTCTGTCCGCATACAATACATTCAACATGACCCACTCAATATAATAAAATATTTCCATAATATATAGTATTAGTAATTTATTTTAAAATACTTAGTTTTCGATCTTCTACCAATCCATATATAATATCAGCGTTCCAATTTCCAACTTGGACAATTATTTCTATTAGTGGAAATTTATAATTGGCTCCTTTATATTATAATTCATAGATCATCACAGATGGCTACCCCTGTTACTTAAGGTTGTTAGTTTCTCTCAGTTTAATAAATAAATAATTTAATGAACCTTAGGATGCAGGGCTCAATTATATACATTTTGAACAAAGAAGCCGTTTATGAGTTATTTTTTATAACACTCCTATAAATACTACTACTACGTTCATAAATTAGGTACTCGGATAATATAAACAAAAAAACTATCTCAAAACTAGCTTTTTGCACTTGGTTACTTCTCCCACTACAGCGACGATATGTGAATGTTTATTTACTTACCAGCATGAACTTTCTTATCTGAAAAGAAAAACAATACATGTATTAATACAAAAGTACACATTTAAAACACCCTTAAGATTTTCATATACAGAGTTACGCGGAAAGGGTGTACTAAACACAAAATAAAATAAACATAAAATAAAATAAAATAAACCGAAAGGGGTCCGTTATACTCATCATTATGAACAACTTTTACTATAGGCCCAACGCTGAAATAGCGAAACAAAATCAGCTGTTCCATAAATTTTGTCGAGTGGCAATGACTTTTTTCTATGGAACAGCTGATATTTTTTTCGCGATTTCAGCGTTGGGCCCATAGTAAAAGTTGTAATACTCTAATTCAGCTCGTAAGATTTAAGTAACCTATGCAATACAAATAAGAAATTGCGCGATAGATAATTGCAAATATTCATATTAATATTAAATTAAATTAATATTTACAAAAAATAATATAGTTACGCATACATACATTTTTATTTGTGGGCGGTACCCAACAATGAAGAACGATATTATTTATGATACATTTTACCGGAAAAAATGCGAAACTTCTAGGGCGTGACCTGTCAAAATTATCATCCTAAATTTCACAGACCACAACCATCAAGATACAATACATATAGTCACAATCGCGCCAAAAAAACCGAACCAAAACTCGGCGCACGCTTCGAATTGCGCAGACTTTTTGGTTAGTTACAAGGTAATCGCGATCAGACTATAACGGCGCGCGATGGCAGAGCTACGATGACATAGCGGACAACTAACGTTGAACACTATGCAGGCGACATAACGTCTAAATTGGAGTAAATGTGGCATTGTGAAGTATATAATTGATACAATGTATGTACGATTATTTACGGGATATTTACCGTGGTAAGGTTGTGGAATGAACTTGACTTGGAATGAAGGTTGTGGACTTTAGTGAACAACCGTGATAGTTTGAAACAGTGTTTTAATGTATGTACAATGACGCTCGGACATTTTTTGACTGTTTTCACTGAGAGATTGTGACTCTCTAGCAATTGTATCTCCATGACCATAACACACAAACACTGCAAGTTAAATAAAAGCTTGTAAATAGGTCTTTACAATGTGACGCACCTCCTTGAGGGTAGCTGGGTATTTTTTCAGGTGGGACCGGAACTAGTCCCTTACCGCCGCCGGGCGCTTTTTTAGGAGGAATCCTATCTTGCAGGGGTTTGAACTTTAATACGGGTACGGATGGCTTAGTAACGAAGGTAGCTGCATACTCTAAAACAAATTAAAATACAATATTATAGTACGATAACCGATGGGGAAGAAAGGTTCTTGAGTGGAGACCACGAACCGGAAGACGCAGCGTAGGTAGGCCTCCCACTAGATGGACCGATGACATTGTGGAGACGCGGGCATCCGGTGGATGCAGATGGCAGGCGGTCGTTCAGTGTGGATGATATAGGGGGTGGCCTTTGTTCAGCAGTGGACGTCTTCTGGCTGATGATGATGTACGCGCAAATCTTATTGATGTCTCGGAACATAGGCGCGAGTCACGCGTTGTGAGTGGTACATTCAAATGTACAATTCTACCATATTGTTTTTTCTTCATCAAAACTCGCGTGAGGATTCATTATAATAAACCTTACCCTTAACCTTTTTTTTTTTTCCTTCTCCATAATCGCGCGTATTCCCTGAGGAAGGGGCTCTAATGGCTCCGAAACCGGTCGATCGTATCGACCGATAAAAACATAATCGTGAGTGTAAGCCGGTGTTATATTTTTTTTTTTTACTTTACTTATATTATAAGTGCTAGTGTTTTTGGGCATGTTGGTAACTCAAGCGCGCAAAAACGCCTAACAACAAGCCCTAAAACAAATAACAACAACAGACAACGAGAAACAAATAACATCTTTTCCACCTGACTGCGTCAATTTTGGCATGATTATACTACTTTAAACTATAACAATAAATAATGGCCAAGTGCGAGTCGGTGACTAATTTCTGTTCATTATCAAGTTAAGCAACGTAGGACGAGGTCAGTACTTGTATGGGTGCCCGCCTGAGCGCGATGTTGTCCTTTTGCACTACTTTTTGTATTTATTTTGTTGTGGTACGGAACCCTCAGTGCGCGACCCCGACTCACACTTGGCCGATTTTTTGTAAGGTAATAAAAAAATAAGACTTCTTTTATCGGAAAGGTGCTTGAATTCTGTAAAATAACAGAATTAGTAAAAAGTTTGCAATAGGAGGAGGCTTGCAAAGGGTTGTAAATTATATCGTAGAATTAAACTCACCTTTCACCTCCTCATTGTTCAGAACATCAAATTTTTCTGAAACAAATAACATAATTTTCTCAAACATCGTGGATCAATTATTTGTCGTATCAATTATTTAAAGAACACACTTCGATGAACTTTAAGGTAAATGCCGGCCAAGTTTTGTCTCCCTAATATCTAGTATGTACATATTTCAATGTACACATAATTATGTTATTACTTTTTCCACTTGCTGCGTGCTGCGACTTTTTTTTAATTTTCGCTCAACATCAGGCAAGGTGGCGGTCAAACGCAAGCCTATTAACAATAAAAAAAAGGAAAACGCTGGATGCAGGCCGTTTCCAACCGACCCGATCGATGGGGAGGCTTATGTCCAGCAGTGGACGTCCTATGGCTGAAGTGATGATAATGATGAAATTTAATTTCGAATAACCTTATGACCAAACACTGAGCTGTCATCGCCACAAACCATATTACCTGCTATCTTCTCCGTGATGTTGGCGAGCAACTGTACATCCTCGCTCTCTGGGTACTTCTGCCGGTACGGGACACAGATGTCTTTCGGCAGCATCTCCATTCCCTTCAGTATATCTTCGACGCGCTCCATAATCACCTTCCTTAGAATCATTTTCCGCGGACTCGGCTTAACAAATTCGTCATCTAAGAAAAGACAAAATAAGTAAACACGCAATTCTGTTAACTTGTGTGTTTTTTTTTTAACATACCAAGAAATAACTGTAGTTCCAATTTTGCCCACCTTAACAGCTAAATTAGTGGCAATGTACATTGAATTCGTTGCTTATTGTCATGTTTTCGTAGATTTTTAAAAAAGCGCTGAATCAATGTCGATAAAATTTATATGGGACCACCTATGAGATATGATCTACCAACCAAAAAAAGAATCATCAAAAACAATTATAAATTGGCGGAGTAATCGCGTAACATACATACCAAAAAAAAACATACAGTCGAATACCTCATTGATAACCTCCTCCTTTTGGAAGTCGGTTAACAGTTATTATAAATGCGAAAGTGTGTTACTATAGAAACTAAAGTGAGCTTGATTCATTATTTAAACTAATAAACGGCTAGCACTCACGGGTATTGAAGTCGAAAAACTCGATGTTCGGAAGTTATATAAGTTTGTATTCTCATAACAATATTTTTCTATATGATATAACTTCAAATTAACAACTTTCAGATTTTTTCCTTTATATGTGCTGTGAGACCTTGCTTCTTGGCAAATTTCATCATTCTATGTCAACGGGAAGTACCCTTTAGGTTTTGATTCCCTTGTGAAATCGCATATGCGACATAAACGGCCATATCTTTTGATCGCGTTAACTTACAAATTAAATTTTTTCAAAGCTGAAATAAACCGTAGCTTCGGGTATTTGATATAAATTTCAACTTGATACCTTTACGCGTTCCTGAGAAAAAGCCTTGACAGACGGACAGACGGACAACAAAGTGATCCTATAAGAGTTCCGTTTTTTGAGGTTCGAAACCCTAAAAAACAATGGATGTAAATAATAAATCAATGGTTCATTATGTTTGCACTGACTTAGGTTCAGGTTCTCCGTCACTTTATACATGACGATGTTTGAAAGCAGGATCACGCGTTGCCGGTACTGCCGGTTGGAAGAGATCGGCCTTTTTAGTTTCGTGAGAACCGTAACGGGAGTCTCCCGCGAGGTGTTCCCTCGTGCCTCGCCAATCACAAAGTTGGCCGCGTAATCTAGAACAAATTAAAGTCATCATCATCATCAGCCAGAAGACGTCCACTGCTGAACATAGGCCTCCCCCTTTAACCTCCACACTGAACGACAGCCTGCCTTTTGCATCCACTGGATGCCCGCGACTCTTACAATGTCGTCGGTCCATCTAGTGGGAGGCCTCCCTACGCTGCGTCTTCCGGTTCGCGGACAAATTAAAGTGCTAACAGACAATACAATAACTCTTTATTAAAATACCACAAAACAAGGATAACATCATGGTATAATAATATACTCCGCCAGGTATAGCAATCCGAGAAAATATGCCCACGTGGGCGTCCCGCAATGATGTCAATTTACAACAGGTTCGAGAGAGATGACGATACACCACGTAACAGATGATTGGATAAAGTGGCAACTGGACAGTGACGTCATTCTGGGACAACTGCCAGAGTAGAAGACCTTGTTTTCTTTGATCATGGATAACATAAACATTATTATAAAAAAAGATTATCTAGGCTTTTAACAGTCGGCCTTATCGCTAAAAGCGATCTCTTCCAGGCAACCGTGTGGATTAGGTTGACCGCCGTCTGACCAACGAGAGAAAGAGAGGGAAATATGTTATTCTTACTCTTTCTCTCCCGTTGGTTGGACGGCGATCTGTCAACCAAATCCAGATGCCTTATTATAGATGTCTTATCGTGGTTCGGATTGTGATCGCGATCGCGTGCCATCTCACTTACGCACGTGGTGCGAGTAAGTAGATGCGAACGGGACGGCATGCAATCTCGATCACAATCAAACTTCTATAATAAGGCCGCTGGTCTGTTAAATAACCGTATAAATATACAGTTATTTTTATCCGATTCCCCAAAGCTCCTTGGGGAGTCATGTGTTATGGGTAATGTTCCTTAGAATTCCTTCCACGGCAAAGGAACGGTACCGAAAGGACGCATGATTGACATCTTAAGAGGATTAAAATATGAAACCGAATTTCGATCGATGTTCCTCTCTCTCGTTCTCTATCTAGTTTTTTTTTTCTTCTTTTTTTTCCCCGTCTACCCAGAAGGAGTAAAGTTTTTTGGTGTATTGTATAAGTATTCGGGACATTTTTTGTACACACGGTCATCTGACCCCAAACTAAGCAAAGCTTGTGATATGGCTGCCAGGGACTGATATACATACATTTATAGTTTTAAATACATACTTGTACAGATATTAACACCCAGATATAGAACAAACACAAATGTTCATCCTAAATGTAATGTTTGTCAATCATAAATCATAAATGTTTGTCCTAGGTGGGAATCGAACCCACGCCCCCAACCTCAGAAGGTAGGTGCTACCAACTGGACCAGAGGGCTAACTAATGTAATGTAACTAATATAATATGTATGTATTTTTGTTTGTCTGTCTATTCCATGGCACTCCCGACTCTATACAGACACCTAGTGGAGAGCTGAAAGTGTATTACAAACAAATCTACTCACCCTTCATAGCTACACCTTTCATGCCTCCATTTTCTGAAAAATAATTATACCTATTTATTACTTGTAATCTATGTTTTAGTAGTATTTATTTTTTTATAACAGCTGTCATAACCTCAAAATGTAATAATTTTTATTATATTTTATTTTATTTTATTACTAGCAGTCCGCCCCGGCTCCGCACAGGTATAGTTATATAGCCTATTAAAATAGCCTATATTAATCAGTGATAATGTAGCATTCAAATGGTGAAAGAATTTTTTAAATCGGTCCAGTACTTATTGAGCCAATTCGTTACAAACATACTTACATACAAATCTTTCCTCTTTATAATATTAGTATAGATGGAAACTGACGTGGTTTTAACACATTTAATTTTTATTACACGGGAATTACTCACGTAAGATTAAGCCGGTTATTCCCACTATAGTTTTAACCGCATTAGGCGGTCTTTTTCAAAGTGAATGCTCGCGCGCGGCTGCGCCTTGCTTTGCACACCGAGACAAAGCAAAGCTATTAGACGCAGCCGCGCCCGTGCATTCATCATGAAAAAGACCGCCTAATGCGGTTAAAACTATAGTCGGAGTAACCGGCATAAGCTTACGTGAGTAATTCCCGTGTAATATAAATAAAATATTTTATTTTATTTATTTACAAAAAAATTGGCTATATAAAAATATTCTAAAGGGTTACGCGGAAAGGATATACTACTTTTACTACGGGACCAAATCTGAGATCACGAAATAAATATCAGCTGTTCCATACATTTTGCCAAGTGTCAATGACCGTTTATTTTATGAAACAGATTTTTTAATGCCATCGGTGGCAAACTTGCAGACGGGCTGTCTGATGGTAAGCAGTCACCGTCGTCTATACCACCACCACCACCTGTAACACCATACTCCAATGGCATAGCAGATAAGTGGTCAATTTTTTATAGTACACTAGCGACCCGCCCGCCCGGCTTCGCGCGGGTGTAATTTACGTGCGAAGCTGGGGCGGGTCGCTAGTTATATACATAAACCGTCCGTGAAAATTTATCTAACTGATGATGAAAACCGCATCAAAATCCGTTGCGTGGTTAAGGAGGAGTTAGCGGCCATACAGACGCGGAAAGCGACTTTAATTTATACTATGTAGAGATTACTGTCGCGGTCTGTAATGAAAGCGTTGCTGGCAGCGATAATGGCTGAAAGCGCAGCGTAGCGCAGGTCCAAGCCATAACAGCGCGGTCAGCATAGCAGCACTTGATGGAATAAAGGCCGAGACCGAAGGTTAAGGCCTTTACATCGCGGACAACAAGGGCTGCAATGATGACCAAGCTTGAAGGCTGAGAGCATAGCTGAGCTTAGTCCGAGACCGTCATATCGTGGCCAGCAGGGCACTCATTGCGGCGCAAGGCTTACATAATGCTTTACTCAAATGCGAGTAATTTAAATAAGGCCAGCTTAGAATAGGAAGTTTTTTACATTTCATTTGTAAATATAGGGCAATGATGCTTGTTCCGTCTATACTTCTTTACCTGTACAGCCAAATTCTGAATAAAATCATATTCACACTCACACTCACACACACGCTCACTCACTCACATTCACACTTACACATACTCTTACTCACATTTACAACCTACACCCACACACACCAACACTCACTCACACTAACCTCCAGTCACACTCTCACACCCCCACTCATACTCATACTCGCACTCGCAATCACACTCGCACTCCAACATTTCCGTGCTACTCGAATAGGCGCCAGAAAGAACGTGTGAATCGTACAGTATGCTATTTCCACAAACCAATAACTTGATAGCATTTGTATCAATCTAACTATGGAAACTGAATGCTGCAGGTGCTGGGGCGTTAGAACAGTCTGCTTGTAAGAACCTACTGATCAGGGCTCGACTGATAGCGGTATAACCATCACGACTAACGGCGTAGCTATATTTCAGACTAGTGACAGTAGCATCACCAGTGCCAGAAGCTACCTTCATGGCAAGTCATTAACATACTCTGACCCCAGTTCACGGCTGCCTTAGCATCACTGGCCAAGGCAGCGGTCATGGTAACGGCCGGGCAAGGTGCGTGTATATTTGGGCACCGCTAGCCGCTACACTTAGGTGATGTATAATGGAAGAACGATAGAGACAATATAAGGCAACTGGCAGTGGGTTGAAACGAATTGGCGAAGATCGGACTGAGTGGCGTGCCTTGGGAGGCGCCACGCTATGTCCAGCGGTGGACAAAGATACGCTGACTATGATGATTGAGCAGCAGGACATCCTTGTGATTCTAAACTGATGATTATGTCAACAAGACCTTATGGCCAATTAAATTAACGAAAGCGTTTTTGGGGAGGTGAAAAGGGCTTTCGCGTGGCGGTGTACATTTAAACCGCTCCGTGTTCCTTCCCCGCTTTCAGTACAGTGAAACTTTTAGTAGGCTATTAATATTAGTGCCATTCTCGCTTCCGCGCTGCGTCGCGACTCTGCCGCGTTTCGACTGTCCTAAACTAGTAAATACAGTGCAATTTTGAACCTAGCACAAACCAAAAAGAGTTGACTTATCCACGGCGCTTGTACGACAAGACTTACGACTCTTCATTCGGCAATAGGCCTTAGTGTTCCGCAAACATGGAGATCAAACGAAAAATATTGTATGAAAAAAAGTTACTGGCCGTCTAGCAAAGCGGCGCACTGGCTGTTTCTAAAATAATTCATGAGTAAAAACATAAAGGCATAAAAAAGTAAAGTGTATGCACACTCCACCAACCTCTATCAGCAACCACAAACATGTCAAGTTGTATGAAAACCTAGCAAGCCGTATTTTTTGTACCTACTATGACGTCAGGAGAGGAGTTTAGCGCTACTTTGACTCCATTTGCACGGCCTGCTTTCGAAGTTTTTTAACTGTGGCGCAATTTGGCAATTTTGTATTGACGTCTGACAGGCTACTGCCAAGACGACGGAGATGGAACTGAATTATGCGAGGTGCTAGTTGGAGCATTGAACAAACTTATGAAAGGCCACAGACATGACAAGTAAGTAAACCCGCTCTTTCCTGATAAAGTTTGTGAGTGTATCAATCGGCCGCTAAATTGTTTTTCATCGGGCGACATGTATTGAATTCCTAGCTTTGCTCAGGGTTCAAAACAACGCCCTCGCCGAACAAATATAATTTTGTTCCCTTGTAAAACAATTCACTATAGCTACCGTCACGTAGAAAATTAAAGTGTTACCTTACCTTCGACTTTTTGCTTCACATTTGAGTACATGTCGTGGTCTGTGCTTTCGGGGTATTTATTGCGGTAGAGCGCGGTGATGTCCACAGCTGCCAGATCCTTGTAGGTCCTCACAATGCCGTCGATGCGCGCAATCACGACCTTTCGAAGGGCACTCTTCAGAACGCTTGGCCCCACCAAGGCATCCTGCATGTTCAGATTCCTGATCGTATCGGACATGAGATGTTGCATACCCTTCACTTTAAACTTGATGGCATCGAGCGTCGTATGCTTAGCGGGCGGCTGTTTTGCTCGTGTAGAGCTTGGTGCGGTCTGAGTGTGTGACTGGCGCGCAGGCTGGTCGCGGCGATCGGGCTGGTCGCGGCGATAGGGCTGGTCGCGACGAAGGTGTCGATCCAGCCGGCTTTCGCGATCGCTCGGCCGTTCAAATCGACTCAAGGCGTTCCTTGACCGCTCTTCGGAGAGACCGACGTTACGCGAAGGCTGTCCGCGTTCTTCGCGGAATCTGTCATGCCGATCGAAGCTCCGGTCGTGGCGGTCGTCTCTCGAGTCCCATTTGGGCCGTTTAGGCTCATGTTGCATTTCTTGGTCGAACGCGGGTCCACGTCGGTCGTCTCTAGTCGCGCGGCCCTCGCCCCGCCGAGTCTCCGTCCTAATCTGGCCCTGCAGCTGCACCACTGGGCGACTCTCATCCCACCGACTTTCCGCCCTAGTCTGGCCCTGCAGCGGCAAATCTGAGCGGTCCTCATTCCACCGAGTCTCCGTCCTAATCCGGTCATGCGGCGGCACCGCTACGCGATGCTCGCCCCACCGGCCCTCCGCCCTAGTCTGGGCCTGTGGCGGAAAGGCTGAGCGGCCCTCGCCCCGCCGAGTCTCAGTCCTAATCTGGTCCTGCGGAAGCACCGCTGGACGGTTCTCACCCCACCGAGTCTCAATTTTAGCCTGGCGCTGGGCTGGCACCGCTGGGCGGCTCTCGCCCCACCGAATCTCCGTCTTAGTCTTGCCCTGGGCCGGCGCGCCCATGCGGCGAACATACAGGTTATCGGTCTGAGGAATACCGTAACTCTGCTGATCATGACTTTGCTGATCATGACCCTGCTGATCGTGACCCTGCTGATCGTAACTCTGCTGATCGTAACTCTGCTGGTCGTGACCCCGTTGATCGTAACTTTGTTGACCATATTCGTTGAGCGCCCCTGGATACGGAGACATTAGCGTATCAGAATACTGCTGCTGCCCGTACGCCATATAAGCGCTCTGGACGGCCTGGAACCAAATCGCTGTCTGTAAACATGGAGGATAATATTAGCGAGTACTGCCACTCGGGCCATACTTTGTAATTTATTGAAGAGTTGTCTCCTTTTGCATGTAAAGAGTTTGTTAAGATTTTGGTCAGCTGTGTCTCTTATTGATTCTTATTGAGCTGTGTCTCTTATCTCCCGGATCAGTCATGCAAGCCTGGGATGCTATTACGCATCGCAGACAAAATTGTTCTTTTACAAATACGTCCTTTAATTCCAAATAAACAGCCTTGCAGAACGGCAGAAATTGTATGTTGAGTGGAAGATTGCGGTGCCCTAGATCTTGTGCAGGCTTGGAACTCTCCTTTGGCCAAAAAGGCCCAGAGGCTTAGGCCCAGACGCCAAGGGACACCAGTTGGCGAATGATTATGTAAAACCCACATTTTGGTTTGGTTTCATTTTATTTGTCATGTTTGGTTTGACTTCAAACCAAACATGACATGTGGCCACTTACTGACACTGCCTAGTCCCTAAATCCAGGCCTGATCAGGAGAAGCCTAGGTCCAGTAGTCCACAGACAGACTGATACTAATAAAGTGTGATAAACGCGCATCTGATCAAGAAGCCAGTAAGCTTCATGCCTGCTCTTAATTTCAATACTACTTATGGTCCGATCTGACCTGGACCTATGCAGTTTCCAAGATGACATTCAGCATCAGCGTAAATCAGGTGCTTCGAAATTTAGTAATTACTGACATGGTCAGTAATTACTAAATTTAGTAATTACAAGTCAGTATACACTATGCTGGGTGTCTAGGTCTGTTACTTTAAGATCCTCTAATAGCAGTTGCGATGGCGTGCCTTAGCTATGCAGAGTCAATCGGTTGAGCAGTCCCAGTCTTTTGGAAAACTTTAGCGCAATCCTTTAGTGTTCATAAAAAACTGAACTACCATCAAAACCAACCGGCTGAATAACTGGAGGACTTTAACAGATGCTGGACGGCCTAGCGAATTCTTCTCAATGTATCGGTCTCAGAACAAAATTGGATAAACCCAAGGTTATGTTTAACGAACATGATGTTCTGGGATCGGGTGCCATAAGTGTCTTCACTCTAGAGATAAAAGTATGATTACCTAGGGCAGATGTTTCAACTAGGCAAAAAAATAAGAGCGAGGCCTAGAGAATAATACAGTTGGCCTGTGGGATTTCCAGTTTTCCAAGACGTGGAGAGGTCAGCTTTTTCGGCGGTTTCGGCAGTGCATGTCTACTGGCTAGTGTTGGCAATAGCAGTCATCATCATCATTTTAGCTTATCATGTTCCCACTGCTGAGACACAGGCCTTCTCTCTGAGTGAGAGGTTAGGCCTTAATCAGCTGGTCCAGTGCATGTTGGTGAATGTCATGACTTTGAACTTTTGAAGTTCTTGGACATACTGGTTTCCTCGCGATATTTGCCTTCTACATTTTCGAGCGATGGCATCGAAATTGCACATGCTTTATTTAGGTACTAAATAAGGCATTGGTGCAGGGCCGAGGATCAAATCGGGTGCGGTAGAATGTAAAGCGCACATGCTACCGCTCGGCCTCCATCGCTCTCAATGACAATAGCAGTGTTCATTGGCATTAACATTTGTTCTATTAAACGCTTGCAGTTAGGCCAGCGACCCAAGGTTGTGCTCTGTTATTTCAGTAACTGATGTTGAGTTGGCTGGCAGAGGAAAAGGCAGTGCAGGTGTTAACACCCCCATATTCGCTAACCAACTTGGAGCTTGGAAACAAAGGCAAGTGTTTCCAACGTTTAAACTTTTGCCGATATGTTGCCGTACGTTGCTGGCAGAGAACTGCGACCTAAACCACCGGAGGATGGGCAGTAGCGTCCTATTAATACACGGTGAACATACTGGGATTCCCAAGCCGCCTGCCAAGCGTGGGGATTATGTCTACACCCTTCTCTAAACAGAGGCCTTTGTTCAGCAGTGGACGTTTACTGGCTGATGATGTATACCACTTTCTCAGCCACATTACAACTGACTGATGTGCGCGCAAAGTTACCGAAACACTTTTATGTAACGTTTCTGAAACCGTATTTCCGTAATATTGTTTTGTACACTTTTCTGTATTGTTTCTAAAACTATGTTTAAGGAACATTGTTAACATACAATTTTATAGTCATGTTTTTGAAACTTTTCCGAATCATAGTTTGCTAATGAAATCAAGGCTATAAAGTCTTAATTGTATTGCAATGATTTTAGCTTAATACTATGTATTGATATATTGGAAACCAATGGGGGCGTCAAACAGTTCATAGTGGGTTCAAATCCTGTAATTTGTAAATTTTTGGACTATGCAGTAGAGCGGTGGTTCCCAATTAGTTTTCCTGCGTACCACTTCAAGAAAGACCTCAAACTTGCGTACCCCTCAAGCTCGACTCAAGCACACTAAATCCATTTGCAGTCCAGTCCGGTGCAGACTCAGTTTGTGAGGACCAGTAGAGTATGAAATTCTATGAAAGACGGAAAGACCTCACGCTGTATCCAGTCCGTTGGATGCAGACGGACTGCATACGGTGTGACGTTTTTCATGGAATTGTGTACTTTACTGATCCTCACAAGCTGCGTCTGCACCTGACCGGACTGCAACTGGATTTGGTCCAGTCCAGCCTTTATTGCAGGAATAACAAATAAAAAAATTAATATTGGTACCGGGATACTGATAAAATTAACTTATACAAGATATTGCCGCGCGTCGCGTACTTCTTGATGCAACTTCGCGTATCCCTAGGGGTACGCGAACCACTAATTGGGAACCACTGCAGTAGAGGGTTTTTTTTAATCTAAGATACCTGTGCAGGGTGTTGAGGTTGGTACATAAAGTTGGCCATGGGTTGGTTGGCTGACCACATGTCTATGACCTGTGCTTGGGAGAAGTCGTACGCTGGCTTGGCTTGCGACTGCTTCATATGTTGAGGATGAGCCATCCTTGTCCGATATGGTTGTTCCAACTCCTGGGAAATTGCATAGAATATAAAAAAGATTAATAAATTTGATAGAAAGATATAAAACAATGAGTTAATAATGATCCTAATTTGGCTTTGATTCTAAGTAAACATCATCATACACTCCATATAGAGTCACAATCGTGCCAAGAAAATGGCCGAATCAAAACTTGACACACGCTACCAATTGAGTAGACTTTTTGGTTAGTTACAAGGTAACCGCGATCCGACTACAACGCCGCGCGATGCCAGAGCTACGATGACATAGCGGACAACTAATATTGAACACTATGAAAGCGACATCTAAATTGGAGTAAGCGCGCAGCGGAGGTGTGTTACGGGTGTTATGTGGCATTGTGAAGTATATAACAGTTACAATGTATGTACAATAACGCTCGGACGTTTTTTGACGTTCTCACTGAGAATTGTGACTCTATAGGAATTGTATCTCGATGCATGTAAAACACACAAGTTAGTTAATAAGTCTCAAGCCCATTGCAGACCATGCGAAGTAGCTTGCACAAGTAACAAGTTGAAGTAGCAAGTACAAGTAGGCATTCAAAAGTAAATAGCCACTCGCGCGGTGACGCGCACAACTCGCTTACTCGCACGAGTGTTCGAACAGGATGAACGATGCACAGTGGCCGTCGCGTGAGTAGCTCGAGGAAACTTCTCTTCGATTCGTTCGCTCTAAAATTCTATTTGAGAATTTTATGTGTGCCTTAAATGCAAATCACAGATAAAATTCTCACACTTTTTTACTTTTGTGATACTGTTTGATATTTGTTTTAATGCATTTGTTATTACAACATTCACGAAACTGGACTGTATCTCTGTTTTATTTGTGAAAACTTTTAAGGCTTTTTTATTCTTATTTTTCTTGGTATGTTTTATGTTGTTAAAGCTGTTTGTTTTCCGTAAATAAATAAATAACTTTTACTAACCTTGCCCATTACGTCCATGAAAGAGATTTCATTTAAAAATATATTTATATTATATGAACTAGGCTTTTACACACGCGTTACTCTCAATCCGTTGAATAAATGGGATTTTTGAAAAGTCAGTGAAATATTACAATGGACGTGTAAATATTAAAACATCTGCTAATAATGTTTATTTAAATATTTTCACCTCATTCAACCATCTGTTAATTGTATTTAACATAATTTACCAATTAATCATCAGTTTCTTTAAAGAATTTAGTTACCTATACTCCGTTTTTTAATCTTAGATATTTTATGTAAACAAAGAAATCTCACGATAAAGTCACTGTCAAAGTTACATGCCAGTTGCTCAAAACATTGTTCACTTATGATCAAAAAAAATCTCCCTATTTTCCTCAGCTTTGCTCTCGTGCGGTACAATGGGGGATATACTGATAGCTCAAAAAATTTATAAAAAACATTATTAAAAGATTGTAATAGATGGCGTTATTATAGAGGCGTTGACTAATAAGATAGAGGAAATAGAGGGCAAATCAAACGTTGGCCAGAAATGTTTAGAATCCCTACTGTCCTACCAGTCTAATAAAATATTTTCTACCAAAATATATTTTATTTATCATAACATTGTATAGAACAGATATTACGTTAAAATAAATAGTACAACACGATTTTTATTTTATAATTGTTCATATTACAACTAGAAAAACGTAATAAAATACTTTTTTGGTCAAATATTGTAAACTACCATTATGAAAGATATTTTTTGCACTGGTAACCCCTTTGTTTACATAAAATATCTAAGATTTAAAGAACGGTGTATAGGTAACTTTTTTCACTAGATTTTTAGGGTTCTGTACCCTAAGGGTAAAAACGGGACTATAACTGAGCCTATGCTGTGTCTGTCGGTCTTACCTTTAACGGCTGTATCTTTCAAATCGTAATAGATAGTCAGTTACATTTAGGAATATGCAATGTTACGGCGGATTAACTAAAATATAATAAGAGGCAAAAATAAATGAATGGGCTAATTATGAAGTTAGTTTTATAAAATCGTTAACTATTGTGTTTTGTGGTGGTACGGAACCCTCAGTGCGCAAGCCGGACACGCACTTGGCCGGTTTATTACAACAAAAATATGTAAAAAAAAATGTTTGTTGTATGGGAACCCCCTTTCGTTTTACTACTGTCTGTATGGAGTACTGTTACGGAACCCTCAGTGCGCGAACCCGACTAGCACTTGGCCGGATTTTTATTTTAAAATAAAAATGTCTTGATAAAAACATCCACGCAGCGTAGGGAGGCCTCCCACTAGATAGACCGACGACATTGTGAGAGTCGCGGGCATCCAGTGGATGCAAAAGGCAGGCTGTCGTTCAGTGTGGAGGTTAAAGGAAAAGGCCTATGTTCAGCAGTGCACGTTTTCAGGCTGATGATGATGACGATGATGATAAAAAAATTACATTAAAAAATTACCCTTTTCTGACGTTTATCCTCAACGTAGAGCTGCTGTCCCATGAAGTAGAGGCCGTTGATCTTCCTGACCAGGATGGCAGCATCCTCTTCTTCCGACACGCCGACGGTGACGCGCATCCCGCTGCCTTCATTCTGCAGGTTGTCCAGGATCGAGTCTTTGAGCCCACATTTTGATATGATGAGATCTTTAATGTCACCATACTGCGTCTGGTAATAGTAAAAGAATTTCTTAATACTGTGTATGTTTTTGAAGTGAAACTTCTTATGCGACTTCCAACATGGTTGCATTAAAGGTTGAACGCAACCACGTTTAATTAATGGAGGGGAAATAGAAAGAGACAGAGCAAGAGTTTCACTTCTTCCGCGCGGAGGGACTCCACGCACAATTTTTTTTTATTTTGACTATTTAGCATCTAGCTGCACCCCACGGTTTCTCCCGCGTTATATACTTCCTTGAAGGAACCTCCTTGGTAGCGACAGCAACCCCCTTTGCCTTAAATGACTATTTCTTTTTTTGTCTATTATGTAATATGTCAACGTCATGATACCTTAGTCAACGTAGACTTGAAATATGTAGAAAGTATAGTTCTTTATGTATCACAGAAAAGAGATGTAAATAGAACGAAAATGAGAAGGAAAATCTGTCGCCAGGCAGACTTTTTGTAACTAGCTCTATTTATGAGTATGAAAAATGTGTTACATTCTGCAGAATGTTCATTAAAAGCATCATAAAAATCCTTTTCACAGAAAAATATATTACAGATATTACTGTAAAAACACTGCTGAAAAATGAGTCTAATATCAGTACACCTGTTCAAAGTAATAAATAAAATTCAACATTTAAATATTTGTACTGAAATAGCGCCTACTGAATGAATACTGTGACATCAGTAGCAATTTAAGTAAGTGTAGGTAATTAATTTAACTCATTGAGATACAATACATTAATCACAATCGTGTCAAAAAAAACTCCAAGCCAAAAACTCACTACAGATTGCGCAGACTTTTTGGTTAGCTATAAGGTAACCGCGATTAGACTACAACGCCGCGCGATGCCAGAGCTACGATGAAGTAGCGGAAAACTAACGTTGAATACTATGCAACTTCTAAATTGGAGTAAATGTAGCATTGTGAAGTATATAATTGATACAATGTATGTACAATGACGCTCGGACGATTTTGAGTGCTTTTACAGAGAGATTGTGACTCTATAGTAATTGTATCTCGATGCTGTTACTACAATAGTGTTTGCAATAACAATGTTTGTAAATAAAAACTGGTGTACACAATAAAGAGTTTCTATATTTCTAATAATTATTGCATTTTAAAATAAATTAATAAAATAAATTTGCATAACATGTTTATAAAAGTGTCAAATGTGATGCCTTCATTCATACTACAAATTTTATTGAATTAAATTGATACGATATGAAACGCAAGAATAACCATAATATAGGCTTGTTATGAAAGAGTTCGTAACACCACAATGTTGATTAAATATCAGTCATGCAAGTAGCATGTCTCAAAAAGGCTGTAATTATGGTGGTAATTTGTTCTAGATTTAGAAAAACAATCGTTGGTTAGGTCAGGGGACCAAAAATTACATTAATTTTAATCATTAGAAATTTGCTTGTAAGCACGGTCACCTGGTCACCTACAATAGGTACAGAGATCCGAATTGTTGATTGTTGTGAACAGCTTTAATCTATTTTGATAGAAATTACATATATGACTACAAATACGTAAATTACCAAGTAAAAACTTACTCGTAACGGCAAATTGTGAATAGTTAACAGCATTTTGATTTGTGAATATATCACAGTTATAACAACGTAACCCTAAAATTATAGCATCTAGGTATTTTGGGAAGAGATGTTAATGTTATACAAAATCCAAGACTCATTTAGGATATTATTTTACGAAAAGCTAAATGCGGATGTATAATTTTTTTATTTTTTTTATTATAATTCGCCCATCGGGCAGGCTAAAGCTTTTAAGGCCATACCGCCTATTCTTCTGTTTTGTATAGTCTTAATAACGTCAAACAAGTCATAGTCACAGTCAGAGTCAAGCTAAGTAAGTCACGGTCAAGTCAAACTCATGCCTCTGTAAAGTGGTGGGAACTTTACAAGAGGCTCCAATGGAGAACAACACGAAAAGACACGTTTCACCTCGTTATATCACTACCCACACTCGAGCACTTAATGAATAATAATTCACCACCTAGAACACATTAACACTCGAAAATACACTAGTTTAGGAAAATAATCCAACGAGCCGACATGTTCTTTTCCACGTTGGCGCCAAAACTTATTAAACTCATGATATACTACACTCTAAAGCCAATTTGTAATCAATCATCACAGATCTACTATATCTGTGTCAATCATAAATCTTTTTTTTTTGTTTTTACTTCTATTTAGTGATGATGGATACAGAGTCCTTTAGTCAAAATAATAATAAGTTTTACATGGTTTTAGGCAACCAACAAAGTCAGAGTCACAATTTATCGGCGTCAAGTCAAGTAAGTGAAGTGAAGTTAATGAATTAAGACAAAGTCGAGTCCAAGTCATGTCCTAATAAAGTGATGGAGACTTTACTAGAGCCTTCTGTGGAGTTTTGGAAAACATAATATTTCACTACATAATATTAGCCTTATTAGCCTACATTCGAGCATGTACAATATTGTTTAGTGTTATTTTAAAACTATATAATAATATGTGTGTATATCAATCTCTGGCAGCCATATCACAAGCTTTGCTTAGTTTGGGGCATGATACCTACTACCCAAAGGGACGGAACGCTTCAAACAGAAAAAACGAGCAGAGCGAGAGGTACCACGTTTAGCCATTTGTCCCTTTCACACTACATGTCTTATATACAATGACATTCATGAACACATATTAGTGTGTGGTGTTGCCACTTTTGGAAAAATATTGTAACCGTAAATTTGGTATTAATTTGGGTAGTCCGTACATGATTTTATCAGCATAATTTTTAATTATTTATATTTTTATTTGTGAAACATAATATCTAAAAGAAAACTCTCATGGTTATTTAGGGTGCATCCGTTTATTATTGTAGTGATATAAATAAGGAATAAATTAGTATGTACGTGTGTTGAGTACTGCTTCCACCTATTCGACGGAGCAGCCAAGTACCAACTGGAAGCTTTAGATTCCGTAGACAGGCGTGCTATGAGGCTGATTGGTGACAGCAAGCTAGTCGCCAATAAATTACAAAGCCTTGAGCACTGCCGTAAAGTAGCTTGTCTGTTTATTTTCTACCGGATATATTTTGGTGAGTGTGAGCAAAAGCTTCATGACCTTATTCCACCCTCCCCCTTTTACTACAGGACTAGTAGAAGGACATCACACTATCACCCCTTCCTCGTGGAAATTCCAAAAATTCGTACACAACGATTTGAGTTGTCTTTTATGATACGTATTGTCTAAGAATGGAACTCCCTGCTGTCCTCCTTGTTTTCTGAGAACTACAATCTAGGCATCTTCAAGGCTAGAATGAATAGATTTCTTCTAGATCAACGTGTTCCATCCTCGGCCACACCGTTGCTTACCATCAGGCAAGTTAGTGCCCAAACGTAGATCTATTCTGTACAAAAATATAAAAAAGTATGAAAAGTAATGAGGAATTAGTATCAGTGATTATGTCAACACTAGAAAGGGACAAATGGCTAAACGTGGTACCTCTCGCTCTGCTCGTTTTTTCTGTTTGAAGCGTTCCGTCCCTTTGGGTAGTAGGTATCATGGTTTGGGGTCAGATGACCGTGTGTGCAAAAATGTCCCGAATATTTATTTATTTATTTATTTATTACATAAATACAGATTGAATCGAAATATCTCAAAGTTTAGAAAATACAATGAGGCGACATGTTTTTTTCACGTTGGCGTCAAAACTCTATTGTTAGTGTGATAAAAGGACAAAAAATGCCATTTAGCGTGGTAATGCCGACAGTATGCAGGGTACACTGCCAACTGGTAGTGGGCTTGAGCATTTGGATTGTCTTTATACCATCAACGGTCTATGGGCTGTCTAACTGTATTAGTAGTGCTTGTATTTTGTTGCCCCAGTTTTTTTATTTTTTTTTATTTTCCACCATTGCTGAAATGTTCCACCTTAGTTTGGTGTATTATTGTTTACAGTATTCTTGAACGTGTTCGAGTGTAGCCAAAGCCTCTTGTAAAGCCTCCACCCCTTTATTGGGGCATGAGTTTGACTAGAAGGTGACCTATTTTGCTTGACTCTTGTTTGACGCTATTTGAATACAATGTGTGATGATATGCAACCTTATTTTAGCTCTTATATTACTGACATAATCTGTCAATATTCGATGTATCATTCCTAATTTTCATTACGCTATATTAGCTGTATTTTGTTGAATAAAACCATAATTATTAGAAATGGTTTTGAATTCTACAATTTATTCAACAAAATAAAATAAAATGGACAAATATCTGAGGCCTGAAAGATTCGAAGCCGATCCCTCAGCTAGTTCGGACCAATCGAATCTATGGACTCATTGGAAGGAAACTTTCAATAATTTTGTTCAAGCAATACAAAACAAAGAAAAAGTAAGTAACGACTGCAAGTATCAATTATTAGTCAATTACTTATCACCAGTTCTTTATAAACACATCAAAGATTCCAAAGAATATGACAAAGCTATACAAAAACTAGATGCATTATTTTTGAAACCAGCAAACGAAATATATGCTCGTCACCGACTAGCCAAAAGGCAACAACAGTCTGGAGAATCAATTGATCAGTACATTCAAACGCTGAAACTCCTATCGAAGGACTGCAATTTTAAATTAGTAAACGCCGAACAAAATGAAAGTGAATACGTTCGAGACGCCTTTATCTCAGGGCTATCGTCATCGGCTATACGTCAACGACTCTTAGAAAATAGTACTCTTACTTTGGACAAAGCGTATGAACAAGCACGATCTCTAGAAATGGCACAAATCCAAAACGATAATTACCATCGAGAACCAACGTCCATTATAAATTGTGCTACCAATAACACAAAAAGACGTGATTTATGCTACTTCTGTGGAAATCCACGTCATCCTCGCAGTGCATGCCCAGCTTCCGATACGACCTGTACGAAATGCGGTAAAAGGGGACACTTCTCGAAAGTGTGTCTTAGCAAAGGTCCCCGGGTAGCAGCAAGTGAGACAATAGAAGAAGGACACGACAATCATGCATTGCCCACCTCATCATATCTCTCTTGCATTTTGTCATCAACGGATCTCAATAAAGCAACTGTGCCGGTAATCATAAACGGAAAAACAACAGCGAGGGCACTCATAGACACTGGTAGCACAGCCAGTTTTATCGATCAACGTGTTGTTAACTACTGCAATCTGAATATCAATCCCTGCGAGCAAAGGATTACAATGGCTACAACAAATCTATGCGCGCAAGTGAAGGGATCATGCAGACTTAAACTAAATTTACAAAATCAAATTATCGAAGTTAATCTCATGATTATGGATGGACTTTGCTCAGATATCATAATTGGACATGATGTTTTACAGAATCATAAAGCTTTAGAAATGAAATTCGGTGGTTCTCAACCAACAATCAAGCTATGCGTTCTATCTGAAGCAAATATCGAACCTGTCAGCTTGTTTACTAATCTACTACCGTTCGAGAAGCCAATCGCTATACAGTCCAGAAAATACTCCGATTCAGATGCTACATTTATTAAAGCTGAAACAAAAAAACTTCTAGAAGACAAGATTATCGAACCAAGTCTATCACCGTGGAGAGCACAAGTTCTCGTAACGTCTAGCGAGCATCACAAGAAGAGAATGGTCATCGACTACTCAAGGACAATAAATAGATTCACGGAACTCGATGCTTATCCTTTACCGTCAGTAGATGGACTTATTGCAAAGGTTGGTAAATATAAAATATTTAGCAAAATAGATTTACGCAGCGCTTACCATCAGATTCCAATTTTAGAAAGCGAAAGACCATATACAGCTTTTGAAGCTTGCGGAAATCTATATCAATTTCGACGAATACCGTTTGGTGTAACCAACGGAGTAGCAGCTTTTCAACGAACTATCAATACAATCATTGAAAAAGAACACCTACAAGGAGTATATGCTTACTTAGACGATATCACGATCTGTGGTCATAATCAGGATGAGCATGATGAAAGATTACGCTCCTTTCAAGAGATTGCATCTCGATACAATCTAACATTGAACTTACAGAAAAGCGAATTTTCAAAAAAAGAAATAAACTTACTAGGCTACAACATCTGCAATAACGTAATCAAACCGGATCCTGAGCGTCTTCGCCCTCTTTTGGAAATGCCAATACCCGATAATCTATCCTCACTCCGAAGGACCATGGGCGTCTTTGCTCATTATTCAAAATGGATCCCAAAATTCTCAGACAAGATAAAATTCCTTACAAAATCGGACAGAATCCCGCTGTCGTCTGAAGCAATACAAGCATTTCAATCGTTAAAAGCAGAAATTGCAAAATCAGCAATCAACATCATCGACCCCAACATTCTACTAACTGTAGAAACGGATGCATCGGATCACGCTTTAGCTGCTACTTTAACCCAAAAAGGCAGACCAGTGGCATTTTTTTCAAGAACGTTGAGTGCACCTGAACGCAATCATTCAGCTATTGAAAAAGAAGCTGCGGCTATTGTAGAAAGCGTAAGAAAGTGGAGACAATTCCTTATGGGTAAGACATTTCAACTCATTACCGATCAAAAATCAGTAGCATTCATGTTTGATCAAAAACATAGTTCTAAGATCAAAAATGATAAAATTCAAAGATGGCGATTGGAACTCTCAAGCTATAATTTCGATATAATATATCGTCCAGGCAAGGATAACATTGTAGCTGACGCTCTCTCTCGAGCAAATATAACGGCAACGACTCAATCAAATAACGACAAACTCTCTCAACTGCATAAGAATCTATGTCATCCCGGTATAACCCGCATGGTTCACTGGGTTAGATCGAAAAATTTGCCATATTCAGTCGAAGACGTTAGGCGAATCACAGGGTCATGCCAGGTCTGTGCTGAAATAAAGCCAAGATTCCTTAAGACAAAGGGCACTCTGATCAAAGCAACCGCTCCATTTGAAAGGATTTCAATTGATTTTAAGGGTCCACTACCATTCCATACTGGCAATGGAAATCGCTATATACTCACTATAATAGACGAATACTCCAGATTTCCTTTTGCGTTCCCCTGCTCGGACCTAAGTTCAGAAACTGTAAAAATGAAACTAACAGAGCTATTTTCTGTATTTGGTATACCAAACTATGTACATTCAGACAGAGGAACAGCCTTTGTATCATCTGATCTGAAAGATTTTCTGCACGGGATGGGAGTAGCCACAAGCTATACGACACCATACAATCCACAGGGCAATGGCCAAACCGAGCGATACAATGGCATTATTTGGAAGACTGTGCAACTTTCATTAAAAACATCAGATCTCCCTATCACTCGCTGGGAAACAGTTCTCGCACAGTCATTACATTCAATTAGATCATTACTATGCACAGCGACTGGTTGCACTCCTCATGAGCGAATGTTTACTCACCCGCGCAGATCAGCGAGCGGAGAGTCAATGCCAACGTGGCTTACAGAGGCAGAGAAGGCACTTTTAAAGAACAACATAAAGAAAAGCAAATATGATCCAATAGTAGAGGAAGTCGAACTTGTCGAGACCAACCCTCTACATTCACATGTAAGACTGCAAAACGGCAGAGAGCTAGTGGTCTCAAACCGGCATCTAGCTCCCACTGGGAATGTGCATTCTGATACTGAGGATCCAGATATCGAAGATTCAGATAACGAAGAGCAATATGATACCCCAGATCAATCCCCGCACACATCCCGTCGATCATCAAGGGAACGACATCCTCCTGCCTATCTCCGGGACTATGATACTTCTTAACTGGGGGAGAATGTGATGATATGCAACCTTATTTTAGCTCTTATATTACTGACATAATCTGTCAATATTCGATGTATCATTCCTAATTTTCATTACGCTATATTAGCTGTATTTTGTTGAATAAAACCATAATTATTAGAAATGGTTTTGAATTCTACACAATGTAAACTTGTATTACGTTACGACTGAAGGACTCAGAATCAATGGTCATCGTTTTTTACAAAAAAAAAACCATAAACAATTTTTCAACTTATTTTATTTCTGTCTTACAGGACAGAAAAAAATTGAGTTTGTTAAAATTGCTAAAAAGCTAAAATTATTAATCTCTGTGTAAAACTATTACAATTTCTAGTTTCTGCGTGGATAAAGGATATTAATCGCGAATCTAAATGAAGTCATAACAAAACTTCCAAGATGATGATAACAATACACGGGCTGCCGCCCAAGGTAAACTTGTGGACATGATGATGAGGCTTCGATAGGATTTTTTCTTTACCACTGCCGCATTCTATTGTTTTTCATATATTTCAGACTACTTTCCAAGCAGTAAAAGCTTTGGTGAAGCAGGAATGCAATATAATCGATTTCATTCTTGACAACCTAGTAGACGATGGTCCCAACTCCAAGAAGGTGCGGATCGGCGTTTCCGATGATGCTGAAGGATACCGCATACTGAAATGTCTGAACGGGTTCCGAATGTCCCCTAGTCACCTGTTGAAGATAGTTCCGGTTGGGAAGGTAACATTCCATTGTTTATAGAGACTAATAATTTATTTATTTAATAATAGGCGAGCAGCTTAAGCTGATGTGTCTATATCCCAAATTGAATATTGGTTATAATATGGTAATATTCACAGTTCTTTCAAGATCCTGTGAATGAGTCACCCACCGATTATCTTATAGTGTCATAGATAGATAGAATCTCTTCATTGTGTACATCAGATTCAATAATAAATAAATAATAGATAGAAAACACTAACGAGCTAGTGCCACAAGTGGTGGTTGTTTTTTTTGGTTCATATAAATACCCAGCGTACCATGTTTTTTGTACCTACCTTTTTGTATATAGTCGTTGGTAGTTTTTGCGAATAATACTTTCGAGCTTGTTCCAACCTTCGAAAGCAGTAGGGCGCGCAAATGAAGTTATATCTACCCCTAAATTGCTCTTGTGACAAAATCATCAGCCAGAGGTAGTTCACAGCTGAACATAGGCCTCCCCTTAGAATTCCACACTGTACAACAGCCTGCCATCTGAATCCACTACTGGATGCCCGCAGCTCTCAATATGTCGTCGGTCCATCTAGTGCAAGGCCTACCTATGCTGTGTCTTCCGGTTCGTGGTCTCAACTCAAGAACCTTTCTTCCCCATTAGATATCGGTTATTTGAGCAATGTGACCTGCCTATTGTCACTTCAGCTTGCAAATTTTAACAGCTATGTCGGTGACTCTGGTTCTTTGGCGATTATCGACATGCTGGATTCTATTGCTCAAAGAAACTCCATGCTCAGCTCTCTCCATTGCCCGCTGTGCGACTCTGAGTTCTTCCAAAAGACCAGCAATTAAGAACCAAGTCGTATGACGAGACAATTTCACGACATCACGTACTTTCCTGTACACTGCCGATCCAAGTTGGGTTTTTACTATTATTATTTATTTATTATTGTTATTTATTTTTGCTGAAAAAAATCCTTGAAAAAATTAAAACCATGTGATTCCTTTGCAGCCGTTAAACCCCCCACCGCAGCAGAACTATGATCAGAGAAGTTTCCAGAATCAACCTAGAAATGAGTACCCCAATCAATCCAGGCCGGACTATCAACGTCCCATGGATGACTACATAGACCCCCACAGCAACAGCGGCCCCCGTGTTCTTACTGATACTAGAAAAGGGAAATATGTACCCCCAAATATGAGGCCTAAAAAGATCAATAGTGGGCAACTAGGCCCTAGAGATTCTGGACCATTGTTGCTGCCAGAGGTTCGACCGCATAGTATGGACCAGATGCACCATGGTCGTGAGACTGGGGCTGGACCTTCTAGACCTCAAGGTCATGAGCCTCATAGCCACCCTCCTGGACCCCACAGTTCCGGTCCTCATGGACCTCATGGCTCTGGGCCTCACAGTTCTGAGTCTAGGTACCCTATATCCCAGGGACCTCATGATTCGGTGCATGCCCCACAATGGTCATCCGAAGTGAACTCTACCAACAACCAATGGCTACCTCCGTCACAAGGGAACATGCAAGGCCAAAATACTTTCAGCCAGAGGCCAAATCAAAGTTTTGGCCAACAGGTGAGGTTAAATTTTTTGTAAACTGGCCAAGTGCGATTAGGGTTCGCGCACTGAGGGTTCCGTACCACCTCAAAATTCAATAACGAAATTACCAATTATAGCTTGGTAATGAACAGAAACTTATCACCGACTCGCACTTGGTCATTATTTATTATTTGTTGTTATACTTTAGACTATTTACTATAAACATGCAAAATTCGACGCTTGGACATATTACCATTTTTACATTAGAGCTAATACAAAAATACGTAAAAAATACGTCTGCTGTATGGGGACCACCCTTTCGTTTTTACTTTTTGACTTTTTTATTATTTCTTAGTTAATCCGCCGTAGCATTACAGATTCTGTGAAAATTTCTATTATGATTTTCTCTATCTACGGTTCGAAAGATACAGCCGTTTAAAGGGAGGACTGATAGACAGACAGACGGACGGACAGACAGACAGACATTGTAGGCTTAGTAATAGGGTCTCGTTTTTACCCTTTGGGTGTGGAACCCTAAAAACTACCTATAAATTATTATAACACTGGCTTGCACTCACGATTATGTTGTACCTATAAATTGTTTATACAACTTGGCAGAATACTTTATACAGGGCTAACTAGTGATTCCTTATGGTAAGCGATACTGGTAAATATTGCATTGTACTCAACTATACTTATACTCAACTTGCCCATTAGTTCTTATACTCTGTCCATTATGATAATCGCTTTTTGACATTCATACAATTTCGACGACATAACTTTTTATAGCGTCTAGCAAATTGTATCCCATACAAATAATATGTTTGATCTAGCATTACCTCTTTACAAGGTTACACCAATGCGAAAGCCGAAAAAATTGCTTTCAAGTTGACGTAACCTTGTAAAGAGGTAATGCTATAATATAGAGCAACACGTAAAGGAGTCTAGGCACAGGCATTCCCGTCTGTCAAAGTACAAGCCCACGCGGCCATGCATTTTATCACATACAGCATAGATGTGTGTATAGAATGTTTATATAGAGATACAACGAAGTTTTAATCTGTGAGTATATCCTCACCCCTTGTTTTGTTTGTAGCATTCGCAAGGAGCACAGGATCCCTACGGCCAGGGCAGAGGCCCGCCTGGCACTTCCGCCCCAGGAGTGAGTTTCCAACCGAAATCTAACATACCAGACCGAGTGGTATGTGAAACATTTAGTTTACACCAAATTATTTGTTTACGAGTAGTCACTTTTTTTGAGGAAAAAAGCAATGAAAACTTGATTTTTGTCATTCTCATTCTATTTAATAAATAGAATTGTAGTTGACTGAATCCACTTTGTGGAGTCCATGTTTTATTCTATGTTTTTATTGAAAACTAGCTGCACCCCGTGGTTCCACCCGTGTTACATATTTCCTTGAAGGAACCTCCTTGGTAGCGACAGCAACCTTGACTTAGATGACAATATTTTTTTTGTCTATTTTCTGATATTTTAATACTTATTCTGCTATTCAAGGCAGAGAGGAATCCAACAAATCTAAGAACATGAAAATCGGTCCAGCCATTCTTGAGTTATAAATAACTAGCTGCGGGTGAAACTGCGGGGAGTTTCACCCGCATAGTGACGAAAAATGGTTATGATGACGATGAAAAGTTGCCTAGATGTCACTCTCTGGCTCTTGAACTATACCCATGCAAAAAATCAGGTCGATCCGTTATCCGTTGCAGCATGAAAGAGGAACAAACATCCATATATCTATACATACAAACTTTCGCGTTCATAATATAAGTAGGATATAAATGAAATTACTTAAGTATTGGATGCTGCATATTATTTTGACCGCAAATGTATCGAAGCTACGCAAGAAATATTTTAGCCATTCGTCTTAGGTCCAAGACACGGAGTCAAAGGTCCATAGTGCGTAGTTCAACTTAACTATGTACCTGATTCAAACAAATCTATTTGTTTTAACTATAAGTGGAAATACATCTATACATACAAACTTTCGTATATTATTAGTAGGGTGTAACATACACAACTTTAAAAAAATATATATACATAGATAATATTATGCTCTTTGCCAGGCCTCACAGCGCGAAACAAGACAGCATGTGTTGCGAACCGTTGATATAGTGGACACTGTTCAGCCGCCTGCGAGGCAATACCCCCAGGAAAAACCTGTATGTATTAACTCTGTTAATTTGTGAATTTGTTAGTCTAGCGGTAGCATGTGCGCTTTAATATGTGACGGCACCCGGTTAGACCCTTGGCTCTGCACTGCACCAGTCATTTATTGAGTACCTAAATAATTTATATACAGTTTCTATGTCATCGCTCAATAACGGCGAAGGAAAAACATCGTAACCTAACTGGTATGTCCAAGAACCTGAAAAGTTGCACTAACATGCACTGGGTCAGCATTTAGAGTTAGGGTCCATCCTCTCTCTTGAGAAAAGGCCTGAGTCCCAACATTGGGAACATGATAGGCTGAAATGATGATGTTGATGATTCTGTGGGCCCCATTCAGTATGTCAGAAAGTATTGAAAATTTGTGTTAAGGCGCTCGCAGACAATGCATAGTACAAGTTGCAAGTAGCTTCTACGCATCGTTTTCTTAGTGCAAGTGGCAGTGTAAGTGCTACTAACCACTACTGTGTGATGCTTAGTAGCAACTTTTACTTGCTAGTAGTATGCTGTCTGCAAGCACCTTTAGTACTTTGATAGTTACTGTACTTTGATATTCCAAAATAGATAATCCGAATACATATTGAAATAATGAGCATCATTTCAGATAACAATAATGAAGGACAACTTCCAAGGTCCTAGTCAATACCCTGGGCAGCCCTCGCAGCACGGGAACTACCCGGGACAAGGACAGTCTTCAGGCCCTTTGTGGCAAATGGTATGTTAACATACATAGATACTTACATTAACGAGGTGGCGTTTAAATGTAAGCCTATTACCAAATAAACCGGCCAAGTGCGAGTCGGGTTCGACAAAAGTAGTACTTTTGGAAAGTCTGACACTGACTTACATAAAATAAACAATTTTAATGTTATTATTTACTTGTTATATATTCGTCTTAACAATTAAGGCTTTATATTTTAATTTTTTGCCTGAAAATCCAATCATATCCATCATCCAATACTTTTATCGTAATCTCTTAATCATATGTGAACAATGTGTTGATTAAACAATAAAAAAAAAATACAATTCCTAAAGATGCCCATGTGGCAAGCTAGTGAAACCGCGGGGTGCAGCTAGTTTATTATATTAGTGTAAATTTTCCCTAAAACTTCAGTCTTTTTGAGATTACCCATTTATTAAATCTCTGGGAAAATCCTGTTTAACATTATCTGTTCTGCCAGGGTCAACAATCAAAGCCGCAATCGTACGACGATCGTCATCACGTCCCATTGGACAAGCGCCCTGACGTTCCCAAACAAGATTATGAGAAACGTGGCCATTTCATACCTATAGGCAGCGTAAGGCCGGTGTCGCTTGGTAGAAGGCCTTCTCCTTCTAGACCCGGGCTACCCACTAACAGGTTTGTACTGTCCCCTTCTAAAACCTAGGCCATCTACTAACAAGTTTGGACTGTCACCTTCTAAAACCTAGACCATCTACTGACAAGTTTGGACTGTCACCTTATAAAACCTAGGCCATCTACTAACAAGTTTGTACAGTAACCTTCTAAAACCTAGACCATCGACTAACAAGTTTGGACTGTCACCTTATAAAACCTAGGCTATCTACTAACAAGTTTGTACAGTAACCTTCTAAAACCTAGGCCATCTACTAACAAGTTTGGACTGTCACCTTCTAAAACCTAGACCATCTACTGACAAGTTTAGACTGTCACCTTCTAAAACCTAGACCATCGACTGACAAGTTTGGACTGTCACCTTATAAAACCTAGGCCATCTACTGACAAGTTTGGACTGTCACCTTCTAGAACCTAGGTCATATACTAACAAGTTTGGACTGTCACCTTCTAAAACCCTAAAAACTAGACTTCTAAAACCTAGGCCTTCTACAAACAAGTTTGTACTGTAATATTCTAAAACCTAGGCCATCTACTGACAAGTTTGTACTGTCACCTTCTAAAACCTAGGCCATCTACTGACAAGTTTGTACTGTCGCCTTTCAAACCTATGCCACATACTAACTGGTTTTTTACTGTCACCTTCTAAATCCTAGGCCATACTGTAACGGCCCTATAACTGCCCACCCAACTTCATATTAACTAAATAAATAAATAATGGGTATTATGGACCCTCTAGGCTGATTATACCATTTCCGCGTAACCTTGTGTGAGGCAACAATGTTACAACCTATAAATTTGCCCTTTCTGTACAGGAGCTACCAAGAGCCCGGCAGGGGTTTGTCGCCAACCTTACAAGGGCGAGGTTTCCCAGAAAGACGCGTTTCCCCCAGCCGACTCGGACCCAGGGACTTTTTGCCCTCTGAAAGGAGAATTTCGCCTGGAAGAAGAATTTCACCGGGAAGAAGAATGTCCCCAACTGACAGACGGATGTCACCTGGAAGAAGAATGTCGCCCGGGAGGAGAATGTCGCCCGGAAGAAGAATGTCGCCCGGAAGAAGAATGTCGCCCGGGAGAAAAATTTCTCCGGGAAGAAGAGACGACTCTCGCAGGATCTCACCAAGTATGATGCACTTTAATAAGCAAAGGGATGTGTTTTTGTGTAGTATATATATATATATGTATATATATATAGCCAATGATGCAATATATATATTTTACAAGATTTTCTAGATGAAAACTAATAATGCATCATTGGATTTATAAAAAATCAATACAGTGTAAACTCTATACAGCGACAGTTAAAGGACTGCGCATTTTATGGCGTTATTGAGAGTTGTCGTTAAATGGAGAGATGAAAAATCTATATTATTTTACTATTATAATATGTAATTACTCGCAAAGCATAAAATTTACAAACAACAAACATTAATATTGATACACAACAATAACAACGCTTATTGTGTATAGTCTGTTATCTTCGGCTAACGTTATTTTCTGCTATAGTATTTTATTTTAAACTAGCTGCGCCCCGCAGTTTCACCTGCGTTATATACTTCCTAACAAGGAACCTCCTTGGTAGCGAAAGAAAACCGCTTTGACTAGGATAGCATTTTTTTTGTCTATGATGAAATATGTCAATGTATAAAACTTCAGTTCTAGCCTTTCCATATAAAACGTATGGAAAATTATTTTTCTTCCTAATTTATTTTCGTGAAATTTTCCGATATTTTAATACTTATTCTACTACTAGCCGCACCCTGCGGTTTCACCCGCGTATAGTGATGAAAAATGGCGATGATGATGAAAATTAGCCTATGTAACAGGCTCCGGCTCTTGAACTATACCCATGCACAAAATCAGGTTGATTCGTTGCTCTGTTGCTGCGTGAAAGAGGAACAAACCACACACACTTTGGCATTTATAATATTAGTATGATTCAGGGCGTAAAGGAATCCAACACTTCAGAGATCATAAAATTCGGTCCAACCCCTCCTGAGTTATAAATGATTTAACATACACGACTTTGTTTTATATAATACTAGCGACCCACCCGCCCGGATTCGCACGGGTGTAATTTACGTGTGAAGCCGGGGCGGGTCGCTAGTTATATATATACACCTTCCGTGAAAATGTATCTAACTGATCGTGAAAACCGCATCAAAATCCGTTGCGTGGTTTAGGAGTTAGCGGCCATACAGGCAGACAGACGCGGAAAGCGACTTTAATTTATACTATGTAGAGATATAGATACGTGGGGTTAGAAAGTACTGTTTATTACTTAACGTATTTTTTGTTTTTAAATCGACTAAATAGAGTTTACACTGAATTCCTAGCAAAGAATTTGGTCTTCCGCAGATGACAAAAGGATGGGTCGTCGCGATTCTCCTCGTCGGTTCTCGCCTAACAGATTCTCACCGACTAGAAGACTCTCACCAACTAGAAGACTCTCACCAACTAGAAGACTCGTTTCACCGCCTCGATCTAGGTAAGAAATTAACAATTGTAATTTTTTTTAAACCCCCTATAACCATATTAGCAAGTTGAAGCGGCAGTGGCCAGGGCACATCACGCAGAACAGATGGCCGATGAGGCCGAAAGGTTCTCGAATAGAGACTATGGACCGGTAAGCGCAGCGTAGAACGGCCACCCACATGATGGACAGACGACCTAAAAGAGCCCGCAGGTAAACGCTGGATGTAGGCCGCTTCCAACTAGCCCAGATCGATGGGGGAGGCTTATGTCCAGCAGTGGATGTCCTATGGCTGAAATGATGATGATGATGAAACCCCTATAAAAGAGCTGCTATTCTTTAAACAGATGTACATATTTTCTTAGCTAATTACACATCTATCAAGTCACCTTTAATTCCTTTCAAACAAAACAAAAACTGGACAAGAACGAACAGGACTTGCGCTCTGAGGGTTCGGTTGGACAGAACCCTCAGAGCGCGAGGGCAAAAACGAACAAAACAACATAATTATTAAGTTTTTTTTTAAACGAGTCCAAATCCTGTTAACGAAGAATGTAAGAAACTTTGCAACTAGCGGTGATTCATTTAGAGGTACTTTTTTGTCTCTCGCTTTTATGACGGATGAAGCGTGAGTGGATTCTTCTTTTTCAGCCCTTGCTCCCGCAAGGAAAGTAGGTAAATCGGCTGTAAGGGATGATACTCTCTGACGAGGCTGGGCGCTGGGGGCAACTGCCCCCAGGAAGAGAAAAAAAGGAAAGAAGCAAAAAAAGGAAGGAAGGAGGGGTGCAAGGAAGAGTTTTTGTTTAGTTATGAAAAAAAATCCTCCAAATGTATCACCTGTTATATCAGAGCTTTTGAAATTCTCCGCAGAAGAGCTATCCAGATTTTTATTTTATTTTTTTATCCTAAGATCAATGTTATTTATGACATAGTTAAAAAAAATGTAGAATATAATATTTACGTATGGCCACCAACTCACATAATGGAAATCGATGGTGTGGCCAAAGATGGAGCACGAAGTAATGATTGAATAGTTAAGTGCAAGAACTATGACAAATTTTAAGTAACAGCATTTTCAAGGAAAATTTGTGAATCGGTTTCTTATAGGCAAGCGTGCTCCATCATAGACTGCATCATCGCTTAACATCCGGCGAGATAGCGGCCAAGCGCAAGCTATCTATTATAAAAAAATAAAATATAAATAAAACGCATTTAATTTACCTGCACATTTTTCTTTTCCTTTATATGAAAAAAAAAAAAATGTACTTAAGAGCCTCTTATACCAAATTTGACGGTTTTAAATCAATTTTTTTCAGTTAAATTACAATATTTGAGCTGGAAAAAAAATACATGTCACAGATACATCTGTGTTAGAGTCTGTGATTTGGTTCAAAACACGATAAAATAAACTTTCCTCGATCAAAAAAAAATCTGAAACAAAGTCGATTCAGTTTAGTTTTTTCATTTTATGCTCTAATGAAAGCTCGTAACAACCTGGAAATTGCATGTACTGAAAGGCAATTTTATTCAAAAAAAAATTATTTGGATAGAATTTTGATAGTGAGTAGTTTAGTTTTTTAGTGAAATTAAAACCGTAAAAAGGTCCCGAGAATTTGCGCGCGCCGCGTTCAGTGCCGCGCCAGGCGTCATCGAGGTCGGACCTATGTTCGTTTTTGTCGTTGCACTCCCCCCGCGGGCGTCCTGACACTAGCGTGGCAATATACATCGTCGCTATAACTTGGCGGGGGCTGAGGGAGCGTTTTGTTGCCTACGCGACTCGGATAGCCGGCCGTTAATATGAATATGATATGTCTAATGGTAGATCGTATCTTGGCAGATATTCGCCCAGTCGCCTCGGCGATAAGTCGTCCGATAAGTTCTTGGACGCTGGACCGAAGGCGGTTCGTCCTGCTTACGAACCTACTCAGGTAAGTGACTTTATATGTCAGCTACTGGTCACTTTTCACTTAGAGTGACAATTTAAGTGAGTTTAAGGCTTGGTTGCACCATAGAGGTAGTTAAACTAAAGGGTAATTGCAAATTTGACAACAGTTATGCTGACTTTAGCAGTTACTGTGAAATACGTTATTACCACCAGCGTATTCACTAACAGTTAAAGTTACCAGAGTCGCAAGTTAAATGAGACCTTATTTACCCCAGCAGGCCTAGCACGGGCCTTGGACATATTGTCTTTCCACCGTTTTTATCCCGCGAGAAAAAGACAAACGTATCCATATTCTAGCTTTGTCGCGTCTAGGCGTGGATAAAAACGGTGGAAAGACAATTTATCCACAACCCTTGCTAGGCCTGCAGATGCATAATATTTTATGGCTGGAATTATATTTTATGCATCTGACAGTTATTTATCGTAAACAATAGCGAAGCGTGGAAAAATCGTGGTGAAGTTACAATTAACGGTTCAAATTACATCGTTTAACAATTGTCATAAAAAGTGGATTGACGACATTAGAAATACTGTCGGGAACGAGTGGATGCGAATAGCGAGAGACCGGGGAGAGTGGCATAAACAAAGGGAGGCCTATACCCAGCAGTGGGTCACTCAAGGCTGATGATGATGATGATGAACAATTGTCAGATGGTACAACTTTTTTTTTTTCCTAACCGTTACTTTGACTGAAATGTCGATGTCTGTTAAAGCTAAAGTAAGATGGTGCAACCCACCGTAAACTGAAATGTCGATGTTTGTTCAAGCTATAAAGTAAGATGGTGCAACCCACCCAAAAGCTATAAAATTGTTGTATATGAAACTTACTGAGTACTAATATGAAAGACTTACTAATATACTTACTAATAACTTACTATTATGAAAGAGTAATATGAAACTGAGTGATTAAATGCAGTAATTTCTTAACTCAGTAAAAGATATCAAGGAAGATTGAATTTTATCATCGGCATCGTTTTAGAAACGCTAATATATTACTTCCCTGGACTTCAAATTGGTCTAGAACTTAACTCAGGGATTTGCCAAGCTAACACCACATTCAAGAAGAACTAACAAACAGCACATGAAAGATGATGGAGTCTCTCCTATAATATGGCTTATGTGCTTGAAAAGACAAGTACATACAAACATTATTTAAAGAAAGCCAAGGTCTCTTTTTACTCTTGACTTCGAGTTTTTCTCACCATTATCTCAATTTCCGCCACTGGAGCAACTGTGCTAACACCTAGAGACACATTCTGGTATAAAAACGAAAGAAGCTGATTTGGCTCGGGGAGATGCTGACAGGAAATGCACAATATACCTGCTACGTCAGTGCAGAACTCATTGCCCCCATCTTGAATAGCAATAAGGTTACATACACAGCTATTTAAACGATCGATATTGGTTCAACGCTAACAAATATAAGAACCGACTAAAACACTAACAACAATCATACACTGTGAGACTTATCGCTCCCATATTGAATAAGAATGTGCCTATAGAAGCAGTATTGCTCTTTGCAGCCACTATATATAACGATTCAAGAAATAATTTCCCGCATCAGTAGCAGTAGAAATCGCATAGCGCGAGCGCTTCAATAAATACATTAGCGTCAAAAGCACTGATGGTAATCCCTGCTCACCAATGATACAGCAATACTACGGAACAGTTATGCCAGCAATTCAAAGCTGTGCTCCGGTCTCCGGTACTTAGGAGCTAGATTGTTTTGAGTAGGCTGACGAGGGGAAATTCAGGGACAGTACTGCGGTTGAGACCCTGAATGGTGTCGAGTTCATGGGTATTCAGTACGGACCTCCTCGGCTAGTTGTCCAAATGGTTTACAATGCAAAAGAATCTGATGAAATGTCTTTAAAAACTGAAGTACATCATGCGAAGACGTTTGATCATAGCATTGGAGAAACGGTGAATGGACAATGAGGTTAATACAAACCGGCAGAAAGTACAAAGGAGGTAAAGACTTACCGAGCATAAGAACTTTTTTCTACCTAGACAAACCCTTTACAGTAAAAGCAGCACTGCAAGGCCATAGAAGGCTTACGATTAAGATCTAGATAAGATAAGATAATAAGATATAAGAACAGTTATGGTAGCGACCCAAAGCTGTGCTCCGTTGTTTAAAGGAGCTCGTATGGTTTGAGCTGGCTGGCGGGGAGAAATACACAATACACCCCAAGCGGGACGTCAGTGTAGGTTTTCTTATCTCCATTTTGAATTAGAAGACTGGAACACCTTCGTACAATTTGCTGTTCTGAGATAGATATATATTTTGTTTGGGAATGGTATTTACAAGGTAATTGAAATATACAAGACCATATAGTTGTTTATCATTATGTGTCTTACACACGATGCATCTAAATTGCGCAGCTACAGAAAGATGCGCGTATCATATCGTGCATCCCGCTCTCGCACGCGCGCCGTCTTTCTTAGTAGCGCAGGATACTTGTTAGACGCATTAATATTCGTGTTCAACTACAAGCAAAAGCTTTCCGAATAAGGCAAAAAAGAGAACTCTAGAATAGAGGTTTAACCTGAGTCACAACAGATAAAATGCCATTCCAAAGGCATTACACCTTGACTGAGAAATTTAGAGAAAAAAGGAATATCTAATGGCGTAGATGCTTACAAAAAAAGGAAAGGTGACGACGGTCAGCATAACATTAACATGCCGATAAAACCTTGGGTCCTCGATAAATAAATCATACCCGGAATACCAAACTACGCACCGAAACGTTTATAAAACCTGCATAGTTTTCAAAGACCACAGCTGAATTCAGACTAACCATAAATAAACGCATGCCAGAACTGACTCACAAAATCAGACGACGCGGACTCGTAAGTACAAGAGATGGCACGATGTTGACGTCTTGATGATTTGGAGTATAGGGATTGATTGGAATCAGCAAAGACTAGCCAACACCAGAAAATTGGGAGTCAATTGATCTCTATTCATAAAATATCCTTTTATGATCACTGCATACAAAGTAAAATGCTTAGAAACGATGTAGAACTTGCAAATTGCCTATGACAATTACTAGATCACAGCCCAGGAAGTCTTCTCAATAACTAGAAGTCAATATACTCAAGAAGTAGACGGGTAGAGAATTATCTGTATCCGAAATTGTGGATCCATCTTAACCTGTGGATATGAAAATAGCTGAATCATTGATTTAGGATTGCTGTTGGCGCGGTGTAGCGCCATTTGTCGCACGCGGTGTAACCTGCAATGAACAATACTCTGCAAATGTTGCATCTGCCAAACTTCAGTCAATAAATCAACTGCCAGACGCGATTCCCGCCTATTTATCCCTTCTTGATCGAGATTACTTCACGCTTTCGTCATCGACGCGCGGGTCAACCGGTCTCCTTACCGTGCTCTGAAACTATAAACATCGCTACTCTTGACCTACGCCGTGAAGAGTTTGTTCGCGTATCAGCAAAATCTTTAAGGCCTCATCAAGCATGCTAGCAGCGAAGCGTCAGTAAAACTAAACGCTGTCTTCTCGCAAGATTTTAATGCATCAGAATATGTCCAAACAATGCAATATAAAATGTATGGAGTACCGCATGGCACGGTAGTGGAGGCAGAGTAAAAACGTAATATCTGTTGAAAACAAGAAAACTACAAACATCAACCGTATAGATAAACACAACAAAAACGAATATAACAAACGAGAATAATTTACAGCAGCTGTATTCAACGTCGTCGAAAAAACTTAAGTAGTAATATATCAATGTAAAATATTCGCCGTTCCGCGAACATATTGTCCATAAAACATGGTTTTCCCGTACCGTCTGTTTTCCCATTGTATATCTTCTTTTGTGTTTGCAAACATAATTTCAATTTACAGGCACTGAACCAATCGTACACAGGTGGTTACCGCGATAGCGTACAGTATCCAATGGGCGGGCGGCAACCAGAACCCCACCACCCGTGGCAGAACGAGAAGATTATGTTCCCTTCTAAAGCGAAGGAAGAAGACAGGCGCGAAATGGCGAGACGCATCGACAAGCCGCTGGAGAAGTCCCCGGGGCGTTTATCTCGATCGCCGCGTCGCGATCGCTCGCCGCTCAAAGAGCGATACAGGCGCTCGCCATCGCCACGCTCGTCCCGTTCGCCGCGCCGCTCCTGGGCGTTGGAAAAACGCAGCCCTGATAATAGAGAGCCGCCGCCGCCGCCAGTCTGGCCCGGACAAGATCCTGAGCTCAAGTCTCGGAAACCGACTCGCTTCGACACCGATGACACCAAATTAAACGTGTGGGATCGACTCGACGAACACCGCCTCCAGGAAAAAATTCGCGTGCGAAGCGACTTAGAAGACAAGTTCGCGCCGCCGCCGCGGAGAGAGTTCGACGTACGCGACTACCGAGAGAGTGACCGCAAGCCGATCGATAGACCTACGGACCGAGACTACCATAGAACCGATGACCGCCCCGATGACTTCCGAAAAATATCCCCCCGACGCGACAAGAAAGACCGAGTCTTCAGTGACATCGATAAAGATTTCCAGGACATATACAAGCGAGCGGTCGAATTCAGGAAGAAGACGGAAGAACGACAAAAGTCGGGTGAGGGCCGACGCGAAGACTACGAACGACCTAAAGAAGACGAGCGCTACAGACCAGTATCACCGCGACATAGCAGGTTGCAAGACCTACCTCCCAGCGTCAAAGCAAAGCGAGACAAAGCCGTCGACGAGATAGTGAACAGAATAATAGACAAGTACGACTTGGTAGGCGACCAGAAGTACCGAGTAACGGAAGAGTTGAAAGTAGCCGTTGCTAAAATATTCCTCGACATGTTTGCCCATAAAGACGTATCATTCATTGAGCTGGTGATCAAGTATCAAACTAAATATTCGCCCAAAGAAGAGAAGAAGCTTGTACAGGAAGTGCTATCCACGATGCCCAGTCATTACAGGAATTTGAAACGAAAGGCTACAGGAGGTAAGCATTATTTTTTTAATTTTCTTGGTTCGACTACTTCACTTGGTTGCTGTGATCTGATTTTTTTACATTATGGTAATCTTCAGATGCGTTTTGCCGATATACTTTGCTTTGACTGTGATAATCTAATTTCAAAATCTGTTCTTTAAAAGTTTGAACAAGAAATTCATCAACACCATGGTGTCAACATCTCAAAGTTTTACCATGTAACACATTTCAATATTTTTAACACTGGAGTTTATTACTAAGTGGTTTTCAATGATGATCAAGAATTCTTCCATCTGAGGCAAAAGTACAAAAAAAATGGGTATTCAACAAGGCGGTATGCTTGCAGATGCGTCAGAAGTCGCGGCAAAGAATCCACGGCGGTCCCCACCACGCAACCCTAGAGAAGGTTAGAACTGTGTTATTACTAAAACAAACAAGTTTCATACTTTATAAAGCAAAAGTTGTCTACATAAAACTAATATTTTCCAGATAATTACCGCCCAAAACTGTCCGAATCAGTCAGTAAGTACCCTCAAATTTTTTTGTACAATTATCTACATTTTAGCTTGTATTGATTGTTTATACCAGTTCCAGATTGGAATATGGGTCTGGAGCCGCCGAAAGTGATGAACATGTCCCTGAGCGGTATGAACGTGGCTCCCGCTATGAACCTAGTGGCTCCGGGCATGGTACCTCCGCCCTTATACGTTCCCACGCAAGTAGAAACTTTCCAATCAACAACACCTGTTTTCAATCAACAACAACAGCTACAGTATGGCAACAATCCAATCCAGCAACAACAACTGCAGTACGGCAACAGTCAAGTCCAGCAACAGCATTTCGGCGACAACATGATGCAGCAACAGTTCGGCAACCAGCTACAGTTTACCGATCAGCAATACGAACCCACCGTACCCCAATCCAGCGAGGGTTACAACCTCTACCTTTGCCAAGACGATTTCGAACCCTTCTCCTCGATACAAGCGGAATACCTCAAAGACTTTCTTTACAACCAAATCGTGAAAGTGACGGAGACGTCCAACGGATGGGCGCCCGATATCACCCTCAAAGGGCTACAGAGCATGTATCGCTACGAGCTAAGCACCAAGGATGAGAAGTCGAAAGAGTGGGTTCTAAACTTACACTTTGCCGAGTTCGAGTATTTTAACGTCCTCGTATATACTAAAGAGGAGCTCTGGTATGAGAGAGCAGCTATTTGGCTACCGGGGCATTCAAGGAGCCGCGCCGTCGAGCCGCTCGACAAATTAAAGATGCAGAACAGGAGTCTCGACGGCGTCAACATGGGTAAGTGGAAGTTTGTAAAGAAAATCGTCACCGTAAAAGGGACGAGACTGTACGTGGACATGCCTCCCTCATCCGCGCGCGCTCTCGAAAAACTCAAGATGATGCTCAGTTACGAACTTCAAAAGGTTAATGTGTTCTTAAAAGCTGTTGCTGTTGATAAAGATGTTTTCGACGCTGGTCTTAAAGAAGTCTCCATAACAGACCCTTCGTCGTTGACTTCTGCCTTGCAAAACAGCCCGATGCCCACATTAAACCCAAACTCCGAGCCAGGTATAGTCAAAATCGGCCTCAACGGTCGCAAGTCATTAACCGTAGAAGAGGCGCGCAAGATCAAAGAGGTGGTCGTCTACCACCTTGTCAAATACCTTCAACAGAGAGGACCCAGTAAGACCGACTTCATAAAATTTGGCTTCCTCCCTCCGAATTTTATCGGCATCGTACCAGAAAATACCGAGTCTAAAAAGTGGCTCATGAGTCGATCTTTCGGCAAAATGGCCCGAACAACCATAGTGGTGTTCGGAGACGACAACGATAACACGAAATATTTCAAGATGTTCGCTATGATACCGTACGAATATCATTCCTCAATGACGCTAGCGTTCGAGCGACTCAAGCAGAGCAACCAAGGCATCAAGGGCATACACTTCAACCTGTGGAAACCTTGCAAACTCACCACCGAACGCAAGAAAGCCCGCCTCGAGGTCGATGTTGATATCGAATCAGTCGAGACGATTATAAAAATGAAATTCAAACTGGATTATGTCGGAGAATATGGCATTCAGGTTGTTAAATTCGAATCTGAATATTCGCTCTCGAAACTAGAAGAAAAAATCAAAAAATGTAAGATGGAACAAGTTGACAGCTATGACGTCGCCAACATGGAGTTGGATTCTGATTCCGATAAAGATGAAGTTGTTTTCATTAATTAAGATTAGTGGCATACATTACAAGAATTCTAACGAGAGTACAATATTCTGTATAATATTGTTTTTTATCGTAATTATAATGTAATTTTACCACGGATGCACTATTCAGTGTCACCTCTAATTCTTTCTTTTGTTCTTGCTGTATACTTTAAGTTGAGTGGGTTTTAATAAAAAAAATCGGTACTTATACTATATTTAGTTTTCTTGTCTCCTCTTATTACTAAACTATAGACAAGAAGGTAAGTGCAAATGATTTGAATGTTTCTTTTGTAAATCGATCAACATAATTGTAAGACGTTTGTAAAGTTATTTGAACTAGAATTTAACTATACTCTTATTTCAGTTTAACTGTTCGCTATGACAACAAATTGTTTGTCCGACAATTTGTTGTGTTCTTCTGCATTTATGTTTTGGAGAGTTTCAGTGGAAATTGCAGAGAGGTTCGCAAAAGCAGCGGTCATTCGAAGCTCGGTCTCATCGTTGCCCGTTTCACTCGTTTCGCTGGTGAAGATTCAAAAAAAGCAGAAGATACGTCCAGGGCCGACACAGGTTCGTAAAGCTAATAAACGATTTTTGTATTTTTCAGCAATAAAGTTTTACCCACATTGGCAACCATCATGGCATCATTTGATAAAGGAGTTCCTTCATCACAAAGGTATTTAGCAGCACTAAATGTACTTTGAAGTACAACATTGAAACTTCATTACTATACCGAGACGAGAGTATATAGACTTCAGGTAAGAGTTTTTGAAGAAGTGAAGCAAATCAGTCTTTCAAGCTTTCTTCATGACTATTGAGAAGACTCGATCGCATTGGCAGCGCAGTTTCCAGATGTTAACATTCAAAAAGTAATATAAATAAAAGGATTCGTAAGTTTTCTTTGATATATCTCTCTGAGGTGTCGACGCATCAAGCTTCAAAATCTCGTCGCCAGTCTTGATCAAGGTGTGTTCATACTTTATTGAATATGGTGGTCCGTTTCAGGCATTGCCTCTAATATACTGTCACATGGTAATGTTGTATGAGAATTATCATTTTTCAGAAACCTTCGTTCGTCAATTTATTTTCATCAAGTAGGTACAACATTCAGTATATACGTGTTACTTCGTTGTAAAGTTTCAAGAATTGCTTTCAATCTTTCAGAGTTGTTAATCAGACATTGGTATATTGGGGCAGAGAAGACCTACAACTCGATTTATATAATTATTCGCTTCGAGCTGCAATATAAAAAAAAAATTATATAGGGCTGTCATTGTAAATCGCGAAAAAATATTAGCTGTTCCGTATAAAAATGTCATTCACTCTCAAAGACATATTGTATGAAACAGCAGAATTTCGCGATTTTAGGGTTGGGTCCATTGTAAAAGTTGTTCAACAACAACAATAAGCTCCTTTCGGCTTAGTGGCACCGTTTTTTGTAACCCTTTATACACATTAATTGGTTTTGTCAGTGTTGTAATTCAGGATAATAAATCCCAAAGTAAAAATCTTAATTTTTCTTCTGTTACAGAAATGAAGCATGTTACTAAGATGAGAAAATATGTTCCAACAGAACGTAGACATGGTATGACCACTGCCTTTAAACGTGGCGTTAGCGTCATAAAGAGGCCTATGATTCCGCGGACTGGGGTACGCGAAATTACAAAAAAACCCATGCCAACCGGAAAGCTAGCGTCTCAAGCCGAAAAATTAGTCAAGAAGATACCTCCAAGAAAACCTGAAAACGCGAACGTCGCAGAATCAGCGTTAAGAAGTACTAAAGGTACTTAATACTTGTATTTTTTGTAGTCTGGTTTGATAAAAACTGGCCTAAGCGGATCACCTTGAGGCAGACTACATCTTATTTTCTCAGATCTAGTTTTTTTCTTCTGTTGAGACAATACCTAACAATCACCTACAGAAAAGACAAATAACGTGATAGATACGGGTTTTAATGTTTGCCTATCAATGCGTTTTTAAACCGTACTTAACGTCATATTCAGACCAAGCGAACGTATGCGAATGCGCTGTTAGACGCGTCATGCTCGTTCGCCATTGCTATTGCGACCACACACTGCCAATAAAATTGTTTCGCGTCGTACCGATATTCGGAAAGCACTGACGCACGCGAGCGAATCCTTTGCTTCGCGTTTGTTCACGCCTATTCGTTAGATCTGTACAATGACCAGCAAACATCTTAACAAATACACAATAGTCGCTTTTTAGGTTCCTTTAATGGACTGAAGGAGGACGGGTGGATTTCGAGTAATTTCGATCGCACAAATAGATTACGTGCGTGTATGTGCCTAATGTATGTAACTTTCCCCCACTACGCCGCTTTTAGATTAAAATGTTAGCTGGTCAAAATAAACGATTTTCCTCAAAGGTTTCCTATGATGTATTAAAATCCCAACACATTAGTTGAAACACATTTTCTTATGCCATAGGTGGCATATAAGCAGACGGGCTGCCAGATGGTAAGCAGTTACTGTCGCCTATGCCATAAAGAGTATATGAAAATCTTATAACATTTTTGTTCTTCCAGAGGCTTTAGTGAAGAAAGTAGAACAGAAAAAGCTTGAGCCGCCATCGGTAGAGCCGACTCCGGACGGCCACTACGAACTCAGTCCGATGCTCACCAAGATGGTTGAACTCGAACTGCAAGATGTTATGACGAAGGTAACGATCAAGCCGTACTGGAATTATAACCCAATTAAAACAATCAAACCGTACTAGAGTTATAACCGAATCAAAACAACCATGCCATACTAGAATTTATTATAACCCAACTAAAACAATTAAGCCGTTCTGGAGTTATAACCCAATTAAAACAATTAAGCCGTTCTAGAGTTATAACCGAATCAAAACAATAAAGACGTACTAGAATTATAACCGTATCAAAACAACCAAGTCGTACTAGAATTATAACTTAATTAAAACAATCAAACCGAACTGGAATTATAACCCAATTAAAACAATCAAGCCGTGCTGGAATTATAACTCAATTAAAACATGAAACTTATTAAAACAAACTAAAAGATCCCAAAAAAAATTTTTTTTTTTCTTTCATAACATAGTGATTTACTCGTAGCTATTGAAGAGTCACACTATCACGTCTTCATCATCAGACCCACATCGCCAAGTGTAATTTATAGGACTTGTTAAACCAAATCAAAAACCCATCTATTGTACATCTATACTAATATTATAAAGAGGAAAGATTTGATTGTTTGTTTGTTTGCATTGAATAGGCTCCGAAACTACCGAACCGATTTGAAAAATTCTTTCACTGACGGGATACTACACTATCCCCGGGTAACATAGGCTATAATCTACACCCGTGCGAAGCTGGGGCGGACAGCTAGTGTGTTTATAAATGTGTATACGAAATACTCGTGTTTTGTGCAAACAAATTATCTTATCTTAAATGGACCTGGGTATGTCCTAAAACTGCGACCTGAACCACCGGAGAATGGGCAGCAGCATTCTGTTGGTTCATGGTGAACATACTGAAAAGAGTACGTACTTGAAACGGGGATGCTCAGCAGTGGACGTCTTCTGGCTGGTGATGATGATGAACGTACTGCGATCCCCAAGCTGCCTGCCAAGTGGGGATTATGGCAACACCCCCCCCGCTAAGAGGGAGGCCTTTGTTCAGCAGTGGACGTTTACTGGCTGTATAGTAGATTTTTAAACTGAAAATTACAGGTATGGGAGTTACGGCCGACCAACCCTCATGATGCTGCGGAGAAAGTAGTTGCAGGCAGATTCAGGAATAAAGCTGGGGAAGCTCTGCGGAACGTAAGCTTGTTTTAATCTGGTTTAATAAATAAACGAATATATGATGGCGTTGCAAATCTTTACCTCACTCGCACAATATTTCTGTCTATGCTCTGAATAATATAATTTTGGATTTAGGCTGTCTTGTCGCTCTCAGTTTTTAGGGTTCCGTACACAAAGGGGAAAAACGAGACACTATTACTGAGCCTTCGCTGTCCGTCCGTCTGTCCTACCTTTTAACGGTTGTATCTTTCGAACCGTAATAGATAGCCAGTTGAAATTTTGACAGGATATGTAATGTTACGGAAATAACTAAGGAATAATAATAAAATCAAAAAGTAAAGATTAAAGGGAGGGATAAAAAAACTTAAGCATGTCAATTAACATTATTTTGTATTATTTGCAGACTCTCGGACTGAATATCAGCAAGCGGTTGTTGAATGTCCACAACCCACTCTATGTAAAGGTAATTAAGCTTTGTTCGTCTAATCAACATTCGAGAAACTATAGATTCGATTCGATCGAGAAATGTAGGTCCGCACCAAAGATATTATAACCAGTTGTACCACCAAAGATAATAAAGGCGCTTGTGATTGGAGATTCAAAAGTCATTCATATAATTCATCAAAATTTTGTACGACTTCATCGCGGGGGAAAAGATGAGCAGTCAAGTGGTTATAACGTCATTGGTCTATAGAATTGCTACTGGGTTGCATGAGGCACCGTTGCCTTTTTCATCCACGTCACCGCAACAGCTAGACTGCTTTTCATCGTCATTACTTACCCTACCATCTACGCCACAGGAGCAACTGTGCCAGCGCCCCAGAGCCTCACTCCGATATTTCAAGGAGTTGGGTTGGCTTGGGTAGGTGCTGGTAGGGGAAATGCACAATAAACCCCAAGCGGGACGTCAGTGTAGGACTGGAGCAACCCCCATCTCGAATAAGAATGGGTGCAACTGGCTACAACAAATTTCTTACGAATGCCTTGACAGCTGTTCTAATTTAAACAAAAAAAATATATTTTCTGTACTCATTACACATTTTGTAGGTGCGAGCACCTACAAAATGTGTAATGTGCATTTCCGAGTAAATTGGGTTCTTCAAAAAGGCTGTTAATAGAGTCTTTATAGATCAGCAACGTATCTGTGATGCCCCTGGTGTTCCAGGTATCCATAGGCGACGGTGATCGCTTACCATCAGGCGGCCCGTTAGCTTGTTAATCACCTATGACAAAAAAATATAGTTAAAGTTATGACGACAGTTAACAATTGTCAGATGGTGCAATTAATTCGGTACTTTAACTGAAATGTCAATGTTTGTTATAGCTAAAGTAATAAATCCTTTTTGCTAACAGATGGTATTTTCCGGCAAGCCCCTTCGTGCAGAATTAATCGCCTTCCTCAAGAGATATAACATCTCAGCGTTTAAGAGGGTCGGCGAGCGTGGTGGGACTTTCGCCGCTAAGATGCGTACCTTCCAGGACTTTGACGACCTGTGCACTGATAAGAGCTTAAAGTGCGGTAAGTTATACCTATTGTTTACGAAGTAAATCAAGGTCGGCCGAAGAATGCAATTTGTATTTGCGTTCGGAAAATTACGTGACATCTTCACGTCCAAAATATCACAGTGCCTAAAGTCTTTAACCAGTGTGTGTTGCCAGTGATGACATATAGTACTGAGACATGCTTTTTTAACTGTTGGACTTTTGGAAAGGGCCGGTAGGAAAACATTTTGGATTACATTTCATTATAAGTGTTGCCTATTGCCTTTATTGATGGGTATGGCTCGTACTTCCCCTTCAATAGCCAATCACAGGACATAGCAATCTGAAAATGGTACTTTTTTTGTCTGTTATTCTAACATAACCTCTGTGTATTAACCTCTTTTTAGTGGGAAAACATAATCAAGCCTCTTTGCACATTGAAATATCAATGTACAAGATATAAGAGGAAATGTAAACAGGCACCCAATAACTTAGGTGATTGCGAAAAGTTGCGCGTCCGCAAACCGTATCTCGCCGCGTTAAGGTTCACGTTCGCGTGATTTTCCGCAATCACCTAAACTCTAAGGTAATATAATAACCCTTAACCCTCATGTAGTCAAAATTCCCTATTGTAAAATGACGCCACGTCGGTTGAGGAGGGTCGCTTGTGATTGGAGACTCGATGCGACTCGACGATCGTGATTGGAGAATCAAAAGTCATTAATTCAATTCGCGCCTAGGATTGGCCCCGCTGGAAATAATTTAGGTTGACATGTTAGAACCTTTGGCTTATGCGGAGTAAAGGATGAGCAGTCAAGTGGTTATATTGTCATTGCCTAAACGGAATCACTTTATTGTCTTTGAGGAAGGTTTTTCAAATGACCACTATTGAAATAAATTATGTGTAACTTTTTATTTCAGGTAAAATTCACGTGACCGTAACACCATGCTACCAATTTATGGCATGCCCACCAAACCTCAGAACGCGCTACGATGGCAAAGAAAGTAATAATGGTATTGCCAGCTGTAAGCCTGTAACAGCCGCCTGTAAGACGGCTGTTTCTCGAGAAACCAGCAAACCCGCTGAAAAGGGCACTGAATCGAATATTGCAAGTCAAGAAAGTGTTACTCCTAAGCCAAATCAAGCAAAAACCGGTGCAAAAGAAACCCCTAAAGTTCAAACTGAAGCTAAAATAGCCCCAAAAATCACTCCAACTAAAGTAGAAAATAAGCTTGCAGCAAAAGCAGCAGAAATTAAACCATCTAGCAATGAAACTCAAAATTTTGCTTTAAAAGTAACTCCTGTAAAACCTCCAGTTGCGGCACAAACTCAAAATTCTGCTAAACAAAGTCAGATTCAGGAGAAACCAAAACAAGCACCTACAGAAACGCCAACTAAAACGATACAAAATACTGTGTCAAAAGTAACTCCTAAAACTAATCAGGCCCAAAAAGCAACTCCTGCCAAAGTCACACCGCAAAATACTGTCCCAAAAGTAACGCCCGCTAAGGTAATACAGAATAATCAAAATACTGCCAAAGTGGCTCATAAAGTAGCTGTTACTCCTACTCCATCAAATCTGGCAGCACCAAATAACCCAAAAATTGCAAAGACTGCCAGTTCAAAACCAACACCTGCTAAACTAGCAGGATATAAACCAAAAGTGGCCACAAAAGCTAAAGTGTCCCCCAAAAAGAAACAAAGTGACTATGACGAACTAAATGACTATGATATTCTAGCTCTTATTTCTGAGGGAATAGTTTTGGATGAATGCAGTGGATCTGATATAGACTGACATATAAAAAAATTACCCAACGAAAAACTTTTATGGCGGAAAACAAATTAAGTATTTTTTTTTATTATGGTTTCATGTAGATATACAGTGACATCAAATATGATTTATGTTATGTTACCATTGATTTATAAACAGATGGATGTTGGGTGTAGTAAGACAAAACTCATGAAAAAAAAGAATCCCATTTTTTTTCTTTAATTGGCTATGTGCTTTGCTTAGGCTTGAGTTTACAGTTATTGTTATAAACATTTAGTAGCTAATTGTAGAGTGTGTTTTCCACGTTGTTAATATACAGATACATGCATTTTATCTTTTGTTGTGAGTAATAAAAAACCTATACATTTTTTTTTGAGACTTATCGGTTATTTAAACTGGGAAAATTCTTCTCGCTCGACGTTTTGACCATGTTGCAATAGCCGTGTTCGAAAGCTAACTGAAGATTGCGGTTAGGTACAGTGAGAAGTGCGGATGTTGTTTACTCACTTGATCTTGGTATAGTTATCAATTTACAAACCCGATTACAGCATTTGTAAGCGCTTGAGCAAAATTATTGATATTGTGAAGTCAATAGGCACTCGAAAATAAAACAAATATTTGTGTTATAAAAAGCAAAATACTACTCACTCATTCCACTTAGGATTTTGCTAAGGGGCCAAATTAAGGGGGGCAAAAGGGGGTTGAAAGTTTTATATTTAAAGTCTACGCGTCGAAAGACGCGGACAACAGCTAGATTTACAACAAAAAAAAACGAACCGAATTAAGAACCTCCCTCTTGAAGATGGCTAATATCAAGAATCGCCCATAAACTAATTTGAATCTTATTACCAGTTCATATCATAATGCCAGTATGGTATGGATTATGGAAATGCTTGCAACGCCATACGTCCCAAAAAGAAACAGGTCAAAGGACTTTTAAAATTATTGGATCATTGACACAACGAAAAAGTATAATGCCAATATCTCAGGATAATTTAGCTTGCAACAATGTAAACTGCATACACAGATACCGTAATAGTTGCTATTGTTTTAGTTGGTTCTCATTTGTTAGATTAAACCCGACATCCATATTTCTAAATATCTTTGTATCTATTATGATTAATATATATATTTAATTCATTTACTTATCATAATTATATTAAGAAGAATATTAAATAAAAGTAAGAAATATTCGTTTTGTGTTTTATTTTTCTAGTCACTATAATTTTTTTATGCATTCCATTGAGTATTTTTGTTTCCAGTGATTGTGCTGTGCATTACTAATTTTACTATACTCTTTGTTCGTGGTTCTGGAATCGAACTAATGTAACGCAAGGACTTAGTATACCCTAAAGGGAAAAACGATCCACCATGTCAGATCGATTATTAAAATCGATTTTCCGATTAAAGATCAAAATCCCTAATTGCAATTTTAAAATGTTTGTTTTCTCTTTGTTTTGTTTTGCGTAGTTATTGATGTGTAATAGTGGTGGACTATTAATTATTTAACGCTCGAGCGTGGTAAAGTGATATAACCAGGTGAAACCATGTCTTCATGTTGTTTCCGAAACTCCATAAAAGCCTCTTGTAAAGCCTCCACCACTTTACTAGACTTTACTACTCCGTTAGGGGTAATAGTGTTCCGTGAGGGCATGAGTCTGACTTGACCGTGACTTACTTTGCTTGACTCTGATAATGACTTGTTACTTGACGCTATATTTTAATACTATGTAAACCACAGATCTTAGGCTGTGATGTAAACTTATTTAATATTACGAATGAAGGAATCTGTACAGAAGGTCATGATTTGTTTTAAAAAAATAACTTCTGTTTTTTTTTGTCTGACGATACAGACGGTATGGCCTTAAAAGCTTTAGCCTGTCCGATAAGCTAATAAAAAAAAAAAGACGGCAAGAGCTAAGAATAGAGTAGGTACTTTTTGTGGAGTTTTGGCGCCAACGTGGAAAAAACATGTCGGCTCGTTGGATTATTTTCCTAAACTTGTGTATTTTCGAGTGTTAATGTGTACTAAATGGTGAATTAATTAAGAGCTCGTAAGCGTGCTCGAGTGTGGGAAGTGATATAACGAGGTGAAACGTGTCTTTTCGTGTTGTTTCCAAAACTCCATTGGAGCCTCTTGTAAAGTCTCCACTACTTTACAGGGGCATGAGTTTGACTTGACCGTGACTTACTTAGCTTGACTCTGACTGTGACTATGACTATGACTGGTTCGACCCTATTAAGACTACGAAAACTGTTTAATATTACGAGTAAAGGCAAGAGTAAAGTACATTGAATCCACGCTCATGAAAATTCTAACAAGAAAAAAAAAAAAACCTTTTTGTTTTGTTTATAAAAATCAAAACAAAACAGTGTGGTTTCAAGTTTGAGTTTGACGGACGGTTAGGTTCTAAGTAGGTATTTATATTCTCTTTGGTTTGGTGTAGGTTTGTGCGAGTTACAATAAAGTATTGTGTAAATTTCGTTGGGTTTATTGCTAAATTCATTGATTATGAGACGTGGTACCCGTGGTTGTGGTTACGGTAGGCCAGCAGCGTGCTATCGGCCTCAGCATAATATTCCGAGGCTGCTACAGCCTTCACATGCTGCACAATCACAAGTCGGTCCGCTTATGACCGGCCGTTTACAAGGAATAAAGGTAAACAAACGCGCCACTTTACTTCACAACACCTGAATAATTTTCCGTATTTTTACCAGCATAATTATGTCATTTCAGTACTTACCTATTTATGTACCTTGTTTAGAACAGAACAGAACACTTAGTATCTACCTACTTACCATATATTGTCTTGTCCAGTGCTCGAAATGGACCGGAACACACCGGAACGCCGTTCCAGGGGCCTTACGGACAACAGCTATTGAAGCACCTAATCCGTTCAGTGTGAAAATCACGCGAACGTGAACCTTATCGCGCCCAGATACGATTTGCGGTCGCGTGATTTTCCAACTGAGCGGATTAGGTGCCGCAATAGCAGTTGTCCGTAAGGCCCCAGTTCGTGAAAAAGGAATCCAACGACACCTTACTCGTATAAATCGATCAAGCCGTTTAGGCTACAGGAGGTACTACAGGAACCCAGAAACATACATGCTTACATACAACCCAAAAACATGACCCTCCTTCTTGGACAGTCGGTAAAAAGCTCGCAAGGTTTGAAGGGAAATGCGTTCCGGTTTGTTTGTAAGGCCAATTCAACCACTGGTCTTGTCAATTTAATTAATCATCTTGCATTGACTTCCTACTGTGGACTCAGAGCAAATTCATGTATACTATTACACCATGTTGTCACCGACATAGCCCACCAGATTAGCAAATTGAAATGGCAGTGGGCAGGGCACATATCACGCAGAACAGATGGCCGATGGGGCCGAAAGGTTCTGGAATGGAGACCACGGACTAGTAAGCGCAGCATAGGACGTCCACCCACAAGATGAACAGACAACCTAAAAGAGACCGCAGGTAAACGCTGGATGCAGGCCGCTTCCAACCGGCCCTTTTGGAGATCGATGGGAGGCCTATGTCCAGCAGTGGACGTCCTATGGCTGAAATGATGATGATGATGATGATTACACCATGAGCAAATTACTTGCGGATTTATCTGTCTAGGATAATAGCAATGGCAATAATTTGGTTACCTATTGATTAATTTTATGGAAGCAACATAAATAGCTGATCAAAAGTTGCAGTTTAAAGATGCTGTGCCTAATGTAAAAAGGTAAAGCTAGTTTTACCATCTCTTTTGTAAAAGGTACTGATTTTTTAAACCGCTGTAACATATTCTGTGAAAATTTCAACTGGCTTTCTATTATGGTTCTAAAGATACAGCCGTTAAAAGTCAGTAAGTCGTTAAGGTAGGATAGACAGACAGACATCGTAGGCTTAGTAATAGAGTCCCGTTTTTACCCCGTGTTTATGGAAAATTACCTGAATATTTATTATTAGTATTTACGTTATGCTTGTTTTGTTTCAACAGGATATTAAAATGGAGATTGAACTCCTCAAGAGAGAGATAATCGAGGAGCAGGTATTGTCCAATTATTACACACAGGTCAGTTTATTACAACCTAATATATTAACCACGGAGGGATTTGTAAATCCAAACCACAGACCTAAGTAGACGCCACAAGTCGACCTACCTTGCGTGTCATAAATATCCAATCGTCTCGATTAAGTCCGGCTATCATTATCATTGTTACGTCTAGCGCGACTATCGCGTGACTGTGGTTCTAACTTGTCCCAATATTGAGTCGGGACAAGTTAAGTGCTGCCGTGATTAGTGCGTCAACGTGGCATCTTTGTATTTCTTGATTGAAGGTCCAACACACAAACAACAAAATTTGAGATGACTGTTCATTCCAGTATGGTTAGAATGAATGACCATGGTTATGGGGGTTTGGATTCTAGATTGACTAAAATCATCAAAAAAAAATATAGCATTGCTCGCGCTTTGTTAATATTATGTGTATATCTCAAAATAAGGCACTCATGTGTAAAAATTACAACACATAATAATAAGTCATGTAAGATTTCATTAATTAATCATAAAATAAATACATTAAAAATAATGTATTTATTTTATCATTAATGCGGGCAGTACAATCTCGTTCGAGAGCCTTTTGGCCTAGAACACTGAGGTAAGAGACCCAATGTCTAAAAGACTTGCTCTCAGCCTGTCTCAAAGTGTTTCGGCGAGTCTACAGCCAGCATAAATCTGAACCAAGAGAACCAGTATATCGTTTAAACATTCACTAATGTTTGTATTGTATTTCAGAGGAATGTTTACGAACAGCCTATGTTTAGTCAGACGCGCGAGGATCGTCACGACGACTACACGCGTCTGTATGACAACCCGCGAGAGGTCGAGCAATATGAGGGACGCGAGGGCAGCCGCAAGCGCCCTCACTTTCCGGTTTTTGAGAACGAAGCGCCTGCCAAGCGATTCTCGGCCCCCAACAGGGTGTTCAAGAAGTCTTTCGGCTATCAGCTTGGTCTCCCACCGAACTACCCGCGCCCTGACTTCCAGCTACCGCCAGAGTTTCGCTTCCCGACCTTCAAGCCGTACAAAGGGCCGCCGCCTGCGAGGCTGTTCACTGAAGCCATGGCGAGTGGCGCGGCCGGGCCGGCCGCCGTGGCTGATGACAAGCTGATCTTGCGCGCCGACCGCGAGCCCTCGCATCTCATGATCGGCCGGCTGGAGCTCACCTTAGGCTCCATCATGAAAGACGTGAAAACCGCAAACCCACAGCACGAAATGCTGTTCAAACAACCACACATAACGCGTGCTATGAAGCAATGCGTGCGAGACCGCATCCGAACTGCCATGATTGGTAAACCGGTCTCCACTGCTGAAGTGATCAAAGTCGCTTATTATGACATGTTTCCTGAAGGTAGCGACAACGATATCATTTTGAAGGGCTTACAGGCACAACAGAACAAACTCTTTGTATACGACAACACAGGTAGTGATATTTAACTGTTCCAGAATCATTTATGCCTGCTGCACAGTCTTTTTGCTTTAATTCCTGCAACCTTTATTTTCACAGACCTTTATCAAGCTAAACCCCGCGAGTTCACCTACTTTGCATGCACTGTGGCCAGTGCCGGTTTTAGCACTACCAGCGCCCTGGGCGAGGCTTCTACGGCGCTACGGCCGAAAAAAGGCAAATAAATACCTGCGGTGCCTCTTTATAGGCGCCGGTACTGACTATAACGCCGGTACTGTCTGTGGCCTGTCTTAAGTTGGATCAACACTCCAACAATGCAACACTGCATAATTCAGTTTAATCTCCTCGTCTAGGCAGTAGCCTGTCAGACGTGAATACAAAAATGCCAATTAATAAATTGTAATAGCAGTTGGCCGTGCGAATGGAGTTAAACTACCACTAAATTGCTCCTGTGATGTCATAGTAAATACTAATATTATAAAGAGGAAAGATTTGATAGTTTGTTTGTTTGTTTGTTTGCATTGAATAGGCTCCGAAACTATAGAACCGATTTGAAAAATTCTTTCACTGTTGGGATGCTGCACTATCCCCGGTTGACATAGGCTATATATCCCGGCTTCGCCCGTGCGAGGCAGGGGCGGCCTACTAGTAGTAAATACAAAAAATGTGGCACGCTGGGTTTTCATACAACTTGACGTGCTTGCAGTGTCCATCTTGATATAGGTCTGGTTTTATTTTATAGTTTGCATTGTGCAGTTAAATGGTGAGATTGTATGTTTACGTACAATGTGCCTGTTGATTCTGGAAATTTGGTGCCATAACTAGCATTTTATGTGCCCGGAGCGAGCTTCTTTAACGCGTCGTAAAAAAAAATTTGATGATGAGTAAAATGTAAATGTGTAACCCTGTAGATGTTATTGCGTTTTGTAGAAGGATGTGGCTGGGAGATATACCCCCATATTCATAGACGTAACTATATCTATAAAAGCTCACGAAATCTCAAAAACTACCGGACCTACGAAGCTAGAATTTGGCAGGTTCCCAAAGCTGGTTAGGCATTTATGGAAGTCCTTTGTTTTTAATGTTAAGGACATAGAATTTGGTATTCAGGTTAATGGTTTAAAAATAAATAAATACTGTAGTAAGATTATTTAGAAAAGAACGGATTAAGGAGGTGAAATGGGGGTTCAAATTTTGTGTTGAATGTTTTGTAACTACGAAGCTGTAATTATAGGCCCTTAGCAATATTATTTATTACAGTTGTTTAAGTACACAACACATTTTGCAGATAACCCCGAGGTGTTTTTTAAGGAAAACATGCGTAACTTGATTTTGCTCAGAATTGAAGAAATTACCAATAAGGTAGGTAAATAAAAGAAAGTTCTACTTACCACGTTAAAAAAAACTAATATAAACGTTGACTGCATTATGGTCTAGCAGAAAAGGACTAAAATGGATTTCGACCACTAAACATATCTTGAGAAAAACTATCTATATAGCGGGGGAAAATTTTATTGCACATATTACAACCAATCGAACAGTCAAAATCTCCCTATAGTCCCTTACAAACAGCCAAAGAGACCTAAACATTTTTTTGTTGTTTTTTTTCTTGATTCGTTAGACCAGTATTCTGCTCAACTTATAGGCGATGAGAAGTTAGTGGCTAAGAAACTTACCAATCTAGAACACCGCCGTAGCGAGTCTACCATTTTTCTGCAAGATTCATTTCAAATGTGCATCGGAATTCCGAGCTTCATGACCTTAGGACTAAACCGCAACGATGGCGCGTATTCGATGAAATTTTTGCGTCGTTTTTGCGACGCTTCGTCGCACCGCAGTGTTGTGGCCTCGCCCTTATTCTATCATACCCTTTCTACTACAGGACAAGTAGAAAATCTGCCCACTATCACCCATACATTCAGGATTTTCCTTCGATACGTACCAAACGTTTTGGTTCTACATTTCTAATCCGTACGGTCAAGGATTGGAAACACCTGCCGGCTTCCTTGTTTCTTAAGATATGTAAACCAGGCCTTTTCAAGGCCAGAGTGAATAGGTATCTTCTAAGTCTGCGTGCTTTATCTTTGACCACATCGTCGCTTACCAAAACGGGTTGGTGGAACGCGAACTTATTCGCGATTAAAAACCCTAATGCAACTGTCATTTCATCATCGACTTGGCATTTAAGACGCTCTTTCCCGACTTTTAGCTATTATGGCCATTCTAATTTAAGTATGCATACCTCCATGGAAAAGCCAGCTTAAAATTATAAAAATGTTGTCTCAACAAAATTGAATGTTTTATCTAGGAAACCCATGAGACCGAAACACGATTAAGTAACATTTCGCTCGAAAAAAAAATCAAAGTAGCACTGATTTGAGCTTTTATCCCTGGTTTTTTTTTATTCATTCAATTACCTATTTATTAAATTATGTCTGCGATATCTTGATATATAGATTTCATAATTATGAAGGAAACCGGTGAAGAAATATGAGAAAAACCCCAAAAATAGAAGTAGCGAAACGCATGACTGTGTGTAAGCGCCATGATTTTGATCTGCTAAATGCGACTTTAATACAATAAACCAAGGATTATGGTCATCTGTAGTAATAAGCGTTGCTTAAAAGTGGGAAAACCTCGCCTTAATATATTTTTATACAGCTTCAGGAAATATATGGCAGTGGTGCAAATACAACAAGCAAACTGCAAATAGACACAAAACCTAAATCTAACATAGAAGAGCCTAAAGCAGATAGGTCTTCAAAAGAAGAAACTCAATCTGAAGCTAAGCCTAAAACAGATCGTGAGCCAGAAACGGCCGCAGCTCAACTGAGAGCAGACGATACGACAACTGTGAAAGCTACAGAAGAACCCATTAAAAAAGAGGCAGAAACTCAGCCTAAAGAGCCAGCACCAACTGAAAAGGCTTCTGTAGTATCTGAAAAGGCTCCAGAAGAACTTATTGATAACAAACATTACATGGCTTTAGATAAGCGTCTGAATTCCGAAATGATGCATTTAATCAACTTTCACAGATTCACTCGGGTGAGCCCTAGTTTCTAAATGTCAAATATAAATAAAAAAGTTATGACTTCTTAGGTTTCAGTACCTCAAAAGAAAAAAGGGAACCCTTATAGGGTCACATTGTTGTGTCTGTCAAGACTCTTTTCTCAGAAATGCGTAGAGGTATTAAGTTGAAATTTCATCATGAAATTAGAACGCGAGTACTTGTCCGATTTTTATACATATTATATAAACTTATATATATCTATATATTATACAGGGTGTAAGGCGAACACTCTCGAAGCCAAAAGAAGGTAATTGGACTCATCATTATGAACCTTAGTGATACTTCTGAACTTTTAGTATGGGACCAACCCTGAAATCGCGGAAAAAAAACAGCTTTTCCATACATTTTGTCGAGTGTCAATGACCGTTTTCTATAGAACAGCTGATATTTTTTTCGCGATTTCAGGTTTGGTCCCATAGTAAAAGTAGTTCATAATGATGAGTACAATTATCTTCTTTTGGCTTCGAGAGTGTTCCTCTTTCACGCTGCAACGGAACTGATCGACCTGATTTTTTGCTTGGGTATAGTTCAAAAGCCAGAGAGTGACATAGGCTACTTTTCATCACCATCATCACCATTTTACATCACTACACGGATGAAACCGCGGGGCGCAGCTAGTACTATATAAAAATGAATCCCTATTTACCTTGGTCACGCCATAACTTGAGAACGATTTTACCGATTTCATTAATCTTTTTTTTTCTAATACTTTGTGGAAGGTTCTTACGGAAATAAAAAATAATAATATTGCGCAGAAAATTGGAAAATTTCAGAAAATTTAACGATGATTTTAACCTGCGAGTAAAACCGAGGGGCGCAGCTAGTAAAAAATAATTTAAAAAAAAAAAAAAAACGTCAACGCAATATGATCGAGTAAAACTAAGTTAACTCAAAATAAATTTTATTTTAAAGAAACAATATCCGCCCTAAGGTATAATAACAAAAAAAATATATATTGTAGTAACAATGATTTCTTTTCAACCTTCGTCTTTTTGAAATAATATTTTAGGCAAAATGAACAACCTAAAATGTTATTTTGTTCTGTAACTTGGGTAACAAAAATAGGAGAAACATGTTTTTTCGGGCTACTGATTTTTTTTTTATTTTGAGTTGTCTTAGTTTTAATCGATCGTGCGATATGTTGCATAGGTAGCTCTTGTAAACGAACATTCATAATTCTTTCAGGAGTTTGCAAAGAACATAGAAATGGATGCAATGTACCAGAAAACAAAGGCGACTATCATTGCCGAGACTGCTAAGAAATTGGAGCAAAACTCCAAGAGTAAATCAGCTTCCAACGAGGAGGAGCTTGACACATCAGCTACGGCGAACGCATCAAAAACACAGACGCCGAATGAGTCGCCGTTGCCGATGCTATATTATGCCAAGGTACCTAAGCCATTCATCATTATCCAGAAGACGTCCACTGCTGAACATAGATCCTTAGACCTCCACACTGAACGACAGTCTGCCATCTGAATCCACTGGATGCCCGCGACTCACGATGTCGTCGGTCCATCTGGTGAGAGGCCTTGTATTCAAGTATTACGTAAGCAATTTTTACACCAATTTCAGTAAAAATACGCAAAGCTTTTCTACGCTTATGTATAAAAAAAAACCTTTCTTTATTGTTATTCATTGATGACTGGGGAATTGCTTTTCGCTTTCGATAAATTCGATCATCGACAAGTAGGGTTGCCATATTTGTCAAATCAGAATCTACTAATTTTTGCAGAAAAAAAAGAAAAAGTATGAATTAAAAAATATTTCTGACGTAATCACCTTTATCCCCGTCGGACGTCCCCCCGTCCTTCATGTCATCAAAAATAAGAATAGCAAAGACACCCGCCCCTCTTTAGCCCGTTAGTAGTGAACCTGCCTTCTGCGTTTGGGAGCGTGGGTTCGATTTTAACCACCTAGCACAATCATTCATGTGATGAACATTTGTGTTTGTTCTATATCTGGGTGTAAATATCTACTTAAGTATGTATTTATAAATATACATGTATGTAAGTATATCAGTCTCTGGCAGCCATATCACAAGCTTTGTTTAGTTTGGGGTCAGATGACCGTGGGGTCTAGACAAGAGCCACACACTCTTAGCGTTAACGCCTGCGGAAAGATGAAATTGTATGAAAATTATATTAGCTTGAGATAATTTCTCTCATGCTAAGTTCATTGTCAATGTCATTTTCTAACATTTTCATTTTTCCGCAGGCGTGAACGCTAACAGTGTGTGGCTCTTGTCTAGACCCCCAAGTGTGCAAAAAAAAATGTCCCAAATATTTATTAGTAGCTTACGTAATACTTGAATCGGCGCCGGTCCTGGCCTGGGTTAGAACGAGAGGAGCGGTCGCTCTAGGCGCCAGATAGCACGGGGCGCCAAAATACCAAATGGGAGCGAAAAATTAAATTTTAGTGGCGCCTCGTAGCTTGATCGCGGCGTGATAAGTGGCACACTTGTTTGTAGACAGCAAAATGTGTACTGAAAAATATATTTAAATTAGCATAATATTGCTGAGCTTCAATGTTTTTGGTTGGATTAGGAATAAGTCATGCTCTATCCCTTTCCCGCAAAATGAGTCAGTATGGAGATTGTATGGCGTACTTACAAGTGACGTCATTTATAAGTATATTGCGCTCTCTGTCTAGCAAATATCTTCCTTAGTTTTGAACACTCGTTAATTTAGTATTTTTATTATACTTCTTTTTTATTTAATTTAATAATAGCCTTGCGCTTGGTTGGCAACTCGCCTGATGTTAAGTGATGATGCGGTCTACGGTGGAGCACGCTTGCCTAGAAGAAACCGATGCACTCGTCATTTGAAGACACCCAGATATTATTTAGAAATTATTTTGTATTTAATCTATAATAATATTATAAAGAAGAAAGATTTGATTTTTTGTTTTTTTGCATTGAAAAGGCTCCGAAACTATAGACCCGTTTTTAAAATTATTTCACTGTTGGAAAGCTACACTATCCCCGGGTGACATAGGCTATATATCTATACCCGTGCGAAGCCGGGGCAGGCTGCTAGTCTATACTAATATTATAAAGAGGAACGATTTGATTGTTTGTTTGTTTGTTTGCATTGAATAGGCTCCGATCTACTGAACCTATTTGAAAAATTCTTTCACTGACGGGAAGCTACTCTATCCCCGGGTGACATAGGCTATAATCTATACCCGTGCGAAGCTGGGGCGGACCGCTAGTACAGTATAAAATTATCATTCCGGCAGCTTATTCATATTTTTTTGGTGATTTACAGATCCTTGGCAAGCCGTCGCTGCCCAAGCGCAAAGAATTGGAGTCTTTCTTCAGCCAATTTAACCCCAAGACCATTAAAAAACACAGAACTATACATAACCTATTGTTTGTGGGTTTCGTTGAGAAGGAGCCCTATGAGAAGATACTTGCAGCAGATGGAACTGCTATTGGTAAGTCAATAATTAGGTTATTATTAGGGTTCCGTACCCAAAGGGTAAAAACGGGACCCTATTACTAAGCCTACGATGTCTGTCTGTCCGTGTCAACTTGGCATAATTATAGTACACACTCTAACTTATAACAACAAATTACGGCCAATTGCGAGTCGGTGACTTCTGTTCATTACCAAGCTATAACTGGTAATTCCTTAATTGGATGACCTTATCATTTCACCGAATTGAAAAACCATATTTTACTAATTTTGAAGTCGGTTGTTTAAATTGATGATTATTGTATTTTGTGGTACTGAACCCTCACGAGCGCGACTTGCACTTGGCTGGTTTTATTTTTATATAGAATAGATCTACGTTTAAGGATGCATCAATATGCCTTTGTCTTTAAAGTAAATTTAAAAAAAAAAGTTTTTTCCACTTAATGAAATTAAATGGGTTGACGAAAATGTAATTGAAGCCAATGTCAATGTTTGTTACAGGAGGTTTTACCCTCAACATCAAAACGGCTAGAATAAATAAAAACAAGAAGAATCAGATTAATACTAACAACTCTCTGATAAACTCTGAAACAGATAAACTCAACGATTCAACAGAAAATATAGCTGACGCTGATTTTGATCAGCAAGTCGTTGACTTACTTACTTCCATAATGAATTCCGAATTTGATAATTTTAGTGAAGACGTGATGGAAGAACCGCCAGTGACGAAAAATGCTGTAAACAAAGAAAATAGACATTCCACGAAAATTGAAGAGGTAGTGGACTGTGATGCTGATCAAAATGCGAATCACGTAATTAAGGACGATATCATTAAATTAAAAGATGATGATAAAGATGTTGTTAAAATCAAAGATGACACAAACAATTCATCTCAAAACGATAAAGAAACGAATGATGCATCTCAAAATACAGATGAAACAAACAATCAGTGGCGTAACAATAGGGTATCAGAACGGGCAAAATGCCACAGGCCCCCGGACGGAAGGGGCCCCCGGCACGAGAGAGTCGCGTGCACAGAAGGATCCTAAAATGTATATTTACAAAAAAATTAAAAAAAAATTATTGGAATTCAATTAGTTTACTAAAATACCATACACATTTTTTATTAATTGAAAATCTGCAACCGTTGTTCAGCTTTTTTGTATTCAGGGAGGGCCCCATGCAATGAATTTGCCACGGTATAGCTCAGCGGTATAGTTACGCCACTGCATCTCAAAATGTAAAAAAAACGTATGATGCATCTAAAAATGCTGATGAAACAAATCATTCATCTCAAAATGATAAAGAAACTAATGATGCATCTAAAAATACTGATGAAACAAACAATGCATCTCAAAACGTTAAAAAACTAACGATGCATCTAAAATGCTGATGAAACAAACAATTCATCTCGAAATGTAAAAGAAACGAATGATGCATCTAAAAATGCTGATGAAACAAACGATGCATCTCAAAATGCTGATGAAACAAACAATGCATCTCCAAATGCGGATGAAACAAACAATTCATCTCAAAATGTTAAAGAAACAAATGATGCATCTAAAAATTCTGATGAAACAAACGATGCATCTTAAAATGCCGATGATACAAAGTATGCATCTCAAAATGTTGAAACAAAGTATGCATCTTAAAATATAGATGAAACAAACAATGCTCAAAATTTTGTTGAGAGTTTATAATGTAGAACCTATAGATATTTGTTTTGTTCGGTGTAAAATTTTGTTTACCTAATTTACATTATGAAATATGAGATAGATGAGATAAGTAGATTGGTCAAATAAATTATTATGCACATAAAATAAAAGTAAGAGATATTATTTTGTGTTTTATTTATTTAGAGATACTAGTTTCACTACAATTTTTGAGTGCATTCTATCTGAGTATTTAGTGAGTATTTAGTGTGTATCATAGGTTCGAGTGATGGTGCATCTATTCCTCGATGTGGGTGGGAAGTTTTGGTGGCTCCGGCATTTCAGTTGCATCTTCCTCCACCTGGAATATGAAGGCTTTTTAAGATGGCAATAAAGCACCTATGTTCATACAATTCATCATCATCATTTCAGCCGTAGGATGTCCACTGCTGGACATAGGCCTCCCCATCGAAATTGATCGGACAGAACCTACAGTCAAAGTACCGTTCTTTATCGTAAAATGCCATAGAATCGATCATCGCGAGTACTGAATAAATGTTGCATGTTAATGGCAAGTTTGACGCTTGTACGTATTATACGTACAAGCGTCAAACTTGGCATGATTATAGTACACACTAAAGCATAACAACAAATAATAAATAATGGCCAAGTGCGAGTTGGTGACAAATTTCAATTCATTACCAAGTTATTATACAATACAATACAATACAATATTTCTTTATTACACACCGAAAATACAAATGAAACTTAAACTAACATAAAAAACAAATATACGGCAGTATAATGGGCGTTATTACACTCGAGCACCTCTAGCAAATTACTCCGACAATTTTTGAAGGCGTTATAATAACTGGTAATTCGGTTACTTGGACAACCTTATTGTATTTTGAGGTGGTACGGAACCCTCGGTGCGCAAGCCCGACTCGCACTTGACCGGGTTTTTTTTATACACTCTTGCATAAAAATTTATTATATTGTAGAGATTCCTGTTTGTAGCATCGATTGCGAACTGCTAGTCTGTGGAATGCGCTGCCTGATTGGATGTTCCCCGATAGTTACAATCTGGGTGTCTTCAAGTCGAGAGTAAATCGCTTTCTTCTAGGCAAGCGTGCTTCATCGTAGACCGCATCGTCGCTTAACATCAGGCGAGATGGAGGTCAAGCACAGGCTTCTATTTATCTATTATTCTTTATCATCTATTATTTAAAAAAACATGAATTGGCGGCAAAGTGAAGAAAACATGTCGCCACATTGTTTCATTATTTTCCTAAACTGCTGGTGTTCAAATCAAGGTAGAGCGAGATTCAAATTTTTTTTGTCGACGCTTTAACATCATAAATTGCCCCGCGCCTCTTAAAACGCGCCATTAAAATTATATTTTTCTCATTTGGCTTTTTGGCGCCCCGTGCTACCTGGCGCCTACAGCGACCGCTCCTCTCGCTCTACCCTAATGCCGCGACTGCGTAAGCCTAGCGAGTTGAGATATCGTCAATCGAGTCATAAAGTCAAGGAAAGTCACGGCCAAGTCAACTTGCCGTAGTGATGGAGACTTTACCAGAGGCTTCTGTAGAAAATTGGAAACATGACGAAAAAAATATGTTTCACCTCATTATACCACTTGCCTACGCTCGAGTCCGTTCATGAACACTTAATTTAAAAAAAAAACTCCATGATTACATATTAACACTAGAAATAACACACGTTTAAAAAAAAAAAAAAATGCGGCGACATGTTTTTTTTAATTTGGCGCTAAAACACTCGCGCATTCTTCTCTTCTGTTCTGACCTAACAAAAACGTAAGTTTTTGTGAGCTGGTAACCCTGTTAGCAGCTCACTGGAGAATGCTGGAGATAGAGCGAGACGCCAATCATGAACCTGATGATGAACGCAACGCAACACGGCGTTCAAACTTCTTACCAAACTCCATTAAATACATCTCCCATTCCTTATTTAGCCATATCTAAAATGTTTTTCTTCTTGGGAGTTGCTGCTTCTATTCTAAGCCTTTCTGCTTCTAACTCGTCGGCTAGATTATAAACGTCTTTTGGGGCTATCTGTAGGAAGAGGATGGGTTAAGGAGCTGAATGGAAGGATTAATGGGATAGGTATTTGCGCACATTTAAAATAAGATTTAAATAACTAACTTTGAATTTTCAAACCTATAAGTTTTGCTATCTATCATAACATACCTACCTACCAAACTGAATTCTCTAAGCTACCAAATAAAGGCAAATTTTAAGTTGACCAAAGATGAAGAAGTACTTAGTAAGCTCATTGAGTAGAATGGTAACCTGGGATGGTAATAACACTAGAGTCTGGCTAATGAAAGTAGAGACTGAAAACGCCCGCTAAATTAAAAAAACTCATTGCAACCCCAAATTTAATATGAAATGCAAACATTATTGTGTTCTGACTGTTACAATAAAAATTAATAACTTACAAGTATCAAGTGAGATTATTTCATACTGATTATTGGGGTTTCAATGCTGATATTTTTAAATTTGCTGCGCTTTTTCAGTCTCTACTTTCGTTAGCCAGACTCTACCGGTCCAGTCCATCCACTAACGTTCATTATTTTTATGGTCGTACAATATAATAATGCGACGGTCTAGCGGTCTAGTAAAACCACCAATGCCATTCTCAGAAAAAATAAATAAATGGAAGCGTTGTACTTTTAAGTTTCCCCTTAGAGTTATCAAAGATGTATCATTAATCCTTGATTCTACATTATTTATTTAATTATTTTGATGGTACCTCCAATTAAATAAACCAAGATTTGGATTCTAAGATAAAATGTTGGAGCATGAATGGCATTCCTAAAATCACAGACTAACAAACTGTATCGATTAAACATCCACAGAGACGGAGACGTAGCTTCAGACATCACTATCTATTTCCGTATTCTGTATTAGTTTTTTACCTCGTCACTATTTCATTTCATGACATGGCGGCTTGTTAATTTTGCTTGCTGTCCAAATTAATTGACGTCTAACAAAATTCATTGCAATTTTGAAATCGTGGGTTTTGTTTGTGTGAATCCCAAAGTATTCTGCGTGAAATTAATTGGACTTTTGCTATATTTATTGAATATGAGACGTGGTACGCGTGGTCGTGGTTACGGCGGTGGCGGCGGGCCGGCGGGGTCACATCGGCCTCAGAATAACATTCCGAGGCAGCTACAGCCCTCACAACATGCTCCACAATCACAAGGCGGTACGATGATGACTGGCCACTTACAAGGATTAAAGGTAAATGCGCAACTCTACGCAGAAACACTTGATTAAACTTTCACATTTTTACCTCTTGTATGTCATTTCATTATCTACCTATTTACTTTGTTTCTAACAGAACAGAAATAGCACTTGGTACCTACTTACCAATTACTTTAACAAATATAATTAATCACCTTACACCTACTCTACTGTCTGCTTGGGGATGAAACCCTATCTAGGATAGTAGCAGTGGCAATCATTTGGTTATTTTATTGATTTATGTCATTGAGGCAACTTATCGGTTGACCAAAAGATGCAGCTGCAAAGACTGCACCATAAGACAATGCAAGTTTTACCGTCTCCTTGTAAAAGAAACTAAACTTTCCGAAAAGTCTAGGAATTTGCCATTCTAGTACAAAAAGGCTGATCATTTCAATATTAAATCTAATTTATAGTAGTAACAGTGTTTGAAAGTCACTTGTTTTGTTAACAGAATATTGACATGGCTTAACATCTATATGCTCCACAATAGACGATCCTAACAGTGTTTGAGTGTTACTTGTTTTCTTAACAGGATATTGACATGGCCTAACATATATTTGCTCAGCAATAAACAATATTAACAGTGTTTGAAAGTCACTTGTTTTGTTAACAGAATATTGACATGGCTTAACATCTATATGCTCCACAATAGACGATCCTAACAGTGTTTGAGTGTTACTTGTTTTCTTAACAGGATATTGACATGGCCTAACATATATTTGCTCAGCAATAAACAATATTAACAGAGTTTGAAAGTCACTTGTTTTGTTAACAGAATATTGACATGGCTTAATATCTATATCACACACAAACACACAAAAAAATACACACGCTCACACACACACACCACTCACCTACACTCACTCATACCAGGCGGTCGTAAATAAATATAATTATATAAAATCAATGTTAGGTATTTAATTTTGTTTGTTTGTATGTAATGGATTTCTTATTATTATTATTTTACTTTAAGGCTGCGTATAAGGCAAGAAAAATTTCTGATTTCACCCGCGCGTCTCGCATCACCCGCATTAGTGTGAAACACAACCACGGCAGCGCGGCAGTCGCACGCAGCTAAAGTGTACACAACTCGCGCACTCGACCTTGTAAAGCGGCAAGGAGCAATAACACAGGATAAGCATAGTGTTGGTGCACTTGGTGTTTTGGCGATTTGCTGAGTTCGGTCGCGGCGCGCAAAACCGTAAATTGTTTATTTCACTTTTCAAAATTGTATTTGTTATTTATTTTTAGGTTTTCTACAATATAAAAATAATAAAGTATATAAATTAAATTGATATAATCTAAATAAATTCTCTAATTAAAATATTACGCTGGAGACAGTTTCAGAAAGCTAAACATTAAACTAAACATCAAACTAAACTAAACTAAACTGAATTATGCTATGCTTTGCTAGGTTGAACTTGCCAGGATAAGACCAAAAAACCCAAAAACCTTGTGGCACGGGGTACCCGATCCCGGGTCATATCTCCTAAACCAGACCTTTAACCCAAAAAAAATTACAAAAAAATATTTAGTTTTTTACTTTTGAAATCAGTGAGAAATACATTTAAATAGAAATAAAGAAGGGTGAAAACCACCCCCTACCACGCCCAAATTTTGGCTCGAGGTAGTAAAGCTCATTTTAAATTTTAGTATTTTTTTTGCAGATTTTTTTAAGCCTGTGGTTTAGGAAATATAACTAGTTCTAGTTTTTAGTTTATATTATAGTCTAAGTTAGGTCTTAAGATTTTGACGACCTGAAATACCCGGCTCCTCAAACATTTTGTCCCAGGTCAATCCAGGCAAGAATAGTTAGCTTCACTGGCTATCCAACGATAGGTCATTTAGTATTTTAAGACTCGTAGGTACATAGTAACTTGAGTTACTAAGTAGCGAGGCGGACCCTAAATACCCGATTTTTTGAAGGTCCATAACTTTGGACACAAAGGTCCAATCAAAAATCTGACGTCATAGGCATCATTTTTTCTGGCAGACGTTAAACTCAAAAACTCGGCTTTAGGACCTAACCCTAAAAACCCCAAATTGGGTTTGAAATTACGTAACCGGAATTTCATGTTAAAAATTACAAAATTTTTCAACACAAAAAATTCAGTGGTGTAATAAATAGGCTATAAATTTTTTTTTGGCTTTCTACTCTCACAATTTCAGGAAATAAATAATATTAAAAAAAAAAATTGTGTTTATTTATTTGGTAGGCATAAATAATAATAAAATAGAAACACTGTAAACACACGTGTGTAGAAAATAAAAAGACGCGTCTGATAAGCCCAAATTCGGCAATTTTTGTGCAAAGGATGCCTTTCAAAATATTCGCAAAAATCCGGATTATTTTCGTAATTTTTTTCAAAAAACATCGATTATTTCAGAAACAGTACGTATGAGGTCATTTTTGTAAAAAAAATTGGAAATCGGATGGCAATCCGGACTTTAGTTTATAACATTTCCTGAAACTTCCCCCCCCCCCCACCTCCCAATTTTTTCAAAATTTCGGTGCGTAGGAGACGAATTCTGACCGGATTTTGTGTAGAGATCAAGACTTGGTCTTCTTACCCGGACCCCCCCTCACCAAAATCCCACACACTACCCCAAAATTTTAAAAATTGTAGAAAACTTTACTGGATCGTTCCACATGCCATCAGTAGCCCACGGACATACCCCCGCCCGCCTTCAAACAACTTCCGTAAATGCATGCTATGCTATTCTATGCTATGCTATGCTATGCTATGCTAAGCCATGCTATGCCATGTTATGCCATGCTAAGCCATGCTGTGCCATGCTGTGCTATGCTGTGCCATGCTGTGCCATACCGTACCATACTATACCATACCATACCATGCCATGCCATGCCATGCCATGCTATGCCATGCTTTGCCATGCTTTGCTATGCTATGCTTTGCTTTGCTATGCTATGCTATGCTATGCTATGCTACGCTACACTACACTAAACTACACTATACTTTGCTATACTATACTAAACTATACTTTGCTATACTAAGCTATGCTATGCTATGCTATGCTATACTATACTATACTATACTATACTATACTATACTATACTATACTATACTATACTATACTATACTATACTATACTTTGCTATACTATACTATACTATACTTTGCTATACTAAGCTATGCTATGCTATGCTATGCTATGCTATGCTATGCTATGCTATGCTATGCTATGCTATGCTATGCTATGCTATGCTATGCTATGCTATGCTATACTATACTATACTATACTATACTATACTATACTTTGCTATACTATACTTTGCTATACTATGCTATACTATACTATGCTATACTATACTATGCTATGCTATACTATACTTTGCTATACTATACTTTGCTATACTATGCTATACTATGCTATGCTATGCTATGCTATGCTATGCTTTGCTATACTATGCTATGCTATGCTATGCTATGCTATGCTATGCTATGCTATGCTATGCTATACTATGCTATACTATGCTATACTATACTATACTATACTATACTATACTATACTATACTTTGCTATACTATACTATACTATACTTTGCTATACTAAGCTATGCTATGCTATGCTATGCTATGCTATGCTATGCTATACTATACTATACTAAAATAAATGAAACACGCGAAAGCCCGTTGGTCCAGTTGGTAGTGAACCTACCTTCTGAGCTTGGAGGCGTGGGTTCGATTCCCACCTAGGACAAACAGTTATGTTATGAACGTTTGTGTTTGTCCTATACCTGGTTGTTAATAACTATAATCTATTTAAGTATGTATGAATTATTTAATTAAATTTAATTTAATTTATGAAATTAATAATAAAAAAAAAAAATGTTAATTATTATTATATTTTTTTGTTCAACAAAAATTATATTTTACTTAATAATTTTGATTTTTAGTAGTCTTTCTGACTGTCTCTCTCTCTATCTCTCTCTCAGCTTTCTCCATCTGTCTCTCTCTCTCTCTCTTTCTCTCTCCACACGAAACACTTAGACTCTTATAACTATATTACCGAGCGTACATAATAATAGATGCGTTAGGTAGGGCCTAGTCTCCATAATTATTAATACCTGTAATTTTTTCATAGTAGCTTTATCTAGTCTGTGCTCTAGGTCATTGGCAACACTTGGTTGCCGCATCAAATGGTCGCGTTCGAGCCATAGATTTTTTATGTTATCCATTGTTTGAAAATACAGTAGGTGTTGATATAATCGCACTCGGAAGATAAATCTAGGCGAATAGCAAGCGCGTGCGTCCTTCCCCGTTGGAGCATAGTGCGGTACTGAGGTTGAACGGAGCGTGTTTCGCCATTTAGATACAAAGCGCAACAGAATAAGGTTGAATATCGGACTTGCCGTTTGACCGAATAGTTGCTTAGAACTAAAGGACGTAAGTCTCAAATCGAATATAATTTATTATGAGAGTACTAATTAATCTAGGTAAATTTTGTCTTAGCACTGGAAAACAAACTATATTTTCCTTCGATGAGTATTTATTTTAGATATGTGACTGAAGTTCTATCCAAGAAAAAATCAAAAAAATCAGCAAAAAGGCACCATTTTGAAAACAATAAAGTATCGAGTATATATCTTGCTATTATGTTTCTGTCTTAGTGCCGGAAAAAAAATGAATTGAAAAATCACATATATCAATTATTACGTTCATAGGATATTTGGTTTAGTTAGAATATCATGGCAAATTAGCATAAAATTTCGGAGGCCCCCTCTTAACTATATGCATGTACTCTATTTTAATTACTCTGTACCTTTAATTTGCTTTTAATTAATATTCTATATTGTAAATAAATCCCACTTGTAAGCGCGTGCACTTGTATGTCACAACAGGAATTGCTTGCTCATCGGTCCCCAAGACACAGGCTGAGCCGAGTTTGGGGCCCACAGACAATTCTCAGCAGTACTAAAAAATTTTTTTTTTGCTCAATAAATGAATTTGAAAATGAAATGAATTTTATATGCTCAACAATAGATGATCCTAACAGTGTTTGAGTGTTACTTGTTTTGTTAACAGGATATTGACATGGCTTAACATATATTTGCTCAACAATAAACGATAATAACAGTGTTTTAGTGTCACTTGTTTTGTTAACAGGATATTGACATGGAGCTGGAACTCCTCAAGCGCAAGAGAGAGATAATTGAGCAGCAGCAGCAGATATTGTCCAACTCTTACAGACAGGTCAGTTTATTACAACCTAATATATTAACCACTGCTGGACTTGTTTGTCCAATCACAAAGTTTGAGATGTCTTTATTAACCGACTTCAAAAAGCAATCAATGCGGTTGTTATTTTATTTTTATATTTGCTATGTACCTTAGAACTCGTAAATTTGTAATCTAATTTGGAAAATATTTTTTTATGGATATTATTTATATTAAAAAATTTGTGGTGGGCCGGATTTATTAACTTTGTAACTATGGCGGGCCAAGAGATGCTTCGTACCTGAGCAAATCAAGACTAATATAAGTGAAATGGTAGAAAGGGTATAATTATATTATGCTCGTCCACATTTTCACCAAGTCACATTGTAATCGACCAAAGTATTTTTTTTAAAGAACGGCGTCTCAATATTTTACTAAATCGCCGTTCTTTACAAAATTTCGTCAAAAAAAGATAAAAGTTACCCAACTTTTGACTCGTTCGCGGGCCGGATTAGGATCCTTGGCTGGCCGCATTGTGGCACGCGGGCCGTATGTTAGACACCCCTGTTCTAAAAAATAAAAATATTTGCCATGCTTGTGCAATGTTAATATGTATGTAGTGTGTATCTCGAAATCTTTGCGCTTGCTACATGCACATTATTAGTGTGTATTTTATGTACATGGCATACAAATTATTATAACACAGTATATACACTCGCGATTATGTTCTATCGGTCGAGACGACCGTCTCCAGAGTCGCGCGTATTCCCTGATGAAGGGGGCTCTAATGGCTCCGAAACCGGTTGATCGTTTCGACTGATAAAACATAATGTTGAGTGTAACCAGTGTTATAATAATTTATAATGAATCCTCACGCGAGTTTTGATGAAGTACATAGCATACATAATAAATTTGTTAGAAAAAAGACCAAAATTATTTGTTTCAAAATCTTTGCGCTCGCTTAACTTCAGCATTATTTTGTCTTTTGTCCTAAATTTATCAAAAACATCTCAAAATCTTAGTACTCTATGCTCCCGCAATATTTCAGCATAAATGTCGTATTAGTATTTGTCATTTACACAACGCCTGATATGTAATAATATGTTTTAAATCTCTATCTCTACATAGTATAAATTAAAATTGCTTTCCGCATCTGTCTGTATGGCCGCTAACTCCTCCTAAATCACGCAACAGAGTTTGATGCAGTTTTCACCATCAGTTAGATCATTTTTCACAGAAGGTTTATTTATATAACTAGCGGCCCGTCCCGGCTTCGCCCGTCAATTACACCCGTGCGAAGCCGGGCGGGCGGGTCGCTAGTTGTATATAATATTTAATAATATTATTTTGAACATTGACCAAAAAAGGTTTAAAATGTTCGAAATCCTAACAACCACCAAACATAAATCGTGGCTATGGGCCTGCCACTTTTTACTAGCTTACTAGGTTTTTAGGTTTTACTAGCTGGCTGGTTGGCTAGTGGTTTTATTAGATTTTATATTTTTTTCAATTTTCTAGAAGATTTGTCCGCGCGCGCGGCACCGATACTAGTTTTGGCAGTCTTCGCCCCCACACATGTCTATCCGGAACGCAAAAGTATATCCGGATTGTGCACCCTATCTCTCAGCAACTTGATAATCTGTTCAAGTCAACCTCAAAAACATTCCCTGGGTATAGAGAATGAGCATCTCAATCTTTATTGGTATAAATTACAAAATGAAAACAAGTCATGTTAGGTAATTTTAATCATAAAATAAATACATGTATTTATCTTATGATTAATGTACTCTCATTCGAGAGCCTTTCGGCCTAGACCACCGAGATAAGGCATGAAGTGAGTGAGACCCAACGTCTAATAGACTCACTCTCGGCCTGTTTCGGAGTGTCGGCGAGTCTACAGCCAGCATAAGTCTGAACCAAGAGAACCAGTATAGCTTTTAAACATTCACTAATGATTGTATTGTATTTCAGAGGAATGTTTACGAACAGCCTATGTTTAGTCAGACGCGCGAGGATCGTCACGACGACTACGCGCGTCTGTATGACAACCCGCGAGAGTCCGAGCAGTATGATGATCGCGGGGGCCGCGGCGAGGGCAGCCGCAAGCGCCCTCACATCCCCGTGTGGGAGAACGAAGCGCCTGCCAAGCGGTTCTCGGCTCCCAGTAGTAGGGGGGTCAAGAAATCGTTTGGCTCTCGGCTTGGTCCCTCACCGAACAACCCGCGCCCGAACTTCCAGCGGGCGCCAGAGTCTCGCTTCCCTAACCCCAAGCCGTACAAACGAGTGCCGCCCCCACCTCAAAAGAGAAAAGAATTCGCCCCCACCAAAGTGAGCAAGCCTTCGGCGGCTCCGCAGCTGAAACTGTCCAGTTATCAGCCGGCGGAGCGCAAGAGGCTGGTCAATGAAGCCATGGCGAGCGGCGCGGCCCGGCCCGCCGCCGCGGCTGATGACAAGCTGATCTTGCGCGCCGACCGCGAGCCCTCGCATCTCATGATCGGCCGGCTGGAGCTCACCTTAGGCTCCATCATGAAAGACGTGAAAACCGCAAACCCACAGCACGAAATGCTGTTCAAACAACCACACATAACGCGTGCTATGAAGCAATGCGTGCGAGACCGCATCCGGACTGCCATGATTGGTAAACCGGTCTCCACTGCTGAAGTGATCAAAGTCGCTTATTATGACATGTTTCCTGAAGGTAGCGACAACGATATCATTATGAAGGGCTTACAGGCACAACAGAACAAACCCTTTGTATACGACAACACAGGTAGTGATATTTAACTGTTCCAGAATCATTTATGCCTGCTGCACAGTCTTTGTGAGTTAATTCCTGCAACCTTTATTTTCACTGACCTTTATCAGGTTAAACCCCGCGAGTTCACCTACTTTGCATGCTCTGTGGCCTGTCTTATGTTGTTGGCCATGCTATTGGAGTTAAACTATCACTTAATTGCTCCTGTGATGTAATAGTAGGTACGAAAATGTGGCGCGCTGGGTTTTCATACAACTTGACGTGCTTGCAGTGTCTTTCTTGATATAGGTCTGTGTTTATTTTAGTTTGCATTGTGCAGTGAAATGGTGAAATTGTATGTTTACATACAATGTACCCGTTGATTCTGGATTACGCAAAATCAAATCATGAGTTTGACTGCATTAGACTGGCCTGGCCATTGTCTTCACAGGAAAATACCATGATATCTATTTCATGTTTTCATTGGAGCTCTGCGTAATTTTGTTGCAGAGGCCTGAACTACTTAGCGCAAGATAACAAGACTTTACTGAGGTGTTCTTTTTAACTGGTGATGGGGATATTCAGAGCAGACAGCTTTGTGTTCACAAATGCATTCTTTCAAAAGATGTTTTGGGATACTGCTGTGCTATGAACTCCATGCCTCAAAACTAGAGCTTTATCTACTTTCTACTATGTATGCTCTTGCGTTTTGTAGGAAGAGGCCAGGAGATAATTCCACCATAAGACTGTGCATTAGGTCGGGGATTCTTTCACATGTTAGGGAAGTTGTACATTAAAAGTATTTTAAGTATTTTATTCAAATACTTGAGATAGACATTAGTGTTGAGACCTTGTTTTTATGGCGATTATTAAACACTTATGGCCTTACTTATAAACGTTGCTTGAAAGTTAAGCAATGCTTAAAATTGCTGTCAACTTCTCTCTGACGGAAATTGTCACAGGTGAAAACGAGACAAAGCAATTTTAAGCTTTGCTTAACTCAAGTAACGTTTATAAGGCCGTAAAAGATAAACCAATTTCATGGAAATACATGGATGAGATCCTACTGAACAGAAAATTGGTGAAGGGTCGAGGCTTATGCCCTGTAATGGGCCGAACTCGGGGGAAAACAGGAGAGATATTAAATTTATATAATATTTACGGTATTTTTTTGCCATCTCTCTAGATTTGTACGTCTACTAACAAGGCAAAACAAGATGCAAAGTTACTAATATTTAAACCCACTTATCGATCAAAAAGCCGTAGGCATAAAAGGGTTTGGGAGTTCAAACCCTTTTTTACGAATCTGGGCGACGAGACGAGCATGTTGCTTGCCTGATGGTAAACGTCAGGTTTGCCCATAATAGTTTAGCGCCGTCCAGAATTTTGAACTTTGGTTTTTGTATGGAGAGATTTTTCTAAATAGCAATATTATTTGTAACAACTATTGTTCTTTACTTACATTCAACATATTTTGCAGTTAACCCCGAGGCGTATTTTAAGAAAAACATGCGTAACTTGATGGTTCTTAAAATGGAAGAAATGACCAATAAGGTAGGTACATAAAAGCTTGTTAGTTGTATAACATTTAGATATTTCGGCCTTACTTAAAAACGCTACTCAAGTTAATCTATGCTTAAAATTGCTTGTGTCTCGTTTTCACTTGTGACCATTACCGTCAGCGAGAAGTTGAGAGAGTAATTTTAAGCATAGATTACCTTGAGTGGCGTTTTTTAGTTAAGAAAGATAAACACAGCTCCAAATTAAAAAAAAGAACTTGAAAAATTTTCTTCACTGTATAATAGTTGATATTAGCACAAGGGACTAAAAGGTGATTTCGACCCCTAATTATATCTTGAGAAAAAAGTAGCGTAGCGAGGGGGAATTGGCATTATAAATCTGTACACATGCACAAATTACAATAAATCGTTCTGACTTGAGCAGTCGAAATCCTCTTTTAACCCCCTTGTACACCCAAAGTAATCTATACTTTTTTTACTTATACCTAAACTTTAATTTCTTCATCATATTACTTAATATTATGTAAACCAGATGAGTCCATAAAGATAATCTTTATTATACTTAGATTATAATAATAGATTTACTCTTATGACAATAAAGAATATCTTATAATTTTTACACAGCTTCAGGAAATATATGGCAGTGGTGGCAACACACCAAGCAAAGTGCAACATCGCCAAAAATACATAAAACTTACACCCAAAACAGAAGAGCCTAAAGTGGACATGGACGGGTCACCAAAAGAAGAAACTGAGGTTGATGCCAAGCCTCAAACTGATGAAACTCAGAATGAAGAAAACATTGAACCTAAAATAGATGCTGAGCCAGAAACGGCCGAAACTCAACTGATACAAGACGATGAGGCCATACCTGTTGAAGCTACAGAAGAACCAACTATAGATGACCCAGAAACTGAGCCTAAAGAGCCAGCAGCAACTGAAAATGCTTCTACTATAGTTTCTGAAAATGCTACTATAGTTTCTGAAAATGCTTCTACTATAGTATCTGAAAAGGCTTCTACAACTATAGAATCTGAAAAGGATTCTACTATAGTATCTGAAAAAGCTCCCATTATAGTAATTCCAAAAGAACTCATTAATAATGAGCATTACATGGCTTTGGATAAGCTATTGAATTTAAAAATGATTAATTTAATCAAGAGATTCACTCCGGTAAGTTCTAATTTAACAATGTCGAAAGAATTTTCGAATGGACCCGGGTATGTCCTAAAACTGCGACCAGAACCACCGTAGGATGGGCAGAAGCGTCCTGTTAGTACACGGTGAACGTACTGCGATCTCCAAGCCGCCTGCCAAGCGTGGGGATTATGGCAACACCCCTCTCTAAGAGGGAGGCCTTGTTCAGCAGTGGACATTTAATGGCTGATAATGAATGAATGAAAAGAATTTTCGACATTGTTAAGGGTGTAATTATTTTAAGCCTTATTAAATTAACGAAAATTCTTCATTCTTTCAGGAGTTCATAAAGAACATGGAACTGGATGCAATGTACCGCAAAACAAAGGCGACTATCATTGGCGAGACTACTAAAAAACTGGGGAAAAACAAGACTAAATCAGCTTCCAATGAGGTGGCGCTTGACACATCGGCCACGTCAAACGCGTCAACAACACAGACGCCCAATAAGTTGCGGTTGCCGTTGCAATATTATGTCAAGGTACCTAAATAATAATTACTATTTTCCAGCTAAACCTTAAAGTATCTTATGTGGCAAAGAATAAAGTTTGGGAGCTTTAGCTCTAGTCCCCAAAACTAGGCTACAAAGCCTGTGTCTTGGGTGCCCAATATATTCAACTAAACATGTTTAATTAACATTAAGGCGCTTGCAGACGATGCGTAGTACAAGTAGATGTAGCAAGTGCCTACTAGGCATCGTTAGTACTATACGTACGTACATAAGTACTATACGTTAATAATTTTTTGGTGATTTACAGATCCTCGGCAAGCCGTCGCTGCCCAAGCGCAAAGCAATGGGGCATTTCTTCAACGAATTTAACCCCAAGACCATTAAAAAGCACAGAACTATACACAACCTATTGTTTGTGGGTTTCGTTGAGAAGGAGCCCTATGAGAAGATGCTTGCTGCAGATGGAACTGTCATTGGTAAGTCAATAATAAATTTTCGAAAAAACTGACCGAGCTCATTGGAAGTCCACTAATATTTTTAATTTTCTACTGTTACGGTGGAATATTATATAATGTATACATATTCTTTAAAAGTTGACATGAGATTTTACTGGACCCCTTCGGCCTCCACCGAAAATAAATCCTATTCTGTAAATAAATAATCACTAAAATGATATTGCTCTTTTCTCTCCCTTATAATTTGTGAAAAAAAAAAGAAAATAGTGTCAAATGTACAGGTTAGAAATGGGCACTGTCACATAGATGCTCATATTATACCATATTGAAAGCCTAATGTTTCGTGCTTTTCACATACTAAAATAAAAAGGGACAGCAAAAATGTAATTGCAGTCATTGTACATTTTCAATATTATTACAGGACGTTTTACGCTCGACATCAAAGTGAGTGAAAGAAATGACAATAAAAAGAATCAGAGTAATACTAACGACTCTCTGATAAACTCCGGAGCAGATAAACTCAACGATTCCACAGAAAACATTGTCGGGGCTGATCTTGATGAGCAAATTACAGACTTGCTTACAACTATAAGAAATTCCGAATCTGACAATAACTTTAGTGATGACATTGAGATGGCTGAACCGCCAGTGACTGGCGCTGCAGTAAATAAGGAAAATGGACTTACTACTAAAATGGAAGAGGTAGTGGACTGTGATGCTGATCAAAATGCAAACAACGTAACGGAGGACGATGTCATCGAATTCAAAGATGTACCACAAAACGATGATGATGTAATTGAAATCAAAGATGACACAAATGATGCTCAAAATGTTGTCGAAGATGATGATGACGTTGGAATTTATGAGGCAACACCTGATAACAAAGTTACAACGGAAAACGAGGAAGTCGAGAAGAATGATACAGTGGGAGCTTTGACTGACGTGAAAGATGTAAAAGCTACTCCCACCAGAGCTTCTGCAAGATTAGCCACTCCTGGTGGTATAAAGACCAGGCGAATGAGCAAACTTCTTGAATAAAATATATGATTATTGGAATTATTCACAGACCTTCATTAAGGTAGACACCGTGAGCACATCAACATTATGAAAAAGATACTGGTATTATAATAATTATTTTTTTGTTCTATTTTGACATTATGAGACCAATTTAGTAGGAGTTTATTGCTTTCAGAGTTTTTCTTCTTTCAGTTTACTATGGCCAAATAGGCATTATTTGTATTGCAGTCTAAGATATTTATATAAAGATTATTGTAGATGCTTTAGCTGCGGTAAATATTTTTTTTCTTGTAAAATCAATTACCTGCTTGAAACCTTATACAAGCATTATGTATATACAAGGTTATTCAGAGTGCTTGTGGACCCTGCACTGGGTGAGACCTGTATTGTAAGGACCATGTCAGTTTCGATTACTGTTACATAGTGTTACAGTTGTTACATGGTGCGGTGAAAGATACAGAAATATGTTTTAGTAAATAACAAATGACAAGTTTTAGAAGAAGTTTTAGGTCTGATTGCTACTGCCAAGACGACGTAGATTGAACTGCATTATGTGATGAAACATTGATCCTACTTAGGACATGCCACAGACATGCAAAACAGGTGAACTTGCTGTGTCTATTTTTAGAAAGGTCTTTGGAATTACTGTTCTTATCTCTTAGGTTCATAATTCTAGGCCAACTTTGATGTATGCTAATTATAAAATATTAACAGTAATTAATCATTAATCACATATAAATTAAGATGATTTTAATGTACCTTCTAGGTAGATTTATAAATTTCAAATTCGCACGAATTTATTTAGTCTCAGACCTAGACCTCTAGAAATCGTTTTTATTTTTGTTCTGAGTAAATTTGTGTAATTGTGAAGAGAAATATGTAGTACCTAGGTATTATAAGTTGACTGGTCTAATAAATTATTAAAAATGGTAATCTGGTGTTATTTATTAAGGTTTATTTATTTGAATTTGCAAAAAAAAAAAAACTTTTTTTATAGAATATATCTATGTTTGGCCACCAACTGCCCTGATGGTAGCGACGTTGCGGCCGAGGATGGAACACGTTGATCTAGAAGATATCTATTCACTTCATATAAAGCAGCCTCATATTACCCTTTTCCTCGTAAAGGATTCTGTAGTATAATTATATACTACATAGAATCTTTGTAAGTCCATTATCCTTCCGTCTGTCTGTCTGTAGCTTTACCTAGTCTGTGGTCTGTCCTAATTCTTTAGAACCAACTTCTATAGTTAGTGCATGGAAGAAACAGACAACTGGTGGGCTAACTGGGCTACCATACCACAATCTCAAAAATATTCTTATAATAATATTACATTAAGGCCCTCCTTTCCCACTTTAAGGAGGAAACTTGGTAAGCTTCAACTCTACAAAGCACTTGGTAAGTTTCACTTATGGCGGGAAATACAAATGTCAGCTAAAAGCTTGTAAATATAAATGCATATTAGATATTAGGCAGTTAAACATGAGATAAACTTAAGGCTAAGGTTGTGTGCTGTAGGTATGAGAGGGTGTGAAAGGATTGTCTGTGAGAGGATGCATGCTGTGATGTATACGAAGATGTGAAATGGTGGGTGTGCGCGTGCATGCGTACGTGTGTGGGTGTGCGTGTAAGATGATTATGGCATAAGTATTTTCCTACTGATTCCAATCCATGGTTTGACTTGAAGTTGGTAGTTAAAGTGGATAAACGTACCATGAGCTGATTGATGTAGTACTCGTAAGTGATAGTGTTGGTCACAGGATCTAGCGCGGTCTGCATCAATTCGTCGAATTCCTCCTGTGGATGTGTATTACATTGGATCGTCAACCATTGATGAGATAATTAGGCTATCTATATCGCTTCGAAAGATACAGCCGGTAATAGGTAGGACAGACGGACGGACAAACAGACATACAGATATAGTAGGCTTAGTATTAGGGTCCCGTTTTTACCCTTCGGGTACGGAATTCTAAAACGGTCAACTAATTCATATTTAGACTTCATAGTCAAAAGCATATTGCATCACATTCGGCTGCTTAAACAATCACAAGGATCCGAACCTCGCGTTTTTCACAATTCCAAAGGACATCGAAAGATAAATAAATGTACGTCTCACTCACTCACGCACAGTCTCATTCACACTCATGCTCTTACACACCCACTGTCACTCACATACCCGCACTCTCACTCACATACACATACCCACACCCACACTCTCTCGCACACACTCTCTCACGATGTGTGGCATGTTGATTGCTCAATGGCATCTGGTTTAAAACACAGTTTAAAGTAAAGCAAGGCTAGGGAGGCTACCGCAACCTCAAAAACATTATTATAATAATCTTACATTGAGCTTTGTCTCGCTCTCCCGGCTCATGAGAGAGCAAGACAAAATTCAATGTAAGATTATTATAAGAATGACGTAAATCAGTCTCTGGCAGCCATATTTTTACTTAGTTTGGTTGGGGTCAGTCAGAAAGATGACCGTGTGTGTACAAATGTCCCGATTTTTTTTTTTCTATTCTATTCAACATAGCATCAGCAACCCACACCTGCGTGAAAGGTTCTCCTTCTTCCATCATGAGCTGCTTGAACCGCTCCTTGGTGAGGTATCCGTGCCCGTCTTTATCGAAATACTGGAACGCGGTTAGTAACATTTCTGCGCTGGCTGGATAGTACCTATAACGCCGAATAAGCATGTGTCTTAATGTTTAATTTATTTCAAATAACAGGTATAGCGAAGGATATAACTAAATATATTACACATACTGAAAGATAATTTAAATTAGCTGATAAATCTCTGAGATATGTGCGTTTAAAGTTTTAGGTGGGGATAGAGAGGGGATAACTGTCCCTTTCTCGCAAAGCGTGTGTTATAAAAGCATTTATATGGCGCACCTGAGGCGTGACGTCATAGCTTAGTATAGTGCGCTCTCTGTCTAGCATGAAATTAAAATATTCATAACTTATTTTGTATTCGTTGATGGGCTCTATTTATGATCAACTTTTTTATGAGTTAATAAAAAAAAATTAGTCGTCATGCCTCCTATCTCATTATGATATATTGTAGACGAATTCATTGAAAATTGCTACAAAATATTGTTCTTTGTGGCGTTGCGACAAGCCTAGCTGCCTCCAGGAAGGCCCAGATTTTTCTTGTAGGTATCATTAACGGCCTCACCTATGCTCTAACATAACTTTACACATGAAGGGCAGAAAGTTAGCGAGAGGCACATTTCCGGTGGCCTCTTTATTTTCAGTTGCCAGTATCACTTCCTGAATCTCCGCTTCGGTGGGACAGCAGCCTGGAATAAGACAAGTGATGAATTGATGCTCCTATAAATGTGAAACTTTACCTCTGACAATTTGGTAGTAGGTTGAAATTAAAGACGCCCTAGCATTACAGAGTCCTGGGGCCTTACGGACGACAGCTAATTGCGGCACCTAATCCGCTCAGTTGGAAAATCACGCGAACGTGAACCTTATCGCGCCCAGATACGGTTTGCGGTCGCGTTATTTTCCAACTGAAATTAGGTGCCGCAATTAGCTGTTGTCCGTAAGGCCCTTTGGGTCAATTGTAGGTAGGGGCACAGAATACGTACAGAAGATTCACTCCGCAAAATATCAGTAGCGACTCTTGCTACGAGACAATAAAGTGCAATTCAGGACGTGCGAGAGCTAACTCCCTACTTATATTAACCAAGAAGTTGCCTCTCGGTCTATCGCGTATCTCTTATCTCTTCTACGGGGTTGTAATCAGATTTGTTCATTACCATAATATAAGGTGATAGCATTGTGAGTGGGCGTGTGAGTGTGAGTTTAGCCGGTAAGTACCTAGAAGACCGTTACCGTACTGAGATATGGTGGAAGTTTATTCAGAAATGTTGTGGTAGCTATATATGTTTATCTATGCTAGCACCGAAAAGAAGGTAAAGAGTTATGCTCTGAAGGTTGAGGTGCCTATAATGATGAACATAAATCTCGAAAAAGAAGATCGCCAACCCTAAACCTTTTTTCTACTATAATACTGCCGCACACAGCCATTATGCGCAGCCACCAGCCCTGGGCGCGCCGTAGAAGTCATCGCTGGTAGTGCTAAAACCGGCACTGACTGTAAGATTAAAAGATGTTCTTCGCTGTTCGGTTCCTTTATTGTCGCCTGTAGTAGAGTCAAACACTGAATAACATCTTTTAATCATACATTCCACAACAGCTGGTCCTTCGAGCCGGATGTAAGACCATAACAACTGGGCTATTCTTTCGAACGCTTAGTATGCGCCGATAACATTATAAAATGTGGCTCGGTGTGCGGTGGCTCTGGTACCTATGTCAACTAGTTTTGTTGTGGAAACTGACGTGGTTCTCACATACATACTTTATTTATTTTAAAAGGAAATACGTAAGACTAGGCCGGTAACTCCTCGGACTTGAAGGACTATTATTTCAACCACAATATTTTTTTTCAAGAGCATTTTGTAGATACGAAGCCACGATGAACAATACTGCCGAATGCAACTGTAGTCTTAGTAACCGTTATTCCCGCATAATATAAATAAAACATTATCTCCAAAATGAACACTTTTTTAAAGATAAATACGGCAAATCTGAAGATCTTTTACCAAGGGAACGAAGAATGGTTCCGACCTCTCTTACGTCGACGACTTGCTTGCCTGAATGGTCGAATACTTCAAATCCTTCCATGATTCTTTGCTCTAATTCGTTATTTGCCACAACTGCAAAGTAGTTTTTTTTTTGTTATTAAATTATAGCGAATACATAAATTTTCACAATATCCAAAATGTACTCACTCTTGGTTTCTTCTTTTTTGTGAACGTGAGGATGAGCCATGACTATAATTTAGTTTGTTTGAGATTCTTAAATAATATCAATAAGTTTAAAAGAAATTACGCTAAAAATATAATGATTAAAATTACATAACATAAAAGTTAGTCAGTTTCCAAGCAACAACAAAACCCGCCAAAATGAAAAAAGTTTTTTGGTTTGTTAATTCCTTGTAGGGCCGTGAATGTATAAAAATAAAGCCGATAATCGTTTTATAGGTAGCAACGTTGTGTTATCCACATTAGTTTGGAGGTTTTGGCGCCAACGTGGAAAAAATATGTGGGCTCGTTGTATTAGTTTCCTAAACTTGTGTATTTTCGAGTGCTTATGTCTAATAATTGTGGATTATTATTTATTAAGTGCTTGTGAACGTGCTCGAGTGTGGCCGAGGGATAAAACGAGGTGAAACATGTATTTTCGTGTTGTTTCCAAAACCCCAAATAATCCACTTGTAAAGCCTCCACCACTTTACTGGGGCCAAAGAATGGGCACAGATATACAGTAGATCTGTGAGACTGGGGCATGAGTTTGGCTTGACCGCGATTTATTTTGCTTGACTCTGACTGTTACTATGACTTGATTGACGTTATTTATGACGGGAAACTTAATTAATATAACTACTGAAGGATTTTGTATCGATGGTCATGAAAAAATATAACAACAAAATTTTAGTTTGTCCATAGTTCAATCATAGACAACAACTCTGTTGTTTGGTCTGTGTTTGTTGTCTATGTGAACATTATATACTCTTTGATGTGAACTTCCTGTGACATCGCCATCTTGATTTAGCTTCGCGCTTTCTTGATGTGAATTTTTCGCGAGTAATGAGTTTACTTGACTTGTGTGATTTTAAGTGATAATAAATAGGTACATTTAGTGATTTGTGAGGTGGTAAAAGTATAAACATTCGACCATGGATCCTGCAAAGATGAAAGTTGTGGATCTAAGGTCCGAGCTTGGCGCCTTGGGGTTGGACACGAAAGGCAATAAGCCGGCACTCGTTGAACGGTTGAAGAAGGCTTTGGAAGCGAAAACTGGAAAAGGTATATGTTTGCATGATTGTCAAACAACGTAACTAAACATGATTCAGTCTTGCTTCGTAGTAGTATCAAGCTTTGCGTCTTGCACGTGTACTTGTACTCCATTTAATCATAGTGCTTCAAGGCAAAGAGCGTGTTAGTTTGCATGACGTCAGTTTTGTAACCGCAGAAATCGTACGCGCATTTTGGCAGTCTAGTGATAATAAAAATAACTGATTCTGACTGAAAAACCATTACACGCCGCTAATGTGACGACGTTCTATTAGTACCTAACTCCTAAACATTTGCAAAAAACGACCTTGGTCATTGAACTAACTTTGATGACAAAATTTAGACAGGAAACATCATGAAAAAATTGCCGAAGATCAATAATTGTTTTAAGGTTCTTAGACCAAACAAGCTAGTTCTTATTCTATCCCACTCTGAAAAGTTTAATTGTAATCAGAAACATAACATTATATTTTAGTTCCCAGGGATTATTTAAATTGTTCTAATAATGATCGCTTGTTTGATGCGCATGAGCAAGCAGTTCTTAATCTTATTCGAGATGGGGGCGATTTGGGATGTATTGTGCATTAGCTTAGGATGTATTGTGTATTAGCTTGGGATGTATTGTGCATTCGCTTGAGATGTATTGTGTATTAGCTTGGGATGTATTGTGCATTCACATGTGATGTATTGTGCATTCGCATGTAATGTATTGTGCATTCGCTTGTGATGTATTGTGCATTAGCTTGGGATGTATTGTGCATTAGCTTAGGATGTATTGTGTATTAGCTTGGGATGTATTGTGCATTCACTTGTGATGTATTGTGCATTAGCTTGGGATGTACTGTGCATTAGCTTGTGATGTATTGTGTATTAGCTTGGGATGTATTGTGCATTTGCTAGTGATGTATTGTGCATTAGCTTAGAATGTATTGTGTATTAGCTTGGGATGTATTGTGCATTAGCTTGTGATGTATTGTGCATTAGCTTGGGATGTATTGTGCATTAGCTTGGGTTGTGTTGTGCATTTGTTTGGGGAGTATTGTGTATTGGCTTGGGATGTACTATACATCCAACAACAAATTTAACAAAGTTATATGATAATTTACAGGATATTTACCTGGGTTTCACGGGTGAACAACCGTGATAGTTTAAAACTGTTTTAACTAATTTAACGATCTGGTATCCAATGTTCTACTTATGTGATGGATTGGCCCAAACTATATACAAAGTTTTTATATTTGAAAATGTGCTTCGGTAATTTATCGACGTTAATATTAGCTTTGCAAAATGACCGAACCACATTTTACAGAACTAGAGTTTTACATTACAGAAACATGCACAATTGATATAGCAGCCTGCCATATTCTGGTCAACAAGACAAGTCTAATGTTTTTTGAATGTTTATCTTTTACCAGTTCTCCCTGATACCTCTATCCTGGACACGACGACAGAGGGAGATGACGAGGGCACCCCGCGACGTGCCGGTCCGGCCGCTAGAACCCGGCGCCGGTCTTCTTCGTCCAGGATCACTGCCACACCAGCTAAGGTATACAATTAACTACTTGCACGAAACTTCAGTTGTAACACAGAAGAAATAAGCACAGAAAAGAGAAGTAAATAGAACGGAAATGGAAAGAAAATCTGTTACCAGGCATTATGAGTGAACTTTGATTGAACATTCTTATTTAGATCAACACGTCGAACTCCACACCACAGTTGCTAACCTATTTCGAATGACTGATGTTTCGTTTATATGGGTGCAACTGGCCACTACAAATTTTGGTACAAGTACAGAAGGCTCACCTCACTCACATTAGAAAATCATCACAATAAAGTTTATTTGAGCATGCACAGCAATGCATATGCCTGCGACTATGATTGCGACACTGGATGACTGCGACTCTCACAATGTCGTCGGTCCGTCTAGTAGGAGCTACCCATGCTGTGTCTTCCGGTTCAAGACAGACAAATATCTATCTTCAATCTGTATGTATAAAACAAAGTCGTGTATGTTACACCATTTCTAACTCAAGAATGGCTGGACAGACTTTCATGATATTTGATTTCTTGGATTTCTCTCTGCCCCGAATAGCAGTAGAAAATTCACGAACAAATTAATTATGAAGAAAATTCATACATAAATTTTATATGGAACGGCAAGAATTGAAGTCTTATACATTGACATAAAATTACCTATATATATATTTTCTTTTGTCTAAGTCAAATGGGGTTGCTTTCTCTACCAAGGTACCTCTCCTTCAAGGAAGTATATAATGCGGGAGTAACCGAGGGCGCAGCTAGCGTGGATATAAAAATTTGTTCTCATACAAACTAAATGTTAGATTAGCACTGCTATTATAATATCAGTTGCCCCTAAAATACCAGTAGTATTTTATTGAGCTGATTTATTCTCAGTAACTACAATTAGTAGGTAGTTAAAGATAACAACTGTTATATTTTAGAAACTGACGTGGTTTTCACACATTTTATTTATATTACACGGGAATTACTCACGTAAGATTAAGCCAGTCACTAGGCCTCATTAGGCGGTTTTTTTCAAGATGAATGCACGCTTGCGGCTGCGTCTCGCTTGGCGCTGTCATCTTACGTGAGTAACTCCCATGTAATATAAATAAAACAACTGTTATTGATAATGCACGTAACAATTCAAAATGCTATGCCTAACCATTAGGCACACACGCCCACTGCAAACTGATGTGGGTCAAAGGAAAAAGTATAAATGGTATTTTATTAAAAGTAATTGGGAAGACAATTCCAAGGAACCCAAACTCTACAGGGTTTACGGCATTCCTATTCCTCCTATATAGAGTTCATATGGAGACCTTTTGTCTCCATCAACAGACCAGCTCGACGGTACCATAATATTGCATTGTCAGCGAACTTACATAAGTATGCCAAATTTCAGCTCAAGCGGTTGAGGATAACTGATCTAAAATTCAGTTGCAAGATTTGTCCCTCATAAACCGTGAACGTACATACTAACAGGGCAAGTTAAATAAAGCTTGTAAAATATTTACTTTTCTTGCAGCATGCGAAACGGGAGTCTCCGGAAACCATCCAAGAGTTGCAGGATGAGGGCAACGAGCGCTACTCCCCGCAACCGGATTCTGACTCCAACTCATCAGAGCAGCTGAGTCACAAGTCCCCTGTCAGGGAGCAGACTCCAGAAAAGGCTATCAGGGAGAAGACTCCAGAAAAGGATGACGTGGAAATGTCCCCTGTTAGGCCAAAATCGCCTGTTGAAGAGAAAACTACCAAAGTGGCAGAAAAGACCCCGGAAAAGAAGTCTGGTTCAGATATCTATAGCATTGATGATGAAGGGTAAGTAAAAGCTAGTAGATTTTTTTATTGTTTTGAAAATAAATTTTATTCAACACCTTTACAAAACTTATATACAAAAGACTACTACTTTTTGATACTAAAGTCAGCCCAAACATTGTAAAAAGCCATATAAAAACTTTTTTCAATATGTCCCTGAAGATTTTACTGACTGACTGACTGTTTTATATATCGGGTACCTGCTACAGTCTTACTATCGAAACCTTAACAAAAGTGATTAGTATTCGTGGTTTCCAGCTTTTTACAATTTTACTGCAGCTGTCAGATCAAATAAATGCTTGGACAGAGTTTTTTTATGCACGGGTATTTCTTCCATATATATCAGCTTCCCTACATCATGCCTCACATACTTTTGTTCCCTTATATCATTATCTTCATCAGCTAGAAGACGTCCACTGCTGAACAAAGGCCTCCCCCTTTAACCTCCACAGAACGACAGCCTGCCTATTGCATCCACTGGATGCCAGCGACTCTCACAATGTCGTTGTTCCCTTTTATACACACTCAATAATAAGCAAAACAGGCAAATTTTAGACCTTAATTCATACACGTTTAGACTTTAATTCGTTTTTTTTTTGTCTATACAAGGGCTCCAGTTTCTGGCGCAACACGGGTTAAGCGCCCGTAATACAGCGGGTGAACTACGTCCCTAGAACGTTGTCTATGTAAAAAATGGTGCGATTTCCTAAAGAGCTATATTTGTAAAGATAAAGATTATTTATTAACACAAAACACGAGTAAATCATACACACATTTAAAAACGCATGCACAAAATAGGTGGGTTAAAATATTAGTCACTTTGTATCATGTTTTGCCTAGTTTGTAGGCGTACAAATCTAGAGAGATGGTATAAAAATACCGTAAGAATTATTTTTACTTTACGGCGTAATACATGTCCACCAGTAGAAATGAATGGAAGTCAAATCCCACAAGTAGATGAAACTAAATATCTTGGCATACATCTAGATAGAAGACTCACCTGGCAAAAACATATTTTCTCAAAAAGAAAGCAACTTAGTCTGAAGCTACGTAAACACCAGTGGATGCTTGGAAAACAATCAAAACTATGTTTAGAGAACAAGCTACTTATATACAAAACTATCCTAAAACCTGTGTGGACTTATGGAATCGAGCTCTGGGGAACGGCTTCAAAAACCAACCTTAGCATTCTACAACGTTTTCAGTCAAAAGTGCTACGGATGATAACCAACGCTCCCTGGTATGTCACAAATGAGACGCTACACAAGGACCTGGAAATGCCCACAGTGGAAGAAGAAATAAGAAATAACGCCCTAACTTATCAAAAACGACTGCAAAATCATCCAAATGAACTAGCAAAGATGTTGATATCAAGAAGGCTTCCAAGGAGACTTAAAAGGAAGATACCCCAAGATCTAACAAAATAAGAAAAATTATGAGGATGGATGCGTCAATGGGCGTATTCCACACAAGACGCGTCACTTAAGACAACAGTTCAAAATAAAGCTTATTGTCTTCAAAAGACAGATTGCTTTAAAAAAGGGATTATAAAAAAAAAAAAAAAAAAAGAATTATTTATATAAAAAAGAAGTAGTTAAATTAACCATTGAAATAATTTCAATAATGTCACCGTAACGGCAAAAAGTGGTGCTGCCATTTGCATGACGGCCGTTGCGCCCGTAATGTTGTGTCCACTACGTGACGGCGCCGCTATCCTAGGAAACCAGAGTTTTAGCGGATCACAATTTCAATAAATCTCTTAGAAGATCTCTACAGACCATTAGGAATCTACCTGCAAAATTTCAGCCTGATAGGTCAAGTAGTTTTCGAGATGAGTCAGGAAATGTATTAGTGTCAGTATTTCGGATTTATATTTAGATATTAAAAAATATATATATTTCAGATCGCAATCTCCCGTTGCGGAGAAAGAAGCTGAAGAGGAAAAACAAGGTAAGACATCTCTTGACTACTGTTGTGTCCCACAGTTTCGCTTTAGAATAGCCCGTTGGTCTAGTTGGTAGTGATCCTGCCTTCTGCGCTTGGGAGCGTGGGTTCGATTCCCACCTAGGAAAAATATTCATGTGATGAACATTTGTGTTTGTTCTATATCTAAGTTTTAATATCTACTAGCTGTACCCGCGACTTCGTCAGCGATTGCCTGCAGACTAATTATTCGCACTTGGGCACAGTTCCGTTTCTCTTATATTAAGCAACACTGTGGTCTGCGGTGAAGCACTCTTATCAAGAAAGGAGCTTTTTACTTTGGATTTGAAAACTTTCAGGTTGTATTTCTCAGAAGACAATAACCATAGCCATATCACAAGCTTTGTTTAGTTTGGGGTCAGATGACCGTGTGTGCAAAAATGTCCCGAACATTTGATTTTTTATTTATTCACTGTCTGATTAATACATTGCCGACCTTTAAAGACTATTAACAGCCCGTTTCAAGAACTCCATGTTATAGTTACTCGGAAGTGCCGCAGGAGGGAGCTCATTCCACAGTGCGAACTGCTGGTCTGTGGAATTCGCTGCCTGAATGGGTTTTCCCCGTTAGTTACAATCTGGGTGTCTTCAAGTCAAGAGTGAATCGGTTTCTTCTAGGCAAGCGTGCTCCATCGTAGACCGCATCGTCGCTTAACATCAGGCGAGATGGCGGCCAAGCGCAAGCCTATCTACTATAAAAAAAAATGCAGGTGTGAGGCAAAGTAGATAGAGTAAAACGCACGAGCGTGCAATTTCCACTGATCTATGATATGTGGATAAGCTTTCAGGAGGTGGAGGCAAGTGCGATGGTAAAACTGCATCGCCGCCATCAATTCTTCAAAACATTACGGATTAGTTTATTTTATGTAATAATTGGCAAACAAGCAGGCGAGCTGCCTGATGGTAAGCAGTCACCGTCGCATATGGATACTTGTAACACCAGAGGCATCAGAACTACGTTGCCGACCCTTTAAGAATCTATTAACTCGCATTTTGTAGAACCCCACGTTGTAGCTTCTCGGAAACACCACGGTAGCTCATTCCACATTTTGCAGATGTGAGGCAAGAAACACTCAGAGATTCAAGATTTTCAGAACATTCCGCGTTGTAAATGTGATAAAAGATACAAAGTAACCCAACGTCGCATTTAAGCATTTTAAGCACATGGGTGGCATGGGTGCAGGTTTTTCCCTAGGCACTCCACCCAGTCCGATCATCAGTTTTTTAAGCGTTCCCTTAATAATACTAAGCATTTCTGTTCAGGTGATGTAGATAGTAAAGAACCTGCAGTAGAAAACAAATCGGACACCAAAGATGACGAGCCAGCAGTGAAAATGGAGGTTGACGAAGAGAAAGAATTAAGAGCAGAACGCTATCGGGTTTGTATTCAAATGAATTTATTGATAAAATCATGATTATGGGCTTATGTTGATATTATTACCCGACTGCACAAGGAGGGTTATGTTTTTCGAGTATGTATGTATGATGGTTTCTTTGGCAAGCCCTACGGCCTAAACTACTTAATGAATTTCAGTATGTGAGGTATCATTTGAATTGTTTTAATAGTGGAAGTGACATTGAACACTTCCACTATTAAAACAGTTCAAATCGTTAACCAAAATAATAACCAAACTCACCGCCGAATGGATACACATAGGCGATTTAAGTTTTTGAAATCAAATTATTACTATAAACTCCCATGCGTGCAACTAGGCACATAGGAGATTGTGCTAAACAGTTTAATGTCGCCTGACACTTGAGATAATTTAGAAATGAAACAAGTCAGTGAAATATTAAGATATGTACATGGGAGTTTTTGCAAGCGGTAGCTATAAAAAAATCAGCAAAAGTCATTTTCGGCAAAAATTTCAAGTTCGTTTTTTTATTAGGTACTAGTGGTCCGCCCCAGCTTCGCACGGGTATTATTAGAGTTTTAGTAAGGATCCCTAATTTAAAAAAATATATAATATAGCCTATGTCAGCCGGGGATAGTGTAGCTTCCCAACTGTGGAAGAATTTTTCAAATCGGTTTAGTTGTTTCGGAGCCTATTCAATGCAAACAAACAAACAATCAAATCTTTCCTCTTTATAATATTAGTATAGATAAATAAAAAAAACTGTAACAATTCAAATAGCGTATTTCACTCATTTTGATCCATGATCTAATATTAATTTTGTCCACAAGATGGACAGACAACCTAAAAGAGACCACAGGGAAACGCTGGATGCAGGCCGCTTTGAACCGGCCCTTTTAGAGATGGGGGAGGCCTATGTAATGGATGTCCTATGGCTAAAATTATGATGTTAATGAGAACTAATTCTGAAGTCAGTTTTTAAAACTGAAAAAATGATGATCTTTATAATATAGAAGAAGAAGAAGATAATATAATATTCTTGTAATTACTTGTTATAACCGCTATGTCACATTGTACAGAACCGCGAGCTGACTGAAGAAGAAGAATGGGACCAACTTAACGAGCGGCTCAAGGTCAAGGAACAAGAGCGCATCGAGCGGGAGAAGCAACAGGCTGAGGAAGATGCCAAGAAACTGCAGGACCTCAGCAATGTATGACTTAGTTATAGTATAGTCAACTATAGTTCTATTCATTTTCAATTTAATTCAATTCATTTATTTATTCATTAATATAAACCTAACATTTTTGACAAGTCTAAAATTAACAATTTATTATGAGTATAAATAAGTATGATGTATTATGAGTACCTTTCAGTAGGTGTCTCGTAAGCAACTGTTCTTGGAAGACCTGTGTTACAGCTGCTACGATTCCAACCTCCGGCGTCTGTCCAATGTTATTCATTTAACTTGTAGGGTAGGATCATAGGAGCAGCGCGCCAATACGGTGTTTAGGTGTGTGGTCCAAGTGCAACAAGCTTACTTGATCTGAACTGTCGTTTAGATTTAGCAAACTTGTCAACAAGGTTGTTTAGGGTAATAATATTATGTTAGCTTGTTGCGTCAAGTATTTACGTTTATTAATTTCGCTGCTGGTTTAATATAGTATCCAAGTCGCGAATAAAACGGTTATTTTTTAGTCAAGTGTGCATCACTGACTGCATCATCGCTTAACATCGCCGAACGAGGCCATCACATATTTAACCAATAAAACATCAAATATTAACAACCAACCAATAAAACATTAAATATTCGTCTAAGGTCCCAACATATATCTATGACTAGCTGACCCGACAGACGTTGTCCTGTCTTAGAACTGTCAAACGCGCGAAGTTTAATTCGTTAAGTTTTCTGAAATTTTCCAATTTTCTTTCCGTAAGAACCTTCTACAAAGTATTAAAAAACTTTAAAAAAAGATGAATGAAATCAGTAAAGTCGTTCTCAAGTTGTGACCAAGGTAAATAGGGATTCATTCTTATAAGTATATATTACGAGGGGTTATGATTGAAAAATCCTATTTTTCTCTAAAAAGTATTTTGGTATGGAATATGTACTATATAATAATATATATCAAGTGTTATAATATTATGCTGTACATTATAAATTTATATTTCCTGCCATGCCATGTGATATTGTAAAATGTTCATCAATAAACAATCTCTATTGGTTTTAGTCATGATGGATTTTAAAAGCATACAAATAATAGTATTATAAATACTTTAATATTATCAACAGGATCCTGTAAAGTTGAACCGCTTGAAACGGAAGCTAGAGAAGAAGGCGCGATGGAACAACTTCTACAGGGCTGTGGAAGTCACCAACGAGGTCCTGACGCCCCCTACAGAAGTAAGTACTAAAAACAACCAGCGGCAATAGCGCAACTTTTCAGTTTACGGTCCTTGACTTCAAGGTTTTATGGAGGCCAGATTGGGTTTATGAAAGCCAGACCGGCTTTATGGACGCCAGATTGGGTTTATGGAAGCCTGACTGGGTTTATGGAAGTCAGACTGGGTTTATGGAAGCCAAGGACTTTATGAATGCTAGACTGGATTAATGGAAGCACGACTGGGTTCATGGAAGCCAGACTGAATTTCTTAAAGCTTTAAAGCTTCATGGAGGCAAAGGCCATTACTAGAAAAACTACGCAAAACAATAACTGTGTTTTAATTTCTCATATTTGAAAAGTAGCTCAATGCACCAAAACTTAGATTTATGCCTGTTTTCATTAACCCTAGTAGTCGCCTAAATCAGATGCCGAAATATTTAGGAGTTGCCTAGCGCAAACAAATGTTTCACTAAACTTTAATTGATAACTAGTGACCTTTGCCTAATGATAGGCAACTCTTAAACTAGCCCGCGCCATGCTCGCTCACTCGCATCAAAACCATAGATTACGGTCAAAAATATAGGCAACTCTTAGTTTAGGAGTCACCTATTGCCTATTATTACCTACTAGCTGCGCCCCGCGGTTTCACTCGCGTAGTGATGAAAAATGGTGATGATGATGAAAAGTAGCCTATGTCACTCTCTGGCTCTTGAACTATACCCATGCAAAATATCAGGTCGATCCGTTGTTCCGTTGCAGCGTGAAAAAGGAACAAACATCTATACATCCATACATACAAACTTTCGCGTTTATAATATCAGTAGGATTGAGATTTCAATACCATGTTGAAAACTAATTTGAATAAAAAAGGTTTCAAAGCCAAACCGGTTAGTCTAAAAAAAAAAACTTCAGGCTCTTTACGCATTTAATAAATAGCATAATGAGCATGACATTCCCCCGGTGGTAAATGGATAGAATTTTTTCTAATTATTTATTTATTGAATTACAGGAAGACTACAAAATAAACAAAGGCAAGAAAGAAGTGGTCGAAAACAAAATGGTCGAGCCCGAAATTGACGAGAACAAAATCGCTCTGTCTTGGTGTAAGTAACATACCTATATTCTGCTAGGTGCGCGCCGCGGATTCCCCAACCCGTGTGCTCATTTCCTTTGTTAATTTTCCCAAGAGTATAGAGTTAAAGTATCTGCTATTTCCGGCCCTCCAACTATATAAATGTTAAAAATTTCGTCGATCGATTGCTGCTTGAAAGAGGAACAAACACGTTTTCGCATTTATAATATGACTTGCGGCCCGCTATATATTTCAATATGGGATAGAACCTGGAATCGCAACAAAATTGTTTGTGATTAAACAGTAAAATGTGTTGTTACAGACGATAGCGATCTCAACCAGTATTTAGAAGAGGATCTGAGTGGCGTAGTGCCTCTGAGTGATGGGGCTTTTGCCCACGCGTGGGCAGGTGCCAGGGCCACGCACGGCGTTACTGCCGGCAGAGTCTGCTACGAGGTAAGTTATATCTTCATCATCATTTCAGCCATAGGAAGTCAACTGCTGGAAATAGGCTTCTCCCATCGATCTCCAAAAGGGCAGATTGGTAGCGGCCTGCACCCAGCATTTTCCTGCGGTCTCTTAGGTCGTCTGTGCATCTTGTGGGTGGACCTACATCTTACAGAGCCTAAAATGCGACCACTTCATCATCATTAACCTATTTCTATCTACAAAAGGTAAGACAAGTTTGATTCCTACAGTGTCTGGTCCACAAGGCAAGAAAGAGGGAATCGAGGCTTTCGCCCTACAGTGGAGCAGTCACGGGTAAAATAATTGATTACTTGTAATTAAACACAATATGAGAAAGGTGGCTGAGCAGTAGCATGTGCGCTTTAAAATCTGACGGCACCCTAGTTTGAGCCTAGGCGGTGCACCAATTACTCATTTAGTACTTAAATAAATCATGTGCAGTTTCGATGTCATCGCTCAACAGCGGTGTGAAGATAACAATCGTGAGGTAACCGGTATGTCTAAAAAGTACAAAGACATGACATTCACCAACATGCACTGGGCCAGCATGGTGGATTAGGGCGCATCCTCTCTCTGAGAGAAAGCCTGTGTCCCGGCAGTAAGGTCATGATAGGCTAACAATGATGAAACAGTAGTTTTTTTCGTGAATAATTCCGCGTTTGACCACCAACTCGCCATATACACATACCCGCCCGCCCGGCTTCGCACGAGTGTAATTTACGTTTATATATAAGTTATATATGTAAGATATATATGTATAAGTTATATATTAAATCCTTCCGTGAAAATGTATCTTACTGATGGTGAAAACCGCATCAAAATCCGTTGCGTGGTTTAGGAGTTAGCGGCCATACACACAGATAGACGCGGAAAGCGATTTTAATTTATACTATGTAGAGAAGAGATATAACGAAAATATATGGTTTTCCAGGTCCGGGCAGGGGCTGTGATAACAACCACGGAGAATACTGAGAAGGAAGCAGTATCCAGCGGTCTGAGGATGGGCTGGTCCACAGAAGATTCCTCCTTACATCTCGGTAAGTGGAAAGTAATGCAACCAATGTGCAAATGTGTGTAGTAGTGTAATGTACTGCGTACCATATCCTCAGCAAGAGAGACGTTACAACTGGAACAGCTAAAGGTGTTTTTTTTTTTCTTTTTTCTTTGCAAACTTGATAAATGGGTCTAAAAACAATCTCAGATGGATAAGTTTGATGAAGATTATCATAAAAGTCAGATATTGCCATCGATTCTGATGTACTCTAAACTAAACCAAACTAAATTTGGCAGCTCTGAAATTGTTGCCATCCTTTTCTCACATATTAAAATGAAAAAAGAGGCAGATAATTTTAGTCCTGTCAGATTGTTTTAAGTTTAGTGGTATGACAGAATCGACGCCATTGGCGTCTATTCTTTCATGCCACTCACTGAACTAATCTGACAGGACTAAAATTATCTGCTCTATTTTCATTTTAATATGTGAGAGAATAATGGTAACAATTTTAGAGCTGTCAAATTTAGTTTAGTTTAGAGGGCATCAGAATCGATGTCAATACATTATGACACTAGGATATAGGATAGGTACATCGGGGTATGCTGCTTGACTATCTATAAACAAAGCTTTGAGCACCAAGACATTGTCGTGTGCCAAAAGATGATTAAAAAATAATACCATTATTGCCATTGAATAGCTCGGAGTAAACAATCTTTTTCTTCAAAAGGTGTATTAAAGTTAAAATTTTGATAATGTCATAGGTTTACAAATACATGGACAGCGGGTCTAGTACAAAATTTACACAAGTGTCCTGAGTTTATTTATCAACATAAATTTAAATATATTTTAGCAATAATGACCAACAAATTTAAATCCTATGTCTTTTTTCAATGGCTAATTTTGCTCGCATTTTTTTTTAATTGTAGCTTTGCTGTCTTATGCATATTTATGTGATGAGCTGTTCATTACATTCATCATCAGTTTGTAGCTGCAATAAGAAATGTGTTTTGTTTAGGTGAGAGTGAGCTAAGCTGGGGCTTTGAAAGCACCGGGCGAGCTTGCAACAACGGAGAGTTCAAGGAGTACGGGAAATCGCTTAACGAGAAGGACGTTGTCGGGGTTTACTTGGTGAGTTAACTTATCTACCGCTAGGACAGAACAGAACAGGACATTACTTCCTTCTACTTTTTTTTAAGACCGTGGTTACAAAGTCTTTCATTCGTAATATTAAACAAGTTTACATAGTATTAAATAGCGTCAAACAAGTCATAGTCAGAGTCATGCAAATAAGTCACGGTCAAGTCAAACTCGGCATGACTTGACCATGACCAGTAAAATAGTGGAGGCTTTACAAGAGTTACTATGGACTTTACGAATAAAAGTCTTAAACGTCTACAAATTAAAGTCTAAAATTAGCCTGTTTTGCTTAAGTTCAGATTAGAACTTAAGGCACCTCCCAGGTTAAGAAAGATTGTTAACTGTTATTCTTAGTGTCCTCCAAATTATCATAAAACGTGAATGTCTCTTTCCCAGGATTTGGAATCCAGCCCGTGCAAGATTTTCTATACGTTGAATGGCACTGAGCTCGGCACAGCGTTTGAATTCGAGAAGTCTGCGCTCGACGGGAAAACGCTCTTCCCTCATATACTGACCAAGAACCAGTGTTACAGAGTCAACTTTGGATATGACAGGTTAGTTTCATCTTCCATATAAACGCTTGATGATCTTGACTTGTCTCAAAGTATAATTTCGAAGAAGCACATAAATATAAGGAGGATCCAGCACAGGGACACGCTGGATGCAGGTCGCTTCCAACCGGCCCTTTTGGAGATTGATGGGGGAGGCCTATGTCAAGCAGTGGACGTCCTATGGCTGAAATGATGATGACATAATTATAAATTAATTAATACATGGTCACAGACCCCAAACTAAGCAAAGCTTGTAATATAGCTGCCAGAGACTGATATACATACATAGATATTAACATCCAGATATAGAACAAACACAAATTTAGGTAACTAAGCACAGGATAGTTTATATTCAGAAAAAAAGCGCAATTGAGATGTTGTAGGTGCCGTAAACTTGGGGTGAAAAGAGATGGACATTAAAAAGTTTTTTATCGTACAATTTCTAGACTTACATAATGCTAAATGTACCAAATTATTGTTGCTAAAGTAACTAGATTATTCAAAATGTACCAAATTCTTTTTATAACGGTAACAAAGATTTTGGTACATTTTGCAATGCGTGGAACTGAATATCGTATGAAAAAAAAAGCTTCTAATGCCCATCTCTATTTACCCAGTAGTGTCTATTCACTCCGTTTTATCGACTATCGCAAATTCAAATTATTTATTTGTCAGAACATGATAGTAGAATGGAAACGTATCTCATGTCCTTGCCTGTTACAGCATACTAATGCTAGTTTTTTATATATATTTTTATTAGGCTTGCGTTATTTATTATTATGTATTATTAAAATATTATTTGATGTCATTATCATTAAAAAATCTGAAAATGTATAAGCTTTGTCAATAAAAAAAAAAATTGTATATTTAAAAATGACATTATTATCTATATCTTTTAAACTACTGCGGTAGTTCATTGCGCATGGCGCGGCTAGTGTACTAAACATTCTGTTGTTATATCTATGTTCCCTTTGGCGCATTGGTTGTCACGGCCGCTTGCCAAACCAATGGTCGCAAGTTCAAATCCCGTCGCCTGCTCTTCTATTTGTATGTAACTTCCTACATGAAGTTATGGTGTCCCGAGCAGGCAGATTGAACGTTCCGTATTTACTCTCGCACGTTCTGTGACGTGGGAGATCGCAAGCGGAAATACATTTTTAGCGCTCCGTACCCAAAGTAAAAAGGTACCCTATTACTAAGCCTACGATGTCTGTCTTTGCGGCAGAGTGTTGTTGTCCCTGCTGCTTGTCGTCGATGACGGCCTTTATACTTATCGTTACCTTAGAGCAGCCTTTCCCAAAGTGGGTGATAACGCCCCCTTGTGGGCGCTGCAGGCCTAAAGGGGGCGGTAAGAGACCCAGAAAAAAAATGGGGGTGTTGTGTAGAGGCTTGGGGGGTGATTTGTAATTTCATTTAGCTAGGAGGCCTCTTAGACACCGACTGCATGAGCTCTCGACTCTCAATTGCAACTTGTGAACATCAACTAATATTAGTTAAGAGATTGCTCAAACTCGGTTCGATATTTCTCTCTTTTTAGCGCCCCCGATTTGAAAAAATGGGGGCGCTAAAAATAATTTATTCTCAAAGTGGGCAGTAGACAAAATAAGTTTGGGAACCCCTGCCTTAGAGTGAAAACCTCGTTAATGCAACTTTGGTAATTTCGTTATTAATACATTTCTGGGAAGAAAACCTCACAAAGCAAGCACATAAGGAAATTACCAAAATTGCATTCCCGAGGTTTTCACTCTAAGGTGACGTTATGGTGTTAAGCGGGATCCTTTTACCATCAAGAAAGCAGTCTCCTATTTTCATAGATAAAAAAAAATCTAACTTTTTTTTCCCCAGATACAACATGATAACAAGGACAAAGATTGTCCGCAACCGCATCGAGATCCCGGTCGAGCAGGTCCTTGAGGAGAAACGCGCGAGGGAAGCGGAACTGCAGCACCAGAAGGATGAAAAGGAAAGGAAGGAGAAGGAGAGGAAAGAACGGGAGAAGCAGGAAAGGGAAGAGAGGAGCAGGAAGAAGAAAGAGGCATGTACATGAACTTTCATATCAAATGGTTAAACAATGTGACGTAATTGCAATTAGTCCGAATATGAATAGGGCATATTGGCAAAATGTTCTTCTCTTATGCTGGTACAGCCAGAACGAGGAATCCAGAAAGATTCGCCGTCACCGACAAAGCTATTAAAATTTGCAAGTTGTAATGGCAATGGGCAGGCCACATCACTCGAAGAACCGATAACCGATGGGGAAGAAAGGTTCTTGAGTGCAGACCATGAACCGGAAGACGCAGTGTAGGTAGGCTTCCCACTAGATGGACTGATGATATTTTGAGAGTCGCTGGCATCCAATGGATGCAGATGGCAGGCTGCCATTCAGTGTGGAGGTCTAAAAGTGGAGGCCTATGTGAATATCTAGCTGATGATGATGTAGTTGTAGTTAGAGCTTTCGCAATCCTTCCGCCGTAGAAATGTCGCCCAGGGCGCTGCTAGTGCTAAAACCGGCACTGCAAGCGCGCCATACAAATGCTACACACAGTTTTGCGACAAAGGGACAGAGCATCCGCTCTCTATCCACCACCAAAAACTAAACGCTGGTATCTCAGAGATTTATCAGCCAATTTAATTTATTTTGTCAGTATGTGTGATGTATTTATATTAGGCAAGGAAGATAGACTAAGAGGCTTTCCTCTTAGTCTATCTTCGGTGCCATCTAAGTTTATTTATTTTATTTATTTATTTATGAAATACATACCTTGAATGGGCATTACAGTTTCCCAATTCACCCATTCAAGGTTAACTAAAACTAAAAATAAAAACTACAGCACAAACTAAAAAAAACAGACCTTAATTAAAACATTGAACAAAATCTTAAATAAATACTAACAATTGATACCGTTGATTTATACCGTTTTTAGGCAAATTTCCGAGCTACGCTCTAATGTTCCGCTATTGTCTTTCCTCATAGTCTATCTTCCTTGTATTAGGACACATGCCTATTGCTACCATTGCTAACAGCTATTGGTCACATTGTTAACAGCTAATATGTTTATTTTCCATGTCATAGGAGAGCGAAAGGCAAGACAAGGAAAGAAAAGAAAAGGAAGCCCAAGAGAAACGCGATCGGGGCGAGGAAGATGACAAAGAGAAGGAGGCCGAGAAAAATTCCCCTCAAAAAGATGCTAAAGAGGCTGAAAAGCCTAAGGTAACTTTTCTATAAAAATTGCAATGCGCAGTGCATTGCCACCATCGAGATACAATACCTATAGAGTCACAATCTCTAAGTGAAAACAGTCAAAAATCGTCCGAGTGTCGTACAGACCTAGACATCAATTATATAGTTCGCAATGCCACATTTACTCTAATTTAGACGTTATATTTCTTGCATAGTGTTCAACGTAGCTTGTCGGCTATGTCATCGTACCACTGGCATTGTAGTTAGTTGCCTTACTGGAACAGCTTATTTTTTTTTCGCTATTTCAGGGTTCTTCCCATCGTAAAAGTTGTTCATAATTATGAGTACTATGACCTTCTTTCGGCTTAGCATATAAGGAAAGGGTCCTTATAACCCTGTATTGTATAATTGTTTCATGTGTTTTTAAATTGTTATTATTGTTCTGTAAATGAGGTCAATAGATATATCCACAGAAAAGAGAAGTAAATAGAACGTAAATGAGAAAGTAATTCTTTCGCCAGGCATTATGACAGAACTTTGATTGAACATTCTAAACTTAGTTAGACCTATAGTTATAGAGATATTAGTTTTATCTAAGACCCTAAATAAATGAATTGGATTGAATGAGGTGAGCGAGTTCCTCGAGTAAAATGCATAAAAAAGTCACAGTTTAAAAAATCTTTTGGTGTTATAGGAGAATGGTGACAAACCAGATGCAGTGGTAGAAGTGAAGGAAGAGCCGATGGAGACAGATAATGCTCCAGTGACCGACCAGCCCGCTGCACCCGTCGAAAACAAGGATGTCAAGGAAGAACCTGGTTAGTATAATATTTAAGGAACAGCTTGGCATTCATCATCATTGCAGCCATAGGACATCCACTGCTGGGCATAGGCCTCCCCATTGAACTCCAAAAAGACTGGTTGGATGTGGCCTGCATCCAGTGTTTCCCTGCGGTCTCATTTAGGTCCTCTGTCCATCTAATGGGTGGAAGTCCTACGCTGCACTTATTGGTCTGTGATCTCCATTCGTGATCCTTTCGGCCCAATCGGCCATCTGTTCTGTGTGCTATTTGTCCTACCCACTGCCACTTCTACTTGTTAATCCGGTGGGCTATGTTGGTAGCTTTCATTCGTCTACGGATCTCCTCATTTCTGATTCCATCTCATAGATAAACCCCGAGCATAGCCCTCTCCATAGTTCATTGTGCGACTGAGCTGTCTTATGACACCCCAAGATGGCGGACAAAGTGTTCTTATCTACCATCACAGGTATCAAATGAAAGGGTTTGCTGAGAAGAAACCGAAAAAGCTTGTTGTTAAAAAGTATTTTTAAATCAATAATTTTATTTAATGCCCAAAGCAAACAGAGAGTAAAAAATACAGTAACACATGTTAAACTTATAACACATAAGTTTAACGTGTGTTACTGTGTTTCTATCTGTGACATAGCTCCCCAACATCTGCACCGATTTTGATTAAGTTTTTTTTGGTTGTCTTTATTGAAAGTGTTCTTAGCTATGATTCAAGAAAATCTCACTGTTTTAAACTATCACGGTTGTTCACTAAAGTTATATGATTAAAGTTAATATAATTATAGTTACATGGTAAATATCGGGAGCTCATTCCACAACCTTACCACGGTAAATATCCCGTAAGTAATCATATTGTATAACTTCAAGAAAATCTGTTCAGCCGTTTGAAGACCGTCAGCTCTTTTATCGGGGGCTTTTAAATTATTATAATTTATACTTGTGTTTTATTTCACAGAAGGTGATGTTGTTGAAGTGACAGAAGAGGAAGTCCTTCTTGGCCATGTTTTGGATAAGAGGATTCAGTTTGTCATTCGGTAAGATGCCTATTGTAAAACAGTTTTAAACTATCACGGTTGTTAATTAAAGTTATAAGAAACAAAAAACATATCTATTGTAGTTAACTATTAGTTACCCATAATCTTACTTCTACCGCCGAAGACAAATAGTACAAGTACAAAAGATTCACTCCGCAAAGTAATTATATTAATTATTTGTCAGGATACGATGGGGACATTGACATGTTGTTTAAAAGCCTCCTAAAATTTAAGATAAAAAAAAGGACGGAGAATAAATGGGTTGGGTTGGGTAACACCGCGAGATTCAGCTAGTTATTATGATATTGTTTCAGGTACACTGTAGACGAAGAGTTGGACGGTACGGAGGCGTGCCTAGTGCCGGGCTACATGCTCATCTCGCTCGCCTGCCTCGTGCCCGGGCCCAGGGCTCCAGCCACCATCGCCGACGCAGAGGTTACTTTCACACTTACTATACCACCCTATACGCCGCAAAATGGACCAGTGAATGGCCTAGTTGCGGAAAATGCCCGCTACACAAGTATACGATCAACCAAGGACACGTATTTGTGATGTCTCTGATGTTACAAGTATCCATAGGTGACGTCGACTGCTTACCATCAGGCAGCCCGTGTGCTTGTTTGCCATATATGCATAAAAAAATGTTAATGTGACGTATCAAGTGCAATTTTGTGATTCCATTTTTAGGGTTCCTGTACCGAAAGGGTGTAAACGGTACCCTATAAGCCTACGTCTGTCCGTCCGTCTGTCTGTCCGTCTGTCTATCCATCCGTCTGTCTATCCATCTGTCTGTCCATCCTACCTTTTAATGGCTGTATCTTTCGAATCGTAATGGATAACAAGTTGAATTGATCACAGTATAATGAAATGTTACGGCGGATTAACTACATTACTCCTACATGCAGCCACGACACTGTCCAAAGCAAGCGAAGTAGTCTAGTCTTCATCATCATCATCATCAGCCATAATACATTCACTGCTGAATATAGGCCTCTTGGAATGTCATACTGAATGATAGCCTGCCATCAGCATCCACTAGATGTCCACCTACAGGTAGGTCTATCTACGCTGTGTCTTTCGGTTTGTGAAACTCGAGAACCTTTATTCCCCATCGGTTATCGGTTCTTCGTGAGATGTGCCCTGCTCATTGCCACTTCCATTAAAGACACCCACAGATTGAAAGCATCGGGGAACACCCATTCAGGCAGCGCATTCCACAGACTTGCAGTTCGCACACTAAATGTGGAATCAAAGCGCTTCGTACGGGTATTCAGAATATCAACCATAAAGCGGTGAAGATTTTTCGTGCCCGCTCTGGCAGTCCAATAGAAAAATGGGCAGGGGGTAATTAGATCGTGCAGATCCGATGCACACTCTCCAAAATGTATCCGATAAAAAACCGATAGACTAGCAACTTTACGTCGATACTCAAAACTAAGAATCTTAGTCCGAACTAAGGATTCATTGCTGATGAGCTTCCAGGCTTCTGCCTTGCCTAGGAAATACCTGTTCACTTTTTTAAACAACCCCGGATTGTACCTGTTCGGAAAGACGCAGGTAAGGAGTTGTTCCATAACACTGCTGCTCTATTCAGAAAAGTGGATTGAAAACGCAAACGCTTTGTGTATGCGTATGGAGTATGGAGTTTCCACAATAAGATTGTCTCTTTGTCGTGCGCCGTAGAAATCTCGCCCAGGGCAGGTAGTGCTAAAACCGGCACTGCATGCACACTCGCCCTTTCTGCAAAATACCGAAAAGCTAGTTACTTCACGTCGGTGCGACAGGTTCTGTAGCCTGGATTCCAACAAGTCTGCATTCATCATCATCATTACAGCCATAGGATGTCCACTACTGGACATAGGCCTCTCCTGTCGATCTCCAAAAGGGCCGGTTGGAAGCAGCCTGCATCCAACGTTTCCCTGCAATGTCTTTTAGGTCTTTTAAGCCTGCATGGAAGAGCATTTTTGCACGCCTTTCTATGGAGTCCAAAGCCTCAAGCTGGCACTTAGCAAACCCTTGCAGGTGGCAGCATTACTCCATACACGACCGAACCTGTGCTTGATAAAGAGTGAGGAGCTGTTCTGGTGCCACCTTGCCTTCGATAGGTGCCTACTGTTAAGTTGGGATGTCTAGTTAGAAGCGACTGTATCTAAATTTACGGAAATAAAACGAAAAAATAAAGCCGTAATTGTCATAGCGTATATAAAATAAGTAAAACATTCAAATTGTTTGTTTTATGTCAAGAATTTAACGAAATCCTCTCTCAAACTTTCCGGTCAAGAGTTTTACGAAAAACCACTTTTGTAAATTGGAGGTAGGTAATAAGTATGTTAAGTTTTTCCAAAATTTGAAGCTGTTAATTTTATTAAAAAAATACAGCTGTTTATTACAGAAATTGATTTTCTATAGATCTTTCTGTTTGATATAATCAGAACGCCAGAAATCCTGTTTTCGATCCTTTTTTTCCCGACTGCGCAAGGAGGTTTATGTTTTTTGAGTGTATGTATAATGGTTTCTTTGGCACGCCCTACAGCCTAAACGGCTTAATGGATTTCAACATGTGAGGTGTCATTTGAATCGTTTTCATAGTGGGAGTGAAGCGTGTATGACAACTTGCACACTAGACGACCTGAATGAAGCCATGGAGAGGGCCATTGTGGTGGAAAAATTTTGGTCTTAAAAAGGGGTTGTCTGTAAAGACGGTTTACGGACGATAATTTTACGTGATAACGCTTAGGCCGATTGTGCCTCTGTATCGCTTGTTCCGCGCTCTCGTTTGCACGCGCGGCTCAGGCGGAACGTGCCAATTTTTCGTGCGTGCACCCGGCGTTCATCTTCTCTACATAGTATAAATTAAAGTCGTTTTCCGCGTCTGTCTGTCTGTATGGCCACTAACTCCTAAATCACGCAACGGATTTTGATGCGGTTTTCACCATCAGTAAGATACATTTTCACGGAAGCTTTATATATATAACTAGCAACCCGCCCCGACTTCGCACCTAAATTACACCCGTGCGAAACCGGGCGGGCGGGTCGCTAGTCGTTTTATAAGACGTGAAAACAAAATAATAATCTACGAAATATCGACTCGAAAGAAGATTAGTGGGTGTGACAGAGGTCCCTGAAGTTTTCCCAAAAGGTCAGCAGCAATGTAACATGGACGTTTGACATCAGGTTATCCTCATGGTCGGCATGCCCGGGTCCGGCAAGACCCACTGGGCCAAGCAACACTGCGCCGCGCACCCAGAGCGACGGTACAACATCATCTCTACCGGAGCGATCTTCGACAAGATGAAGGTACGCACACAGCCACTCACTCACTCACACACACGCACCGCTCACCGGGATACCGACTTGAGGACGTGAACTAAGGCCCAAATGGCGCGCCGCTATTTCGATCACACATTTGATGTTTTTTAAATATTAATTTATTGTCTCCTTATGGAAAATGTGCTTTCGTCATTAATAATATTTAAAAATGTTTAGAACATATTTTTGTTTTAATATTTTCTATTATGACCACAAGAAACGGGATAAATAGTATTTTCCAGTTAATCTGCTAATAATAAAAAAAAAATTAAATACTTTGAAATATTAACGTCGTAAAATGTGCTTCGTTGCCGAATTACATTTTTCATGAGTAGACAGTCATTTTATATCCGTAAAAGAATCAAATGCGCGAGCGAGATGGTTGCACCCGATTTTCTGGCCCTTAAACTGAAGTGATCATTCCGAGTTTATTGTTTGGCTTGGAGAACATTTCTAATGTCATATCTTCAATGCGATATCTCTATCGTCTACAGACACATGAAAACTATACATACGCATTGTTAATTACTAAACTTTGTTTTGAAAAATTGCGATGTCACAATTATCTGCATTCAAAATCTGTATTATGTTAGGTTGGTTGCCTATTTTAAACTATCACGGTTGTTCACTACAGTTTTATGATTATTATCGGGATATTACCGTTATAAGGTTGGGGGTCGAGATCACAATATTTCGGCGCAGTTACATGCACCATCTACAATCCATTCTCAACCTTCTCACGGTAAATATCCCATTAATAATCTTATAACTGTGGTTAGCTATTTGTTAATAAGTATTTTACCAACTAATAATTTCCTACGTAAGCTTTGAGGATTGTGTTTTCAAGTATAAGGGATTAAAAGAAATCCAAGATTAATAAAATCGTGGAAATTTTATGAATTGAGTAAGTATTGAAAATACGAAAAATGTGTCAGCATCTGTGCCTCAATCTTATTTCTCCCTGAGCGGTAAGTTAATATCGAACGCTACGTGAATCTCTTGGAGATGCAGTAAGACCAAAAATGATGATGGAAATATTGGATAAAAGTGCCAAAGGCTCACGGGCGACTTTTCTGAGGTAGTTTTGTCCCTCTGCTTCAGTCTTATGAAAATTCACCACTATACATCTATATCAACCGTAACAAAGCGACAAAAAGAAAAGTGGCAATGGCTCATGGCCTACTTTTTTAGGTACAGTTTTATCTCTCGCCTTCAGCCTATGAAAATTCACCGCTATACGTATTTATCGACGGTAACAAACCTACAAAAAGAAAAGTGGCAAAGGCTCATGGCCTACTTTTTTAGGTACAGTTTTGTCTCTCTGCTTCAGTCTATGGAAATTCACCGCTACACATATTTATCGACGGTAACAAACCTACAAAAAGAAAAGTGGCAAAGGCTCATGGCCTACTTTTCTCAGGTACAGTTTTGCCTCTCTGCTTCAGTCCACGGAAAATCACCGCTATACACCTTTATCGACGGTAACAAAGCTACAAAAAGAAAAGTGGCAAAGGCTCACGGGTTACTTTTTTAGGTAGTTTTGTCTCTCTGCTTCAGTCTATGGAAATTCACCGCTATACATATTTATCGACGGTAACAAACCTACAAAAAGAAAAGTGGCAAAGGCTCATGGCCTACTTTTTTAGGTACAGTTTTGTCTCTCTGCTTCAGTCTATGGAAATTCACCGCTACACATATTTATCGACGGTAACAAACCTACAAAAAGAAAAGTGGCAAAGGCTCATGGCCTACTTTTTAGATACAGTTTTGTCTCTGCTTCAGTCTACGGAAAATTACCGCTATACATCTTCACCGACGGTAACAAAGCGACGTAAAGAAAAGTGGCAAAAGCTCATGGCCTACTTTTCTCAGGTACAGTTTTGTCCCTCTGCTTCAGTCTGGAAATTCACCGCTAACATCTTTAACGGCGGTAACAAAGCGACAAAAAAAATTCTACAAGTCCTGTGTATACTTGACCAAAAACTGCTGTGGCGAAAAAGTGCTTGAGGCCACTATAATACAGGATGCACGTATAATGAACTGTTAAGATAATTTTTCGACGCCTTTTTTATTTTCAGCAATCTTAGTCGCAAGACACACTTTTAACACACGGTGCGGTCCCATACAAAGCTATTTCAACCTTAGTCTCCTTTTAATACGATACAAAAGGTCGTGAGCGTATCTTACTTCCTCTGCCGTCGCGCGGCTCATCTTGTTATATCGTATTAGCTGTTGCCCGCGACTTCGTACGCATAAACTTTCATATAAAGTTTTTGTTTTTGTCCCTCTTCGGGCCTCTCGCAAAATCCTTAGCGGATCTCTCTTTTTATGAATAATTTTTATTTGTTTGATTTGTAACTATGGAGTTATAAAATATTGTATTGTGTTTAGTGTGTTTTGCGTCTTAGTGTGAACGGTAAGTAGTAAGTATAAAACATGCGTAATTTTTATTATAATGTACGAAAGATTTAAATAGGTTGAATTAAAAGGTAAGTTGAGCACGAAAGTTGCATGAAAGGTTTTTTTTTTAATCTTTATTTTTAATAGTTTGGTCAGACATGACCATGCCCACCCTCAGAAAATTATCAAATACAAAATACTTGTTGGCATCGCAATTTTTTTAAATAATTTCTAAATCAAATTTTAATACTACACAGATATCACACAAGCACTAATGGAATCTTCTCTTTCAGCATTTGAGGTTTGAAAAAGCGAAAAGCGTTTCAACTTTACACATTGATACTAATGTACGTCTGTTTTCAACAGGGCGCCAAAAATGAGCTACACATTTTAACCAAAAAAAAATACAAAATAAAAACATCTATCGACCTTTAGAGGTTGGCATTAGTTAGATACCAGTGGACTATTATCCGAGCCAATGTTTAAGTACATGTAATGTGACTCGACGAAGCGGGAGTGGGAATGGACGCAAGAGGAATAACGTATCTCGACACTCGCAACATCGAGGACCAAATCCCTGGTATCGAAAACTACCTTTATCTCTAGTATAAGTCGTAGGCTAAGTGTAGTCGCGCCGGCTATCGCTCGGTTACTGTATAAGTGTGTACATCGATTCAGGTGGACTATAAGCCCTACAAAGCAACCTACGAGGGAAGGTGGGACGCATTCGTGTCAAAGTGCGCTAAAAGCGTGCTTAAGTTGTTGGAAATGGCGCGCGGACGCAAGAGAAACTTTATCCTGGATCAGGTGAGAACTTTTCCGATTTTACCTATATTTAAAAGATGTTTCGAGTTCAGATCTCAGTTATGTCTGCCCCCGTCTCTTAAATGTATTTGAATTGTGTGTTCCCCTGTTACTTTATAACCTCTTCACATGGTGAGGTACGTCGTATGCTAAGTAGGTGTCGATATGTCGGCCCGCGTCGCTCCCGCGCTAGGCTAGGCTCCGTAGGTATGAAGCGGGAGCGAGCGGCGCATATTCCGCCTAAAGACTGTAAACCATTCACCGGTTCTGGAGACACCATGTTCTAGGTCGAGACCTGTGCGACGACGAAAAATCTAATGACGAGAACATTTTTTTTTCAACCCCCGACGGCCGTCATCGCTGGATATCATAAAACGTAGACAAACGTCTATCCCTCCGCTCAACGTCGTAAGCTAAGGGATTTTGACGGCTATAGGCGCATCGCCGTCGTAATAGCCACCGACGAGGAGACGTACAAAGAGCGATGCAAGCGGCGCGAGGAAGCCGACGGCAAGGAGGTGCCCGACGCGGCTATAATGGATATGAAAGGTTCGTACGAGAGCCTAGCGGCCAGACCCACACCGCCCGCCGCGCTACCGTCTCCGCCCGACCTCTAACTGGTGCGTCTCACCCCGCAGCTAACTTCACTCTGCCGGAGAAATGCACGTACATCGACGAGGTGCTTTACCCCGAGCTGAAAGAAGAGGAGGCTAAGGCGGCAGTCGACGCGTTCCACAAGGAGGCCAAGGAGGCCGGAGTGGTGAAGGAGAAAGAGCGACGCGAGCGCTCCGCCGGTCGCGACCAGCCGCCCAACAAGCGCGCCAGGGAAGAGAAGCGACACAGCCGGGACAATCGCGACCGCTCCCGAGACTTCCGCGACAGAGGTCAGTCATTCTTAAACATTACACACATACATCACATCAGCAGCCATTAAAAGTCCACTGGTGGACAAAGGCCTCCCTCGAGAGGGGTGTAGCTAAAATCCCCACGATTGGCAGGCGGCTTGGGAATCACAATACGTTCACCGTGTACTAAAAGGATGCTGCTGCCCATCCTCCGGTCGCTGTTTTAGGACATACCTGGGTCCATTTTTAAACACAGTTCACATAATGAGATAAATATGGCTTGTTACTTGTAAATAACCGAGTGCCTTCGTGTGGAACTGTAAGAATGCAGTTGGGAGCAAATGTAACAATATTAAAAATTATTTACAGGGTAGCTCTGACATAAAAATCTCTCAGGAAACAAGGAAGCCGGCAGGTTGTTCCATTCCTTGGCCGTACGGATTAGACACGTAGAATCAAAACGTAGTAGCCGTATATAGCCGTGGTAGCCTATTTGGGAGACCGCTAGACTTGAAAGCGTGAGGTCGCGGGTTCAAACCCCGGGCCTGTGCCAATGAGCTCTTTGGAGCTTATGTACGGATTTTCATACCACTGGCTTTTCGATGAAGGAAAACATTCGTGAGGAAACCTGCATACGTACGGAGAAGAAATTCAATGGCGTATGTGAATCCACCAATCCGCCCTGGGCCAGCGTGATGGATATGGCCCAATCACCCTTCGGGGGTAGGCTAAAAGTCCAGCAGTGGCTGTTAAAAGGCTGATTATGATGATGAATCAAAACGTTTCCTACGTATCCAAGGAAATCCACAGTGTATGGTAAATGTAATCTAATAATTGTATTGATGTGTACAGAGGACAGATGGGGCGGAGGCGGCGGTGGCGGCAGCCGCTGGGGCGGTTCTGGCGGCTCCAGCAGCGGCGGGGGCGGCGGCGGAGGACGTGGCGGCTCGCGCTGGGGCGGGCGGGACAATCGCGCCGGCAACCAGGGACCTCCCGGACGGTTCGACCGCTGGGGACCACCACCGCCACGGTACGTTCTCACAATCTGAGGGTGCATTGGCGACAGATCCGCGGTCCTCCGACTACCACGGCATAAACAAACAAATCAAACACATTGCGCAATTAATATTAACAAATATATTACACTAACATTAACAAATCAACACAGATCAACAGGAGAGTAAAAGTGGTTTCGCACTACGTCCCATCCGAATCCGTGAAAATACGTTCCGAAGTTGTCGTACAACTATTTGTATGGTAGTTTACGCACTAGATCTGATTTCCGTCATCCGTAAATTTCCATTTCGGAACAGATTCGGAAGTTGACGTCGATTGAAAGAACTCATGATCAACGACGTGAACACTCTGTTGTGGCTCCGCCTAAAATGATTGCTTGGATTTGTATTAGAGATCGGACTAGTGCGTACGCAATATCCGAATTCGGTCCGAGTTTTCTAGATCCATATTTTCACGGATTCGGATCGGACGTAGTGCGAAACCGCTCTAAGAAATTGATTACACTAACATTAACAAATCAATACAAGAAAAAAAAAATTGTTTACAATAACATTAACAAATCAATTCAAGAGAAAAAAAAAAATATTACTTTTTACAATAACATTAACAAATCAATTCAAGAGAAAAGAAAATGATTACACTTTACAATAACATTAACAAATCAATTCAAGAGAAAAAAAAAATTATTACACTTTACAATAACATTAACAAATCAATTCAAGAGAAAAAAAAAAATTATTACACTTTACAAATCAATTCAAGAGAAAAAAAAAAATGATTACACTTTACAATAACATTAACAAATCAATTCAAGAGAAAAAAAAATTTATTACACTTTACAATAACATTAACAAATCAATTCAATAGCAAAAAATATTGATTACACTTTACAATAACATTAACAAATCAATACAAGAGTTTAACATATTTATTACACTTTACACTAACATTAACAAATCAATACAAGAGTTTAACATATTTATTACACTTTACACTAACATTAACAAATCAATACAATAATTTAACAACAACAAACGAACAAAACTACGCTTTTCTACGTTGCGCTGTTTTTAAGCCATTTGTGACTTTACTGAACGGCTTCAACGGAAGATCAGCATCGTTTGGTAATCAGCATTATGCTGAGTTGAGGCAATTTTTGTGACACAACTTTAAAACCCTTTAATATGTTGCTCACCTGCCTACGTTAATTAATATTGCTGTTACAAAATATTACTTTAACCTTTATTATATTTAAGTGTAACACAAATAAAATAAAATAAACTGGTATCCACAATAAAGTGTTTCTATCTATGTCAATCGAATCAAACAATGTTTGAAGTTCTGTGAGGCAACATGCTGCCGTACTTCAAGCATTCAGTAATTATAATTATCTAGGTTTAAAATGATGATGATGACTTATTATTGATACATTATTTATAATTCTTATTTAATGACACTAATTATTAATTGAGTATTTTTCTAACTTTAATTTCGCTTAAGTATCATAATATTGTGTAAAATTGTCTCATTGGTATAATTGGCGCAAGCCGTACTAATTGAATAAACAAATACAAAACGACAGTAATTAAACATTTGTACTTTGTATCACAGAGGTGGTGACTTCGGCAACCGTGACCGCGACAACTTCCGCGGTGGGCGAGGCGGCGGTGGCGGGCCGGGTGGCCCCCCGCGCGGTGACCGCCGGGGGCCTGGCGGGCCGCACGGTGGACCGCACGGTGGCCCGCACGGTGGCCCGCCCGGCGGACCGCCCGGTGGCGACCGAAGCCTGTTCAGCCGTGACAACAGGCCCCCCCGGGGCATGAGCGGAGGAGACAAAGACAAGAGGCCCCCACCGGGACCTGGCGCTGGCTTTGGCGGCGGACAAGGTTAGTGATAGCTTGTGTGGTGATAGCGGAGGTGTAGTTTTGACAACAGAAAAGTGAAGTAAATATACTGGAAATGAGAAAGAAAATCTGTTACCAGGCATATGAGTGAACCTTGATTGAACATTCTTATTTAGATCAACGCGTCGAACTCCGCATCACAGTTGCTAACTGATTTCAAATGACTGACCTTTCGTTTATATGGGTGCAACTGGCTACAACAATTTTTTTACAAAAATGCCTTAACAGCCGTTTTAATTTAAACAAAAAAAAATACTGATTTTGACAGCCTTTTCATGCCTGCCCGGGACCGCATGATAGAATATGTATTATAGGTAAAACTACATGACTATGTGCATTGTTAAAACAAGCGGAATATTCCTAACTCGAGGGGTTTACTGGTAGTCATTAAAGAGTTCTGCCATCCACTTGCTTGCTCCATCATCAGGTCAGTTTACAATGCCAGCCAATCATGCACCCACTGCTGGGGCGCAGGCCTTTCAGCCCTAAAACCACCATGTTGGCCAGAGCATGTTTGCGAATGTCATGCCTTTGAACTTTTGAGGTTTTGTTATGGGAACTGACGTGGTTGACACACATCTTGTTTATGAAAACAAAACAACCAATACATAAAAATACATACATTCGTAATTCCCGTGTTATAAATATATGGCCTAACAATGTTTCCCTTACTGTTTTTGAGCGATGGCAGTGAAACTGCACATAGTTTGAAAACTAAATAAGGCAGTGGTGCAGGGTTGTGTATAGAACCGGGTGCCGACAGATTGTAAAACGCACATGCTACCGCTCGGCCACCATCACTCAAATATATCAAGTTGAAGTGGCGGTGGGCAGGGCACATATCACGCAGAACAGATAACCGATGGGGCCGAAAGGTTCTAGAATAGAGATCACGTACCGGTAAGCGCAGCGTAGGACGTCCGCCCACAAGATGGACAGACGACCTTAAAGAGACCGCAGGGAAACGCTGGATGCAGGTCGCTTCCAACCGGCCCTTTTGGAGATGGATGGGGGAGGCCTATGTCCAGCAGTGGACGTCCTATGGCTGAAATGATGATGATGACTTGCAAAGTTACTAAACTGTGATTGGGCTGGTCATGTCAGTCTAAGGAATAATAATAAGGAATATCTAATGTCAGAGGATCGTTGGGCCAAAACCATGGCACAGTGCCTAGAGATCACAGCACAGAGCACAGTGCAGTGCTTCCACAGGATGGCAAACAACCTCCCGGACGGCCCAGACAGAGATGGAAGGACACAAACTGGACTCCTACTTGAAGTACTGGACTCAAATTGACATAGAGGAATGGAATGAGGGAAGGGAGGCCTTTGCCCTACAGTGGAACGATGCAGGCTAACATAAATAAACTAGCAAAGTTGCAAATCAATACAATTATAATATAAAAAAAAAATATAGATGTAGGTTATAATCAAATTCCTAGATTAGTTTTCATGGTTTGTTAAGATTGAAACTTATAATGACAAATTTAGAAATAAAAGTGGCAGCTGCCCATGTTTCTATCGGAATTAGGTCGTACAGATCCGATGTACTCTCCGAAATGTATCCGCTAAAATCGATTGGATGTTTTGCATTAGTTTTATAATGTTTTGTTGTAGCAGGTGGCGCGGGATCGTGGCAGCGAGGTGGGCAGATGGTGCAGAACAACCGCGGCGGCGGCGGAGGCGGCGGGGGCGGAGGCGCGGGCGCGCGCGGCGGCTCCAGTGGCCCGCGCGGAGGGGGCGGTGGCACACGCGGGGCCCTCTCCAACCAGCCGCGCGCTCCGGGACCCGTGGGACCACCCCCCGGAAAGGTATGCCCCATACTACCTTACAGAGAACCAGCTGTAATCAAAAGCAGGTAATGCAGGTTGGCCATTGGTTGGTTGGATGTTTTACCACTTGGGAAGGTATACCCTACACTGTTGTACACTACCTTACAGAGAATCAGCTATATAGCTTTTTTCATCAAAAATGTGAGAGGGCTCTTAATAATCAGTAAAAAGTTTGCTCGTGTACACGCACAGGCAAAGGCTACAAATAATCGCGTGGACTCGAGTAGTCGCAATTACTCGAAATCCCTTCGTCCCTATTTTCTCCGCCAAAGAGACTTAAAGATCAATTATTGCACATTTATGACGCTTTGACGTATTATGTAGCTCGTTGGACACTGTCTTTACGAATTTGCTTTTTTCAGGACGGTCAGCCGAACTCCGGCCAGCAAAATGCACAGGGATGGAACCAGTGGGCCAGCGGTTGGGGCGGCTGGGGCAACTGGAACCAAAACCAGGGTAATTATAGTTTAATAATCATTTTAAGGTTCTGTACCCAAAGGGTGTTAACGGGACCCTAATACTAAGCCTATGCTGTCTGTCTGTCCTACCTTAACTGCTGGGACACAGGCATTCTCTCAGAGAGAGAGAGAGAGGATGAACCCTAATCCACCATGCTGGCCCAGAAACGTGTTGGACAGAGAAGAGAAGTTATCAAAGGATTTTTCTATAAAATGATAATGGGTATTCTACGATAGCTATAATCTTGGTGTCTTAAAATAAAGTGTGTGCCTAAGACATAATATGACAGAAATGAAAACTTCTCTAAACTAAGAGATAGTCTACCTTGATGACTATATCACTCGCTCCCTTAGTCGACTTTACCTGAACGAGTATCTGAGCGTGACGGTCACCCGAGATCAGTGCTTTTCCCCATCCCGAAAAGTGCCTAACGTGCCTAACTGAAAGAAGTTTTCACTTCAACAATAAAAGTTAAACGGCCATTACATAAAAATGTGGCTTACGAGTCGTCAATTCATTTATAGTTTTACTAACCAACACTCGTCATTCCAGCCGGATGGGGCAACTGGGGTAACTGGGGCAACTGGAACCAGGGCCAGAACGCAACGGGCAACCAGCCACCAGCAGCATCGGGCAAGGCGGGCCAGAATCAACAACAACCGGCACAGGGGCAGGCGGCGCAACAACAGTGGCCCGCCAACTACACCGCGCAGCAGTGGTACCAGTGGCAGCAGTGGCAGCAACAGCAGCAGCAACAGGGCTGGCCCGGGGTAAGTATATCGCCTCGCCTTATCAACAGTCAACAGACAGCCTTCTATGTAGATTGTAGAGGGTGCATGGAGCTCGAAGAAACGGCCTTGCATTTGCTGCTAGAGTACAACGAAATAATATCACCGGGTCACCGAGGACGCTCAGGGAAGCCTGCACCGGCGTCAACATGCTGCTGGCCTTCCTGAAGGAGACCGGGTGGTTGAACCAGCTGCAGCCGGTTCATGCAAAAAGGGCCTATGGATGGCCTAGTTGCGTCCGCACCACAACCTAACAACGTAACGTAACATAAGGGAGAGGAGGCCTATAAGCCGTAGGTTGATACAGATTGATGGTGAAGATTATATACAATACATTTAGTAACCGGTATTCCAGCCTTAGCTCTAAGGACTTGTACACCAGAGTTTGCCTATTCCATCTATCTCGGAACTGGTCACTAGCCGACATCCTAGAAGCTTGCTAACACGAAAGACCAGCGCTGGTTAACAGCCGGCATTATGCTGAGTTAGGGCCGATTTGTGACCTGTAAGGTCTTGTACTTGTGTCTATAAGCAATTTTTTTTAAATCTGATTTGTTGTCTCTCTTTTCTTTCTTTCTTTCTTACATGTGCTGATGATGACAAAGATAATATATAATACATATAGTAACTGGTATTCCAGCCTTAGCTATGTGGATTTGTACTCTGTTGGCCCAGCCACTCCTCTTCATCTATATCAGAACTGGTCAAGCTGAAATTCTGGAAGCTTGCTAGCGTGCAACATGTGCCTAAAATTATTATAACAAAAAAAATAAAAAAATATTAGTGTCGACCCTACCAACTACAGGCCAATCTCAGTCCTGTCAATACTTCGCAAGACTATGGAACGTGTCCTTATCAAACGGGTTCTTAGCATACTTGGAACCTTCCTAAAAAAGTTCCACCTTCACTGGTCACCTAGGAAGGTGCATTGTTGATTTTGCTGAAACCGCTCTCCTGAGGATCTTGTGAACACCACTCACCTCTGAAGCTAATTTTTGTTCTTCAGTGATGCAACTTCATCATTGCTTTTATCCTTACGGCAAAAGCAAGAATATCTTCTGTAAAACCTGTAAGCGTAGCTAGTTCACCAATAATCTACGTTTTGCTAGTCTCCATTGCCTGGAACACTGACCATCATAATTGGTGCTTGTAGTATATGTAAACTTTCCTTTTCCAGTACGGACAGCAAGGTCAAGGGCAGCAACCGACTGCGGCGGAGGCACAACAGGCATGGGCACAATATTATCAGGTAATTTGAAGAATAGAAGCATTACTGGGCATCCTATGCAGAGGCCATGGTCCACTGGTCTCCGCTGTAGAACACCTCATCAGTTATCAGTTCTGCGACAGATATGACCGGCCCACTGCCACTTCAGGTTGCTTATATGCTGACCTATGTCAGTGACTAGTTCTCTGCCGACTTACTTCATTCCGGATATGAAGCCTTTTTTTAAAACACTGTTTTAAACTATCACGGTTGTTCACTAAAGTTATATGATTATTTACGGGATATTTACCGGGATATTTTTCGGGAGCTCATTCCACAACCTTACCACGGTAAATATCCCGTAAATAATCATATAACCCATTTTTAATATTTAATAATAAAATGCGTTTGGCTGCCATCTCACCTGATGTTAAGCGATGATGCGGTCTACGATGAAGCACGCTTGCCGGGAAGAAACCGATTCAAGACACCCTGATTGTACCTATTGGGGAACACTCATTTAGGAAGCGCTTTCCACAGACTAGCAGCTCGCACAATAAAAGTGGAATCAAAGCTCTTCGTACGGGTTTTCGGAATATCAACCATAAAGTGGTATTGATTTTTCGTGCCCACTCTGGGCAGTCCGATAGAAAAATGGGCAAGAGCGAATTAGATCATTTCTTTTTTTCCCTTTCATTTAGAGAAATGACGAGCATAGCTCTTCATAGCGCGCTGAACGACCTTAAACTTATGGACTGCACCAACTGTAAGTGTCCAAGTCGTTCCGTGGACCTCAATATACATACTTTAAAATATGTTTGTCTCAGACTCAACTTTTGTGAACAGAACTACGGCGCGAACGCGGGCGGTAACGCGGCGGGTGCGGTCACTGGCGGAGACAAGAAATGATCCGAGGCTCCGCCCCGACGCAAGCGCAACTAGCAATATACGCGGAACCACCCACGCGGCGACACGGTTACATCTCATCACCTATAAACTTGGACTGGTTTCTTATCATAAAGGAAATGGGGCCGATGAGTTCTGCACTGACATTCCTCTGCACTGACGTCTCACTTCATCGTTTCAGCCGTAGGACGTCCACTGCTGGACATAGGCCTCCCCCAACGATCTCCAAAAGGGCCGGAGAGAAGCGGCCTGCATCCAGCATTTCCCTGCGATGTCTCACTTAGACAGGTTTAAACTCTATTACAATTAGTAGTTTGCCCCAGACCCATAAATCATTGAAACTTCTCAATCGATTTTGCCCATATTCGAACTTAAAAATTGTATTGAAATTAACTACTTGCCTACAATGTTTCAAAAGTGGCCATAAAAATACTTGAATAAGGTCACCGAATAAAATTATACAATTTCCAAATATTGATTCCGTCTGATCTAATTTTGAATACAAAAATCGGGAATGGGGGGGGGTGTTATGTGAACTGTATACTTTTTACAAAAAAAAAAAAATATGTTAAAGTGTCCGCGTGATGCGTTTGAGCTAGTTTCTGGGACAAAACGTCTGTGGCTATTTATCTCGTGGTAATTCTTAAGATATTTCTGTCATAAAATTTTAGTTAGTAAGTTCGATAGTCTTTAGTATACACGTGTGTCGTGGTTGACCTAAACACCAATGTAAATTTTTTAGAGTATAAATTAAATAAGTTAGTAATATAATATTTTTTTGTTTAGTTCCTAAGTGGAATGCCTTGGTTTATTTTTGATGGTATTATCAATCAATTTACGAATCTAATAACCACACTATGACGGTTTTTTAATCAAACTGATTAATATTATGTGCAATACATATTATTTTCATTTTAGTCAGTTTTTGGCTTGTAACAAGCTTTTATAATCTTGTCGCTTGTCACATTCTTGTCACTTGTAACAACTTGGTATAATCTTGTCGCTTGTCACTTGTAACAACCTTGTATAATCTTGTCTCGAACAGTGAACTTCACGTTGTATAAAGTTACTAAGTTTAGGTTTTAATTAAGACAGTTTTCTGTTTTATCCCTCCTATTACAATAGTATTAGATGGCGAACCATAGCCTTATTATTACACAACTTGAAAAACATTTAAAAAAAATACATAAAAAATGAGCTTAAGTTTTTTTTTGACTCAATAATTATTTTCTTTTATTGTATGTCCTTAATTATGTGAAACTACTTGGCTAACAAAATAAATCAAAAAATCGTATGCTTTTCGTTTTTGGCCGGGTCAGTGTTGTGTGTAAATTAGGCATTGCGTTAACACCTTGAGAGCGTATGCCTCGTGCGTTCACTATCAAGCACCCGCGTTTTAACATATCTGAAGATATGAATGTCGTCATCATTTCAGCCATAGGACGTCCACTGCTGGACATAGGCCTCCTCCATCGATCTCCAAAAGGGCCGGTTGGAAGCGGCCTGCATCCAGCGTTTCCCTGCGGTCTCTTTTAGGTCTGTCCATCTTGTGTGGCGTCCTACGCTGCGCTTACCGGTCCGTGGTCTCTATTCCAGAACCTTTCTGCCCCATCGGCTATCTATTCTGCGTGATATGTGCCTTGCCCACTGCCTTCAACTTGCTAATCCGGTGGGTACTGAATGTATGACGAATCTAAGAAAAAAGGCCTACTGAATAATATGAATTCAAACGCAGGGTGAATAGTGTAATAATAGTGAAATAGTCTTCAAAGGTAGGCAACGCACTGACAATGTCCCGGATATTGTAGGTGTCCATAGGCAGCGGTGACAACTTACCATCACGTGGCCCGTAGCTTGTTTGCTAATTATTGTATTAAAAAAAAACACATTTCATAAGTTTATCAAAAATTTAGTTTTGGGTCAAACAAGTTTTTTACATACATAAAAATCGATTTAATTTCTCCGTTTTTATTTAAGTAACAAAACTTGTTTGGACAAATATGAAATTTTTGTTGAACATTCGCAATGTTTCTGTACGCCTTATTTTCTTACATTTTTCGTAAGTACATTCAGACGTTGAATATTTTCAGAAATGTTGAAATGCGCGAGCTAAATAGCGATTGCACAAGGCTTAAGTCCTTAAAATCAGAGCTTTGCCGTAGCATTTATGTAGGTACCGAATATGGTTTATTGGTGTGGTAATTTTATGTTGGATGAATCTTAGTTAAACACTGTTTTAACCTAGATGTAGCTTTTTTTACACCTACTTATGATTACATATACAGGATTATGCATATATACTACTAAGCCGAAAGGAGGTCATTGTACTCATCATTATGAACAACTTTAACTATGGGACCAACACTGAAATCGCGAAAAAAATATCAGATGTTCTATAGAAAACGGTCATTTCCAATTGACAAAGCGTATGGAGCAGCTGATTTTTTTCCGCGATTTTAGCGTTCGTCCCATAGTAAAAGTTGTTCATAATGATGAGCACAATGACCTCCTTTCGGCTTAGTAGTTTATATGCATATCCCTGTATGAATAATCTAGGTGTAAAAAAGCTACATCTAGGTCGCTTGCATAGTGATTCTTATCTCTCAAAACTTTTATGTAACTCTTTCACTGATACGAATATTACCCTTTAGAAAACTTAAGTACATTTGAAGTATGATCCTCTGTATAAAGGTTGACTTAAATGGTGGTAGTAATAAACAAATTCTTTAGAATAAAAGGGACTATAATTTATTCCGGACTTTTTTTTTATTTGGTGGTAAGCATGTATATTTTAACCCTATGTGGCCATTTTTCATACAACAAAAAGTTTTAAAAGCTCGAAAATGTTTAAACGACTATGTCATAGGCAATTACATCATTGCCTGCCATATCCTTGTATTTCTATTACAATAAAAGTCGCCTGGTTTGTAAATTAAAATTAGCAGCAAAATTATCATACAACTTATACCAACTGATTGTGTTAGAAATCAATTGCAATCTCAATCTCTGCAGCGATTACGATTGACAGTTAACATAACCAGGCTGCTAGTTTCGTCAATTTTTACTATGTCCCTTGGATTTAACTAAATTAGTTTTAAGTCTTATTTTGAAGTAAAATATTTTTGATTATTATCTAGGAGTAGGTTAACTATAATAATGGGTCTTAAAGCTAAGTGTTTGACTATGTAGTACCATGAACGAATGTCGGCTCAGTTTGTATACAAACGGCAATTTGTGCGTATAAATGCTAATTAAATGAAATAAATGTAATTAATTTGAAGCTTTGTATTTTTTTTTCGCCAAAGAACCAGAGTCACCGGCATAGCTGTTAAAATTTGCAAGTTGAAGTGGCAATGGGCAGGCCACATCGCTCGAAGAACCGATAACCGATGGGGAAGAAAGGTTGAGTGGAGACCACGAACCGGAAGACGCAGCGTAGGTAGGCCTCCCACTAGATGGATCGACGACACAGTGAGATTCGCTGACATCCAGTGGATGCAAAAGGCAGGCTGTCGTTCAGTGTGGAGGTTAAAGGGGGATGCCTATGTTCAGCAGTGGATGTCTTCTGGCTGATGATGATGATGATGTTTTTTTTCCTTCCAACCTATTTTTACAAGCTTTTATTTTAACTTGCCCTGTTGTTCGTATTGTGTGAGATAAATCTTACAACTGAATTTTAGATCAGTTATCCTCAACCGATTGAGCTGAAATTTGGCATACATATGTAAGTTAGGTGACAATGCAATGTTATGGTACCATCGAGCTGGTCTGATGATGAAGAATTTAAGACAAAAGGTGGCCATAAGAACTTAACGAAACGACGTAACCCCGTCGAGTTTGGGTTCGTTGGGTTGTCTTTCCAACTCAAGCACTGGTCCTAAATGATAAATTCAATATGGAGGACAAAATGTTATTTATTATCATGATATGGGTGTCAAATGAAACCGTTAACTGAGACGAATACGTAAAATCATGTTTTAAATAAAAAATATCAAGAGATTGTAGAGAGAGCAGAGCGAGCTTTGATTACAGTTATTGGGATTTATTGAGCGTTGACGACCGAGCTTTAGCATGCGCTTTACAATCAGTCGGCACCTGCAGTGCAAGTACCGTTCTTTATCGATCGTCAAATTAGTTAAAATGCCATAGAATCGATCATAGCTAGTATTGATCAAATGGCATTTTATCGAATTTGACGACCACAACTGTCAAATTCGACCATCGATAAAGAACGGTACTTGTACTGCTGGTTCGATCCTCCGGGCGTTTCCTCGTGGCCTTACTGGGTTGCCAATCTAGCTCCGCCACCATTGCATTAATAACGTTTACACAAATAAATAATGTGCAGATTCGATGCCATCGCTCAAAAACGGTGTAGGAAAGCGGTCCAAGAACCTCAAAACTTCAAAATTATTCGCATTATTGAGTTCTTACCCACCGTCCACCTACTGAGATCACCTGGGTGTACAGTGGAAAGTTTTTTTTTATAACGGCTCACCTCTCAGATAAAACTTGAATGCCCTTAACTTTATAGTGGTGACGGTACACCTCATTATAGGTACGTTTCACAAATGGCAGGAAATACAAATTTCACGCAGTTTTCTTGTCCTTGTAGCTAGGCCGGGTAATTATTTTAAACGATCATGATGTTTGCGCAAATTTATTACAAAATTATGTAAAGTTATTTATCTGTAATGCACATTATTACTTATATTTGTCAATAAACTAATTTTTGCTGTTTCAAACGTTTTATTGACAAATGTAAGTAATATGGTACGTTAGTAATAAATAGCTGTACATGATAATGTAAAGAACAACGAACGCTATGCGCAAACACTGTGTTATTTTACAATAACTACCCAGCCTAGCTACAAGAACAAAAAGCTGTTTGAAATATGAGTTTCCCGCTTTAGGTGAAACCACCTTAAAAGAAAATAAATAAAAATTTAGGAAAAACATATTTTTTTAAGTTAACAATATGTCTATTATATGTTTATTTGTGTATTATGATAATATATATAAAAGGCCTACTTTACAAAAAAATAAAACTTATTAGCTACTGATTATAAATATAAGTACATAAATTAAAGAATAAAACTCACATTGAAAACTTTTTACAGTTTATTCTTTCAAAAACTCATGTATTGCCATCAACTTGACCATTGACAATATTTGGGAACAATACCGCTATCCAACGAGCGAATATCAGTACCATTGAATACATTTTAACAGTTTATATATTTTAATTATTTCTAATTACTTAGATACATTGTCTTTTAGTTACATATTTAAATAGATTTTACTCCTCGGAACATCGAAATTTATAATTTAAAAAAAACGTACAAATCAATTACATTGCAAATAAGTAAATACACAAAAAATGTAAGTAAAGCCTTAAAAAGGCTATGAAATTAATTTAACACATCCGTTTAAATACGTAAATGCAAACCTTATACATCCTAAACCTTACTCTGGTAAATAATGTTTTAAAAATACAATAAAATATGCAGAACGCGCTAATTCTGGTATGAACCAGTCATTCATCAAACCAGTCATTTAGTCACACGACATTTCTTTATAATGGCAACATTTTTGTCTATGGTTAATGTCAAAAAACAAACCAAGTGTCAAACTGACGTTCAATGTTATCCAAAGAGTTTTTAAATGAGATTTTCCCACCGTTTTTACACAAAATACACTGGTTTGACGTTGAATCGAAATATCAGAAATTAATGTGAATTTGTGATGAACAAAATTTAACGTTTTATGATGAATATAAAAAACTGGTTGAACTGTACCGAATCTGGGTCTGTTTTCTGGCACACGTGAGATTGTATGCGACGTTCACGCACGATTAGGATTAAGGGTCTTTCTCTCTCATCTCATGTTTCAAGAAAGCCGCTTAAGGTGGATGGGCAGTGTACTCCGAAGACCGGCGAAGTACGTCTGCAACCAGAACCTGGAACAAGGCCTCGTGACCGATTGCGAAAGCTTGACATGGCCTGCGATGTCTATTTAATTTCTGTTTTAATTATGTCTATTTATGTACATAATATACACTACGCACTACGTAACATTGTTCGATGCATCCCACGTAAGTTACGATTTACAATTTATAATGCTTTAGTGAAACCGCATCTATTATACTTGATCGAAATCTGGGGATGTGCTGCAAAAACAAGCTTAAATAAACTACAAAGATTACAAAACAAAATAATTAAAATGCTCTTTAACTATCACTATCTAACACCAACTAAAAAAATATACGATGAAACAAAAATAATGAACATCAAAAAATTATATAAATATAATATTTGCATTTTTATTCGAAAATCTTTAAATAAAAACATCCACACTAACTTAACATTCACCAAACGCAAAAATGTTGTCGACCGCCGAACTCGGCGAGCTAGCTTCCTTGTCATACCAAAGCATCGAACAAATTACGGCAAAACAATGCTTACTATTGAAGGAGCGCGACTTTTCAACCAACTACCCCCACATATAAAAAATGTAAACTCATTTCACGCATTTAAAAAACAATTGGCTCAACACATTATCTCAGATAATTCACTATAATAACAAATGCGTGAAGTGGGTACTTCACAAATTATTATGTATTGTGTGTATTAGTTGTTACTATTTATTTAGCGTTTAAGTATTTATAGTTTCTTTTTTCAATTTCTTAGTGCATGCGACGACGGACACTATTATTATTTAAGTTAAACATGTTATCACTTAAGTGACAAACAATTGTCTTTGTGGTAATAAATTTCTTTAAACCTATATACATTTTATTAACAATAAAATCAAAGTCATCTCAAAATGATTTAAAAATTAAATTTTTGGAGAGTCTAAAACAGTTGAGATTAGCAACATCAGTTCATTCAGTTGCATAACTGTAGAGCGCCGCGTCTACAGACTTCTTTCCGTGAGACGGACTATAAATTTACTTGCGGCACGTCGTCCATTTTTGCATAACTGTCAAACGATACTTTAGCTGTCAAAAACAATAAACAAAAGTCGCCATTTTGAGCAAACTCACATCACGTGACCTTATGTCTTATTATGGATGATTCAGATCGCGATCGCGTGCCATCTCACTTACGCACGTGGAGCGCGTGAATAGATGCGAACAAGACGGCATGCAATCTCGATCACGATCAAACTTCTATAATAAGGCCGATTGTTTCATATCCACTACCATGGAGAATCCTTGGTGTGCCATAACACAGACCGGTATTTACAATGTTGACTTTAGTATGGTACAGGGAATGCTTTCTCAAGTCTTCATGAAAGTTAAAAATATTGTCATGTAGGCGTGAGAGCTATTTGTTAGTATAAAAGTTTACAAAATGTAAGCAAACGTTGTTGACTTAAAAATCTAATAAAATGATCATAAAATAAGAAATAATGTAAGACACAAGTGATGAAATCGCCATTCTACCTCCACACATTTGGAATTTAGGTGGCAACACAGCGTCAAATCTTTATACACTTTGACTTGCCAAAACTTGAAACCTCTTTTTCGCAAGTTTATAAACGGGTAAATGTGATTGTATTTTTTTAATATTTAAGTTTAATATAATGAAACCTGTTTTGTCCTATTTTTTAATTTTACTTGTTTCACATAATCAAAGATTTACTGTAAAAGGCTTAAGTAAATATTTTTTCGCTTTTTTCCAAATTTTTTTTGATTTTCAGTTGGCCTTATTAATTTAAAACTAGTGAGATATGGAAATACAACATAAAGAGGTATAAATTATTTTTAATTAGTTGTTGATTGGTCAAAAATGTGTAAAAATTTGTCGCTCAGTGAATCCTTTCCGATCAAAGCTATTTTTTTTAGATATAATCAATAAACACAAGTATGGCAATGTCTTTGGTTCGACTCTTCCAAAATGATTTCATAGTAATTGCTTTTTGTATAAAACGGAATTTCTTGCGAGTTAACTCCTTACTCTATGTATTAATTGTAAAAACGTCATAACCTAGGAACCTTCATGGAACTACCCTGCAAGTTAACTTTTTACTCGATTTCAAAGAAGTTGGTCGAATCGATCTGTATTTTTTGCGTATATACCTACGTATTATTCCGACATTTAATTTTGTAAACCGATTACGTACTTCTTTTTAAATATTGTGAAAGTTACTGCCGCGGTGGAGGCATTTGATGGTCGAATGCTCAGAAAAATAAATAAATGGAGTGTTATACTTACAGTTTCCCTTTAGCACTTACTAAATTGGTCGTTTGATTACATTTGGAGCATACTGTTTGCGGTTGTGTGCCGCTCAATATTGAAGTGTGCATTTGTAGAACAAGTAAGAATATGTCAGTGTGTGCAATATGTGTTTGACTTTCCCCTTCAAATTTTGGCAGACTTATCGGTATTAGCTCGAGTTTTGCAAATCCAAACTATATATTATCAAAGTGTTATCAGACGCTGACTTTGCATATTAAGGCGAAAGTACACTAAAGTGGCGCCCTCGTTTAAAACACAGGTTACCGAGAAGGTAATGAAGTATTTTTAAATAATATTTTTAGTAACTACCCGCAGGTTCTCGTGACGGTAATGAAGTATTTTTAAATATTATTTTTAGTAACTACCCACAGGTTCTCGAGATGGTAATGAATTATTTTAGAAAAAAATTTTTGTTGTCGGTTTTTTGATAGTATTTTTTGTGTGTTGTGTCTTTGTATGTGTACTATTTTTAGTACTAAAATAGTTCAAAAAATACTTCATTACTTTCTGGAGAACCTGTGTGTAAATTTTTTATTTACTTATCTTTTAGTATACTAGTTTTTTTTTTTAATGAGGGCGCCACTTTGGCTTACGTTTCGCTTTAATCCTATATCACAACAAAATTGAAGGAATTCAGAGCACGGGTTGTCTCGCAGGATAGTCCCATGCCTTGAAACACTGAGGTGTAAAGTGGCACATAAAGTAGGTTAAACATACACAATATGATTTTTATGAAATAATTTAGAACCCATTTCTCGTACTTCCTAAGTTTTAAGTCACTTTACGGAAGGAATTGCAAGATTCTTCTCAGAAGTTCTCGAATGAGGATAATGGGTTTACGAGGCATATTTCAAGTAGATCTATACAAAATTGAAAATTGGCTTCAATTCTGTTGTACCAACTACACCAAAAAAACTTCGGTAATCTGACCTCATTTTAATATACAGGGTTATTTTAATTTACCAAAAGGTCTATATATTCATATAAATACGTAACAACTTTAGTTTCATGACTCAATTATGGGGATGCTTGTATTACAAAAAAAAACTTATATTTTTTATATCTACGCTAAATCTTTAGCTTCGCTTGGTCGCATTCCTTCACGTTAGTTAGAGGATTTTGTAAAAAGTTTCTACTTTTTTTTTACCACCCAAATTAAAAAATATTTAAACATGGCTTTATATGTGAAGGAATGCGCCCAGGCGAAGCTAAAGAATCGACTCTTGCACCTACAAAATACAAAACTAACAAAATCATCCAAACTTTAACTTTTATGAGTCATGAAAAAAATTTGCTAAGTATGTATGTATGATAGATAGAAACTATTGTGTATAGCAGCAATAAAAATTACAAACAGATAGAAAATACGTACGAGCTAGTGCCACAAGTGGCGGTCTTATCGCTAAAAGCGATCTCTTCCAGGCAACTATTACAGTATGATGTGAGGAAGCTGCATGCGAGAGAATTTTGGTAAATTAAAAATAGCCCTGTATAAGAAAAGTAACATTTTAGAGATATCAAAGAGCGTTGTCTATTAGAGGCCCAGCAAATAACTAATTCAGAAGAAAACCACCAAATTGATAGTATTTTTCCACGACCGGTCAAAACATCCCTACAAGTTTTTTAGTTTATTAGAAAATGGTACCTCAGAATCTTCGCAACTCTTATTATTTTCTATATGAAATATGCCGTCTTCGTTTGGCGCATTGTCAAGTGGCTTGTTATTAAGTTAATCTTATAATGTACTACTAAAATATAACATGCTGACACTAAGGCTCGACGCAGACTTCAGAGTAGGCTTCGCGGCGTAAAAGCGGCCGGGGAAAGTTAACTCGGTTCAATTTGTATCTTATAATAAGTTATGAACAGGCTTGCGTTCAGTAGATACGTGCGAGCGCGTACAGAGTGCAATTTTACCCTTAATAAAATCAGTGTGAAAGCACAAATCAGTGTTACTTTCGTAATTTTTTCTATCGAGCGAAATGTACTTAAGGTGGTATGTTTCACCTATGGCGGGAAGTCAAATTTCAAACAGTTTTCTCGTCCTTGTACCTAGGCCAGGTAATTATTGTAAACATCATAATATTTTCGCAAATTGATTATTATTCTTTACAAAATCATGTAAAGCTATTTATCTTTAATGCACATTATTACTGACATTTGTCAATATATGATTTTTTGTTGTTTCAAATGGTTTATTGACAAATGTAAGTAATATGGTGCTTTACTGTTAAATAGCTGTACATGATAATGTAAAGAACAATTAACGATATGCGCAAACACCGTGTCATTTTAAAATAATTACCCGGCCTAGCTACAAGGACAAAAAAAACTGTTTGAAAATTGAATTTCCCGCCATAGGTGAAACGTACCACCTTAAAGTGGGAAAAGAGGGCCTTAAAGCTACGGTAAACGGTACGGTAGTTTACTTATCTACGGCCACTTGTACGTTGTGTTGCGACTTTGTTTCGACTCTCAGACAGCGTTTCGCCTAAGAAGGAAATTAGAGTGTATCTAATAGGGAATATATTATCAACTACATTTAACAATTCCAAATGTTTATAATTTTAATTTATAATATTAAACCAATGGCACTTAGGATCGCAGTTTGGTTTTAATATGAAAATATTTATAATTATAACTAATTGAAGAGAAACAATACACTATTTCCTAATTTTTTTAATGCCATAGGTGACAAACAAAGATAATTTATATCGTCATTGGTGGCAAACAAGCTAACGAACCGCCTGATGGTAAGAGACAACCGTCGCCTATGGATACCTGCAACAACAGGGGCATCACAGATACGTTGGCGACCCTTAAGGACTCTAGTAACACCCCTTTGGCTGTATTTGCTTTGCCAGCTGAAAAATACAGTTTCAACATCACACAAATATTTAAAAATGCGAAAGTGTTTATCTCTTTCACAAAAATGGCCTCTGTTCACTTAAGGTGGTACGTTTCACTTATGGCGGGAAATACAAGGCCTAGCTACAAGGACAAAAAAAAACTGTTTGAAATTTGAATTTTCCGCCATAGGGAAACGTACCACCTTAAATGTAGCGCATGACAGCCAAATTTCTGTCTCTTTCTTAATCATTTCAACGAGAGGAAAAGAGAGGGCGTAACAAACTTAATGATGAACCTATTATGATTGACAGGCGAGGCGTTTGACTACATCTCACTTAATGTGATGTAACGGTGTGTTAAAAGATTGTAAACACGCCTTTGAATGAATTTAGTAGACAAAATAAAACCCAAATTATCAATAAATCTTTGGACGCGTTCCGAACCTTTTGGGTATTCTTTAGCGCTGTTGGCGTAATTCGGAACGTACCCTTTGTGGACGAGTACTGTAAATTTCGTTCCGTATTTAATACATATTCAGCGAAATATATAAATATACGGACGGACTACTAGCCTACGTTTAGGTACACAAGACATATAGACAGACACAAATTCATTCTTCAGAGGGGAAACGTAAAAATCTCGTCAGATTTTGTTGTAACAATTAGATGACCTGTAAACTTTTGGACGCGTCCCGAACAACCCTGCACCCGTCAGTCGCGTCCGTCAGCCGCGGCTTACGGACGCGTCCGATAATTTTATGCAGCTAAAGTCTATAGAAATGATATCGCTTTTGATTAGTCGCAGAAAATGAACACAAAGTGGGAAACATTCATTTCATTCGTTCAAAGACGAACATTCATTCGTTCGTTCAGCGATGAGCTGACTTTACCAGGGGGGTTAGACAAGACCCACTTTCTGTTAGCGTTAAAGCCTGCGGAAAGATGAAATTGTATAAAAATTACATTGACAATGACATTAGCTTGAGAGATGTTATCTCAAGCTAATGTCATTTTAATACCATTTCATCTTTCAGGCATTTGCAGGCGTTAACGCTAACAGAGAGTGGGTCTTGTTTAACCCCTCAGTTCTTATTTGCTAAACACCCTGGGGCTAAATATTTTCATACCGACGATAATGTAAAATACATAATACCAAACCCGCCAGTAAAAACAACTTTTATCCAATAAAAAAATCAACAATTCGAGAGAACCCTACGTTAGTTATAATATATTTATAGTTCATGAAAGGTACATAACGTAATTATACAATATTTTAGTAAGGTCAAGGGGTTTTCTTGGACTTAAATTAGGTAATTCATATAAGACAGGGCCACTTTTGAATTTGAAATACTTATATATAATAGAAATTAGGGGTAATTTCAATGTTTTTGGCAATTGTTTTCAGATTTGTTTATGCCGAATAAATGCTATTGGCGTCGATACTGTCTTACCGCTTACTAAACCAGTCTGACAGTTATCTGCGTCTCTTTTCCTTTCAATATGTGAGAGAGGGATGGCGACAATAGGGTATTTCACTGATTTTACGAAAACATCTTATTTTTTTTATTATATTAAAATAAAGCAATCTTGTTTTAAACTATCACGGTTGTTCACTAAAGTTATATGATTATTTACGGGATATTTACCGGGATATTTTTCGGGAGCTCATTCCACAACCTTACCACGGTAAATATCCCATATATAATCATATAACTATAGTGAACAACCTTGTGATACCTTGACTCATAATTTTCAGTATTGGTGTTTTAAATGGCGGATCAAAATTCAAATTATTATACTCCCGCGTAAACGTTCCCTTTGGAATTTATGGGGCCACGTGACATTAGTGACGTCACACATAAGCAAACGAGTTCTTTTTGCCATACAATTGTTGCCTCTATTTACTGTTGTGTGACGTCATAAGGACATTCGACCTACAATGAGTGTTTGCAGTCAAGTCACGTGATCAATGAAAATCATATTTTTATTTTGTATTGAAAATCGGTACTTTATTTTTTAGTTTTAGTATATATTTTTTATAATAATCTTATAGTAAAACCAGTATAAATTATATATTTAGTTCAGTCAAATACCCTACTTCAGAGTTGTAAAATTTATAAACTATCACGATTATTCGCCACAGTATTTTTTTTTACGGGATTAGATTATTAACGGGATATTTACCGTGATCAAGTTATGGATGGAGGCTCCCGATATTTACCACAACCTTATCACGGTAAATATCCCGTTAAGGCGAAAGGTAAGCAAAATTTTAATCTTGCATTGTTTTAATTATAAATCGTCATTACTTATAAACGTTACTTAAAAGTTAAGCAATGCTTAAAATTCCTGTCAACTTCCCGTTGACGGAAAATGTCACAGGTGAAAACAAGACAGAGCAATTTTAAGCATTGCTTAACTTAAGTAACGTTTATAAGTAAGGCCGTAAGTGTCTAAACAAAGTGACCCTGCCTCCCCGCAATTCGACAACGCGCCAAACAGTTTAGTTAAAGTTTATTTAGATCTAGTGTAGGCGTTACCACAACACGACTCGTATTAGCTGCTACGGCGCAGTATCTCTTCTGTGGACAAACAAAAACACCATCACTACATAGTATAAAACAAAGTCGCTGTCTGTCCGTCCCTATGTATGCTTAAATCTTTAAAACTACGCAACGGATTTTAAAGCGGTTTTTTTAATAGATAGAGTGATTCAAGATGAAGGTTTATATGTATAACTAGCGACCCGCCCCGGCTTCGCACGTAAATTACACCCTTGGGAAGCCGGGCGGGCGAGTCGCTAGTTCAATATATTTTAATAAACACGGTTAATGGCAAGAGTGGTGGTGGTAATGGAAATGTGGTGATGGTGACCATGATGGTGGGGGGAGTGTCAACTTATTAAAAAACACGCTTTTACCAAAATTGTACTATAACCCCCCAAATGCGTTAAGCACCGCACGTCCGCGTAAGCGAAAAGTGCTTCGACGCGCGTATTGGGTGTTGTTTGTGCGTGCGCGTGTTGTGTGTTTATACACAATACCAATAGTATGTAATACTTAAGCACGTATTTTATACTTTTTTTTATTATCTGAAAAGTAGGTGAAATTCCCGCATCGAGTTAATACCTATAGACTCACAAACGTGCAAAAAATGTCCGAACAAAAACTCTCTGCACTCTAATTGCGCCGACTTTTTGGTTAGTTACAAGGTAACCGCGATCCAACTACAACGCCGCGCGATGCCAGTGCTATAATGACATAGCGGACAAGTGAACACTATGCAAGCGACATAACGTCTAAATTGGAGTAAATGTGGCAGTGCGAACTAGATAATTGATGTGTAGGTATGTACAACGACGATCGGGCACTGTCAGACTGTTTTCACTTAGAGATTGTGACTCTGTAGGTATTATATCTCGATGCTTTAAGGCCCTCGACCTTTGCTAAAGCAATTAGTGACCAATTTTTTGCTTAAGGTTGGAAAACTAGGAGATGATTCCTGTATATATGTAGAACGTCCCATAAAGTGGGGTTTTACTGCTTTACTAGTGCTAGTAGGGGGAAATGACCAATAGACCCCAAGCGGGATGTCAGTCCCCTTATCGCCCCCATCTCGAATAAGTAGTCGGTTTTTATGTTACGTAAAATATTTTATTTGTTTAAACTGACGTATTGAACACCGAAATTGCATTATTTTTTAGTTATAAATGGGCTTGCGCTTGACCCCACCTCGCGTCAGCTGATGTGAAGCGATGATGCGGTCTATGATAGAGCACACTTGCCTAGAAGAAACAAATTCACTCGCGATTTGAAGACACATAGATTGTACCTACCGAGGAACATCGATCAGCAGTTCACACAATAAAAGCACTTTGTACGAATTTTCTGAATATTAACCATGACACGGTGTCGCCTTTTCGTGCCCTCCCTGGCCGCACGATATAAAAATGGGTAGGAGGGAATTAGATCAGAAAGATCCAATGTCCACTCCCCGAAATGTATGCCGTAAAAACCGATAGACTCGCAAGTTTGTGTTGATGCTCAAGACTATGAAGATTAGCTGAACTAGGGATTCATTCTTGGCATGTTTCTTGATGGAATGTTACGCCCCAAGCTGGTACTTGGCTGGTCCACCCTATAGGTGCGAGCAGTCCTGCATACACGACCCGAACTTGTGCTTGGTGATTGGAAGCAACTGTTCCGACGTGAAATACAGTCGCACCTTCAAGAGGATACCTAGCTTATTGGCAGCCTATCGAGAGGATACTCAGCTTATTAGCAGCCTATCGAGAGGATACCCAGCTTATTAGCAGCCTATCGAGAGGATATCCAGCTTATTAGTAGCCTATCGAGAGGATATCCAGCTTATTAGCAGCCTATCGAGAGGATATCCAGCTTATCGAGAGGATATCCAGCTTATTGGCAGCTTATCGAGAGGATATCCAGCTTATTAGCAGCCTATCGAGAGGATATCCAGCTTATTGGCAGCCTATCGATAGGATATCCAGCTTATTGGCAGCCTAGCGAGCGGATACTCAGCTTATTAGCAGCCATTACAGCTTTGCTTTCAATACAGGAGCCACAGTTGAGGGTCGACGTAAGAGAAACGCCCAAAAGCTCAAGCTGGTCAGTTATTGGAATAGACAATCCCGGAAAGTAGGAGCCAATTAGAATGGCGTCCTCTTGGCGGAAAACAGACACGCCTGGGTCTTAGCTGCATTGAACTTGACCAGGTTGGCATCGACCCAATCGGAGATTGCCTTCAGGGCAAGTTTACGTGCTCGGCCATGCTCTCTCTGCGAGACTGGGTTTGTGGTCCGCTAGTTCGTGCATTTTATATGTAGCTCTCTCTAACAGTGTAGACGACAGTCTGTATGCCTTAAGGTACCTTTAGGTATGCAAACGTTCGTTGGTGAGCAGCAGGAAGAGCGTTTCAGAGAGCACCGACTCCTGGGGGACACCGGCACTATTTGCTATTCGATCGGACGTGCAGCCATCAAGACAAGAAGACAAGAAATCCGATATCCACGCAACTAAACTATTGCACAGCGGACAAGCTGCACGAGTAAAGCTTGCTTATAACGTCATGATAATAAGGCCGTCATGCCAAACCTTGTCGAAAGCGTTCAAGATGTCAAGGGAAACATTGAGCGCTTGTGGTGTACGGAAATAGAGAAGAGAGAGAGAGAGAGACTAATCAATGTAGGCAGTGATCAATATTATAAGAGCGTTGCAAAAAGCACCGACCCCTAGGCACCGACTCTGGGTCCGGACGCACATTTGAGCCCTGGCATTGGCAGCGACCTTGCATGTGATGCAAGTAACCAGGGGGCTACGACAATCTCAAAAACATTCTTATAATAACCTTACATTGAATTTTCTCTTGCTTTCTCATTGAGTCATAAGTAAGTTATACCTAAGTCATAAGTATTTTGTTAAATAAATAAATAAATATCTGGGACATTTTTGCACACACGGTCATCTGACCCCAAACTAAGCAAAGCTTGTAATATGGCTGCCAGAAACTGATATACGTACATATATATTTTTAAATACATACTTAAATAGATATTAACACCTAGACATAGAACAAACACAAATGTTCATCACACAAATGTTTGTCCTAGATGGGAATCGAACCCACGCCCCCAAGCACAGAAGATAGGTTCACTACCAACTGAGCCACCGGGGTAGTCATTTGTAAAGTTGTTTGATTTATCAAATTTGTAAAAAGACTGCTCGATGAGTCATTTTTAACCAACTTTTGTAAGACTGCAGACTCGTGGCTGTCGTTATTCCATCCGGTAAGTGGTTATAAACCGTCGGACCCATGACGTAATTTGGAGGACTTATCGAGAGAGTGTGACACGGCTAACAGTTTGTGCTTGTTGCGGGTGAGGTACCTTACAATAGCCGAGAGAGCGAGACAAGGCATTGTAAGATTATTATAAGGTTTTTGAGGTTGTGGAAGTCCCCCTAGGAAACTTAGAATCAGTGCGTGAGCAGGACGCATATGTAGCGATATGTGCATTCTTCTCTAGCGCAGGTCAGCTGCGCCGTGTGCCAGGTGTACTGTGACCGGTGGTGTAAGGTACTCACTGTGCTATTGCGGCGTGTGCGGCGAGGAGGAGCGCGAGTGCGCCGCCAGGGACTGCTGCAGCGCCGCCGGGGTCAGCCACTCCCTACAATATATACCATACATATATAAATATACTATATATATAAAAGCGAAATTCAACTACTCACTCACTCATTAAACACGAAATCTCGAAAACTACTTGACCTACGAAGCTGAAAATTGGCAAGTAGATTCCTTATGGTCCGCTAAGAAATTGTTCTGCAACAGGATATTGCGCAGGCCGGATTAAAATTGCGCAAAGTAAAAAAAATACGAATTGAGTTTTCTTCTATGAAACATGGATCAACGCAAACCACGCGGTTTCAAGATCGTGAGAGATGATAAACAGGAATGCCAAACCAAACTGCCCGAAGGCAAACACCAAAAACTTAAAACTGCTGGGTTACATCAGATTTTGGGCCCACTTGTCTACTAACAGATAAGTCTGTAAAGACCGTTGTCTTTACAGATTTATATGTTATTAGACGCAGGTAACAGCTAGTATATGTATTTATTATTAGCCCAGTCGAATTAGGATTTGACCAGAAAAAAATTAAGTAGCAATTTTCCTTTGGAATTCGTTTGGGGGCGGGGTCACTTGCAGTCTAAATTTTGATTTGCGTGGTACACTATCCATTGCGTCATCCGCCATCATATTTTCAATTTCACACAAAAACTGGTACAAAAATTGTAGGAAATTTAATTTTAAATAACTTTTGTTAATACCATTTTTTCGTGTGAAATTGAAAACAAACGAGTTATCCAATAAACAAAAATTAACCCTTAAAATCAAGATGGCGGACGACGGAACGGATCGAGTACCATGTAAAACAAAATTTAGACTGCCAGTGACCCCCCCCCCCCCCCCCCCAAATGAATTCTGAAGTAAAATTGCTACTTATTTTTATTTCCGGGTTTGCCCCTTTTTGAGCTAATTTGACTGGGCTATATACCACGCCAGGCGCACTCCGCACTGTAGGTGTGAAGCTACAAGTAGCCGACTTGTCGGACCTGCCGCGTCCGCTGCCGTGCGATAGACAGAGATTACGGCAAGAGTGACGCGATAGACAGAGAGGAAACTTCTAGGTTAATAGCTGTAGGTAGTTAGCGCTCGCACGTCCTGAATTGCACTTTATTGTATAGTAGCAAGAGTCGCTACTTATTTAAATGATTTTGCGGAGTGAATCTTCTGTACTTGTATTAATATCTTCTGTGACTATACATTATCTAACTATTCATATCACACAGGTTTCAGAATGGTCTTATATGTTTGTTATAATTATATGAACGCTTACGTACTTGGGCAGGCAGCGCTGCAGGAAGGGCACGCAGGAGCTCACGTACGCGAGCCGGTTGACCCACGCTGGGATGTCGCGCGAACACAGCGCCTTAACAAACAAACAAACAACTGGGTCAGTACAGTAAGGGTCTCAGATTAGTAATGTAAAAATGACTGTCTCGGAGTGGCATAACGATGGAAACTCACCAAACAAAACGCTGACGTAAAGTGGTTGCAGTTGTTGTTCATTAAATGGTACCTGAAATAAATAATGAACAATAATAAAAACTTTATTTTAACAAAGTACAATGTTTTGAAGTGAGTAAATATTATTATACTGCCATTATATTGACGTATATTTGTTTTTTTATTTTAGTTAAGTTTCTTTTGTATTTTCGTTGTGTAATAAAGAGGTAGTTTTTTTTTTAAAATAAATAATAGGCTTGCGCTTGACCTTCAACTCGCCTGATGTTAAGCGATGATGCGGTCTACGGTGGAGCACGCTTGCCTAGAAGAAACCGATTCACTCGTGATTTGAAGACACCCAGATTGTATCTATCGGGGAACACCCATTCAGGCAGCGCATTCCACAGACTAGCAGTTCGCACAACAAAAGTTGAATCAAAGCGCTTCGTTCGGGTTTCCGGAATACCAACCATAAAGCGGTGTCGATTTTTTGTGCCCGCTCTGGCAGTCCGATAGAAAAATGGGCAGGAAGGAATTAGATCATGAAGATCAGATGCACACTCTCCGAAATGTATTCGATAAAAGACCGATAGACTAGCAACTTTACGCCGATGCTCAAGACTAAGGAGCTTAGTCTTAACCAGGGATTCATTGTCGATGAGCCTCTTGGCACGCTTTTCGATAGACTTAAAGCCCCAAGCTGTTACTTAGCTGATCCATCCCAAAGGTGAGAGCAGTACTCCAAATATATTGTACTCCAGTATTGTAAATATACTTATTTCTAGTGTTAGTATGTACTAGAGCATAACTTCGGATAGTGAACCCTGATTTTCACACTAGGGAAGTCCTGTGCTGTGAGATTCAGTGCCTTCTATCTTACAGTAGGTTATTTAAAAATAGTATGTAGACATCAAGTAGGTAAATATCAGTAAAAAGGGCTTAATTTCAATTCTATGATTAAGGTAGAATACATGTACCTATCTAAAATCTATGCCGTGGTAGCCTATTTGGGAGACCGCTAGACTTGAAAGCGAGGGCCCGTACCAATGAGCTCCTTGGAGTTTATGTATGGATTTACATACTACTGGCTTTTCGGTGAAGGAAAGACATCGTGAGGAAACCTGAATACGTACGGAGAAGGAATTCAATGGCGTATGTGAATCCACCAAACCGCAACTGGGCCAGCGTGGTGGATAAGGCCCAATCACCCTTTCGGAGGTAGGCTAAAAGTCCAGCAGTGGACTGTTAAAAGGCTGATTATGATGATGATGACATGTATCTAAAAACTATAAACTAAGTTCTGAACATAAGGTATATTAAATTTAAAAATATATTTATAAATAACAAGTGTGCATTGAAAAATTAATAAAGCCCGAAAATCTATATTCTAAAAAAGATAAGCTTCAAACTGCTGAACAGATTTTCATGAATCATAGCTAAGAACATTCTTGATCAATGCACCTCTAAAAAAAACTAAGTAACATTCGGTTCAGCATTTTGGATGCCACAGACAGATACAGATACATTAAACTTATAACACCCCTTTTTTTGCGTCGGAGGTTTATGATGGTAAGTACGTACCTGTCACCGCGGAACTGTTTGCCGAGCTCGGAGACTAACCGTCTCACTTCCTCTTCGCTGAAGTCCGTATATCCTATGTGAACACTTTGTCTGAAAACATACAAGTAAATAACATTACTAAATTGTTTTTTTTTTTTATTGGTACAGCCATTAATAGGTCTATAATTATACTGGTAGTAACACGTCGTGGAAAATCACTACTAAAAAACATATATTGCAAACTAAGCGCTAAAATAAGCTTCAATAAGTTTGTAAAAAAGGTAATTATCAAAGTTAAGCACACTTATATTTATGTAGCATATAAAACAAATCATCATCATCATCAGCCTTGAGTGACCCACTGCTGGGTATAGGCCTCCCTGTTTATGCCACTCTCCCCGGTCTCTCGCTATTCGCATCCACTCGTTCCCGACAGTATTTCTAATGTCGTCAATCCACCTCATCCTCGGTCGGCCTGGGTTCCGCCAACCTAGTCTCGGCCACCACGTTACTGCTGTACACCACCTGCCATCATTACGTCTGGCCATGTGTCCTGCCCAGTCCATATAAAACAAATACTAGTTGACATTTATGGTTGGGTATCAAATATGTATATAAAAATTATATTTTCTCCAATGCCATTGCTCAAAAGCGGTGAAGGAAAACACCGTAAATATCTCCACTAATTGATCGAGCGAAGAGAGGTCTCAGATTCTAATGGCTAATGGGACAAGTCGGCATTTCAGCGTGCATGGTTTGTTCGACGATAACTTGCGTATCGTTGATCCGATCTTCATGAAACTTTGTAGGCAAGTAGTTCATTTCAATACAATTATTAAGTATGGTGTGGGCAAAATCGATTGAGGGATTCCGAAGATTTGTGGTCACGAGGCGAATGCGTTTATCTTCTTTCATGTTTGAAAGTAAGAAAAGTGACAGGCAGACAGATAGTGACGACTAGTGACGAGCAGTAATGACTAGCGACACGCCGGCACAATGATGACCAGTGACGTTAGAACGTTAGAGTTTGAACAATGGATTCGCTATCAGCGTTTAACTAAGAGATGGTGATAGTCTATGACCTAAGTAATTTATTAAGACTCATCAAAACATGGCGGTCGTATATTAACTTGTACATTTACTCTAGTCTGGTAATAAATTTGTTGAGAGCAAATAGGTAAAGTTTTCTAAAGGTATAAAACGTACATATTCGTGTCACCCACTCTTACTACTGATATGCTATATTCTCTTGTTATTATTGTTATTGAGTGACCTGTCTAATGGTCATAAATGCCGTTAACGCCAGTGGTCTTAAAGCTCAGTGACCGTTGGCACAGTGGCATAGTGACGGGCAGTGAGCGTCGAGCGTCTTTTAGTTATCCTGGAGTGGAACTGGTCGCTAAACTCGGGCTCGTCACGCAGCGATATCGGTGACGCAGCCATATGAAGATGACAATGAATGCGTTCCAATATGTTATGTAGACTCCAGTAACACTGGAAGTAATCAGTCGTGTGACCAGCGCGAACTCGGCGACCAGTTCCACGTAGTAGTGTTCACTATATAACATTGGGCAGTGACTCGCCGACGCAGTGACGGACCGAGCGAAACAACAGTAACAGGCAGTGAGCCGTCAAGCTAGCACGGTGACGGATGGCACGGCAAGCCCGCAATAGTTACCTGAAGCGGAACTGGTCGCCGAGCTCTCTCTCGTCGCGCGGCGAGATCTCGAAGACTCCAGTGAATGCATACGGGTGTCCGCCGTACGCCCACTCCGAGCCGTGAACTTGGACGCCACTGTGGAACACCCCTACACCCGCACTCGCCGTGTACCTGCCAGGGAAAATAAGTATTGACAAATGAGCAAATTGGGGCGCGTTCCGATCCCATGCCAACAGCACTAATTAGAATCACAAAATGTCTTTGTTCTATGTTGGCGAAATTCGGAACGCGCCCTTATATTTTAGTTCTTGTATTATTTGACTCAGCGTAAGTAGGCCTCCCACTAGATGGACCGACGACATCGTGAGAGTACTGAGAGTCGCGAGCATTCAGTGGATGCAGATGGCAGGCTGTCGTTCAGTGTGGAGATTAGAAGGGGAGGCCTATGACCAGCAGTGGACGTCTTCTGGCTGATGATGATGTTATTTGATTGTCGGGACTAAATATATTTAGAACTATGGATGACTAATGACTGTAAATACATTTTATATTTGATGAAGCGCTCAAACATCAAACATAAATAAAAGGTAGACTTAAACCGCAGTAAACATTTCTACAATTTCACTTATTTAAGAAATCAATTAATTTAGTAACTAATGCTTCCACATGTAGGTAAACTTAAATAAACTATAATAATTATATGTTTAACATAGTACCACAACTGTGAAGATAAACACTTTTAAACACTCGTGCTCTGAGGGTTCCGTTGAATAGAACACTCAGAACGCGAGTCCAAAAAATAAAAACTAACTGAAGTTGAATTATTGAAAGACAAACTTAACTTTGTAGTTGACAATAAGGTTCTTCCATAAATGATAACTACAAAATGTAAATTTGTAATTATAAAACATTTTTTTTAATATGATATAACTTAAAATTAACAACTATCAGATTTATTCCTTTATATGTGCTGTAAGACCTTGCGTCTTGCCAAAGTTAATGATTCTAGGTCAACGGGAAGTACCCTATAGGTTTTGTTTCCCCTGTGAAATCGCAAAATATGCAACATAAACGTTCATATCTTTTGATTGCGTTGACTTATAACTTTTATTTTTTTACAGCCGAAAGAAGCCGTAGCCCCAAGTATTTAGTATAAATTTCAACTTGATACCTTTACGCGTTCTTGAGAAAAAGGGTCTTGACAAACGGATAGACAGACGGACAGACAGACGGACAACGAAGTGATCCTATAAGGGTTCAGTTTTTTCCTTTTGAGGTACGGAACCCTAAAAAGACTTTAATTCTTGCCGTTCCATATAAAATGTATGGGAAAATTGATATGAATACTCACCAGTTAATAACCACAATAAAAATCACAATTCACCATAACGGATTTGAGTACTCACCAGTTGGTCCAATACATATCGTAGACGTTGAGCACGACGGGCGCCTGCCCCGGGCGCGGCGGGCGCGACTCTGACCGCCGCGACATCAGCGACATGCACGACGGAAACATGCCACAGATGCCGCACGACTGCAACATTGCAACAACACCATGAATATCACCGCAACTACTATTGGGAGGTGTAAAAGCTAAAGAGGAAATTGTAGGTTATAGCACTTCCATTTATTTTTTCTGAGAACTGTGCACACAATCGCAAATAAGCGCTATCTAATAGTTGAGTAGTGAAATATTTAACAAAGGATGGCAACACATTGTTAAACGATAGTGTTTTTTGTACTCAACAAAAGGTAGCGCCATATTGTATGTGATAAAGTTCGCCCACCATAGTACGGTAGAGCAAAACGCGGGTGTAACTGCGGGTGTTTTGCTGTGACGGAAAATATCGTTATGGCATCTCTGAAGATTACCCAGTTGCCACTTAGCGAGTGATCCACTAGGGGTTTACGTCAATTTTATGGCTTTAAAATGTTTGCCCCTCCGCTTTTCTTCGCTTTAACACCGGGGTTAAAAACAGTAAAAGCATCTTCCTCTTGCTCTAAAATTACCATGCAGGTGCTTACAATGCGTATCAACTTCAAACTAAATAAACCCATTTAAGCTGCAAAAGTAATCCTAGTTGTTGTTCCAACGATGTTCCTTCATTTCATAACGAAGCAATCGACGACGCGACGTAATTTTTGTACAAAATATTCTATCTATTCACCAACATGCACTGGGCAGCATGTTGGATCAGGGACCATCCTCTCTCCCTCTGAGGGAAGGCCCAAGTCCCAGCTTTTTAATAATTTTATTTCGAAAGATTATTTACATATGATATTCTGTTTTACAAAATACTCAATAATATATATCTGGGTTGTGTCGATCCAGCTCTGGTGCCGGGGCAATATAATTACGATACCGGTATTCCTCGTCTAAAGTAAGAGGATACTAAAAGGAGACTTCTTTGCTCGGATTTGACAATCCACCCAAGCAAGCCTTGGAAGAGGACAACAATGTTGTGTGATCGACTTTGTAGCCGGCGGAGGAGCTAACACGCAGTGCTGAGCTTGTTTGCCACGTATAGCATAAAAAAAAAAAATTGAGACAGATTAGCCAGAAAAAACCAGTCGGGATAATCATGATGCCCTTGCATTGATACAGCGACCGAAGAAAGAGGGTTTATATCTAGGAAAAGATATCCATTCGATTCAGTGAACGTGCACTGAAACAATAAAATAGACCTAGTTATTATGTATCGTATTTTAACGTACGCTTTAAACATTTACGCCTAAAACACTTCATAACTTCAACCTTGGGTTCTTACGTAAATAGGTAAGAAGGAATATTTGCAAAAGAAAAACTTCATTGTAAATATTGTTAGACATAGTGGTTCGGCCTCATGAATTAATTATACCTATCACTTAAAATGGTAATTAGTTTTCAAGATCACCATTATTTGAGTAGGATAGGTATTTTACATGGTCTTTGTGATGTCTCGTCTTACAGCCTTAACTAATTAGTGTACTACCAGAAATCAGGGGTCTTGGATCAACAGTTCGACTATGAATCATCATCATTTCAGCCATAGGACGTCCATTGCTGGACATAGGCCTCCCCCATCGATCTCCAAAAAGGCCGGTTGGAAGCAGCCTGCATCCAGCGTTTCCCTGCAGTCTCTTTTAGGTCGACAATGAATATTAATTTGTTAGAGAATATTATATTACAAAATGCATCGTTCAATTTTAGTTATCTGAATTTTCGGGCATAAAACGAAAAAAAATAAAGCCGTCATTGTCATGACGAATAAAAATCAAGGATACCATAACATTAAAATTGTTTATTTTGCGTAATTAATTTAACGAAATCCACTCTCAAAATTTCCCTCCGAGAGTTTTACATAATTATTTTTGTAAATTGGAGGTAACAAGTTGTTATGTCGAGTTTTTCCAAAATTTAAAGCCGCTAAATACATTATCTTCATCGTCAGCCAGAAAACGGCCACTGCTGAACATAAGCCTTCCCTGAACATAAGCCTCTGCATCCACTGGATGTCCGCAACTATCACGATGTCGTCGGTCCATCTAGTGGAACGCCTACCAACGTTGCGTCTTCCGGTTTGTGGTCTCCACTCAAGAACCGTTCTTCCCCATCGGTTATCGGTTCTCCGAGCGATGTGGCCTGCCCATTGCCACTACAACTTGAAAATTTTAACATCTATAACATCTAATCAAAGATATTTTAAACTGTTTTTATGCAACTGCAACGGTAAGCATATTGCTTGCATTTAACTTTTCTAAAACCTACGCGGCATTGCAAAGTTAAATGTTCTTGCTCTTGACCGCCAACTCGTCTGATATTAGGCGATGATGCGGTCTACGATGGCACAGCTGTGGGCACATGATAGGCTGATATTGTATATCGTAAAAAGAACACGAAAAAAGCCAGCTTTAAAACAGTACCCATGTACTTATTCTGTAATAAATTATTCAATGTTGACACGACCACGTTGGGAAACGAGGAGTGTCTTGAAGGACTGTCTTGGGCGTAACAAGGTTGACTGAAGCTATCATTACTGGCATCGATCAAGGCTCAAACTGAAGGTTTCAGTGGCTTACACGTTGACTGGAGTATCAAACCATCTAATATACTTAACAGACCAGCTTCTCAAACCACCCAGTCCTAAAATGTCATGTGTCCCAAAATGACTAGGGATCCACCATGACGACTGTCCAATAAACGGCCAAGTGCGAGTCGTGTTCGCGCACTGAAGGTTCCGTACCACCACAAAATTTCCACCAGTTATAACTTGGTAATGAACAGAAATTGGTCACCGACTCGCACTTCGCCATTATTTTTAAATTTGTTGTTATATTTTAGAGTGTGTACTGTTATCTTGCTAATTTTGACGCTTGTACGTATTATAATTTTTACATTAGAGCTAATACAAAAATACGTTTGTTGTATGGGGTTTCGTTGGGCCTTTCGTTCTTACTTTTAGACATTTTCATTATTATTTGTTAGTTAATCCGCCGTAACATTATTACTGTGAAAATTTCAATTGACCGTTTATTACATTTCGAAATATACAGCCGTTTAATGGTACAGAAAGACAGACAGACGGACGGACGGACGGACGGACAGACAGACAGACATCGTTGGCTTAGTAATAGGGTCCCGTTTTTACCCTTTGGGTACGGAACCCTAAAATAACAAAAGTACCAAACTGTCTAGCTTCCTAAACGTCATGTCCCAAAATGTCAAGAAACGCATATAGCAGTTTTTACGACTGCCTCAGATGATATTAAAGTTTTTATTAACACGGCATTATTATTAGCTCCACTTGTAACTACAGCCCGGCCACTGAAAGCATGCGTCAGACAGAATATCTGCTACTAGCTGCAATGTTACGTTCAAAAACATAACAAAAATTATATTGTTTTTTACATTGTACTGCAGGCTACATTTATGTTTGTTCTATATCTGGTTGTTAATATCTATTAAAGTATGTATTTAAAAATATATATGTATGTATATCAGTCTCTGGCAGCCATATCACAAGCTTTGCTTAGTTTGGGGTCAGATGACCGTGTGTGCAAAAATGATAATAATAATAATATTTATTTTATTTTATTTTATTATTATCAGAACAAAAAATCCTTGGGTCGAGTATAGGTGGGCAGGGGACATAGCACGCAGAACAGATGATCGATAGGGCCGAAAGGTTCTCGAATGGAGACCACTGACCGGTAAGCGAAGCGTAGGACGTCCACCTGCAAGATGGACAGACGACCTAAAAGAGACCGCAGGGAAACGCTGGATGCAGGCCGCTACCGACCGGGCATTTTGGAGATCGATGGGGAGGCCTATGTCCAGCAGTGGACGTCCTACGGCTGAAATGATGATGATGAGATAGGTTGTAATTTGCTTGAGAAAATAGAGTCGAAGACATTCTAAGGAACATAACTTGATTCTGGCAAAATAGACAAAACGTCTGGGGCCAAAACTGAAAAGAAAAAATACCTATTAATCACTTGAAATAGTTAACCTTTAGACCTCAGTGTTAAACTGTTAACCCAGTTCCCCGGCCAAGGTTCTCTAAAACGGAAGCCCTAACACGACAAATGCATGCCACTGTAAACAGAAACGTAGTCACTAGAGGGGCCCTTGCCCCCTTATTCGGTCAGTATTTAGATGGGTGACCGCCTGGGCGTGATGTTGTCTTTTTGCACTACTTTCTGTATTTTGTGGTGGTTTGGAGTCCTCGCACTTGGCCAGTTGGCACATTAGAGCAAATACAAAAATACGTCTGTTGTATGGGGACCCCCCTTTTGTTTTTACTTTTTGACTTTTTTATAATTTCTTAGTTAATCCGCTGTAAAATTACATATTTTGTGAAAACTTCAACTGGCTATCTATTACGGTTCGAAAGATGCAGCTATTTAAACCATGAAACGGCTGCCTACCTAGGACGGACGAACGGACGGACAGACGGACAGAAAGACAGCGTATTCTTAGTAATGGACCTATTTGCGTTATTAGGTCATCCTAAAAACGGCAACAAAACAAAATATATTTTTTTAGATTTGTGCCCACAAATCTAAAAAAATATATTATTTTGTGAACAAGAAGCTTATACCCGCAGTAGGGGGAAGAGACAGGCTGAATATATAGATAATTCTGTGCTTTATATTTAACCCCTGTCGATACCCTGAGTACATCCCCGTCTGTATACATTAACTTGGACAAGGCCTGATGTAAAGAAAGATACATAAAATTATGGTTTCTTTTGACCGGGACAGAGAAAGTTTTACGTTTTTAATTAAGCGTTTTGATAAAACACCGAATTGATTTACTCTAAACACGCATTTGTTAAAGGTTAGAAAGGAATTTGGTTTTGTATGGAATTTTGCTTGCCACATAAGCCGCAACGACTACTGAAGTCGGGGCGGCGAATCAAAGCAACAAGGGATGGAAAAGTTTTTTGATTTCAAGGCGAGGTTTTCCAACTTCTAAGCAACGCTTTTTACTACACATGACCACATGGCTTAATATATTGTATTAAAGTCGCATTTAGTGGAGCAAAACATGGCACTTACACACAGTCGTGCCTTTCACTAAGTACTTCTATTTTTTAGATTTTTCTCATATTTTTCGAAAAGTATAGCTGTAATGTAAAATATCTTTATGTTCTTCATAATTTCTTTATTTTTTTTTCGAAGACCTTCGCTAAATTAAAACATATTATCAACATAAAAAATTATTTAAATCGTCTGCAATTATATTCTAAAGATACCAATAGTTTTTTTTTAAATCTCACCCAGCGATTTTATTTTTAAACACGTTAAAATGCAAGAAATCTGGAAAATTGCAAGGATAAAAGAAATCTATACTATTAATTTTCATTTATTTGCTGTAACAGCTGCAATAACATGTAAAAAGCCGAATAAAAACATTTTACCTATTGTGCATGCGTTTTTAAATGTGTGTATGATTTACTCGTGTTTTGTGCAAATAAATTATCTTTATCTTTATCTAGAGTATATCGGGTACCTGCTAGTTTTACGTTCAACAACCTAGCGAAAGTGATCAGAATTCTTGGTTTTAATTCAGATTTTAACAATGTCATTGCATCTGTCAGAGCAAATAAATACTTGGACCGAGTTTAGTAAAGAATGTTTTACCTCCTTAGGTGTCACAGTAATTTTTAACTTTTTCTTCATTGTGTTTTTAATCACCAGATTTTAGTCTATTGTCTTGTTATTTAACAACTTTTTTTCTTGTTTTTTTTTATTTGACCTTTGAGACTATTCACGATATTTATGTACAATAAAATTGTACACTCGCAAAACTTTTCACAGTAGCATTAATTTGATAAAGACAAACCGAAACGAAGCATAACTATTACGACCGAAATTTAAATAATTTTTGTTTTGATGAATAAGTGAAACACTGTTTTAAATTATTACGGTTGTTCACTAAAGCTATATGGAAAAAAAAGTATCACTTAACAGAAAAAAAAATTGTATGAAGAAAAATATATTTAAAAAACAGAGACATCAAGTTTAGAGTATTAGGAAATACGCTACTACACGGTCATGTCAACTAGAACACTGTTTACATCTCTCTTGAATAGGATACAATTATCGTGAGAGAAAAAACACGACCATTTTACTTGGAGCCCTGAAAAACTAGCTTCGCAGAGATGTCGTCACAAAGAAATAGGAGTCTATTGATTACATTGGCAGTGTCAGTGTTTAATATGTACTTAAAGGTAAAGGCAACTCAATGCAACTTTGACCCGGCAAAATTATACTACAAAATTTTACTCGAAAAGTAAACCTTTTTAACCGACTACAAAAAAGGAAAGGGTTCTCAATTCAGTTGTATTTTTTTGTTTGTTTGTTATCTTAGAACTCCTTCACTTACATACCGATTTTTTTATATTTTTTTAAGAAATGTATTTTCAGATTGGTCCATCAAAATCGGTTTAGTAGTTTGGCTTTTAAATTAAAATAACAGGAATTTTTTATTACTTGGGGATGACAATAGGGTCATCAAAAAAAAAGGTTCTTGAGTGGAGACCACGAACTGGAAGACGCAGCGTAGGTAGGTCTGCCACTAGATGGACCGACGACATCGTGAGAGTCGCGGACATCCAGTGGGTGCAGATGGCGGGCTGTCGTTCAGTTTGGGGGTCTAAGGGGGAGGCCTATGTTCACTTTCAGCAGTGGACATCTTCATATCGCCTATATATACCATATCGCCCTAGTTTGTCTGATCTGAGCATCTAACTATGACAGACATAAATACACTGGCAGCAGTGTCATATCTTACATAGTTTATAATCCATTTTAATCTGCAATAATGCTTTTATCAGGCCTTTGATGTCCTATCAATGATTTCTGTGTTTACCTCAACGATAACATGCTTTCTTGTCAACATTGCAGTTCAAGGATTTAGGTATATAAGAGCTTAACCTAGCACTTAATAGAACTAGACTGATTTTTAGGGTAAGAACGGGACCCTATTACTAAGCCTACCATGTCTATCTGTCAGTCCATCTGTCTGTCCTACCTATTACCGGCTGTATCTTTCCAACCGTAATTGATAGCCAGTTGAAATTTTCACAGAGTATGTAATGTTACGGCGGATTGACTAACATGGAATAAAAAAGTCAAAAAGTAAAAACGAAAGGGTTTGTTGTGTGATGACCCCCATACAACAATGTACATATGTCATTTTACGTAGCCAACCCTCCACCCACTGTAATTACAAGGAAAAATTGCTATTCACTCGGTCCACTGACTTTGGTTTGTATGTCCGTGAGCACAATGACTCTCAACCTATATTACTACAAACACTTTTTTACTATCGGGGTTACAGACAGTCCTATGTGCAGATGTTGCATGGAGGCAGACGAAATGGCCATGCAAGTGCCGCAAGAATATAGGAGCGTGGCATAACAACGTATAATAATCTTTGGGCCATCGGGTTGCTTTGAGAGGCCACCAGAGACAGCGCAGTGCCAGCCCTACTCGGGTGTACTTAGGCTGGACCCAGATCATAGGCTAAAAGCCGTTGAAAAGCCTGGGTGCAGAAAAGGCCTGCACATCCTCATAACTCTTTCATTTATCAAATACTAGCTGCGCCTGCGGTTTCACCCGCAGGTTGAAATCATCGAGTTTCTGAAATTTTCCGCGCAATATTCTTAATTTTTCTTTCCGTAAGTACCTTCTACAAAGTATTAGAAAACTTTTTAAAATAAGATGAATGAAATGCGTAAAGTCGTTCTCAAGTTATGGCGTGACCAAGGTAAATAGGAATTCCTTTTTATATAAATAGATTATGCTATTGCTACAGTCACATTTAAAAACTATTTTAAATCGAAACTATAAGCTAGTGCACCAATAAAAATGAATAATAGACAGACAAAATTAACTAAAATGCAAGGTTATGAAAAAGACATGACCAAAAATAGTACTGTATCTAAACATTCAGCTAACAACTTTACATAGTAATAAAAATGTGCACGAAGTGGTAAAATTGCAAAAAAAACTATCAGAGGCATTTGCAAGGCGTGGCTGACAGACTCGGTCTAGCTTATATACATTCACACTAAACTGTGCCTACTACCAGTCAGAAGTCGCAGACGTAAAGGCGCTTGCAGATAATGCTTAGCAAGTAGAAGTTGTAAATAGCTACAATGCATCGTCTGCAACGTTTTGCTTATTGCAAATGGCAGTGGAAGTACTACTAAGCACCACTAAGTATCACTGCTACTTGCACTAAGCAAAACGTTGCAGTCAATGCTTAGTAGCTACTTGCTTGTACTATGCATCCTCTGCAAGCGCCTTAACCCTCGATCTTGAGCATTTGGATGTTAGAAAGTGATCTGTCGCACTGCTTTTTGCCAGCAAATGATGAGTGAACAGCCTTGCACATCAGTCAGCCCTGGCTTACAGTAGCCTCCGATAGTTTGTTTGCAGCTTAATAGTGCACATAATTCTGCTGTGCTAGCTACTGAGACATTTGTTTGCATATCATACTGACCACAAGATTGTTTTCGATTGAAACAACAAAAAAAAATACATTATTTTTTTATTGGTGTTTAAAATGTTTAGCATAAGCCATTCAATGTTGTAGTGACAGTTAACTGTATTCCTTATTTGTCTTGTTTTTTTTTTCAATGCCCCTTTTGGACATAATTAAAGACAACCCAAGGAGAACCATAGCGATGCAACCAGCATGCTGGGTACTCTGCCAACTGATAGTGGGCTTGAGCATTTGGATTGTAATTAGACATTCAACAGTCTATGGGCAGTCTGTTTATGTAGTGTTAGTTTGTATTTTGTTTAGTTAAAAAGGGCACAAACCCATTAAAAAAAATATTTACAGGTATGTTCCAACAATTCTACACGAGGCAATTGATAAAAAACCATCTAAACTTTTATAGAGCATGGTTGGCAAGTACCACCTGGTTGGGATTCAGTAATCAAATAAAAAAATCTTGAGTCTGGCACAGAACTGCAAGCTCACTGCATTACATTCATTGGGGGTACTTGTAAATATTTAAATGACAGACATTGTAGTGTTCAAAACGTTTGGAACAGTCGAGGCACGACGTGGAAGCACAGTGAGATGATTTTGAACCTATGACTTTACCTTAGGTTTAAACTGTTGCTAACTGCTTTTGTTTATTATTTTGGTTTTGCTTTTCTTTAATTAGCTGCCTTACACAGGCCTTCAACAAATTGTATTTCCACTGTTTTTATCCGCGCATAGATGCAACAAAGCTATAATTTGGATACATTATGTCTCTTTCTTGCTGTATAAAAACAGTGGAAAGACAATTTGTCCACGGCCCGTGGCAGGCCTGCTAAAGTGTATAAAAGGATTTTTGTTACACCAAAGATGCCAACTTTTGTATTCTGACATCTTGGGTGGTAAAGCGCTAAAGTGATAAGCTGCGATGCACAAGCTAAAAAGCAGCTAACCATGAGGTCCGATGTAAGTAGATTACTTTAGCTAGTGAAAGTTACTTAGTGTGAACCTACTTTGGACCTTAATTTGGTTAACAGCATTCTAGCTAGCGTATGGCAGTAAGGTAATTATAATAAATTAACCTTCTGTGTTCAATACAAGCAAGTGGCCAGTTTGACATGCAAGCGGAACATAAATCTTACAATAGTAATATTATCGTAGTTTTCCTCCTGCGAGATAGTGGGTGAGTCTATCAGGGGGTCGCGGTCGCCCACGTCTCGGCAGTCCGGAGCGACCCGGTCCGAGCGGACGCGGCAAGCATCACATCTCTTCATTTCTACACATACTTCTCAACTGCGGACTGTCAATAATGTCCTTCAGTGTTTTATAAACATTGTCTTGCTGTAGGATAACGAACTCCAATTAAATGAACTTAAGATTCATAAATTGAGAACAACAGATTTTGTGCTCAATTAAATCAGTACAGCTAAGAGCATTAAGGAAATTCTTTAGTGACTTATTCCCGTGGTATGGAGTGAGTCATCAATTAAATTTGAACTTTATTCCACAAGATGCGAAATTGAACTAACAAGGTATGTTAGTAGACAGATACAAACATAGTTCCAGGTATTGAACCCTTTATCAATACCTCATTAAAGTATTTGTTTAATATTATCTATTAAGTACCTCATTATCACTATCAATCAGGGAAGTCTCTTCCATTGCACTATTAATAGATAAAAATGAATGATGATATTAAGTAGAGAAGAGTATAGGTTCAAAAAACAAACTACACCCATCTATAGTGACAGGATCATCACAACCAATAAATAACACTTGAATGAATAGGTATGAACTATAGTTTAAACCAGGCTTAGGGTACCATTGTATGCAAATCAAATGGACTGACCAAATAATGAATAAACTTCCAATTAAAGTACACGAGCGTTTATGACCCAATGTGCTACAATTCAAAACGATACGATACAAAATAATAAAAATTGGTTCACTTACCACTGTTACTAAGCTTCTGTGCTATGCAAATATTTTCCATAGAATTTGACCACCTATTCAATTAACAAGCTCCATCGTTTGAACGGTAGCTTCAGATCCTTTGTGTAAATGTAGCAATCCAGAAGGATATTACAGCAAAAAAGTAAAAATAATAGAAATTTTAAACAATAACCCCAATGTGGTTTGCTTCTTTGCTTACTTTTGTCAATTTTGACTTTTGGTTTTGTCTTTTGAATATTTGACATTTGCGGTACTTACGTATGGAATCATAGACAAATATGTTCTTTTTAGAGATCGGACCTTTTTTCCTTTTTTCATTTTGTTTCCAAAACTCCATAGTAGCCTTTTGTAAATAATAATAATAATATATCTTTCTTTCAGATCCAAGATCCATAATAGTTACATAGTTAATAGTTACAAACACAGGAACATACGTAGGCTAACACTAAAATAGTAAAGCCTCCGCCACTTTACTGGGGCATGAGTTTGACTTGACCGTGACTTACTTTGCTTGACTATGACTTGTTTGACTTTTTAAGACTATTTAAACATGATTAATATTGCGACTGAAGGTCTTTATATTATAGGTCATGAAAACAATAAAATAAAAAGGAAAATCTCGTTCTGAATCACACCAATAGCGTTATTATGACATTGATTGAAGGCGCTATTTGTGTGAAACAGAATGTACAGTTTGATTACACACGTCACCTCATTTGAGCTGTCAATGCTGTCATACGTCACATACGTGCAATAGTTTCTGAAAAGTGAAACACGGAGCTTTAAAATTAACTCTTGATGTTATTTTGAAGAGTAAAGATACGAAATAAAAATGGTAATTTTTATTTCAATTTGGATATAAGATACCTTCAATTTGCTCAGTAACACTAACCAAAAATTCTGTTGATAATTATTTATGTGCTATGGTTTTCTCATGCGGCTTGTGTTTACAGATTTCAGACGTGTTTTTATGTGTTTTCAGGTGTTAATTGCTGCTACAGTATGCACAAAATCGGGAAAAGGTATTATTTGCTACATTCACACTCACCAAATTAGCATGAGCACAGATTTTTCAATATATCTTTGTTATTAAACATGCAGTCATCATATAGTCATCAAATTTTACAGCATTGGTGTCCCGGCAGTTTGTAGAGATGACGAAAGCACGCATAGAAGGCTTGTTAGCTGCCTTCCCAAAGCTTATGACCGGTGGGCGTCAGCACACATTCGTGGAAACTGAATCTGTCAGGTATGTAATGAAGTGAACCAAGATTGTCTGATACAACTGATTCCTAAAGACCCTATTAATTTGATGAAGAAAATTAGATAGATCTGTAACATTACATATTCTGTGAAAATTTTAACTGGTTATCTATTACGGTTCGAAAGATACAGCTGTTTTGAGGTGGGTCAGACAGACTGACATCGTAGGCTTAGTAATTGAGTCCCGTTTTTACCCTTTGGGTACGGAACCGTAAATGAAATAATTAGGTAATAGTTTTTTTACAAACAAGTAATTGTTGTTGGCTTTATGGAGCCAAAAGTTTCTCGAATGGAGACCACGAACCAGTAAGCTCAGCATAGGACCTCCACCCACAAGATGGACAGACAACCTAAAAGAGACCACAGGGAAATGCGGGATGCAGGCCGCTACCAACCGGCCCTTTTCCTATCGGCCTATGTCCACCAGTGGACATCCTATGGCTGAAATGATGATAATTTTCGATAGTCTGTGATTGTTTATTATGCGTAGCACTTCACTAAGTGAGCGGTACCGGTCAATGAAGTACGACATTATTTGGACTACATTTTACTGGAAAAAAAGGGGTTGTCTGTAAAGTCGGTTTTCGGATGATATTTTTACGTGATAACAGTTAGGCCGATCGTGCCTCTCTACCGCTTGTTCCGCGCTCTCGCTTGCACGCGCGGATAATTGATTTATAAGATCAGGCGGAACGTGAACTTTTTTTGTGCTTGCACCCGGCGTTCATTGATTTATAAGAATTAAGACAAAACTATAATGGGAGCGACCTTCGAAAATTGTCATCCTAAATTTGACAGATCATAATTCCAAGTACGTATGTGCTTCAGATATGTGTACCAACCACTGGACAAGCTTTACATGTTGCTGATCACCACCAAAGCTAGCAACATTTTGGAAGACCTGGAGACCCTCCGCCTGTTCAGCCGGGTTGTGAGTAAATTTAAATTAATACGATCTCAGCTCATACAATGAACGTAAGCGCGTGTTCACGTTGAGCTCGCGGGCGCGGGTGCAGCGGGCGTACGAGTACACATTGCCCGCATGGCGTTTGTGACGCGCGAATCGCGCGTTTTGCCGGTAGTTCAACGTGAACACAAACACCATCATACGTTTGATATTGCATCGCGCGCGTCGCGAGCTTGCCCGCTACTTCCACCACACGTGCGTTTTGTTCGTGAACCATTGCATATATTATAATAGACCATTTGTTTGATATTTCGCACCCGCGCCCGCGAGTTAACGTGAACAATCACAAACTGTATCAGATCAAAAATAAATATAGTAGTTGTAATCCTTTAGTCATATTAGTTCTTCTAGCTTGTTACTTGTGTAGCGGGCATTTTCCGCAACTAGGCCATTCCCTGGCCCATTTTGCGTCTTCTAGCTTATAAAGTTCTGAGATTTAATAATGTTTTTGGTCAGATTAAGAAGGAAGGCTTTGTCTCTTTCGTGCAAAGTGAGAGTCAGTATGGAGTTTGTATGGAGTACAAGCAGTGGCGGCCCTTGGGCGGTGTGAGCGGGGCAACCGCACCGGGCGCTGTCATGTGAGGGGCGCCAAAAACCCCCAGCCACTAATCGACTAATAACGAAATAAAATTTGGCAATAACGCATCGCGGCAGCGGCAGTGGCAGCGTGGGTGACAGGGGCGCAGACAGCGCCGGGGAACTAGGTTGGAAGTTTGGTTTAGACTTTCGTTTCCTCTCCAGGTCTTAACCTCATCTGCAAACCCCTAGCGTTCAACTCACCGGGATACCCGGTGTGAGACCAAAACTACCGGTGCTTATGCTAGTTAAAAAAAAATGTTTGCAAAAGTAGTTTTTTGTAAAACTTTAGGATGGAAAGTTTGAGAATGGAGTTTGTTGGTTTTCGTTGTCATAAAATATATTTTTTTATGTTATGGTGTACTTATTTTATAATTATCTTGAAAATTATGGCTTTATTTATTCGTTTTATGCCTGAAAATACAAATACTAAAATTGAACAGTTCATTTAGTAATACGCCTATTAAACGAAATAATAATGATGCGCAATAAGTCCCGATAGACAATTAAAACTTACAATGACCTCCTTTCCACTTAGACTAAACTTTTACCCTGGTAAACTCAGGTATAGGTAAACTCAGAGCATGTTTCATGAATTTTGTACTGGACCCAACACCTATGTGCGAGTTAATCTATGATAAAACCTTTTGTACCAGGTGCCGGAGTACTGCAACCAGCTGACTGAAGCTGAAGTCCTGAACCAGGCGTTCAACCTGCTGTTTGCGTTTGATGAGATTGTTGCTCTCGGATACAGGGAGAGTGTCAACTTGGCCCAGGTGAGAATTTGTATACATTTTTCGAGTTTCGTGCCCATAGGGTGTCTACTGGAGCCTATTACTAAGCCTATGCTATCTATCTGTCATTTTATTACTGTATAGACATTCTGTCAAAGGCAATAATAGCGTGGAAACTAAGAGTTACTTAAATATGCAAGATGACTAATATTTTTTATTACCTCATAAAAAAGCTGATCATAAATAGAGCCCATCAAAGAAAACAAAATTTAAATTAGTTCATAAATAAATAAGTTATAAGTATTTCAATTTCATGCGTGACAGGGCGCACTATACTGAGCTATGACGTGACGCATAGGTGCGCCATACAAATGCTATATGTATATAAAAAGGTACTCTTTGTGCTACTAAAACACGCTTTGCGAGAAAGGGCAGAGTATACCTTCTCTATCCCCACCTAAAACCTTAAATGCTTATATCTCAGAGACTTATCAGCCAATACATTTTTTTTCTTCTGTATGTGTAATGTATTTAGTTATATTCATTGCTAAGCCTGTTATTTGTAATAAAATAAACATTAGGACACATGCCTATTTTTGATAGTATCTATGGTTTTGAGGTGAGCGAGCGAGCGCGATGCGGGCTGTCAGTTTAAAAGCTACCTATCATTAGGCACCCCCGAATCGGTGTCGTAACTTTAGGTGATGCCTAACGTTACTATTTATCACCTAAAGTTTGGTGAAAGGTTTTTTTGCCCTAGGTAACTCCTAAATATTTAGGCAACTGATTTAGGCGACTCCTAGGGTTAGTGAAAACGGGATTTTTTGTGCTGATTTTGGCATTGCCTCCATTGCCTATATTTTCATGTTCATCTATAAATGCCTTTATTGTCTGCCGCTGCAGTAATGTACTGTTGTTGTTTCAGGTCCGTTCGTTTGTGGAGATGGACTCTCACGAAGAGAAGATCTTCCAAGCTGTGAGACAGGTACTGTAAAAGACTGGCTACGTATTAGCTTTACCTAGTCTGTGTTTGTACACACTTATATACAAACCTCAGTAAAGCTTCACCTAGTTTATAAATTTTGCAATTGATGGTGCTAGTGAAATCGGCCATCAATCCTGACTCGCGGTGACGAGATTCTCCGCAAACTTATAACACTAACAGACGCTCGTACGCGGCTGACCTCAATCGCCGTCTGACCAATGGGAGAGATAGAGAGGGAAATATTAAATTCTCACTCTTTCTCTCCCGTTTGTTGGACGGCGGTCCGTCAGCCGCGTTCGAGCGTCTGTTATCACTATTAGATACGCCAAACGTGTCTGCTGGCCGTTTAAATTCGAAGTTGTTTATATCGGTAAAAAAATCATCTTTTTTGTACGTTCGGTAGTCTGAGCTGAGTGTATTTATTGGTTCAACATATATGTGGAACCTTGCTTTTATTGAAGTTAATAATGACCAAGCAAGGCCGTTATTAACTTTTTAAAAAAAAGCAAGGTAAATATAAAGGCAGTCTGTCTGTCTACCCGTTCACCAAAAAACATTACTCGATTTTAGATAAAAGAATAAAGTAAAAAAATAAAACGGTAAAGATTAAAGAACGTGGCATAATTATATACTCCGTCAGGTAAAGCGTTTCGAGAAAAAATACACGTGGACGTCCCGCAACTACGTCATCAATGTCATCACGTAGGTACACTTGCATAAGCAAGAGCAGAATAAGTAATTTACAAAAAGTTCGAGAGAGATGACGATACACGAAACAATGGCGAAATCTCTATGAAACAGCAGATTTTCTGTGTTAACAGTAGCGTGAAAACTCCCCAATATCCGTATATTACCTGTGGGAATCCAATAAATCAATGTGGTTTTGATAAATATTGTATTTAATATATTCAATTCGTGCTTAATTTGAATTGCTTTGCTTGAGCGGACAAACTAAATGACAATTTAAATTCGTTTTGTATTTTATTTAATAGATTATTAACTAATCTGTTTCCCAATATCTGTGTTTGTTACAATAAAGTGGCAACTGGACAGTGACGTCATTGCGGAACAACTCCCGGAGCGCTACACCTTGTTTTCTTGGATCACGGAAAAACATTTACTGAATTTACTTAATCTTGTAAAAAAAAACTTTTAGGCGAGAAATGTTATTACAAAGTTAGTGATTTTATAGATGACTAGCGGTCCGCCCCAGCTTCGCGATTATAGCCTATGTCACCCGGGGATAGTGTAGCTTCCCGTCAGTGAAAGAATTTTTCAAATCGGTTCAGTAGTTACGGAGCCTATTCAATGCAAACAAACAAACAATCAAATCTTTCTTCTTTATAATATTTGTAAAGATAAATTTTAGTAACGACTGCAGTAGGTCAATTTGTTTATCATACAATTATAGTAATATTTCTATCTGTTAACTATTTAAAATAATAACATGATAATCTTAACTATTGAATAGAGGTGTGCGCCGATCTTCTCTCGCTTGCGACTGGTAAAATGCCGAATTCGTGGAAGCTTGCAAACGTCTAACTTGTGCCCAAGAAAGGTAGTCGTGCCAACTACAGGCCAACAATCTTGGTCACGTCACGTCCATACTCTACAAGACTATGGATCGTGCGTGTCCTCAACAACAGGCTCCTGGTGTATCTGGAAGTTAATAATCTACTCAGTGACCGGCGATACCGATTCCACCGAAACCGGTCCACTGGGGATCATTTAGCGTACGCCACACACATCTGAAGTGAGGCCTTCGAGGAATAAGGAGAAGTGATCGCCATTTCAGATGCCTTATGGTCATCTGTAGTAATAATTGTTGCTTAAAAGTGGTAAAACCTGGCCTTAAGCACTGTTTTACCAACAATGTTTTGTTAATTTGATAGCCCGTTGGTCCAGTTGGTAGTGAACCTGCCTTCTGAGCTTGGGGGCGTGGGTTCGATTCCCACCTAGGACAAACATTAGTGTTATGAACATTTGTGTTTGTTGTATATCTGGGTGTTAAATATTTAAAACTATATATGTATGTATATCAGTTTTTGGCAGCCATATCACAAGCTTTGCTTAGTTTGGGGTCAGATGACCGTGTGTGTGCAAAAAAAAATCTCCCAAATATTTATTATTTAATGTGCGTTTCCCACGTGTAGACGCAAGAACGCGAGGCGGCCAACCGCATGCGCGAGCGCGCCAAAGAGTTGCAGCGAGAGCGCCTCGAGGCCGCCAAGAAGGGCCTGCCGCCGCGCTCTCAGATGTCCTTCGGTGAGTAGGTTTCTCTTCTACTGTAGCCTACCTGGGTGTCAAGTCTGCTAATTTATTAATGTTTCAATGGAGTGTCGATAGAGTGTCGTTGGAATAGTTTTACACATTTGGTATTCTGCTAGTTATTTAAGACCAGTGGCTTTCCAATGACTTTCCATTGAACTGCCATTGAAATATTTGGTATTCTGTTCTTCAATGGCGTGTCAGTGTAATCTCAATAGTTGAACATTTGGTATGTTGCTTGTTATACAATCAATGCAAACTATAATATAACAATCTAACTAAACAAAAAACTAAAACAAAAAAGCAATAATAGTTTTTTATAAAATAATACAACTTGTGGTAGGTTTTGACAGGAAACATCGATCGCAGATGGGTTGACACTCCCACGACACTCCACCGACATTCCATTGAAAGGCCACTGAAGTTATAGCAGAATACCCTTTTTGTCACTTTCATAATGGAATCTCAGTGGAGTGTCGTAGGAGTGGCAATTCAATGGGATTTTAAATAAATTAGCAGACTTGACGCCCTGATATCCACCGAGCCTTGCGTGTCCGCGCGCCCTCGCTAGCGCCTCTGCCGGACGGTATCCAAACTTGCTAAACGCTGATTGGTTGGCAACGACACATCCATCCGTAAACAATTTCAGCAGAGTAAGTTACTGCTGCGTTACACCAGTGATGGCGCCACCTCCATCACTAGTCCACCAAAACAAAGCTATGTGGCGCCTAACTAAATAATCAAAGCCTTAAAAAATATCCGATGGTAGTTGCGACCGAGTGCTGAAACGTCAACGCGCCGACATCACTACATAGTATAAAACAAAGTCGCTGTCACTATCAGTCCGTCCCTATGTATGCTTAAATCTTTAAAACTACGCTACGGATTTTGAAGCGGTTTTTTTAATAGATAGAGGGATTCAAGAGGAAGGTTTATATGTATAACTAGCGACCCGCCCCGGCTTCGCACGTAAATTACACCCGTGCGAAGCCGGGTGGGCGGGTCACTAGCAATATATAAACAAAATGTGTGAAAACCACGTCAGTTTCCATGTGTCATAGTTGTTTGAGAATTTGTCAGAGTGGATTTTGTTGGCAGGCAGCAGTGGTGGAATGGGAAGCTCTTCGATGTCCTCCTTGACGGCTGAACCGCTGACTGAGAAGATCCCCACCACACCCGCTAGAGACACGTGAGCGTTACTCAAGCGCTTGCAGACAATGCGTAATACAAGTAGCAAGTGGCAGTGGTACTTAGTGATGCTTAGTACTACTTCCACTGCCAGTTGCAATAAGCAAAACGTTGCAGACGATGCGTAGTAGCTACTTACAACTTCTACTTCCTACTTGTACTAAGCATTCTCTGCAAGCTCCCTTACCAAAAAAATAAATAAATAAAGAAACCCATACCCATTTTATATGGAACGACAAGAATTGAATCTTCTACATTGACATATTAGATCATAGATAAAAAAAAAGAAATTGTCATCTAAGTCAAAGAACGGTTGCTGTCGCTACCAAGGAGGTTCCTTCAAGGAATTATATAAACGCAGTTACGCGGGTGAAACCGTGGGGCGCAGCTAGTCATACTAATATTGCAAATGCGAAAGTGTGTTTGTTTGTTGGTTTATTTGTTGCTCTTTCACCCAGCAACCGAGCAACGGATCGACTTGATTTTTGCATGGGTATAGTTCAAGGGCTGGGCATAGCTGCTTTCATCATCATCACCATTTTTCATCACTACGCGGGGTGCAGCTAGTCTTCAATAATGTGAAATTGTGCTAGTAAAACAGCTTTTTTATTTTATAAAGAATAGATCTACGTTTAATAAAGTAAAATTATCAGAGAATTAAATATTGGAATGTTTAAAAATAAACTTAAAACTTTATTAGCACAAAAAAGCTACTATGAAAATTCAGAATTCCTTAATGATAAAAATGTTTTGATGTGTAATGTAGACTAAATAATTAACATAAAATCGAGACTAGGTACTAGGAAAATATAAAATGATAATAATAGCTTTATATAGATAGTAATAAACATCTAATTAAGGTATAAAATACAACCAAACCAAAATATGATTCTAACAATATTCTAACATAGACATAATTTCGTTATTTTTTTAACTTTATCAAAAACTAATAATAATATACATAAAAAACTAACATTTGTACGCTGTAACATTAGATACGTCTCCATTCTTACGACCATGTATGCTACTTTATATGTATGTGTACCTACCATGTTCTGACAAATAAATAATTTGAATTTGAGTAAATAACGTTGATGGTAAGCGACAGTGTAGCCGTGGATGGAAAACGTTGATCTAGAAGAAATGTATTCACTCTAGCCTTGAAGATGCCTACATAGTTCTCAGGAAACAAAAAGGACGGCAGGAAGTTCCATTCAACGGAAATGCCCTGAGCATTTCCCGGGTGCGTTGCTTCTGGCAGTGTGCTAGGAGGATACCGGTGCGTTCCTATGGAGATCCCGGTACCCCCCGTCTGGCACAGAGGTCGGCCACCGAGGGGGTTATAGTGGGTGCAATCTCACATAACCTGGCTTCACGCCTATGCTACTGGATATCTTTTGAAGATTACCCCAAAGTCCACAAAAAAAAGAAAAAAAAAATGAGTTCCATACTCGCAGACGGGAACAGCCTTCTTACTATGTGTTCCCTCCACAGTCGTCCAATCGGTCGTTCAGCCATGAAACTGGGGTCCCGTGGCACCGACGCGGAGTCCTTCGTGTCCCGTCTCCGCAGCGAGGGTGACGTGGTGCCGGCCGCTGCGCCGACAGTCGTCGCCGGCGTCAAGCTGGAGCGTGCGCCCGCGCCTGACCAGAAGGAGTAAGTAACCAGCACAGAGCCCCCTTGCCTAGAAACAACCTACGGGAGGTACATGTCCCAACTGCAGCGTTCAGATGCGAACACAGAAAAGATAAGTAAATAGAACGGAAATGAGAAGGAAAAGTTACCACGCATTATGACAGAACCTTGATTAAACATTCTTATTTAGATCAACGCGTCGAACTCCGCATCCAAAGTACTTGGACCTTACCATTTTGGTTTAGGTCTCAAAGTTGTTTGTCGGCATCACAGTTGCTAACTGATTTCGAATGACTGTCGTTTCGTTTATATTGGTGCAACTGGCTACGACAAATTTCTTACAAAAATGCCTTGACAGCCGTTCTAATTTAAACAACAACAAAAAACTCTAAAACGCATAGTTTGCGATTTCCAGAGCTTTTCGGCTGAGGATTTCCGTCTTTTCTTACTATAGAAAATATCACTAAAGCTTTATTTTTGTCTCAGGGTTCACTTGAGATTCGAAGAAAGGCTAAATTTGGTCGCCGGTAGAGATGGCGACATACAGAACTTTGAGCTCTCTGGTGAGTAAGCAAAAATATGTTATAATTATATTGCTTTTACAAGTAAATCGAGTACCATATTATTAGGTACAACTGTGTTTTTAAACAAAAGCGAAACACTCGATTTTGATATGTGGCCTATTTGGTAGACCGCTAGACTTGAAAGCGTGAGGTTGCGGGTTCAAATCCCGGGCCCCTAGTCCGTACTAATGAAGTTCTCTGGAGTTTATGTACGGATTTTCAAAGCACTGGCTTTTTTCGGTGAAGGAAAGCATCGTGAGGACACCTGGCATACGTACGGAAAAGTAATTCAATGGCATATGTGAATCCACCAACCCGCAACTGGGCCAGCGTGGTATGGCCTATGGCCCAATCGCCCTTTTAGGGATAGGCCATAGCCCAGCAGTGAACTATTAAAAGGCTGATTATGCTATGATACTTTGTACATTAAAACAAATCTAACGGCACCTCACATTGTCTATTCAAAAGGAAAAATATTTTGACTGCACCCTTGTATTTGGAGTATCATTAAATTGCACTTGAAATATAAGTGAGGTTTAGTATTTAACTAGGTTTGTTTTTTTTTACCTGTTTGCGAAATATGACCCGGCGAAAATATCGTTGTGGGTTGTTTATTAGTACAAGTTTTTATTTAACTTGCTTCCTTAGTTTGGGTCAATTCTTGCAATGAATTTAAAAACAGTTGCTTGCTGCTTGCAACTTGCTGAAATTTAGCATACACGTTTAGTTTGGATGACATTGAGGCCTATTCTGTCATACCACTCACTAAACTAAACCAATCTGACAGGACTAAAATTATCTGCCTCTCTTTTCATTTTAATACGTGAGAGAAGGAGGCAACAATTTTAGAGCTGTCAAATTTAGTTTAGTTAGTTTAGAGTGCATCAGAATCGATGCCAATGCATGGTTAGCTAATTTCGTCGTTCTAAATCCAATATGACGCAAAGATGGCGGTCCAGATAATATATTTTATATGCGTCAATAAAATGACGCCACAATAAATTCCATATGGTGGACGTCGTAAATAGCGGACAAAATTCTTTTTTATCTACCATCATGATATGGGTATCAAATGAAAGGGTATATAGAAAAATATGAAAAGCATGATTAAAAAAAATATATATATACTGTATTTTCTATATAAAATCACTCTTTACTTGTAAGTATTCATATAAAAAAATTACCAACGTTTTATTAAGAAATACGCGTATTTAAAAAAAATACTTATTATGAATCCCACTTCTGAAAAAATGCATTGAAAAAGTTTAATCATATGTTATGTTCATTTTGTATAGGTTTGTTGACGCTGAACATATCTAATGAGCAGTATGGACGGATCCACGTCCACGTCGACAACAAGGATACCAGGCCTCTGCAGTTACAGGTACAAAACAACCATATTAGATTTAGATAGTCCGTTGGTCCAGTTGGTAGTGAACCTATCTTCTGAGCTTGGGGGCGTGGGTTCGATTCCCACCTAGGACAAACATTTATGTGATGAACATTTGTGTTTGTTCTATATGTTAATATCTATTTAAGTATGTATTTAAAACTATATATGTATGTAATACCTCAGTGCCTTAAGACGAAAGTCTTCGACCAGTGTGTGTTACCAGTGATGACATACGGCACTGAAACGTGGTCTCTCACTATGGGCCTCATAAGCAAGCTCAAAGTAGCACAACGAGCTATGGAGAGGGCTATGCTCGGGGTTTCTCTACGAGATCGAATCTAAAATGAGGAGATCCGTAGACGAACGAAAGTCACCGACATAGCCTACCGGATTAGAAAGTTGAAGTGGCAGTGGCCAGGGCACATATCACGCAGAACAGATGGCCGATGGGGCCGAAAGGTTCTGGAATGGAGACCACGGACTGGTAAGCGCAGCGTAGGACGTCCACCCACAAGATGGACAGACGACCTAAAAGAGACCGCAGGGAAACGCTGGATGCAGGCCGCTTCCAACCGGCCCTTTTGGAGATCGATGGGGGAGGCCTATGTCCAGCAGTGGACGTCCTATGGCTGAAATGATGATGATGATGATGTATGTATATCAGTCTCTGGCAGCCATATCCCAAGCTTTGCTTAGTTTGGGGTCAGATGACTGTGAGTGCAAAAATGACCCGAATATCTATTATTATTAGAATATTTTTATAACCACTTGACAACTAGTCTTTTCACCACCGCGATGAAACGATTCAGCATAATCTTTTTCGTACTAGAAAAATAACAATAAATAATGACGTTTCTTATATTAATTTACGTATAAAATACGACTAAACTAAAATATGATTTTGACAATAGTCTAACATAAAGTATGTTTCTTTTTAGATGTCCAACCATGTAAACAAATATGGCTGACAGGCGACCAATGACAATCACTAGCGAGGAGGAAATTCAGAGCTGTTATTGGTCGAAAAACGCCATGTTTGTATACATAGTCGGACATCTAAAAAGTAACAGACTTTAGCCATAATAATCTTTTTAATTTTAACAAAAAATAACTGATATAATACTCACTATGTCCGCCGTACCTGGCAAGGACAAGAGGTAAGTTTCTATACCTACCATGTCCTGACAAATAAATAATTTGATTTGTACTCTTTATTGTGCACATCAGAAACACAAACAGATAAAAACACCTACGAGCTATTGCCTCAAGTGGCAGCCTTATCGCTAAAAACGATATATTTGAGGCAATCATTGGATGGAAAGAATTCGGAGATTTGCCAACAAACCCAAAACGTCACAATTTTTTTTTGTCCTGTGCTGATGCTTTATTATGGATGATTCGGATCGTGATCGCGATCGCGTGCCGTGTCACTTACGCACGTGGTGCGAGTAAATAGATGCGAACGGGACGGCATGCAATCTCGATCACGATCAAACTTCTATAATAAGGCCGCTGGTTCTTATTAGCGCCGTTGGCGTGATTCGGATGGTGCTATTTTATCTCATAACTTCATTTTCTATGTTTGACAGACGCACCCCAACGTGGACAAAGAGGCGTTCCGTTCTTCCGGTGTGATCGGCCTGAAGCAAGCGCAGCGTAACTTCCCTCTCAACAGCGATGTGGGCGTTCTGAAATGGCGCTTGGCTACTACTAACGATGACAAACTCGCGCCTCTCTCAGGTACCGTAATAAACTTGGCTCCAACCAATCCTGGATATCAAACAAAACTTGGCTATAACCTATCCTGGATATGATACAAAACTTGGCTACAACCTATCCTGGATACCTTACAAAACTTGGCTACAACTTATCCTAGATATCACACAAAACTTGGCTACACCCTAACCAGGATATCATTCAAAACTTGGCTACGCCCTATCCAGGATATCATACAAAACTTGGCTACGCCCTATCCAGGATATCAAACAAAACGTTACTATTACCTATCATGGATATCATACAAAACTTGGCTACATCTTATCATGGATATTTCAAAACTAGCCTACAACGTATTTAGGTTATCATACAAAACATGGTTACAACCTATTAAGGTTATCATACAAAACATGGTTACAACCTATCCTGGACATCACACAAAACATGACTACAGTCTATCCTAAATAACACAATAATTGGCTACAACCTATCCTGAACATCATACAAAACATGGCTACAACTTATGCTAGATATCAAACAAAACTTGGCTAAATCGTATCATGGATATTTCAAAACTAGTCTACAACCTATTTAGGTTATCATACAAAACTTGGCTACAATCTTATCCTGGATCCTACACAACTTGCCTACGTCCTATCATGGATATTTCAAAACTTACCTACAACCTATTTAGGTTAATTATCATACAAAACTTGGCTACAACCTATCCTGGATGTTATACACAACTTAGCTACATCCCATCACGGATATTTCAAAACTATCCTACAACCTATTTAGGTTATCATACAAAACTATCCTACAACCTATTTAGGTTATCATATAAAACTTGGCTACAACCTATCCTGGATGTCATACACAACTTGGCTACAACCTATCTCTTTCCTATACCGTGTCTTATTTTCACGCCAACGTAAATCAACTGTCAATTTTTTTTGTATCTGTGCAGTGAACTGCTGGCCGTCGGAGAGTGGAAGCGGCGGGTGTGACGTCAACATCGAGTACGAACTGGAGCAAGACCACCTGGTACTCTCTGACGTCAACATACACATCCCACTGCCGTGAGTGCCTCAACTTTTTTAATCATCATCATCAGCCTGAAGACGTCCACTCTTCATTCTCATCTGTTTGTCCGCTTTTCACGACTAAACGGCTAGACCGATCTTAACAAAATTTGACACTTAACAAAAAGTGCATCATAAGGACCGACATATGGTACTTTTCCCCTCAGAAATGCGGGTAAAAACTGAAAAAAACTGCTGCTCCATTCGGCTAGTTATATATAAATTTGCATTTAAAGGGTGGCTCATGTGAAATGGGGATGAAATTTTGTTTCCGACACACTTTCTCGTGACGGGTATCATTGAATATGTCTTTTAAAATAAAGGTATCAGATTTGATACACATAAATTTTTATCCAGTTAGTCCCCCTCGTGCATTTCAAATTTTATCTCTTTTTTTTTTTTTTTTTTTTTTTTTTTTTCTAGTTTTAAGTTCCTTATTAACTTCCGTAGAGTTTTCTAATAATAATTCAAAGTGGGGGTGATAAGACCTACTGTGGAATGCTCTGCCTGCTTCTATCAGGCAGGCCAAATCTATTTCTAATTTTAAGAATCAAGTTTATACACATTATTTTAGTTTATGTTAATTGGTACAGTTATGTATGTATTCTATTTATAATATTTAAAGTATGTATGTAGTATTGTGTATTTATTGTATACATAAATGTTGGGATATATAAATTAATTTAGGTTTATTTTATGTACACCACCAACCGTTTTTCAATTTCTTTAGTCCTGTCCATCCAAAGGTAGCCTGGAAGAAATCGCTTAAGGTGATAAGGCCGCCCATTATACTGCCGTATATTTGTTTTTTATGTTAGTATAAGTTTCATTTGTATTTTCGGTGTGTAATAAAGAAATATTGTATTGTATTGTAAGACCTGCACTGACATACCGCTTGGGGTGTATTGTGCATTTGCCCGCCAGCCGACACAAACCAGACGAGCTCCTTAAAATAATGAAGCACGGCTTTGGGTCGCTCTCTAAACTGCTCTACCCCTATTTCGGCAGGTGTTGTGGAGACTTGTTGAGTTTCTTCAAGAAGTCCCGACCTTAATCTTATGTCTTTTCTATGTTCTATCTATATTAAATTGCATATAGATACTTAAAAATACATGTAAATTTGTGTTAAGTGTAATGTAAGTGTAAACTCAAGGGTTCGTCTGAAAACCGGCGCTGATAGTCCTTGACTTTCAGCATTAATGCCATGCCGAGACGGACCCATTCGACACTGATTGTATCCTTCAGATATAACCGTTAGTTTCTCATTATAATCTATACTAATATAATAAAGAGGAAAGATTTGATTGTTTGTTTGCATTGAATAGGCTCCGAAACTACTGAACCTTTGAATTGTTTCACCGACGGGAAGCTACACTTACCCCGGGTGACATAGGCTATAATCTATACCCGTGCGAAGCTGGGGCGGACCGCTAGTAAAAAAATAAAAATATAGTTTTTGTAAAGGTGTCGAATAAAATTTATTTTCTTTCTTTCTTTCTTCTGTGGCCTTGCAGTCCAATAGGACATGCTCCATGGTTTTTGACGCATGCTTGTTTCTCCAGTTCTGGCAACAGCTCAGTGGTGGTGCATCAGTGGGAAGGCAGCTACGCGCAGAAAGGTCGCACCCTCGTCTGGAGTATACCCGTCATCAACAAGCAACAGAACAGTGGCACGCTCGAGTTCACGTAAGTCATCAGCAATCAGCCTTCTTTATCTCACTGCACATTGACGGTAGAAATTTCAAATGTCATAGATGTTCCTAACCAAATAATGGAATTGCTGAAAAATAATGTTCTTCTTCATATTAATTATCTAAGATTGTTCTTAAGGATTTAAAATAAAATAAACCGGCCAAGTGTGAGTCGGGCGCGCGTACTGAGGGTTCCGTACCACCACAAAATACAAAAAGTAATAAACACAAAATACAGGTCACCCATCCAAGTACCGACCGCGCCCTACGTTGCTTAACTTGGTAATGTACAGAAATTTGTCATCGACTCACATTTTGCCATTATTTATTATTTATTGTTATACTATAGTTTAGAGTGTGTACTATAATTATGCCAAGTTTGACGCTTGTACGTATTACCGTTTTTAAATTAGAGCAAATACAAAAATACGATAAAAAACCCTAAAAATACGTTTGTTGTACGGGGACGGGGGGTTTTTGTTGATTAGTTTTTGACTTTATTATTATTTCTTGTATAATCCGCCGAAACATTACATATTCTGTGAAATTTTCAACCAGCTATCTATTACGGTTCGAAAGATACAGCCGTTAAAAGGTAGGACGAACGGACAGATGATCGTACAGACAGACAGACAGCGTAGGTTTAATAATAGGGTCCCCGTTTACACCCTTTGGGTACGGAATCCTAAAAATTTGTAAAAACATATTTTTTTCACTTTGTCGTCAACAAACTCTATACCAAAAATTTGACAGAATTAGAGTTGGATCTAAAAATGTTCCTAATGATTTAAAATAAAAAATAGTCTAAAAATATTTACAGAAAAATTTCCCCGCTTTTTAAAAATCTGTCCTTTGCCTCCTCCTTTTAAAGTATTATTTTCTCTCTTCCACAGAGTGACCCCAGCGATCCCCAACGATTTCTTCCCTCTGACCGTATCTTGGACGTCCAACACTTCCCTGGCCCTGTTGACAGCTAAGAAAGTAACCATGGCGGAAGACGGCACACCGGTCGACTTCTCCCACGAAATCTCCTTCGTTGCTGACAAATATGAAATTGTTTAGTTAGTTACACCATTATTTTCTTTCTTCGGAAGTATGTTATAGGAAATATTTTATTTACAGCACAGACCTTTACCAGGATAGACACCGTTAGAACGAAAACTATATAAGCAACGTGCCGCATTTTTGTACCTGTTTGCACTTTTGTGTGAACTGAATTAATTAATTTGAGGCTCTGAACCAACTTAAGACAGGAAACAGACACGCAAATTAGGTGAACTCTCGGCATCTTACCTGATAGAGGTCTGTGGTTATAGGTAATATTTGATTTATGGTCTTATTCAGAAATGTTCTCATAAACTTGTTATAATGACTAGCTTTGCCCATGGCATCGCCTGTGTTTTGCTCAAAACAGCTGATGTCGCTCGGGAATTATTCCCGATTATTATAGGTACCATTCTTACCAAAAGTTAAATAATTGTAATATAATGAGTATTGATTTGGTAGTTTCAGAGATTACCTCGTACAAGCATACAAAGAAACTTATCTTTATAATATTAAAAAGTAGATAACTAACTGTGAAAGGCAGGAAAGAAAGATGTACTAAGGAGGAAAATGTAGGCCAAGAATTTCTGCCACGGGTTGCATACTACTTTTCTCGAACCTAGACAAGATATTCATAGAAACACCACAGCAGTATATAATGAGCTTATCGAACATTTCTGAATACAGAGTTAGATTACAAATGAATATTATGTAAGCAAAGAATGAAAGCGGATTATTGAATTTGCTGGATGCTAAATTAAAGCTATTTTGGGATTTCACGCATAATTACATATTTACGCATAATAAATAACAAATGCACATATTAATTACAGACACAGTTGACAACTGGATATTCTCGATAGTTTTTTTAAATACAGATGCCAATTAGACAGAAAAAGAAACACTGATGTCAATGTGATAGTTTTGCATCTTTTTAGAGGCAAGTACATACCTAGCTAATACGGGGGCTGCCCTTTGTATGGGACGCTACTTGTGTCGATACTTTGGCGCCGTCACATCTTCCTGAGACACAAGGTAGGGCTGGTGCGGCTGCCAATTCGGCAGAGCAGCACAAGCGACGCAAATATGCTAACCTCAGCAGTGGTTACATATTTGAGTCGTTTGGGGTCGAGACATTGGACCCTTAGAGACCGGGAGCTCACCTCAGTTTCAAAAATTTCCGGTCGCCTGGTTATTGCCAAAATGCTGGCGTGTTTCTGGCTCAACGCGTAAGCATTGCCATTCAGCGTGATAATGCAGCCAGCATGCTGGGAATGCTGCCAACTGATAGTGAGCTTGAGCATTTGGATTGTCTTTAGACTTTCAACGGTCCATGGGCAGGCTAACTGTTTTTGTAGTGTTAGTGTTAGCTTGTATTTTGTTTAGCCAAAACTTGCCCTCTAAAAAAATATAAAAAAACAGGATTGCGCTACGCTGCGCTTACCGGTCCGTGGTATCCATTCGAGGACCTTTCGGCCCCATCGGCCATCTGTTCTCCGTGCTATGTGCCTTGCCCACCAACCACCCACAAGATGGACAGATAACCTAAAAGAGACCGCAGGAAAACGCTGGATGCAGGCCACTTCCAACCGGCCAAATAGTTGAAATGTGTCATTAAGCGTGAAATCACTATTTTGATGTTTATTCGTTTTATAAAAGTATTCTTAAACAACATTCCTGTAACACTTTTGTATTACCTATGTTGAAATAACATAAAAAGGAACAACAATATTACAAGTAATTGGATGGCTATAGTTTTTATTTGTATTGTAAAATATTTTATCGTTTCAAAGTATTGTAACGAAATATAATAAAGTTATTGTATTATATTGTGTTGTTTTGCTAGTAACATGTTGCTTTTGTTTATTATTGTCGCATTGTGCGACGCGTCTGATGCTTTGCTTGGTATTATAGAAGATCTCAATCTTTTGCGGGCTCCTGCCGCGAAACTCAATTTGACTAAAACTTGTGAGTGAGTTAGATTTTGATGCCAGTTTTGTTTTTCGTTATACATTTGTTCTTTATTTTTGTACTAGCTAACCTGACAGACGTTGTCCTGTCTTAGAACTGTCAAATGCGCGAAGTTAAAATCATTGTTAAATTTTCTGAAATTTTCCATATTTCTTTATTTTTCTTTCCGTCTTACGGAACCTTACCTTCTACAAAGTATTGGGAAACTTAAAAAAAAAGATAATAAAATCGATAAAGTTGTTCCCAAGTTATGGCGTGACCAAGGTAAATAGGGATTAATTTTTATATACCTACGTATATAGAAGATTAATTGGATCTTTTTTACAAGTTTTTATTTAAGTTGCCTGTTAGTACGTTCGTGTGTGGGACAATTCTTTTTAGACCAGTTATCCTCAAACCGATTGAGCTGAAATTTGGCATACTTATGTAAGTTTTGTGACAATGCAATGTTATGGTACCTTCGAGCTGGTCTGATGATGGAGACTGAAGGTGGCCGTAGGAACTCCTAAATGAAACGACGTAACCCCGTTGAGTTTGGGTTAGGACCTAGATGATACATTCAATATGGCGGTCGCCCCAAGATGGTGGACAAAATTTTCTTATCTACCATTGGTCAGCAAACACACCAGTTGGTGTGTAGCGAAGCTGGTGTGCAAGCGAACACACTATTTTAACTAAGAGGATAAATTGTAGTATAAAAACGAGGAAAAGGTTGTTTAGTTGCTTCCACTTTAACTTTTGACTCAAAACGCCATAAGTAAAATAAAATACAACGTTAGTATTCCGATCTTTATTTGTCAAAGAAAAGGTTGTCATTTTCAAGTTTTCAAGAAAAAGTATAAAGAATGCATTGTCAGCGTCATAAAAATTATGAAGTGGCACAAGGAGGTGTCATTGGTCCAACTCTTTATTATTTGCAAAATGATTTCAGAATATTAACGTGCGGGTTGTTTATTGCTTTAAATATATCTTCTCATTGCAGTTTTTTCATCACTGGGTTCTTATCACGTTAATGGCACAGTAGCGACGGTAAAGACATATCCATGGATAGCGCAAGTGGTGCATTCCACGACTAATAACTATCCATACTTGTGCACATGTGTTTGTATCCATGACGGGATCTTTATGACCGCTTCTAGGTGTATTTATGCGTATGTTAGTAAATTACTTTTTTAAAGGGATGACACAAGCCTAATTTTCAAACCACTTTATTCAACAAGAACTTGGAAAATAATACCTTTTTATTTTATGATGATAAAATAAAGCTGCGCCTGCAGTTTCCCGCGTGGATATCGGGATCCGTAATTTTTCCGCGATAAATAGCAATAATTGCATTTATAATCTTAGTATGATGTTACTACGTACTAGTTTAAAATAATTAAGAGAGTTTTATGGAAACTGACACAATTTTTTTCCGGCTTAACCTTACATGGTTAATTCCCGTATAGTAAACAAAATAAGAAACTTTTTTTAAATTAATTTTTTAGTTTACTTCGTGTTTGTGATTATTTGAAACCAGCACAATAACAAATGCATATTCAAGTTCTGTATGTTTGATTGAAGTTGTTGAAGATTACGCGGTGGATTACCATCTTAAGAACAATATCTCTCGTCTGCAAACATTTTCGCATGTTCGGTAGGTATAGCCGCGTTTTGCCGCCCGCGTTAGACGCATCGGCCACGACCACAGGGGCCGGCCGATTCTACTAAAGAAATTGTTTCAATTTAATTTTTTAAATAATCGTTTCAATATTGACAGTTTAGTTATTTTTTTATTTTAAGTTATAATATTAGGTGGTGGTATTTATCTAGTATACAAAAAATGAACTGTCAGCTTTGAGGCAATTATTTTAAAAATAAAATTGAAACAATAACAATTTAAAAACATTTTCTTTAGTAGAATCGGGTCCCAGACCTCCTCGACCCACGGAACTTGTGACCTGACATGTGATCTGACAAATCTCCTTAAAACATGAGGCAAGAAGCAGGTTACGCACAAGGACAATTTGTCACATTTAAATGGGTTTCAGGCTTTAGTAAATAAACCGGCCAAGTGCGAGTCGGGCTTGCGCTTTTCCCTACCACAAAATACAATAAATTATCGATTCAAAAAAAGTAGTAAAATATGGCATTTCGATTCGCTGAAAGAAATGATAAGGTCGTCCAAGTAACTGAATTACCAGTTATAACTTTGTAATGAATAGAAATTTGTCACCGACTACCACTTGGCCATTATTTAATATTTGGCTTATTATGTGTTTATTATTTTACTAATTTTAAAGTTGGTTTTTTAAATTGATAATTATTGTATTTTGTGGTGAGACGGAACCCTCAGTGCGCGAGCCCGTCTCACACTAGGCCAGCTTTTTTCTATATAGGTATTCTAGATGTAGACTTTCCGCCTGATTTCAGTCTAAACGTAAAACATACGTCTGTACTCCACCAATCCAAGCGGCTTGCCGTCAGAGCTTTCATCGTGCCTTCGAAGCCAACTCCCGAACTATTTGACGACATTGCTTTCATAGTCCTTGAGAAAAAAGATGTTACCTTTACCGTTGCACAATTGTACCCGAGAAACGACGTCAAAAGGACAGATGAGGTGTTCAATTGGTTTAGTAAAATGAATCTTGCGGGGCCGTTTAAAGTGATCGCATATGTTATTGAGAAGGTAAATAACAAAAAATCACGCAATTATGATTTTAATTTTAATGAATAGGTCACCATCACCAAGAAGACGTCCACTGCTGAACATAGGCACCTTTAACCTCCACACTGAACGACAGCCTGCCTTTTGCATCCACTGGATGCCAGCGACTCTCACAATGTCGTCGGTCCATCTAGTGGGAGGCGTACCTACGCTGCGTCTTCCGATTCGTGGTCTCCACTCAAGAACCTTTCTTCGCCGTCGGTTATCGGTTCTTCGAGCGATATTTATTTATAGACAAACTTTATTTTAATTAAGTCAATTTTTATAAGTGACCTTATTTGATTTTTTCAGCAACAGCACTTCTTCAGATTGCCTGAACACATTCCCGCCCTAAGAGAACTACCCATAGTGATCAACATCGATCTCTGTTGGAACATCCTTACTTACGAAAAGCGCGATGGATTTCGCGTCCCTTGTTACCACTCCTGTACTATACCAGCTTCTGTAAAAGCAGGAGGGAAATGCGGAAAGGGTTACCTGAGTGTAGAGGGTGCCGCAATACTAAACACTAAAACAAAGAAGGTACTCGGCCTGGCCACTTGGGGGGGACCAAGCTTTGGAGAATACTATTTGCCAGTAGGGTTGTCTGTGGTGAATTCTAAAGCTTTTATAGACGATTTCGAATGTGCTAAGAAGGTGAGAAATGCGAAGCCGAAAACTGGATCTTATCAGAATCTTTGTAAGCTTTAAGGCCGCACCGTCGATCCGCGCTGCGCAATACTTCGTGCGGCGAAAATAAAACAACTGTGTGCCGTAGCGTTGCTCTGGACGGCAGATATCATAGAACGTTGGAACGCCGATGGAATCAGTTGCCCACCTTCCTTCTTCAAATCTGACCTAAGTACAGTACCTACACATTCGCGCTCGCTTATACCTACTTCTTACGTTTTATAATAAAATTGCAAGCCTTTTAATCGATTACGTTATATTATATTTGCTTTTAATATATTCTAAATTGATAAAATTAAATTTTTCGCACTTGCTCCGCTTACGCATTTATACGAGTGTTTCCGCATGCTCCTACTGGGTACTCCTACTATTATGTCCTTATGCTCCTAATGTGATGTCATATGCAATTAAGTACACTCAAGAAAGGAGTACCCAGTAGAAGCATGCGGTAACGCTCATTGATGCCTTCGACCAAATTTCTTTCGTCAAAGATTGATAGGTAGATACTGGTTGTGTTTGTTGTACTTGAGCTGTTTCCAGTGGGGTTAATCTGAATGAGAATTACATTAGCTTGAGATAACATCTCTCAAGCTAATGTCATTTTCATACAATTTCATCTTTCCGCAAGCGTTAACGCTAACAGAAAATGGGTCTTGTCTAACCCCGCCAGCTCTCTCCCTCCTGTTTTATCATTGCGAAGAAAATGGCGACAGAAGTTATTGGAAATTGCCTCGGTGACAGCAATCACGTTACGCCACTGGTAATCAATCTTGTCGTCTTGCGGACTATGGCATCACACCATCAGACACTTCAAGTCGCAGACTATTGCTAACATCGTTGTACCCGCGCACTATCTAGGCTGACAATCCAAGCCCGGAAACCCCAAGAAAACCAATCTATACCTTTGCAAAAAAGTCATGAGGAACTTACCTTTTTAAAGTCAGAATAAAATCCAAAAATATACGTACAGTAGGCACAGCGGATCTTTGTCTCTGAAGTTATATAGGATCTGTCTGCGAACCATTGCGCAAGTAGCACATCCCTTGCGACACAAAAATAGCTACTGCGCAGCCTTCAGAGACACAAAGATCCGCTGTGCCTACTGTAATGCGGTGATATTTTGTTTTGAATGCTAACAATGAATACATCGGATTGTTTACTAAAGTGTTAATTACCTCACGGGACCTCAGAATCTGTTTCAGTGTGGAATTTATTTGCGTTAGTGGCGTCCTCATTATTTTTTAAATATTTCTGCCAAGCTGTGTCGAGGTGACACGTGATCTGATAAATGACCATACAACGCGTGGCAAGTAGCAGGTAACAAAGACTACAATATATATTATATGGCAACGCGAGAGGAAAATTTGTAAGACCACGTGTCAGGTCGATTATGGATTTCAGGCTTATCCTAATTCTCATCTGAATGAAATGAAAACCATTCTACCTAAACCCCAACAGTTTATGAGTTGGTAGAATTAAGAGCATGAATTGAAATACATTTTTGCAATTTCAAAACTTTTTTTATTAATATCTATCTTATCACATACATTATCTTATTATTTACTTTATTTATTACATATAATAAAAATAACTAAGTAATTATTCTAGCACAATTCACGAGTTTACATTAAAATTAAATTTAAACTGTGATTCGGTGAAGGAGAATTTAAAGTTTTTAGAATTTATGCTCTCTGAATTTTCAATGTTGGCAACATCATTTGATTTATCAGTGTTGGCAACATCATTAGATTGATCAGAGTTGCCAACTTCTAAATGCTGAATGTTGCTCTCTGGTGCAGTTTTATCAGAGGCCTGGTCTCCATCTTGTGGACCTAAATTGAAATTGAACCTAAAAGAACTGTCTCCTGTTTTAAGAAATGCCGACTTCCTCACAAATGTAGCCTTTGGCTTGTCTGGAGTGTCTGAGATCTTGATTTTGCTTGCCACTGGAATAGAAATGAGCTCAATTGAATGACAATCATGTCTTGACCTTCGAAAACAGATATGATAAATACCTTTAAGATAGCCAGTAAGGGAACATACCCATATTAAGCCATATTCGTTTTCTTAAAAGTGGGAAAACCTCGCCTTAAATCAAGTTGATGATGAATATTTTCGGTAGCTAAAGATCTTACGTTGATCTACCAAACCTAGATCTTTGTTGCCACACAGCACGCAGTAGCAGTATGTGTATTCTTTTGATAAATAAAGTTAATTTGAGACCAAGAAAAACATACTTCTGCGAGACAAAGCCTAAAATATGTTATTCAAAGTCTTACTGATTGTACGTTTGTTATAAACAAATAAACAAAAATACAGGTTATTCGCCCCGATTCTCTTCGATGAATTTCTTTACCGATTTTATCCATATTCTAGCTTGAACATTTTATTGAAACGAACTATTTGCTTACAAAATTTCATGAAGGGCGGATCAACGACGCGCCCGTTATTTTTGAACAAATATACATAGAAACGCCGACTTTTCCCATTAGATCTCTCTACGCGTGGTCAATTATTTATTATTATTATGGTGGCACGTCACATTGCCTGTTTGCCGAATAAAAAGAGACGCAGCTATACATTTTGACGTTTTTTCATGCGTATTTTAAGCATTTCATCTTGTTGCATTTAATCCGGTATCTACCTGTTATTGCTATATTTTACGGACAGCTATATTTTTATTTCAATACAAAATAATCACAAAGTATGTGAATTCACATAATATTTAGCGCGTGTCCACGTTAACTCGCGGGCGCGGGCGCGTATAATATCAAACATATGGTTTAATTAAACCATATGTTTGATATTACAAGTGCAAGTGTTCACTTACAAAACGCACGTGCGGTAGAAGTAGGTAGCGGGCAAGCTCGCGACGCGCACGTTGCAATATCAAACGTATGGAGTTGTTTATGTGTTTTCACGTCGTACTAGCGCTAAAACGCGCAACTCGTGCGTCACACCCGCGCAAACTCCATGCGGCCAATGTGAATACACGACATCGCGTTCTCCGCCGCGCCCGCGCCCGCGAGCTCAATGTGAATACGCGCTGCTTTAAAACATGTAGGTAATTATAGGAACAGGTTACAACTTTGGTTTCAGATGAACCATTGTACTTTTTGTTTGTATTATATTTGATTTTGCATTCAACAGAAACTGCAATGGTACGCCGAAAACTAATTTTTATCAAACTAAATGAGAATTTGGACCTTTAAAGATTGCAAGCTACAGTAAAATTATGTTAATTTGAAAGGTTTTTTGTGACAGAACTAAAAACTAAACATGTTGCAGAATTTGTCTAGAGGGCTGCAGTAAAAAGACAGCAGTACAGCAACTTTTTTAACCGACTTCGAAAAAGGAGGAAGGTTCTTAATTCAGTCCGTATTTGTTATTATTATTTTTTTATGTGTTTACGTCGATTACGCCGGGATCTGTAACCCAATTTGAGTGTTCCTTTTTTTTTAAATCCTTTCATGTAGAAAAAATTCTCGTGGTTGTCCCTCAAAAATTTCATTGCTTTGGGCTCAGTCGTTTTTAAACCAGCTCGAAAAATATGGATAATTTCGCACGAGCACCTACAAATTTCGCTACAATATTACAAACTGTAACTACAGTAGTTTTGTTCGGGCGCTTTGTTCGAGCCAAAACAAGGAGGTATTTCATCATCTATCATACATCTATGCAAGATGTGTAAATAGGTCGTAATGTTGTTTCACAACAAATTCTAAAACAAGTTATAAAAAAATAAAATAAAACAATACACAAACATTGTGCCACTACAAAGAACAATAGTAGATTGTAAAACGAGTGCTTAAAACAAGTAATTTTAGCCGAGACGTTTATCGGCCCGAGCCGAAGTCGAGGGCGGGTATTAAAGTAGAGGATAAAAATGAGTTTTAAGCACGAGTTATGCAATCAGCTTTTCACTTTGATTGCGAGGAAATGAAACTGTGATATTGAAAAACCTATAGTAGACTGTACTGGAGGCTTCTATGGAGTTTTGGAAACAACATGAAAATACATGTTTTACCTCATTATATCACAACCACACTCGAGCACTATCACTAACACTTAATAATAATAATCCACCATTACTATACATTAACAATCGAAAATACACAATTTTAGGAAAATAATATAATATATCGCCCATTATTGGGCAGACTGACGCTATTAACACCAAAGTTGGCACCAAAACCTTTTTTTTATTCGACATAAGTTATGTCTGGGTCTTTAATAATACCCTATTATTATTAGAGACTGAAGGAAACTCCCTCCATTATTACAAACTGAACCTCCTTGAATAACTTTAAACAAGTCCTGTATCATGCCGAACCAGACCAGTTCAGAACCTCTTTGAACAATTTTAAAGAGGTTTAGATTACTTTTATGCACTAGAGCAAGTCTTTTTTGCCCTAGTAACAATTACTAAAATTCTGCCTATGTAATATTTAAATGGCCCCTTAGTCTGCGTTGGGCCCAAAGATAATATAACCACTTGATCGCGCATGTAGTCAACATTCCCTTTTGAAAAATGATGCCACGTCCGTCGCGGGGGGCAGCTTGTGATTGGAGACCCGACGCGACTCTACGCTTGTGATTGGAGAATCAAAAGTCATTCATTCAATTCGCGCCTAGGATTGGCCCGGCTGGAAGTAGTTTAGGTTGACATGTTAGAACCTTTGCCCCATGCGGGGTAAAAGATGAGCAGTCAAGTGGTTATATTGTCATTGGTTGTGCCTAAGCTCCGAATGGCTCCAAACTTTAGTTCTGTCAACAAAAACCTAGGCCCTCTTATTAAAAAAAGCAAAGTAGATTTGGAATGGTTACTCAACCTTTTTCTATTGACTTGTTAAATTTGTAACACGGTCAAAACTACGAAAGACAGTAACTATTCTGAGGGTACTTTCATATTTCTTAACAGGGGGGCTCAAATCCGCATAAACCATTAATTTATTTATTTCAGTACGAATCATTTGAGACTCATTAAGGCGCTTGCAGACGATGAATAGTACAAGTTGCAAGTAGCTACTACCAAAAACTTTCTATAACTAGACATTTAATGTTGGGCAAACGCGTTCAGTCACTACATCTGATGAAAACGTCTTATGTAAAGACACGCCCACTGAAGGCACTGAATGTCATGTCAGTACCGACCAAGCCTGCAATCCGTCAACGTTTCTGCGCTCGTCTTATAATTGTCTATTAAAATTATTTAAAACCACGCTACGTCTTGTTGTAGCAAAAACTATTGCGGCAAAAATTGCCAATCCCTCACCCCACTCCTCAGACATTTGACTGAATTGTTTCCATTGTAAATAATCGCAACTACAAGTCTGGGCTACGTAGTAGCTTTAGCTAGTCTGTGGCATACGCATCGTCTGCATCGTTTTGCTTAGTACAAGTTTCAGTGGTTAGTATCACTTCCACTGCCACTTGCACTAAGCAAAACGATGCAGCAACTTGTACTTGCTACTTGTACCACGCACCGTTAAGCGCCTTTAATATTTAAAAGTAATTTGTAGGAATCAGCTGTCTGTGGTATGGGTAGGCCTTCTTTCGGGGCGGAGGTAGGGCGCGACTCGTGGTGGATGCGCGACTTCGTTTGATGTTCGCGGGTGTGTCGAGAGCCGCTCAGCATTCTCTTTTGCTGAGGGGCAAAAACGATGGTTACGTTACAAATAGAATGAGTACTAAGGAATATACAGTTATCCGAGCCATACGCGCCAGCTGTGCAAGTACCGTTCTTTGCCCTTAGTCCCAGATTTGATAGTTTACGAAAACTTTTTTCGTTTTCGTTTTGTTCCATACATTGCTGGGCTAAAAGGTATTCGAAAACTTTTTTCGTATTAGAGTGAAGCAATCTATACCACCGATAACTGCCAAACTTAGTTCCTCCACGTTTCCGATAGAGGCGCTTTACTAAAATGTATGGAACAATACGTAAACGAAAATTTTCGTAAACTATCAAATCTGGGACTAAGGGCACTTATCGATCGACAAATTTGACAGTTGCAATGGAAAATTTCCACAAAAATGCCATAGAATCGATCATAGCGAGTACCGAACAAATGGCATTTTATCGAATTTATCGATTTCAACTGTCAAATTTGTCGATCGATAAAGAACGGTACTTGCTACAGAAAAGAGAAGTAAATAGAACGGAAATGAGAAGGAAACTCTGTCGCCAGGCATTATGACACAACCTTGATTGAACATTCTTACTTATATCAACGCGTCGAACTCCGCATCCAAAGAACTTAGACCTTACCTTTTTGGGTTAGGTCTCAAAATTCTTTGTCCACATCACTGTTGCAAGCTGATTTCGAATGACTCGCGTTTCGTATATATGGGTGCAACTGGCTACAACAAATGCCTTGACAGCGGTTCTAATTTAAACAAAAAAAAATCTTTTCTGTGGCGCGTACAGCGCGGGCAAGCGGATAAGACGTTCACTCTCCATTAGAGAACGGAGTCTTATCTACAGGGTTACGCGGAAAGGGATATTAAGCCGAAAAGGATCCGTTATTCTCATAATTATGAACAACTTTTACGATAGGCCCAACACTAAAATCCCGAAAAAAATATCAGCTGTCCCATAAATTTTTTCGAGTGTCAATAACCGTTTTCTATGGTACAACTGAGTTTTTTTTCGCGATTTCTTGGTTGATCCCATAGTAAAAGTTGTTTATAATGATGGGTACTATGGACGCCTTTCGGCTTAGTACACCCTTACTGCGTAACCCTGTATTGTTGGTTGGGGTCCCGAGATCATACAGAAGAAATGGGGGGGTCAAAAGTGATGTGTGGATAAAGTGTAGAAGAAGCTTCTGAAACTCCAGAAAAAATATTGACTAGAATAATATTGAAATATTGACCCAAAGATGGGACCTTTCAAGGACTCAAAAACGGAGATAGAGATACCTGTTTGCACTAATATGCATTTATATGTTGAAACTTCTTAGAGAAATGAGGAAATAAGATTGCAGTCATACAAAATAAATACTTAATTAAAAAAATTAAGTCTTAAAACTGACATTAAGAACTTAACAAGAGGAGTAGTGGCGCCAACGAGGGAAAAAAACATGGCGCTTTGTTGTAATATTTTGCTAAACTTGTGTATTTTTCTTGTTAATGCGTAATAATCGTGGATTATTATTTATTAAGTGTTCGTGGACATGCTCGAGTGTGGAAAGTGCTATAACAATGTATTTTCGTGCTGTTTCCAAAGCTCCATAGAAGCATCTTGTAAAGTCTCCACCACTTTACTAGGGCATGACTTTAACTTGACCGCTACTTCCTTGATTGACTCTGACTGTGACTGAAATTTTTGACTACATTTCAATAAACTTGTAGTTCAATATTATTAATCTGTGGTCAATGATGCTGGTATATCAACTAGCAAAAAAAACTGTAAATAACAAATTAAGTAGTTCAAAAGGAAATTAAAGGAAGGAAGGGATGACTTGTCCTTCGAAGTAGCTACTAAAATTTTAATAATATTAACATACAAACATGCATATGTATCAAATACACAAATTTCAACATTTTCATGGCATTCAGTACTTATTTATCGCATTGACTGGGTTACGCGGAAACGGTGTACTAAGCCGAAAGGGGCCCAATGGTACCCATCATTATTAAAACTTTTATGGGAGCAACTCTGAAATTGCGAAAAAAAATCTGCTGTTCCATAGAAAACGGCCATTGTATGATGGCCAAAATGTATGGAACAGCTGAGATTTTTCTCGCGATTTTAGGTTGGGTCCCATATTAAAAGTTGTTCATTAATTATGGGTTCCATGGACCCCTTTCAGCATAGGACACCCTTTCTGCGTAACCCTTTAAAAATATCTATCTATCTATCTACATAGTATAAATTAAAGTCACTTTCCGCGTCTGCCTGTATAACCGGTAACTCCTCCTAAACCACGTAATGGATTTTGATTCGGTTTTTACTATCAGTTAGATAATTTTTCATGGAAGGTTTATATAATTATAAAACTAGCAACCCACACTAGCTTCGCACGTAAATTACACCCGCGTGCAGCTGGGGCGGGTCTCTAGTTACTTATAATATTGTTACTTCGCACGCAGTACTTACACTGTTTTATATGACAACGGAAATGGTTTTATACCAAAGTTTGTAGAACAGAATAAATACTTACATTTGGCTAGTTTCTTTTCCTCTGCCGCCATTTTGGCTCTGTAGTCTCCAAAGTGTGTGCGCATAAGTTGTCTTTTGCGAATTGTGGGCTGATTGTTATTTTTCAGGACTGTCAACACTTTCCATGTCTCTTGCACTGTAACGATTTCAAATTTTATAGCATTACAACTTGCATCACCTGTGCTAAGTATTATTCCGTAGTAATCATGATTTTTCCAGGAGAAAAGTTGTGGAAGCAATCCACTTATACAGGTTGTGGCTTAAAGAGTATTTAACCCGTTACCTATGGTTGGGTTAGGTTAGGTTAGGCATCATGAATGATCAGAAAATCCAAATTTGGGTTTGGTAAAAGTGTCATAGATTATATTATAGATTATATATATATAGTAGAGATTATAGATATATAGTATTCTGCCCTTTCTTAAATTTAATGATAATTACACTCTTGGTCAGTCTTTTCGATGGCATGATCACAAATAAAGGTATTTTCTCAGTTTGTTTTTTGAGAAGTACTCTTTGATAGATGTGTCTAAATTGAATAAAATGTGGCATTGCAAACTATCTAATTGATGTCCAGGTATGTACGACGACCCTCGGAAATGACTGTTTCACTAAAGATTATGACTCTATAGGTATTGTATCTCGATGACTGACTCAAAATATGAATGTATTTCTTCGTAATAGAGAATGGCTGTTGTGCTATATCAATCATCATCATAATCAGCCTTTTTAACAGTCCACTGCTGGACTTTTAGCCTACCTTCGAAAGGATGATTGGGCCATATCCACCACGCTGGCCCAGTGCTGATTGGTGTGCTATATCAACGTATGGGTTTAAAGGCCATACTTTGGGTTTAGTTTGCAACAAGATTATTCGTAAGCATATAAGCTGTGGTAGCCCATTTGGGAAACCGCTAGACTTGAAAGCGTGAGGTCGCGGGTCAAACCCAGTATCCCAGTTTACAATTCCAGTATTATTGGTTATATTCTGAGCGTTTGTCAGATGGGTCAAAACTGAATGGTCAACTTAAAAATATGCCTGAAAGCGATTTTGGGGCCTGTGCCAAAAACGGCCAATGTATGGTAAGGAAAATTTTGTTTGGGATACTCAGAGGAGTATTCATCATCATCATCAGCCAGTCCACTGTTGTAAAAAAGGCTTGGCAGGCGGCTTAGTACATCCATCAAGTTATGCCGAACGCACTCTGCGTTCACTAACTAGTCCGGTCCATCTGTAGAGGCCAAAAGGCCAACATTACAAGTCAATATCAAAAAAAAGGCTTAGTACATTTCATCATAGTCAGCCTTTTAACAGTTCACTGCTGGACTTTTTGCCTACCCCGAAAGGGTGATTGGGCCATATCCACCACGCTGGCCCAGTGCGGATTGGTGGATTCACATACGCCATTAAATTCCTTCTCCGTACGTATGCAGGTTTCCTCACGATGTTTTCCTTCACCGAAAAGCCAGTGGTATGAAAATCCGTACATAAGCTCCAAAGAGCTCATTGGTACGGGCCCGGGGTTTGAACCCACGACCTCACGCTTTCTAGTCTAGCGGTCTCCCAAATGTACATTTACCATATACTAATAGGATGCTGCTGCCCATCCTCCGGTGGTTATGGTCACAGTTTTAGGACATACCCAGGTCTATATGAGTATTAGGAGTGTAAAAATAAAGCTCTTTAATAACTGAGAAGTACCTACATAAGCTAGTGATAGACGGTAGAATGAAATAAGGTTAGGTATTTAAATCGAAAGGATTTGGGTTTGAATAATTATTATGTAGCATACTTTGCTTCTCAGTTCCTTTCTTTTCACTCAGGAATCTCTCACATTGTTGAATACACCAGCAGAGTTCAAGTTGAAACTGTCTCATGGATTCTTCAGGGTCTACATTGTCGGTGCCATCTTTTTCTTTGTTGCAAGGCTTCTGTAATGTGCTGGTTTTGCCTTTGGGATGTAATTTAGTTGCTTTCGGCATTTCGTAAAGTTTTAATTGAAATTAAAGCCAAAATAAGCTCGAACCACGCTATGTTTTGCTTCGGTTTTTGACAAATTGATGATGACAACCAACCAATCGATGAAGTATGAAGTCGACATTGACACATGCGTTAATGATGACGCGGATGACGCGATGGCCGAAAATGTAAAATAATTAATACTGCCAGAATAAATAAAAAAAAAATTACAGGTCCCCGAGTCCCCGATCGAAGATCTTGCCCTCAAAACCGTACTCATCATCCACAACCTTCCTTATCCCACTGCTGGGTATAGGCAAAATCGTACTATATGTGCGTAATCGGATAATTTTTCTCCAAAGATTATCTCGGAGAGGTTACTTCCCCAAAATAGCAAGAAAACCTCGCAAACTGGCAGCCCTGTATTAAACTCGCGGTACATGAGTTTTGGCGCCAACGTGGAAAAAACATGTCTCATATTATTTTCCTAGACTTGTTTATTTTCGAGTGGTAATGTGTAATAATGGTAGATGATTATTTATTAAGTACTCGCGTGCGTGCTCGGGTTGGGAAGTGATATAAAGAGGTGAACCATGGCTGTTCGTGTAGTTTTCAAAACTTTATAGAAGCGTCTTAGAAAGCCTCCGTAACTTTACTGGGGCATAAGTTTGACATGATCATGACTAACTTTGCTTGACTCTGACTGTGACTATGACTTGTTTGATGCTATTTAATAATGCAAATTTGTTTAATATTACGACTGTAGGACTCTGTATCCACAGTCATAAAAAACTACAACCGGAAGTTCTTATCGTTGACATATAATTTTTTCTCCGACGATAGCGACATTAGCGACTTCCTTTTCATGACATAACGTTGAGAAATCGGGAACTAAAATAACCTAAAAATTAAATTGTCTGCAATTTTGAGTTTGCACGTAAATAGTATGCCGCTTGGAAAATTTGGAAAAATTACACTTTCGTGGTAATTATTTGACCAATAAATAATTTACGTCACAAATAGTTTCAAGTTACTAATTTTATTCTTGTGGTGAGCTATTTAAAATATTTGGAACATAATTACTTCTAGATTTTCTTTCTTTATGTGTAAACAGCCTTAAATGTAGTTATCTATCATTCAAATAACAATTACCAATACACTGTGCAAAACAAAACAATGATTTCGTATAAAAAAATTTGCAACCTCTGAATGTTATTAAAAAAAATATTTTGCTCCGAACGAAAACTTAAAATTCTGTTTTCAGGTTTGCAGTAACAGTGACCAGTCTATCTTTGTTTGTGGTGGCTAAGGACCACATAAATGGGCAGCGTCTGGAGAATATGAGAGTCCGTGAACGTATGCGCAAGTCTAACCAAGGAGAGTACGGAGACGTTTATAGAAAACTGTGAGCTAATTGTAAGTTGCCCTCTACTGCACCTACAGTTCAAGTTTGCTAATCCTGCCAGCCTAAAGGCCGTTGCAGACCATGCGTAGTATAAGTAGCAAATTTATACAAGTTTCACGTGCCTAACTAAACATCGTCTACAACGGTGTGCTTAGTGCAAGTAGCAGTGAAAGTGCTTAGTAGCCGTTCGCCCTGATTGCGCAAGTGAAGCTTCGTTTCCCCGTGCTACTCACGCGACGCCCACTGCGCATTATTCGTCTCGATCAAACACTTGTGAGTACGTACTCGCAAGCGAGTTGTGCGCGTCACTGCGTGAGTGGCTATTTACGTTTGAACGCCTACTTGTACTTGCAAGCTACTTGGCATGGACTGAATCGGGCTTAACATGAGATAAAATCTTGTCACTATATGTCGAGCAAGAATGTGAAAAGGCTACATTTTCCCATAATAAAAAAACAAGATCTATCATTCTGGGAGTTGATACCTATCTACGTCACTGTCCAGTTGCCACTTAATTTCAACAAACACAGAAATTGGGAAACATTAATTTGTATATCTGATTACAAATAAAATGGTAACAAGACAGTTTTTCAATTGAACACTTAATTAAATTATCCACTGTAAGGGAACTACAACTACATGAAGATTTTTTTATAAAAATACCACAGTTCATTTTACAATTTTTCAAATGTCTTCTGTGTCATCATAAATATGATAGAGATATATGATTATTTACGGGATATTTACCGTGGTAAGGTTGTGGAATGAGCTCCCTACCGCACGGTAAATATCCCTTAAATAATCATATAACTTGAGTGAACTACTGTGATAGTTTAAAACAGTGTTTTATAATAGAGATCTTAGCCATTTCTTAATCACATGTTTTGCTTCATTGACCGAGCAAAGAGAGGTCTCAGATTCTAATGGCTAATGGGACAAGTCGGCATGTCGGCGTGCTTGGTTTGTTCGATGATAACTTGCGTATTGTTGATCCGATCTTCATGAAACTTTGTAGGCAAGTAGTTCATTTCAATGAAAAAAACGAATATAGGCAAAACCAATCGAAGGCTTCTGAAGATTTATGGGTCGTGAGGTCATAGTTAGTGGCAAACTACTACTAATTTTAAGTCCTAACGATTCAAACACATTGCAATATCCGTGGTCACAGGAAGCAGTATGGGATAGTCTCCAATAGTACCAGGCTTGTGTTGTGATTCCAGGTGTTGACGCAGAGTAAACAAGTGCACAGCCATGGCCGTTCCGAACCTGGACCCCGCAAAGCTGCAGCTGGTGCAAGAACTGGAGATAGAGATGATGTCCGACATGTACAACCGGCTCGTTGGCGCCTGCCACCGGAAGTGCATACCCATCAAATACCACGAGCCTGAACTAGGTGAGAACTAGAGATGAAACGGATATCCGGTAACTATTCAGTATTCGGCCAATCTGGCCTAAATTTACTGTCATGCCCAGGGGTCTAGACAAGAGTCACTTTCTGTTAGCATTCACGCCTGCAGAAAGATGAAATTGTATGAAAATAACATTGACAATGACATTAGCATGAGAGAAATTTCGGTATGCTAAAAAAAAATAACCTATGCCAATTCCGAAACCATTTCGAGATTTTATGTTACAAACCCTTATTTTCCTACTCTGACCTTTTAAAACGATAAGATGCCATTTATTTTAACAAAAAACTAAGAAATCATTCGACTTTCATTGGCCTCTAAATGACGTCACGTTTTAACATTTTATTATCTGTGCTTTTTTAGGAATAAAAAAATATAATACATTTGACACACTGTTCGTCACACAGAAAATATTTTTCTTTCATATCTGTGGTTTTACAGTCTAGTTCTTTTCAGAGTTGCCAATATGGGGTGTTTTTCCCTTAGCGTAGGGAAAAATCATGTGAAATGGTTTTTTCGGGGAAATAAATATCTGATTTAGAACATTTTTACTGGAAGCACCTACTTAATAGAATTAATTTTCACCACGTCAGATTAATTTGTTTTTATTATGGGTGGTATTCACAACGATGTATAATGTTAAACATATTTTAATATGTCATTTAATGTATGATTAATAATTTATATTCAAACATGATGTCTCAACCTAAGAAAAAAAAACACAGAACCTTAATAATCGAACAAATAAAATACTAACATCAATAAAATTGTTGTTTGCAAATCAGTGAGCTAGTAACCCTAGGGTTTTCATAAACAAACAAGCAGACATTAGATGTCATTGTCACTGTCAAAGTATGTTCTTATGTCTTTTTATTTTTACTCGTGTGCTTTTTTTGGCTTCTCAACGCAACTACATATTTGTTCAAAAAAGTGACGTCATAGGTTTCAAATTTTCAAAAAAATATTATAAAGTAACTACTGAATATAAAACAAAAATATTGAAATTAGTTTCTTATAATTACGTAATCTACGAAATAAAAATATAAAAAAATACCAAAAAAAACTTTACATACCGAATTATCTCAAGCTAATGTCATTTTCATAAAATTTCATCTTTCCGCAGGCGTGAACGCTAACAGAAAGTGGCTCTTGTCTATACCCCCTGATACTGCATAATAAGAGAGTAATCGGCTGGAAATAACCACGGATTAGTACTTTAGTTGCAAAAACAGGACCTTTGCCAATAAGTAAGACTGTAAACTTAATTGAAATATTAAAAAAACAGTGTTTGCCACACGACGGAGTAAGAACAGACCAGCTTCTCAAAATGTCCTATGTCCCAAAATGACCAGTATCACATTGTCCATTTCCCACAATGCATATAGTGTCAGATGGGGGTGGTGAAATCTGCAAGAGCTAAGAACCTAAGCTCGAGGGTAGAAGTGCTAAAGGGCATATCGCGTGGCACCATAAGCCACACACGCCAATGTTGCCCATATAAGGCAGCCATTATGGGGGAGGCCTGAATGAAGCCACGGAGAGTGCCATTGGGGTGGCAAAGTTCTGGTCTAGAAACTTGATTTGACAATAGAATTGTATTTTGCGGAACATCGACTCGAAAGAAGAAGATGGGGGAGGCCCATTTAAAGTCATCACCTGCCACAATAATAATTGACAGGTGCCATAACTCATACCATAGAGAAACTCAACACCATTGAGAAATCACCACAAAGCCCTATTTTTTAATCATATTCTAAGCAATAGTTTCTTTTATATACTTTCAATAATAAGCCTGATGACTAATATTTTTTTATTACCTCATAGAAAAGCTGATCATAAATAGAGCCCATCAACAAAAACAAAATTAAAAATAGTAAAAAAAAAATAGTTTACATATTTTATTTTCATGCTAGACAGAGAGCGCTCTATACTGAGTTGTGACGTCACGCCTCAGGCGCGCCATACAAATGCTATACTAACACACGCGTTGCAAGAAAGGGACAGAGTATCCCCTCTCTATCCCCACCTGAAACTTTAAAACACTCATATCTCAGAGAGATTTCTCACCCAATTTATTTTTTCAGTATGTGTAATGTATTTAGTTATATGCATTGCTAAGCCTGTTATTTGTAATAAATTAAACATTAGGACACATGCCTGCATTTTTGTATTCAACAAAACCCTCGGTGTTGGCTTCAGCCCCATCAATGCCTATGAAATATCCGGTATAGACCTGTGATTAGAAATATATAAAGTAATTATAATTTATATTTCAGGTAAAGGAGAGTCAGTATGCCTCGACCGCTGCGTGGCGAAGTACCTGGACGTGCACGAGCGTATCGGCAAGAAACTATCCAACATGTCACAAGGAGAGGAGGACCTCACCAAGGTCAACCTGCCCGACCCCAAATAGTACAATTTAGACTAACTTATAAATATTTGGCATTCTGATGGCGATTTTCAAAAACTTCAAGCCACCATTTTCTCCACAATACTTGTTATAAGTTGCCACAAGAACTTAGGTATTTAAATGAGAATATACCTCACAGTTTGGAATTTTATTATGAGGTTGGCCAAGATACTTTCTACAGATGGTGCTAGTTTAGTTTAAAACCTTTTTAAACGTTTTTCTTGTGTTTGGAATATGTCATTATGACAAAATCCCAAAAAACTTATGGAATGTGCATATAAAATGAATAATTAAAAACAAGCTTTTAGGCGTCCGCCATATTGAATTTTGTGCCGTCATTTTATTTTTCGTATTCTCAGCAAACCCTTTCATTTGATGCCCATATCATGGGGGTGCATAAAAATAACTGGTCCGCCATATTGGATTTACATTGACGTCACATACCTAAGGGAGATCTTATAGGGCGGTTATGACGCTATTAGCTTTTATGTTATTTTTAGCTAGCTTAGCGATTTTGTTTAGCTAAGTATGTTTCTTGCTAAATCACAAAGGTTTACTATACTAGTACCACTGACAGTTGCCAACCTCATTCCTATATTCGCGCTTACCATCAGACATTGGTCTGATGCATTTTATTATTTTTTTGTTTGGGAGACTTGTTTTAGAGTAGTGACTGTTAGAAATAAAAAGAATTTAAATTATTTTTTCTTGTTTATTTTCATAACATTATTCAAAACTAGTGACTAATTCTAAAAAATATACACACTTTCTAACTAGAACACATAACTATGTATATAAACTAAGTCTGTTTTTTGATATCTGAACCATCGATTTGACCAAAACCATATCCGGGAGTGTAACACTTGATAAGTTGGCAAAGGATTATAACATTTGCGCAGAAAAAGAGGATGCTTTTCATCCAAATAAATAGAAAAACTTCTTTGCATTTAAATTCTAGAAGATATGCATAGAATAGCCATGCCGCTTGCGGAGTTAAAAACATCACAACCAATATTAACGCATGTATAAATCTCATTTTAAAACTATGAACAACTAGGGGCAGTAACGACAGAAACCACACAAAGTACTGAGACGTCATTACGCTGTTATAAGCAACTAAAACAATAGTCTGGCAGAACAAACCGAAAGGCAATGTCTTCGGGTCGTATCCAAAAGTTAAACTGAGCACGAAAAGTGCCGTCAACATGAGATACTGCACAATAGATTTCACGATAGCGAATTGCTCATCCATTGTTAAGTAGGAGTAATAGAACAAAACCGAGAAATTGTGCTTAGTATCCTTTCTAAAAAGATGGTATACATATGTTTCAAAAAGGAATTCATAACCATACAAACAGTACATACCGAAAGTAAGAGAAACCAAAGTTAGAATACAACTTGACGCTAAAGTCAGCTGGTTTTTGTTCGGCAGTAAGTAAATTAGGATGTCTTTCAACGTAATGTGTCTTAGTCGATAAGTTGTTATACTAAGATACATAGGGAAGCTGAAGAATATTGGATACAAACGCAGATGTACAGAAATTCCCAGTAAAATCCCAGATAGAGCGTACTTTACCACTGATTTCATGGCATCCGTCTGCAAGAAAAATATCGACAAAATTATGAAAAAGCATGGAACTGAGTCTGCATTGCCCCGTGTAGAAATCGCAATGCTCATCGGATTGTAAAGCCAAAATAATGCACAGTAAGAAGATATCAAACCCATCTTCTCTTTGTTCTTCCATCCTAATTGATATTCAACTAGCTTCTTAACGGCGAGAGTTATAAAAACGTCGAAAACTGTGAATAGGACCTTGCCGAATTCTTTGAAAAGAAATATGTTCGGGACTAAGAGATAGGCGATAAGTGGGGAATATCTGTATGTATGTCGTTTGTACGGAGACTTCCCATTATAGACATGTCTGGCCGCATCAGTGAACACCTTATAGTCAATATCCGTGTAGTCAACGTCAAAGTTTTCATCATGGTAGTTCGCGTAACAAATGAGAGTCAATCTCACAAACGTACCGACAACCAGATGATATTTCAACGGTAAGTCTATAAAAGTTCTAAGTCTATCCATTTTAAAGTCTAGTTTTCATGCTCCTTGCAGCTGTTTCTAAGCAGGCGAAGAATTCTTGGAACTCTTTGGCGCACTCGTCCTTTTTCACCGAGCCTTCTTTGAGTAACACACAGCGGGCGTATAAAGTGCCTTGCTTCGAGCACTTGGCGAACACTAGAGGGTATTTTGCGAATCTCTCTTTAGCTTTGGCTACGGCTTCCATGCTTGTTGGACGTTATTGCTTCCCTCTGTAAAGTGGTCGGAGGTTCGGTGAATTCACACTCCTCACGTGGTCTGAAAAAGATGTCGTAGATCGGCTTCGAGAAGAATATCCCCAAAGCTGCAAGTGTGAAAGTCAGTTGAAAAGTTTTGGGATACTTGTATATCCAACTTCTTTGTCCCAATGTTGTGCTTCTTTTGCCGTAATGATTGTCCATCTCTTTCTGAAAATAACAAACAGTAATTACAAAACTGAAAAGATTAAAAACACATCTAGCCGCGGGATCACTTGCATGAAATATTCAGTGGGATTTGATGGGTCTCCATTTGTCCATCTTAATTTGGCCCTTTCGCAAAATCATTTCTTAGCGGACCTCTACATCCCACAAGGAATCTACCTGACAAATTTCAACTTCGTATGTCAAGTTTTCGGGAATTCGTGATGAGTGAACGAATGAGTAGATGTTGCTTTACACGGGGGGATTGAAAACATTACCCCTTAGACCATTGAAACCACTCACCTCCCCATGGATTACGTATGGTGCCTAGACCAATGCTTTAGTGTTGTTTCGCTTCTGTAGAGCTTCCAGCAAGGCGGCGGAGCCTGAGACATGATGGGATGGAGCTGTGATAGGTGTTGGCCTGATGATGTCGAGTGTAGTACTGACGCCTAGCCTGTGTGCTACCTGCTGCCAAAGCGGTTGAAGTGTGTGTTTATGAGATTGTTATTACTTTATTCGCAATCCAGTGTTACAGTTGGTTACGTAAGTCCCCCCTCTTCTTTAGGCGTCAGGGTTGACGTGGGAGGGCTCTGTCCGGTTCGTGACCATGGACGACGCCGGCGAGAAGATATTGAGCGGTTAGAGGTCAATACCATCTTCGTCGTCGTCGGCCGATTCCAGAAACCGTTCTTCATCCTCTATCGTCCACCCCAAGTCCTCGGCGAGTGCCGTGTAATCGTCATCCCCAGGTGCCGGCCCCAACGCGGCTCTCCCGGCTACGTTGAAATCTATCACTTTCACGTAAATTCTCGCGCAAGCATAATGCAGCCGAAAGTCCTTGCGCCTGAGGAGTTCCACATCCTCTGGTGATATGATCACAACGAGGAGATGGTTGCGAGCGTTACCCACGAGGCGCACCTCATGTGTGAACACTCGCCACCTCTCCACACCTACACCCGGGTTCATCGCCGCCAAAAAATTTATGAGGATGTCGAACCGGTTCGCTGCCAAGTCAACCAACCTGCTGATGCCTCGCCCGAAGTCCGGGAGGTACATAACAGCAGTGTAATGCCGCGGTACTTTGCTCTCCGGGACGACCATGAGCTCGCCAGATCCCTCCCACAGAGCGGGCGTGCGCTCGACGATGGTCGTGAGCCAGGCGAGCGCATAGTCGTCGCGGGGTGTATATCTGACGCCACCGCGGAAGTTTCTAGGCATTGACATGAACTGCGGTAAACGAGTGTCGGCTCGTAAGTCATTGTCTATGAAGATGCCGTAGAGCGCCCGCACGATGACCGCCCTTACGTGGACAGCCCGCAGCTCGTCCATCGGTACATGGTAGCGGTCCAGGACCACCACTTTGTGCGCCTTGGCATCCTCCGCGTACGACAACTTGCCGTCGCCACCCACTGTCTGTGCGAGTCTGCTGTTGCCGGGCACCAGCGGGCCCGTGGGTGTCGTGTTTGTGTCGGCAGCAGGAAGGTCGCGGTGGCAGGCCTTTTTATCAGCCACCACGACCACGGTGGGTGACACCAAGCTCCGCTGCCGTTTCGCGCCTCTGGTCATCTCCCCCCCTTCCCCCGAGTGTGGAGTGTCCATGCTAGCCACAACGGTTAACAGGGCCTCTCAGTGCCGACGCTCCCCTTCTTACCCTTCCCCTTTGATGGGTGCGGGTCGGGTCTGTTTCAGCAAGGGGGGCGGCGTTACGAGTCGAGGACCGCCGGGCCGCGTGAAACGTGTGTAGTGTAGAGAGTGTGTGTAGTATCGGCCCCTGCCCCTGCAGTTCACCGGGTTGTCCGGTTGAATCCTCCGCAATCAGACTCGGACGGTCCGTCGGTGTTGCCACATTGGCAGGGGTCGCCACCTGCGGGATGGAACGAGTGGGAACATGATATGCTGATAATGACGATGATGACTTTATTTTGGGCCTACCTCTGGATCTGCGAAGGCGAATAGAACGCTGTTGAGCGTATATTTATGTACAATCGAGATTTAAATGAATGTCAGTAAAAAATAAGCAACTTTTGGTGCTTACCTTAAATCTTTTATGGCCTGTCGGTAGCAGGCGAGAACTTCCTAGGCTCCAGGCTGTACCCCGAGCACACGAGAGACTTGTTGTGCGGCTTGTGTATCAAGCAGCACTGGCGCATTGCCTCGAACACTTTGTCGCAACGCACCTCTTGGTAGTTCTGCTCTGTGGAACATTGTTTTTATAAGATTAATTTTGAATTTGAAAAATGCCATTCACACTCCACAAAATGTACGGAACAGCTGATATCTTTTGCGCGATTGTAGGGTTGGTCCCAGGGTAAAAGTTGTACCATTAGTACAAGATTTGTGAAAAGATAGTTTTGGAAAACCCCTCTTTTGGCGTCGGTGGTTGAAAATGCCATATTGAGCTATAGTAAACAAATGCCACAGAAAAAGGCTTCGAAAGGCGTTTAGCCGTGCGTATGGTAACTACCACTAAATTGATCTCGATGTCGTAGTAGGAACAAAAAAGTGTCTGGCTGGGTTTTCACACAACTTGAAGCTTGAAGTGCTCGCGGTATCTATCGTGATAAATGTCTTTGGCCTTATCTAATGGAGGTGGTGTTACGTACCTAGTCCAACAAAATATTCATGTCTAGTGCGTCACTTACGGCCTCGTATCATAACCAGTTCATTCGGTGGGCGTATACATAGGTACTTATTTGAAACTCTAACCTATTGTGATACAGGTTAAAATATTTATAACTACCTGCCTGGCAGACTTTGTCTTGTCCAAATTTTAATAAATTTGTTTGAGTTATGGTCTTGGGGTAACCTGGGTTGGACCCGAGTATGTCTTAAAACACCACCGACATAGCCCACCGGATTAGCAAGTTGAAGTGGCAGTGGGCAGGGCACATATCACGAAGAACAGATGGCTGATGGGGCGGAAAGGTTCTGGAATGGAGACCAAGGGCCGGTAAGCGCATCGTAGGACGTCCACCCTTAGGATGGACAAGATGGGCATCTAAAAGAGACCGCAGGGAAACGCTGGATGTAGGGCTATCCAAATGGCTATCTATTATGGTTCGAAAGATACAGCCATTTAAAGGCAGGACGGACAGACAGACAATGTAGGCTTAGTAATAGGGTCCCGTTTTTACTCTTTGGGTATGAAACCCTAAAAAAACCTTATCTAAAAACAAAATTACAATAGTTGCATGGAAGAGATCGCTGTTAGCGATAAGGCCGCCACTTGTGGCACTCGTAAGTGTTTTCTATCGTTTTGTAATTTTTATTTCTGGTGTACACAATAAAGTTTCTATCTATCTAAAACTTCGAGTCGTTTCCGAGATATGCGAAATATATTTATAGAAATAGAAGAATTGCTCGTTTAAAGTTATAAGATTACATAACACCAGTCTTATTAAGTCGGGGTAAAAAAATTGGCTTGTTTTATGTACTCGTTGTCCAATCTACTATTGCGCTAGGTGTAGTGATGTTTTAGATATCAATCATCGTCATCATCATCAGGCAGAAGACTTTCACTGCTGAACTTAGTCCTCCCCCTTTAACCCCAAAACTGAACGAAAGCCTGCCATCTGCATCCACTGGATGCCAGTGACTCTCAATGTCGTCGGTCCATTTAGTGGGAGGTCTACCTACCCCTCAATAAAATATATCAATAAAAGAACATAATTCAGCAATTTATACATATATTTTATTAACAATATGATATCGCGATCTTATTCTCATTTCACGGAGATAATATTTTTATACAATAAAGTACTAAATCATACTATATAGCTATAACAGAATAATCATTTTACTTTACACATAAATGATGTCTCCTAATTTACATTAAAATAATAAACTGGTGTAATAACAGTTTAAAAACTGGCTGTGATGACGTTAACCTAGGAAAACGTGAGAATATAACATAAGGTATTTTGTTAATTAACTCTTCATTAAGAGCCCATGCTTCGTGAACTCTATCTCACTCACCCATTTCACCAATTTTAAGGTATAAAATGATTGAATGTACTTATAAAATAAAAGATATAAAATATAAATTATGACATACTAATTTTATGTTGACATATTTTTAAAGCAATTTTTTGTGTTTATTATATTAGTTTTTTTTTTCTACTAGAAAATCTATTTTAGTTTAACAGTTTGTGAGATAACTGTTAGTGGAATTTGTCCGTTTTTATTCTGAATAAATAATTTTGTTTTGAATAAACTGTAATAAGGGTCAGAAACCGGGTTTCTAAGGTAATATTCGGGTGAATACATTATTTAAAATATTACCTTCGCAAAATTACCGAAGCACATTTTTCAAACGTAGACAGTAATTTTGTATATAAAAAACATAAATTGTGTGAGTGAGATAGATACACGCCACATTTTGGGCCCTAAATGTAGAATAACATTACAAAATGTTCAAACGAGTTTTCATACATAAAAATCAATTCCGGTAAAAAAATACAGGATTTTATGTTTGAAAACTTTTTGTTGTTTTTGTCAATATTCATACAGTTTAGATTTTGTACACGTACATGTGCCTTCAGTCATTTTATATTTTCAAAAATGCAAACGCTGCAAGTGCACTGCGAGTGAAAGACGCATGAAGCATGGGCTCTTAAATATAATGCTTTAGGTACAAGCATGGGCGTAGCCAAGGGGGGGGTTTTGGGCGTTTAAAACCCGAAATACCCTTCCTTATTTCGGGTTTTAAACCGGGACTACCGAGGACGCATTTCATGCACATTTTTGTTGTTTTATTTTATTGAACCCACACTAAATTAGATTTAAGTTTTATTGTTTTTTTTTTGCAATTTTATCGTCACAGCCAGTTAATTTCAGGATTTAAATAACTACATAATAAATCAATATTCTTAACCACATCCTTAGATAGTAAGTATATTTTATACAAAATAAAAATACAAACAGTAATCATAGGGGATACATTAACTACCCTAAAGGTAGACTTCCGTGCATCGCGGCCGATCACATCCGCGCGCGTCTGATGCGACAAGTCTTCGCACTATGAAAATGAATGGCTTCAGAGATCGCGCGCGGCTGCGATCAGCCGCAATGCACGGAAGTCAACCTTAAAGGATGATTCACATTGAATGTGGCCGGGGCAAGCTCTGATTGTTACGGATATTTTGGTTTTAGTGTTCCATACAGAATAATTACAAATGAAAAACGTACAATGCACGTCGCGTTTGTTACTTGTTTCAATCGGACTACACGACGTAGTTTTTAAAAACTGAAATGCTGTTATGTTGCATGGGAGAGATCGCTCTTAGCGATAAGGCCGCCGACTGTTGCACTAGTTTTTAAACTGTTTAAATCGTGTGTACATTGCGTTCTTCAATCACTGCACTGTGACGCAGGTGACAAGCGACGCGGGAATTTTCAATATATGATATAAAATATATAACTGCCGACTTACGCCGATCGATCAAATCAACATTTGCAAAAATGTGGAACGTATTGTTAATTTCTGCAGCTTTTGTTCTACTTATTTACGAAGACCTCGAAGGTGCTTGGTGCAAATTGGTCTTCAAAGCCGAATTCAGTGCTTTAAACTCAAGTTAACCGAAATAGTTGACTTATGCCCCGTGATGCCGTCTCGATTGTTGCGCCTAGGTATAAATATTTCCTCGTTTCCTGCGCCTATTATATGTGATCAATGATTTCCTAATAAACAGCATAGATTCAATTGCCGCGATCGTTTTCAATTGATACCAATTGGTGCCATGGATCTTTATAAACAACATAAAATGTTTACATGGAAATAAATGGGATAAACAGCAAAATCTTTTCAAGGTTAACAAATAGTAAATTGAAGTTCTAGATTTTGGTGGGAATCCTAAGTTATTCCCGGGAATAAATAATGCTCACCAGTCAGCATCAAATTATGAAACAAAATATGTTTTTGAAATTAATGGCACTAATTTAGTGTTTTTTTGTAGTTGGTGCAAAGCCGAAAGGGGATGACAGTTTGCGCCATTATGAGCCATACTTGTCCGTAATGAAGTGTGAATAATATTTAACATTTCAACGGTACTTAAAAACGCTACTTAAGTTAATCAATTCTTAAAATAGCTATTTCATTATTGGGTTTTAAAAATTTCTGTCAGCAAAAAACTTTCTGTCAAACGCACAATACTTAAAAATGCTCTGTCAACTTGTGCTGACAGAAATCGGTTTTCGTTAATCTCAGAGATTTTTTTTATTCTCAACAATGTTTAAAAATTGCGAAACAGAATCACTGGCCATATGCGGGCGCTAGAGTTACTCAATGCTTAAAATTGTTCTGTCTTATTTTCGCGTTTCAATCCGCGCTTTGATAGTTTAAACCTGCCTTAAACTTGATCTAGTACAGAAAAAAGTCTGCCAAAAACTGAAACACATATTGCACACACTGACATATTCTTACTAGTTCTACAAACGCACACTTCAATACTGAGCGGCACACAACCGCAAACGATATATGTATGCTCAAGTCATCAATCATTGTGACTCGATGCATTAATTTTAAGCATTGTTTAACTTAAGTAACGTTTTGTTTTATTAGAACCACCCAACCAATGGAGAACATCAAACTAAAAATTATGCAACTTCATCCCCTTAAAAATTTACACCAAGCTACCAAACACCCCATATTTTACAATGTTAAAATTAGGTATCTCAAAAAATCTGTTAATAAAATTACATAACATTTACACTTTTAAATATTTGTCATAATAATTTCAACTTATTGCTTTTAGGACATGTAAAGGAAAATATATGATTATAATAACATTTTCCTAAAAAAAAAAAACTGTGCACGAAACATTTAGGTAATAGCATACTGTCCAAGGGAAAGTACCATATCTACATAGAAATACATAAAATATTTATCCTAACAATCGTGCCAAAAAAAAAAACGAACCAAATCTCGGCGCACGCTACGAATTGCGCAGTCTTTTTGGTTAGTTACAAGGTAACCGCGATCCGACTACAACACCGCGTGATGCCAGAGCTACGATGACATAGCGTACAACTAAAGTTGAACAATATGTAAGCGACATAACGTCTAAATTGGAGTAAATGTGGCATTGTGAACTATATAATTGATACAATGTATGTACAATGACGCTCGGACATTTTTTGACTGTTTTCACTGAGAGATTGTGACTCTACAGGAATTTAATTTCAATGCATATCTATGATCATTTTAAGTTATATATTATGCATATTTTAAAATTAAAAGGCTTTACCGAGAACAAAAGTAGTTGTATTACCTAGTTATAGTTATTTAAGCACCAAGTACAAGTTTTCTAAAAAAAAAGTTAAGAACTCGAAAACAGTATTTTCTGTAGATCATATTTCTGCACAACATTCAAAAAATATTGTACCAAACCTCATTTTAATAGACCTATTTATTGATATTATGCAGTCAAATTTATTTTTTGTTTTCCACTTTACAATCTCCTGGAATTTAAGATATCATCTACCCAGTACCCTGAAAGACAGTAGACTGTAGATAGGAACATACATAACATTAAACACAGTTATGCTATATGTCGTCGGGTAATAATAGGCTTAGGACATAAATGGTACTGTTCCTCTGGACTGCATCATAGATACCTATTAAATAATACATCTACTTTTTAATGCACTCCGTGATTTTGTGTTTAGATTTGATAAAAATAATCATACTAATGATTATAATAGATAAGTTCATTTTCTATGAAATTGAAATTATTCAAGGTAAATAAGGTAAGGTAGGTTAATTCATCATACTTAAAATTTACAAGTTTATTGTTTTGCATGAGAATAATTAAATTTTTTGATAGGTTACAAAAGTATTTATAAGTTTACTCAAACATAAAAACAGTTTGTGTTCATCAGATTTCTTATCAGTCTTGCAAAATCTTCCATATAAAATGATTTTCAGACGTAAAAAATGTAGTAGTAAAGAGTCCTTCAAGGCTGCCTAACCCCAGGCCCGCAAACCACAAAACGGTTACTAAGTGGCTCGCCAACATGACATGTCATGTTGGCATCAAGATTTCAACTCCCAACACATTGTGTTGGTAGTTGAAATCTTAAACTATAGATTCAATATTAACAATACCAAAAATTGGTCCTACCAAAACTATTTGGTAGGACCAATTTTAAATAATAACTAATCATGATTAATTTTTCTAATAACGCGTTTGTGAGTAATGGCGCGTTCATATTGTTTCATATGTAAGAACTATTTGTTGTTGTGTCAATACCTTTGGTTGAAATAGTTACATTTAAACCTCTTCAAATTAAGTGTTTGATTCAAACAGTTCAGTTTGTAAAGCTATGTTTTGTTCATAGCTACTGTTGCCAACTTTTTGAATAAGAAATAAAGTATTTTAAGGTGGGTGAAGTGATGGTGAAATAACCAGTATTTCTCATACTTTAATTTTGTTGAACAATAAACAGTATAATACTGTTGTTAACAGAATGGTTGGCAACCCTATTCACAGCTGACATGGAAATCAAGTGACATACTATACAAAGTATCAAAATTATGACCCATCTTCATAAAAGGTTTGGCAGCCTTGGTGTGGTATGTAGATAAACGTTTTAGTTTTATCCGCGCCCTTGCTAAAACTATAAGTATTTGATGCTATTTCATGTTAGTTAATCGATATGGTTGAACTAATCATGTACTTTCAAATCATTTGTCTGCCCATAGAGTAAATTGTGGTTATCTACCGCCATTTTAAATACTATACTGGATAAGCGGTCGCTGTGAGTCATTGACTTAATAATTTGTTGAGTGCTTATCTGTACTTATCTCATACTGAAACATGTTAGCACAACTCGCTATTTTTTTACAATAAACTATTATTTTTATACAATCCATCTACCTAATGCGTTAAAATAATGAAAAGCTAAAACGAGAATGTCTCCATAACCAGTAGGCTTAGCATGCCACGACAAAATTTGTTGTGAGAAAAAGGATTGTTTAAATAATTGTAGTCCAATTTCACATAACAAAAATTGTGTGATATCTTTTTACATGCTAGGCCTGCAGGGGTCAGACCCTAAACAACAGTTCTTAAATACGTAAACGTACAGTTCGTTTCTTTAGCGCTTGCCAGGTGGACTGCGCACATGCATCTAGGCTATTGACTCGGACTTGCTTCCACACTTTCTGGTCGGGTTAGTACAGGCTTTTCTGCAACTTGAGGCTTTTCAGCTACCACTGGTTTCTCTGCCAACTGAGGCTTCTCCGCAACTTGTGGCTTTTCTGCCGGTACATCAACATTATTCGTAGAGAGATCCGCATCCACATCATTATCAATATGAGTAGTGGAGAGACTATTTGTTATCATGTCAGGTTGTTCTTGTTCCATTTCAGTGGGTCCATTCTGTTTGCCCATATCTGGCATAGCCGGTGAGATTGATCTTTGCATAGCACTCTCAGGGATGGCGGGGGAAATGGCTCTAGAATCTTCGCTGGAGGCACTCAACTGCCGAGGCATTTGTTGGCTTGGATGGGACAATGTTTGTGGGAGGTGGGGGTTATGTAACGGCAACCGAGATTTGTCACTCTTCCTCCATAAGGTTACTTCTTGTTGTTTGAAGTAGCGACGGTCCTCCGTGTCCATCAGGACAAGGTTTAGGTAGTAACGCACTGAAAATTTGTTATTTATGTCTCGCATCGTGGGAGTGAGGTCATAGCCGGCCAGGAACACCCGAATAGGAATACTCTCGCCTCTGACAGGTGCCCCATCCATGATTTCGTATTTCGCAACAGTTTCATTCTCTGTGAATGTGTTAGGGCCAGAACCGGTAGTTTCCCTCTTGATTATCGATATCTCCATGTGTTTAATCTTAATGCGCACAAGAAGAAAGTATATTTTGCCTACAATGACATCTTTGAGGTGGTATTTTGACTTGTTGTATTCAAACTCTATGTGTAGGCAGTCTTCAATACCTACCTCCATCTTTATGGAGTTTAAGGCGTCTGGATAGCTGCATAGCGTATGTACAGCGATATCTACCTCTTTTACGATGTCTGTGAGGCGCCTGACGATCGTAGCTCGCAGGAAATACCTCAGTCTGACGTTAGCGCCAGTGTAAACTTCGTACGGTTTTTCGACGTTCGCGAACTCGAACTGGTAGGAAGTGTGCTGTAGCAGATCGCCGGGACGTGCCAGCTCCTTCACCAGCGATATAAACTCGTGATGATTTCCTCTGTCGTAAAACAATTCAATCTGACCTATAAGCTCGACCTTGATTCCTTGGTGCTCGAGTTTAGAACCCGGCTTCCTTAGAGTCACATTCACGCGTCCAGAGACCGTCTCACCGTCGTAATAGAGCAATAATTTTTCCTTTTTACCGTCATCCGTTTTCACTTCTGCAACCTTTCGTTTGTCAGCATCATCAAATACGATTTCGATATCCGCAGTCTGACCGAATCCGAAAAAGCTCATTTTCACACTGTTTGGTTATGCGTATTACCGGAAAGTTTTTACGTGGTTTTGGATAAGCACAATAACGAAATATTTGAGCAAAACATTGAAAAACGGCGATGAAACGCCCGCGAATCCGTGTAGGCGATTGAAAGATTGAAGCAAAGATGGCGACCGATTTTATGTCGGCTGTCGCGAACAGGTTATTATATAAAATAATGAAGGAAAAACTCACCAACAAGACATTTTTGGATATCACAGGCAAATTTCTTGCATGGATCTTTCGACATAAATGAAAATTTCAGCACTTTTCAAAGGAATCTCTCGGAAAATCTTGAATTTCAGTCATATGTGTACAAAATGACAATAAATTTGATATGGCAACACACCGTTTCAAAAATCGATCGATTTGTTTTCCAAAACTTCATGATTTTCGAGGCATTTTTTTCAGTTTTCCGTGACTTTTCAGGAATAATGCTTTTTCATAATGTTTTAGTATATGTAGTGGTTTTTGTTTGTTTACCAAATGGTTAATCGATCGATTTAATGTTCATAAATAAATTAGAACGCATTCTTAAACAATGGAAAAGAACAGAGTTGCCAACCAACAAAAAACCCACAAAAATCCTTCTTTTTGTAAATGGCGGATCTCAAAATTTTCTAACAAAAGCGAACCGTCTTTACTTCGAATTTATCTTCTAAAGTAAAAATTTAATCATGGAGATCACTCGCGCAACATTAGGAATAGCAGTTGGGATAGCGGGAACCTTGTTCCTTGGATATTGTGTATACTTTGATCAACAACGTCGTAAGGACCCACTGTTCAAGAAAAAGCTGAGAGACCGTAAGAAATCATTTTAATTGTATCAAACTTAGTTAAGATCATATGCAGCGTTAACTATCATGACCTGTAGCACCGTATCTTACGAAATCCAAAGTTATTACAACAAATATAACCTCAAAAAGTGGTTTGCAATTTCACTACATCTTATGCCCTATTGCAATATTTAATTTACATATCACTATGAACTGCTATATAATATACCAACTGACAATCTGCGAAAATATATAACTAGACTATGATAGGAAATTGTGTAATAGAAAGCTGTACCTTCAGACAATGTCATTGGTACTACTTGCCAGACATACTTCATAATATTGTGTGTATAGGTGCATCGTCCGTAGCAGGAATGAGTAGAAAGAACAGCTGCCAGCTGCAATACATTGCCAAAATAGAAAGTGATATCAATATCTTACTTATCTTATACTTTGAGACAGTGAACATTTGATAGGCATTGGTGGGGGAGCTCAGATCAGATCAATAACTGAGATATTCTTAGTACAATCTATGGTACAATTAATTTTTTCGGTCATCTGACCCCAAACTAAGCAAAGCTTGTAATATGGCTGCCAGAGACTGATATATAAACATGTATTTTTAAATAGATATTAACACCCACATAGAATAAACACAAATGTTCATCACATGAATGTTTGCCCTAGGTGGGAATTAAACCCATGCCCCATGCGCAGAAGGCAGGTTCACTACCATACCACCAGGCCAATCAGATGTGACCAGAGCGAGCGCTACTAAACAACTTCCACTGCCACTTGCACTAAGCAAAAAGTGTTGTAGCTCGTTGCAGACGAAGCGTAGTACTCGCGCGACACATCTTCTGCAACAAACTTAAGTTTTTCATATATTTTTTTGTTATCATTTTATCTGCAATCAGTTACATGTACTATAAGCAGATGTCTTGAGAACAATATGTCATGTAAAGTGTGCCCTCCAGTTAGAACATCTTTTATTTATTTTCTTGATGACCCCTTGGTCAGTCGCTGGGGATAACGCGCTATCTTTTTAGCCTGTGCATGTATCTTTCCGTGAGTTCAACAGCCAAGCTGCTATTGCGATTGGGGTGTCTGAGCAGGCGATAATGAAATAAATAAAAATGCAAAATAATGCATCTATATGGTCTCTAATGATCTGTGTACATCTCTGTAGCTGTTCCAAAAAAAACGCAAAAAATTATCTCTGATGCAAAACATCTCATTATCAAGAGACCTGTCCGAAGCCTTCCTACACCTACACATACAATGCTGATGGTCAGTTGCACTGTGCGCCTTGCAACAGGACCTTTAAAACTAAGTTTGGTTTTGCCAGCCATATAACCGGTGCTAGTCAGGTTCGCCGTTGACCAACAAGTCAAGGAGGCCGATATAGCTGTTCCATCTTATATTGCAGGCAGGCAAAAGGCTCAACAGAGTTCAAACCGGACGCGCACACTCGGAGGCCCGCTGCCAGACATGAGCGACCACGAAGCCATGCAGCGGTTCTTCTTGCAGCAGGTAAAGTTTTAACTACCCTAGTCGTTCGCCCCAAACTGTGACCTTGCGATCCATAAATCTTCGGAATCCTTTGATCTATTTTGCCGATATTCGAACTTAAAAATTGTATTGATATGAACTACTTGCCTACAATGTTGCGAACAATTGCTTGACAAAGCAAAATTATGCTACCCATCATATTGCGTTTTCCAGTTCGTAGTCTCTCGAACCTTTATTCCCCATCGGTTATCAGTTCTTTGAGTGATGTGGCCTGCCCATTGCTATTTCAACTTGTTAATTTTAATAGCTGTGCTGGTGACTGATTCGTCGACCAATATGCATGTTCCGGATTCTATTGCGCAAAGAAACAATCATAGTAGTACCTGCTAAAAACCAATGTCTTTCTGCAGATCCAGCTGGGTGAGGAGCTACTCGCGGCCGGAGACCTGGAGGCGGGTGTGGAGCACCTCGGGCAGGCTGTGGCTGTCTGTGGCCAAACGCAGCAACTGCTCAGCGTGAGTACTATTCAATTGGATCTTTCACATAAACAACAGACATCTACTTAAGGCCCTAATTTCCCACATTTAGCAATTTTGCTAACTCTAGTTATAGTTTGGCGACTTCCATGGTTAGCTTAAAATTATAACAATGGTGTCATATCAAAATTGAATGTTTTATCTAGGAAACCGTAGAGACCGAAATACAATAAACAACATTTTACTGGATAGAAAAAAAATATGAAAGTAACACTAATTTGTGCTTTCTCGCAGTTTTTTTGGATTTATTTTAATACCTTGTATGGAAGTGCGTCATTTTAATGCCTTATTATATACATCAACACACTGCATGGTTAATGATCAGACAGTCAAACCGACCTGCTAAAACACGTAGGATGCTATAGGCGCTGCCCCGGACACGTCTCAGCATCGAGGCGGCTCGTTTGCGCATTATGGCATGAAAGCCGTCTACCGTCAGCAAACATTCCCGAAGCACTGCAGAAGAAGGGCCAGCTTTGATGCCAGGCCCTGGACCAGGACCATGACTCCTTCCCTGGATCCGCCCTTCCTGCAGAACTAGTTCTAATTCTAATCCAAAGTGGGGGGGATAAGACCTGCACTAACGTCCAGCTTAGGGTGTATTGTGTATATTCATCAAATAAAACTTTTCTCATTTGTTAACTTCAGGTGCTCCAACAAACAATGCCTGCTCCGATCTTCCACTTGCTACTCAAGAAGCTGCCCGAGGTGTCTGAGCGGCTCCGAGCCTCTATGAAGGCCAGTGGCAGCATGCTCCAGGAAGAAGATGTCGAATAAGCCTACCACATGTTCAAAACAACTCACCACAACCATATATGGTTCAAATGCTATTTATTTTCGAAGGATGTCGAAATTAGCTCATACCAAAGTAAGGTTATCTCTAAATTAGATGAAAGTAGATGACATCCTTTTATTTATTCAACCTACTTATCTGTAGAGGAGGCCATATCCTTTTGGTTCATCATTGATCAACTATCTTTCATAACCAGTTACGAAATAAGATTATTTGTTCTCATTTTCTCAACTGGTTAAAAAATTATAACGATTTTCGTTTTTCGTTGCCAGCTTAGAAAAGGTTCGGCGTCGCAATTTTTCATAACTAGTTATTAATAACCAAAACATATTCACATGAATCACATGTATCATGTATCACATGTAGTATATTATAATATACTATATACTTGATTATTTGAAATACATGAATATGCTGCCATAAAAAAATGTGGCTTTCATTCAAATGCTAACAATCTTTCTAACAATAACAGATAGAATATGTTCGACTAAATGTCATAGGGTTTCTAAAGGGCTATCTGGTAGGGATAATTAAAATTCACAATGGTGGATTCAAGATGCCTGTCAATTTTAAAGTGGGGTAACTGCGCGATCTCTTGATTCGAGGTCCTATAGTAAGCTAAAAGCTATAAAAAAGAGAAACAATTAATTTTTGTAGCCGGTTACGAAGTTCAACTACGTAAATGTATTAAATTTTCTTATTAAACAACTAGTTATGAGAAGAGAATAATCAATAATTTCTCGTAGTTTTTATGAAAGATAATTACATGATAGTGAACCATACGGGGTCCCTACATTTTGAACGGTTTTGTTCAGAAATGCCATAGTGGCTCTGCTGTTGTACAGATAAGTTGGTCGGACATTGTTGAAACCTCACAGCCTCAGTCCAGAAATTTGACTTCCAGCTATTTATTGTATTTGTTTAGTACTTCGTTAACAAGAACCACTTTTGTTATATTTTAGTACTAAATATCGGCTTAGTAGGTTATTAGCTAGGTTTAGAGTTAATCAAGTTGTTGATTCAGAATGGATGATCCATATCGATTATAACTGTATTTTTCTTCTCTGATTTAAACTTTTGTAATGAACGGTTTTCAGAACCAAGTTCCGTAAATATACACTAGATGGCGTGGCCAATTTGTCATTGTAATTTTTTAAACCAAGAGGCCGTGTCCTTTTAGGGCCAAATCTTGTTAATAATTCGTCACAGTCTTACTATTGTCATCAAGATGTTGCCCTGTTGTTTTGGACTTTTTAAATTGAAATATTGTTTCTACTTGATATTGGCAAAATACTCCAAAATTTGGGGCCAAAACGTGTTTAGAAAGTGACTGACAGTGACATTAGCAAAAGTTAACTTCTTGACGCTTAGCGCCATCTATCGAGCCCGTCAGAACTAGGCTTTTAATTGGGATTCGTGGAAAGCCCTCATTGTCACTGGTATAAAACGCGCTCCTGTATTTATTGGCATGTTTCTAAAAAAACTGTTACTCTTATAGCATTTTAGATTTTTATGTTATCGCATAAAATTACTATGTGTGAAAGAGAAGAGACTAAAGATCTCTTACTTGCTCAAACTACCTATTTACTTAAGGCCTTGATAAATTAGCCTTAAGCGCGCTAAATCATAAGTGCATTGAGCTGTGATATGAAACATGCTTGAAAATATCCGATCCGCCATTTTTACCTCTGACAATATTATGTTGGAATAACGAAGGTGTTGCCAGTTCAATGATGATTATGTAGGTACGTATTTGTTAGTTGTTTAGGTTTTGTTTTGTGTTCACAACTGGATAAGGATGCTTGTGAGTTTTGATTGAGATTTTATTGTGAAAATAAATGATTGTACAAATATTGGTATTTTATTTTGTAAAACGACATTTTTAGAAAGAGGTCAGAGGCTTTACGGTTACCTGTTTTATGCTTTTCTGTTTAGGTGATGCGAAAAGTTGCGCGATTGCAGACTGTATATCAGCGCGTTAATGTTCACGTTCGCGTGATTTTCCGCACTGCGCTGTTTCGAGCTCCCGTTATGAGGTAGACATAAGGCGCAGGAATTTCCTAGTCATAGTGATGTTGCGCCAGCTTTTGCCTATTACGACGAGAAAACATAGAAATAAAAAAAAAACCTGACGGCACCCGGTTCGATCCTCTGCCTTGCACCAATGACTTATTTAGTACTTTAAAAAATTATAGACATCGTAAAGAAGGAAAACATCATGAGGAAACCGGTATGTCCAAGAACTTTAAAAGTTCAAAGGCATGACATTCACCAACATGCACTGGGCCAGCATGGTGGATTAGAGCTCGTCCTCTCTCTCTGAGAGGCCTGTGTCCCAGCAGTGGGAACGTGATAGGCTGATAATGATGATCAGATCGATGGTCATGAACTGTGGCCTACAGGAATTTCCTAATCATAGAGATGTTGCAGCAGCTTTGCTTATAATTATTTAGGTTATCCTAACTACATAATATTATAAATGCGAAAGTAAGAGACGGCGTGGCACGGCACGCATCGGTGTGCCAATGGATGCCGAATGATCATGTGGCATCCCACGTGACGAAAGCTAGATTCAACCTTGTTTCAATTACTTAGCACTCACATTTCTTCAACGACCTGAAGTTACTTAATAATCATAATATGCGTCTCACGTGCTGCGGCATCAGATGGAGTGCCGAATGTCGCACCGTGCCTAAGCATCCCTGGGAATGACGCGACGTGCCGCGGCATCACGTGAGACGTTTTGGCCTATTCGTGTTGAAATAGAGGAACGTCAGTGCTTAATTCATTAAAAATTTAAAAATATTCGGGACATTTTTGCACACACGGTCATCTGACCGCAAACTAGGCAAAGCTTGTGATATGGCTGCCAGAGACTGATATACATACATATATAGGTTTAAATACATACTTAAATAGATATTAACACCCAGATATAGAACAAACACAAATGTTCATCACACAAATGTTTGTCCTAGGTGGGAATCGAACCCACGCCCCTCAGCTCAGAAGGCAGGTTCACTACCAACTGGACCAACGGGCTATCTAAATTCTTATCATTGAAATAAGGTTGAAAATTATTTGTCAACAAAAAACTTATTCCGTGCCGTACCTCTCCCTCATTGAGCACCGGCCCTAACCGTCTGTTTATCTTTCCACGGATGAACCAATCTTGACGAAATTTTGTAAGGCGGTAGTGCATTATGAGGACGGACGGAAGCCACTTTTCCTCCGAAAAAAATGCGCGAAAACGGAAAAATCATAAGTACAAACCGCGGGACCCAGCTTATATTTGTATAGTTTAGGTAACTTGAAAATAAAAGTAAAACAAATTTTCCCATTTCACCAGTTTATTCGTAAAATAACATCAACAAAATAAATTATGTACACCATAAATTTTAACTAGAATATTATGTATAACCAAAACAAATTACACTATTTCTAGTAGTAATGTCAATAATCAATTTTAATGTTTAAATAAAATATACATGACATGATGGCCCTTTAACATTAACATAAGTACCCATAAATTTAAATTAAATGTACAACGTGAATTATATTAAAAAAATCTACAACTATAAACAATAATATACAACCCTTGTACACAAAAATATCATTTGACGTGCATATGTTAGCCTAAAGCACGTGTGGACCTCTTATATCTAAAAGGAATACGCCAACAATCATGTCTTCCTATCCACAGTCGAGTTCCTAATGTAATCTTGAGATATTTTCATGACGTCTAATGCTCCCTTGGCTATTAGTGCATTAGCCAATTCCCGACCAAGATTGTCACACTTTATGACGACTTCTATAGGTATGTTATCATTAACAGTCAACCCACAGAAAATGCGTTTGTCATTTTTTAGAGAGATTTCTTCAGAGCTTCTCAGATCCTCACAGTTTAAATTATCAGTCTTATCGGATATCCTATTATTAAGTACTTCTATAGGATTCAGGGAATTTTCTTCGTTGATTTTGAGCTTTTTCGTGTCGTTGTCTTCAGTAGGACTGAGTTTGTGTTTTTGTGATTTTTTTATTTGTCCGAATGATTGGTCTGTGGTGTGGTCTAGTCTGGTCTTTCCGTCCAGACTCCAGACTGCGCCGGTTATGGAAAGTTTAAATTGTGAGTCCAGTGGTTTTAATTTGGTCGATACGCCGACTGGTGCACTGCAACCCCCACCTGTTTAAAATAATAAATTTTATTAATAAACTAGCTGCGCCCCGCGGGTTCACTCCTTATATTATTAGCTATCTGCCAGTGAAAGTCCCGTCAAAATCGGTCCAGCCGTTATGGAGTCCATAAGGAACATACATATATATACACACATCGCCTTTTATATTATTAATAATATTATTCTTTTTCATCATCATCATCATCATCATTTCAGCCATAGAACATCCACTGCTGGACATAGGCCTCCTCCATCGATTTCCAAAAGGGCCGGTTGGAAGCAGCCTGCATCCAGCGTTTCCCTGCGGTCTCTTTTAAGTCGTCTGTCCATCTTGTATCGACGTCCTACGCTGCGCTTACCGTTAGTAGTGTTTATTCTTTTTATATTATTAATTTTAAGAAGAAGAAGATATAAATGTGATATAAATATGCAATACTTTAGAACTTTTGGTAAGTATATAAATTATCGTAAAAATACAAAAAAAAGCTGATAATGCTTCACAACATACTATACGTGAGTGGTTCACTGATAAAGTCGTTAGATATCTATGTTTTTACACTTGCATCAATTTGTTTATCTAGAAAGACGGCTTTAGTTTGTAAAGAAGTATAATATATAGGGTTCGCGGAAAGGGTATACCCAAGCCGAAAGGGGTCCATAATATCCATCATTATGAACAACTTTTACTATGGGAGCAACCCTCATATCGCGAAAAAATATCACCTGTTCCATAGAAAACGGTCATTGACACTCGACAAAATGTATGGAACAGCTGACTTTTTTATGGCGATTTCAGTGTTAGTAATGGTAATAATGATGAGTACAATACAACGGACCGCATTCGACTTCGTCAACCCTTCCTGCGTAACCCTTTAAAATCCATTTTCATGCAACGGCATCCCATTGAATGTCGTGACGTGCCAAAGAATCCCTGGGAATGTCGCGACGTGCCTAAAAATCCCTGGGAATGTCGCGATGTGTCTAAGAATCCCGGGAATGTCGCGACGTGCCTAAGAATCCCTGGGAATGACGCGACGTGCCGCGGCATCACATGAGACGTTTCGTCTTATTAGTGTTGAAATAGGGGAATGTCAGCGCTTAATTCATTGCAATAAAGTTGAAAATCATTCGTCAACCGATTTTTTGTATCATGCCTTACCAAAGATAAGACACTTGATCGCGCATGTCTTCCTAATTCCCTTTTGCACGAGTAAACTACGTCGGTTGCGGAGGTGTACCTCGCCGTCTGTGACCGCCGGCCCTAAGAGGAAATGCACCCAACAAACCGTGTGTTGCTGAGTATGTTGTACTAGCTGTTGCCCGCGACTTCGCACGCGTTCTGCCCTTTTGCAAAATCCTTTCTTAGCGTACCTCAACATCCCACAAGGAATCTACCTGCCAAATTTCAAGTCAAGTAGTTTTCGAGATTTTGTGATGAGTGAGAGAATGAATTTCGCTTTTATACGAAATCTACTAACCTACTAATCGGCCTCATCGGAAGTCCAGCGCTGTTTGACAACAAACGGCATTATGCTGAGCTGGGGCCGGTTTGTGGCAAAAGTCCAACGTTTTTCAACTTTAAATTTGTGAGTAGCTTTATGTGTATTATGTATGCATTTTTATTACAAATAAAATATTGTCTTGTCTTGCCTAATCTATATAGATAGATTAGTTCTACTTATAGATAATACTTATAGATAGATTAGTTCTGATTAGTTATTAGTGTAACTAATCTATATAGATAGATTAGTTACCCAGCGTCTTGAGGAAGCTCCTCTCGGCCAGTATCCTGCAGTAGGTCTCGGCGTGGTTGTAGGGCGCCAGCATGCCGAGCACCAGCTCGTTGTCCTCGCGGCACTCCACCGCCAGCGCGCCCTGACCTACCGCGTACAGCATCTCCGAGCAGTTCAGGGTCTGGGGGAATAGAGAACCATGTTTCACCCGACCCAATATGACAATTTTCAGCTCAATCGGTTAGGGGTTAAATGATAAAAAAAATATATAAAAAAACCGACTTCAAGACTCTACCTACATGCTTCGACCAAAATAAAATTAATGGACTGGCCATAACCATTGAACTTGCTAAGTAAAACTAGTCAAAACCATCGGACATATACTTCAACACCTAATTATAACCACATACAGTACATTTGTAACAAAAAATAGATACCGGTTTTTTGTCTCTAATTTTTAATTTGATTATTAATTTATCTATACAATATTATAAAGAGGAAAGATTTGTATGTATGTTTGTAACGAAATGGCTCAAAAAGTACTGGACCGATTTTAAAAATTCTTTCACCATTTGAATGCTACATTATCACTGATTAATATAGGCTATTTTAATTGGCTATATAATTATGCCCGTGCGGAGCCGAGGCAAACCGCAAACCGCGTCTTCAAGAAATAAAATTAATGGACGGGCCATAACCATGCATTGAACTTACTCAGTAAAAACGAGTCAAACATCGGACATATACATCAACACGTAATAATAACCACGTACAGTACATTTGTTACAAACAATAGATAGCTGTTTTTTGTTTTGTAGTTACACTTAGGGAAAGCACGAAGGCATAATTTTGTCATATGTTTCGTTATCATATAACAATAGTCGCGTGTTGCACTTCCTACGGCTAGATACCGACTGAAAGCCTCTGGAATGCGCTGAATGGGTGTTCCCCGATGGTTACAATCGGGGTGTCTTCAAATCACGAGTGAATCGATTTCTTCTAGGCAAGCGTGCTCCAACGTACACCGCATCATCGCTTAACATCAGGCGAGATGGTGGTCAAACGCAAGCCGATTAATTATAAAAAATAAAAATAAAAGAAAGAAATATGAGGAAAAACGCTTAGTGCGAATAAATGGCATTTCAACCAAGTAAGGGTAACGCTTTGCTATTTGACTGAACGTCCGGTAATGTAAAGGTGATGGGGGAACAAGTATAATAAAAGCTTGTAAAAATACCTTGTTAACTCTGTGCATCCAGCCCATACGCTGCACGCCGGCGGCGGCCAGGATGAGGGCGGAGTACCCGCCGGTAGCCGCGTCCAGCTTCCGGAACCGCGTGTTCAGGTTCCCTCGAACGTTCTCCACTGCCAGGAGCGGGTAGGACGCGCGCAGCTGAGCCGTGCGCCGGAGTGACGATGTACCTTGCGAAACAATTTATATACAGGGTTACGCGGTAAGGATGTAAATTTTTACCCGACTGCTCAAAAGGAGGGTTATGTTTAGTGTATGTATGTATGATACTTTGACACGCCCTACAGCGTAAACGGCTTAATGGATTCCGACATGTGAGGTGTCATTTGAATAGTTTTAATAGTAGTGGGAGTGACATAGGGTACAAGAATTTACCATGGCGTCCACGAAAAAAAAAACCGGACTAGTACGAGTAGGACTCGTGCTCTGAGGGGGTTGGACGGAACCCTCAGAGTGCGAGTCAAAAAAAAAAAACTAACTGAAGTTGAAATATGAAAAGACAAACTTAACTTTGTAGTTGACAATAAGGTTCTTCCATACATAACAACTACAAAATGTAAGTTTCTAATTGTAAAACATTTTTTTTTTATATAATATAACTTCAAATTAACAACTTTCAGTTTTATTCCTTTATGTGCTGTAAGACATTGCCTCTTGCCAAAATTAATGATTCTAGGTTAACGGGAAGTACCCTATAGGTTTTGATTCCCCTGTGAAATCGCTAAATATGCGACATAAACGTTCATATCTTTTGATTGCGTTAACTTACAACTTTTATTTTTTTACAGCCAAAAGATACCGTAGACTCAAGTATTTAGTATAAATTTCAACTTGATACTTTTACGCGTTCTTGAGAAAAAAGGCCTTGACAGACAGACAACGAACGAAGACAGTGATCCTATAAGGGTTCCGTTTATTCTTTTTGAGGTACGGAACCCAAAAAGTGAAAAATAGTAAGTAAACTTTGCTGAATATGTCATTATGTAGAGTTCACTCAGCAGATCTCAAAAATATATAATACTACTATGAAATACGACATAAAGCGGTATGAAAGAGCTCTGTATCTACTACGAGTATAGGTATATAGATAGCGCACAGCTGTTACTTGTCAGCAAACTGGTACTTGTACTATTTAAACAGTGCAGTCGGGTTATATTATTTTAAATAATTTAAGTAACTTGTTATTTGAAAGGATATACTTTCAGATTGATACCATAGAAATTTCATCAAAATCGGTTCAGCAGTTTGGTTTTTAAATCAAAATACCTAGAAAAAAATATGTCATCCAAATAAACGAAATTGCGTATTTACTAATTTAGAAGTAGATTTTAAAAAATTGAATTTTTCTAGATCTAATCTAGAAATTCTGAAATTTCATAGTAGCATTTTTGTGTTAATAAAGTTTTAAGTTTAGTTTTAGTTTTACACATTCCAATGTCTCTGTTATTTTTAGATTATAGTACTTGTATATTATAGTAGCTATACAGAATAAAGGTTTTTTTTAATTCTTGTTTTATCAGTTATCAGTTGTAAAAATATTAGGGTAACAAAAAAAATATTTTCGACTCTTGCGTGTTCAAAATTATGTGACAATGGAACGGAAATTTGCCACCTTAAAACAAAACATGCTTAAAATTTGACGATTCGTCCTCGCGAATATTCAAAAGTAGCATATTTGGCTCAATAGAAACAATCGTACTTTCCTAAAAAAACACCCTTTTTTACATTCCCTTCGATGTATGGATGAATCAACTTCATTCAATTTTTTTTTAAAGATATTTTTATTAAAAAAAAAAGTGTAATCCTAACAATCATTCAAATACTTTAGTGATCGCAGTTTTTTGTAAAAGCGTAAGTTTATTTGTAGAAAATAAAGAAAAAATAAAATATTGAAAATATTTGAAAGCGCGTACGCCGAATATGCAAGCATTACCGTCGAACAAGTGTACGTTCTCTAACCATTTCGCCTTAATGCCTCAGCAATAAAGACTACTATGATGTGTGGTAATGGGGTACTATCTGATTTTTTGTTAGTCTTATGAAAATGATAAATTTCACGATGATAACATTTGGCCCAATAATCTTGATAAGCATTTTTTCTAGGCATCTAAAAAACTACTGATAAGGAATGTCCAATTTAGAATTTGTTGACATCATGATGTCTTACTGACCTTATCAAGAACTATCTAAAAAGTTATACAGGACGGTGGTCCTATTTTTTTATGCCATATTAAGCCCGTCAGATTGTTTGCCATTGTGGCAAACAATTTGACGGGCCGCCTAATGGTAATCGATCACCGTCACCTATGGATGCCTGCAACACCGAAACCCTAAATCGAAGGGAGGTCATTGTATAAAAAAAAAAACAAATTTAACTAATAAAATCACAAAAAAAATCTTTGCTTGTGAATGATTTACAGATGGAACAGCTGAATAAAACTGACATTGTTTTATCAATTTTTACTAATGATTAATTGCTAATTTTTAACCGACTTCCAAAGAGGAGGTTATCAATATCAATTCGACTGCATGTTTTTTTTTGTATGTTTGTTACGCGATTACTCCTCCAATTTAGAATTGTTTTTGGTTATTCTTTTTTTGGTTGGTAGGTCATATCTCATAGGTGGTCCCATAATTTTTTTATCGACATTCATTCAGCGCTTTTTGAAAAATCTACAAAAACATGACGATAAGCAACGAACTCAATGTACATTGTACAGTGCCACCAAGTTAGCTGTTAAGGTGGGCAAAATTGGAACTACAGTTATTTCTTGGTGAATTTCATACTTTGTTCTCCACTAGCGACGCTGTCAACTGAACAGCAAACATAGAGGAACTGTTCCTAGAACAAACTTCAAAAAAACAAAGAAGTGTCTCCATGGCGACCGGGCCCTGTTGTTTATCGTTAAATTTTTCATGACCATGGATACAAAGTAATGCATTCGTAATATTAAACAATTATATATAGTGTTCAATAGTGTAACTACTTTTTATTTTCAGTTGGTAAATGTAGAGGTATAGTCATGAAGTCGGTTCTTTTTTTTTCAAAAAATTATTATTATATTAAACTGTGTTGGTACAAACGTTCATGTCTTAAATATGTAGTTATAGAAACCAACAGAAAAAAAGATGTTTAGATTGACTTAGCTATAATAACAAGTAGGTATAAATTTATTTAAAGTTATATGATTATATAATTATATGTATAAATTTTTAATACAATAAATTTTTGTGAGTATCTATATAATTATACTAGCTGTTGCCCGCGGCTTCGCTCGCGTAGTATTGAAATCTACTTTACTAACTCCCGTCTTTTTAGTTTCAGTCTCGCATCCATCCTGATATAACTTTAAACAAAAAACGACTGGCCAATCTACAAAATATTTACTACCTTGAAACAAGACATTGGCAAAGTTGCGGCAGCACTGTACAGAAGCCATGAACTAAAGTTGAAGATAATAAAGCACTACACTTAATAGACAACTTCACTCGTACGGGATTTCACGTGGTCCCACAATAATATATACCTGATTGTCACAACACCCCCTCCCCCCTATCGTGATCATCGTGATAACCCCCTCCTCCGTGTTTGAAGGTCACGGGATTAAAGCGCGACACCTCATGAGGAATGATGAGTGTGAAGTGTTACTATAATTTTGCAAATTTACCAATAACAGATCCAGCTGGTAAGGTTTCCAATGTGAATTCTTTCAGGTCTTCTCGGAGTATCAGAGCATCTCTGGGATCTTCCCTGGAATGTTACAGGAAATACTGGTGTATTTGGTGATAGCGACGGCCCCGGGTACCAGCGTAACTTATACACTTTAAGCTAGCTCGGTGCTTGAAACTTATGCTTTTGACATTGGGGGTAAGACTTTATCTTGGGTTAAGGTTTTACCTCATTGCCAAATTTACATAACTGACTGGAAAAGTGTAGTGTAAGTACCCTTTTTCTTTTGCTATTATCACTTTTTTTTAAGGAAAAACTAAAAAAATATACTTTTCATGTTTTTTTAGGGACGACGGTATGTGTAATCGTTTGGCTAATGTTAAGTCACGCTTGCCCATAGATTTCTACAAAATTGCATAGAAATATGCATTCATAGCACTTACTTTAGAAATAATAGCCTTATGCCTGCGGGTTCACTCGCGTTATTAACGAAACGTAGGCTATGTCACTCAGATATAGATTTAGCTTTGTATTGATGAACGAATTTTCATCATTGGTTTAGTATTTCCGGATATTAACATGTACAAAGTCGCAAACCTACTATATTTTAGTATAAGTGTAGATAGTGTGTGGTCTCTTATAGTAACAGTTGTTCATAATGATGAGTACAATGACATCCTTTCAGCTTAGTACCACCGTTTGTATAACCCAGTGTTGCAAACTCTCACGTTGCTGGTCATCAGCGTCGCAGTGTGATGTTTTATGGAACACATCTGTACCACCATTTGTGTAACGACCTTCATCTTTTATTGTACCGTTGTTGTATCCATTATATAGTACCCATTGTACGGACTGCTAGAGGGCCGTCCATTAATCACGTGATGTTTTTTTTGCATTTTTAACCCCCCCCTCACCCTTGGTGAGGTTTAAGACTATTGTTTGTGTATTGATTGTTATATTTCGTGATTTTTGCTAAACCCCCTCCCCCCTTTTCAAGCTTCATGTGATTAATGGACGGTTGCTAGTCTGTGGAATGCACTGCCTGAATTGGTGTTCTCCAATAGTTACAATCTGGGTGTTTTCAATTCATGAGTGAATCAGTTTTTTCTAGGCAAGCGTGCTCCATTGTAGATCGCATCATCGCTTAACTACAAGCAAGCTGGCGGTCACAAGCACATCCATTATTAAATATAAAATAAACCTGTCTTACAAGCTCCACCATCGCTGGTCCTCAGAACTGATAACCGTTAGTATAGAAGTGTTCTAGTACTCTAGACCATCATTATCAGCCAGAAGACTTCCACTGCTGAACATGGGCCTACCCATTAGACGCACTCTGTAACTTTGGCGAATATCCACATGCTGGATTCGATTGTGCAAAGAAACTCCGAGCTTAGCTCTCTGCATTGCCCGCTATGCGACACTGAATTTTTCCAAAAGGTCAACAGTTAAGGACCACGTCTCAGAACCATAAGTCATCACTGTCAACACACAACGGTTAAAGACTCTTATGTTGACCACGAGTCGGCAAACGTAGGACATGGTGCCCTGAAACTCTATGGATACGTAAAGCAGCTAGCAGTGGCTGGAAGCAAAAAGCCAAAGATCGAACTGTGCTTCAAGAGAGGCCTATGTTTAGCAGTTGACTAGGATAGCCTACGTTACCTTTCAAAGACAGCTCCAATAGCCAGGCCATCAGGAAGTGTGGTCGGCAAATCTTTCAGAGAGTGCACTACGAAGTCAACAGTGTTGGTTCTCAGTGCATCTTCTAGATCTTTTGTGAATAGAGCCTTCTCTCCGATCTTTGGCAATGACACATCTAGTATTCGGTCCCCTAAGGTGTCCATGGTCACTAAAAGAAAAGTATTCTAAGTAACCATCTAGTGTTAAAGAAAAATCTTTTACACTGACGTTTTTAGCATTTTAAGTTTTCATACATTAAAATAGTTGATTGGATTTTAACAAGCTTTTATTTGCTACCTTGCAATGTTTGTATGTGTGACTGTTTACGTCAAATCTTGCAAGCTGAGTAAGAACCACTTCCTCTTATCCTATAGAGTTGTTTTTTTTTCATGTTGATTCAGTTCCGATTACAATGCATTTATATGGTATACATGACCTGAATCGACATCTAGGATTAGCTCCAGATAAAGGAACTCTTCAACGGTCAACGGCACAGACATAAAATTTTGTGTAAGCTGAGTGTTAAGCTGAGACAGAATGAAGGTCTAGCACGAACCAAAGCCAAATTGTCTTTCCACCGTTTCTATCTAAAGAGAAGAGTTAGAATATGGTTACGTTAATCTTTTTCTCACAGGAGAAAAACAGTAGGAAGACAATTTGTCCACAGCCCATGAACTAGGCCTTCTCAGAAAAAAAAATATATGGAAGTGTTATACCTAGTTTCCCCTTAAGCACTTACTCATCCCCTTGGTCGTCAATTCTTTACATTTCGAGCTTATCATTTGCAGTTGTGTGCCGCTCAATATTGATGTGAGCGTTTGTAGAACTAGTAATAATTATGTTAGTGCGTGAAATATGTGTTTACCTCACCCCCTTCAGCTTTTGGCAGACTTTTTTCGATACTAGCTCGAGTTTAAGACAGATTCAAATTTTATATTATCAAAGTAGACGTTTGAAGTCAGCTCACTATGTCAAGTGATGGTGTGCTCAAGAATGGTAAACACATCTAAACTGAGCACAACTGGTGACTAGTGAGCACCTATAATATTGCAGCAAAGCTAAAACTATGCTTACCGATAGTAAATTCTTTCTCCGGATGAACTTTTTTTAGCATGTCTATAACATGGTTAGTCTGAATTAAGGCCAACTGAAAAACAAGATAGATTCCGTTAAAATGCACTTGATTGGTATCATTTTATAAACAAATTTTGCATCAGCGTTCATGTAAATTAATTATCATGCAAATAGGTACATCATTACGATGAATAATTTATTTTACCTATTTCTTATGTAGAAGATATGACGTAGCCTAGCAAGTGTTTTAACTTGGTTTTTAGGGCAGTTAAAGTAAGCTAAAGTTATACATACCTCGCTTTTCCTTGAGCCGACTCTAATAACATATTTCGAGCCACTTTCCATTGTTAAATGCCGGCAATAATGGATTTATGTAATCGAAAATAATAGCAGGATATTTGAACACCTTAAGGTTATGAGAAAGTTGAATACATGCGTAATTTACGTGGAAACTGATTCGTAGCAAATAAACTAACTTGTCACTAACACTGTAGTGGACAAGTGGTTAATCTAAGAGATATATTTAAATAAAAAAAATTAATAAAAACATTGCACGTCCACTTCAGTAAAGTTCAGTATGCGTGTATCAGCGTGTATGACATTTTTGACATTGACTTAACTTAAAATGACATGACACTTACAACTGCAAGTGATGTGTTTTTTTATCTGGGCAAGTGCCTTTATTAACTAAACAAAATACAAGCTAAAACTAAAACTACAAATACAGTTAGACTGCCCATAGACCGTTGAAGGTCTAAAGACAATCTAAATGCTCAAGCCCACTACCAGTTGGCAGCGTACCCAGCATGCTGGCGGCATTACCACGTTGAATGGCAATGCTTATGCGTTGAGCCAGAAACACGCCAGCATTTTGGTCACGCGTCGCATTAACCAGGCGCTCTGAAAGATTTTTGAAAATGAGGTGAGCTCCCGGTCCCCAAGGGCCCAATTTCTCGACCCCAAACGCCTCAAATATATAACCACTGCCGAGGTTAGCATATTTGCGTCGCTTGTGCTGCTCTGCCGAATTGGCAGCCGCGCCAGCCCTACCCTGTGTCTCAGGAAGATGTGACGGCGCCAAAGTATCGACACAAGTTGCGTCCCATACAAGGGGCCGCCCCAACCTCCAGGGCACAAGTGTCATACCGTCAGGCCTCCTTCCATCGTCGCGCGCAAGACCACTCGGTTCGAGCACAGCTGCGACATTGGCGGTGGAAAGAGCCCTGCGTATGATGTCGTTCAGGCTAGCGTGTCGGCCAATACGACCAGCGCTTCTCGAGCAAGAGAGACCATGGTGACCGAGCTGGTCAACAGCAGTACCACACTGACAGCGATGGGCCTCACAGCACCTTGCACCCAAGCGTAAGCTGACAGCTAGACGAAATGCGGTTGGATCTAAAAGGCTACCCGTGTTAAAAGAGGGCATAGCTTGCAACCAAAGTCCCGATTCCCAAACAGAGACAGCAAGAATACGAGCGCGATCTGCAACACCAGGACACGTATCTAGTAGCGATTTCCGTGCTAGTTCGCAGATCGGCCGATCCCACAGTCTCTGGGAAGACAACTTCCTGGGAAAATCGGTATTTGGACAAGCAAGCCTCCAAGCATTCATTGCCTCTTTCGAATGAGATACAACTACTTCGGAAGGGCCTAAAGAGGGTGCAAGGATTTTTTCTATTAATTTATGAGTACTATGAAATGAGGACAAGAATGCCGGTAACGCAACACTTGAAATTTGGCGGACCCCTAAGCCTCCTAACCTTACAGGTAGTGAGGCTTGTGACCATGTCCTGTCACTCAAATCAACATTCAAAACCGATATTAGAGTTTCCTTTACGACATTGTCTAAGCTCGAAAGGAGCTCACCGTGTTGTGTCATCAATGTCTCATCTAGTGATGTGACATTTCACTTTTCTTTTCGTGTGTATGGATGCATACCGTCAATGATACAGAGTCCTTCAGTAGTAACATTACCATTAAACAAGACAAATAAAATAGCATCCATTCCCGATTGCCATCAGTGGCGGTGAAGATTGCATGGTGACCAGTCACCACCAGTGGCGGCAAGCATTTATTTTTCGTTCCAGTTGTCACTATTTTCGCCAAAAATACGTTTACAACAAACGTTTTTAGCTTTTATTTTTACTATTATTTCTTAGTTATTCAGCCGTAACATACGCAAACGCTACGGTTCGAAAGAAAAGATATAGCTGTTAGGGTAGGACAGACAGCGTAGGCTTAGTAATAGGGTCCCGTTAACACCCTCGGAGTACAGAGTGCCCTTAGTCCCAGATTTGATAGTTTACGAAAACTTTTTTCGTTTTCGTCTTGTTCTATACATTGCTGAGCTAAAAGGTATTCGAAAACTTTTTTCGCATTAGAGTGAAGCAATCTATACCGCCGATAACGTCCTTGTATATTCCTTAGTCCCCATCCTACCGTTTGCACCATCAGTGGTGCAGATGCAACTAATTAGTTTTGTAAATGGTGCAAACGCAACTAGGTCTATTACGTAGTATTTACATTCTCTGACAGGTCGGCAGTGGATCATGTCGGCGACTTGCGTTCGCGCATGCTACCGGCGAGGTTTCAAACTATGTGACTATTGACAATAGAAGACGGGTCTGGTGTGTACAGTCCATAGAATTGCAGAGTAAATATTCCATGCCATCATCATCACAATCAGCCCACCTTAGATCACTGGTGGACATAGCTTTTACCAAGGCGTTCCAATCAACCCAATCCGCTTTTCTGGTTATTGCCAACAAAGATCCATTTTGATCCATACAGTCTATCTTCCTTGAGGCATTCTGACAAGCTTCGAAGGAATCAAATCGAAAAATTGAGTCGCATGTATGCATTTGCTTGGTGTTTTGGGGGGGCCGTGGCCCCCATGCCCCCCCTGGATCCGCTAATGTTTTTGTGTAATATGAAAGAAAACACAAGTACTTTAACAAAAAGTTTGATTTATTCAAAGATTTTTTATATGATGGATATTGGGTCAGCGCTCAAAAATGTCCTAATCAAAGGTAAGGTAGACTAAAAGAACATAGTAACTGTGAAGTATGTGAATTCAAGCTAATTCATTAGATATTGTTTTAACAACATAAGATTCTATTTAGTTTGTGGATATTTCTTACATAATTATAGGACAAGAGAATTTCCGGTGACTCTTTCAAAAAAAATTACCACAATTTTTTTTCGCCGTTGAACATCTTTTTTGTCACAGTTCGATTGGGGCAACATTTTGTCAGTTGCACTTTGGCCTTAGGCCAACTCACGCAAAAAACAATTTAAAAAAATCGGCGTAAATTCCCCAACCCCCCGGAAATAAAGGTCAATGACTTCTGGGGTGTAATTTTTTCATTGAGCCCTTTTAGTGTCTTCTGACATTTCGTACTAGACACAACATCCATATGAACATAAATCAATGGATTTATTTGAAAAAAAAAGGATAATTTTGGCCCAACTCAAGTCTTGTTGGACCATAAAGTAGGTACAACCTTGGTACAACTCACAAATTGAGGGAAGCACGTTGCTAAATGCAAATTATACTGAAAGGCCAAACACACCAAACAGGCTTAGAAGACCAAAACGGCTGATTTATCTTAAACATTACCACTACACACACACTTCCAGATTTTTCACTTTCTTAATTATAAACTAGGCGGCAAACAGCCATGTAAACATTCTGCTAATATTAGATTTTTGAACTAAATATATTTATTTAAGCGATTTGAATTTTGAAAATGTAAATATTTATATTCAACGTGATTCGTCGAAGAAATACAAATATATATATATATATATATAGACACCGGCAACTAACTTGAGAAACGACCTTGATTGTGGAATAGTCGATTTTTAAGTCTTTCGTGGATCTCGACCGTCCGATTTTGACCGCTCCAGTTTGACGATTTGTCTCGCTATTTGCCGGTCAATATAACTACAACCAAGTAAAAAAAAAATATGATGGCCAGGCATCAATATAATATGGGACTAGATCGGTCACAGCAAAACTAAACGGACAAAAAATATGGACCAGAAATACAGACAAGAGTGGTCAAACTTCAAACCAGTTTGGCACAACTAACCACTTTCATTTTTGGCTATCAGGCTATAGTCAGGCTGGACTCGTTCGAAACATGACCGGCACTGTTTTTTTAAATAATAATAGTCTTGCGGTTGACCGCCAACTCGCCTGATGTTAAGCGATGATACGGTCTACGGTGGAGCACGCACTGATATTAGTGGTCAAATTTTTCTGGCCGTTTTTTAGGCTGAATCTATTCAACTAGTTCTATATTACATCAGTGTCGGCAAGCAACCAATAATGGATTACAATGGGCTACTCGATACGTATTAAATATTCGTATTTCGCCATCGAGACACAATTCCTATAGTCACAATCTCTCAGTGAAAACAGTCCAAAAACGTCCGAGCGTTATTGTACATGCATTGTATCAATTATATACTTCACAATGCCACATTAACTTCAATTTAGACGTTATGTCGCTTGCAGTGTTCAACGTTAGTTGTCCGCTATGTCGTCGTCGGTAGTCGGATCGCGGTTGCTTTGTAACTAATCAAAAAGTCTGCAGTTTTTTGGCACGATTGTGACTCTATATGTAATGTGGCTCGATGTATTTCGCCCACAAAGCTGTCATTGGTCGAATAACACCATGTTCCTTTACATAGTTGGGACGTATAAAAAATCAGATTGTAGACTGCAGTCTTGCTTACTCACTAAACTACATCCATACATTCACACAAGAAATCACAGTTTAATCCCAAATATTTTGTTTCTTACTGGTGGGTGGGTTATTATCACACAGGATAAATTTTTATTAAATTAACTTGAATCTATATCAAAAAGCGACTTGTCATAAACAAAAAAAGGCGGTAGGTTCACTTTAAAATTCGAATCTGGAATCATTGGAGGTTGCCAGATGTTGAAAATTACTTAGCACGTTTACTGCTGCGCAGGCGTCGCCTGTTGGGAACTGACACTGACGCGGCCCTCGGAGAAGATCCTGAAAAATAGGAAGAATTAAGGAGAGAACTGAGTATTGAGCCAAAAAAAATTTAATCTATCTAGTGGTGGTCCATCTTAAGTTGGACCTCTCAATCTTTTCACTCTTCGCCGCGATTTACACTCATCACCTAATATTTCAGTTGTGCACTAAATATCACAAGCAAATAATAATATATAATAATATTAATAAAGAGAACAAGATTTATGCTGTGAGAATCGTTATCAATAAAATTAAAATGCATATCAAATTCAACTCTTAGTTTGTGGAATTGCATATCGTCACTTCCCTAGTTATGTGACACTGACAGCTATCACCTAATGTCACAGACATAATGCTACACGGCACACACTGAAGAACAAATACAAAAATATGTTTAAAGTTTGTTGTATGGGGTCCTTTAGTTTTTATTTTTGACTTTATTATTATTTTTTAGTTAATTCGTTGTAACATTATATATTCTGTAAAAAATTGTAGTCGTTTAAACATAGGACAGACAGACAGACAAGACAGCATTGCAGATGTAATAACACTAAACAATTATGAGGGCTTACTTTTCGTAGTTTTCTGTGGTGCTGAAGCTGGTTTTGGCTCCTCAACAATTTTGACTTCCTTCTTACTTGTGACTTTTTTAGTCTTAGTTATTGATCTATCACTGCTCTTAGTTGGTACCTCTACTTCTGCCTTTACGCTGTCCAAACTTGCCTTTTGTCTGGTCACTCTTGTTGATGGCTCTGGAATTTTCTTGGCAGTTCTCTTTTTCGTAGATCTGGTACATCTCTCCGTTTGAACTTCTTTTTTGAGAGAATTTTGCCTCATTGCTTCAAGTTTTTCTTTTGCTTCTCGCTTTTCTTTCATTTTGTACACCTTTATCATTGCCGGAGTGTAACCTGGGAAATTGTCTTTAGTTTCTTCTGGTTCTTTAGTTTTTCTCGATACTTTATTTTTTAGTAAATTAATTACCTCTTTCATAGCGTCTGTAGGGTTCAAATCGTTCAAGTAATCCTTTTGCAAAAGTGGTGATTGTATACTTGATTCGCTGCATTCGGAGGCATTAGACAATTTTCTGATTCGGTACTTGCATGTATCATCATCATCTTCGTCATTAACAGCGATGCGCTCCTTGCGAATTATGTCCTCAGGGTTTCGAGCTAAAACCTCGGCCCAAGTAAACTGCCTTGCGGAGCCCATGAAGTTCCCAAACTTTCCTATGCTGTTTCTATGCCTTCTGACACCTCTACGTTTCTGAACAGTCTTTTTTTTGGAGCGTAAGTTTTTCGGAGACAGCTTCTTGCCGAAAACACCGTGTGGAATGAGCGATTTTTTCAGTCGGGCGACTAAATCCGCGTCTGATACGAAAAAGTTTCTGGAAGCGCACGGCTTTCGAACGCCGTCGCTGGATGTGTTCAGTGTTTGCCTCAGGAGCTCCAGCTTCAAATCATTTTCGAGAGAGAAAACATTCTCCCGCTCGCACGCCTTTCTAATGCCGTTCAAGGCCGAAAAGTTTGGCGGAGTATTTTTTCTGCCGAATCTGATTCCTTGATGCAGTTTACTACGATTTGAGTTTGGTTTCAACACTTCCATGAAGTTGAGCGTCACTGCTTTGCTACCGTTTTTGAGCAGTTCGCTTTGAAACAGACTTCTGCAGAAGTCATAATCTGGCTTTTCCTTGAAATCTAGAGATGTGATGTATTGGAGATATTTTTCCATGAACGGAGGGTAGAAATCAGTTTTGAAACATGTTTTCAGAAGCAGTTTTATGTCGGTCATGTAGTTTTTCTTTAGCGCGTGAACTAAATCAGGGGCGGCTAAGACTTCTGGGGTTTTCCACGGTAGCGTGCCCGTTAACCATTCAAGGAGGTTAAAGCCTAAAGTCTCCAAGTCAGACCTTCGGGAATGTGCTCCGATATGGGAATCTCTTGAACTGTATTCAAGCGTACCGTCATGGGCCTTTCTTGCATCCATTCCAAAATCTTTATGATTTCCTTCTGAATCTAGAAACTTCGACGCTAACCCATAATCCAGGAGATAGATCTGTCCAGCGGATTGTGATGCAATAGCCTCCTTGTAGATATCGTCACTTGAGACCTGAGCATTCACTTTAGACTGTTGGAACTGTTTTGTAGTTTGTATGACATTTTTGTTTCCGAAATCATCAATGAGTTTCTGATAGGACTGGTCTGAGCACACCGAGCTATTCAAATCTTCATAGTTGGCATAGCTCGAGAGTTGTCGCAAATTAAACACATGGTGTCTATGAACGCTTCTGCTGTCTTTATCAGTCAGTATTTTCCTCAGCTTTTTCTTAACATTAGCTAACCTCTTTTCATTTTCGTCATCAGAACTATTTGGGCTTTTATAGTCTTTCATGATGAAATCTTCATCTATGTAATAATTTGAGGACGATCTAGGTTTCCCAGGCTTAGATTTTCGGTGTTTAACAGAGAGTTCGTTTTGGAATGGCTGTGAGAGTTTAACTATAGGAACTTTGCGGTCGTATCCCAGCATTAGGTTTGAACTTTTGATATCAGAATGAGTGTAACCTTCATTATGTAGGTATTCCAGGACGTCTAATATTTGTATGGCTAGTATGAGGACATGTTTACGATCTAAAACCTTTGTGATGCCGATGATTTTGTGGAGGTCGACGTCGTACCGCGGGAGGACCAGGAACCGGTACTTGGTGCCTGAGCTTTCATCGGTGAATGAGCCACTGGCGATGTATACGGGCATGCCGAGACGTTTCTGTTTGTTCTCGTGACGCCATTCCTTCACTGAAAAGAAAAATTTTACTTTTCATGATTGTAAAGTTCATATTTATGCCCAGATACACAGTACTTGAGTATATTTTTTTTTATTCGATCCATATAAGTGAATCCTGACCTCCGATACTTAGAGACATGACTTCTTGCTGTCTTGTGTTGTCTTTTTATATGGAGGATGATATGGTCCTGGAGTATCTTTGTTATTATCGTAATCATGCAAACAAGTAGTTGAGCTGCCTGATGGTAAACAGTCACCATCGCCTATAGATACTTGTAACACCAGAGGCATCACAATGTGGGCATCAATATTTTGCAGAACCTTTAAGACTCTATTAACTTTTCTTAAGTAACTATGATTTTTACTTACATTTTTCAGCCTTAGCAGTTCTCTTAAGGCAATGTATCTCCACAAACAGGGGTCCGTTGCTGTGAGGTTCAATTTTCACCACATATTGTGCATTGACCTTCGACACTTCCTTCTCTATTTCATCAGAGGCGAGGTAGATCCTGCCAAAGCTTCCTCTACCTGAAATTGGGATAAACAGTTTGTCCCATTTATTCTGTTCATTATAAAAATATTAAAACAAAAATGTATCCTAAATATTTTGAAATAAATAAATATTCGGGACATTTTTGCACACACGGACATCTGACCCCAAACTAAGCACAGCTTGTGATATGGCTGCCAGAGAGTAATATACATACATATTTTAAATACATACTTAAATAGATATTAACACCCAGATATAGAACAAACACAAATAATGTTCATCACATAAATTTTTGTAAATGTTTGTGTGTTGTGGGAATTGAACCCACACCCTCAGGCTCAGAAGGTAGGTTCACTACCAACTGGAGCAACGGACTATCATAAATATTAACGCCGTACAATGACAGAGGCACATCATAGCACATTATTCAAAAGCAGAGTCATTTTATATCTCAACATAATAATCAATATGAAAAACTTCAAAATTAATAAACACGCATTTTCCTTTACTTGGATGACATATTTATTTTATAGTTATTTAATACTAGCTGCGCCCCGCGGTTTCACCCGCGTAGTGATGAAAAATGATGATGATGATGATGATGAAAAGTAGCCTATGTCACTCTCTGGCTCTTGAAGTATACCCATGCAAAAAATCAGGTTGATCCGTTGTTCTATTGCAGCGTGAAAGAGGAACAAACATCCATACATCTATACATACAAACTTTCGCGTTTATAATATTAGTTATTTTGATTTAAAAACCAAACTACTGAACCGATTTTGATTAAATTTCTATGGGACCAATCTGAAAGTCTATTCTTTGAGAGATTTGACGTAACTAACATTAAAAAAACTTCCCGTCCGGTCCCGTTATACCCTTTGGGTATGGTATTCTAAAAATTAGCGACAGGTTGCTTAGTACCACCATTCCACATAACCATGTATAGGCCAATATTCTGTACTCGTGAACTATTATGTATCTTATACATTACACTAGAATCAACTAGATGAATGCAGTTTGTACCTATAAAGTTAAGTATTGAGAGAAAACATGTATCAAAACTAGATGAACCACTTTACCAGCTAACTTGTTCTAAGTAGGCTTATCTTGTTTCATTCAATGATGTCTTAAAACTGGATTATAGTAGAAACACACTGTATAACTTATTTTATATTACTTGCACCCAAATACTGAAACGCCAATCATATATTTAAGTTCGCATCAAACATTAGGCGAGATAGTGGTCAAACGCAAGCCTATTATTTATATTTAAAAAAAAGTCATGACCCTGTTATTCTTGGAAAACATATACATACAGAAATATTAGTTAAATGATCACTTAAAATTTAACATGCCATTTTTTAGGTGCGACTCAAATGAAATAACGGTAGTGTCAAATTTTTTACACAAATCAATGTGATGCTTAAATGCTTTGAATAACCGTAAAACCTGAGAGTGCTTGTGACCAGTCTCAAGTTGGATTTTGATAGAACTCACATGTAAACCCCTTGACTTTAGGGTCATTTGATTTATTTTAACAAGTCCCATACTTTGTAGTAGGTGACAAAGGTCTGAAGATGGAGTCTTGTGGTGGATAGTGGAACTGTACAATAACTAAAGGCGCTTGCAGCGAAGCTTCACTTTCGCAAGGACCAGAACATGCTACTAAGCACTTTCACTGCCACTTTCACTAAGCACACCGTTGCAGACGATGCATAGTAAACACTTGCTACTTCTTACTTGTACTATGCATCTTCTGCAAGCGCCTTGAAAGTATTTTTTAAACTATAATAGTTATGAAAATACTGTATACACACGAGTTTCTTATAATATAGTCTTGTGGTGGACAGTGGAACTCTTCAATAACTAAAGGCGCTTGCAGCGAAGCTTCACTTTTGCTAGGACCAGCGTGTGCTAACAAGCACTTTCACTGTCACTTTCACTAAGCACACCGTTGTAGACGATGCATAGTAGACACTTGCTACTTTTTATTTGTACTACGCATCGTCTGCAAGCGCCTTAAAAGTATTTAAAACTATAATAGTTATGTAAATACTGTATATATACGAGTTTCTTATAATATAATATCAAGATATAATACATATAGTCACAATGGTGCCAAAAAAATGTCCGAAACAAAACTGCACACACACTATGAATTGCGCAGACTTTTTGGTTAGTTACAAGGTAACCGCGATCTGACTACAACACCGCGCAATGACATAGCGGACAACTTACTTTAAAACTATGCAAGCGACATAACATCTAAACTGGAGTAAATGTGGCATTGTGAAGTATATACCTAATTCATACAATGTATGTACAATGACGCTCGGACGTTTTTTTACTGTCTTCACTGAGATATTGTGACTCTATAGGAATTGTAACTCACAGATAAAAGCATAATGATTATAAGTATTGTAACTGTTTGTTTATGTTTAGCTATTCATGATTGTAATGATAAAGAAAACAAAAAATATTGATTGTCGACCTCTCACCGCAAACAAACGGTTATGAAATAGATTACAAAGGTAGATGCTAAGGTAATTTCACCTCAGTATCTTTTCTATTTCGTTCTATAAGGTTCAGGTTAGGGCTGGTTACAGCAAGGAAAAGATCTTATGTGTAAACATAGTCTAAACAACATCCATATTAATTTTAGCAATAAGATGATTAAATAACATTACTCTACTCAGACGACTCACCAATAGGTTTCCCAAGCCTCCACTTTTTCTGGTTAACATCAGTGAAGACAATTCCAGGTCGTAATGCCTCATCGTCACAGAAGCTGACGTCTAAACTTGGAGTAGAAGGTACCAGCAGCTGTTCTACAGCCTTTGTTTTCTTTTTAGGTGGCATGGAGACATACACCAGCTCTGCTCCTCTACGCGGCATCCCGAAAACGTTCAGGATTCAACATGAAAAGTACTCCGATTCACACTTACTTTTCCGTGGTTGTAGCTGAAATGAGCCTGTAAAATAACAGCAAAACTAAAGTCTATACACAATAGACTTCATTTAATCCAATAAATCACGACGTGGAAGTAAACGTGACAATAAAAAATAGATTTATCGGTTATCCAACACAGCTTACCTCAACACATATTTTAGACGAACAGTCGATAGTTCATGTACTTGTAATAAAGTAAACAAATCTTATAACAGCTTGTTTGCAATTTATACTACTGACGTGTATTTATTGTCGCTGCAATTCAAAATATTCTTCTGAACCGATCAAATCAAAAACCGAAACAGCAACTGATTACTAATCCGCCATGTTGTTTGTAGAGTGGAATAGTGATGAGATGGCTAGCTAAGCTGGCCGAGTCTTAGCATCTTAGATTAGTAGATTGTACGAGTCGAGTCGAATCGAGTGTTTTGCCACATAATTCCATTTCATAGTTTTCCTACATTTTCCTACAGATAGGTAACTCACCAAAGAAGAAGTAATGAAATCAAAACCTGTATGGTACTTCCCGTTGACCTAGAATAATGAAATTTGGCGTTAGCCGTTCTTATTAATATACAATAAATAAATAAATAAAATGGGAGCACCTGTTTTCCAACCTCAAAGTTATGTTTGCCTATCAATATTTCAACCTTTTTAACCTGTTTTCGTAGAGACTCGATTCCCGGGATGGATGAACTATATAAATTTATATTCATTCAGTTTCTAGGGAACTCTCAGTGTGCGAGTCCTATTCACACTTGTCCGGTATTTATTTTTTATGAGGGATGTTTCATATCGATTTTGTTGATTTTAGATTGTACATTAAACAACATGTCACATCACTAAGCTCATCGTAAAATCGATTCAACTTATTATACAGATTAAAAATAACTGACGCTGTTCTCATTCTAGAGTAAGTAGTTGTATATATCTGTGGTAAGATAGATTAAAAAAATATATGAAACAGCTGTGCATGTAGCGATCTTTATCGATCGTCAAATTCGATAAAATGCCATAGAATCGATCATAGCAAGTACGCGCCCGCCCGCGCCGCCGTGTATCAGGCGCGTAGATATTCTATGAAAACGTATTTTTTGATAGGTTCTCGTTTTTTCGTCGTTGGTAAGGTATTGTAGGTGTTAATATGTTTAGCCACGAAGCTGTGTTGTAGCTCTGGCATTCGGTCGGTGTAGGTAACAATTTTTGTCTATTTGGTATGTAGATAAACGTTTTAACTGTGGTTACTGCATTACTTTTTGCCTGACTAGCCAATAAAGAGGGTAGGTAATATTTTTGGGGTGTAGGCATATACCATCAAATATTTGAACAATCATCAGAGCCGTTTCCGTGATATGCGCTCAGAGCAAATAATTTGCTCTGAGGATACGCTAAATAAATTTATGATACAAGAATTGCTCGTTTTTAATCATTAGGAGGTAATATAGATAACCTACTTATTTAATCTGTGAACCTGTGTAGTTTGGTTGGTAAGTTGGTAGTATGGTAGTACAGTACAGTACCTCTCTGTGGATAGATATGGTAGAGAGAGAATAGCAAGTACAGACAGCCGCAGACCTACGTACCTACTACAATACCTGGCACAATTTTATTATAATTATTTTAAATATTTTAATTACAACGCTGCAGCTGTGTAGTCATGTAAAGTGCTCATTGATAAGAACACCTAAATATATAATTCTAAATGAAACGTCATGGTCAAAGTTTTGTCCATACAAACGTATTCTCGTGTTTCCTCCCTGGATAATACCGTTAAGACTGTAATTTTTTTAAATCAAATTTATCTCTTCTATTGGCATGCTTATATCATTTATTTTTTCTTATATGTTAACTACAATAAGAAATATGAGCCGTTAAATATCCCATAAATTGTTTTTTTTTTACCGCCATGTTCAGACGTCTATCAAACAAATTTGACGAGTTTATAAAACAAAAATAAATGATAGAGGCATAGTTCAATCCTTTTTACAACTATTAATTTAAAAAATAATGAAATCGGCTTAGTTTTGAATGAGGAAACAGAAAAATACGAAAAGATGATTTTGTACACTTTTCGTAGGTATAATCGATCTGAGCTCCAGTTGTCCCTGTTGCACTCTACGGGGAGAGGCTTGCGGTCAGGGGACAGCAATAGATTTGCTAAATACCTATTTATCAAATTTCTTGGCCGTGGTATGAGTTAATAAAATCCCGAATGTAGAGCGAATGCACACTGCACCGGCTGTGCAGTAATGGCCGCATACTGCATACAAGCAAAGCAACGCCTGCAACCGACTGCGAGCTAAGCAAAGCAAACTTTTCCAATCTGATTCGATTCATTCAGGATCGGTCGCCGCGGCGAGAGCTTGTGTATGTCGCTGCTCCGCATTTACGAAACAAAACGAACGCGATGCCTCTCAGTTTATCAATAAAACTGTAACAATATGTGATTTGTGACATAAATTCAAGAAAACCAGTGGCTTGTTTCACGTTTTAATACTGTTTTTACGAAATTATGTCGAGTTATCGCTGAATAGTGCACGAAGATGGAAGGTGCGAACGCTGAGTCAGATCATTCCATGACTTGGGAGGACTTTTTCGGTAAGTTTCTGAATAAAACAACAATTTAAATAAAGATGCAATAGTAATTTGACAAGCAAGTAATTACAACATAACAAATAAAAAGTTAAACATAACTTGTAATATTTTTCAGAAAAGTTTAACTTGTGGTAGGTAACTATTCAAATTTACAGCTAACCGATATAGGTATAATAGTTTCCAATAATCGATCGTGATTTTCCCTAGGCGATTCGCAAGATGGGACTGGTTTGCTCAGCATTTCCACTTATGGAAGGCCGCATGCAATGCAAGCGTTCGTTGCCTGCATGCAGTGCTGCAAGCAATACGAAAACGTGATCAATCATTTTCGTAATTTCGCTCTTCTCGGTTTTACCGAGGAACAAAGAATAATTTATAGACAATAAGTAGAATCTACTTTTTTGTACAAAAATATAGGAGTGGTAGGTACCTACATGCAGCTTTAAAAAAATACCACTACTTCTTGAATTGCTTCATCTAAGCTTACTATGAGGCGTTTTCGTACGGATGTAACAAGTAGGTACGTACCTATTGCGATACGGATTATGTAAAATGCATTCTTGAATAAGTACCTACCTAGGTACTTATCTATTGAATTCTGAAATCGAAAACTATGTGAAGTCTAAATACTACCTAACTCTACAGTTTTCTCTGAAAGCAATTGTTACCGCAAACTTTTAGATTCCGTGCGGAAACCCCTTCCGAATCAATTATTCTAAAGCAGCAGGCTAATCCTCTTTTTATCACTTTGCCAAAGATTTGAGTGATAATTAAGTAGATACTACCTACAAACTCAGCAGCTTGTACCTACAACTTATTCCTTTTCTCCAAGGTTCAAGGCGTAGGTTTAGACAAAAAAAAATCGTAAACATGAATCATACAAGCCATACAAACAAATGCTGCGTGTGGTCTTTGCGTAGGAACGTGGCAGGTATTACAGTTTACCTGTGTAGGTAGGTACGTACTTGACTGCTTATTAGATTCTATTATAACATTTACAACACGTGGTCTTTAAATATGCAGAGCACCACGCGAAACTACCATAATTATTTACTTTATTTATTGTTTGAACAAAGGTATTTGTATATAGAGACATAAGTAAATAAAGTGGCTAGTATTTTTTTATGTGTAAAGTTTTCGACCAAATAAAGTGAGTTGAAGGGTAAAGTGGCAAAAAAAACTTAATGAAGACTTAAAAAATGTCTCCTTTTCCCTTTTCATAATAATTTGAATGACACTTTTTATGATTTAACAACTGTATTTATGATATCTTGTACAGACCTACTTATGCGCACAGTACCTACCTACATGTCTACTCATTCATATCAATACTACAGAATGCTTCCTAAACAAGGGGTAAATAAACCGGCCAAGTGCGAATCAAGCACTGAGAGTTCCATACTAACATACAATACAATAGGTAATTATCAATTTAAAAATCCGACTTCATAATTAGTAGAATATGGCATTTCGATTTGGTGACAGAAGTGTGTCATCCTAGTAACCGAATTACCAGTTATAACTTGGTAATTAACAGAAATTCGTCACCGAATCACACTTGGCCATTATTTATTATTTGTTGTTTAACGCTTGTGCGTATTACCGTTTTTAGCGTAGGCTCAGTTATAGGGTCCCGTTTTTACCCTTTCGGTAAGGAACCCTAAAAATGAGGGTTAGTTGGATCCAACCCCATAGAAACATTCAAGCATGCAGAAGGCCAAAAAGAGTCAAGAGACATAAGTAATGATACTAAATCCTGTTATTGTTGGAAAACCTGCCCAAGTACAGGGCTGTGTACAGACAGATAATTACATTACACTATCTCAAGAATGCACGTAGCTACAAAAGATAAGGTGTTGAGACGAGTTCTGAATAACACTACCTGTTTTACTTATCTCCAACTCTATAAAAGTCTTAGCTTGTTGTCACGATGTTTGAGTAACAGTTCTCTTACAAGTTAATACCTACGAATGATTAAAAAAAATATCTTTTGTTATTTATTCCAGCGATCTTTCTAGATCCAGACGAGCAAATCCCATTCAAAACAAATTCTAGTTCCGTTCACTGTTTTCCGTTTCCGTTATCGTGTAGTCACAGTAAATATAAAACTACCCGTTTGGTGTATTATAATTCCTCCGGAAACGGGAAAAGGTCGTTCAAGTGCAAAATAAGGTTGCGAAGGACGCGTGTCTTGCCCTTCGACCGACAAATAGGCATCTTTGACAGGCGACAGCCTGCGTGGGTGTCAGACACCCACAACAGTCCCACACTCCCACACCCTCCTTTAGAAATGGAAAGTTCTTGTTCGGGAAAATTCGAAGCGACCGGTCCCTCATATTTATAAAGATGATTTTATTTCTAAAACAACATGAAATTTCTGTCCCAAATAAAAAAAAAAAAGATGTATACATAGGTATGTTTGTTTATCATACAGGTACGTACAATATAACAATTTAAAAAAGAATTAGAGGTAATATAGGAGACATATATACGATCACGCTATATGGTAATACCAAATTTACTTGCTGATTGTACATAAATTCAAGTTCATCAGCTAATAACTAAAAATATTATAATCAACCTCGTTCTTGCTCTATTCGTTCATTCAAAGGGCGGGAATCAGTGCTGCCAATGTACGAGTACAGAATTAATGAAGTGCACTTCCGATAAAAGATGAAACCGGATGTTCCAAATTTAAAATTCGTGACTTGGCGCCATTTATCTGATGAAGTTTGAGGGAGGCAATAATGTACGACACAGATAATGTACGGCATGATATTGTACGGCATAATAATGCACAACATGATAATTGGTGTACATGTACATGGAATATCATGTTGTACAATATCGTGCCGTGCAATATCATGCCGTACATTATCAGATCGCTCCAATAATGCACAAGCGATAATGTACAGCATGATATTCCATGTACATGTACACCAATTATCATGCTGTGCATTATTGTGTCGTACAATATCATTCCGTGCATTATTGACTCTGTTTAATAATGTACACCCCGATTTTGTACAGCATGATAATTGGTGACCATAAAAATTCAAAACTGATGCTTCGTTTAGACGTGGACATTCCACGTCGAGTGTGTTAGGTACAAATGAAATGAGTGACAGATCCGACACAGAGCATCCGGACTTGAGTAGGTTAGGTTCGAAATGGGTCACAGAACCGACACAGAGCACCCCGACTCCACCTAGTCTTGTGGTCCCTACCCCTAGAGTGTATATAAAAAGCGCGGGAGCCAGAAGCTCAAGGGAGGTCCTGAGTGAGAGCGAGCCATACGAGACCGAGCGGAGCGAAGGGGGGAGGTGGCGAGCGAAGCGAGCCGGTGACCTCCGTAGCGAAGCGAAGGTCGAGTGTGGCGAAGCGACACTCAGGGGCGACCGCAAGAGCTTCTGGCGGGAGCCCACCTGGAGTCAGACTTGCGTTGGTTAGGTTCGAAATGAGTGACAGATCAAACACAGTTTTACTCTTCTCTCCGCCTCACCACCAAAAAATTTTGATGGTTCTCATATTTTTAATCTGTGACTATCTTACACTATCTTGTTCAAACGAAGCATGGAATCGACAGACGTCATAGACTCAACAGCCAATAAGAGCAGAGTAATTTCAGCAAAATTAGCCAATAGGGAGATGCCACCTTTTATCATGTTGTACATTATCGGTCGTACATTTTCGGCCCGTTTCGACAAAACACGGCCTGTATTGCACGACATGATAATGTACGGCATAATAATGCACAGCCCGATAAAACGTGGACTTTTTTCTCGTACATGGATTATTGGCTGTGCAATCCTGCCTGTGCATTCCTTGCCGTACTTTATAGACACGGGCCGATAATTGACGGCCAGTATTGTACGACATGGATTGTACAACATGATATTCGATGTACATGTACACCAATTATCATGCTGTACATTATCATGCCGTACAATATCGTGTCGGCAAATATCATGTTGTACATTATAGACACCCAAGTTTGATATCGAATAGGTCGATTTTAATATTTTATTGAATGGCGTGTAAAAAGATAAAGCTTGCATGTGGGTTGAAAGAAGTTGAACTCTCTCACTATCACAAATATATTTGAGAGTGCAATGAGAGTTACATTTTTCAAAATACCTACACGATCCGAGTTTTTAGGGTTCCGTACCCAAAGGGTAAAAACGGGACCCATCCGTCCGTCTGTCCGTCTCTGTATCTTTCGAACCGTAATAGATAGCCAGTTGAAATTTTCACAAATTATAATATTGTGTTGTTACGGCGGATTAACTAAGAAATAATAAAAAGTCTAAAAGTGAATACAAAAAGGGGTACAACAAAAACGTATTTTGTATTATCTTTAATGTAAAAACGGTAATAATAATGTACAAGCTAAGCGTCAAACTGAGCCTGATGAGTGGGTAAGCATTCTAAAGAAAAAAAATATCCCATAGGACTTGTAATTTTTTCGGAAATCAAGCTAAATCGCCCCGCCCCCGCCCTCCACTTCCCGACCTCAGATCACCCGTAAATTATTTTTCCTTTAATTTTTATTGCATTGCCTACCTTTCCAATGAGTTTCACCTTACAATTTTTTTTTAAATTATCTACCCTGGTATATACCTAAGCCACGCAACGGATTTTGATGCGGTTTTCACCATCAGTTAGATAATTTTTCACGGAATGTTTATATACCTATAATAAGTAGTTCCGCCCCGGCTTCGCACGTAAACTACACCCGTGCGAAGCCGAGGCGGGTCGCTTGCTAGTAATATCATAATTATTACATCAGCGATTGTTCTGAACTGCAACAATGATGTTTGTGAAATAATAGTCTAATAATAATAGGGTAGAAGACAAACACGATCGAAAAATCTTTGGCATACTCACAGACCCGCAGGCCGCAGTGCAAGTACCGTTCCTTATCGATCGTCAAATTCGATAAAATGCCATAGAATCGATCATAGCGAGTACTGATCAAATGGCATTTTATTGAATTTGATGATTTCAACTGTCAAATTTGACGATCGATAAAGAACGGAACTTGCACTACCGTATCGTTATTGATATACACCATAGATGGTATTATTATATCTATGTTATTGCCACAGAAAAGAAAACGATTTTTCTTTTTTTTCTGTGGTTATTGCACAGACCTATTATAGTACTAACTTGGTACCTACTAATACTAATAGACCTGTGGATTTGGTTGGCGGACCGCCCGCCGTACAACCAACAGGAGAGAATGAGTGAGATTAACATTCTTACATTCCCTCTCTTTCTCTCCCGTTGATCAGACGGCGGTCCGCCAACCTAATCTATACGTCTGTTAGCACTATTAGGTCTGTGGGTAGTTATGCACTCATATCTTATGACGAGTCGCCAGGAGTCGCAAACACGAACGCTCTCGATCAAAACAATTTCTACTTTAGGGGACTTTTATTACGATACAAACAAAAACAAGGAGCCGCGTCGTTCAATGGCAGAGGACGGTCATGTGGTCATACATGGGTTCCTTCCACCGTTCCACGGTCCACCTAGGGTTCATATAATTTGTAAAGTTCTCGACATACCGACCGGACATCGGCCGGTCGGAATCGACCCACTACATTACTTACACTGTGGTACATAGGTACATTGTGGATTTTCTATACGTACCAAAAGTTTCGATTATAATCCGTACGGCCAAGGATTGGAACAACCTGCCGGCTTCCTTGATTATCGAGAGATTGAATAGGTATCTTCTAAGTCTGCGTGCTTCATCTTCGACCACAACGTCGCTTATTACGTCGCTTACAACAGGAGAATTGGTGGACAAACGCGTTAAAAATTTACAATAACAGTCTGTCCATGTCCATTTTCTTCTGGCAAAATATAATGCAAAGGGATATTTTTCCGTATTTTCGGAATACTCTGTGTACAAATTCTAGTATTGCCGTGGTAGCCCATTTGGGAGACCGCTAGACTTGAAAGAGTTAGGTCGCGGGTTTAAACCCCGGGCCCGTACCAATAAGCTCTTTGGAGTTTATGTACGGATTTTCATACCACTGGCTTTTTGGTGAAGGAAAACATCGTGAGGAAACCTGCATACCTACGTACGGAGAAGGAATTCAATGGTGTATGTGACTCCACCAACCCGCACTGGGCCAGCATGGTGAATATGGCCCAACCACCCTTTCGGGGGTAAGCTAAATGTCCAGCAGTGGACTGTTAAAAGGCTGATTATGATTAAATTTTAGTACCCCTTTATTATATTGGGTGTTTTATTCGATTCCGCGAATTCTATTTGTGGCTCGGCCGAGAACGGGAGCACTTAGCGAGCCGCTTATTGACGTTATTAGATCGATGTTGTTTGCGATTGCTAATTACGAGTAAGTACGTCTTGGAAATAGGCATTCGAAGGTTGGTCCAGTTGGTAGTGAACCTACCTTCTGAGCTTAGGGGCGTGGGTTCGATTCCCACCTATTTATGTGATGAGCATTTGTGTTTGTTCTATATCTGGATGTATTTAAAACTATATAATTATGTATGTATATCAGTCTCTGGCAGCCATATTACAAGCTTTGCTTAGTTTGGGGTCACATGAACGTGTGTGCAAAAATGTTCGGAATATAATTATTTAAAAGAAATGCGGCAGATATATAAATATTATTTCTTAGCTTACCGGCTTGATAGATAAATAGCCCAATCTATCAAGTTCTAAGCTTTTAAAATTTGTTTCTTATCACAAACTGTTTTGGTATTTTTTTTTTATATAGGTACGTATATAAAGCAAGGAAGCAATGTGGGCTTATGTGGGTATAGTCTAATTAGGTCTTATGTGTTAATTTATGTCTTCTGTGGTGCAGTGCACGTGTACCCTTCTCAGGCATTACGCCAGGCGGCTCGATTGCAGCAAGCATTGGCGTGGATATCGCAACGTGAGACGACCGCAAGAACTGGCGCCGGCTGTCAGTTCAGTAGTTAGGTATACATACAGTCTCGGCTACTCTACTCCAATCTCAGATCAGACAAACCAGCGAGATATGCGTGGCGGGTGCTAACGCATCTGACCTAAATCAGGTGGGTTATCTTCTCAAAAACAATGACCTTACCACACCTTACATTGAATTTTGTCTCGCTCTCACGGCTAATCGGAGAGCAAGGCAAAAGTCAATGTGTGGTTATTATAAGAATGTTTTTGAGATTATGGTAACCCATCTGCAGTACAAGTACCGTTCTGTATCGGTCGTCAAATTCGATAAAATGCCATAGAATCAATAATAGCCAGTACCGATCAAATGGCATTTTATCAAATTTGACGATCACAACTGTCAAATTTAACGATCGATAAAGAACGGTACTTGCACCAATGTCTTCTGTGCTTGCACTGCAGATGGGTAACCATAATCTCAAAAACATTCTTATAATAACCATATTACATTGACTTTTGCCCCCCATACAACAAACTTTTAGTTTTAGCTTGTATTTTGTTTAGTTAATAAAGCTGCTAGGCCAGGAAAAAAAAAAATACAACTAACGTTTTTTTTAACGAATTTATGTAATAACAAATAATAAATAATGACCAAGTGCGAGTCGTTGTCAAATTTCTGTTCATTACCAAGTTATATTAATTGTGTTATACTCGAGCGTCACTGTAACAAAGTATTAAATATGTGACTGCGTAGCAATTGCTTCGACTATTTTGAAAGGCGTTAACCCTGAACAATAACTTGTGGTTGTATTTTGTGGTTGTACGGAACCCTTAATGCGCGAGCCCGATCCTCATTTGGCCGGTTTTGTTTTGCATGTGCTCTATTGTCGCTTGTTCGTAAAAAACTGCAAGTTTTTGCGTTACGATAACATTTTTTATTTATCTACATTACAGTTTAGTAACGAACGATCAAATGTCTACAGGTACTTACGTAGTACCATAGATAAATGGTAGTGCGTACCATGCAAGTACCAATTACCATGTTTGCCCTTGATTTAATTGTCTTTTGTTTACATACTATACGGAAACCGGTAGGGACCGGTTGGTAGGAGTGTCTCCAAGTAGACTCGGGGCAAGTTTCATTTGTCTTGCGACACCACCGACTGCAGCGATTAAACATCTGATTGCACCATTCACCACTGATTCAGACTATTCAGTCATGCACACATAACACACATAAGTACACATTCGTGTACTTATAGTCAGAACCTGCATGACCTACCTAGGTAGACTTCTGCAGGGTCGGACTTGGCCGGAAAGGCCAGGGTGGCTCCCCACAAGCCCGGGGCTTGGGGCCCGAGACTGGACACCCCCCCCCCCCCCTATCCTACCTACATCAGGCGGTGCGTAAAAAAATGGTCCGCCATATTGGATTTAGAATGACGTCATTTAGCTAACCATGCATTGTCATCAAAACTAAACGTGTATGCAAAATTTGCGATTTACCAAAAACATTTAAATTATCTACAAAAATTGTCATACAGGGTTACCTACACGTTGCAGTGGCGCTTAAACCGAAAAAAGGTCATTCTGCTCATTATCAACTATTTTCCCACGGGTGACGGGAACAAAACTGATACTGCTGAAAAAAATCTGCTGTTCCATAGAAAAACGTCAATGATCCTCAACGAAATGAAACATTTTATATTTTTCGCGATTTCCCGTTTGGTTTCGAGCGTTCGAGCGTCTGTTAGCACTATTAGAGAAGCGCTTGTCCACATCGAGCTCGCGGGCGCGGACGCGGCAGTGCGCGCGAGTTCGTGTCACTGTTTCCACTTTTAGGGATTTCTCCCTTTTTTAGGGAAAAATTACTAATATTAAGCGAGGTTTAGGGACATTTTATTTCGACATAAGTTAGTTAGTTAGTTAAAGGGAGTTTTGGGGAAAAATCAAAATTAAGGTACCCTTTTGTTTATGGTAGGGGATCCCTCCAAACTCGTAATTAATGTAACCCATTATCATAAAAGTCATATTATACCAATAGTTGGTTTGTTTATTCGATCTTCATGAAATTTTGTAACCAAGTACCTATTTCATGTAAATATATGAGTTAGTCCGATGCAGGGATTATAAAGATATTAAAATAAGGCAGTTATAAAATATCGTTGGATAAAGGAAGGAGTTCGTAATGAATCAGATATGAACTTATTTTGTACAAATAATGTCAGTATGACTGAAGTGAAGATTGTCAGTTGATTATCGTAGCCGTTTACTGTCTTATTTTTCAATCACGATCATGGTAGGTAGGAAAACTATGGAGCATGTACCTTGGTGTATAGGTGTAGTAAAAGCTTGAACATCGCGAGGTCTCAGTTCGGGGGCGAACTGCTAGTCATGATGAGTACAATGATCTCATCTCAGACTTGTACTATTATGTATTCTGTGTCTCAGCTTAGTAGCACCGTTCCGGGTAACCTTGTACATTAGCTATCTAAGGTTCACTTTACACGGTCAACCATGTGTAAAATGCTTCTTTATACGCAACACCGGGCGCGCACTGCAATCTTAATACCTTGGAATTAAAACAAATCTAAACTTTATCATTTAATACGTAAAGCTGAAAATTAACCATGGAACGATGGTTCAATGCGACCAGCTTATCTGTGCAGCGGGCGGTAGGGCTACAGTTCTGTTTTCTGAACTAAACTGACAGCAAGCAATCCGTTGAAAATGTTTAGTTCACTCATTTGTCCAACTCAACAGATAAGTTTGTCTACGCTTCACATGTTTTAACTTTTTAATTGATGACGGGGTAATTTTCATGTTCGCACGCTATGACGTCAAATTACGTGTTGCCAGTTCATAATTATAGACTATGTAAACTGTGAATAATGGACAATTAAATTGTAATTTGTACCTATTTTATGTTTGCTACTTATCACTAGACTCACGAGAGAGAGAGACAGACAGAAATAACGCTTGTAGTTTAGACCCAATCCCGAAGCACAGAATACATAATGTTAGTACAATCCGAAGCAAGGGCGGATTCAGCTTTGGTGCCAGGGGTAGGGGGGTCACATAGTCGTGGTCAAGTCACAAGAAGTTATAATTTAATTTTTATATTAGTTAGTGGTCCACCTATAACCCCCCCTGGATCCGCCCTTGATCCGAATCTGTCAAATCGGTAACTGGATACTGCAGTCAAATGGTTGCGCTTACACAAATGCAAAGATAATTATAGTGGATATCGTCATTTTAAAAAGGTTATTATCACAAAAATAATCCGGCCATGTACGAGTCGGGCTCGCGTACTGAGGGTTCCGTAGTCCGTACCACCACAACATACAATAAAACCGGCAAAGTGCGAGTCGGGCTCGCACACTGAGGGTTCCGTACCACCACATAACTTGTTAGCTACTAAAGTACAAAAAAATTGTGCAAAAAGACAAAATCCCATTACCGCCCAGGCGGCCACCCATCCAAGTACCGACCGCGCCCGACGTTGCTTGACTTTGGTAATCGTACGAGAACCGTTGGTGAAAAGAAATTTATCACCGACTAACACTGGCCATTATTTATTTAGTTGTTTTTATACTTTTTGTTGTTATACTTTAGAGTGTGTACTATAATCATGCCAAGTAAGACGCTTGTATGTATTACCGTTTTGACATTAAAGCTAATACAAAAATACGTGCGCAAAAAAATTACGTTTGTTGTATGGACCCTTTAGTTTTTACTTTTTGACTTTATTATTATTTCTTAGTTAATCCGCCGTAATATTACATATTATGTATTTAAAAAAACTGGCTGTCTATTACGGTTCGAAAGATACAACCGTTAAAAGGAAGGACGGACGGACGAACATACAGACAGACAACGTAGGCTTAGTAATAGGGCTCCGTTTAAACCCTTTGGATACGGAACCCTAAAAAAATCCAATTCATCACACGAATTTCCTTTCCCCATTTCCCGATTTCTCGGTCCGATTTACAATTTCATTTCCCATAAGTGCATTTTATATTATTATGTACGTATCCCATATTTGTTTACTAAAACGCTATTACGACAAAGTCTGCAGAGTTAGACAAATGATCTCACTAAAATATTTTTACTAGCGCCTATTACTTTTGTTTGAAAAATGTGGTAGTGGCTCCCTCACTTAAGTGCATATAAGTTGGTAAAAACTGCGCATGTGTGAACTGCCAGACTATGTCTAGACAGGGAGGTTTTACTGAGTTTTACGACTATCGTTATAAGGTCTCCCCGTACGCTAAGGATCCTTTTTATTTGTATAGAAATTATGGGGCTTTAGAGGTCAGGTAGGAAGTGCTGCAGATCGTATATATTTTGCTAACCTTGGCAGAAAGCCAACCGGAAGATGTAGTTTTGATTGGAAAATATTTCTCAAGCTTTTAAAAAGTATTAGGTATTTATAACTGAGGTGAAACGTGTCTTTTCGTATTGTTTCTAAAACTCCATAGAAGCCTCTTGTAAAGGCTCCAGTACTTTACTGGGACATGAGTTTGATTTGACCTTGACTTACTTTGCTTGACTCTGACTGTGACTATGACTTGTTTGACGCTATTTAAGACTATGTAAACTTAATTAATATTACGACAAAAGGACTACATCTATGATTATGAAAAAAAACAAAAAACATTAGTCGGCAGTGAGAATTGAGTTAAACTATCACTAAAATATTCTCGCGACGTAAAAAAGGCACGCTGAGCTTTTACACAATTTGACGTGACGTGAGGCTTCTAATTTGACAAAGATCTGCCGGGCTAACATGCGCGTCGTGACAAAATTTTGTCGACTCTTTTTATCGTGCCAAAGCGTGACAGGCATATACGAAACTGTAGGCGCCTTATCGCGTTCTCGCTTTAAAAAGTGACGACAAGATTTTGTCGCGGTGCGCATGTTAGGCAGGCAGGTCAAAGCCATGCGGCATGCGGGCGATAACACCAGACGAAAGATCGAAACAACACGTTGTATAATATCTCACATGTAAACACAGGACACGGTCTTGGCAATGAAATGGGGTGCCTTTATTATCGGGGGTGCGGAAAGATAAGAAACAGGGGTGCCGCATGGCCTTTTTTTAATAAGTTTTAGGGTTCCGTACTCAAAATATGTCTACGAAAACCTATTACTAAGCATACGCTTTCTGTCGATAATTTTGTCCGATTTACTTTTTTTTACATCAGAATTCTGTTGAACAGTAATAGATAGCCAGTTGAAATTTTCACAGAATATGTAGTGTTACGGCGGATTAACTAAGATAATAATTATAATCTCTCTAGACGGTTGGTTCACGGGTCAGCTACAGATTTATAGAAGGTAGTAGTCTTTGACATGGCACGCGTCGTCAGGAAGTTCCTCATTCTGCAGCCCTGACCACCGCTAGCTTTGGCCCTGCCCCGCTGCAGGCAGTACCCAAGTTTCAAAGTTTAAAAATATATAAATTTATGTAAGAAAAAGTGAAATTAAAAATTAAGGAAGTAAATTAATGTCAGAAATTATAATAAAATAATAAAACTGGCCAAGTGCGAGTCGGGCTCGCACACTGAGGATTCCGTACCTCCACATAACTTGTTAGCTACTATAGCACAAAAAGACAAAATCCCATCAACGCAAAAAGCATATTTTTTGGGTGCGGAACCTTCGGTAAGCGATTCACTTTTCCTAAAACAAAATGTCAAGTAATTTTTTTAGTTATGGCTCTGTAAGTTTTTTCTATTTAGCTGCCTATTAGTTTGTGTATACTCGCGCCTTGCACGTACGTCTCTAACTTCTAAAATAGGTGCGATTAAAATGGCGAAATTGCCACCTTTGACAGCTGTCAATTCCATACAAATTCAATCACAACAGCTGCTCCATAGTTTTCCCACCTAACACGTGTTGGCGTTGGTTGACTGTATTTTGTCGTCAAGTGTCAGCGAGTATTGTTGTAAGTGAAAGTTGATCATGTGGGTTGAACATTATAAAATAAAAGCGGCCAAGTGCGAGTCGGGATCGCGCACTGAGGGTTCCATACCACCACGTAAATTGTTAACGACTAATGTTCAAAAAAGTAGTGCAAAAAGACATCATGCCCAGGCGGTCACCCATCTAAGTACCTACCGACCGCACCCGATGTTGCTTAACTTTGGTGATACGATTTCGGTAATTACGAGAACCGGCGGTGAATAGAAATTAGTCACCGACTCGCACTTGACCAGTTTTTATTATTTGTTGTTTTACTTTAAAGTGTGTACTAATTCCAAGTTTGTCGCTTGTAGGTATTACCGTTTTTACACCAGAGCAAATATAAAAATATGTTAATTAACCATTTGTTGTATAAACTTGAACCCTTTAGTTTTTACTTTCGAGACGAGACAGTTTGCCTTTTTACTCGTTTGTCTGTTTTATCTCGCATCATCAGTCTCAATCTGTAAATTTGTTGCTGTTGTTGTTTTTGTTAGTTCACAATGCACATTGCACACCCCGACCGCTGGCATTAGTGTTGTGCTAAACAAAATTTTAGTGCGTGTTTTAAATATTTTCATCGGGATTGAGTTGTTTTTTTTATACGAGTTTCTTTTGTTGTTGTTTGGTATACAAGAAGTGTTTGATGAAGTTATGCAGCATTGCATGTTATTTGTATGGTTGCTAATCGTTAGATAAATTCTGCAACGCATCTTTGATCTTTTTGGTTCCTATGGTCACTTCTGCCGACCAGGGGGGTTAGACAAGACCCACTTTCTGTTAGCGTTAACGCCTGCGGAAAGATGAAATTGTATGAAAATGACATTAGCTTGACATAACATCTCTCAAGCTAATATCATTGTCAATGTCATTTTCATACAATTTCATCTTTCCGCAGGTGTCAACACTAACAGAAAGTGGGTTTTGGTCTAACTCCCCAGTTTAGTCCATTAAGAAGGTACATCAAGCTTTGCTTAATTAGTTTAGGGTCAGATGACCGTGTGTGCAAAAGTGTCCCGAATATTAATTTAATTTAATTTTATCAACTATTTTCGCTGAGGCGGCTTGATTTGTTATTAATTTAACTTGTGCTGGCTCTTTCAGTAAGTTTGAATTATGTGACGGCCGCACTGTGGTCCCTTGACATGAGCAGTTACGAAGAATTTTAATTAAAAAGGCAGACTAAAACGATCGTCGTGACGTACGGTCTTGTAATTTCCTTAAGGTGGTTCGTTTCACAAATGGCGGGAAATTCAAATTTCAACAGCTTTTTTGTCCTTGTAGCTAGGCCCGGTAATTATTGTAAACGATCATGATGTTTGCGCAAATTGATTATTATTCTTTACAAAATCATGTAAAGCTATTTATCTTTAATGGACATTATTACTTAAATTTTTTATATATAACAGGCGCCAACTCGCCTTGCGGTCTACGGTGGAGCACGCTTGCCTAGAAGAAGCCGATTCACTCGTGATTTCAAGACACCCAGATTGTATCTATCGGGGAACACCCATTCAGGCAGCGCATTCCACAGACATACATTTGTGAATAAACGAATTTTTGCTGTTTCAAACGGTTTATTAACAAAATATGTAAGCAATATGGTGCGTTACTGTTAATAAGTTGTACATTATAATGTAAAGAACAGCCAAAATTTTGCGCAAACACTGTGTTATTTAAAAATAATTACCTGGCCTGGCTACTAGGCCCAAAAAACTGTTTAAAGTTTGAATTTCCCGCCATAGGTGAATATTACCACCTTAACACTGACGTTTGTACGTATTACCGTTTTTACAATAGAGCGAATACAAAAACACGTTAAAAAAACGTTTGTTGTATGGGATCCTTTTAGTTTTTACTTATTGACTTTATTATTACTTCTTAGTTAATCCGCCGTAACATTACATATTCTGTGAAAATGTCAACTGGCTATCTATTACGGTTCGTAAGATACAGACGGACGGACAGACAGACAGACAGCTTAGGCTTAGTAATAGGGTCCCGTTTACATCCTTTGGGTGCGGAACCCTAAAAATGGTGTCATAATAAAATAGACATTGTTTTTTTTTTATAGTAGGCTTGCGCTTGACCGTCGCTTGCGATAATGCGATCTACGATAGAGCACGCTTCCCTTGAAGAATCCGATTCACCTAAAGACACCTATAATGACAATCGATTCATTTTGATTATGCCTCCGTATCGTGCAAGTGCCAGGTGGCAGCCCTGGGTTCGTCGGCTGCAGTTTAGGGTAGGTCGGCGCCGCGAGGTCGATACCTCCTGAATTTATTGCTTGTATGTGTGACAAAGGAACAAAATGTTATTGTCTTGCCAATCTGTGCTATACAGTGAGCTTGTTGGATTACCAGCCAACAATGTATTTTGTGTTCTGTTTAGTATGTATCTTAGTGAGTATATTGGATTAAAATAATGATTTCTAAGGTTATCGAGTCCTAATTCCTGACGTTTTGAACACTTTGCATTGTCCGTGGTCGCAGAACATTGAGAAAGGAACTTTCGTCATTGTCACAGAAGGACAAGATGACATTATATGTCTTTAGAAAAAAAAGTTGTCATATTTACATATCTGTCATGATAATTATGTGTTAAATGTGAAAATAAATCTGCACAAGTCAATTTAATACACAGATGTGTATATCTGTGATTTAATAACTGAAAAAAAAATCGTGAATATTATTTACTTAATGCATGACATGTAATAATGTTATTTAGAGCATTTAACAAGTATAGTCACAGCCGTATATTTTTTAACAAGGCAATTTTTTGCAATGGTCGATGTTAAGGTGGTACGTTTCACATATTTCTCTATGGTTTCACCAATGGCGGGAAATTCAAATTATAAACAATTATTTTTGTTTTTGTAGCTAGCAATTATTATAAAATGACACAGTGTTTGCAAATCGTTGTTTATTCTTACATTAGCATGCACAGCTACGCACCACATTACTTACATTTGTCAATAAACTGTTTGAAACAGCAAAAATTAGTTCATTGACAAAATGTAAGTAATAATGTGCATTAGAGATAAATAGCTTTACATGATTTTGTAAAGGATAATAATCAATTTGCGCAAACATCATGGTCGTATACAATAATTACCCGGCCTAGCTACAAGGACAAGAAAACTGTTAGGAAATTCCCGCTATTTGTGTAACGTACCATCTTAAATGTATTTTTTTTTACTGACTAAGTTTATTCAGTGTTGTCATGTAAAGAATTTACCCGCCGTTTTATTGTCACAAAATGCGCTAGTTTGGTTTGATTACAGTTTCATAAAATTTGAAGCTTATTTTCGAGCTCTCCCCATCAAAACTTAATGAAAACACATCGGTTGGAATAATTAAAGGCGCGGGAAGGATTACTCAAAAGCACTTACATTGATTTATAGTAAAACACCCTATGTTCGCCACAGACTACAGTCAAGGGACGAACGAAACGTAATTTGCGTGGAAGAAAGAGAACGAATCGTAATGTGCCTGGCAGAAAAAAGAGCACACGAAACTTTATTTACGTGGAAGAAAAGACAACTAGGTTATTATGGGGAACTATTTTTGCTGTTTGCTTTGTTTTTACTCTTCATTATTGGCCGAAAGAAGTGAGGTCTAATGGGTATTCCATACCCATTCCACATGGGGTTCCCCCCGGTAGTTGCAACTTGCAATTATGTCTTCATGTCGCGAGTGAATCGGTTTCTTCTAGGCAAACGTGCTCCATCGTAGACCGCATTATCGCTTAATATCATTAGAGTTGGCGGTCAAGAGCAAGCCTACAGAGGATGGGCTCTAATTCACCATGCTGGCTCAGTGCATGTTGGTGAATGTCACATATCTAGAAACTTTTAAGGTCTTTTGACATACCAGTTTCCTCACGATGTTTTCTTTCACCGTTGTTGAGCGATGGCATCGAAACTGCACATAATTTATTTAAGTACCAAATAATTCATTGAGGCAGGGCCGAAGATCGAACCGGGTGCCGTCAGATGTAAAGCACACATGCTATCGCTCGGTCAAAAAATGGATAGCTATGAATATTAAACACAAAGCTATTATTTTTGCTAAAATGCTGGGGGAGTGATGGTGAATTTCGTGGGAAAGGAAATAACGTTCGTTGTTTATTACTTACCATAAATTATTTGTATTGCATCTAATGTTTGTTGAAGGGAGGAATTACGACGGAATTTTACAATTAAGCCTATTATATTTTTCGTTTCTCCCCCATGACAACCACTTGACACAACCAGTAGTGCTAGAGATATAGGTATACGCTTTCGGTAGTGCAAAGGGTAGATATAACAGTAGATATCTCACATGGCTTTATTCATAGGCCAGTAAAGTTGATCTCCCGGAGCACTTCTGCGAAAATCCAAAAATAAATAACTGCCTAAGAGCGAGTTGAGACTCGAGTTACGTATTACAGTTCCGATTTCGTAGCCAAAGTCATATAATTGTGGTCAAAATTATATTCTTTTTATACTTTAAAAATTTTGATCTATACTTAAACTGTAATTGTATAAAGTTTCAAGTGCTTGCCCTAATAACTATAGAAGTTAGAAAGTTCTAAAAAATTTGAGTCAACACTGTGAGTAGTTAGGTAGTCATACTTTCAAAGCCAGCGTACAAAAACTGGTGGTGGGAAACACCCAGCATATAGCATTATAATTATAGCATATAGCAGTAACGCATTCACCATGTATCGCGACATCTATTGACATCATTAGCGTAGATAAGATCTGCGATCTCAATGATTAATTCGAAGAAAGTTCGCTTTCTAACGCTAAAGATTCACCGAATAAGGCGTTGCTAAATACACTATAAATACATTTGTATTTGTGCGGGCTATTTATTCCCGCGGGCAAAGACCTCGCGTTTTCAGCTGAATCGGAATAGTGATGGGAAGGCGGTCTTGAAAAATGTTCGATAACTGACGGTTATCGATTCTGTTACGGAGCACGGGTGTTGCGGGGTGCGGCGAATCGGCGATCTATATAGGGTGTCAACTGTCAAGGAACAACACTGGCAACATTTATTGCAGAAAAAAATAAGAAAAACCGACAATGGTGATTTATGGCGGATCAAACTTAAACAAACGGTACTTTTATTTAACACGTTACTTTTACTTACACGGTTTATTATTAAAAAGAAATAATTATCTGAATAAAAAATTATGTACACGTGTTTTATTAAATAAATAAAGATAATTTATAAGCACAAAACGCATGTACAATAGGTGTTAAAATAATAATTATAAGCCAATTTGTATCATGTTTTACCAATTCTATGATACGTCATACATGAAGGGGTGCAATATATTTTGTTATCAAGTTTACTAGATGGTGCCAACTGCCATGCCACCATATTTATGATGACGTCACCTACCCAGTGGCCTGAAATTTGACTAATGTACCGATACCTCATTTATCAAAATTGGTCGAGGGGTTAAGGATGTGGATGAGATAACATACAAGCATATACATAACATACCAGCTAATTACAATGCCACGTGGCTTTACGTAGCCGTTGCCGGGTAAATATAGGACAATTTTTTTATCATGCAAGCAATCGTGACAAGTTCTTAATTATGTGCAAGCTATAGCTATATATATAAGAATGAGCTAAAATTAATCTTCTATGGAATGGACACTTAGAAAAGAAGGTAAATGTGGTGGTGGTATGCTGATGGTCAGATTTTGGTTTGTTAAATTTCTGTAAGAAATAATAACCAGACAAATAGAAACACATAATTTTATATCTAAAGAAATTCTGGTAAAACGAACTTCCTTTATAAATATTATTTCGTTTCTGTTGCAATGCAATATATATTCACTTATAAAACAGTGTTGAAGATAAACTTCTGCAAAGTAACGCTTGATTAGATCAATTATATAGCCCGTTGGTCCAGTTGGTAGTGAACCCGCCTTCTGCGCTTGGGGGCGTGGGTTCGATTCCTACCTAGGACTAACATTTGTGTTTTTTCTATATCTGGGTGTTAATATCTATTTAAGTATGTATTTAAAAAATATATGTATGTTTATCAGTCTCTGGCAGCCATATCACAATCTTTTCTTGGTTTGGGGTCAGATGACCGTGTATGCAAAAATGTCCCAAATATATATAATTATGTATCAGAGCCACCCCTAAATTATCTTTTTATTTATTGCGATTTTATATAATATATGCGATTTTTATTTAGGGACTCTGTGGAATTCAAGACTATCGTGTTTGGTTTTCACCCCATCACTAAACCACTATGCGTAGTGGAGGAATGCCAGACACTGCTCGCAGTTTGTCTAAATAAACACTGGATTTGCGTACTACCTGTTTACTGATTAGCGTTTATGTAGTTTAACCGCACTACCGCAGGAATACTATTTTGACGTGAACTCCAATTCGTTGGTCCATTTCAATCGGTTTCCGTGAATCGCCCGTGAAAACAAACGACAAGTAATTTATCTACCGTTGAGATCATTACGTTTTTGGTGTTCCGTACCCAGAGGGTAAAAACGGGACCCTTATGCTGAGCCTACGCTGTTTGTCTGTCCGTCTGTCCGTCCTACCTTTAACGGCCCGCTATCCTAGTCGCGTAGGTAACAAAATGCTTCCTCAGCCCCCGCCAAGATAGAGCGACGATGTATTATGCCGCGCAAAAATCACGAGCCCCGCGGCGGGCTAGATCGCAAACTCGCGCAGGGCTGCGTTCAGGTGACGCGTCGAATCGCATCCATAGTCCAACTTCGCGTTCATAACATATTTACCTATAATTTTGTCGTTTTGTAGGGAGGAAATAATGTACGACACAGATAATGTACGACACGTACGCAATGTACGTGGAATGTCCACATCTAAACGAAGCTTCAGTTTTGAATTTTTATGGTCACCAATTATCATGCTGTACAAAATCGGGGTGTACATTATTAAACAGAGTCACTAATGTACGGCACGATATTGGGGTGTCTATAATGTACAACATGATATTTGCCGACACAATATTGTACGGCATGAGAATGTACAGCATGATAATTGGTGTACATGTACATCGAATATCATGCTGTACGATCCATGTCGTACAATACTGGCCGTCAATTATCGGCCCGTGTCTATAAAGTCGTGCAATACAGGCCGTGTTTTGACGAAACGGGCCGAAAATGTACGACCGATAATGTACAACATGATAAAAGGTGACATCGCCCGTATTAGCTACATGCAGAATAGGTATAACTAATGTTAGTTTCAATATGTCAATAAATTATTCTGATTCTGATTCATGTACATGGAATATCATGGTGTACATTATCGCTTGTGCATTATTGGGCTGATCTGATAATGTACGGCATGATATTGCACGGCACGATATTGTACAACATGATATTCCATGTACATGTACACCAATTATCATGCTGTGCATTATAATGCCGTACAATATCGTGCCGTACATTATTGACTCTGTTTAATAATGTACACCCCGATTTTGTACGGCATGATAATTAATGACCATAAAAATTCAAAACCGAAGCTTCGTTTAGATGTGGACATTCCACGTCGAGTGTATTAGGTACAAATTAGTGACAGATCCGACACAGAGCACCCCGACTTGAGTATATTAGGTTCGAAATGGGTCACAGAACCGACACAGAGCACCCCGACTCCACCTAGTCTTGTGGTTCCTACCCCCAGAGTGTATATAAAAAGCGCGGGAGCCAGAAGCTCAAGGGAAGTCCTGAGTGACACTCAGGGGCGACCGCAAGAGCTTCTGGCGGGAGCCCACCTGAAGTCAGATTTGAGTTGGTTAGGTTCGAAATGAGTGACAGATCTAACATAGTTGTACCCCTCTCTCTGCCTCACCACCAAAAAGTTTTAATGGTTCTCATATTTTTTAATCTGTGACTATCTTACACTATCTTGTTCAAACGAAGCATGGAATCGACAGACGGCATAGACTCAACAGCCAATAAGAGCAGACATTTCAGCAAAATTAGCCAATAGGAAGATGCCACCTTTTATCATGTGGACTTTTTTCTAGTACATGGATTATTGGCTGTACAATCCTGGCTGTGCATTTTTTGCCGTAATTTATAGACACGGGCCGATAATTGACGGCCAGTATTGTACGACATGGATCGTACAGCATGATATTCGATGTACATGTATACCAATTATCATGCTGTACATTATCATGCCGTACAATATCGTGTCGGCAAATATCATGTTGTACAGTATAGACATCCTACATATACATGGAATATCATGTTGTACAATATCGTGCCGTGCAATATCATGCCGTACATTATTTGATCAGCCCAATAATGCACAAGCGATAATGTACACCATGATATTCCATGTACATGTACACCACGATATTCCATGTACATGTACATGTCATCATCATCATCAGCCAGAAGACGTCCACTGCTGAACATAGGCCTCCCCCTTTAACCTCACACTGAACGACAGAGTGCATCCACTGGATGCCCGCGACTCTCACAATGTCGTCGGTCCATCTAGTGGGAGGCCTCCCTATGCTGCGTCTTCTGGTTCGTGGACAGATTGTTCAGTTAGGTAAGTCCAACTTAGGCAAATAGGTCGCCCGAAGAATCCAACTCGGATGGGCAGCGTTCGGGAAATTGCGTGACATCTTCTCGTCCAAGATACCACAGTGCCTCAAGACGAGGGTCTTTGACCAGTGTGTGTTGCCAGTGATGACATATGGTACTGAGACGTGGTCCTTAACTGTTGGCCTTTTGGAAAAACTCAGAGTCACACAGCGGGCACTGGAGAGAGCTATGCTCGGAGTTTCTTTGCGCGATAAAATCCGAAACGTGGATATTCGCCAAAGAACCAGAGTCACCGACATAGCTGTTAAAATTTGCAAGTTGAAGTGGCAATGGGCAGGCCACATCGCTCGAAGAGAACCGATAACCGATGGGGAAGAAAGGTTCTGGAGTGGAGACCACGAATCGGACCATGTACATGTACATGTACCTAATACGGGCGATGTCACTTTTTATCATGTTGTACATTATCGGTCGTAAATTTTCAGCCCGTTTCGTCACAACACGCCCCGTATTGCACGACATGATAATGTACGGCATAATAATGTACAGCCCGATAAAACGTGGACTTTTTTCTAACACATGGATTATTGTCTGTAAAATCTTGGCTGTGCCTTTTTTGCCGTACTTCATAGACACGGGCCGATAGTTGACGGCCAGTATTATACGACATGGATTGTATTGCATGATATTCGATGTACATGTACACCAATTATCATGCTGTACATTATAATGCCGAACCATATCGTGTCGGCAAATATCATGTTGTACATTATAGACATCCTACATATACATGGAATATCATGTTGTACAATATCGTGCCGTGCAATATCATGCCGTACATTATTTGATCAGCCCAATAATGCACAAGCGATAATGTACACCATGATATTCCATGTACATGTACACCATGATATTCCATGTACATGTAGCTAATACGGGCGATGTCACCTTTTATCATGTTGTACATTATCGGTCGTAAATTTTCGGCCCGTTTCGTCAAAACACGGCCCGTATTGCATGACATGATAATGTACGGCATAATAATGTACAGCCCCATAAAACGTGGACTTTTCCCACGTACATAGATTATTGCCTGTACAATCCAGGCTGTGCATTCCTTGCCGTACTTAATAGACACGAGCCGATAATTGACGACCAGTATTTTACGACATGGTTTGTACAGCATGATAATTAGTGTACATGTACACCAATTATCATGCTGTACATTATCATGCCGCAGAATATCGTGTCGGCAAATATCATCTTGTACATTATAGACAGCCGCGGCATGTACCTACTTGCAAACCTACCTACCTACCTACTGTAAAGTGGTGCCTAGGAAGTACCTTCTATGTACGTACCTAATATGTTTTATAATAGGTACCTTCCACGCAAATAAATAAATAACTGATTGATACACAATAACTCCAGTTAGTACAATAACGCAACGAAAACTAATACCTACTTATTAAATTCCTAGGTAGTTTACTAAAATTTATACTTACATAGGGAATAAAATCTCACTTACCAAATTTTTTTCAATCGTGTCCTCATTTTCAATTTCGAAGATTTCTTTTTTTGGCTATTACTTCCCATTGCGAACAGATAGCGGGGGGAGCGCAACGACAAAACCAACACAGGTCCGACCTCATTGACGCCTGGCGCGGGTCTGAGCGCAGTGCGCGCGCTAATTTACGCGACCTTTTTACGTTTTTAATTTCATTAAAAAACTAACGAACAAACTATCAAAAATCTATCCAAATGAAAGAGTGTTGAATATAATTACCTTTCAGTACATGCAATTTCCAGGCTGTTACGAGCTTTTATTAGAGCAAAAAACGGGGAAAAAAAACGTCAATTCTACTAAATAGACTTTGTTTCGTTAATTTTTTTGATCGAGGAAAGTTTATTCTATCGTGTTTTGAACCAAATCATAAAGTCAAACATAGATGCATCTTTGACATGTATTTTTTTCCGGCTCAAATATTGTTATTTAACTATTTAAAAATGATTAATAACCCGTCAAATTAGGTATAACCCCCCGTTAAACGGCTGTATCTTTCTTACCGTAATAGACAGCTAGTTGAAATTTTCACATAATATGTAATGTTACAGCGGATTAACTAATAAATAATAATAAGCCGGCCAAGTGCAAGTCTGGCTCGCTTAGCTGTAATGTAAAAACGATAATACGTACTAGCGTCAAACTTGGCATGTTTATAGTACCTAGTAGTACCTACCTACACACTCTAAGGAGTCTAAAGTATAACAATGAACAAATAATAAATAATGGCCAAGTGCGAGTCGGTGACAAATTTCTAATCATTACCAAGTTATAATAGTTATATACTCGAGCGCCTGTAGCAAAATAATTGACTGTGGCTGCGTACCAATTGCTTCGACAATTTTGGAAGGCGTTATAATAACTGGTAATTCGGTAACTTGGACGACCTTTTTGTATTTTGTGGTCGTACGGAACCCTCAGCACGCGACCCTGACTCGCCCTTGGCCCGTTTATTTGAATTGTTAATTAAATATATTTATTTATTATAAATAGTAGGCTTGCGTCTGGCAGTAAGGCCCCAGTTCCTGAGGGAATGTCTACGGGTGAAACCGAGGGGCGCAGCTAGTACGTAATGAATGAGCGAAGTTCCCCGTAATATAGCAGACAATGGGTCCCGAGGGTGGCGTCTATCGATCATATCTGAATGTCAGTGAACTTGAACTCCATCTACTGATGAGGGACACACCTTCTATTGTATCTCCTATAGGCTAGACTAGTACACTTCAAGTTATAGGTATACTAGCTGACCTGACAGACGTTGTCCTGTCTTAGAACTGTCAAACACGCTAAGTTAAAATTGTAAATCTAATTTTTTTACACCTCGGGTTACATTATTGGAGTTTTAGTAAGGATCCCAATTTTTTTGAAAATATAATATAGTCTATGTTACCCGGGGATAGTGTAGCTTCCCAAAAGTAAAATAATTTTTCAAATCGGTTCCGTAGTTTCGGAGCCTATTCAATGCAAACAAACAAACAATCAAATCTTTCCTCTTTATAATATTAGTATAGAAGTATAGATAATACCGTCACACGGAACGGCGGCACTAAACCGAAAGGAGGTCATTCTGAACAACAAATTTGTCCCGAATATGCTAAACCTATAAATGCTATAGGTAATATGCGCTGCCTGAATGGGTGTTCCCCAATAGTTACAATCTGGGTTTCTTCAAATCACGAGTGATTCGGTTTCTTCTAGGCAAGCGTGCTCCAACGTAGACCGCATTATCACTTAACATCAGGCGAGATAGTGGTCGAAAGCAAGCCTATTATTTATTTAAAAAAAAGTTTTAACCTTGTTCTTCCCATCTTCGGGGAGGAGGGGTAAGAAAACGGCGCCGAGTTGCCTTCCTTGCCTGGGCTTGGGAGTATCCAGCCTAGTGCGAACCGGGCGGCTTCCTATGCACCCTCGTGTGGACTGGTGTCTGGTGGCCGCGGTCACAAATCAGCGCTAAAACAACGCAGTTCGGAAAATCACGTGAACATGAACCTTAACGCGCCCAGATACGGTTTGCAGTCGCGCAACTTTTTTCATCACCTAAACTGCAGTGCAAGAACCGTTCTTTATCGATCGTCAAATTTGACAGGTGAGATCGTCAAATTCGATAAAATTCCATTTGATCAGCACTCGCTATGATCGATTTTGTGTAATTTTATCGCATATCACGATTGATAAAGAATGGTAAAACGGTGGAACAGCTAGCCGTAAGGCCTTGATTAAACTCTATGATTGACTGTTTGACACCTTAAAATTTCAGGGTTTTTGCAGGGTCTAGTTGATGCCAAAAAGGATGATATACGTAAATGTAGAGCTAAGAAATAAACGTGTCTTTTTAACCGACTTCAAAAAGGAGGGGTTCGCAATTCGGTTGTATTTTTTGTTTGTTACCTAGAACTCCGTCATTTGTAAACCGATTTACTTTAATATAAGTACTTAAAGATTGGTGCCATAGAAATTTCATTAAAATTGGTTCAGTAGTTTGGTTTTTAAAGAAAAAAATATGTCATCCAAGTAAACCAAATTGCGCATTTACTCATTTTGAAGGTGGTTTTTTGATAACAAATAGGTTAACTGCAACTAAATTTTTTAACTTTTATCATTTCAATCAAAATCCTGCGCGGCGATATGCTGCGTTTTTTACCACGATTTGATACCCTAATTTTACTGGGAACATTGCCATGCAATCCAAAAACACATTATTGTAAGCACACTACTGCTTGGCGCTATGTTTTGATCGAGAGAATGTGAAGCAAGTCCGAGCATCGAGCTCTGATAGAGCCGAGTAGGATTCACGTTAATATTCAGTGCGCAATAGAGCAATGTTTGTTATTCCACGATCCCTACAGTTTCCTATTGCGGTCTAGTTGATGCCGATGTTAAATGTCACATGTAGACACAGATCTAATATAAAAAAAAATAGAAAAAAAAAACTATTTCTAGACTATATCTACATTCTACATGTACAAATTTAAACGAGATTGGTAGTCCTCATCAAAACTTTTGCTAAAGGGAATCACAAACCAAAACGTTATATCTGTGTATATATTTTTGGTATTTGTTTTGGTGATTTTTTCAAAAAGAGCTGAATAAATTTCAATAAAAATATATGGGACCACCTCTGAACTGTGACCTACCAAACAAAAAACATAATCATCAAAATAATCGCGTAAAAAAAAATACAGTCGAATTGATAACCTCCTCCTTTCGTCGGTTAAAAATAAATTTGCTAAGTATCATTGTTCCGAAGTACCAGAAGAAGTTCCTTTTCAAACAAACATTAGTCAAACCAGCAAATTACTTACAAGAAAACGGCGAGAAAGTTAAAAATTACTTAGATGTTGGTAGGAAATCAATTTTGATACTATTTGTCTATTTAAGCTTTAGGTCCAAAAATATTGTTTATTTAGCCAATGTGTGAAGAATAATTTTATAGATTTTTCATGTAGTCGATGAATCAATTAAAAGTCACGGTCAAGTCCAAATCATGCCATTGTTAGGTGGTGGAAGACTTTAGTCTATGGAGCTTTGAAAACAACACGAAATTAAAACACCTCACCTTAAAAAACATACTGGTTATATACTGTGGACTGTGGAAAAATTTACTGCTAGATTTAAAAAAAAAATGTGGAAATATTGAGTGCTAGATTTAGATCGATGATCGAAGACTATGGTTAGTCTTGAACTACGCGTTAAAAACGTAGCCCGCTCCACTTCTACTTTCGTTTCGGTAATTTTTCAGTCATAGATTAAATATCTTTGGATAGGGCGTTAATTAGAAACGTAAAACCTCTCACAAAGGCTTTGTTAGTTTGTGAAATAGACGTTCGAAGATCTACTGGTTGCTAACTCACATGTATAATTATGTAGTTTGGTAGTGCCTTTTTCTAGCCTGCAAGTGGACGCTCAAGTGATTATTTCATAAGGCCTCGCTTTGAATGGGAAATTGTTATTTGCAACGCTGATAACGGCGTCTACAGCTCTTTGTTTATCGAACTCTTGAATGAACGCTATATTAGAACCACAGTTGAAGTGACATTGATAGTGTTACTTTATAACTTTGTTAGCCGAGAAATGTGCGTAAAACCTACGCAGTTATGAGGCCTTCAGCAGTAGACAAACATGGTGTACACTCCGCTGTGAAGTTTGGAGTTTGCTGTTCTGAAGCTGGAGGCGTTGAAGGGAAATACTGTTCGATGATTTTTGTAGTGAAAACTTCTTTAGGCGCGCTGAGCACTTTCATCATCATCATTTCAGTCATAGGACGTCCACTGCTAGACATAGGCCTCCCCATCAATCTCCAAAAGGGCCGGTTGGAAGCGGCCTGCATCCAGCGTTTCCCTGCGGTCTCTTTTAGGTCGTCTGTCCATTTTTTTTTAAATATATAATAGGCTTGCCTTTGGCCTCCATCTCGCCTGATGTTAAGCGATGATGTGGTCTACGTTGGAGCACGCTTGCCTAGAAGAAACCGATTCTCACTCGTGATTTGAAGGTTGACGTCCTATGCTGCGCTTACCGGTCCGTGGTGTCCATTCGAGAATCTTTCAGCCCCATCGGCCATCTGTTCTGCGTGATATGTGCTAACTTCTACTTCACGTTTGAAGCACTTACCAGATTCGGTCGCGAAACCGAATGAACCGAACTCTGTGCTGGGACCGTCCATACACATATTGTCGACTGACGATGATGTTGATTGACTCTTAACATCATAAAGTTTATAAGATGCATACGTCACACAAGCTGTTTGTTAAAGACATGTGTGTTCGATGCTGAATCACCACACGTGTGCGATATGCATAACGGGTAGCGAAAAGAAACAAAGTATGAACGAGGTCGGTTGGTAGAGTCATAATTATACTCATCTCTGAGCACCCCGCCGTTCTGTCGTAAGTCTCAGTTACTTTATGGATAATCTGTCTGTCGCCATCTATGCCAATCAAGCGCATGGCGTCAAGAATGGCGTCTCACTGATCTAAATGTATGGTAGGTAGGTAGGAGGAGCTGCTGCATAAAAATTGCGCAGATTCATCATTAATATTAGCATATCATGTTCCTACTGCTTGGACACAGGCCTTCCCTTAGAGATTGATAGGAATGGGCCCTAATCGACCATGGTGGCCCAGTGCATGTCGGTGAACGTCGTGTGTAAAAATGCTTTGAAAATGGCTGTCAACCACAACAACCTGTCAAATCCATACAAATTCAATGGCAATAACCGCTCTACAGTTTTCCTACTAGTATCTACCATGTCAAAATGTCGGACAGACCATATCGTACCATAACGTTTGCTTCGATCCCTCGATCTTTTTATACCTCCATTTATTTCCTTATAATAGCAGAAGAATAAATTATTCTAAAATATTAATATTTTCTTTCTGGAGGCGTCAATAAAGCGTTTTACAGTGATCTAAATTTACCTATGCGTTTTAACTTATTAGCCAGATATCCTGGGGCCTTTGTCTTCTGTGCTTACGGCAGTTTAGGTGATGAAAAAATGTTGCGCGACCGCAAACCGTATTAGGGCGCGTTACGGTTCACGTTTGCGTGATTTTTCGAACTGCCCAGTTGTAATGTTTAGTTAGTATGATACCGCGTAAGCAGTTGGCCGTAAGGCCCCTGTAAAGCCGTTCTATTTGTTGTTGTCTTGCTCTCAGTTGGTGTATCAACACAGTCCGAATATGATAAACAATTACCTATATATGTTTATGGCTCATGGGCAGATCTGTGTTACGTAACCGTACATTGCTGTGCGTAATATATTCGCTTTGTAACATTTATGTTTTTGATCGCTAAGATCTTCGCTGGTTAAGGTGGTACGTTTCACCTATTGCGGGAAATTCAAATTTCAAAAAGTTTTCTTGTCCTTGTACATTTAGAATGAAAGATCTTTACCTATTTTATTTGTATTACACGAGAATTACTCAAGTAAGATTAAACCGATTAAATTGACATCGTTTTATGGTTGATATTCCGAGAACCCGTACGAAGCGCTTTGATTTCACATTTATTGTGCGAACTGTGGAATTTGCTGCCTGAATGGATTTTCCCCGTCAGTTACAATCTGGGTGTCTTCAAGTCGAGAGTGAATCGGTTACTTCTAGGCAAGCGTGCTCCATCGTAGACCGCATCGCCATCAGGCGCCATCTCGCCATCAGGCGAGATGGAGGCCAAGCGAAACCCTATCTAATATAAAAAAAAAACGGTTACTTCGACTATAGTTTCACGGCCTAGCGCCGGGTAATTATTGTAAACGATCATAATGTTTGCGCAAATTGCTTATTATTCTTTACAATATCATGTAAAGCTATTTATCTCTAACTAGCGGTCCGCCCTAGCTTCGCATGGGTATAGATTATAGCCTAAGTATATCACCCGGGGACAGTGTAGCTTCGCAACAGTGAAAGATTTTTTCAAATCGGATCAGTAGTTTCGGAGCCTATTCAATGCAAACAAACAAACAATCAAATCTTTCCTCTATATAATATTAGTATAGATGCACATTATTACTTACATTTGTCAATATACGATTTTTTGCTGTTTCAAACGTTTTAATGGCAGATGCAAGTAATGTCGTGCATTACTGTTAAATAGCTGCACATGATAATGTAAATAACAATCTACGATTTGCGCAAACAGTGTGTCATTTTAAAAGAATTACCCGGCCTACAAGGTCGAAAAAACTGTTTGAAATTTGAATTTTCCGCCACAGCTGAAACGTACCACCTTAAAGTCAAAAACCCTAATATTGAGGAGGGGTAGCGTAATAATTTAATTTCCAACCAGCGGCCTTATAATAGAAGTTTGATTGTGATCGAGACTGCATGCCGTCCCGTTCGCATCTACTTACTCGCACCACTTGCGTAAGTGAGATGGCACGCGATCACGATCACAATCCGAATCATGATAAGACATTTATAATAAGGCATCTGCTCACAATTGTTGCTGTAATTCTCACTGGTTTTGAAGTAATCCGACGTTCCCGAGACTGTGGGCGGACCGGCGCGCGGCGCGTGGAAGTCGCGGCACCTTTTTACATTCGGACTAACCGTCCCGTTAGTTTAGGTACCGGTATGCAACCTAAAGCCTATCTACTTGATTTACTAGAATCCAGTTATAGTGTCGCAGGGACCAACGACTTGGCGTCCACCCACCTTTAGATCCAGTGGTCGAAATGGACTTATCAAAGAAAAGAGAAGTAAATATAATGGAAATGAGAAGAAAAATCTGTTACCAGGCATTATGAGTGAACCTTGATTGAACATTCTAATTTAGATCAACGCGTCAAGCTCCGTATCACAGTTGCTAACTGATTTCGAATGACTGTCGTTTCGTTTATATGGGTGCAACTGGCTACAACAAATTTCTTACAAAAATGCCTTGACAGCCGTTTTAAATTAAACAAAACATTTTTTTCTTTTCTGTGGGACTTAGGTACTCACTAACCGGAACGCATTTCCCTTCAAACCTTGCGAACTTATAACCGATTGTCCAAAAGGGAGGGTCATGTTTTTGGGTTGTATGTAAGCAACAGAGCAACCTGCGTTTTTGCATGGGTATAGTTCAAGGGCTGGTGAGTTATGGGTGAGTTACATATAGGCTACATTTCTTCATCATCCGCATCACCGTTTTTCATCACTATGCGGGTAAAACCGCGGGGCGCAGCTAGTAATATATATTTTTTCTATTCTATTCTAAACGAGACTAAAATAAAGTAAGTATGTGGATGCTTGCTTCAGAAATTCATAAACACGAGTACCTACTTAAAATCTAAACAAGCCATAAAAGTACCCTCATTTTGGCTAAACGGCCGACTATTGACACTAAAATTTAAATTTCGAGTCGTCCATTCGAAATTCAAGTTCAATGACAGTTATGACGTAACGCTCCCATAAAGCGACATCTGACGACCTTTCCCGATAAGTTTTAATGCGTTTTCGATTACCAAAGAGGTTTGCTTATTTCGGTGAAGTACTTTCATTAAGAGTGGTCTTGTCATAACGAGACGAGATCACGAGTGAAGGATGCCTTAAAAGTTGACTTTCTCTCGAGATCTGTGGGATTATGCAAGATGAATGTTGACGTGCTTTCGTCACACTTCGATTTTTGTTGACAGTCAAGAACCAAAGGTTTTTTTGGCGCCAACACGAAATAAACATGTCGCCGCATTGTATTATTTTCCTGAACATTCATCATCATCATCATCAGCCAGAAGACGTCCTTTGCTGAACATAGGCCTCCCCCTTTAACCTCCACACTGAACGACAGCCTGCCTTTTGCATCCACTGGATGCCAGCGACTACACTATGTCGTCGGTCCATCTAGTGGGAGGCATACCAACGCTGCGTCTTCCGGTTCGTGGTCTCCACTCAAGAACCTTTCTTTCCCATCGGTTATCCGTTCTTTAGCGATGTGGCCTGCCCATTGCCACTTCAACTTGCAAATTTTAACAGCTATGTCGGTGACTCTGGTTCTTTGGCGAATATCCACGTTTCGGATTTTATCGCGCAAAGAAACTCCGAGCATAGCTCTCTCCATTGCCCGCTGTGTGACTCTGAGTTATCCAAAAGGCCAACAGTTAAGGACCACGTCTCAGTACCATATGTCATCACTGGCAACACACACTGGTCAAAGATCCTTGTCTTTAGGCACTGTGGTATCTTTATATTATGTAAAACAAAGTCGTGTATGTTACACCGTTAATAACTCAAGAACGGCTGGACCGATTTTCATGACCTTTGATGTGTTGGATTTCACTCCGCCCCGAATAGCACAATAAGTATTAAAATATCGGAAAATTCAAGAAAAAATTATGAAGTTATTCATTTGCCTATACATTTTATATGGAACGGCAAGAACTGAAGTCTTATAGGTACGTTGCCATTATTACATCATAGAAAAAAAAGTCATCTAAGCCAAAGGGGGTTGCTGTCGCTACCAAGGAGGTTCCTTCAAGGAAGTATATAACGCGGGTTAAACCGCGTAAATTTACGAACGTGCTTGAGTGTAATGAATAACGAGGTGAAACATCTTATTTTCTTTCATTTCCAAAACTCCATATAGAAGACTGGTACAGTCTCCGCCACTTTACTAGACATGACTTGGACTTGCCCGTGACATACTTTGCTAGACTCTGACTGTGACTGACTTGTTTAACGATATAATATGGCAAAGCTTGAAAATATTTCAAAACATGACACTGGCAATTGCACAAGACGTGTAACGCCAAAATTCTCTTATGAGGAAAAAAGCAGACGAAGCAGACGATGTAATACAGGTTTATACAGAATGATGGTATGTTGGTACTAATAAAGTCCAAAGGAGGTAATTTTTTTTTTTTTTAAATCTTTATTTTAGAAATTTGTCGTTGCCGATAATGGCATTCTAATAAATAGCAAACTATACAATATGTAACTAAATTTAAATAAGAAATTAAACTAATATTATAAGAGAACATACCTTAAAGTCTACTTAGCTTATACAATAACCTGGCTCATTGATCATCATTAAGAACGACCAACCCTGAAATCGCGAAATAAATAATCTAAGTAAATATTATGACGATGTTTTAGAATTGTGAAATGTATGCTTAATGTATGAAGATATGTCTATCCAAAGGTACAAAGTGTCCTAGATTTTCATTGTAATCTCCTTTTCCTTGTGGACAGTCTTCAGTTTGTAGAAGATAATACCATGTTTGCGAAGATACTGTGAATTCTGCAATTCATTAACTTTATTACGCTGAATAAAACTAGGTGAACTGCTGACCTAGTTTCGGAGATAAATTATAAATAAATCTACTAATATTTGATTAAAATAGAGATGGGAAGGCTGAAGCTTGTTCTCAAAGCAATAAGTATGATAAAATTATCATGTTGTATGCATTGCTCTATATTGGTTGTATGCAAATAAATGATCTTTCTTCATATTTATGATGTACTAGCTGCGCCCCGCGGTTTCACCCGCGTAGTGATGAAAAATGGTGATGATGATGATGAAAAAAGTCAATGTCAATTTCTGGCTCTTTACTATACCCATGCAAAAAATCAAGTCGATGCGTTGTTCCGTTGCACCGTGAAAGAGGAACAAACATCCATACATCCATAAATACAAACTTTCGCGTTTATAATAGCTGACCCGACAGACGTTGTCCTGTCTTAGAACTGTCAAACGCGCGAAGTTAAAAGTGACGTGCGAAATATCGTAAATTTTCTTTCCGTAAGAACCTTCTACAAAGTATTAGGAAACTTTAAAAAAAAGATGTTCTCAAGTTATGGCGTGGCCAAGGAAAATAGGGATTCATTTTTATATATATACCTAGACAGATATGACTGATGTCTCAGTCATTGAAATGAACATTGGGGCAGGTAACTGAGTCAAGCAATGCAAATTGCTCTGAAGTCTATATTCAAATTCTCGGTTCTCAAATGATGTTTTTGGACTGGAACGACATTCCTGAAAACGCGAAATACATATCAGCTGTTCCATAGAAAACGGTCATTCACACTCGACAAATTGTATGGATATTTTTTTCGCTATTTCAGGATTGGTTTCTAAGTAAAAGTTTTCATAATTGTGCGTACTATGGACCCCTTTCGGCTTAGTTCACCCTTTCCGCGTTTCCCTGTACTATGAGAGGCGTGGGCTGCCCCGTGCAAGTGGTTGCGAATTCACTAGCGTCGTGCCATGGATTGCCTTCATTGTCGACAGTCGACACCGGTGTCTGATAACTCATCACGCTGCTTTGAATAGCAGAAAGCATAAGCCCTTTGGCATATAGTCTTAAAGCTCTACATTTGAGCTCTATAAATATTCATGGTTGTCCATCAATGTGACAACGGCTCGTATAAGTTTAACAGCCCCATAAGTCAAGCACAGAGTAGAAAATCCACAAAGAACAACTCCCATAAGAGTGCAGTGGGTGAATTTATGATTCGATACATAAATATGTATCGAATTCCATTCATATTTCAATTTCGAAAGCTCAAAGACATATGACTATCTTCGCCAAAATAAAATGAATGGACGGGCCCAGCAAAGCGCATTTTTGAAGATTACAAAATGAGCTGGCGCTCACTTCGTTTCAGTCGGTCTCTAGCCGTAAGAAGTGCAACACGAGTCTATTGTTATTGTGATAACGAAACATCTGACAAAATTATGTATTCGTATGCTTTCCCGAAATGTAAATACACAAATAAAACCGGTATCTATTTTTTGTTACAAATATACTGTACATTTTTATAATTAGGTGTTGAAGTAGGTATATGTCCGACGGTTTTGACTCGTTTTTACTGAGCAAATTCAATGGTCCATTCATTTTATTTTGGTCGAAGATGACAATCACCATCATGCACTCTGAGAGACTGCCTTTGTCCCAGCAGTATGAATATGATAGGCTAATTGTAATGATGATGAAGTGAATCAAATTTTTATTTTATTTATTATTTATCTTATTGAATAACATACATAATATGCACAACTCTGCCAAACTGCAGAGAAGTTTGTAGGCAGACATCCAAAATTTCATCATGAACGATTAGACGAAACACATTTTAGACGTCCAATGTTTCGTCGCATCGCTAGACTGCGAGAAGAGTTCTTTCTTTGTAGGTTTTCTCCTCAGTGCCATGGCCCGGGGGACCGCCCAAGCCAACCATGGCATGGGTTGGCAGTTGGCGGGGCAACGCTTCATTTTTATAACTGGCACTTTGCCTTTGAAGTCGCCGGTCGATTCTGATTTGCATTTTGTTTCCTTTTGGGTTTGTACACTGAGTCATTGTTGTTCTACATCTTCAGTTTTGAGTCACTCAAAATATGTGAACCCTCATAAAATTAATCGAGAAGGATACCTAACTGATACAGTGGCATATTAAACTGCATAGCAAGCACTACCGCTTTTTCAGCGTCCAATTTCGACTCGCCAAAACATGTATATACAGGGTTACGCCAAAAGGGCGTACTAAGCTGAAAGGGGTCCATAGCACATCATTATGAACAACTTTTGCTATGGGACCAACCCTGATATCACGAAAATAAAACTGGCCAAGTGCGAGTCAGGCTCGCGCACTAAGGGTTCAGTAGGTACCACCACATAACTTGTTAGCTACTAAAGTTAAAAAAAAGTAGTGCAAAAAGACAACATCCCATCAACGCCCTGGCGGTCACCCATCTAAGTACTGCCAGTCTGTGGACTGCGCTGCCTGAATGGGTTTTCCCTGATATTTACAATCTGGGTGTCTTCAAATCACGAGTGAATCGGTTTCTTCTAGGCAAGCGTGCTCCACCGTAGACCGCATCATCGCTATACATCTGGCAAGTTGGTGGTCAAACGCAAGCCTATTCATATATTAAAAAAAGTACCGACCGCGCCCGACGTTTCTTAACTTTTGTGATCTTACTAGAACCGGTGGTCTGGTCTTTACGAAGTAAGAAGACATGATATAATAAGCCTGGTCCTTAAGTATTAAGTCTATGGGCAAATCGCACAAAGTGCTCTATCGCCAATGGAAGACCACCAGCGTAAAGACTGCACCAAACAACATAATCTGTTAGACAATGACGAATGGCTGCTGGACGGAACGACGACGGAACACGCGACGGGAACTACTTCGGCAGTGTCTCCACGAGCGATCTTATCAAATACAAAATTCAGATCCTCTTTTCTCACTTTTAGCAAGTTTGGTCATTCTAGTTTGTCTACTCAAGTCTACTTTCATGGATAGCTTATAATTATAAAAAAAATATCGACTTCAAAAAGGAGGAGGTAATCAATCGAATTAAAAAAAAAAAAAAAAAAAAAAGAACGACTTTATAAAACCACAGATCACAAACATAATTGCCACTACTTACGAAGAACAAAATAATATATACACATGGATTTTGAAGTCGGGGGCAACTATTATCTATAAAAATTAGATTTAAATTTTTCAAAATTCGTCTTGTAGTTGTTCCCGCGCCCGCCCGACTTCCAGATCCGTGAATAAATATTATTTTGTTCTTTGTAGTGGCAGAATGTTTGTGTTTTGTGTTTTTTTTAGGATAATATATTTTGAAATCTCAAAATATGCGACATAAACGATCATATCTTTTGATCGCGTTGACTTACAAGTTTGATTTTTTCGCAGCTGAATGAGACCGTAGACTCAAGCAATTGATACAAATTTAAACTTGATACCTCCTCGTGTTTCTGAAAAAAGGGACTTGACAGTCAGACAAACGGACAACAAAGTGATCCTATAGAGGTTAATTTTTTTTCCTATTGAGGTACGGAACCCTAAAAATCATGCTTTATTGGATTTTTTGATGAAAAAAAAAACGTGATTTTTTCCGACCCTCCGTAAAAGGGAGAATATTTTAGGCGTATTATAATCGTCCCGTCAGTTATCAATCACTCCATTTGCCAACATGTACACATAACGTAATTTAAAAACAAACAAAGCAATACGCAATTAATACCATCTGCATAGAATTAATATTACATGCACGGAGCGTTACCATAAACAGTTTGTAGCTACTGTAGTAAATTCGATTCGTCATATCACACGATCCGATAAATAAAGTCTTCATAGCAATTACTATCGATGGTTGCTAGTGTAAAATAAAGTCCTTATAGCAATTACTGTCGATGGTCGCTAGTGCAAAATAAAGTCCTTATAGCAATTACTGTCGATGGTCGCTAGTGCAAAATAAAGTCCTCATAGCAATTACTGTCGATGGTCGCTAGAGCAAAATAAAGTCCTTATAGCAATAGGGAATATGCATGTGTTTTTTTTATATTTTTAATCAACTGTTAACATCGTTATATCATAGTAAAAAATATAATTACAGTTGGAAATGCTCAAATTATTTTTTAAAAAAATATTAAAAACGTCGAATAAATTTGAGCTGTATGAACGCCGCAATTTTTCGCGGGCTTTGGATGACGTCATAAGCCACGCTCTGTGTTTGTTTACTATAGAAAATACAGTTATTTCACACAGATTTTCAGTTTTATAGATATTCAGACCATGGAAGAAGTTAAAAAAACCGGAAAAGTACGATTAGGACTCGTGCTCTGAGGGTTCCGTTGGACGGAAACGTCTAGAGAGCACGAGTCCAAAAAAAAAACTAACTGAAGTTGAAATATTGAAAGACAAACTTAACTTTGTAGTTGACATTAAGGTTCTTCCATACATGACAACTACAAAATGTAAGTTTGTAATTCTAAACCAATATTATTTTTAGGATATAACTTCAAATTAACAACTTTCAGATTTATTACTTTATATGTGCTGTAAGATCTTGCCTCTTGCCAAAATTAATGATTCTAGGTCAACGGGAAGTACCCTATAGGTTTTGATTCCCCTGTAAAATCGCAAAATATGCGAAATAAACGTTCATATCTTTTGATTGCGTTGACTTACAACTTTAATTTTTTTACAGCCGAAAGAAACCGTAGACCCAAGTATTTAGTATAAATTTTAACTTGATACCTTTACGCGTTCTTGAGAAAAAGGGTCTTGGCAGACGGACAGACACACAGACGGACAGACAGACGGACAGACGGACAACGAAGTGATCCTATAAGGGTTCCGTTTTTTTCCTTTTGAGGTACGGATCCCTAAAAACAATTTTATTGGTATTGTCTTGTGCCAAAGTGTACAAACACTACTAGAAATACACCCGATAAGTGTTTTTTTCCCCATTCCAAGAGATGCGAATATACGTAAGCAATGGTGTAAGGTTATGAGAAGAGATATCTCCAACATCATGTTTGCATTGTTGTGTAATTCATTTTAATGTAAATATGTTATATTTTGATAGCATGGTGTGATTTAGTCAGAAGTGTGTTTTGTTCCTATTTAATATTATGCACTCTGTACCAGTGCCGGTTTTAGCACTACCAGCGCCCTAGGCGAGACTTCTACGGTGCCTACTTTGACAAAACCAGTCTCAGTCATCGTCCTAAAGATTCCTAGTTTCACGAGAATGCTAAAATTACACTATCTAATGGAAAACAATTACAGAAACTCAACATAAAACTATTTTTCTATCAAACACTACTAAAATTGTATGAATATCGACGCCGATAAAGAAGATGTTGTGGCTTTTGACGTCACGTTTCGTTTCGACCAATGGTGAAGCGTTTCGCAAATTTGAATTTCCCTCTTATATTTTGCACTTTTTATTTAATATTTTAAGCAATTATAATGCAACTAAATAAAAAAATATTTTGTAGAATATAAAGTCAGAACAATAAAGATTCAGAAAAAAATTGTTTCAACGATATTTAAACCACATGCATATTCCCTATTACTATCGATGGTTGCTAGTGCAAAATAAAGTCCTCATAACAATTACTGTCGATGGTCGCTAGTGCAAAATAAAGTCCTCATAGCAATTACTGTCGATGGTCGCTAGTGCACTGGCGACCGTGGAATGATATTTTGTCTGTCTGTTTTCATTCGCTATTTTATTTGGGTTTTTTTATTGGCCTGTGTTTGTTCGCCACCTCGCCCGATGTTAAGTGATGATGCGGTCTACGATGGAGCACGCTTGTCTAGAATAAACAGATTGCAAATAGAAGAACTCGCATGTTTTTAGGGTTCCGCACCCAAAGGGTAAAAACTGAACCCTAATACTAAGCCTACGATGTCTGTCTGTCCGTCCGCCTGTCCTACCTTTAAACGGCAGTATCTGTCCTACCTTTAAACGGCAGTATCTTTCGAACCGTAATAGATAGCCAGTTGAAATTTTCACAGAATATGTAGTGTTACGGCGGATTAACTAAGAAATAATAAGTCTAAAAGTAAAAACGAAAGGGGGTCCCCATACAACAAACGTATTTTTTTTTTAGCTCTAATGTAAAAATGGTAATACGTACCTAACTACCTACAAGCTTCAAACTTGCTATGGTATGATTGTAGGCACATCTAAAGTATAACAACAAATTTAATAATAAATAATGGCCAAGTGCGAGTCGGTGACAAATTTCTGTTCAATCGAAATGCCCCAGTGAGTGCACGTCGTAAGTAAACATTGCAATGCAAGCGACCGTGCGAGCATGGAATAATAAGCCGGCTTATGATTTCACTCTCTTGTATGAAAGTGAGTTTATGTACAAAAAGGAAGTTGTTATCGTAGTAATGCAACGCTGGCTTGAAATTTCACTCTTCCTTTGGGAACTCACTGACTGAATAAGTTCCGACAAGTTGGCTCAAAATGAGTCATTTTCACCCAATGACGTAAAGAATTTTTCACCGAAATGTGCGGACAGCTCCCAAAGACGACCACAGAAAAACAATTCTTTGTTGTTTTTCTCCTCCCTAGAGAGTTTTAACGTCGCACGTCTTATGCATTTGCCGTTGTTAAGTAATTTGTTAAAGATTGCGCCAAAAAAAATCAAAAAAACTTCAAAATGTTTAGACGTTTAACATAGTATTTGTAAAATCGATCTCATTGATTTAGAAAAATTCGTTGATCGATCGGATGATGGATTATTCGTTCCTCTCACGACCGGGGCATCCGCGGTGCCAGCAGCGCGTTCAGAAGTCGTACTTACTTAATATTATGTCATCATCATCATTGCAGTCATAGGACGTCCACTGCTGGACCTATGCCTCCCCCATCGATCTCCAATAGGGCCGGATGGAAGCGGCCTGCATCCAGCGTTTCCCTGCGGTCTCTTTTAGGTCGTCTGTCCATATTGTGGGTGGACGTCCTACGCTGCGCTTACCGGTACGTGGTTTCCATTTGAGAACCTTTCGGCCCCATTGGCCATCTGTTCTGCGTGATATGTGCCCTGGCCATTGCCACTTCAACTTGCTGGATTAGCAAGTTGAAGGGGCTAATTAATACTATGTCTCGTAAATATTTTTTTTTCTTTCTAAAGTTTGTCTTTCTTCAGTTTATTCAAGAACCTTCACACTGTTATCCCCCATACTTGGCAACGTTGTCTTATCAACTACATAATAATAACAAAAACGAAGCTATTCTAAGCTCTTTATTATAATCAACACGTAGAAGCTTCACATACAATGGCGATGAAATCACTATCATGCAAACAGCGTGGGAAAGAATTAAGCGTCACTTTTAAGGCAAAAACTGCAAATTAATAAGGTTGAGGCATCAGAGAGGAATCTTGATTATTTTTAAATTGAACTAAGGCCGGTGGATGTTCGGAATTAAAGCTAAGTATACATAATTACCTATAGGTGTAAAAACCGCGTGGGTACCTCTATCCTATAGCCTCGAGTATAACCTTTGGGCCCGTACCGTGACCTCTTCGATTCAGTTTAGCCAGACCTGGCGCACTCCGTTCTTTAGGTATGCAGCTACAAGTAGACGACTTGTCGGATCTACCGCGTGATAGACAGAGATACGCGACAAGAGTTACGCGGTAGACAGAGAGACTATGTTAATATAGCTGTAGACTGTAGTTGGCGCTCGTTCGTCCTGAATTGCACTTTATTGTGTAGTAGCAGGAGTCACTAGGTACTTATTTAAATGATTTTTCGGAGTTAATATTCTGTACTTGTACTTATATTTATTCTGCGGGCAATAACGAGAACGTGAACTAAGGTTTACGGCCGCAAAACTTGTCGCAGTCACCTAAATTGATTCGAGCTCACGGTTCGGGCCTAGCTCAGACAAAGTCATCATTTTTTCTAGTAGGTATTGATAGGTACTATTATTATATATATTGATAGTATTCCTACTACCTATTATTATATATTGATAGTATTCTAGTATAGATAAATAATCTTAGAAACCTCGTCTTTTCTAAGCATAGTTTAGCAATACAAGTTGCGCAGTTTATGAAACAAAGAAGGCGGAAGATTCAACTTAGCTTATAAAAAATACATTCACACAGCTAAATACCATGTTACACAGAACGGTGGTACTAACACCAAAGGAGATCATTGTTGTAAAGAGGATTATTGTTTTAAAGGAGATGGTTGTCATTATGAAAAAGTTTTACGGTGTGACCAACTGAAATCGCGCAAAAAACATCTGCTGTTCTTTACATTTTGTTGCGTGTGAAATAGTGAATAGTACTGTGACATTTTTCTAGTGAACAGGTGTATTTTCGCGATGCCAGGGTGGTCAAAATAATAAAAAAATACAGTACAAAAAGAAAGAAAAAGAAGAAGAAAAGGAAGAGAGATTTGTTGAAATCCGACTTGAAAAAAAATCAAAATCAAAGTATAAACCAAAACTAAAAAAATAAATAAAAAAATATGACCAATGTTTAGTCCCATAATGACGTCGATTCTGATGTACCATTCTCTAAACTAAATTTGACAGCTTTGAAATTGTTGCCATCCTTTTCTGACGTATTGAAATGAAAAGAGACGGTGATAATTTTAGTCCTGTCAGATTAGTTTAGTTTAGATAATGATACAACAGAATTGATGCCATTGTATATGTTGAAGTAAAATGCTAGTGGACTGTCTAAACCGATGCCTTATTATTGATGTCTTCTCGTGATTCGGATCGTGATCGCGTGCCATCTCACTTACGCACGTGGTGCGAGTAAGTAGATGCGAACGGGACGGCATGCAATCTCGATCACGATCAAACTTCTATAATAGGGCCGCTGGTATATTGGATGAATATAAGGATAATTAGTAAGTAACAATGCGCGACTGCTTGACGCTGAGAAACGGTGTGAATACGGTAGCACCCCTACGGCACCTGCGAGTATTGGTGCTCCAACAGATTGTTTATAATGATGAGTAGGTACAATGATCTCCTTTAGGCTTAACACCATTCTGCGTAACCCTGTCACTTAAGAAGTTCTTTGTTTCTTGTCGTGATTTTCTTGATAAACTGCTCATTGAAGTCGCTTATACGGTGCAGTTATTTGATTGAGTCATTTAGTGTCTTTTGTGTTTTTTTTTGCATTTTTTATGTTGTAATTTAAATTATCTTTCTGTTGTTCACAGGTAAATGATGCAGACTTACTTGGCCTCTACAATAGAGAATTTATTGGATTTATTGGAACCAACAAAATTTTAAACATCAATGTTGGATACCCGTGATCAGATAACTTTGGGCATGATAAACTACCTTTAATCTATGCTTTCATATACATATACCTACTATAACTTTACACCAGGTTATAATAGATGCCACCAGAGATGATAGTTGAAAACCACGTGTATGTAGAAAGTTCATACGGAAAGAAAAATTAAGAAAATTGCGCAGAAAATTGGAAAATTTCAGAAAACTTAACAATGATTTTAACTCGTGAGTGAAACCGCGGGCGCAGCTAGTAAATAATAAAATTTAGATGATTTAGTATTGAGTTATTTGAGATGGAAAAGCTTTCACAGTTTCTGGACCGGGCATGTTCACGTCGATGATAGATTTACAAGGGCCATTCCGATATTAACTGTGTCGTCAATTATGTCAACTTGACAGTTCTGCTATTCTAAAGGCATTGTGCGAAAATTTACTCCGTTTATTACCTTTGAAATGAAGGTTTTGAGACCTAAGAGCTAACCTTTAAGCTCGTTGCAGACTATGCGAAGTACAAGTTGCAAGTACAAGTAGCAAGTACACGTAGATAGTAGGTACAAGTAGCGAGTATAAGTAGCAAGTACACTTAGCAAATACAAGTAGCAAGTACAATTAGCATCTACAAGTAGCAAGTACCTACTACGCAACGTTTGCAACGAGCTACACACTTCCACTGCCACTACATAAAATCAGCTGTGCCATACATTTTGTCGAGTGTGAGAGATAACCGTTTTTTATGGAACAGTTGATGTTTATTTCGCGATTTCAGGGTTGGTCCCATAGTAAAAGTTGTTCATAATGATGAGTATAACGAACCCCTTTCGGCTTAGCATACCCTTTCCTTATAGCCCTGTAGGCCTGTATACTATAATAAACTCTATAGGCGATAACTTGTAATTGACCGTGACTGGGCCCTAATTATTTTTTAACTTATACTATTAGGCTGTAAGTTACCCTAGAAATGCAAAATAAATAATTAAATACTAATATACCTAGTATAATAAAAAATTGTACTATAAAAAAAAAAAATAAACAACAGCTAGTTAAACGCAATAACAGATGTCTAATTTAATAACACGTTTAGTATAAATCGCATTAATTCCACCTAACCACGGTCCTTATGAATTGTATGTATCACGCGAGAAAATCGTTACACAAAATGGAATTTACTCCATTATTTTAGTAGTGGGCATCGAAATACAATACATATAGAGTCACAATCGTGCCAAAAAAAATCCGAACCAAAACTTGATGCACGCTACGGATTGCGCAGACTTTTTGGTTAGTTACAAGGTAACGCGATCCGACTACAACGCCGCGCGATGCCAGAGCTACGATGACATAGCGGACAACTAACGTTGAACACTATGTAAGCGACATAACGTCTAAATTGGAGTAAATGTGGCATTGTGAAGTATATAATTGATACAATGTTACTACAATGACGCAATTTTGACAGTTTTCACTGAGAGATTGTTACTCTGTAGGAATTGTATCTCGATGAATCTACTCCATTATTTTAGTAGTGGATTTTTAATTCGTCTGCTATTAAAACTGCAATAAATTGTAGTTAAAGCATTCATCCCACACTACGATGGGATACAACAAAGAATTAACAACATTTTAACCGACTTCAATGAAAGGAGGGGGTTCTCAATTAGGTTGTATTTTTTTATGTTTGTTACTTAGATTAACTACACTGTGTAGTTCTTCTAAGGTTTGTTACTTTAGTACTTCACATTTATAAACCTGGAATATACTGTTTTTATATGAAAGGGTATAGACTTCACAAACCTATAGCCAAGTAGACGCCACATGTCGATGTATCTTGCATTTCACATTTTCAATACAGTTTTTTAATCGTCATAATTGAGTCTGGCTAATTAATATCAGTCTGCTCAATCAGTGCCGCGGCAACACGTGTCAGTTTGAAACGAAAATGGCTAATTGTGCAATACTGAGTTGTAAGAATACCACAAAAAGAGTTGGCCGACAGAATAAAGATATTTCTTTTCACTTTTAGGTAACAAAAATTTTACACGCTTAGTTTTCATACAATTTGGACAACTTGTGAAGTCTACTTAGATATAGGTCTGTGGTATACTTTCAGACTGGTCTTCAGAAATCATCAAAATAGGTTCATTATTTTGGTTTCTAAATCTAAATACATGTCATATCTGGAAACGAAAAAGCAACGAAACGAACAAACGAAAGTCACCGATATAGGATTAGCAAGTTGAAGTGGCAGTGGGCAGGGCACATAGCACGCAGAACAAATGGCCGATGGGGCCGAAAGGTTCTGGAATGGAGACCACGGACCGGTAAGCGCAGCGTAGGAAGTCCACCCACAAGATGGACAGACGATCTAAAAGAGACCGCAGGGAAACGCTGGAAGCAGGCCGTTTCCAACCGGCCCTTTTGGAGATCGATGGGGGAGGCCTATGAACATTTGTCCAGTAGTGTACGTCCTATGGCTGAAATGATGATGACATAACTAGAAAAAATATGTCATCCAAGTAAACGAAATTGCGTACTGTTTACTAATTTTGAAATAGGCATTTTTAAATGCTTATTATTATTTCTAACTCCTACACTTAGAGGCAAAACGTGTGTTCATATCGGTCGCATCAAGATTCTCGATCAAACAAAAAAACAATGCTATATCCGGGCAGACTGGCAGATGGCAGCACGGCCATCAGTTCCCGAAAATACCTCGCAGACCAACGGATGAACAGACAGTATTACTTATAGTTAATTTGGGAGTGGCCGTGGTAGGCGGCCGACATCTATTTTAACTTGAACCTCGTGGAAATCGCCGCAAAAAATTTACTAAACTTTAAAGTTAGATGTTGTGTTACCGAGGAAAAGGATGTTTTGTTTTAAGCTATTTAAAACAGACTTTAAAAAAGTTTGACTGTTTTTAGGGTTCCGTACTCAAAAACGGGACCCTATTACTAAGCCAACATTCTGTCCGTTGTTTTGTTTAGTCTGTCTGTCTGTTCTACCTTTAAACTGTTGTATCTTTCGAAACATAATAGATAGCCAGTTGAAATATGTAATTTTATAGGATATGTAATGATGCGGCGGATTAACTAAGAAATAATAAAAAAGTAAAAAATAAAAGGGCGTTAGGATGTCCATTGCTGGACATAGGCCTCTCCCATCGATCTCCAAAAGGGCCGGTTGGAAGTGGCCGGCATCCAGCGTTTCCATGCAGTCTCTTTTAAACAAAAAAAAAAAGTAAATTTAAAAACATTTTTGATTTTTATTTTACGTCGTCTGTCCATCTTGTGGGTGGACGTCCTACGCTGCGCTTACCGGTCCGTGGTTTCCATTCCAAAACCTTTCGGCCCTGTGCAAAATTTCTATGGGACCGAGGAATCTGTAATTCTGTATTATCCTTACAAGTAACACTATATTTTCCAAATAGGTTCAGAAATGACGGAGATCTAGTCTAAACCTATTTCTAGAGTCTAAAAGCTAATTTTTAAGAAAATATTCCACTGAGGAAAATGAGGGAGGAAGCTCGCTTATTGATTTTTTAATTTCTTTGTTAAAAACGTATTAATTAATTATAACTTGGATTTATGGAAAACGCCGCAAAACGCACTCAACTATAAACTTGGGTGTCATGTTACGGAGGAAACGGATGTTTTTGTAGTAATGCTATTTTAAGACCTAATTTTAGTGTTGGGATCGGGTGGCCAAAAACTCTTACGGCCTTCGTCTGGCCATTCAAGCAACACGCATACTTATAGAAGGTAAATAATTATGAATAAATAATAAATATTTGGGACATATTTGCACACACAGTGACCCCATAAACTAAGCAAAGCTTGTGATATGGCTGCCAGAGACTGATAAACATACATATATAGTTTTAAATACGTACTTAAATAGATATTAATATCCAGATATAGAACAAACACAAATGTTCATCACATAAATGTTTGTCCTATAGGTGGGAATCGAACCCACATCCCCAAGCGCAGAAGGCAGGTTCACTACCACCTGTACCAACGGGCTATCATAAGGTAACACAGAAATGTGGTACTAAGCCGAAAGGAGGTAATTGTCGTCACTCATCTCGTTTGCGGTTGTGTGCCGCTCAGTATTGAAGTGTGCGTTTGTAGAACTAGTAAGAATATGTCAGTGTGTGCAATACGTGTTTACCTCGCCCCCCTTCAGTTTTTGAAAGATATTTTTCGGCTATAAATAGATTAAAAATAAAATAAACCCACTATAATAAAATAGCTGATTATTGATTTTATTGAATTACAGTTAAAACAGTCGTTCAGTGTGGAGGTTAAAGGGGGAGGCCTATGTTCAGCAGTGGACGTCATCTGGGTGATGATGATGATGATGACAGTTAAAACCCTCTCGAACGAGTCCTTTCAAACACAAAAACCCTAAATCAAAATCGGTTTAGCCATTTGGGAGCTGGGTTGCCACCTGTCCCGATTTTGATGAGATTGAACCGCGTCCCAATCACCTATAATTTTGTCCTGCTGTTTAACCGACTTCGAAAAAGGAGGAAGGTTCTCAATTCGCCCCGTATTTTTTATGCGACGATCGCTCAATTCTTTCAGACTCACAGCAAAATGACACGTCGAGGCCAATTGTTTGTCTTCCACGACTAACCCGGCTACGCCCAGTTGTTAAGACTTTTGTTGTTGTCCCTGTTTGGGAGCTACGATGCCATACAGACCAAGGACTTTGTATACCCTAAAGGGCGTTCAAAGTCCTTGATACAAACACATATATTTTGTACATTATGGAACAGATTTTTTTTTCGCGTTCTCTGAGTTATTACATTACTAGCGACCCGCCCGCCCGGCTTCGCACGGGTGCAATTTACGTGCGAAGCCGGGGCGGGTTGCTAGTTATATATATAAACCTTCATTGAAAATGTATCTAACTGATGGTGAAAACCGCATCGAAATCCGTTGCGTGGTTTAGGAGGAGTTAGCGGCCATACAGACATACACACAGACAGAAAGACGCGGAAAGCGACTTTAATTTATACTATGTAGAGATAGACAAAAAAGCGTCATCTAAGTCAACGGAGGTTGCTGTCGCTACCAAGTAGGTTCCTTCAAGGAAGTATATAACGCGGGTGAAACCGCGGGCTGCAGCAATTTTTATTTAAGAACCCAAAACCATAGTGCTACAGTATAGTTATTACAGAGAGCAATTCATTCAATAATCCGCTGCGAGTTCTAAATGTGGCGCATTGTGTGAGTACACTACACACGTGTGCGCACAGGATATTGTAGCTCTTGAGATTTAGGGATGCGCTACCCGGTATTAAAATATCGATAGAAAGTTTCCTTACATTTATCGATAACATTTTTTGCCAGTGTACACATTATATGAAGTCCTTAAAACTACACGTCTGTACAATTACATCGTAACACATATAATTATCTTAAATTATAATAACTATACAACAAAAGCATTTCTAATGATAAAAACAAAAACAAAATAAAGTAGAACTTAGAACATAATTAATTTTTTGAACTTATAAAAAGGTGAACAGTTAAAAAATAAAATTCAAGTGTAGAAACACTGTGGTAAAAAAACGACGGTAAACAATCTAACAACATCCATCATGGAGGTTCTATCTAATAAAAAATAATCATCAAAATCGGACTGCTCAGTGAACAGTTATGTGGCATACTTTGTACTATTATGTATTCTGTGGTCATACATTAAAAAACACGTTGATTAAAGAACCTCCTCCTTATTTCGGCGGTTAAAATACCTATAGTGCCAAGTATGAATTAAAATTACAAACCACGGCCTATTCTGCGAATTCTGCGATAAAATTGTAACTTATAAGCAGCTGGAAATATTATTATTTATTACAAATTAAGCATAATATAATTTACTGCCGAACGAGCTCAGTGGCGTACATTGGAGAGGCCTATGTCCAGCAGTGGACAGTGAAAGACTGATGATGATGATAATTATTATTTACAGAAAATTCAAAACTATATATCGAAGGCATCAAACCAGAGAGACGTATAAAAAACGCTTTTTTTTAATTATGCCATTGAAATCTGGAGATCCAGATCCACAATCTGGTAAAACACTCATATTTTTAGGTATAATAGTTTATTTTTAATTTATGTAAACCTAATAGAGGTATCCATAAAAAAAAAACCGTCGTGCCATATAGACGTATCAGGCGTATGTAAACATATTATACCGCAGCTTAGATGAGCAATGATAATGTCATTATAATAAAACATAGCCAAGATATGAATCCTGTTTTTAAACCCCGACGGATTTAAATTTAAAAACAGGAACCGAACTGGTCATCTATCTGCCTGTGGCATTGTAGCACCCAAACGCAGTGAGGTGTAATAATAGAGACGTTATAGGCGTTGAAGTTGGTTATTTGTATTGATAAATTTTTTAGTATTTATAGAACTCCATCCATATTTAAATTTCGAAATTCTATGTTTGGAATCAGACACGTGATCAAGTCTGTAAATACTAATACTTACGTAACTCAGCAGTCATCAATGTTCCGAATTGAAATAACAAACCGCTTGAGCGCAAATTCACTGCTATGGAAGACGAGCAAAACTAAAAACAAAAATAAGAACAATAGGCTAGATGACGAGGTTAGAAAAAAAAAATATAAACAGTATTTTTTAGCCAAGATGATCAAAATATAATTTTTTTTTATTATAAAAACTGAATATTAACAAAAACTTAATATATTAAATAAAACTCTAAAACTGAAAATAGCTAAATAAAAACTTACACTAAATTACCCCTTGACTTGACACCCTTTGTATACGGAACCCTAAAAATCAAAACCTACTTTAAACCAATGAAGTGCCACAAACTACATTCGCTTCACCCAAGTATGCGTCATATGACCGCAATTGGGTCACTTATGTTTTCATTTATGCATATCGATTTCAACTCGATTTACCGTTTCGTGAAACATTACGCACTCAATCTCCGATGTTTATTTCTATTATTTGTTTTATTATGAAATTACGAATGATTTTAATTGACTTCTGAACTCAATTCGGTGCGTATTTTTTTAGTCTGTGCTCATTAGGTTCTCAATTTGGTTAGATTTTTTTAAATCTATGTACAGTACAACCGATTACTCCGCCATTTTGTGAACCAATTTACGTGATTATTTTTTATAATTAATCAAAAAGTTTTTACGTGGTAACACAAAAATTTCACCGACTTTGGATAAGTGGTTTTTATAAGAACAATTTCATATGAGCGCCTGTTGATTTGGAAATATCAATGATTTTGTTCGAGAACGTACTAATTTTGAAGTTGATAATTATAATATATAACCTCAAAAATGTTTAATTAAACTTTTTTATATCGTTGTTTTTTATAAAAGAAAATATTTTCATAGAACATTGGCAAACGTTTTTTAAACAGAGTAGAAAAATATGGGGTCAAACAAATTCTCACACGCATTAGTCACAGCTATTATCAATTCGCTATCGATATTATACAATCGATAAAAAATCTCAGACCGCTATCGACTGCGCGCCGCCCTGCGTGCGATATGACAAGAGTTCGATGCCCTCACACTGAATGCACTCAGATAAAAAAGCATTTTTTTAAAGCATAGTTAATATGTTATCTGTAGAGTTGAGAGGAGCCACTATAGTATTTTCTAAGCAAAACTGACAGCCATCTTCTATACAAATATTTTTTAGTTTCATAATTTGACCAACTTTAGTCGGTTGCGCTATGTTGGACCCTTGAGAATGAATGAAGAAACTAGCGTGCGGCTAGATGCATAATAAGTGGTTATTTTAATGATATGGTGCTTGTGAGTTATTTATGGGTCTGAAGTGCTGATTATGTATGTTTTTTTTTTTAACTTGAAATGCTTGTAGTTATAAAAGTTGTCGGTAAATTATTGGATAGTTTTTATGTCAAGAGAAGAATGGTTTCGTAGAACTATAATATTTTTTTCATATTTTATTATTATTATCTATACTGTCCCACTCCTGTGTACAGGTCTATCCCATCTCTTTCCAGACAGTAAGATCACCTGCCCGACTTGACTACTGTATCTGGAACGTGTAGAAGTCATCGCGCCAGCGTTTTCTAGGCCTACCTTGGCTCCTTCGTTCTTTTTCAGGCACCCACTGTGTGATCCTCTGTGCCAATCTATTAGGGTGTATCCTGGCCACGTGTCCCGCCAAACCCCACTTTAATTTGGCAGCTTTGACACCAACATCAGCGATTCCAGTAATTGAGTGCAGCGTCGTGTTTCGGACTCGGTCTGTCCTTTTGATTCTTAGGACGCTGCGCTCCATCGCTCTTTGGCAAACCCCAAGTTTGAACTTCTGAGAATCGGTCAATGACTAATTCTGAGCACCGTAAGTTAGGATAATGCGACAGTGTGTTTGTTTGTTTTATTTTTCTTTCACGCAATAGAGCAACGGATCGACGGTAAATTTCTGCTTAGAAGACTGACATAGGATACCGACAACATATTTCCAGGCGAGTGAGGCAACTCTGAAATCGCGAAAGTAATATTAGCTGTTCCATACATTTTGTTGAGTTTGAATGACCGTTTTCTATGGAACAGCTGATATTTTTTTACGATTTCAGAGTTGCTCCCATGGTAAAAGTTGTTCTTAATTATGGGTACTATTGACCCCTTTCGGCTTAGTACACCCTTTCGGCGTAAACCTGTAACTAGTGTAGGTATAGGTACGTATGTCGTTAATTTATACACCTACCTACATTGTAACTAAAACAGAAATTACAACCTAGACGAATCTTCTTATGAACCACTCAAAAATCTCATTATTTAGGATATGCCCATCATATTGTTTTTGTCTCTCCCCCTTCTCCTTAATTCCTTTCAGGAGATGGGGAAAACCTATGCCAAAGAACGGGAAAGCATAAGTTTTTTTTTCCTTATAATGAGATAATAATTATAAGGATACACATTTTATTTTTTATTAATTAATTAATTATTTTGACGAGTGCATTTATTATATTATTATTATTTCAACGTATTTGAATTCGTTAAACACATTAAATCATTTTAGAAACGTAAAAAAGTATTCACGAAAGGTAAGTATCGTAAGTATAGTCATCTATATTACTCATCAATAAAACAAACAAATAATATTATTTATACGTAGACGTACTCATTTGAATATTTTTCTTTCTTTTCTTTCTTTTCTTTCTTTAACTACGTCGAACGATCTGATTTTAAACCGACTTCAAAAAAGGAAGGAGTTCTCAATTCGGTTCTATTTATTTATATTTTTAGTTTGTTACCTCAGATCTTCGTCATTTATTAACCGATTGGAAAATTATTTTTTTGATTGAAAGGATATACTTTCAGATCGGTCCAATATAAATTGGCTTTTAAATCAAATGAAGTCGGTTTTTTAATTGATCATTAATTATAAGTGGGACGCGACGCTGACGACGATAACCGCTCATCGACGAATAAAGTTCCATTGACCCGATCTTAAGGTTGTAATTAAGTCAATGGAACCACCACTGAACCAAAATGATGATCGTTGACAATGGAACGTAGGAGGAAGGTTCCTTATTCATCCGCCAGACAGTAGCCTTGTCGATGGCCTTAGAATTATAATCGCCAATCGATTTCATCATTCTTCTATCAGAGGTTAAATTACTAAAAATAAAAACATTTTAACCAAAACAAAAAATTGACTAGGCTTAATTAATCGAAAAACTAATTTTGGCATCACTTTTCAACCGATATAAAAAGAAGGTTTCGCATGAGTTTCGAATGCAGGATTTTGTGTAGGTTACGCGATATCTATCATTATAAAATATTATTTGTATCATCATCATCATCAGCCAGAAGACGTCTACTGCTGAACATAGGCCTCCCCCTTTAACCTCCACACTGAACGACAGCCTGCCATCTGCATCCACTGGATGCCAGCGACTCTCACAATGTCGTCGGACCATGTAGTGGCCTATCTACGCTCGAGAACCTTTCTTCCCCATCGGTTATCGGTTCTTCGAGTGATGTGGTCTGCCCATTGCCATTTCAACTTGCAAATTTGTCGGTGACTGGTTCTTTAGCGAATATCCAAGATCTCGATTACAGAGTTGCTTTCATGGTAAAAGTTGTTCATAAAGGTACTATGGTATTCCTTTCGATTTAGTACACCCATTCCGCGTATACCATCATAAAATCAGTCTTTAATCTTGATTACCTAACCAATCAAGCCAAATTCTGTTCTGACGTTAAAGCACTTAGAGCTGGCAACTAGCTATACGAAGTTACTTATAAATAAAGACAGTACTTATTATATACTTACAATTAAATAGCACAAATTATGGCCTTTAAGGTATTATAGGGTACCCAAACCTACCTATATATATAAAAATGAATCCCTATTTACCTTGGTCACGCCATAACTTGAGAACGACTTTACCGATTTCATTCATATTTTTTCTAAGTTTTCTAATACTTTGTAGAAGGTTATTACGGTAAGAAAAATTAAGAAAATTGCGCAGAAAATTGGAAAATTTCTGTAAACTTAACGACGATTTTAACTTCGCGCGTTTGACAGTTCTAAGACAGAACATAGTCTGTCGGGTCAGCTAGTATTAAATAAAAATATCAATCAAATTGATTGAAAAAATTGTAGTGTTAACAAAATATGTCTTCAATTTGTGGACCATCTATAACCCTCCAGTATTATTAAAATTAATAATTAAATTGTTTGTTGTTATGCTCTCTCAAAGATATTTTATCTCTCAATGTTTTAATCGCAATAACGACTTTATTTTATTTTTTGTATCGGATATCGGTATCAGCGGGTAATATGACAATTTATTTTTTTGACGGAAACGGATCCCGGTTTCGGTAGATACAACTCGCCGGGATCTGTGGCTTATTCAAACCTATACCGGGATCCGTAGATACAAACCCTTTTCTAAGTATGACTACACCTTTACTCAACACTAGTGATGAACCTTTCATTTATGAAAAAAAGTATCGATAAAAAGTAATCTCGCAATTTCGGAGAACCTGCCATCGCTCTAAGGAGGTCAACTCAGCTAATAGTTCATTCATAAACTGGTTAACGCGTCACGTAAAACCGCGTCACGTTTTTACACTTCAAATTCGCTTTCCTAAATAAATCTTTGATCTTATTCCGTTGCGATAAAGCCCAGAATCGTATGCAAATAATTTTAATCGAGTAAATATAGTTGTAGTGGTAGTTAATTGGTATTATTTGCCTTGTTTCGTGATTCATCCAGTCAGTCAAGTCGCAAGAAGGCGGTATAGCGCTCGTCTGTACCTCGTAACTTTTTATTTTATTTTTTTATCGGAGCGTGTGACATGTGCAACTCTGTACGTTCAGTCTAATTTGGGATAGAGTGTGGACAAGTGTTACAAGTGTGGATCCAAGTTGTTGCTTACAATTATTTTCTAAAAGGAATTATTTAGGTAAGTTTGATATTAAAACTTTAATTAATATACGAGTCTTATAAACTTTAATATTTCACCAGTTCACCAGCATATTACCTCACTGCTTAGGTGTTTAATGATATTGGATAAAAAAGGGAATCATCGAAAAATCTATTTATTTACTACGTATTAATTATATTGATCATTATCTCTTCATTAGAATATACTCTTGACATTTTCGTCGTTAACTCCCAAGTATTTATGTCAAGGTTTCCACAAACAGAGATTTGAATACTGAATAGCATTAAGTTAAAGTAACCCGTCTAACTGTTGTTGAGTAGTTGAAGATGATGATGTCATCGAGTAGTTAAGAAACATCTAGTCGGAAGTCAACTTCTGAGATTATAACTCGAAAGTTACGTTCGTGCACTTACTGTACAAGTAAATAGTACTTCACATTATGACTTTTTTATTCCTCTTGAGAGGATTTTGGTGTCGCACGTCTTGTGCATTTGCCAGTACCTATATATTTTCAAGTGTTATTGGATATCGTCAAACAAGTCATAGTCTCAGTTAGGGTGAAGCAAAGTAAGTCGAACTCGTGCCCTAATAAAGTGGTGGAGGCTTCTATGGAGTTTTGGAAACAACTCGAAAATACATGTATCGCCTCCTTATATCACTTTTCTACACTCAAGCACGTTCACGAGCACTTATAAATAAAAATCCATTATTATTATACAGTAACATTCGAAAATATACATGTTTAGGAAAATTATACAATGAGAAGATTTTTTTACGGTGGCGCCAGACTTCTGCATTTTGTTCATAGAGTGCTTTTCATGAAAGAAGTCCCACGGCAAACGGAACTAAATTTCCATGTTGTAGTTGTCAGGTGTTTTTACTTGGCTACGGCCCCATTGGTTTTTGCGGCAATTATGCCATTTACAGAGGAGATAGTGAGATTGTCTAAAGATGAGGTATAATCCTGGTTGATGACACTAATAACAGAAAGTAACAAATGGAAAAACTACATACGGATATTATTAGATTGAATAAAATTTGCTAATGCAAAAATGTTGTTACTGTGTTTGACGCTAGTGAGGGGAAACGTCTTTCCGTGATGTTTCCAAAACTCCACAGAAGCCTCTAGTAAAGTCTCCACCACTTTACTAGGGCATGACTTAGATTTGCTGTGACTGACTTGTTTGGCGATATGTGATAAAACAAGATAAAATCTCAATACTTGACAGTGGCAAATGCACAAGACATACAACGCCAAATTTGTCGGAAAAAAAACGTAGATAGTAACGTAGTATTGAATTCTCTTTGGTAGAGTAAAACTGAACTATTGCGGTTTTTCTTACAATTCTGGTAAATAAATGAGTTACTAGGCAAATAAACCCGTTTTAGTTATTCTGACTCATAGTGGGGTATCATGTTGTATTTACCTTTACAATCAATCGACTTTTAAATGTAACTTCCGCGTAAATCTAATAATATTTGTGTTTAGTAGATGACTTACCTAATACCAAAACGTTATATTATATTATTTTTATTAATAACGTAACGTAAAGTAACTATCAAAGATTTATCGTCATAGCGAACTATGTAAACAAATCCTGGAAGTCAATGGTATCGATTCTGATATACTTTAAACTAAACTAAATTTGACAGCACTAAAATTGTTCAAATTGTTGTCATCCTCCTCTCACATATTAAGATGATAAAAGGGGCAGATAATTTTAGTCCTGTCAGATTGGTTTAGTTTAGTGAGTTATATGATAGAATCGACGCCATTTTTACCCTTCCTAGTCATATATTGTCGTATCGATTGGAAACTTTGCAAGTAGGTAAAGGTATATGTAATCCGGATGACAATACAATAATTTGGATGACGAACTGATCTGATCATGGAGCCAAGAGGTGGCCAGTGGAACTTTTTAATGGCTAGTAAACCCCTCCAGTTTGGTATATTAACCCCCGACGCTAAAAGAGGAGTGTTATAAGTTTAACGTGTGTATCTTTGTCTTTGTCTGATGCATTGTAGCCACTTAACTTGATCGAGAGTTTTCTTAGCCATGATAAAAAAAAAGAAGATTATCTGCCCTTTTAACAAAGGGTTATTATTTTTTTTCGAACTTGTCTTGCTTCTTTCGGTGTGTAATAAAAATCATACTTTTTACATTTAATAATTGGCTTGCGTTTGAGCGATGTTGCGGTCTACGGTGGAGCACGCTTGCCTAGTAGAAACCAATTCACTCCTGGTTTGAAGACACCTGGATTTTAACTATCGGGAAACACCCATCCAGCAGGGCACTCCACATACTAGCAGTTCGCATACAAGTGGAATCAAAGCGCTTCGTACGGGTTTTCGGAATATCAACCATAAAGCGGTGTCGATTTTTTCTGCCCGCTCTGGCAGACCGATAGAAAAATGGGCTGAATTAGTTCATGCAGATCTGATGCACACTCTCCGAAATGTATCCGACAAAGATGCATTAATAAAGAAATATATAAACATCGATAATTATCGACAACAATAATGGTTACATCACACTACTATTTACGTAATATAGGAAGGGCTAGATTTCCTTAGTGGCTGAACCACCTGCCATTGTGTTGTGTACGGCGCCTGGGGTGCTGATGGCAAGTTAGATTCTACCTCTTGTGTGGGCTTTGGAGATACTTTCAATGTGGTCATTCTACTAAATGCCTACAAGACTTCGCGAATGCTTGTTTTCTCAATACTACTGGCCTCAGAAAAAAAAATAAGGATGTTATACCTAAAGTTTCATCTTTAGCTCTTATATCTTTTATCTCCTTCCTTTTTTTTCTATGATATAGAAAAAAAAGATATAGATATCCTTTTTCTTTTTTTTTTTCAATGATACACATAGACTTCTCCATACAAAATGTATTTTTCTTCATAAATTTTTTTTCGTGAATTTTTCTATTATTTTAGTAAGTACTTATTCTACTATTCGGGGCGGAGAGGAATCCAACAATTCAAAGATCAAAGTTTCTACAAAGCCACTAAACTAAGCATTTTTTTTCTCTTGTGATTTTTTTTACTATGCGACAAATTTTACTCAACTCTGAAATCGCGAAAAAAAACACCAGCTAGCCGGTTTGATAGCCCGCTGGTTCAGTTGCTAGTGAAGCTGCCTTCTGCGCTTGGGGGCGTGGCCGTGGGTTCGATTTCCAGCTAGGACAAACATTTATGTGATGAACATTTGTGTTTGTTCTATTTCTGGGTGTTAATTTTTTTTTAAGTATGTATTTAAAAAAACTATATATTATGTATGTATATTAGTCTCTAGCAGCCATATCACAAGCTTTGCTTAGTTTGGGATCAGATGACCTTGTGTGCAAAAAATGTCCCGAATATATATATTTATTTATTTATTCCACAGAAAACGATCATTCACTTTTGACAAAATGTATGGAACAGCTGATATTTTTTTCGCGATTTCAGAGTTGCTCCCATAGTAAAAGTTGTTCATAATGATGGGTACTGTGGACACTTTTTGGCTTAGTACACCCTTTCCGCATAACCCAGTATTATTATAATTATGTATTATGTGTTTTCCCCGTCAGTTACAATCTGGGTGTCTTCAAGTCGAGAGTGAATCGGTTTCTTCTAGGCAAGCATGCTCCATCGCCAAAGATTAATATAACCACTTGATCGCGTATTATGTAGTCAAAATTCCCTTTTGCAAAATGATGCCACGTTGTCGGTTGCGGGGGGCAGCTTGTAATTGGAGACTCGACGCGACTCGACGCTTGTGATTGGAGAATCCAAAGTCATTCATTCAATTCGCGCCTAGGATTGGCCCCGTTCGTAATAGTTTAGGTTGACATGTTAGAACCTTTGCCTCGTGCGGGGTAAAGGATGAGCGGTCAAGTGGTTATATTGTCATTGTCCATCGTAGACCGCATCGTCGCGGCGAGATGGCGGCCAAGCGCAAGCCTATCATAAAAAAACTTCAGAGGAAGCAATTAAAGAGATTTAATATCATTCTGTTGACTGTTTCCTCCGTTATCAATGAAAACATATGCAATAAATATCGCGTAACAGCAATTATTGATATCGCACAATGACATGTGACTCGTTTTAGTGAATTATAGACTTTATTACTGAGGAATATGAGTTTTTAGATTACAAGCCCACACAATATGAGTCATATTTGTGTCCAAACATTATAGTTGTGGTTGTGGGAGACGTTTTGGGTCTATTAAATCTTAATTGCTTTGGTCATTGTTAACGTTTGTTGTTACAGCATCCTAAGTAACTGTTAAAATTATCTCTAAATTCTTCTTATTTAGTGGATATAGTCAGAATTTAGTTCCTTTTTAGAGTTCCGTACCCAAAGGGTAAAAAGGTGACCCTATTACTAAGCCTACGATGTCTGTCTGTCTGTCTGTCCGCCTTACTTTAAAGGCTATATCTTTCGAACCGTTATAGATAGCCAGTTAAAATTTTCACAAAATATGGTAATGTTACGGCGGATTAACTAAAAAATAATAAAAAACGAAAAAGGGGTCTTTTTTTTAACGTATTAATACAACAAACGTATTTTTTTTAACGTATTTTTGTATTAGCTGTAATGTAAAAACGGTAATACGTACAAGCGTCTAACTTGTCATTATTATAGTACACACTCTAAAGTATAATAAAAAATAAAAAATAATGGCCAAGTGCGAGTCGGTGACAAATTTCTGTTCATGACCAAGTTATAATTGTGTTATGCTCGAGCGTCACTGTAGCAAAAATAACTATGTGACTGCGTAGCAATTGCTTCGACTATATTGAAGGCGTTAAGCCTAAACTGGCTGTGTAGAGTTATAATATTGGCTAATAGTCAATTTCTTAATTATAATAACTTGTTATATTATATGCAATAAGATAGATATTACCTACGCGAGTTACAAAATACGTCAAGACAAACATAACCTCAAATAACTTACACAAAATGATTGACAGCAACCACCCAATCAATCTAAGATTGACCTTTCATGTTGACATTCGAAATTCGAATCGAAAATGGCGCGGGAATATTACATCACTCAAGTAAGGGCATGTTGTCCGATTTATCGATAGCTAGCACATCACTAGCTTATCAGATAGAGCGCAATCGTTTATCGTTGTGCTACTTTCGCAACTCTAAATCTCGTCTGAGTAGGATTTCCTTTGTAGGATTAACCTAGCGAAGTAATAATATAGCATTTGCTTGACAGGTGCTCCTATTTTTACCCGACTGCGCAAGAAGGATGTTTATTTTTTCAAGTGTATGTATTATTGGTATTATGATGTTTTCTTTGGCATGCCCTACAGCTTACAGCCTATTTCGACTAATGACGTATAGAATACCAGATTTTGACATGTGAGGTGTCATTTGAATAGTTTTATTTTAATAGTGGGAGTGACATAGGGTACAAGAATTCAAGATGGCGTCTGTAAAAATATATGGGGATAATCGTAAGTAAACTTTGATATGGTTGAAGATTTGATTAGGTCTAGATTATTATCATTATGTATATCTCTATCAGCAGTTTTCAAAAATATGTAACACAACTATGAAATATTCAGTAGTTTACGAGATAAACCGGTATGAAATAGCTCTGTGGGTTATTTTTTTATTATTTAGCTATTGTTAATTAACTAATTGCATGCTCCTGTATATTTATTTACGATCTCACTCTTTATTATCAATTTATCATTCGATTTGCATTCGATATTCGTAATTTAAAGTGAATGCACGTAACTGTACTCCGTGGGCGGTTTACGAAAACAGTAATAAACGTCAAACATTCAAATTTGGAGCGTATTAACGGACGAGTGCTAAAACGAAATTGGTTATCTGTAGACTTGATCCTGCCCATTTCTGTATCGGACTGCCAGAGCGGGCACGTAAAATCGACCGCTTTAAATGGTTAATATTCCGAAAACCCGTACAAAACGCTTTGATTCCAATTTTTCGAACTTGTAGTCTGTGGAATGCGATGCCTGAATGGGTGTTCCCCGATAGTTACAATCTGGGTGTCTCCAAATCAAGAGTGAATCGGTTTCTTCTAGGCAAGCGTGCTCCATCGTAGACCGCACGCATCATCGCCAAGTTGGCGTCCAAAGTTCAGAAAATACGATAGCATAGGTGTCTCCTAAATAAGTTTGCAAATATGTAAAGCGCATTGTAAACATTACTTTCGTCATTTGAATATCAAAATAGTGGTAAAATAAATTAAAATTTGCATTCTTAACGGTAGAACTAAGTAACTAAGTGGACATTTGAAGTGTGTTTCAATTTCAAGTGATGCTCGGTAAAGCAAGTAAAATGACTTTCGTTAAAATTACCGGAATACCCACGGAATACCAGACATTCACATGGAAATTAAGCCAGTTGAGAAAACATAATGACAATTAAAATTTTCTCCGTTCCGTTGTAGAGATTATTTATCTCCATGCCATGACAACAACAAGGAGTATACATATAAAAAATACATATAAAATTTGACAAATAAAACCAAATAAAACTATCCCGTTACAAAAACACTGTACAGTAAGTAGGTTGTTCATAACCTTTATTTGTATGAAACCTGCTTTATTTCTCCGCTCCGTCTGTCGTGCGAGACTAAAAACTTTTTTGAACGATCTTTTTGCTTGTCATCTTGATGAAAAGTCCACATACATGATTTTAAGACAAATAAATAAACCCATTATACGCAAAAAATACTAATAAATAAATAATAAAAAAAATACTCCAAATTCGTAAGAACTTGAACAAAATTATTGATATTGCCAAATCAACAGGCGCTCGAACAAAATTATTCGTATGTTTGTAGCTAGTTAAAAAAATTAAAACTACCGAGCACAAAGTTAATGAATTTTTAAGGAACCACATCGAGAACTTCTACCTAAAAAAAATATCGCGTTTGAAAATCGATTTACAAATAACCGACCACAATCGATAAATATATAATTATATACATTAAAAAACTGTCAGAATTGAGAATCCCTCCTGAAGTATGTCAATGAGCACACGCCAGTTATCTATTTGCGAAGTATTAGATAGTCCACAAACTACTTCTAAACTTTGTAACTGTTTAATTGCATATGCATAGAACTTGGGCATGCGGCACGTTAGACTTTGTAATTTGAAAGCTTCGGAGTGAATGTCGGAATACGCTACTATACAGGGTTACACATCTACTATACTAAAACCCAGTGTGAATACTCCGTTGAAGATATTAAAAATAATGAATCTCTGTTTAGCGTTTAAAATATCAGAACTTAGATTATTTTCAGAACCAAAATTTGACTAAAATCCTATTAACTAGTGAGGTAATCTGTGCCTTTATCAAATATCATTATTAATCAATATTAGGATCGCTTTTCAGTGAATTTTGCACTAGACACAACATAAAAACTTCACAGAGACAGATCATAGACAATAAATTCTGTGGAAACCAAAGAATTCCTTATACTCTGTGTTTTTTTTTTTAACATTAAGTAAGTTTCGTTCACAGTTTCGTTAAACATTAGGTACATTTCGGTAAGTAAATTGTCAAAATCGTCATTCTCATTGAAGATATGGGATTAATCAGATTTTATCATATTGTATGACAAACAACTATACATTTTATTTATTCTTCTCTTTTATTCTACACTGATCCGTCAATCCTAATCATGATACCTACTACCCAAAGGGACGGAACGCTTCAAACAGAAAAAACGAGCAGAGCGAGAGGTACCACGTTTAGCCATTTGTCCCTTTCTAGTGTTGACATAATCACTGATACTAATTCCTCATTACTTTTCATACTTTTTTATATTTTTATACAGAATAGATCTACGTTTGGCCACTAACTTGCCTGATGGTAAGCAACGGTGTGGCCGAGGATGGAACACGTTGATCTAGAAGAAATCTATTCAATCTAGCCTTGAAGATGCCTAGATTGTAGTTCTCAGGAAACAAGGAGGACAGCAGGGAGTTCCATTCTTGGACAATACGTATCATAAAAGACAACCCAAATCGTTGTGTACGATTTTTTGGAATTTCCACGAGGAAGGGGTGATAGTGTGCTGTCCTTCTACTTGTCCTGTAGTAAAAGGGAGGGTGGAATAAGGTCATGAAGCTTTTGCTCACACTCTCCAAAATATATCCGGTAGAAAATAGACAGACAAACTACTTTACGGCAGTGCTCAAGGCTTTGTAATTTATTGGCGACTAGCTTGCTGTCACCAATCAGCCTCATAGCACGCCGGTCTACGGAATCTAAAGCTTCCAGTTGGTACTTGGCTGCTCCGTCGAATAGGTGGAAGCAGTACTCAACACACGTACATACTAATTTATTCCTTATTTATATCACAACAATAATAAACGGATGCACCCTAAATAACCATGAGAATTTTCTTTTAGATATTATGTTTCACAAATAAAAATATAAATAATTAAAAATGATGCTGATAAAATCATGTACGGACTACCCAAATTAATACCAAATTTACGGTTACAATATTTTTCCAAAAGTGGCAACACCACACACTAATATGTGTTCATGAATGTCATTGTATATAAGACATGTAGTGTGAAAGGGACAAATGGCTAAACGTGGTACCTCTCACTCTGCTCGTTTTTTCTGTTTGAAGCGTTCCGTCCCTTTGGGTAGTAGGTATCATGATCCTAATCCTTTCTATATCCTAATTTTTGCGTATCGTTTCGTTTAATCCTTTAAATTACAAAACCTTTAACTTAAACGACTTGTACATGGCAAACGCGTCAATCACGCGAAGCCAAAAGTCCCAATATGGGAAAAAACAAAAAATATAGAATTGGTACAATGAAGACACGCTCGCTTCGTGTAGTGAAAGGTCTCATAATGAGAAATGGTCATGTGAAATAATTACGTTTGCATTTTTTCAACGACTATGTTTCGCAAAACGTCGCTTTAATAAATGTGTGACAATTTATTTCGAAGTAGTAACTTTTTTTCTACTGCTATTTACTTCTAGTGTTATTCTTTTATCCTCATTTTTTTAAAGTATTTACATGATTTATATAAACGGATTTACACCAGCACAAAATAATATTTTAATACAGTAAAAATTATTGATACATGTGCTGAAGACACGCTCGCTTCGTGCAGTGAAAGGTCTCATAATGAGAAATGGTCATGTGAAATAATTACATTTGCCTTTTTTCAACGTACAATGTACATGTTTCGCCAAACGGTGCTTTGATAAATGTGTGACAATTTATTTCGATGTAGGCATTTATATTGTACTCCGATTTCTCTGGTGTTTTTCTTTTGTCCTTAATAAATACAACAATGTATAAACTTTAGTATCATCATCATCATCATCGACAGACTTTAAGTGTTATACAATTATCATCGGCCGATTATTCATATACTCGTCTCAGATCAAATAATATTTGCTCTGAGTATACTCAAAATTCTTGAGCTGTCTTTGCAACCAACCTATGCGTTGGTGACGCCATATAAAATTCTTACTACCTGCAAGTAACTACTCAAGGTCCCAAAGCTGACTAAGAGATGACGCTTGTTTACTAACTCGAGAGAAAATTCTAATATAAAAAAAAATCTTTCGACAGTCTTCTTTTTAAAGTTATATAATTATTTACGGGATATTTACCGTGATAAGGATGTGGCGTGAGCTTCAGATAATTTGACGCAGTTACATGCACCATGTTCACGGGAAGACAAAAATAAAAAAAAACAATACTGTAATTACACCACCTTACGGGAAATATCAGGAGTTTAATCCACAACCCAACGATCTCATACTTATACTACGTATCCACAACCTTACCAGGGTAAATATCCCGTAAATAATCATATAACTTTAGTGAACAACCGTACAGGTTTAAAACAGTCTCCGTTTTATCCAACTACTAGGAATGAAGGGTTACATGGAACGGTGGGACTAGACCGGAAGAAGGCTATTGTATCTACCATTATGAACAACTTTTATCTGTATATGACCTCGGTCCTGTACTTGTTGACAATACTGTTATTTGTACTGTTTATGTAGAATTGATTTTAACTTTTTTTTGTGATGGCTTAATCGCTTACCGCGATAAGGCGGCCCGTTAGCTTGTTTGCCACCTTATTAAAAAAACTTTAAATTTCTAATTAATTTACAAAATGGCTAAAAAAGTTTACTGCACGAGCCAAAAAAACTATTTAAGTTCCAAGATGGCGATTCCACCGCGACGGCGCCACAAAGACGAGGGAAAACAGTCGAGCTCACCGTCCCAGGCATCCATCTTAGTTCGCTTCGCTAGAAAACTGGAAAATCTAGCTGCTATCACGCTTTTTGCGCTTATTTGGTGCCGTATCGCGCGGTTTTACGCTTATTTGGATTGTTTACTAGTTACAAGATAATTGATCGAACGAAGTAAGGTCTAAGAGATTACAGTGGGACAAATCGGCGTTTGATTAAACAAATTTATGTTTGTATGTTTGTTCGACGATAACTTGAGTACCGTTCATTCGATCTTCATGAAATGTTGTATGCAAGTAGTTCAGGTAAATATACAATACAATACAATACAAAATTATTTATTTCGCATAAACATAACTGTACAAAGAAACAATTGCCTGAGGGCCTCAAACTAGGCTAAGCCTGTATCTTGAGGTCCAAACAGTTCAGGTAAATATGATTTTTAGGTTCGTATATGAATTAATCCGATGCAGGGGTTGTAAAGATATTATTAAAATAAGAAAGTTATAATATACTGTTTGAATATTCATTAGGAAAGAGTTCCTAATAAATCCGAGATGAACTTATTTTGTACAAATAATGTCAGTATGACTGAAGTGAAGATTGTCAGTTGATTATCGTAGCCGTTAACATCTGTGCCGTTAACTGTTATATTTCCCCAATATTTCCCCAATACGGGGAAGAAAAAAAAACCGTCATATTTTTCAATCAAGAACATGGTAGGTAGGAAAACTATGGAGAGGGTGTACCTTAGTATAGGCGAAGTAAACGCTTCAACATCGTGAGGTTCTGGGCGAACTACTAGTTACTGTGACTAGTTAGAATAAATCGACGTTTTCCACATAATGCCAAGTCTCCACTGATCGCGCATTCACGCAAATGACAAGCTTTCACGCGTCAAATGGCATAGACCACGCCTCTACTAGCGTTGTTCTATGTATAGTCCCTTGTCTATGTCACTCATTGTCCGGATTGTCCAACCCACAGATCAGACAAACAAGGGAGATATGGTAAGGTGGCGTAGCGGGTGCGAACGCATCTGACTTCGGAGTCAAAGTATAATAATTTTTTGCACATTATGCTAAAAAGGTGACACCTAATGGTATGGCAATTTTTGTATGGAGCCGAAACGAAACGTAGTACAAATTGAAAGTAACTACTTACTACGCACAGTGTGCATTCAAAAGCTTAGTGCAAGGGGCAATGGAAGTGGTTAGTAGCACTGCCACTTGCACTAACCAAAACGATGCAGGCGATGCGTAGTAGCTACTTGCAACTTGTACCACGCATCGTCTGCAAGCGCCTTTAGCTAAAACTGTCGTAAATTTTTGTGTGCATTTTAAGGAATAGTTTTATAGTTTTATGTTTAGTTTTAGTGACAAAGGTAAAAATAAATAATAATAAATATCTGGGACATTTTTGCACACACGGTCATCTGACCCCAAACTGAGCAAAGCTTGTAATATGGCTGCCAGAAACTGATATACGTACATATATATTTTTAAATACATACTTAAATAGATATTAACACCCAGACATAGAACAAACACAAATGTTCATCACACAAATGTTTGTCCTAGATGGGAATCGAACCCACGCCCCCAAGCACAGAAGATAGGTTCACTACCAACTGAGCCACCGGGGCAGTCAGTCAGTCAATAATTATTTTGTTGTTTATTCTACCATCCTACTAATATTAAAATGCGAAAGTGTGGGTGAATGTTTGTAACCACGTATCTCCGTAACTACTAAACCGATTTTGATGAAATTTGAAATATACATATAGTTTAGGTTCTGGAATAACACAATGGGTAAAATATTTTTTATGGTATTGTTCTCCACTTGCGACACACCATTTTTCACGTGGGTAAAGCCGGCTTGTGGGTCCACCCACAACATGGACAGACGAACTAAAAGAGACCGCAGGGAAACGCTGGATGCAGACCGCTTCCAACCGGCCCTTTTGGAGATAGATGGGGGAGGCCTATGTCCAGCAGTTGACGTCCTATGGCTGAAATTATAATGATGATGATGACGATGAAATCCGGAGGCGTAGCTTGTTATTAAATAATAGGCTTTTGCGTTTGACTGGTAATTCGTCTGATAAGCGTTGCAGTCTGTCATTGCAGTTATTTATACCTGACTTATCAGTAGTTTCTTTCAAGAACTTATTAACGGTAAAGCCCAGTACCAGACCAGCTGAAGGCAGATCAAAGGCCCCATGTGTGGAAATAGAACAGCTTCCTGCTTCAACGGGGATTTTGAACGGCCTACTTTTTTAATTGATGCAAGGTGCATCATTAGTGGTTTCGAAACGTGGAGTTTTACCTTCGAATATTGGATATATCCAAAGTTAGGTCTGAAATATTCATTTTGCAAAATGTGCACATGGTTCAACATCACATTTTTCAGTTACTTCTACTTGCTACTTGCACTACGTAGACCACGCTATGTACAAGTAGCAAGTACAAGTACCTACCTACTACGCATCGTTTGCAACTAGCTACACACTTGCACTGCCACTACATAGATGTATGCACATATGCTACTAAGCACTTCAACTGCCACTTGCACTAAAAAGCTTGAATGCACATTGATTAGTAAGCAAAAAGTGTGTAGCTCGTTGCAAACGATGCTTAGTAGGTACTTGCTACATGTACTACGTGTCGTCTGCAAGCGCCTTTAAGAGTCGATATGTTGTCAGCTCAAATCAGAGTTTTGCCCCTGCACGAAACAGTGACAAATCTATGCGATCTACGCCTGCAGGGAGATACGCACGAGTCTGCGCCCGCCTCACAACTAAATAACGTAAGCGACAAATAATAAAACTCCCGATTACTCAAGAACTATTAGAACTTTATAAATAAATAAAATAACATTAAACTACACTACATAAATTAACATTAAAATATGAAAAAAATTATTGTCAACAACTAGATTTGAAGATAACACTAAAATCGTGTTTTAGAAGGCCTGTTTTTGCCGATTTATTCTATCGAGAATAGTTTCACCAACTTTGTGTCTAAAATTACAATATCCTCAAGTATTCACCAACAAAACATGCATTTGATACTGTTTGTCATAACCGCGCAAATTGATGCAACGCAACCCATGTTGACGACTTATAGCGAAGTTAGTTGCATGAATCTATCAATTGAATATAAATGAGAAGCGTTATTGATATTCTGAACTCTGGTACCAACATCTTCGCCGGAAGTGCTCTATTACAGAGGCGAGAGTTCACTGGCACAAGGGAACTCCAGAGATGATGACACATGCCTTTAGACCCGTGCCTACTTTACTAGTTTACCAAACCATGACGTTCAAGGTCCGATTGTAAGGAAGTCACCAATTTTTGCGTCTATTTAAATTATAATTCACATGTTCTAATAATGTACTCTGTTTTTTGTAAGTAGAAAATTTTAAATGGTCCCTTTGTCTCTAGCTAATTATTAACTCTGTTATTTAGACCGTTAGTAATAATAATAAATAAAATAAATAAATAAAATAAAACCCTGCTTTAAGGCCAAGCTCAACAGCCACAGCCACTCTTACGCCGTTTTCTTTCAGCGGCCGCATTTTAGTGTGATTTAAGGCGCTTGCAGACGATGCGTAGTAGAAGTAGGAAGTGCATACTACTAAATATTTTTTTTAATCTAATAATATGTTTGCGTTTGACCGCCAACTCGCCTGATGTTAAGCGATGATGCTGTCTACGGTGGAGCACGCATGCCTAGAAGAAACCGATTCACTCGTGATTTGAGATTGTAACTTTCGGGGAACACCCATTCAGGCAGCGCATTCCACAGACCAGCAGTACGCATTATAGAAGTAGAATCAAAGCGCTTCGTACGGGTTTTCGGAATATCAACCATAAAGCGGTGTCGATTTTTTATGCCCGGTCTGGCATTCCGATAGATAAATGGGCAGAATAATTAGAACATGCAGATCCGATGCACACTCTCCGACATAATAAATATTCGATAAAAAACCGTTAAACTAGCAACTTTACGCCGATGCTCAAGACTTTTAGCTTAGCATTGTCTGCAACGGTGTGCATAGTGATACTTGGCGCCAAGTGGGTACTTTAACTCTAGCAACGGTCGAGACCTTCTAAGCAGTGGGTTCTACAAATTATGAACACATTAAATACTATGTTACAGAAAACGTCTTTTTGAATTGTGTATTAAAGTCCATATAGAACAACACTAGTGGTTTAAACTATTTCGACACATAATTGAATTTGTCTCGGCTTATTCTTTTATTGTTCAGAGTTCATGAATTTAGTCCGTGAAAGGTCGCCAGTTCAAGGATATTCTATGGCATTGTTATAAAGTGATATTGTATTTAGCTGTACCTACTTCAGCCTTCTTGTGGAATGTGGGCGGTACATAGAAAAACATCGTACTATTTGACCGTCTTCGGTTACTTTTATTTTGTAGAGATTTGATTGTAAATACGCATAATATTCCAGGAAAATAGCTGATAACCGAAACTATGGAATGAGGTCTAATTATAAACATAGATTAATCGTACCAACTTCCAGGGTCGGACTGGGCCGGAAGAGCCCGGATGGCTCCCGGCGGGCCCCCACGGGCCTGGCTTATGGGGATTGCCGCAAGCCAGACGGTAGGTAGGATAGGGAGGCCTCCAGTCTCAAGCTTGCAAGCCAGGCCCGTGGGGGCCCGCGCAAGCTGCGGCCTGGCTGGCAAACGCCACCTCGACTATAATGGCCAGTCCGACGCTGCCAACTTCAAAATTAGTGATGCATAGCGCTGGCCCAAATCTAATAGCCACCAAAATATATAATATTAGCTATCCGCCCATCCCGCCCCGGCTTCGCACCTTAATTACACCCGTGCGAAGCCGAGGCGGGTCGCTAGTTATAAACATATATAAACCTTCCGGGAAAATGAATCTAACTGATGGTGAAAACCGCATCAAAATCCGTTGCGTGGTTTAGGAGGAGTTAGCGGCCATACAGACAGACAGACGTGGAAAGTGACTTTAATTTTATTTATGCTATGTAGAGAAGAGAAGATAGAGATAGAGAAGAAAAGAAGAGACAGAGAAGAGAAGAAACTATAAGTGCAGATTAATAACAGAAAAATTGCCAAAACACTAAAAGACTAAACTTATACGCTGACTATGCAAAACATGATAGAAAGTGATTAAGTGGCTAATATTGCTTAAACATATCGTTTGCAAATTAATGCTCTTTATCTTTAAGACTAGCAACGCATCCCGGCTTCGCACGGGTGTAAGTCTTATTTTTTTACAGCTTGGGTTACATTATTGGAGTTTTAGTAAAGTTCCCTATATAAAAAAAAAAAATAGTATAGCCTATAGATGTCACCCAGGAATAATGTAGCTTCCCAATAGTGAAAGAATTTTTCAAATCGGTTCAGTAGTTTCGGAGCCTATTCAATGCAAACAAACAAACAAACAATCAAATCTTTGTTCTTTATAAGACTATAGTATAGATATAGATAAACGTCAACGTAGTAACAAGTGAAACTAATATAATACCTAATAAGTTTTTGCGGGTCAAAGTAGTTCGAAAATTAGTCAATAAGTTAAGCCCTTAATATCTATCGCGTCGTGTGGTCTTTAAACTGACAAGCCCTTTCTTCACCTGTCCACAGCTCCACTGCCGATTATAGACAAACGAACACTCCGACTAATGAGACGCACGTCCATCAACATTGCGTAACTATGACTAAGAGACAGAACTGTATGCACACCTTCTTTGTGTTGATTTGAAAAAGTATTTAAAAAAATTCTATATTTTATCTATGGCGGGAAATTCAAATTTCAAACACTTTTTGTCTTTGTAGCTAGGCCGGGTGCCGGGTATATATTTAAAAACGACACAGTGTTTGCGCAAATTGTTGGTTGTTCTTTACATTATCATGTACAGCTATTTATTATTAACGTACCATATTACTTAAATTGGTCAATAAACCGTTTGAAACAGCAAACATTTGTTTATTGACAAATGTAAAGTAATAATGTGCATTAGAGATAAATAGCTTTACACGATTTTGTAAAGAATAATAACTAATTTGCACAATGGTCATGATCGTTTACAATAATTACCCGGCCTAGCTACAAGGCCAAAAAACTGTTTGAAGTTTGAATTTCCTGCCATAGGTGAAACGTACCACCTTCATTAAGAATATATTTGTATGTTTGTGTTGAAAAACTCAGAGTCAGCGGGCAATGCATAGAGCTATGCTCGATAGAATCCGAAACGTGGGTATTCGCCAAAGAGCCAGAGTCTTCGACATAGCTATTAAAATTTGCAAGTTGAAGTGGCAATGGGCAGCCCACATCGCTCGAAGAACCGATAACCGATGGGGAAGAAAGGTTCTAGGGTGGAGACCACGAACTGGAAGACGCAGCGTAGGTAGGCCTCCCACTAGATGGACAGACGACATCGTGAGAGTCGCGGGCATACAATGAATGCAGATGGCAGGCTGTCGTTCAGTGTGGCGCTCTAAGGGGGAGGCCTATGTTCAATAGTATTACCAATGAAGCTAATATAATATGAATCCTTGGTATTACATACATCCTCGTCAACTTCGTCGTCAAGTCTTGGGCATCCGATGGATGTAGCTGGCAGGCTGACGTTCAGTGTGGAGGTCTGAGGGGAAGGCTTATGTTCAGCAGTGGACGTCTTCTGGCTGATGATGATGAAGAATATTTGCTCTACCAACATACTAGAGTTGCGTTCATTCCATAAAAACAATAAACTAAAAACCGTATTCAATTAAACTCATAAATCGTAACCGCTCCCCTGGAACTGGCCACTAAACTATCGTAACAACGTAGTTTAATAATGCAGAAAGCTTTTTGTTAGCGTCTTCTAATTCTGAACTGAACTAATACCGGCTTTGAAAATACATTCCTAGTGAATGTATATTCAAAGGATACCGGTTAGGTATATTTTAAACTCGATCGAAGCATTTATTTAATCTATCAGCTGCAACAATATTGTAAAAACAGAATGAAAACCTTGAATTCTGATCACTTTTGCTAGTTTATTGAACGCTAGTAGATTGAAGCAGGTACCCGATATACTTTAGTGAAATATTAAAAGAAAATGTTTTCGGCAATTTACAATGTTATTGCAGTGCAGTTGTCAGAGCAAATAAAAGCTTGGACTGAGCATACCTATCTTCAATGACTTTGTCAAAGTGGCGTTAGTATAGCCCGCATAGTCATAAGCCAGTAAGTACCTTTTGTTATGAAATGTAGGGTAGCAACCTGTGAAACTTTTTGGTTTATAATACGTATTACATTATGTAGTAATTGTTCCCCTGAACTGTCTGTTCTATATCTTCACAACCACTTGACTGATTTTGATGATATTCGATCTTAAAAATTGCATTTGTCCAAACTACTTGCCTACACAATTTCTTAAAGATCGGATTATCGGCTCGCAAGTTATCTTCAAGGGGAAAAAGGTTCTAGAGCGAGACATCGAGAGAGTCGTGGGGATCCAGTGGATGCAGATGGCAGGCTGTCGTTCAGTGTGGAGGCTAAAGTGGGAGGCCTATATTCAGCAGGCTTCTGGCTGATGATATGAGATTTTATCGTCAACCAATACGTACAAACGCCGTTTTTTTTCCATGCGCTTCGCTCGATCATATAACCATGTATGGAAAATTACCTAGAATTCGAACAATAAATTCTGATATTCCTGAATCTTGCTCATAACAGGATAACATAATTTTTCCTTTTCAATTGAAGCAGCACCATGACTTGCCATGACAACAAAGTAGTTTTTTCAGTAATTTCCTCCAATAATAATTAACAATGTAATAACGAATCAATAGATTTTTAATAACATAATATCTAAACTGTCTATGTATGTATAGCCATAGACAAAAGGAATGTATAGCTCAGCGAAACAGCAAGCTGAAATGGCAGTGGGCCGGTCATATCTGTCGCAGAATCGATAACCATTGGGATAGACGTGATACATACAGAGTGGCTTATATTCAGCCTTGTTATTGTAATATAGGAGCTAAAGTTGAGGGTTGATGTCAGAGTAACGCCCAAGAGCTCAAGCCAGCCAGTTATCGGAACAGATACATTCCGAAAAGTAGGAGCCAGTTGGCTTTCTTTTAGCGGAGAACAGACATGCCTGAGTTTTATGGTCTGCATGGAAGTCAACCAAATTGGCATGGCACAATCGGAGATTGCCTAAAGAAACAAGTTTATTCGTCAAGAGCCTCTCTCAAGAGACTGGATTTGTAGTCCACTAGTTCGTAAAAAAAACACTAAGTTCTCTACAACTGTGCCGTCATCTGCGTACCGAAAGGTACCGTTGATGTGAATCAGGAAGAGTATTGCAGAGAGCACCGACCCCTGGGGAACACCGATTCGAACAGACGAACCACTCAATGAATGACCACTCTAATCGATCTATTCTTCAGAAAGGCCGATATCTACGCAACGAAACCGATTAATAAGCCAAACGAAAAGAGCTTGCTGGTATAACCGTCGTCGTATCAAACCCTGTTAAAAGCCTTCAAGAAGTCGAGGGAAACAGCAAGCACTTCCCGTGTTTCTCAATAGTCTCACTCTAGATGTGAGAGGCGTACGCAAGAATATCCCCAATAGACCGATTTTCGCGAGATCCGTATCGTCGGTCACTGAAGAGATTATCAATTTCCAGATACACAAGGAGCCTGTTATTGAGGACTTCATTGTTGATCCTTACAGTGTATAGACGTGATTAGCCTGCAGTTATTGCCATTTACCGTGGTAATGTCACTAGGCCAGCATGTTTGATTATGGCCATCCTCTTTCTCTATGAGAGAAGGCCTGTGTCCCAGCAGTGGGAACATGATAGGCTGATAACGTAGTAATGGCGCCAGGTGCGCCATGCATAGCATACAAACTTAGTACGCTGGTGTTGGGTTTGAGCATTTGGATAACCTAGGTAGGACCCTTCAATATCCAAATATTTTTTAAAGTAGGCTATGTAAAATAGGTTAAGAAGTTAGATATTTAGCATTACCTTGTATTTTGTTTAGTTAACAGAGGCACTTGCGCGTTAAAAATGAAACTATTTTATCTGATTTAATATGTTTATTGTGTGAGTGAGAAGGTACACACTACATCCAGGCGTGTTAGTCGCTAAATGATCGTTACTGCATTACTGCTTTGGCTATAAACTTTCCATAACTGGGTGTAATAAAAATACGCTTGTATGGCAAAACTATTTGTGTAATAATGTTTATGGCTACTTATCTGGAATATTAATCCATAAATATCTACTATCAGAAGCCGTAAACACCTACTCATTGATCTTATTTAAATTTATATTATGGGGCAGCTAAAAGCGTGCGGCTATTACAATTGTGGATTTCAACAATTTGAAAAATAAAAAAATATCATAAACAATTTTCGTGTTGATATTTTATACTCTTGAGTGGTGCCAACCCACCCGGTTCCCTGGTGCTTCACTGAACTTCACTCCACTTATCAGTGTCAGTGGGGAAAAAATAGCGGTGCCATTCAGGGTACGATTGCGGACGAGATAGAAAAAAAACTCTTTTTTATTAGTTTTATTTAATGGAGCTGCTACAAGCCAAAACGAGACAGCAAATTTTAGTTTATTGATATTTTCCATATACCTACTAAATATTATATGGTATTTTCTGAAGGTACAAGGCTCAACCTGGAACCTGACGTGAAAGCTCACGTCAGGTTTTCGTAAAATACCATACTTACATCGTGCATCTTCTAACAAAAGTTTTTTTTGTTCCAGGAAGCACCACTGACCTAGCGCCAGCTCTAATTGGAATCTACGATTCCCTTCTAGAACCTCCGAAAAAAGAATCAGTACAAGTAGAAACCGCAAAAGACGCTCGCAACGACCCACCTGTCAAACCCGAAAGAAAACCTAAAGAAGAAGCAATAAAGATCAATACAAAACCAAAAGATAAAACAGAAATTAAAATAGAAGAAAGACGAAAAAGTCCCACCATGATAACTGGCAGTGTAAAACTACCGATTGCAACAGTGAATAAAAGTTCTCTTTACTCTCTAAGAACAAAAAGTGATCAAACCAGTGAAAGTGACGGAAAATATGACCTTACGTGCAGTGACTCCTCAGTGATGATCAAAGATAAACAAAGGACGTTTAGAGAAACTAAAACAGATATCACTTTAGGCACTCTCTCACCCAATGTTCAAAGAATGATATCAAGTGCGAGAGAAACGACTACGATAAAGTTTCAAAAGAAAACTTTAAACACGGTGAGATCTTCAACGAGACGATCAAACATTCCTTTAGTGGGAGCGACATCAAAAATATCCCAATCAGGTGTCGAAATTTTACCTTCCGTAGACATACACGAAAATAAATTCAAAGAAGATAAAGAACCAGTGAAACCAGAATTCAAAATAGACGCTGAAGCTACTTATGACATCCCAAAGAACAATAGGCCAGCCATATATGACGTACCTAATACTAATAAAACTGCATTCGAATCTTTATCCCTCCCTTACATCGACCAATCCATCGAACTCTCTATAACCTGTAACGATAGAGAATTTGATATCAAACTATCTTCTAAAGACTCTTCACCACAGAAATCTGCACCGAAAGTGCCCCCAAGAAAAGGATCCGAAGGATCTCCAGCTAAATTCCCAAAAGTAGCCGGAACCAACAGTTTGAATAGAAACGATTTTAAAAACGACAGTCCGAAGAAATTAGCTAAATCTGTGCCTTATCCCGAAGCGATAGGGTCTACAGGGAACTTGAAAAGTGCAATACCTGAGAAGGAGGTGGTGAGATTGAATCCGCCGTGCGTGGAAGTGACGAGACCGCTGTCGATGAGCTCCATTGCTTCCTCAAGCTCAACGTCAAGCAGCGGCGTGCAAAATAAAGGGGGAGTGAACTCTGCTTACTTGGCTTCGATCGAGAGTCTAGACGATCATAGTGACGCAGACATGACTTCTGCTAACGGCAGCAATAATTTCGTCAACAGTGCTGGCATGTTGAGCAACAGTATAACCGAAGAGAGAAATTCTGGTGACCCTCCACGTAAGTATTATTTAGTTTCTTATTGAATTAAACAATAACGATAATGCAACATAGTATGGCACACTACTTGCTAGTCTTTCATCAAGATTGCTTGAGCCGTAATGCAATGTAAAAAATAGATCAGAGCAAAGAGTCAGATACTCACAGTTACTTCCGAGTTAAAATCATTGGTTGGATGAAACTGACGCATTGACGTATATTTAAGGATCATCCCAGTTAAATAACTTTGTTTTTAATATTGGTCTAACAATTTGTAATATTATCTCCCATGGCAGAAGACACTGGTTCCTGAAATACAGACTCACGACTCAGTGGTGGGCTCAAGCGTATCAGTGTGCTTAGTTTCACGCCAATTTCGTTGATAAGCGTTGTCGTACCTACTTGAGAGCGATGTGACGCCGTAGTTCTTAGAGTACAATGCGACACAGTTATTGGATATTTCGACAGATGGAGCATATTTTTACCATAAAACGCTTTTTAGTACCTAAAATGAGGAGGGTTATTCGGTTATGAATGTATGTATATATGAGAAATTCTTATAAATCGTTATTAATACTACTGAACGCTTGGACCTATTTCGATGTGATATTCGGATGGGCATATCTTGATATATAAATCAATGGACTGATGAAAAGTTTGGGCATTTTAAATCCCCGACACAAACAGAGGAGTAATCTGTGTGTCTGTCAGGCATCGTAGCTTCCAAACGGCTGACCCGTTTTTGATTGAGTTTTTTTTGTTTGAAAGGTGACATTACCGAGAGTGTTCTTAGCTAAGATTCAAGAAAAACAATTCAGCCGTATGATGATTATCAGCTCTTTTATTGGGTTAAAAAAAACCAATTTATACTTGTTATAAAGACGACATCATTATGACGCTAGTGATTGTGATCACAACCATGCAAATCTAGATATGCTTGAGCTTTATTATTAGTTTATAGTTCGATTATGGTCCGATCTAACTGTAGGTATTTTAGCCAAGCGATCATTTCCTAGTATGGTCTAGTTTATGGCACTGTTGATTACGACATGAATCGAATTTGAATATGAATGTTTGACGTCTGATTTAATTACAGTTGCAGAATAAACATCTCAAAATTTGACCTCTATTTCCTAGGAAATAAAGGCCAACTTTCAGAGGTTAACTTAACGCGCCGCGTCAGGCGTGTATTTGAAGTTATGGAATCCGGACCCTGGGCGTTGATGGGATGTTGTCTTTTTGCACAACTTATTTCGTACTTTAGTAGCTAACAAGTTATGTGGTGCTACGGAACCCTCAGTGCACGAGCCCGACTCGCACTTGTCCGGTTTATTTAAATGACCATGCAAGCCTTATAGAGCTTTATTTATTTATTTTATTTAAGTTTAAATGCTGTGCTTACAGCGAAGCCAACGCGTACAGCAAGACAACATTATCAAAATATTAATTTCTATTACAAACAAATTATTGTCATTGAACCAAAATTTTACACTAGGTAATTAATTTTAATTTTTAATTTAGTAATAGTCTTTTAGTAATTTAGGTTAGACCACCAACTCGCCCGATGCCAAGCGATGATGCGGTCTACCATGGAGCACGCTTGCCCAAAAGAAACAGATAACAAAAGAAAAAACTAACTTAAAAAATTATACACGCATTCAATCCTAAATTTTGCACAGAAAACGTCTCCATCTTGATTCTGATCAATCAGATCGTTGAGCTGGCGCGAGTCGTAGGAGCATACAGCGCAGTGTCGGTGCGCACGCGCCGGGAATTAGATAAGAATTTACAGAAAATGTCACTGCTTATAATGAAGCTGTCGTTTACTCCAGGGCTGGTGGTTGCAGACGAGGTGTCGGGGATGTCGCAGCTGGAGCGAGTCTGCGCGGAGATCGTACAGACAGAGAACGTGTATGTGGAAGACCTGAGGCAGGTTGTCGAGGTGAGTAGCTCAACAAATACTGCATTTTAGCATCATCAGCCAGAAGACGTCCACTGCTGAACATAGGCCTCACCCTTTTACCTCCACACTGAACGACAGCCTGCCTTCTGCATCCACTGGATGCCCGTGACTACCTACGCTGCGTTTTCTCCACTCAAGAACCTTTCTTCTCCATCGGTTATCGGTTCTTCGAGCGATGTGGCCTGCCCATTGCCACTTCATCTTGCAAACAGCTATATGTCGGTGAATCTTGTTCTTTGGCGAATATCCATGTTCCGGATTCTATCGCGCAAAGAAGCGACCACATTTTATCATATCTACAGTTATAATATGATTATTAACAGGATATACATTTTGGATGAAGCTCCTAATATATAGTGCAAAATTAGACAAATTTCATTTGTGCACTCAGGAAGTTACAATTTAAAAAAAAATATACCTGACTACATTGTACAAATAGTAGGTAACTGAACACATTTACTCAAATTTAGACTTTATGTGGCTTGCATAGTGTTCAACGTTAATTGTCCGCTATGTCATCGTAGCTCTGGCATCGCGCGGCGTTGTAGTCGGATCGCGGTTACCTTGTAACTAAGTTAACTAGGTAACTAAAAAGTCTGCGCTATTTGTTGCCGAGGTTTAGTTCGGACATTTTTTTGGCACGATCGTGACTCTATATGTATTGTATATCGATGGCGACAACTCAACAGAGCGACAAAGATGACGAAATGAATATGCATAACATATTCCACGTTTGATGTCATAAACATGAGAATATCAAAAATATCCCGTTCCACTTGTTCATTTAGTTTATTTTGCATTTATTTCCTTTCGTTTCGATTTCGCCTTTGAAACATCAGCTGTGTGCCAGATCTTGCGTCCGGTTTCTGATATAACTGGCATCTAATCTGTACCGTTTATAGTAACTTTATACTAAACTGTGTTCGGTTTCAGTGATTATCGCGGGGTTAACTAATATACGAAATTAAAAATTATATTTAGGCTTTTGGAGAGTTTCCCTTACACTGTTATACGGGCATTACGGTAAAAAGTAGTCAAAAAACCGCACGTGATTAAAGGGCGACCCGTTTTTTAGTCTGATAATAAACAAAATTAAAACTTTTACTATATTACCAACCCAGAAATCGCGAAAATTACATTCTGTTGAGTGTAAAAATGTTTGTCGAAAATTTTCTATACAACATTATTTTTGCAATTTTAATGTTAGTCGCATAGTACGACAGCATAGGATCGTTCGATTATTGACATAATTATATACGGAACCCTAATTCTTGAATCACAGTATCGCCATAATTGGCTATGCTCTGTGGTTCCGATGCATACCATTTTTAACCAAGTACTCCTATAACGGTATTGTAATTCACTTCAAAATTCTGGCTCAGCAAAAATGGCGACTTTACATTATATGTCTTAGTGAAACCAATATTATTTTCAGATGCAATTTATTGAATACGCTAATTACAAGAGGCGAGTATTTTTTTATATTTATTAAGCTAATAATCTTCACTGCCGTGGTAGCCCATTTGTAAGCCCGCTAGACTTGAACTTAGAAAGCTTAAATGTACGGAATTTCATACCACTGGCTTTTCGGTGAAGAAAAACATCGTGAGGAAACTTGCATACATACGGAGTAGGAATTAAGTGGCGTATGTGAATCCACCAACCCGCAACTGGGCCACTGTGATGGATATGGCCCAATCACACTTTCTAAAGTAGACTAAAAGTCCGGCAGTGGACTGTTAAAAGGCTGATTATGATGATGATGAATCTTCATCGAAAATATGCGAAATATGCGAAAATGTTGCGGCATATATGTAGCAAATGTAGCATACAACGATCTCATACTTATACTACATGTGTCGTCGGCTCGTCGCATAGTACAAATGTTCGTAATGATGTGCAGAATGACCTTTAGGCTTAGTACCACTATTCCGTGTAGCGCTTATATCCCGTAAGTTCTTATTATAAATGTTTTCATTATAATGTATTTCTAACAACAAAGTTCGCATAAATCCGTTAGACATAAAACGTGGCCTACCTAACTACCAGTACCCTACTCTTAAGTCGTCAATACTTCAGAGGTAAGGGCCTAGCTACACGATGCGTTACGGCGATAACGCGGAGCCTTGAAAACCACATTGCACAAATACAAATATGGTGTGCGTGCAGCGCCCCGTGTGCTTCGTTTGACCATGTCCTATTTCATTTTCCATTGCGTTTTGTAATAGCGTCATAAAATAACTATGTTATAAAAGTAACAGATTCAAATAGCAATATTAACGACTTTCGCTAATAACTAAATAAACCAATTTACGAGAAGCTTTCTAATAACCAAACTTTGTATGTTGTCTCAAAGAGAGAAAAAAACAGCAACCACAAAAAACCTTAAAACATCACCGAATTAAAGCCTTATAAACATTGCCTAATTAGGACGGGTATGATGAGCCGAAAGGGGGTAGTGGCTTTAATTTTTGCTATGTCGGTAACTTTCGTTCGTCTACGGATCTCTTCATTTCTATACGATCGTAGAGAAACCCCGAGCATAGCCCTGTCCATAGCTCGTTGTGTGACTGAGCTTGCTTATGAGGCCCATAGTGAGAGACCACGTTTCACTGCCGTATGTCATCACTGGCAACACGCACTGGTTGAAGACCTTCGTCCTAAGGCACATAAAAGTAAAACAAATAAAAATATCATGTTTTTTATTTAAATAATTAACAGATATACATATCTAAAATTGCTAAATTAACAATACCGCCACAATAACTTAAACTTTAAGGTTTTTTAAAACTTTATTTCGTTCAGTAATATATTTAGCCACCTTGTACGACACTTCAAATTAATGAAAACCATCATAGAGGGAAAGGTAGAAGAAAAGGGAAGACCTGGAAGACCAAGAAGAGTATTCTTAGACCAAATAAAAGAGAACGCAAATGTTATGTCGTACAGGGAGGTGAAAACTGGCAGAAGACCGTCAAGCTTGGAAGTTACTCCACCGACAAGAGCTAAAATTAAATGTTGAATGAAAAAACAGTATTGAATTGAAAAAAAACGCTCCTAAATTTTGATTGAATGAATAAATTTAATTCGATAGAGTATTGAGATAATAGGTATAATACTGTGTGATTGATTTTATTATCTAATTCGAACATACAAATTATGCGAACCCCTAATCTCGCCTAATCTAATTGCTTAGATTAGGGGAGATTAGGCGAGATGTTAATAGACAGGCCAATTTTAGTCGCACTGTTCTTTGGTCATTATAATAAAATCCCCAGTCAATTACACGGATTTAGACTTTTCCTTAAAATGCAGGTCAATCTAGTTTGGTTTATATTCCTAGGATTATAGGATGCTTTAGCGAAGTTTCGACTTTATTAAAAGGGATTAAAGAATAATTTGTGCTGGTATAAGATAAAAGCGGGTTGTGGGACGCCGTAACGGGACGCCCATATACGGGGGCTGATTGTAGGGTGTCTACAGTTTGTTCTAAATTAAGTTGGCATAACATTTTCGTAAAAATTATAATCATGCACACACAAATGCTATTTCCTGTAGTGTAGATACATAAAATTTTATGGAAATCAAATATAAAAACGTGAGCAGCGTAATCTAAAAAAAAATTAAGGAAAGAAATATAAAATATTTTTGCGATTGTAATAACTTGAAAAGATAACATGCTATTCCACATGTTAATGTTAGGTGTATCTACATTATTTTCTATTATCTACGATAAATCAGTTCAGCGGTTTAGAATTTACATATCGATGAAGCCAGAACACCGTCTCATAACACTCCACTTGTTTCGACAGCCGTGCAAAACATACTTATCCAAAAATAATTTCATTCAGCACAAACATTACAAAAACAAAAACCTCAATTCATTAGTATTTTTGTTGTTCAATTTTGCTTTTTTCTAACCTTTAGTATTGCCACCCTATCAAGTCCCGATAGTAATAGGGCTAGCTTGAGTTTAACGCTCCTCGAATGAACAAAAAGCTTGATTTATGGCAAATATCGAACGGTCACATCGTTGAGAAAAACCGTCATGGAACCTGGTTTCGTGGAATAATATCTGTATCTAGAAAATTAACTCTAACCTAAAGAACAGAGGTAGAAAAATTATGAACAATCATGGAATATTTACCAATTTGGAACCATATAGCCTATTAAAATAGCCTATATTAATCAGTGATCTAGTGGGAGGCCTACCTACGCTGCGTCTTCCGGTTCGTGGTCTCCACTCCAGAACCTTTCTTCCCCATCGGTTATCAGTTCTTCGAGCGATGTGGCCTGCCCATTGCCACTTCAACTTGCAAATTACAGCCATGTCGGTGACTCTGGTTCTTTGGCGAATATCCACGTTTCGGATTTTATCGCGCAAAGAAACTCCGAGCATAGCTCTCTCCATTGCCCGCTGTGTGACTCTGAGTTTTACAATGTCGTCGGTCCACTAGATGGACCGACGACATTGTGAGAGTCGCGGGCATCCAGTGGATGCAAAAGGCAGGCTGTCGTTCAGTGTGGAGGTTAAAGGGGAGGCCTATGCTCAGCAGTGGACGTCTTCTGGCTGATGATGATGATGATGAATCAGTGATAATGTAGCATTCAAATGGAGAAAGAATTTTTAAAATCGGTCCAATACCTTTTGAGCCAATTTGTTACAAACATACTTACATACAAATCTTTCCTCTTTATAATATTATATATATTATAATTATATTATAGTATAGACAATTGACGCAAACAATATAAAATTGTAGAACGCAAATGTACAACGTGTGTTATCTAAATACGAGATTCATTCACATAATATTATATTTTTCGGCTACACACTACGATGAGCATTGAGTTGTATTTATAAACCAAAACAGAACTCCGCGTGGGTGCAGAGATTTAAAAATACTCGTTTGTGTGTTCGGAAAACTTTTGTTTGCTATAAAATTTTGGATCACCTATATTTTTGTTTTCATTAGCATGTAAATAATTTGAAACTACAAGATTTATACTTTTGCTATCACCGAATTAAAGATAAATACAGATTTCCAAATCTATTGGCTCGATTAATAATAATCCTAAAGAAGAATGTCCTACTCTGTCTATCATCATCATCATAATCAGCCATTAATAGTCCACTGCCGGACTTTTAGCCTACCCCCGAAAGGGTGACTCTGTCTATGATCTAGTGAAAATAAATTTATGTCAAATGAAATTATGCCAAGTTACGATTACCCGATGCTCTGCATTATCAAGGTACCTATATATATACTATAAAATACTTCACTTATCGGAACGCCTACATTTTATGGTAATTCTAATAAATTGAAGGAAAGGGCTATGTAGTTACTTGGCTTTATCACAGGCTTTATTGCGTTTTTATTACGAGCAGTCTCAGAAGGTTTTTTCGAGTGAATAAAAGAGGGGTTTTATATGACAATGACTTTTTGGAGATGATAATAACGTTAAGGGCCAAAATTAAGCGTCTTAATTTCACACGAATTTTCACGGAGATTATGGAGGATGCTACCCGCCATAAACTCCGAGAAAATTCGGATTGGAAAACTGTACTTAGCTCAAACCTTAAGTACATAACTTCTTATATTACCAGATTCCATCATCACCATCAGTCCTGAATGACCCACTGCTAGGTATAGGCCTCCTTTTATTTATGCCACTCTCCCCGGTCTCTCACTAGTCGCATCCACTCGTTCCCGACAGTACTTTTGATGTAGTCAGTCCACCTCAGCCTCGGTCGGCCTGGGTTCCGCCAACCTAGTCTCGGCCACCACGCGGTTACTGCTGTACACCACCCATCATTACGTCTGGCCAAGTGTCCTGCCCAGTTCCATCTAAGTAGGACACCAGATTTAGGATCATTATTTTTAAGTATTGAAAGTGAGAGTGTCCTAATCACGTAACAGCACTAATAAGAATCAAAACGTGCACAAAGATTCTTCGTTTTTTTTATTGTGTTGGTTCCCATAGTGCTGTTTGTATCGTTGGCGCTGATGGCGTTAATTTGGAACGCGCCTGAAGTTGCACTAAACCGATACCCACGTGATTGCATGATGCATTATGGGGAGATAAATCTAAAGTTTTATAGATTCCCCATTAGTTAGTGTTTTGTCGTGTGTCCGTGGGCTTATAAACGATTAAATATCAATAAATCCTCTGATTTATGACGTGTTACCGTTAAATTTGGTATAATCTACGAGTTCCTAAAAGTTGTACTTTCTAAGGAACAGCTCAAGTAAGAAAATGGGAGCGTTTTTTATTACAGTTTTTATATTTATCTCTCTTGTTAAAAAAATTCTCTTACATATTTTATAGCGTTAAAATATTTCAGAGATGACTCTATGCATATCTTATACCTTATTTTTTGCCGACTCTACTTTTTACCCAAGGCAAGACGGAACGGAAAAGGAATACCTATGTATAATTTTTAAGGATATATGCGTTTAGTATCTGTTTGTATACATATGTTTTTTCTCTCTCATGAGAAGATCTTGCGTCTCACGTCTTGTGCATTTATAAATACTGAAAAGTTTTCAAGTTTAATTAAAATATCGTCAAACAAGTTCATGGCCAAGCAAAGTAATTAACAGTCAAATCGATTTCCTACCAAACTGATGTAGACTTAGTAACCCCCCATTATTACACATAAACACAAAAAAACATTTTAAAAAAATATAACGGATTTTGATGCTATTTTCACCATCAGTTAGATACATTTTCACGGAAGGTTTATATATATATATATATATATATATATATATTTATATAACTAGCGACCTGCCCGCCCGGCTTCGCACGGATGTAATTTACGTGCGAAGCCGGGCGGGCGGGTCGCTAGTTATATATATAATACACGCGATAAAAACTGTTAAAAGTATTTAATTTCTATGTTTTTATACATGTAGCGGGAGATCTCTGCTTCACAATAAGTGCCTTAGATACCTTATCTTATACAACTCGTTTAAGTTCATAACTTGCAGTAAAGAGAAGTGCATCCGAGAACCGAAGCTCGTGAGCATAGTTATTTAAATAGAAACGGCACGTGGGTTTGATGTATGGACGGGATGCATCGACGAGACCGCTAGGGATGGGACACGGATGTTATCGACATCGATAGAAATATAATTTAGAAGACGCAGGAGTTAAAATTTAATGGCATGTCTTACTACTAAAAATGTCGTAAATATCTGTTTGTTAATTTTAGGAATACGTGTGATATGTTTCGCATTAGCGGAAAGTTAAATGACCATTTTATATGATAGATTACATTAAAGCTTATCGAATATTTATGAATAAGAGAGTATATAGGCAGGAATTTGCGACGCGCTTAATTTTCTTTTAAATAAATAAATAAATGTTCGGGACATTTTTGCACACACGGTCACCTGACCCCAAACTAAGCAAAGCTTGTGATATGGCTGCCAGAGACTGATATATATACATATATAGGTTTAAATACATACTTAAATAGATATTAACACCCAGATATAGAACAAACACAAAAACATAACCCACGCCCCCAAGCTCAGAAGGCAGGTTCACTACCAACTCGACCAACGGGCTATCAAAAAAAACCTATACCTACAAAACTTAAACTACAAACTTATAAAAGCAAACATTTAAAAACTATACCATTTTTAAGGCTATTTATTTAAACATTTTGATAATGTAGATTAGATTTTTTAGGTTCTTGAGTGGAGACCACGAACCGGAAGACGCAGCGTATGTAGGCCTCCCACTAGATGGACCGACGACATTGTGACAGGCTGTCGTTCAGTGTGGAGGTTAAAGGGGGAGGCCTATGTTCAGCAGTAGACGCCTTCTGGCTGATGATGATGATGATGAGATTAGATTTTCACATATCGACACTTTTGACAGCACTATTCTTCTTCTCGTAGGCGGGTTACAGTTATGCTATAGGTGTATGCGCTCGGTTTTATTTATTTAACAAGAACCTTGTCGCAATGCCGAGACAAGCTTTATATGCATGTTTATATGTAGCTCTATTTAATATGAGTTAATCCTTATTGACACCATGTTGAGATAAAATATGCGATTAGAAATAATTTAAATTACCAATGATTGAATGGAATCTTTTGATTGGTTTGTTAGTTGTGATATTGCACCTTGTTAAGGTGATACGGTCACCTATGGCGGGAAATTCAAATTTTAAACAGTTTTCTTGTCCTTGTAGCTAGGCCGGGTAGTTATTGTAAACGATCATGATGTTTGCGCAAATTGATTATTATTCTTAACAAAGTCATATACAGCTATTTTTATCTCTAATGCACATTATTACCGACATTTGTCAATAAACAAATTTTTGCTTTTTCAAACGGTTTATTGATAAATGTAAGTAGCATGCGCGTTACTGATAAATAGCTGCACAAGATAATGTAAAGAACAACCAACGATTTGCGCAAACACTGTCATTTACAATAATTACCTGGCCTAGCTGCAAGGACAACTGCTAGTCTGTGGAAATCGCTGCCAGAGTGGGTGTTCCCCGATAGTTACAATCTGGGTGGCTGGGTGGGTTAAGGTTTCTTCTAGGCAAGCGTGCTCCATCGTAGGCCGCATCATCGCTTAACATCAGGCGTGTTGGCGGCCAAGCGCAAGCCTATTTATAATAATAATAAAAAATAAAAATACTATGAAAATTGAATTTCTCGCCATATGTGAAACGTACCACCTTAAACTCTGGCATTTGCTTTTATAGAGTTCTGCAGCACAACGCAATGTAGCTAATAGTCACAGGAAAATTTGTGGAAAGAGTGTGTGCCCCTGTGTGATGGATTTGGCTGACGGACCGCCGTCAGACCAACGCAAACGGGACCAACGGAAGAGAAAGAAAAAAATTCTCTTTCTCTCCCGTTGGTTGGTCGGCGGTCCGTCAACCAAATCCGTCACAACAGATAGCTACTTTACAAAGCGTTGCTTAAAAGTGGGAAAACCTCGCCTTAAGCGGTTTTTCGTAATTACTGAACTTTGCAACAATCTCTCTTTTTAATCATAAATCTGTCTTTGATTTACAGAATTGCATTTCGGGACATGGTCATTTTTGCACACACGGTCAGTCGGTCATCTGAACCCAAACTAAGCAAAGCCTGTAATATGGCTATTAGAGACTGATATACCTACAAACATAATACTTACTTAAATAGATATTAATTAACACCCAGATGAACAAACACAAATGTTCATCACATGGATGTTTGTCCTAGGTGGGAATCGAACCCACGCCCCCACGCGCAGAAGGCAGGTTCACTACCAACTAGACCAACGGGCTATCGAATATCGGTTTATGTACTCTAGTTCTAAAGCGTCCCCGACACGGGTCTAAAACTATCTATCAAAACATTTGTCCAGTAAGCCCACCACGTGCGTGACAATGACAGTGTAAACCGGTGGTACGGGTTGTTACACGAGTCGAGTGTATTGTTTACTGTTGTGCTACGTTTGGATCGGGCGAGTTGCTGGAACAAGCGTGGGCGTTGTGTTTATTTGGGCTTACAATCAGTGATGCAGTTATGTCTTGGTCAATGATTCTTCTTCAAAATGAGAGTCGATAGAGTCTTCAAAGGCCGGCAACGTATTTCTGATACCTCTGGCTACAGTTACAGGTATCCATAGGCGACTGCTTACCATCAAGCAGCCCGTCTGCTTGTTTGCCACCTATGGCATAAAAATTAATTTTATGGCGTGTATTAAGGAGGTAGCAAGGTTTTTGTAGATTTTCCTTGGATACATACCAAACGTTTCTATTCTACGTTTCTAATCCGTACGGCGAAGGATTGGAACAACCTGCCAGCTTCCTTATTTCCTGAGGGATATAATCTGGGCCTTTCAAGGCCAGAGTGTATAGGTATCATCTAAGTCTACGTGCTCCATCTTCGACCAAATCGTCGCTTACCAACAGGCGAGTTGGTGGTCAGACGCGAAATTATTCGCGATAAAAAAAAAATGAGCCGCGTCACCTATCATACAGGGTTATGCATATAGACTGTGCTCCGAAAGGAGGTCACTGTACTCATCATTATGAACAACTTTTACTATGGGACCAACCCTGCTCCATAGAAAATGGTCACTCGACGAAATGTAAGAAACGATTTTAGGGTTGGTCCCATCCTAAAAGTTGTTCATAATGATGAGAACAATGACCTCCTTTCGGCTTATTGTAATCTTTATGCGTAACCCTGTTTATCATAATATCCCAATGTAACCTAATATTCTGGCACACACTTCTTATGGCTTACTTTATGGCAAACATGGCTTATTTTATGGAGGACATGGCTCGTTTTATGGTGATACTCTATAGATAAGAACCGTAGGGCTTCTGGTTTTATTTGTTAGAGATCTGTTATCTCTGCATCGTGTAACACGAGATTTTTATCTCGGCTCGAAGTTTTTGATGGTTAGTAATAGAAAACAATAAATAAACCGGCCAAGTGCGAGTCGAGCTCGCGCATTGAGGGTTCCGTAGCACTACAAAATACATATTATAATATCAACATAATATTGTTGTGTCTTCTCAATATTTAACGACAACTCTCAATAACGCTTAAAATGCGCAGTCTCTGAAGTGACGCTATATAGAGTTTGCACTGTATATTGATGCCCATTACGACGCGACTGTTTGAGTGGAGTGTGAGGCATGTGAATAGTAATAGATTTGCTTTTAGTATGTTTCTCTAGGTATCAAATGGTTTGTAGATATAAATTTCCTTATCTAGAAAGTAAAATCGGATAACAATTACTCGGGTCGGGTGGTCCTGCAGAACCCTTATACAGGCTGCCCCAAATATGGGCACTTCGTGATACGATTATCACGGTATCGCGCTTTCTATACACCGCGCGTGGTGTTTCAGCACGCCCTGTAGATGGCAGATTAGGGCTATGTAAACAAATACTGAGTTTTTTGGCGCAAACGTGAAAATAAAACCAGGCAAGTGCGATTCCGGCTCGCGCACTGAGGGTTCCGTACAACCACATAAATTATGAACTAAAAAGTAGTGCAAAAAGACAACATCATGCCCTGGCGGTCACCCATCCAAGTACCGATCGCGACCGACGTAGCTCAATTTCGGTTAACAGAAATTTGTCACCGACTCGCACTTGGCCAATAATTATTATTTGTTTTTTTACTTTAGAGTGTGAACTATAATAATGCCAAATTTGACACTTGTACGTATTACCGTTTTTACACTAGAGCAAATACAAAAATATGTAAGAAAAACGTACTTATTGTATTTGTTGTATAGGGATTCCCTTTTATTTTTATTTTTGCCTTTTAATATAATATTTATTTATTTAATCCACCGTAACATTACATATTTTGTATTATATTCTGTTTAAAATTTCAACTGGCCATCTATTACGGTTCGAAAGTTACAGCCGTTTAAAGGTAGGACGGACAGACGGACGGACGGTCACACAGACAGACTGCGTAGGCTCAGTAATAGGGCTTCGTTTTTACCCTTTGGGTACGGAACCCTGAAGACATAAGTATAATAATCTCTCCCTTGTTTCTCTGATTTGAGGTTGTAGAGGTCCGCTAAGAAAGGATTTAGCGAAAGGGCAAATGGAGGTGGCAAGTTATATGAAAGTTTACGCGTACGAAGTCACAGGAAAAGCCCACAATACCTAACAATTTTCTTAAAAATGTAACTCCAAAAAACGTTTAGCCAAAACAGGCCCACAATAGGCAGTACTATAGTCCAGTCTCATTATCGTGTCCTATTTAACGCGATTTGTGCCACTACTGTGGACAGTAAAACAGCGTCTTCCGTTCCAGTTTGTCCTAAAATAGGCACTGTTGATCTAATTTAGTATAATTTGATCTAATCTCTACATAGTATAAATTGAAGTCGCTTTCCGCGTCTGTCTGTATGTCTGTATGGCCGCTAACTCCTCCTAAACCACGCAACGGATTTTGATGGGGTTTTCACCATCAGTTAGATACATTTTCAAGGAAGGTTTATATATATAACTAGCGACCCGCCCCGGCTTCGCACGTAAATTACACCCGTGCGAAGCCGGGCGGGCGGATCGCTAGTTTAGTATAATTTAAAGCCTAGAATTTAGGTACGCGGGTTTATAAAGGGTGGTCAAAAGATAATTATCAAAAAAAAACAATGAGCAATATAAGTAACGTAGCGTAGGACGTTCACCGATGACTCCCATGAGATGGACAGACGACATAAAAGAGACCGCAGGGAAACGCTGGATGCAGGGCGCTTCCAACCGGCCCTTTTGTAGATCGATGGGGAAGCCTATGTCCAGCAGTAGACGTCCTATGGCTGAAGTGATGATGATGATGATGATGAATATAAGCAAACATAACATTTTTTTTGCTTAATTTTATATTTCTGTTTTGGCTTAATTAGTTGCTAAATAAATAGGAGATGTCATTGGTTAGTCACCCAGTCTCTGACTAGTTCGGGAGACTCTGGGATCAACAGTAGGTATAGCTTACTTTACATTATGTCCGAATATAATTAATTATACGGGGTTACGCATAATTATAGATTGTAATATAAGCCGAAAGGAGGTCATTGTACTCATCATTATAAACAACTTACACCATTGGAGTAAAACTGAAATCGCGAAAAAATTGCTGTTATATAAATTTTGTCGAGTGTCATTGACCGTTTTCTATGAAACAGCTGATATTATTTATTAGGATTTCAGGGTTGGTCCCAAAGTTAAAGTTGTTCATAATTATGAGTACATTGACCTTCTTTCGGCTTAGTTCAGTCTATATGCGTAACCCTGTATGATTTGTATTTTGGTTTAAAGGTTTCACCCAGGTACAAAGATACCCAGGTATCTATGATTTTAGGGTTCCATACCGTATGTCTTTTTTCCTACGGTAGGAGTCCTACCGTTCGTTGCTAAGTCTGAGTCTATAATTAGGTACCTATCCAATTTGTTTCAAAGCGCCGAAGGCACACTTGTATGCAGAAGTAATTTCTCGTCACAATAGGCCATTTGTGCAAGCCCTAGTTTGCAGTTTGCCTGCAATGCCCGTATAACCGCACTCGTTTAAATCATTCTCTCATGGTTGTCACACATATTATGAGAAAATTTCAGTAATTCAATAATAACTAATACTTCGCCCCGAACTGAGACCTTACGATGTTCAAGCTTTTACTTCACCTACATAACACTAAGGTACACCCGCTCCATAGGTTTCCTACCTACCATGATCTTGATTGAAAAATATGACAGTTAACGGCTACGATAATCAACTGAAAATCTTCACTCTCTTGACGTCTAAGAGTATACTGTGAAAGTGTAGTGCCTATTCATAATCTGTGAAATCGCGAAAGTTTAAATATTACTAGTTCCTAATTAATCCGAAATTAACTTATTTTGTACAAATATAAAGTCAAGTATGACTGAAGATTGTCAGTTGATTAGCCGTTAACTGTCATTTAATTTCACCGTTAATAGTGGTTAACTGTCATATTTTTCAATCAAGATCATGGTAGGTAGGACATCTATGGAGCGGGTGTACCTTAGTGAACGTGAAGTAAAAGCTTCAACATCGTGAGGTCTCAGTTCGGGACGAACTACTAGTTACTAGTGTACTAGTATATTTGAAGCTATTCAACATAAGGTGATTGGACCGAAGTTAAGCCACGTCTGCCACCCCTGGAACATGCAGTCATGACCGCTAGCGTAAAACCGCGCCCGAGGCAAGTGTGCATTGACAATACGCCACGGATCCATTGTGTAGACAATATGCTTATTGCACTGGCAATGAGAATGCGATATTTTATGGCCACAAATGTTACTATAGATTGGTAATACTCATGATGACTAATTTCCGAAACAATTAACTTCTACAGGAAACTTGTGTGTAATTAACTTTTAAGTAACTAAATCTGATTACGCGCCTAAAACACTCAGAGGCGATGGCATCTGCTTATGAGTATGACGTTCTTAGACAGTACTAAGCCTGGTGCACTCCGCACTTTAGGTATGAAGCTACAAGTAGACGACTTGTCGGACGTGCCACGCGATACACAGAGTTACGCGATAGACAGAGAGGCAACTTCTAGGTTAATATACCTAACTGTAGGTGTGTAGCGCTCGCGCATCCTGAATTGCACTTTATTGTCTAGTAGCAACAGTCGCTACTTAATTTAAATGATTTTGCAGAGTGAATTTTCTTTATACATATGTATTCTGTGACAGTACTGAATTGAAAAAGATCATCTAACGCATTTGTCATGTTCAAGATGTCTCACATTTATATTTACTTATCCTTATTTTATTTTTTAATTTCAGGGTTACCTGCACGTTTGGCGTCGTGAAACCACATTTCCCGATGAAGAGCTGTCAGAACTGTTCAACAATATTGAACACATCTATACTTTTAACAGGTTGGTTCTATTTAAGCATATTTTGAGCGCTATAATTTATGAAATAAGATGAATTGATGTGAATTTTTCCCTTCCCTCTTATGTACCTAATCAAGATTGACGTCTGACGCCTCAAAATGACAAACTTTTGAGAAATGGACCAAAACCATACCTACTGCCGCTCCCTAGTCTTCCTACCTACAACGGCCAAAACACAGCGTGGCAATGCCAGCAATTTTCGACATATTGCTTTATTGTATTTTTTCACAACATTCAGCATAATTGACGTCCCCTCCTCATTGAGATATTGACTAGCTTTGGGTATGCAGGGGTGAATTAAGAGCCCAATGATTGAGGTGAGAAAAAATAACAAAGTAGTAAAATATGTGAAATAGTTTTATATAGGTACCAATCTCATACCAATGGTACCTAGTTGCTCTTCCCTTCTTTTGCAAGTGCAAAAGAAGACTACCTGATTAAGATAGAGACAATTCACACCGATATTAGTTCGCCCGGTAGCGTTAATATAACCTAACATTTACGTATCTAGTAGTTAGCCCCGAACTGAGACCTTACGATGACTTACTTCGCCTACACTAAAGTACACCCGCTCCATAGTTTTCCTACCTTCCATGATCTTTATTGAAAAATATGACAGTTAACGGCTACGATAATCAACTGACAATCTTCACTTCAGTCATACTGACATTATTTGTACAAAATAAGTTCATTTCGGATTCATTAGGAACTCCTTCCTTTAACCAACGATATTTTATTATCTTTACAACCCCTGCATCGGATTAACTCGCATACGAACTTAAAAATTATATTTACATAAACTTGTTTACAATATTTCATGAAGTTCGAATGAACGGTACTCAAGTTATCGTCGAACTTACTAACATACAAACATAAATTTGATTAAACGCCGATTTGTACCACTGTAAATTCTTAGACCTCACTTCTTTCGGTCAATAACTAGAATTTTAATCATTGTGTGCAGAGTGCATTGTTGGTGTCATTTAGTTGCACCTTCTCATAATCATCACCTGAATAGGTTGATATATTATTATTAATTCATCATTAAGTTTACATAGATTTGACAGCTGTCATGGTAGGCCATTTCGCCATGTTAATCGCTGCTTATGAAGGTTAGACCGCAGGTAGCGGGCTGGTGAAATTTATTCAGACATCACTGACCGGCAGCCATATTTAGTGCGGTAATTTAGAGTATAAAGCAACAGTATAGCCGCTCCATACTCTTCCTACTTAATATGGTGCAACTGTCAACTTCACGAGTTGAGACAAAACTTCAGTGTCCGTTTCGACGTGTGAACATTTCCGATTTTGTGGCAGTTACTTTATCCATTGGTTTTCTATCGCTTTCCTGTCTAGCCGAGTATCCTGTCCTCTCCATTTAAGCGATCATCAACTGCAAAATACGAGTATTATACCTTATTTGACTTCATAATGCGCCCCTGTGCTAGTGAGGGTGTCAAAATAATAGCGAAGGGTCCCCAGGGGAGCTAAAAGAGGGTAGTTTTGTAAAAGCTTCCTGCATCGTACGTCTGTGCTTTTGTATTTATGTAAATATACTTGTAGGCTGACAGTATGAGGCAATTGCCAACCCGCAAGGAAATTTTCATAAATTTGTAGGAAATTTCCACGGACAATTTCGGAGTTAAGAAATGCATAGACAGAACAAGCAAGAAGACAGAAAATACAGTTGAAATGCGCGAGCGAGACGCACGTAGCACTTTACGTGAAACTAGTACCTTACTACCTAAAAAAAGTTTACCGTCACGGAACGCGTGGCAGACGTGAAACACGACGGCATAAGAGAGCTTCATATCGTTTGCCGTCACGGCATACGAGTCCGTTTTACCGCCAAGGAGCGGACAGATAGGCGGACAGACAGACAGACATCGTAGGCTTAGTAATAGGGTCCCCTTTGGGTACGGAACCCTAAAAACTACGCTTTTATTGTTTTAGCGGGTGAAAATTAGTGAGTATAGAACGTTACCTTTAAGTCGTTTCTATTTTGCTATGAACTGGTTGACTGTGTGTGTGGTCCCTCATAGATCGACTGATTGTGTAAAGTGTCGAATTACTTTTATTACTTTCGGTGTAAGTTTATAGAGGTTGTAAAAAAAGATCGTCGAACATCTTTCCTATGGAAGATTGTTAGCAATGTTACAGGGCATTGGAATTTCGTTTTAGAATATTTAAAAGCGTAATAGGAATAACTTGGACTAAACTTGTAGCCCAATTTTCACGTCCTTGACTCGCCAAAACTCGAAAATTTGATTTTTGAGTCTTAATATGTTATCATATAAGTACCTACCTAAGTTTCATATAATTAGGGAAATTAACTGAAATACGTTAACTGTATATTTAAAATGTATTTATCGTAATTTTTAATGTTTAAAAAAAAAAAAAAATAGGAGTGATGTTTTCCGTGCGGTAGCATGTGCGCTTTACAATCTGTCCGTATCTGGTTCACTCTTCGGCCTTGCACCAATGTCTTATTTAGTACTTAAATAAAATATATGCATTTTCGATGCCATCGCTCAAAAACGGCGAAGAAAAACATCGTAAAGATCGGTATGTCGAAGAACCTCGAATTTTCAGACACGAAATTCACCAACATGCACTGGGCCAGCAGGCCTAGTATGGGCTGTGGATAAATAGTCTTTCCAACGATTTTATCCACGCCTAGACGCGACAAAGCTAGAATATGGATACGTTTGTCTTTTTCTCACGGGATAAAAACGGTGGAAAGACAATATGTCCACGGCCCGAATAGGCCTGCTGCATGGTTGATTAGGGCCCATCCCCTCTCTCTGAGAGAAGGCCTATGTCCCAACAGTGGAAACATGATAAGCTGATATTATTTTGTAGTATTGACCTTTGCCATAACTTTACAATTCAAGCACATCTGTAGTAATCAAGTCAGGAATTATAATTGAACTATAAACATGCAAGGAATTTACATTAAGGTGGTACGTTTCACCTATGGCGGGAAATTCGAATTTCAAACAGTTTTTTTGTCCTTGTAGCTGGGCCGGGTATTTATTGTAAACGATCATGATGTTTGCGCAAATTGATTATTATTCTTTACAAAATCATGTAAAGCTATTCATCTCTAATGCACATTATTACTTAAATTTGCCAGTAAACAAATTTTTACTGTTTCAAACGGTTTATTGAAAAATGTAAGTAATATAGTGCGTTACTGTTAAATAGCTGTACATGATAATGTAAAGAACAACCAACGATTTGCGCAAACACTGTGTTACGTACGAATAGCAGTTTATATGGTATCACCACAAGTATATTTTCACTGATTTACTACACAGCACTTATCCTTCAGCCTTTCGTCTACCAATCCACAGCTCGACTGTCCTGACGGCATTTTTTTTTGTTATTGACTTGTATTGTTGGCCTTTTGGCCTCTACAGTTTGACTGGACTAGTTAGCGAACGCAGAGTGCGTTCGGCATAACTTTGTCCTGGCCACTGAACGACCCAATATATACTTCCGTCTCTACATAAATTAGCCCCTCCTACTGCAATCGTCAACAAACAATGACAAGTGACACTGATTTTGACTTTGACACTTATAAATATCCATGGACGTCAGCACGTCCATGTAAATATTGATTTGGTATATATAACGTCCTTGATACATCTATACTGTTAATAATATGATACATATATACAACTATTGACAAGAATCACCACATTCGGCCATCCGGCTGCGTGCTAACTCCGAAGTAAGCTCCGAAGCACGCTTCACCACATTTGTGTCATTTTAAAATAATTACCCAGCCTAGCTATACAAGGACAAAAAAAACTGTTTCAAATTAGAATTTCCCGCCGTAGGTGAAACGTACCACCTTAATTAACTCCTGCCATTAGTTTCACCGGAGTTCATCAGAGTTGTGTAATTTCACACTTTCATAGATATTTTACACTGCGGAAGTTATTGTTATTATACCGTTGGCTAATTTCTGCTAATTAATCGTAAGGTTGCGAAGACAGACTCGGGGTCTTAGAAAACGCCTTCGAAATTTATTCTATAAAAAACATCGATATCAATATTTATTTAAAACTAGCTGCGACCCACTATTCCGCGTTATAGGTATCCGGGATAAAAAATATTCCTTATAAAACCAGCTATCTGCTAGTGAAAGATGAAAACAATGCGTCCTCCTTGAAGCAACCTCTTTGGTAGCATCAGCAACCTCCTTTGAGTTGATGTTTTTTTAATATGTCATATTCAGTTCCTGTTCTTGTTTTTTGTAGGGAAAATCCAATGGGAAATCAAAGAAATTCTGTGAAGAAATTGGATTAAATCTAATTTCTTTGAGGGAAAGATCAAAACACAAAAAAAAAAAATTTATCCGATCGCTACCTAACTTCACAGGATCGCTGAGCTAATCTGATGACGATTTCTGATTTCTGACTGAAGAGACACAAAGATAAGAACAACTCACACCCAGACCTAGAGCAGATATTTGCATTAAATTCACCATTCCAACACCTGCCCAGCCGAAATTGAACCCGGGACTTCTTACTAAAGAACTTAAGTTAACTAATGCGTGCCTTGCTATATTGACGTGACTGATCCATCCGGTCGTCAATAAATCTTTTTTTTTTATCATGGGCTTGCTTTTGACCACCATCTCGCCTGATGTTAAGCGATGATGCGGTCTACGGTGGAGCACGCTTGACTAGAGGAAACCGATTCACTTGTGATTTGAAGACACCAGATTGTAATCATCGGGGAATACCTATTCAGGAAGCGCATTCCACAGACAAGCAGTTCGCACAATAAATGTTGAATCAAAGCGCTTCGTTCGGGTTTTCGGAATATCAACCATAAAGCGTAACCAACCATTTCCATAATTTGAATTTTTGTACCTTTGCAAACAACGCAGAAATTTAATTTACAGCGATCACCCACTTCTTTGATGCAGACGTAAACAGTGAGAATACAACCTCATTCATCTAATGGTTAGTCAATGGAACTCTTTTCTACAGAGTGTAAGGGGAACACTCTCGAAACCAAAAGAAGGTACTTGTACTCATCATTATGAACAACTTTTACTATGGGACCAGCCGAAAAAAATATCAGCTGTTCTATAGAAAACGGTTATTGACACTCGACAAAATGTATGGAACAGCTGATTAACAACAAGGATTACAAGGTTGGTCCCATACTAAAAGTGGTTCATAATGATGAGTATAATTACCTTCTTTTGGCTTCGAGAGTGTTCCCCTTACACCCTGTATAGAATCTACTAGAGTGCCAATCTACGAGATGCTTTGGTAGTAGTAATAATGTTCCTTGATGAGATGTCGGTAGGTATAGAGTCAAATTTGAAAAAGTATTGAAGAATAGTATCTGAAATATTTAATTAAAGCCTGTAAATAAATAAATAAATAAATAAATATTAGGGACATTTTTGCACACACGGTCATCTGACCCCAAACTAAGCAAAGCTTGTGATATGGCTGCCAGAGACTGATATATATACATATATAGGTTTAAATACATACTTAACGTGAAGTGTATTTATATCAGTATTATTGGAAACCTTACTCCAACATAAACATTATATGCGATTTCATAAGCTTGAGGCAACATGAGAGACATATCGTTTCTCGCTTGGTTTACCGCAAGGCACTGTATTAGGACCGTTAAGTTATTAATTAGTTTTGATTCCAAACGATGCGTTTATAGCAGAAATATTATACTCTAGTAAGATGTAAAAGTAGTTATTTTAGTGTCCATGAAATCAAATGCGTATTTTTACGACATCCTGTTACTAAACTTTGATGGCTTTCTTACACAATTACCTACTTTGAAGATAACTTTATTGGTAAAGTACTAAAGAATTTATAACGATTTAACGCGTAAAGTTGTAATTTTCGTACCATTTCAAGCCAAGCAAGTAATAAATTTTATTTATTATCACGTTCTCGATGGTTTTCATAGCGTTCATTTGAACGTAGAAAACGATTGACAATAAAACAAGGAATTAGCCAAGTCACGGAAGGTTTTAATACTACAGGATGATTGCTTATTTGACTCATTCCTTTATAAAGACGTGTCTATACGGATATGGGTCATATTTTAAGCGATGTTCAGTGAAAATTAATGGTTATCTAATAACCTGTCGTCGCTTACCGACGGGCGAGTTGGTGGTCAAACGCGGACCTATCCGCGATAAAAAATAAAAAACTTCAAACAGCTAAATGGCCAGTTTTTCTTGAATCATAGCTAACAACACTCTCGATCAAGCCACCTTTCAAACAATAGTAAAAACTACATTAAAATTGGTTCAGCCGTTTGGTAGTTGCGATGCCACAGACAGACTCACAGATACACACGTCAAACTTATAACACCCCTCTTTTTGCGTCTGGGGTTATAATTATAAACAGTTAAAAGCATAACGAACATAATTATATAAATTGAAAATTAATTATAATAAAACCGGCCAAGTGCGAGTCGGCCTCGCGCACTGAGGGTTCCGTAGCAACACATAACTTGTTAGCTACTAATACAAAAAAAAATTACAAAAAGACAACATCCCATCGTCGACCACCTGGGCCCACCCATCCAAGTACCGGCCGCGCCCGACGTTGCTAAACTTCGGTGATCGTATGAGAACCGGTGGTGAACAGAAATGTGACACCGACTCGCACTTGGCCATTTTTTATTATTTGTTGTTATACTTTAGAGTGCGCACTATAATCATGCCAAGTTTGACGCTTGTACGTATTACCGTTTTTACATGAGATCTAATACAAAAACACTTTAAAAAATACATATGTTGTATGGTATACGTTTTAATGACTTTTATTATTTCATAATTAATCCACCGTATCATTGCATATTTTGTGAAAATTTTAACTGGCTATCTATTACGGTTCGAAAGATACAGCCGTTAATGGGTAGGAGAGACGGACAGACGGACAGACAGACATCGTAGGCTTAGGAATAGGCTCCCGTTTTTATCCTTTCGGTACGGAACCCTAAAGAGACCCGAGCTTCGGTCACGTCATAATAAAATGTACTTACCTTTTTCTCCAGGCTGCCAGACGCAACAAAAGCAAGACCTAACTAGTGTTACCTCCAATCGGTCACGTAGGCCGCGGTCTGTCGCTCGTAAACTTCAACAATGGGGTGTTGATAGCTAGGTCATTGCCGGGACGTGTCAGGGACGGACCGAGTCACCCGGAGCTAGGGAATATTGCGTGCCTGCTGAAAAACTGATAAAACATGTTTAAACTCGAGGTTTTCCAACTTTTGAAGTTAGTTGAACGTCTGTAAGAATAACTTTACGCCTGCAGATATTTAAGGATATGTACGCATACGCATCAATTGCAACACTGCGTACATATCCTTCACTGTAAGAATAACTTTCATCATCACCATCATTTCAGCCATATGACGTCCACTGATGGACATAGGCTTCCCCCATCGATCTACAAAAGGGCCGGTTGGAAGCGGCCTGTATCCAGCGTTTCTCTGCGGCCTTTTAGATCTGTCCATCTTGTGGGTGGACGTCCTGCGCTGCGCTTACCGGTCCGTGGTCTCCATTCGAGAAACTTAACGGCCCCATCGGCCATCTATTCTGCGTGCTATGTGCCCTGCCCACTGCCACTGCAACACTTACCGGACTACTTGCCGGATTAGCACTTGCTAATCCGATGGGCGATGTTGGTAGCTTTCGTTCGTTACGGATCTCCTCATTTCTGATTCGATCTCGTAGAGAAACCCCAAGCACAGCCCTCTCCATAGCTCGTTGTTCAACTTTGAGCTTTCTTATGAGGCCCATAGTGAGAGACCACGTTTCACTGCCATATGTCATCAGTGGCAACACACACAATAACTTTACACCTACATATTTTAAGGATATGTACACAGTGTTACAATATACGAATCAATTGCAACACATTGTACGTATCCTTTAAAATATGTTGATATAAACTTGCAACAATGGACCCTTTTCAGGCGTGTAGCAGCTATTAAATAACACATTTATATATTGATAGGAACTATAGACTATCATCCTATCCTAACCTACAGGGTTCCTTGTAGGACTATGGAACCCTAAAACACCTTAATAATCGAAGTCTGACATCTTGCTTAACAGCTATTTAGGGGTGTAAATTCGATCATATGCGATACAGTATAAGCCAGATCCATTGCGATGACAAATGTGCTTGCATCGAAGTACAAATCCGCTTATATTTTAAGGCCTTTGTGAACACACAGTTGTGCTCAATAAAAGTTTATTCTATTCTATTCTTAACAATCACATCTTGTCAGTCTGACCATTTCCATTTACAAATTGCAGGTCCCTCTGCGAAGCTCTCAACAGCTGTCGTCTGGACGCCACCTGCATCGCGCGCTGCTTCGTCGACAATACCTCGGGCTTCTCGGTCTACACTTCGTACTGTACTGGCTACCCTCGGACCATGGAGGCGTTGGCAGCGCTGGCGTCCAAACCTCACAGTGCGAGGGAGTTTAGAGAGAGGCAGATCGAGCTGGGGCATTTACTTCCGCTCGCTTCCTATCTACTGAAGCCTGTGCAGAGGATTTTGAAATATCATCTGTTACTGCAGGTAAGACTGACTGACCGAGCGAGTTCTCAGATTCTAATGGCTAATGTGACAAGTCGGCATTTCGGCGTGCATGGTTATTTCAACGATAACTTGCGTATCGTTGATGCGATCTTCATTACACTTTGTAGGCAAGTAGTTCATTTCAATACAATTTTTAAGTTCGAATATGGGCAAAATCAATCGAAGAAGTTCCGAAGATTTATGGGATGCAAAGTCACAGTTCGGGACGAACTACTAGGTAAATCAAAATAAATGGACAAAATTGTTAATTTAAGTAAACAAAATTGCGTATTTACTATTTTCAAGTAGGTTTTTTGGCAATGGCGGGCAATTGGGAGTGCTATGCTCGGAGTTTCTTTGTGCGATAGAATCCGGAACCTATGTCCGGAACGTGGATATTCACCAAAGAACCAGCCGACATGGCTGTTAAAATTTACAATTTAAAGCCAAATCGGCAGGCCACATCGCTCGAAGAACCGATAACCGATGGTAAAGAATGGTTCTTGGGTGGAGACCACGAACTGGAAGACGCAGCGTAGGTAGACCTCCTACTAGATGGACCGACGACATCGTGAGAGTCGCGGGCATACAGTTCAAACGGAGACCACAGACCGGTAAAAACGCAGCGTAGGACGTCCACCCACAAGATGGACAGACAATCTAAAAGAGACCGCGGGGAAACGCTGGATGCAGGCCGCTTCCAACCGCCCCTTTTGTAAATCGATGGGGGAGGCCTAGTCATAGTCATAGTCATTTTATTCATAAAACCAATTTACATGTCCAATAAATAAATAAAAATTATACAATTATAAATCACTAAAAATACTTTAGAAGGTAAAATTAACATAAAAATTTATATAATTCATGGTAATGTAGAATACTTGCTCAACAAGCCACCTATGTCCAGCAGTGGACGTCTTACGGCTGAAATGATGATGATGATGATGGAATGTTTGTCGATTCTCAGAACGTGGTGAAGCAGTGCGCCTCGACGGAGACAGAATACGCCCTGCTGAAGATGACCGGCATCGCGCAGCACATAGACGACATGAAGAGAAAACACGAACACGCCGTCAGAGTGCAGGTATGACTTACCTTCCATATCTCTGAAATAACTTCATTCTGATAAAACACTGTTGTCTTCACATGACATCATCAGCCATTAAACATTCACTAATGAACAAAGGCCATCTTAGAGAGGGGTGTTGCCATAATCTCCATGTTTGGCAGGCGGCTTGTGGATCGCAGTACGTTTATCGCGTACTCCAGTACACGATAGAGGTACAGTACAGTATATTTAGTAGCTCATCCTGCAGTGGTTCTGGTCGCAGTTTTAGGATATACCCCCCGGGTAATCCAGCCTTAATCTACTTAATTGTTTACTAAAGTTATATGATCATTTATGGGATATTTGCCGTGGTAAGGTTGTGGAATGAGCTTCCGATATTTCGGCGCAGTTACACGCAACCATGTTCACGGGAAGACTGAAGAATGCGGGTGGTTAGTCGATCAGTAAAAAAGTTAGATGCAGACAAAACGATCTACCCTCTTTCTTACCACGGTAAATATCCCGTAAATAATCATATAACTTTCATTCTGAAATTTCTGAAACCTTGCCCCCTGTTATTGGTTCTGCGATTTTACAGAAAACAGAACCTGATATTTAGAAGACGATGTTCTTTGGAAAGTTTATTTTTTATTTTTTTAATAATATTTTTTTATATATTATCTTCATATATTATCTTCATGTTTCAGGAGATCCAGTCGCTCCTGTATGGATGGAATGGGCCAGATTTGACCACCTACGGAGAGTTGTGTGCCGAAGGGACATTTCGGTAAGTATCAGTTTTAGGGTTCCGTACCCAAAGGGTAAAAATGGGACCCACACAATTATAACTTCGTAATGATTTGGCCCAGTTGGTAGTGAACCTAACTTCTGAGCTTGGGGGCGGGAGTTCTATTCCACCTAGTAAAAACATTTATGCGATGAACATTTGTGTTTGTTCTATATCTGGGTGTTAATATCTATTTAAGTATATATTTAAAACTGTATTTGTATGTATTTGAAAATTTAATTGTTAATTTAATTGTAAAGAAATGTACATATTTACAAAATGTATGTATATCAGTCTCTGGCATCTATATCACAAGCTTTGCTTAGTTTGGGGTCAGATGACTGTGTGTGCAAAAATTTCACAAATGTCATAACTATCACAAATATTTATTGTTGTGTTGCAGAGTGTTCGGCGCGAAAGCGATGCGTCACGCCTTCCTCTTCGACAAGATGCTGCTCGTTACCAAGAACAGAGAAGACGGCATCCTCGCCTACAAGTCACACATCATGGTGAGGCCCATAGTTAAACAAAAAGATCTTACTTGGTCGAAATGCCATTTATACGCACCAAGCATTTCGACTCCTCTTTCTTAATTAGAACAGCAAAACAATGGAACGCCTTGCCCCTGTCTGTGTTTCCGCAGTATTACAACCTTGGGTGTTCAAGTCTAGGGTTAATACTGGGCAAACGTACCGAAGCCACACATACCGCAGTGCCTAAAGACATGGGTCTTTGACCAGTGTGTGTGTTGCCAGTGATGACATATGGTACAGAGACGTGGTCCTTAACTGTTGGCCTTTTGGAAAAACTCGAGAGTCACACAGCGGGCAATGGAGAGAGCTATGCTCGGAGTTTCTTTGCTCGATAGAATCCGGAACGTGGATATTAGCCAAAGAACCAGAGTCACCAACATAGCTCTTAAAATTTGCAAATTGACGTGGCAATGGGCAGGCCACATCACTCGAAGAACCGATAACCGATGGGGAAAAGGTTCCTTAGTGGAGACCACGAACGGATGACGCAGCGTAGGTAGACCTCGCATTAGATGGACCGACGACATTGTGAGAGTCGCTGGTATCCAGTGGATGCAAAAGGCAGGCTGTCGTTCAGTGTGGAGGTTAAAGGGGGAGGCCTATGTTCAGCAGTGGTCTTCTGGCTGATGATGATGAGCACTTGAAACAATAAGCACTTTTAGCACACTCGCAATGGCTGTAGAGATCCTAACCCGTGGCCATACGACACAAAAAAAATTAAGATATTTCGACCAGATTGGTTCTCGCCTCGGGGGATCCCAGATCTGGTGCATATTTCTCTCAAAAATTAAGCCTTGCAAAAAATGACGATATAAAAAAAAATAAGGAGTCACATATGCGTGTTCTTTTTTTAATAATAATTTTTATTTTATTTCAGTGTAACAACATGATGCTAGTGGAGTCCATAGCGGGTGCTCCGCTGTCGTTCCACGTGATCCCCTGGGATGCGCCGCGCTCCCAGCTCACTCTGCAGGCGCGCTCGCCCCGGCACAAGCGGGAATGGACGCTACTCCTTAAAAGAGTGAGTAGAGAGAGTAGAACAATAATTATCTATTGAGTAGAGAGGGTTGTACCACCACCACCCATGATGGTTGCTTACCATCAGGAGGCCCGGTAGCATGTTTGCCACCTATGGCATAAAAACTGAAAAATATAGAAATATTATAATTTTCGAGTAGAGAGAGAATACACAATAAATATTTATTGAGCAGAGAGAGAGAGAGAGAGAGAGAGCAGGAACTAAAATCTAATTATTTATTAAGAAGAGAGAGAGAGCAGAAATAGAAATGTAACATTTATTGTGAAGAGTTAAAGCAGAAATAGAAATGTCATTATTTATTGAGTAGAGTGGAGCAGAAATAGAAATGTATTCTTTACTAATATTATAAAAGCTAATATATCTCTGTATCTGTCTGTATGTTTGTTCGCTTTTCACGACTAAACGGCTAGGCCGATCTTAACGAACTTTGGTAGGATGATAGTGTACATCATAAGGACGGACATGAGCGTACTTTCCCCCCCAGAAATTGCGGAAAAACTGGAAAAACACCACAGGATTCAGCTAGTCCTTACGTGAGAGCAAAAATTTAATTCATTTATTTATTGAGGAGAGTGAGTATTAAATATCTAAACAGACATTTTTTCGTCGTTACAGGTAATACTAGAAAACTACAACGCAGTCATTCCTTCTCACGCGCGGCAACTCGTGATGGAACTTGGACAAAATAAGACTGACGGTAAACATATCAAGTTTTTTTATTATACTAACTGGGATGGTGGCCGAGCAGTAGCATGTGTGCTTTACAATCTGACCGCACCCGGTTCGATCCTCGGCACCAATTATTTATTTAGTATTTAAATTAAATAAATTGAGTACAGTTTAGATGCTATTGCTCAAAATTGGTGAAGGAAAACATCGTGAGGAAACCAGTATGTCAATATCAAAAAGTTTAAAGACATACGACATTTACCAACATGCACTGGGCCAGCATGGTGGATTATGGCCCATCCTCTCTCTCTGAGAGGACTGTGTTCCAGCTGTGGGAACATGATAGGCTGATAATGATAAATCTTTTCATAACAATGTGCATAATATGCCAGTGTCATGTATAAAGTCAAGCAAACTAAGTCACGTTCAAGTCCAAGTCAAGCCTCAGTCAAGTTGTGGAAACTATTATTATTATTATGGTATGATAAGCTAGGCGTATGACCACAGTTCACCTGATGCCGGTGTGGTGGAAGATAGTAAACACGTCTAGCTTCGTATAGGAACTAGCTCTCGAGTGTGTTTGCCGGAGCACACCGTTAGGTTAGAGTCACACCGTGCGATGTCTCATTCTCCTTGGCCGCTATACTCGCGCCGTAGAACCACGATATCTGATGCTGATCGAACGGCGCCCCTCTCACGCGCCGACATACATGTCTAAAATTCGATTATTTTCTGTTACAGATGATATGCTAGCAGAAAAGTCACACAATCTCATAACCCAAGCATCGATGAGAAAACAACTGTCAGCGCCCGAGTACCTCGAGAAACGCAAACTAGACCGAGAAAGAAGAAAGTCCTTCGAAAACGGCGTCAGAGGACGAATGAAGAAAACTAGAAAATGCACCCTCACTAACTCAAGATCTGAAGGAAATCAACATTGCGACTGCACACAAGTCTCAGCTGAAAAGGGAACTGACTACACCTGTGAGAACTGCTACATAGATCTCTGTTCAGATTGTGATACTGAACTGAACAAAGACAAAACGGAGGATAAATGTGTATGCAGACGCGATGATAAAGAATTGACAGGTGATAAATGTCCAGAATGTGACAGAACTTTGCGCTACATAGATGCCGGTAGCGCAGAACATATAGAGCGAAAGGCAGCTTCTTGTAAATGCTCTGACTTTCAATCTTCCCAGGAAAGTTTTGGCAAAGAATTCATTGGACCCCTAAACAAGACAAGAGAGTATCACTCTTCTGATAACATTGTAAATTATAAAGAAGTACCTACTAACAATAAAGAAGAGTTGGGTGATACTAACTCACTGACAAATGTAAGAAATACTCCGAAAACTTGTCTGAAATGCGCTAAAATCAAAGAGAATATAGTCATAGCAGACACCTTACCCAGGAGACCTTCCAGATGTATTGATATAGATAGACATAAAACTGATTCTTTGAGATCAAAATCTAAAGATGACCCTCAAAGATCCAAAATATCAAAAATTGGAACATGGAGACGAAAATCTGAACCTGGATTACAACAAAATACTGTAGGAATACTAGCAAAGAAATTACAAGACAGCGATAGCGAAAGAAATGAACCAAAAGGATGTGAAAAGATAGAGTTTGAATGCAGAAATTGTGGTTCAAACAAAATTACAAGAAAGGTAAGATCGAATGATGGAACAATAATATCTGACCCTGAACTTGACAGTCAAAAGCGAGGATTTAACACACTGAAACCGAATTTAGAGATAAGGATGTACAACACGAAAAATGTGCCAAAGAAAATTTCCAAGATAAAAAAGAACAGGGCAAAGGGATTACGTCTGGGATCTGATACCACAGCAAAATTTTATGCTGACTTCTCTACCGATGTGTCCACTGAAAACATATTACATATAACAGAGTCTAACGACAGCCTTAACGTCGATAAGCCTAAAGAAGTACAGAGCCCTGTATCTGAAACTATTAGCAAAGATGAAGACATTGACGAAGAAACGTATAAAAAGCTTATTGAGAAAACAGACTCATTTAAAAAGAATGAGCTAGAAAAAGTAAAGTACTTAAATAAACAAAAGGTCATAAGTGAAGGATCTGAAATTGAAGATAAAATTGGTGATGCAAAAGACAAGCAAGATGAAGTGGCTGAAAGTGGCGAAGATGTAGAGCAACCTCTGGAACAAATAATATCGCAGTTATTATTGCAAAATAGAGAATTTCAAAAATTGGTAAAAAAACAACAATTAAGAAATAGCGCACAGAGGCGTCACCAAAGACTCATGAAGTCACATTCGAACCCAGAACACGTGATTGCAGCGAAAAATCTTGATCCCAAATTAAAACCTAAATTCGTGAGACAAAGTTCTGAAAATATCGAATCAAAACCTGATGAGCAAGAAATTCAAGTTAAAACGCAGGATGATGCATCAACTACATCTACAGTAGAAGAAGACCACATTTATGAAACGTTACGTGTAGAATCAAGAGTTGATGAGTGTTTACACAGTTTGGATAGTAAAAGTAAAGTGATACAGCATTCTCATGTTACTAGACCTAAAGTGTTGCCGTCACCACCTAATCCTCCTCACATTATAACAGAAATTCCTATAGGACACGGTCCTGAATCTGATTACGTATATCTTTCATTTGACCAACTAAATAAACTAGAAGACGTTGAAGGAATTTACGATGTACCAGTGAAATCTCCTCAAAAAGTTGAGACTAGAGAGTCTTCAGATTATTACGTCGCAATGGAAAACCAAGGCCCAGTTAACGGGCCAGATGATCCTAACATTTATGACAGTCTTGTAGAAATCTGTCGGCGTAAGAAAGATGCACCTAATGCATTACCTACGGATTACTTACCTATGAGTTCTGATCAACAAAGTCCCAACACACCTGAAATATGGCTGAGTCGACAAAAAGAACATTTCAATGTATCCAGAGATAGAAAATCCGGTTCACTGCCAAGAAGTTTTCAAGTAGTAACAAGTAGTACAGAAGATAACAGCTTATCTACATTCAAATGTACACCTAATAGCAATAATAAAACATATTTAAATAGAGATGGTAGAGTAAAAAACTCAGATAGGCCATACACAATAGCATCAGATCAAAGTGAAATAAGTTATGATGACGTAGAAAATAATTATATGAGTGAGAATGACATACTCAAATTCAAAAAAAGCTCTAATTCTGAGGTTGATTATGCACAAAATATAAGTCAATCTACTTTAGAGCTTGAAGAAGAAATTGATCGATGTTATAAAAATAACTTTGAAGGCGCAGGTAATTTAGATACAAATAAGAATGAGACTCTATTAACAGTTTCACAACCAAATTTAAACACATCAATAACATCATCTTGCGAAATCTTACCCCTAGATCGTAGTGGGGAAGCCCCTGCTGACGTAGAAATTATACATCCGGAGCATAAAATTTACAAACCAGCAAGTAGCATGCTTTCCCTTAAAAATGTCTTGAGCAGATTTAAAAATCGGACTCCAAATAAAAATGAAGAGTCAGAAATTAACGTCAACGATCAAAGTAGCCCTGATAGCACAAAATCTGACGTGAAAAGCCCGACAAGTGATAAAAAATCTGGTTTGAATCCTAGAAGCTATTCAAAGAATTTATTGCAGCGATTCAGAAGCATTATTGGGGATGAACATTCAGATGCAAATGAAAATAGATCTCAATCTCCGATAAAAGCTCAACATTCTGTTGAAGACACACGAAACAATTTGAAGAAGACTGAAATTAAAGTTGTGGTAACTTCAAATGACTTAAGCTCTACAACTTCTACAATCATTTATGCAACTAATAACGAGTCATTAAGTAAAAGCGTCTGTGAAAACAGTTCTATGTCAGAAAGTCAAAACGAGAAGAATAATCTCGAAACTTTGTCTCACAGTTGCGACAATATAACGCAAAACAATGAGAGTCGGACTTATGAAAAAAGTGTAAGTATGATATCAAATATTTCGAATTCCTTTGGGTCGCCTTCTAAATCAAACAACAGCTCTTATCAAAGTTGGAACAAATTGCCTATTTATATGCAAGGAAGCAAGCATCTAGGAGCAAGGATTGCTCAATCTGATTACGTGGACCCCACCACGTTGATTAGCGAGAAATCTGCTTTGAAACACGTGAATGTGCTTATCAACAAAAATGCTGTTAGACCCGATAGTCTTTTCTCCAATTCATCGTTTGTCACGTCTTCCAGCGAAGGTACTTATCTGGAATGTCAAAAGATTAATACCAGTCACAGCGAAAAAGAACAACGAATGGAATCCACGACACCAACTAATTCAGACGAAAGTTTCTATGAGAAGTCATTTGAAAAAATAGAACAAGTAACTGACGAAGATGTTTTTAGAGACTCTGCAGTTTATTCCGATCAAGAGGAAGCTGATGATTTAAAAACAGACAGTAGCAGCAAAATAAATAACAAAGGCAAGACCAGAGTCGAACATCTTAAACATAGAGCATCATTCAAAAGTTACGTAACTTTAACAACCACAGTAAGTGAGAAAACCAACTCGCAAATTAGAACAACTGTAACTTCAAACAAAACAAATCTAGAAAAGACAAACACTGTAAATGAAAAGAAAACTGAAACAGTTGAGAGAGTAAAACCTAAAGTAGCTCCTCCAGTCCCAGTTAAACCTAAAATAAGTCACATTCCTGCTACAAATTCTTTTCAATCTAAGCAAGTAATAACTAGAAATAATACTACAAATAGAACTGTAGAAAAATCATTATCCAATGAGTCAGTTAACACAAGAACGATCAAAAGAAATACTAACTTCAAACCTTCAGTCACAAGATGTGAATCTACGCCTAATGATCACAAAGCAGAAGTGAAAGATACAGAAGGTAAAACTATCAAACCGGACGACAAAGAAGATAAAGAACAAGCTGAGAGTCCAGCAAATAAATTTAATTCAAAATCTCAAAGTAATATCCAAATTAAAAGACTGAGCTTCGAACGAGCAAGTCTCGATTCGGCAACGAGGAAGACAAAAACGAATGAAGTCAAAAGACCAACAATCGAACCACCGAAAATTACAACGAAGTCTGTTTTTGAAAGACGAATGGAAATAGAATCGATGTCGAAGAGTCAAATAGCAAAACCGAGTCAAATCAAAAAGCCGATGCAAATAGAGAACCGTAAATCGATCACAACGAAAGTAGCATCGTTCGAAAGGAGCGTAAGCGATACTGGCAGAAGCGAAATCGGAAAAAGCGAAAGTGAAATCTGCAGACGAGAAACCAGAAGCACAAACATAACTCCTAGTAGCAGCACAGAACGAGCAAACATTCCCTCCAACAGAAGCAGTATTAATCCAGAAACTGACGATCCTAAAAGCAGTTGGGTGAAGCAAGTAGTCAATAAATTTCAATGAGCTTGAGTGATACCATTGCATTTACATGAACCTATCATAAACTGAAAACATTCATTTGGATATACCGGGTGACTTTTATAGAGAGAGAGAGAGAGAGAGAGAGTACATGAGTCGTGAGTTGTGAGTCCATATAGAGTCACAATCGTGCCAAAAAAAAACCGAACCAAAAAACGGCGTACGCTACAAATTGGTTAGACTTTTTGGTTAGTTACAAGGTAACCGCGATCCGACTACAACGCCGCGCGATGCCAGAGCTACGATGACATAGCGGACAACTAACGTTGAACACTATGCAAGTGACATAACGTCTAAATTGGAGTAAATATGGCATTGTGAACTATATAATCAATACAATGTATGTATGTAATGTATGTTACGTATGTACGCTCGGACGTTTTTTTGACTGTTTTAACTGAGAGATTGTGACTCTATAAGAATTGTATCTCGATTACCAAAACAGAAAAAATGTAATATGACAGATGAACAGAGTAAAAACTTATGTAATGGACACATAGCAGATTTTTTTAATTAACAAAATTCTATATTTAAAGGATTATTTGCACTGTTTTATGATTACGTGAACAGAAAGTAAAACAATGACATAGAATAGCAAAAAGGCTATATTTTTCAATTTTATTTTTACCATAGTGGTTTTTAGCCTTTTATTAATTTGTTTGTGTGTGTCATATACTTCTAATCCAACCTGTCACTCAAATTTTTCCATTTCTGTAAAAAAAAGTCATCCGGCATGAATAAAACAAAATATAGGGATTAGGGTAGCAAAGGAAAATTAGTACTTATTGTTTTCAATATCTTTGCATGTATTGTATTTTGTATGCAAAAAAAAATATACCTAATATATTTTTGTATTCTTTAAAGACTATAGAATCCGTCTGTTTTTGTACTCCGTGTTTTTAAATCCATTTTGCTCTAATATAGATTTTTAGTCCATTTTAATGTTAAGTATTTTTAGTCGATAAACAATTTGTAAATATATTTAGTGAACTTGAACCACTGGCTGGATATCTCGTGCCATAGTGTTTTTTTATCAGCTCAAGATTGTAATATTATTTAGCTACGCCCGTGGTTTCAGCGTAGCAAGAACTTTTCCGGAACAAAAATAGATTTACACATTTTTTTCTATGCCTAAAATCACGAATCCTTTGCTCTGTTGCTACGTAAAAGAAACACGTAAATTATGTTTTTATGAAAACAATAAAAAAAAAAAACAAGAATACTGATATATTTAAATATTTGATTCATACGAATACCTATTTTATAGTGGGTATTGATCATGTCAGCCATAGGACGTCCACTGCTGGACATAGGCCTCCTATCGATCTCCAAAAGAGCTGGTTAGAAGCGGCCTGCATCCAGCGTTTCCCTGCGGTCTCTTTTAGGTGGACGTCCTACGCTGCGCTTACCGGTCCGTGATCTCCATTCGAGAACCTTTCGGCCCCATCGGCCATCTGTTCTGCATGATATGTGGGCACATATCACGCAAGGCTGCTCTTATAATAGGTATTAAAATGTTTCAATCGTACGAATGTATGTTTCAATCATACAAATGTATGATTGAAACATTTTAATAGTTTTCATAAAAACAGAATTTACGTCAGTTTTTATTTAACAGTTTACGTAAAAAATAGCTCTTACATGGAGTTTTATTTTCTTCTTTTTCAAAAACCCGATTATTGTATATGGGTAATGACAGCTGTTTTTTATTGAAACTTCCATTAAAAAATCGCTAATGCGTCTTGCACACAGCACATCGCATTCTTACGTGCCCTTTTTCTTAGTTTGGGACAGTTTGCACTGTGTACAAGATGCATCATTATTTTTTCTCATGATTGTATATAGTTATCATAAAGCTTTCTTTAATTATATTGAAGTGCCATTACAATGAAATTTTATATTTAAAAAAACCCACGACCAATTCGACAAGAGCTCATAACTTTAAACTGCTGGACAGATTTTGATCAAACAGTTAAAGAATTGCCGCAATGAAACCTGTTTTCAAATAAATACAAACACATTCAAATCAGTCCAGCCGTATTTAGAGTGAGTACATTTTTGGTTCCATCGTGGGTAAAAATTGTATTTGAATACACATTTATTCATGCAATTCTATTTTTTATTTGTGCAATTAAAATTTTATTTTAAATTATTTATTTTCTCTTAGAGCTTAGGGTAAGTTTCTGTTATTTAACTACTAACACCAAAAAGTAGATTGTTTTAGTATTATTTCTTTTATTTTTTTTACTAATAAATTGCGTATTATTTTGAGTATTTTGTTGTTTTATTACTATTTTGCAATCTTTCAAGAGGTTTTTATTTACAATAAAATATCTAAATATCAGCTAAGTACCAGCTTAGGACGTTGAAATTTATTGAGAAACGTGTCAAGCGGCTCATCAGGATTGAATCCCAGGTTCTGACTAATCTTCTTAGTCTTGAGCATCGATGCAAAATTGGTTTTTTATCAGATACATTTCGGGGAGTGTGCATCGGATCTGCACGATCTATAATTCCCTCCTGCCCATTTTTCTATCGGACTGCCAGAGTGTGCATGAATAGGGGGGGAGGGCTATGTTCAGCAGTGGACGTCTTCTGGCTGATCTCTGATGTCTATCGATGTGTCCATGAAGTCATGAACAGACTATGCGTGTGTGCCCGGCTGTGCTCGGGCGCTGACCGCCTACAAACTCATTTCGCCTCGCACGCCACCCCCTCCCTTGATCTCCCTTGTTTGTCTGATCTGAGGGCCTAAATAAAACTCGTTGTAAAATAAATCAATAGCCACACGTACCCAAATCTATGCTTGGTCGATTTTTCACGACAAACCGGATCATTAAATTACCTTTTGTAACCAAAATCCATTGCCCTCATCGATATACAATACATATAGAGTCACAATCGTGCCAAAAAAGTCTGAACCAAAACTCGGTGCACGCTACGAATTGCGCAGACTTTTTAGTTAGTAACAAGGTGACCGCGATCTGACTACAACGCCGCGCGATGCCAGAGCTACGATGACATAGCGGACAACTAACGTTGTATACTATTGCAAGCGACATAACGTCTAAATTGGAGTAAATGTGGCATTGTGAAGTATATAATTCATACAATGTATGTACGCTCGGACGTTTTTTGACCGTTTTCAATGAGATTGTGACTCTATAGGAATTGTATCTCGATGATTGCCCTTTTCAAAAACAGATAAAATCAAAGACGAAGGCGGAGTTTTCTTGAATAAAAAGAACATAAGCCGGGGTAGTTCCAGGGGTCATGATGGGCGGGAATGGCTGCCGACACGCAAGGCACCACCAGCCACCGATGCTGATTAGGCAGGCTTTTGCGTTGTATTGGTATTTTTTGTAGAATTTCTGTTTATCATAAATACTTCAGTAGGCGAGTTCTAAGTTGATAAACTTAGTTCATACTGGGTTACGCGGAAAGGTTGTATTAAGCCGGGGGTCAATCATCATTTCAGCCTATCATGTGCACTGCTGGGAATCAGGCCTCTCAGAGAGAGGATTGGCTCTGATCCACCATGCTGCCCCAGTGCATGTCGTATGTCTTTGAACTTTAGATGTTCTTGGTACCGTTTACCTCACGATGGTTTCCTTCACCGTTGTTGAGTGATGCCATCGAAACTGCACATAAATTATTTATATACTAGATAAATAGTGCAGGGCCGAGGATCGAACCGGGTGCGGTCAGAATGCAAAACACACGTGCTACCGCTCAGCCACCTGTGTCCTTGCGTAGAAGGCCTGTGGCTTAGCGCAGTGAGACCGCAAACCGTATTTGGGCGCGATTAGGTTCACGTTCGCGTGATTTTCCAACTGAGCGAATTAGGTGCCGCAATAGCAGTTGTCCGTAAGGCCCCTGGTCTGACCAATATCTTTTTCGCATATTTTTGAAGATTAAAACCAGTGATTAATCCGTGATGAGAGAGAATGAGGATTTTAAAACACCGATAAGTCGATGTTTTGTAAAATTGCAATTGATATAAAGCAACTTTCGTGTTGATATTTTATAGGAGGGCAGGGCAGAGGAAATCGAAAAATTGTTTATTTAGATCTCTTCTAAATAACTGTTTTTTTTTTGTTTAGAACAATCCAATTCACTCGTGACTCCTAAGAACAAGGTCAGGAAGGAAAAAGGAATACGTAAGACATCTATCAGGGAAACACTCATTCCACAAGCAGTTCGCACAATGAAAGAGGAATCGAAATGCTAGCGAGCTTTTTGCTGAAACTCGTGCTTGAGACTGTTGTAATCGTTACTATAAATTATTTAAAAATTCAAAAAAATTCAAAAATATATATATATATATATATATTTCAGGTACTTCTAACCCATACACAGCAAAACAGTAGACAATTTATATCATTCAGGTTACACTTCACACACAAATATATATGAATGAGCATTTTTATACCTCAAACAAAACATACTTGAAACCTTCGACCAAAATAAAATGAATGGACAGGCCATAACCATTGAACTTCCTCAGTAAAAACGAGTCAAAACCGTTGGACATATACTTCAACACCTAATTATAACCATGTACAGTAAGTACATTTGTTAAAAAATAGATAGCGGTTTTTTGTTGTGTATTTACACTTCGGGAAAGCACACGAAGGCATAATTTTGTCAGATGTTTCGTTATCTTGTAACAATAGACTCGTGTCGCACTTCCTACGGCTAGAGACCGACTGAAACGAAGTGAGCGCTGACGCTCATTTTGTAATCTTCAAAAATGCACTCCTTCTGGGCCCGTCCATTCATTTTATTTTGGTCGAAGCTTGTAACGTACCAAAGCTTAGTAGCAATCGCTGGCAGTAAAGTAAAACGTAAAACTATGATTTATGGTCTGCTTCGGTCGCGTGACAGTAATCGTCCCTCCGATACGCCTTCCGTAGCGATGTCTTGTCTCGAACACGCAAGATACTGCCTGTCTCCTGGGCAAAGAGGCGGCGGTGGGCGGAAAACATTCGTAAACTCTCCGTAAATATAAAAATAAATAATAAAAAAACACAATAAACCGGCTAAGTGCGAGTCGGGCTTGAGCATTGAGAGTTCCGTACCACCATAAAATACAATCATCAGTTATTTTGTTCAGGCTTAACGCCTGAACAAAATACCTAGTCGAAGCAAATGTTACGCAGTCACTTATTTGATTACTTTGCTACAGTGACGCTCGAGTATAACACAATTATCACTTGGCCATTATTTATTATTTCTTTTTTATACTTTAAGGTACGTGTGTAGGTATATACTATTTTCATACCAAGTGTGACACTTGTACGTAGGTATTACCGTTTTTATATTAGAGCCAATGCATAAATACATTAAAAAATACGTTTGTAGTATGGGGACCGCCCCCCCTTTAATTTTTCTTTGACTTTTTGTTATTTCTTTGTTAGTCTGCCGTAACATTAGATATTCTGTGAAAATTTTAACTGGCTATTAGTGGCTATCTATTACGGTTCGAAAGATACAGTCATTTGAAGGTAGGACGGACAGACGGGGACGGACGGATGGACGGACTGACGGACGGACGGACGGACGGACAGACAGACAGACAGATATCGTAGGCTAAGTAATAGGGTCCCGTACGCGTAACCAAACTCGAGCTGTTTACTAGTAACCATTGAAGAGTTCTACTATCCACTCATCAGATTATTGACTAAATTATTGTATTTTCACCCGGATTAGATACATACATTGTGCAGAGATGGGGAGAGATGTAAATTTTGAAGACGGGTTCGAACGAGTTTAATTTACGTGCGAAGGCGGGGCGGGTCACTAGTTATATATATAAACCTTCCGTGTAAATGTATCTAACTGATGGTGAAAACCCGCTTCAAAATCCGCAGACGCGGAAACTGACTTTAATTTGTACTATAGAGATAGAGAAGATAGAGAAGAAGAAATGATTTTACCTTTATGTGTGATTTATTTTAGTTTTACCCTTTGACAAATATAGGTACCTACATGTTCCTTATCTAAGGACCATCTTACCTTACCTTACCTTTCAGCAACCAGACTCCATAAAATTCAAGCTCCTTGACTACATTGTCCTGAAGAAAGCTAATCCGTTAGAACGGCGCCGATACATAATATTCCACGCACGTGTGAGCAGGACAAAATACAGGAAACTCCAAAAACTTCGCTCCGAATTCATTCCTTCTACCGTCTATTGGCTGAATCGGTGCGTCGCGATGCGTTCCATATTCAAAATTTCATTCTACTATTGAATTCGAAATTCGATTCGCGTGTCGTCTTCTACTAATAAAAGATAAACGGCCAGTCGGAAGTTGCAATAAAATTGGCATAGATTTTGGCGGGATTTGAGATTTAGGTGATAACTAGTGATGGGGTCGACGAGTTATTTGGCCAAGCCCAAGTCTGCGGGATATCGGGCCAAGAGCGGGTCGAGCGTTAGCTCCGACAAGGAGATGAATGGGAAGTTGAAGAGGAATAATAAGATTAGGTAAGCTTCAATAGCGTTCTATTTTTCAATAGTTGTAGCAAATCGTAAAATAATATTAGACAGTAACCTAAACCATTTCCTTGGAGTTTTGGCGGCAAAATAAAAATACATCGCCTTATTGTATCATTGTCCAAAACATGTGTAGGTATTTTGAGTGTTAATGTTTGGTTATTATTTATCAAGTGTTCTTAAACGTGCTCGAGTGTTGAAAAGTCATATAATGTGAGGCATTCCTTGTTATTTCTAAAAATCTATAGAAAGTCTCTACGACTTTACTGGAACATGACTTGGACTTGACCGTGATCATAATTCAGTTTTTTTTTTTTTTTTTTTTTTTTTTTAACCTATACTGTCCCACTGCTGGGCAAAGGTCTCCCCCATCTCCTTCCATAAATCTCGGTCCTTCGCCACCTCTTGCCAAATTCAGTATTAATTATTATTATTTTCAAACGTATTTCGTTTCTCTCCTACGACGGAGGTCAAAATTGCACGGGCCGGGGCCAAGTGCTTTTATTCTAATGACAAGAATTTCCTTACCATCCTACACGTGTTCAGTATGGTTGCTTTTTGTAGCAGTTTGTAAGTTGTGTCTGGAATGTTGAGCGTTTCTAAACTTGTGTGCAATGTTTTGGGAATAACCCCTGTGGTTGAAAGTATATTATTATTTAGTGCTCGTGGACGTGCTCGAGTGTGGCATTGATATAACAAGGTGAAACATGTATTTTCATATTGTTTCCAAAGCTCCATAGAAGTCTCTGGTAAAGCCTCCACAACTTTACTAGGTCATCATGGCTATGACTTGACCGCTGCTTACTTTTACTTGACTGTGAATTTTTTTTTTTTTTTTTTTTATATTCGGGACATTTTTGCACACACGGTCATCTGACCCCAAACTAAGCAAAGCTTGTGATATGGCTGCCAGAGACTGATATACATAGGTACATATATAGGTTTTAAATACATACTTAAATAGATATTAACACCCAGATATAGAACAAACACAAATGTTCATCACACAAATGTTTGTCTTAGGTGGTAATCGAACCCACGCCCCAAAGCTCAGAAGGCAGGTTCACTACCAACTGGACCAACGGGCTATCTAAACTTGTTTGACGATATCTAATAAGAATATCTCAATGCTTGACCCTGGCAAATGCACAAGGCGTGCGACATCCAAAATCGTCTCTTATGGAAAGAATAAAAAACTTGATACCAAATTCAATAGTAGAAACTTGTAGAAATCAAGTCGAAGGAATGAAAAGAGGGAAGGCCAACTTTCATGTTTGAAAATCGAACTTTAATGTCATTTCTTACCATTACTTGAAATAAACGTCCAGTATAATCAAAGACATAGATAATACACTATATACATGAATCAAAGAATAGCAAATAGAAAACAAAGTCGGGTTAGTTACACCTCAAAAACTCAAGAACGGCTGGACCGATTATCATGATCTTTGATGTGTTGGATTTCTCTCCGCCCGAATAGCAGATTATGTAATAAAATATCGGAAAATTCACGGAAAAAATATTTAGACAGAAAAAACAGTTCATCTAAGTCAAAGGAAGTTGCTGTTGCTACCAAGGAGGTTGCTTCAAAAGGGTATGTAAAGCAGGTGAAACCGCGGGGCATAGCTAGTAGAAACTATAAAAAAAATTTGAAGAGTCATTTCAATATAACTCTAAACAGTCATAAAGCAAATTCAAGTGCTAAAACTTGAAGCTAAGTTATTACATTTCAGTTTTATACGACTCGAACCCCTTTAAAGGGATACTCGAAACGGAAAGCCGAAAGGAGGTTATTGTATACTCATATTTTTGAACAACTTACGATTTGTATTTAATTTCAGTTTCAGAACAGAATTAGCTGTTCCAAGCGTTTCCTAGAGTGTAAATTATATTATTCTATGACACTATGTAAAAATCAAAGAAAATATTTTTTTTAATTACAAAGAAATAAATAATCTTTAATTTTTAAACCCGGTCTTGCGACACATCTGTCTCGCTTGCACATTGTTAACATAATTATATGAGAATAAAAATTCATAATCGAGGGTATTAAAGAAAAACTACAGAATAATAGTTTTTATTCCCGCTAAAATAAAACCTACGTATCGTATACGTAATTACTCAAAATTACTTCAGAAAATAAAATTTCCTTGGCTAAAATAATATTATCTGTATTATCTTTAACCTACCAATTTGATAACTAGCAAAGAGATTGTTGACGTCAACAACTGTTGCCATGGCAACTGCTTTGTGAAATCAATACCATTTTATCAAAAACACCACTCGAGTCAAATTGCCGGCGCAATGCGCAACCCTAGTTCCAATTTCGAAATTTTGTTTTTTATATTGTTTTGAATAATTCCAAATACAAAATGTGATACTTAGTTTTTAATTCGTATTGAGGAGACAACATCGAAAAGTTTTTTGTTATAATTATTGTTTTAAATTATGACTCATTTTTATTCGAAATATGCGTACAGGAGGCCAACAAAGATGAACGAATATGGGCTGAAGAGAGTACCAGACTACACGGAGTTGGCCTACAAGGAGGCTGTGTCCAAATTGAGATACTTTTTGTCGGGGAACTACGCGCCCAGTGTAAGTACATAAATAACATATTTTTTACCATCTGCGTCACGCGGTTTTACCGTGTGTTGATATTTCCGTAAGAACCGAGATAAAAGGTACAATATAAATGTCACTCTACGGTCCTCTAAGTCCTCACTATGCAAAAATCTAGTCGTACTTTAGACTAGAAGATTTCATACTAGGTATACTGCATACGTAGTATACCTAGTATAAAATCTTTGTATGTAGAATATCCGCGCGGGTGAAATCGTGAGGCGCAACTTGTAAATATAAAAACACTTGGTTTTGTATGGCAGTGTGTTAGAGAGAAAAGTACTAAGTACCTAGCAACTTATTAAAAACATACAAAAATATTTATTGTCTTATACAAAACATTTTTTTACCGTCGAACAAAAAGAGGTCTTTTCGACGCGTATATTATTTTCACTATTTAAAACGGTTTATCACCAAAATGTAAGTAATGTGTGTTACTGTTATAAATAAGTTTTACATGAGAAATTAAAGAATAATCATCGATGTGCGCAAATACCGTGATCGTTTACAATCTGGCTATACTATCGTTAGCCATTCGCCATCTGGCAATACCAATGAATGGAAATACCAATGGAATCGGTGTGTTTTGGCGCCAACGTGGAAAAAACATGTCGGCTCGTATTATTTTCCTTAACTTGTGTACAGGTGAAACATGTATTTTTTTGTTATTTCAAAACTCTATAGAAGACTCTTGTAAAGGCTCCACCACTTTACCGGTGGCATGACTTGACTGTTGATTAATTTGCTTGACTCTGACTTGTTGGACGTTATTTAATACAATATGAACTAGTTTAATGTTACGACTGAAGAACTTTGTCTCCAAAGTCAGGAAAAAAAACTTACACCGACGCTTGCACAATGCACAACATGCACATCATCGTAGTTTAAGTAAAAGATCGTTGATGCACATGCATCCGACGAGTCCAACTTCCCTGTATATTACAATACTCTGTGAGACTTTGGAGTCCAACTATTAGTCAGTCAGTCACAGATCACAGAGAACAGCAACCGTACAAAGCTATTTATATATTCGCTGAAAGACCCAAACAGGAAAATACTACATACCTAGAAATGCATTCATTGTAAACAATACTTATTGAAATAAAATAAAAAGTGAGGAGAATTTAAAAATGGATCCCCCAGTAATTACTAATCAGCCAGTGCGTTCATTAGAAAACTTGGAAAATCCAACAGAAACGGATTCTCTTGATTCAACTATCAAGGATACCACTAAAGAACTTAAGGAAGTAACAGAAAATAGTAAAGAAACTGGCACAGAAGTTACTGCAGTTTTTGATGACGCGGAAGAAATCACCGAGGAACGAAAAGAAAATAAACCGGAACGATGGGAACGAGATACAGTTTGCTGTTGTGCTGCCCCTTATTATTCAAATTATACTGATCCGTTTTGTCTGTATGTTTTGTGCCAGTTTATTTGTGGGTGCTTTGAAGGTTCTGCCAAGTGTCTTAGCGAATGTTGTACAGGAGACGGGTGTCTCGATTGTTGTTGCGATGCCATTGGGGACGGGTGTGGAGAATGCTTGACTGGATGCCTAAGCTGCTGCGTCACATGTGATTGCGCTACTGTGTTCTAGCCAAGTTTTAATTTAGGGTGTGGCAAAAAATAAAAATAGAGATGGTACCGAAAATTGCTTTAGTTAAACAATAATTACGAAAACATCTTTATAAATGGTTGCCTGGAAGAGATCGCTTTTAGCGATAAGGCCGCCACTTGTGGCACTAACTCTTAAGTGTTTTCTATCTTGTTGTAATTTTTATTCCTGGTGTACACAATAAAGAGTTTCTATCTATCTATCTATTATAAGCCAACGAGGGTTCTGGCTAAAATTTGTCATAATTTCAGTTTTAAATATTTTTTCGCTCCTAGAACCCTTTTTATATGCACACTCATACGTACTCAAAGGGTAAAAACGGGACCCTATTACTGAGCCTACGTTGTCTGTCTGTCTGTCTGTCCTGCCTTTAAACGGCTGTATCTTTCGAACCGTAATAGATAACCAGTTGAAATTTTCACAGAATATAATTATAATGTTACGGCGGATTAACTAAGAAATAAGAAGTCAAAAAGTAAAAACGAAAGGGATCCCCATACAAAAAAAGTATTTTTGTATTAGCTCTAATGTAAAATCGTAATACCTACATACAAGCGTCAAACTTGGCATGATTATAGTACAGACTCTAAAGTATAACAATTAATAAATAATGGCCAAGTGTGAGATGGTGACAAATTTCTGTTCATTACCAAGCTGGTAATTTCGTTACTTGGACAACCTTATCATTCGAACCTCGACCTTATCATTTCACCGAATTGAAATGCCATATTATGTTCATTTTGAAAATGGGTTTTTTATACTGATAATTATTGTATTTTGTGGTGATACGGAACCCTGCCGAGCCAAGTTCGAGTCCGGCTCGCACTTGGCCGGTGTATTCATGCATTCAGCTGCGTGCGAGAGCTATGGCTCTGTATAGGTACCTACTACATCATTCGTTTCTACTTGGGCATGCTCATGAAACTCGGTCCAAGCATATATTTGTTCTAACAGCTGCAAAAACATTGTAAAAAGCTGAATGAAGACCACGAATTCTGGGGACTTACAGCTAGCTGTTTAAAGCAATCCAGTTTAGGCGAAGAAAAATTGTTGCGCGACCGCAAACCGTATCTGGGCGCGTTAAGGTTCACATTCGCGTGATATTCCGAAATGAGCGGTTTTAACGTTAGTTTGAGACCGCGTAAGGAGTCCTTGGTCCCTTTCTCTAGGATTTTAAATGTAAAACTATAACACGTACCCGATAAACTTCAATGAAATATTTAAAATATTTCTTTTAAATATTTAAAATAAAATGTTTTATTCAGCTTTTTTTACGCTGATACTGCAGATGTCAGATCAAATAAATGCTTGGACCGAGTTTGAACGCTACCCTTCCTCAAAACAAGGCGGTGGTCTGGCATAATAGGTGTAAATACAATGCCAGCGTCAAACAATGACTTTAAAATAAACTGATAAGGTTGCCATTTAATGCATAGGGACAATTAATTATTATTTTTATTATGTACTAACGGTTCGCCTCAGCTTCGCACGGGTATAGATTATAGCCTATGTCACCCGGGGATAGTGTAGCTTCCCGTCAGTGAAAGAATTTTTCAAATCGGTTTAGTAGTTTCGGAGCCTATTCAATGCAAACAAACAAACAATCAAATCTTTCCTCTTTATAATATTAGTATAGACAATTGTACATAATAAGGAAAATTGTTATTTAAACTTTATACTCTGTTTTAAGGATATGTGCAAATTAAGTAATATAAAAAGGAAAAAAACCAATTGTGCAAACGTAGTTTTAGAATAAATTTGTTTTCTTTCATAACTTTACCAACATACTTATTGCGCTTGTTGGAAATAAAGAAACTTGATGTATGTAGTAGTTTTTATTTCTAAACGTGCACGCCTCTCCACCGTGTTTTTATAGTATTTTGTATGCGTAGTGTGGTGGACTTAGCAACGTCTTCTCGTCCAAAATACCTCAGTGCCTTAAGACGAAAGTCTTCGACCAGTGTGTGTTACCAGTAATGACATAATATGGTACTGAGACGTGGTCCTTAACTGTTGGCCTTTTGGAAAAACTCATGTTTCAAATGTTTTTGTTCTAAACTAAAGTTTATAAATTAGAAAGATTTATTGGTTTTATTTATGGACTTACATTTTATATTATAATAATAACATATGCATAACTAGTATCTAAAAAAAAACAGTAGTTTAGTAGTAAACAGTTAGCAGTAGAAAAAATAAATACAAACTAGTACTAAAATATAAAACTAAACTAATCTAATAACCCGCTGCCAGCAGGCATCGTACCCAAAATGCTGGCTGCATTGCCGCGTTGAATTGCAATGATAAAACGCTGTGCAAGATATCGGCCAGCATTTTGGTCACGAGATGCTTCGACCAGACGATTTGATAAATCTTAAAAAATATTTTTAAAGATTACTAAAAATAAGTAAAATAAAAGTATAACAATATTCTTACTTAGACATAATTTTGTTTTTTTTAACTTTAACAAAAACTTATAAAAATATGTGTAAAAAAACTAACATTTGTACGCTGTAACAGGCAAGGACATGAGATACGTCTCCATTCTTACGACCATGTATGCTACTTTATATGTATGTGTACCTATCATGTTCTGACAAATAAATAATATTAATTTTAATTTGAACAGTCACGGACCCTGCTGTCCGTGGAGTTGCATTTATACTAATACTAATATTATAAAGAGGAAAGATTTGATTGTTTGTTTGTTTGTTTGCATTGAATAGGCTCCGAAACTGATGAACCGATTTGAAAAATTCTTTCACAGTTGGGAAGCTACTCTTTCCCCGGGTAACATAGGCTATATTTTTTTTTTAATAGGGGGGTCCTTACTAAAACACCTATAATTAAACCCAAGGTGTAAAAAAATAAGACTTACCCCCGTGCGAAGCCGGGGTGCGTTGCTAGTTTTAATTAAAAAATAATAATATATGTTTAAAGGTTCGTAGCTACGGCGGCGGATCAGCTTCAATAAAGAACCTCGACGAGTCCGACGGAGACCTCGACAAGAAGTATTCTCCCTACTCGCACACTCTGGCAGAATACAGACCACGGCCGCGACTTACGGCCAAATATACCACCCTGTATGCAGACAGCTTAAACAACTACACGCCGCCACAGCACACCACCAGCGGTAAGCCATAATTAGGGTTCAGGAAATTGCGTATCATCTTCTCGTCCAAGATACCACAGTGCTTAAAGACAAGAGTCTTTGACCAGTGTGTGTTGCCAGTGATGACATATGGTACTGCTGAGACGTGGTCCTTAACTGTTGGCCTTTTGGAAAAACTCAGTCACACAGCGGGCAATAGAGAGAGCTATGCTCGGAGTTTCTTTGCGCGATAGAATCCGAAACGTGGACATGCGCCAAAGAACCAGAGTCACCGACATAGCTGTGCAAGTTGAAGTGGCAATGGGCAGGTCACATCGCTCGAGGAACCGATAACCGATGGGGAAGAAACGTTTTTGAGTGGAGACCACGAACCGGAAGACGCAGCGTAGGTAGGCCTCCCACTAGATGGACCGACGACATAGTGAGAGTCGCTGGCATCCAGTGGATGCAAAAAGCAGGGTGTCGTTCATTGTGGAGGTTAAAGCCTATGTTCAGCAGTGGACGTCTTCTGGCTGATGATGATGACGATAATTAGGGTTCCGTACGCAAAGGTTGAAAACGGACCCTATTAACTACTAAGCCTACGCTGTCTGTCAAGAAAGTCAAAAAGTAAAAACGAAAAGGGGTCCCCATACCACAAACGTAATTTTGTATTAGCTCTAATGTAAAAACAGTAATACGTACAAGCGTCAAACTTGGCATGATTATAGTACACATTCTAAAGTATAAATAATGGTCAAGTGCGAATCAGTGACAGATTCTTGTTCTTAGATGACCTTATCATTCGTCTCACCGAATCGAAATGCCACATTTTACAAATTTTGAAGTCGGTTTTTTTATTGATCAATATTGTATTTTATGGTGGTACGGAACCCTTAGTGCGCGAGCCCGACTCGCACTTAACGGTTTATTTTATTTATTATTTATTTATTTATTCATCAACAGAATGCTTACAGTTAAACCAAAGCGCAAACTATTTAAATAACAAAATATATATATTTACCCAATTGAATATGATATGTATGTAGCAGCGGTCCCCCCTGCCGCAGCGAGTCCAGACGCCTCCGGCGGCACCAACCCCGACGTCGTCAACTTCATACAGAAACAAGAGGAGTATATAGAACAGCTGGAGCGAGAGAGCCAGTACTGCAGGGTGAGTACTATGTGTCACTGCATCTTAGACCTTAGCTCACTCAACATTAGGTAACATGTGTCTAGCGCAGTCTGTTACTAGACTGACAGCATAGTACATAAGGAAACGTACTCGCACTACGTGACTCACCCCCAGCATCTATTAGAAGATCGGCTAGATTCTCTCCAAATAATCAATCAGTTCAACAAACCGCTAGGGATTCAGGACACACCCCCTTCTGGGGTGCCTGGGCAAGGGCAAGTATGATTTCCACTCCCGGCGACGGCCCAAGCCGAGGTTCGTACCTTCGAGGTGCCCTTGAGCTAGTCGCCCAAAACTTAAACTACTAAGTGCCGAACGCACTCTGCGTACCGAACGCAGCGCACCGAACTAGTCCGGTCAAGGTGTAGAGGCCGTAAGGCCAACAGCATAAGTCAATAAAAAAATGTGACTCATTTAGGAGGGAAGGGAGGGAGGGTCTTCAAAATACCACGCTTGGTCACAGGGTAGGGGAAGTGTTGGTTTAGGTTTACTTCAAGTAGTCAATAGTAATTCTTTACGTTACATTCTATCATAAGATTTTTCTAGTACGAACTCTTAGCGTCACGCGGCAAGCGCCATTTTAATGAAGACAAATTAATATGTTATTTTTTTTAAATTTCTGTTGGCAAAAATATATTTAAAACTATATTTATGAATTACTACGTGAAAACTAGAGAGGTCTTAGCATATACTACAGGAGGTCACTGAGATGGGGGAAAAAAAAAAAAGGGTTATGTAGTATGGGTACGTTCCCTAAGCTAAAGCAATAGGTTGACTATAAGCAAATGCCCGAATCAAGTGACGTAAAAAAAATACAACTAGCTATCTATTACGGTTCGAAAGACAGAGCCGTTTAAAGGTAGGACCGACGAACGGACGGACAGACGGACGGACAGACAAACAGACAGACACCGTAGGCTTAGTAATAGGGTCCCGTTTTTACCCTATGGGTAAGGAATAACGGAACCCTAAAAACGATAATAATCACAAACTAATAAATTTATGGATTCGAAGTGCAGGAACATGCATAGTGTAAAAGACATCAACGCGCGCATCCTCCGCACGTTGGTGTAAAAGACATCAACGCACGCACCCTCCGCACGTTGGTGTACAAGACATCAACGCACGCACCCTCCGCACGTTGGTGTAAAAGATATCAACGCACGCACCCTCCGCACGTTGGTGTAAAAGATATCAACGCCCGCATCCTCCGGACGTTGGTGTAAAAGACATCAAAACACGCACCCTCCGCACGTTGGTGTAAAATATACCAACGCGTGATTCCTCCGCACGTTGGTGTACAAGACATCAACACGCGCATCCTCCGGACGTTGGTGTAAAAGACATCTAAACACGTACCCTCTGCACGTTGGTGTAAAATATATCAACGCGTGATTCCTCCGCACGTTGGTGTAAAAGACATAAACGCGTCACAAAACATAGTTTTTAGTTTTTAACCCCCGATGCAAACAAAGAGGTGTTATAAGTTAAACATGTGTATCTGTTTCTCTCGTTGACGTCAACCAAATCCACACATCAGGTTAGCACTTTTAGACACATTACACAAGGGAAGGGAAGGGGAGGGGGGAACTTTATCACGCTGGTCTGCCGTGCTGCTCGTGGACAGTATGAGTAGATAGCCACTTACCCACAATAATGCCCTAGGTCCAGTTAATAAAAAACACCTTAATATCTCCAGGATGAACTTAACAACCTGCTCGGTAAAGTAAAAGAAGTGATCTCGGAGAACGAACACTTGCACGAGGCGCAGAAGAACAAGCTGATCACTCGCATGTTTCACTCTTATGCTGGATCTGAGACTGACGACCTGGACGACGTAGGGGATAGTACGGGACTCGATAGTGACAATAAGGTGAGAGTGAGACATTAAGTAGAGGAGAGAAGAAAGGGTGCGCGAATAAGAAAGGAAAGAGACTTGAAGAACGAACTATTCACTCACCGTTTTTTATTTATATTCATGGGTGATCAAAAGATAACATAACAATAATTTGAATCGAGTCGATACTCAAATAATAATTTAAACGGAGTCGTCTATGGTCACCCAGGTGATCAAAGTCAACTAAAGAACCGACTTTTATAATCCAGGTGATCAGTGGAATATACCACATATTTCACTCTAAAACACATTAGAAAGAATGCCCCTGTAGAAATTATTTTAAAATTTCATTCATAATTTATTCAGTTTTATACAATGTATTGACCATTGTATAAAACTGAATAAATTTTGATTATTTTTTAAACATACCCGGCCTTATAAACGTTACTTAAGTTAAGCAAAGCTTTAAAATTGTTCTGTCTTGTTTACAATTTCCGTCAACGAGAAGTTGACAACAATTTTAAGCATTGCTTAAATTTTAAGTAACGTTTATAAGTAAGGCCGTAAAGGTTTAAAAAAGAATGACTAGCGTTAAAGTGTCAATGCTAGTTAAACAAAATAAGGTGGTTGTAAAAAGTCACAAGTTCCTAATTACGTAATTAACTTCTAGATCTCGCCATCAAAGACTCGCAAGAGCGCCAAGACCCGTTCGACCCGCCTCGAGGGACCCAACATTGTGTTCGAGTCACGCATCACCGAGCTGGAAGCTCAGCTCACTCAGTCTAAGATTGATTTGAAGAAAGTCCAGGTAAAGAGAAGACAAAGATAATAAAAAAAATAGACAGAGATTACAGAGGGGAAACAGAAAGAGGGATGTGTTTTGATTATGGAGGAGAAATAGACAGAGGGGATGATACTTAAGATAAATGCGATAAAAAACAAAATAAATAAAAGCTAAATTATTTGTGATTAGTAATAATCGCTTTTGAATATATTAAGTGAATAAACAAAATATAACAAGTAGGTAACAATCAAACCAAATGCTAAAATATGCTATGAAATCAGTAATTTGTTAAATCTCGCGTGAAAATCTATTTCAAACTATGAAAAAACGGCTTACTATTTGCTTTTACAAATTATTTAGTAAGCGTATGTTTCAGGATGAAAACAATGAGAATAAACGCAAACTCGCATCCGGGCTCGTTGACTCAACATGCCTTGACGGCTTCAAGCGGCAGATCGATAACTTGCAGAGGTATAATCTTGAAACCCCTTTTTCCCTATATAATTTATGCACCTTACTATATTTTTCATAAATTATTCTTTCGTATTCTTCTCACCCATAATTCCTTTTGTCATATTTTCTGTGCCTCTCATTTCTCTGTATCTACCTTTGATTATATAGTATTTTTAAATGTTCTTATTCTTAGTGGGGTGCTTTAACCTGTGTTGACGTCCCACTTGTGGTATTTTGAGCATATTGACTGATTAACGCTTTAATGATAAGGCCGCCAGTTAATACACTAGTTTTTAAGAGTTTTTGTCCTCTGTATCAAATTTAATGGTGTGAACAATAAAGAGTTAATCAATCAATCAATCTGTTATTTTCATATCATTTATTCAATAACATACAATACTGTTCTAAACAACGACCTATATGTACTACGTACGGAGAATTTAGTTGCAGTCGGAGGTCCATCCAGCGTGTATCAGGTAATGCCTAGCACTACAGGCGTAACTATAACATTCACATGGGAGGGTTCGCGGATACAAAAAATTACAAAATTTTTGCCCGGACTTCACGCATAAACGCTTCTATTTGCTTTAATTTAGAAAAATCTCGATTTTAGTAACACGCGGCGATTTCGCGCAGAATTTCCGGTGGGCCGTCTGCCACGTGCGCCCAATTCGCAAAATGGCAATCTGCCGTCTGAAGGGAGTTAGTTTTCACAACAAAAAAACCGTTGCTATGAAAACTGAGCGGTCCGTGCACCTAAATATTAGCACGTCGTATGCTAAGGGGGGGTTCCGGCCCCTTAATCTCACCCGCCTTTATATACGTTCATGTTTTAGCCTCTCTTTCCTGCTACCTTACCTTGGGATACAAAACAAACATTTCAATTATAGTCTTCATTCCTAGAGATGTGCCCGAAGGTCTTCACTATTCATAATTTTACAGTTAACGAAATTCTGTTTCTAATATTGAACTGCTTTAGTACCGAAATAATGCGAAAAGGTACGCCTTATTTGTGTTTTTTATTATTTCTCGGTTTTCAAGGGATAAATCCGCGCTGGAGTCTCAGATCTCCAAGCTGAAGCTAAGTCTGGACAGCCGAGACGACGGCTTCAAGCGCAGTGACGGACTCGAAAACCAGCTCAGAGAGGAGCGGAACAATCTGGAAACGGAACTAAGGAGGCTTAAGGTAAGATAAGTAGAGATATTTTATTTTAAAAGTGCAAGCCCCTCCACCACGCTACGCATACAAAATGCGTAAGTAAATAAAATAATTATAAACAAAAAAAAATATCTCTCACATTGCTTCCCTCCCGCCATAGCTTTCTAATCTAACTGACAGAACTCGGATCTGTCCTGATAGTCATTCATCATTTCAGCCGTAGGACGTCCACTGCTGGACGTAGGCCTCCGCCATCGATCTCCAAAAGGGCCGGTTGGAAGCGGCCTGCATCCATCGTTTTCCTGCAGTCTCTTTTAGATCGTCTGTGCATCTTGTGGGTGGCCGTCCTACGCTGCGCTTACCGGTCCGTGGTCTCCACTTTCGAGAACCTTTCGGCCCCATCGGCCATCTGTTCTGCATGATAAATATGTGCCTGCCCACTGCCACTTCAACTTACTAACAATATAATTATTATTCCATTTCATTAAATAAAGTCACTCGTTTCTATTTTTAGGATGACCTAGCCAAAGAGCGAAGCAAAGTGCGCGAGCTGACAGGCGACGGGGCCCGGCGTGCCATACAGGAGCGCAGCGCCGCTGAGCAGCGCTACAACGCACACTTCGACGAGCTGCAGCACGATCTAGCCGCGCAGTATGACAATGTTTCTAAACTGCAGGTCAGTCAAAACCTGGGCATACGGTTAAGCTATTTGGCTCACGCCAAATAGCTTAATAATCAGCCAGCTCATCATAATTCGACTTTTAGCCTACCCCCGAAAGGGTGATTGGGCCATATTCACCAGTAGCGGTTGGTAGATTCACATACGACATTGAATTCCTTCTCCGTACGTAGGTTTGCAGGTTTCCTCACGATGTTTTCCTTCACCGAAAAGCCCGTGGTATAAAAATCCGTACATAAACTCCAAAGAGCTCATTGGTACGGGCCCGGGGTTTGAACCCGCGACCTCACGCTTTCAAGTCTAGCGGTCTCCCAAATAGGCTACCACGGCTTCACTGATCACCTGACGTCAAATGGTTGAATTAAAAATGTAGGCCACTTTTACCATGATAGACACCGTGAGTGCATCAAGTTGTTTTCAAGTCGCGAGTGAAACGGAATGTAAAAACGGTAATACGGACAAGCATCAAACTTGATATGATTATAGTAAACACTCTGAAGTATAACAACAAATAATAAATAATGGTCAAGTGCGAGTCGGTAACAAGTTTCTGTTTATTACTTGAACAGAATTTCATTACGAAAAAAATGTCAGCTGTTCTATCTATAGAACGGTAATTGACATTTGACAAAATGTATGGAACAGCTGATTTTTTTTCGCGATTGCAGGGTTGGGCCCATACTAAAAGTGGTTCATAATGATGAGTACAATTACCTTCTTTTGGCTTCGAGAGTGTTCCCCTTACACCCTGTATAGAAGAGATATAAGATGTGTCTGAAACTTGCAGTTAGAGCTAGAACGCAACCGTCGGGAGGAGAACGAGCTCAAACGAGAGCTCTCCATGAAGAACAATGTCATCGACGAGCTGAAGATGGAACTGAAGAACAAGACGTGTAAGGGAAACTGTCTCCATACTTTCATTGAACCAAACGTTCATCATTCCAGCCATAGGACGTCCACTGTTGGACGTAGGTGTCCCCCATCGATCTCCGAAAGGGCCGGTTGGAAGCGGCCTGCATCCAGCGTTTCCCTGCGGTCTCTTTTACGTCGTCTGTCTATCTTGTGGGTGGTCCTACGCAAAACGTTGCCAAACTACAATACCGCGCCCAGTGGTTTAAATCGCGTAGACATTTCTTCAGAAACCGTTTTTGAGGTTCCTTACTCAAACGGTAAAAACGGGACCCTAACGCTGTCTGTCTCTCTGTTGGTCCGTCTGTCCGTCCTACCTTTAAACGGCTGTATCTTTCGAACCGTAGTAGCCGTAGATAGCCAGTTGAAATTTCCACAGAATATGTAATATTACGGCGGATTAACTGGGAAATAATAAAAATAAAACAATAGTAAAAACTAAGGGATCCCATAACAAACGTATTGTTTTACGTATTTTTGTATTTGGGCCCCCTGATTTAAGCTGGCAGGATTGTGCTATGACAAGTTAATTGTAAGATTATCATGACCCCTACATATGGGTATTTGTCATCAAGTGGTTATATTAAACCCGTAAGTGGTTATATGGACCAGGGTTTATTCTGATTCTGGTATGTCCTTAACATTGGCGGATCCGGGCATGGAGGCCATGCCCCCCCCCCCCCCAAATGAAATCCTGGATCCGCCACTGGTCCTTAAACTGCGACCAGAATCACTGGAGGATGGACAGCAGCTTCCTATTAGCACACGGTGAACGTACTGTGATCCCAAGCTGCCTGCCACGCGTGAGGATTATGGCAAAACCCTTCTCTAACAGGGAGGCCTTTGTCCAACAGTGGACGTTTATTGGCTGCTGATGATTGTGGTTATATTGAATTGAGATTTTTAGTGAGTTTCTTAAATGTTTCTGTAGCGAGCCTGCAAGCGGATCTCGCCCAGGCACACGCCGAGAAGGCGTCCTTGGACGAGGAGCTGGCCAGCGCTAGACTCGCCATCGAACGACACCAGAGACAGTCCAAGCACGAGACCAACCGGCTCAACTCTGAGGCAAGTCCTTGAAGATTCCTGATATTATTATCCGACCTACCATAGTCACATGTAAGGGCCCAGGAGGCTCCTCACAAGCCCAGGGCCTGAGACTGGAGACCCACCTATCCTACCTACCGCCTGGCTTGCGGCAAGCCCCGCAAGCTAGGCCCGCAGCCCGCAGCGCAGACTAGGGCCCGGCTGGCAAACGCTACCTCAACTATATGGCCAGTCTGACGCTGGGAGCTCCAAAAGTCATCCTTCACTTTTTTCAGAGGCAGCTGGCAGTGGCCGGAAGGGAAAAGACGAAGATTGGACTGAGTGGCGTGTTTTGGGAGAGGCCAATAACCAGCAATGGACTAGTAGTCTAATTATGATGACAATGATGACCTTAATAACAAAAATGCCAATTACCAATGCATAGTTTTTGTTTTTTTTTTTAGATTCAGTCTCTCCGGCAGCGCTTAGACCGAGCTGATGCAGACTTGGTGCACTCTCGGCGGGAGAACCTGCGTCTCTCTGAACAGATCTCTACTTTGGAGAAAGAGGTAGAATTTCTGGCCTCTTTTCCTAAAAGTTAAAAATAAAAAAAGCTTTATTATCCTTAATAATTACATAATCAATTTAAGAAAAATAAATTTTGTTAGGTAGTTTATATATTAATTTCCTTTAGGGCACCCAAAACTGGGTGAAGTCTTCGTAAAACTAACGATATACAAAATATTAGCTGGATCCGGCGGTCTTAACCGTGATTTTCCAGTTTTCCGTATTTTCTGGAGAAAAAAGTACCTTATATCCGTCCTTATGATGTACACTATCATTCTGCCAAATTTCGTTAAGATGGGCTTAGCCGTTTAGTCGTGAAAAGCGAACAAACGTCCAGACAAAGAGACAGAGACAGAGCTACTTTGGCTTTTATAATATTAGTAAGGATATAGTTGGATACCAAAATAAAACTTGAGAAGGAAACTTTTCAAGCTTTTAAAGATTTTGGTTAAAATATTTGACACTTTGAGTTAAGAAAACTGTCTATTAATTGACTAAATCATTAATGATAATTCCACAGCTGAACATGAAAACTCTAACCCCTATCACTCCGGAGAAGACCAAGAAAGAGAAAGAGCTGGCAACGATGTTGGACTCGATAGAGAATAAACACGGTATGTTTTAACTTGTTTAAGGAATGTTATGGCACTTAAGTACCGTTCTTGGGATATATCACCTAATGGGTAAACTATTGATGTTTTGAAAGATGCCACATCACATAAACACAAAGACTTTAATTCAAAACATTCATATTTTACCCTTTCATCTAATACGCATGCTTGGACGTCAGTAGCTATGAAAGGGCTTTTCTTTCTCAACTTTCAATAGTTTATTCATCAGATTGTTTAATTATTTTATGCTTTGGGTTGGCGGGAGTTTATAGTGGCAACTCAGCGCGTGATATTCACACAACATTGACCTACCAAAACGAAAAATATAGTAACTACTTTTGTTTCATTTTGGTATCCTAATTTCACATAATCAAGGAGATTAACTGAAAATGAACATAAATCGCAAAAATTATAGCAAGCAAGCTTTTACGAAAAACAAGGTCTTTTTAAAATATTCGGTACTTTTTTGCACACATGGTCATCTGACCCCAAACTAAGCAAAGCTTGTGATATGGCTGCTATAGACTGATATACATACATATATAGTTTTAATTATGTACATACTTAAATAGACATTAACAACCAGATATAGAACAAACACAAAGAAAGATGCTATTAAATTTTAATTAAATATTTTATTTTGGCAGCCATTTTGAATTGCTTGTGTGTTGGGTATTGCATATTGTATTATCACCAGAACATAAGGTGTATGTAAAATATCAGCAATATCGGTATGGAGGAACTGGTTCTAATTCAGCTTGCAAGATTTGACTTAAGCTAACAAACATCGCAAGCTTCAAAAAATATTTATGTTCAGTTATAGATATATCCTTAAGTATGTGAAACTAAATCAAACAAAAAAATTATACTTTTCAAATTTTTGCGGGTCAGTGTTGTATGAAAATTAGGCACTGAGATAAGTCCTTAAAGCGAGAACATTTGGTTCACAGCTAAAACCGTCGGTGAGTTGGAGACCATGATACAATCTCAAAACAGTCTGATGGAGAAACTGACAGGGGAATGTCGCTTGCTCACTGACAAGCTCGACGACGCAAACCGTAGGCACAAGTACGGAACGATTAATTAATTTTATAGCATGACTTATCTCACTTATCTTTACTTCTTTCACTGTTTGCAATTCTTTTACTTACTCATGTCTTGAATTATTTGTTGCTCGTAAACATTATCGTTACCCATTTGAAATTCAAAATTCCTAACGTCGTGCTGTGTTTTCATTGGTGGCAGGCAGTGTGCAGAGTCACGGCCGTTCAGACGAACCAATCAGAACACAGCGCGACCGTTCCACGTCTCAAGACCGGCCAAACGCGAGCCGCCGTTCCAAGCGCCGCTCAGAAAAAGAGTCCGATTCGTCGAATAAATACCCGCCAATTATTGTTGGCCCGTTGACGACCAATCAGGATCTCGCTGACGTCAAGGGAGAGAAGACATACAATCTGCCGCTTATGATTCAACAGCCCTTTTTACGGGAGAAAAAGGAGCCCATCAAAGTTGACATAAGCGTCAAGTTGATACCTAAACCAAGGAAAAAGGAACGCAAGAGACGAGAAGCACAAGTCGAGGAAATCATAGTAGATGACGATCACGTTGGTGTTAAGAATAGCATTAGTATGGAAGTTGTTGACGGAGACGTAAATCTTTTAAAAGAAACTGTAGAGATTTTTGAAGATGAAGCTAGAGATAGCGGTAAAGATTCAAAAATGGATGAAAGAGACAGCCCCAATATCACAGCAGATGACAAAGATGTTCCTAGCATTGTTGTGCACAATGAAGATTTGGTGGTAAATGTGCAAGAAGATAACGTTACCGAACAAACCCAAGTTGAGGAAAACCCGGTGACTGATGCCTGTAACGAAAAAGAAGAACCAGTCAATGAACCAGATATGCAAGAAGATACTGGAAACAATAATAAAAACAAAGAAAATACGATAGAATTGGAAGAAGCGCCAATTGCTGAAGAAAATTTGAATGATCAAACACAAGGCGTTGATGCCCCTAATGAAGAAGTTTCTTGAACACTTGGCACTAAACCTAAAATCGTTTTGATTTAAACTTGACTGAAAATTTCGTATACAAAAAAGCTTCATCTTCATCATCAGCCTTTCACTGTTCACTGCTGGACAAAGGCCTCTCTTAAAACACTCCACTGAGCTCGGTCGGCAGTTTTCTGCCAGTTGGGTCATTATCATACAAAAAGCGTAATTTTTTAAATATTGATTAATGAATTTATGTTTTATCCATGCTGTCTTTTGTACTGTATTTTTCTATACCTTGATCTCTTTGCTAACCATCCTATATAATGTTATACATATTTACTTTTCTATGTCAATTAATATTTAATATAACTGCTGTTGCTTTGTTTATATTTATAGATTTATCTTAGTAATCTTTTGTGCAATGCTTCAAAATGATATTTGGTTTTTCATATATACATATACCGATATTTGTTATATTATCCTAAAATAATAATTAGTGTTTATCGTTAATTTTCATTGTTAATTTTATTTAGCGTAGCATGATGATATATTAAATGTTAAGTAAATAACATTAGAATTGTAGCTTAACGTATGTGAACGTATAAAATTAACCTTTCATGTTTTCAAATGGGTACTGATAATGTAAAAGTGTGCAATAAAAATATGAAAATGAACTGTAAATTCTTTACACGACGGCTACATTTCATCACCCATCACTCACAAACTCTTTCCGTTTCAGAACCGATAGAACGCAATTGCTTTGCAGGAATAGTGAACTCATGAGAAAACTTAGAAACCTCTGGTGCTCTCATAAGAAATATTGCACAACCACCGTTCCACCTTTAAGGTGTTACACTCCTCTTAGCGGCTATCCCAATAGCAGATCGTCATATGACTTAGACCGCACGTACTATACATCGACGCCTTACACCAATAGATTTAGAAGACCTGAATCTAGATTCAGTCACGATCTTGGGCATCTGACGAGGTGCCTGAGCGATTTGTCCATTGATAGAATCGATTCCGATGACGATCCGGCGAAGGTAAGCGAAAGAGTTGAAAGGCGATGAGCTCGAGGTAGTTGCATGGTAGCTAGTCCAGTAGATCGTAATTCGTAGTTATTGGGATTATAGATGCAAATAGAAATTGTTTTGATGCTGAAATGGATTCAATTTATTTATAAGTGCGAATAGCTTGATGCATAAGCCAAATCCATTATAAATCATCCGTTTCCCTCAATATGTCATTATTTCTCATTACACAATTAGAGTTTTTACTACTTTCTATATTTTTACTACTTATTTAAAAAATAATATGTTTATTTCTTTCTTCCTTCTTATTATAATCTTCGTATTTCTTTTGTTTTTCTTTTTCTCGTTTTCTTTTTATTATTTTCTATCCTTATTATTTTTCTTTCTCTCTTTAATTTTTATCAGTGTTTTTTTTTTTTGTAGAATGTAGCTTAGGTTTGTATAAAACTACTAAGATGAATTGATTGAAATTATAAACCTCATTTACAGAATTCATATAAATATAATTTTAAATTTCAATAACCTCAACACGATGATATGCATGCGATCTATATCTTCTATATCTATACTAATTATAAAGAGGAAAGATTTGATTGATGTTTGTTTGTTTGCATTGAATAGGTTCCGAAACTACTGAACCGATTTGAAAAATTCTTTCACTGTTGGGAAGCTACACTATCCCCGGGTGACATAGGTTATTTATCTTTTTCAAAAAAATTAGGCATCCTTACTCAAACTCCAATAATACCCGTGCAAAGCCGAGGCCAGTCCTTAATAAGATCCAAACTGTTGTATTGTGTTGCATGTCGTTGTGCACGTTTGTTGTTTTGTCACGAGTGTCGTGTGATGCAGGCAAGAACTGGCCACTCTGCAGCGTCAAGTAGACTCTCTGGGGAGGAGCTTCCAGGCCTCACCGCGGACCACACCTAGCAGCTACACAGGTAAGGGAACTCGTGTAGACGTAGTGGACAAACGAATAATAGTTTTTGTTTGCCGCATAATGTGATTTTGGTTTGCCGGGTTTTAAAGTTTGGATCAAAACATTGTAAATATTTTTTCCAATGTGACTTCACATTGGAAAATGCCAATGACTGCTTGAATCCATCTACAAGATATATTTTGATTTTCAAAAGCATGACGATACAGAAACAAAACTGATATAGAATGAATTAGATAAACTTATAATATTAATTTATATTTATGTTAAAAACTATGTACGAATAATTCGTACATAGTTTTTATCATTCACCAAAATTTAATCAAAGTTATAATGAATAACATGAAGCGTAATATATTTAATCTATATGTATAAAAAAACATTTTGTGTATGTACCTATGTTATGTATATTATGCGTATCTTCCCTATTGATACTGAAACGGCTCGACCAATATTGACGGGCCTTTCACTGGCAATAGGTGATGTCATAAGGATTAATACGCGGGGGTGAAACCGCAGGGGCGGCGGCTTGTGTTTAAATAAAACGTAATCTTATAATTTACATGTCTAAACCATATTTTAGCACCTACCACGCACGCTACCCCAACCGAGCGAGATGTACCAGCCGCAGCCAGTTCCCGATCAGTCGATCCCCGAGCTGAGTCCCCCGGCCTCCCCGGAGATAGCTCGCTCCAACCACTCGGAGAAGAGCGCCATGACCGCCAAGCTTCAAGACAACTAACCAAACAACCATCTAGAACCTTGCTTTACAACGAACCACAAGCTTCAGAAACTCCTATCGAAGAACCAACAATTAAATACAGCGAGGATACTAAAAAAGCAGACGATAGTAAAGAAGTTGCTCAAATTGAACAAGAAGAAGATGAGGTAATGGAAGTTGAACAGCCACAGACGGAATACCAAACTCAAAACTATGAAGAGTATGAACAAACTCAACCCGTAACCGAACCGGGATACCAAACTCAAGAATATGAACAGAGTCAACCTGTCACTGAAACAGAAGGTCAGAATCAAGAATATGATCAGACTTATGAACAGCCAGCTTACGCAGAAGGACAGTATGAAAATTACGAGCAGTATCCTCAACAGTACACGGATCCTAATGTACAATATGAAGCAGATCCGAATGTATATGAAACAGACCCTAATGCACAATATCAAGGAGATCCTAATGCACAGTATGAAAATTATGCACCCGATGGAAACTACACAACTGAGCAAAATTACGACACTACGCAATATAATCAGGAATATCAAGAAACTCCTCAATATCAAGTGCAGCCAGAAGAAACAGAAATTAAAGATACTGTACCTAGTCAGAGTTAGCTAGTTTAAGTTATATTTTACGTGCAATATTTTGTTATGTTATAATGCTTTTGTTTAATTGTATTTGTGCTAGAGTAGAATATTGAAGACACTTGAATGTTAGTAATATTTTGCAAGGGTTACGCAAAGTTTAATTTACCCGAAAATAGTCTAGTTCTAGCAGGAATTTAAAAAATGTTGATAAATTTGTATAAACAATAGATAAAAAAAAAATTCAAAACATTTAGAAATTTGCCATAAATAGGATTAAAGAAAGCTTTTAATGTTTTTAGGTTAACTATGTTTTATTTGAGAAACATTAGGGAAACAATATAGGCGATTGAATTAAATTCATTCATAAATTGTACACGCAAGATTTTGGCATCGAATCAGCATTCGATCAGTGCAAGTACCGTTCTTTATCGATCAGTAAATTTGACAGTTGAGATCGTCAATTTCGATAAAATGCCATTTAATCAGTACTCGCTATGATCGATTCTATGGCATTTTATCGAATTTGACTATCGATAAAGAACGGTACTTGGACTGCTGATGTATTCTAAACTAAACTAAATTTGACAGCTCTAAAATTGTTGCCACCCTTCTCTCACATATTAAAATGAAAAGAGACAGATAATTTTAGTCCTGTCAGATTGGTTTAGTTTAGTGAGTAGTATGACAGAATCGACGCCAATATTAACATTAAATCTATTGAACTATAAGATACGAAAAAGTAAATAAATCTCCAAGCCGCCTGCCAAGCGTGGGGATTATGGCAACACCCCTCTCTAAGAGGGAGGCCTTGTTCAACAGTGGACATTTAATGGCTGATGATGTGATGTGTGTGTGAAATAAATATAAAATGAAATGCACATAACATTCACTAACACTAATAATTGTTCTAGTTACCCTTGATTTATAATTTATTGGATTAAAATTACTCTTGAGTCTAAATAATATTTGCTCAATAAACGACGTTTATAGATAATTTAGAATTGTTTTTATTTCAGTACTTTTCTTTCGGTACGTGAGAATAAAGGTATCCACCCTACCAACACATAAGGAGACATAATATTTGACGTTTTGATAAGACAGAAATGTAGTTTCGCTAGGAATTGTACATTATACCCATATAAATATATTTGGTAGAAAATATCGATATCACTATGATTCTATACGTCTATTAGACGTCTATAGACGTTAAATTGCAATAAGGCTTATACAGGGTTACGCAAAGACTGTATTAAGTCTATTCGATCCTAGCAAATAAAAGAGAGTAGATGTAGAGATAAAAAGAGAGAATTACTCCATCAATTCTTGTTTTCTATCGTTGATCGGTAGAAGCCATTCCGCCATAGCGATTCGCATTGGACGCAAGTTGCGTACCAGGACGTAATTCCATCCAGGACATTACATTGGATAGAACCGCTGGATTCGTAATAATCCGAACCCAGATCCGATTCGTTCTTTGTGAGCTCACAAAGATGAGCACTTTGTGAGCACTAGCCCACGCTAGTGCTGTGAGCTCACAAAGAACGTTGGAGAACTATTATTTCACCAGTAAACCTCGAACAGAACTTGCAAAAATTTCTCCCACCTTCAGAATATAACTCATACACCTAGTAAGTAGCTTTTGACCTTTAGAGTATTCATATATTTATACTTCATGACACCTAACCAGTTCTTTATTGCATCAGAGCCTTTGATTACCTAGCTACGCCATTTATACTTATATGTATTCTGTGGGATAACAGCTTTCAACTGTGTACACCACGGTTTTTTTTTTGTTTAAATTAGAACGGCTGTCAAAGCATTTTTGTAAGAGTTTCACCCATACAAACGAAACGTCAGTCATTCGAAATCAGTTAGCAACTGTGATGCGGACAAAGAACTTTTAGACCTAACCCAAAAAGTAAGGTCCAAGTGCTTTAGATGCGGAGTTCGACGCGTTGACACAAATAAGAATGTTCAAGCAAGGTTCTGTCATAATGCGTGGCGACAGATTTTCCTTCTCATTTCCGTTCTATTTACTTCTCTTTTCTGTGGTGGTCCCCTTTCCGCGTAACCCTGTATAGGTAAGTTTTGTCGTGTTTGTTAACCGAGAACACAAAGTAACGTTTAAAATTTTGATGTTAGCACTTATTTCAATTTGTATAATTCGACACAATCAGGTAAATAATTTAATAATTTCAAGCAAATTTTCTTTCATTCAACTTCGAGCACCGTTCCAAATCGTTTTCTGCAATGGTTCTAATTGGCAACAATATTTTTTTCTTGTTCTACAGTTTGTTATTTTTCGATTGTAAAGTATTTTCTGTAAGTATATTTTAACTGCGATCAGAACCACCGGAGGATGGGCAGCAGCATCCTAGCGTCCTACACGATGAACGTACTGCGATCCCCAAGCCGCCTGCTCAGCGTGGGGATTATGGCAACGGCTATAGCCTGACCTCCTTCTTACTAAGAGGCTCAGGCTACAGCCGTTGCCATAATCCCTAATACATCCATATCCCCATAGACTGCCCTCTTAAAGAGGGAGGTCAGGCTACAAGAGGCACTAAAGGAACCCAGAAACATACTTACCTCCAACATAACCCTCCTTCTTGGACAGTCGGTTAAGTTCGCAAGGTTTGAAGGGAAATGCGTTCCGGTTCGTGAGTACCTAAGTCCAATTCGACCACTGTTCGTAAATAGCAATACTATTCCACAGCATAACCATGACAATGTTTACGCTCCTGATCAAATAGCGGATGAAGTTTATAGAACGCCTAGAAATACTCTGAGACGCAGTCAGTATAAAAAAGAGATAAGTGACCCGGACTATCAACGGGGTGGAAACAGGATAGACCAATGGATAAATGATATAGACGTTGTGGATGCAAAGATGCAGGTAAAGCGCATCATCAATATTTTTAACACGCATGAATTAGCCTCATCATCAGTATCATCATTTCAGCCATAGGACGTCATTTACTTTACTACATAACGCCTACAGATTTTTAAGGATATGTACATAGACGCATCAATTGTACGCTGTGTACATATCCTCAACTATAAGAATAACTTTCATCATCATCATTTCAGCCGTAGGACGTCCATTGCTGGACATAGGCAAATTCAAATTCAAATTCAAAATATTTATTTGTCAGAACATGGTAGGTACACATACATATAAAGTAGCATACATGGTCGTAATAATGGAGACGTATCTCATGTCCTTGCCTGTTACAGCGTACAAATGTTAGTTTTTTATATATATTATTATTAGTTTTGTTATAGTTAAAAAAATAACGAAATTATGTCTAAGTTAGAATATTGTTAGAATTATCTTTTGGTTTGGTTGTATTTTATACCTTAATTAGATGTTTATTACTACCTATATAAGCTATTATTATCATTTTATCTTTTCCTAGTACCTAGTCTCGATTTTATGTCAATTATTTAGTCTACATTACATATCAAAACATTTTTATCATTAAGGAATTCTGAAATTTCATAGTAGCTTTTTTGTGCTAATAAAATTTTAAGTTTATTTTTAAACATTCCAATATTTAATTCTCTGATAATTTTAGGAATTTTAGTATATATTAAAGGAGCCATACAGAATACACTTTTTTGCATGCGTGCAGTTTTGGCCGTACGTGGGCAGAGTTTCATCTCGGCCTGTGTGCGAGTTCGAATACCAGCATCAGTCCAACTACCAAAGAGATGTTGATTTGATTTTACAAAAGTTGCTATTTCTAATATGTATAGAGATGGTAATGTCAGAATCCTGTGTTTTAAAAAGTATGGTTTACAGCTATCAGTCTTATGAAGATGAAACATTGCCCTGACGCACCTCTTTTGGGCTTTGAAAGCAATTCTTTTGTCAGTAGAGTTCCCCCAGAATATAATGCCGTATCGTAGAATAGATACTGCCATGCCATAATATGCAGTTATTAGAGCTTCTTGATTAATAACTAATGATAATTTAAACAATGCGTATGCCGTCGAGCCCATTCGTTTAGTTAATGTATCTATGTGTGCTTTCCAATTAAGTTTACTATCGATTGTCAATCCAAGAAGGCCTCCCCCATAAGGGCCGGTTTGAAGCGGCCTGCATCCAGCGTTTCCCTGCGGTCTCTTTTAGGTCCATCTTGTGGGTGGACGTCCTACGCTGCGCTTACCGGTCCCTGGTCTCCATTCGAGAATCTTTCGGCCCCATCGGCCATCTGTTCTGGGTGATATGTGCCCTGCCCACTGCCACTTCAACCTGCCAATTCGATGGGCTGTCGGTAACTTTTCGTTTCGTTGAGAGCGTGCGTGTGTTAGTTTACTGGATAAAACACCCCTTTTTGGCGTCGGGGGTTAAAAAGTATAATTGATGCTTGTTATTTGTGTGGTGGATTAGGGCCCATCCTCTCTCTCTCTCTCTCTGTGTGTGAAAAGGCTTGAGTCCCAGCAGTAGGAGGGAACATGATAGGCTGATAAATATGATGATAAATGATGTAATCAAAAAAATTTAAAAAAAAAATATTTTTTATTATTAAAACTCACGTCAGTTTTAACACATTTTATTTATATTACACGGGAATTACTCACGTAAGATTAAGCCGGTTACTCCGACTATGCTTAGTTTGGGGTCAGATGACCGTGTGTGCAACAATGTCCCAGATATTTATATTTATATTTATTTATATTTATAGTTTCAACCGCATTAGACGGTCTTTTTCAACGTGAATTCACGCGCGCGACTGCGACTGCGGTTGAAACTATAGTCGGAGTAACCGGCTTACTCTTACGTGAGTAATTCCCGTGTAATATATATAAAATATTTTTTGTAAATTTTAGCCATTACGCATCTTTTATGTAAGTTTCAATTTTAATTACTATCAATGAAGCATCGCAGTTAAAATTTCCTTTTTACCCGACTGCACAAGAAGGAGCGTTATGTTTTTCGAGTGTATGTGCCTAAGTGGCTTAATGAAATTCGACATGTGAGGTGTCATTTGAATAGTTTTAATAGTGGGAGAGACAGGGTACAAGAATTTAATATGGCGTCCACGAAAAAAAAGGCGAAAAAGTAACACAGGCAAATTTTTTTCTTGTTTAAATTATAACGTCTGTCAAGGCATTTTTGTAAGATTGCAGTCGGGTTTTATTTCTTTAGTAATTTAATTTACACAATAAAAAGTTTCAATAAAAAAAAAGTAAAAATAAAATTACTTGCTTTATAATTTAATTTATTTATATCACTTTTATAATTGTAAGTATGTTTTGTAGGAACCCAGTGTACCAAGGCCAAGACTGCACCATTGGTCGTCTAAAGAACTGCGTCAGGCATTATACGTACGTTCCATACCTAGTTCATCATCATTTCAGCCATAGGACGTCCACTGCTGGTCATAGGCCTCCCCCATCGATCTCCAAAACGGCCGGTTGGAAGCAGCCTGCATCCAGCGTTTCCCTGCAGTCTGTTTTAGTTCGTCTGTCCATCTTGTGGGTGGACGTCCTATACGTTGCGCTTATGACATACAGATTTCATAATTATGGAGGGAAGCGTAAAGGTACATTTTATATTACATCTGTAGTTTTCGAGAAATAAAATATGAGAAAAAAAATATGAGAAAACCTTCAACAATAGAAGTAGCGAAACGCACGTCTGTGAAAACCGCCATGGATTTTTTCCAGAAAATGTGATAATATATGTGTGGTGTGTGTGTGTGTGTGTGTGTGTGTGTGTGAGAGAGAGAGAGAGAGAGGATATGTAATATAATTACAGGTGTCTGTAGAACAAGCGTCGCATACTTTTTTTTTTACTTTTGACCGATCAAAGTGGTCTTTTCCACTTTGATCACCTGGACAGGCGGTATGGCCTTAAAGGCTCTAGCCTGACCGATGGGCGAATAAAAAAAATATCACCTGGGAATATAATCACCTGGGTGATCATAGGCAACTCCATTCAAATTACTATTTGGGTATCCTTTGATCACCTGCACCTAGGAGATACATAGTTAAATAAAAATTAAGAATTTCCACCTCAACGTTGTTTTTATGTATTTTCTAGGGAAGACTTTTCACTAGACGAATGAACATGGCTACCCAAGGTGGATACACCAACAACGCGGACACTTGCGACCTCTACAATAAAAATCTCGCACAAGTTTGGACAACGCTATCCAAATTCATCAACCATGATCAAGAAATGCCAGACAATATGGCATTACACAACATAGTCCTTTTAGTTAAAGCATACCTTGATCACCACTCCCTTATTAAAAACACCGAAAACATACAAGAAAATGAAACCGCAAATCCCTCCGAAAATATAACCGAGACTCTAAAAAAAATAAAAGAGATGCTCAAAACAGAAACGCCTAAAAACGACGAAGAAACGCCCGTAAAAATCGTCGACTCAATTATAAATCATACAAAAGCACCCAAAGAAAAAGAATACGAAAAATGTTTCGAATCGAGTAAAGAAAAACTGAAAATTAACGTGATTAGAGAATACCAAAGGTATAAAGAGTTTTCTGACTGCCGAAGAGTGAACAAATTGGAGAAACTGATTTCACTACAAGACGCTGATAAAATGAATTTTAGTGATGCCAAAAGTTTTCTAAGGCAATGGGAAGATGATCCAGCGAGTAATTGCAGTTTGGTAGCCAGAAATACGTTTTTGGAAACGTTAAAAGCAATAATTGATAGTTATATCGTTGATGTGCAGTGCTTACCCTAGTAGCATTTATTATAATACTATAGCTGACCTGACATACGTCCTGTCTTAAAACTGTCAAACACGCAAAGTTAAAATTGTAAATCTTATTTTCTTACACCTTGGGTTACATTATTGGAGTTTTAGTAAGGATCGCTATTTAAAAAATAAAAAATAAAGCCTATGTTACCCGGGGATAGTGGAGCTTCCCAACAGTGAAAGAATTTTTCAAATCGGTTCAGTAGTTTTGGAACCTATTCAATGCAAACAAACAATCAAATCTTTCCTCTTTATAATATTATTATATTATATAGTATAGAAGTATAGATATAATATGGTTGTCCCAATGTAGTACTCGTATTCCCAACACGAATGGTCGGCCAACTGTCAGAAATGGCCGTCATAATTCAAGTGTCCATACTATGCTTAGGGCCAGCAGTGTCCAGTGATTCACGATATAGTGCCACCCACTATTTAACTCACATGGGGCCTACCACAGAAAAGTATTTTTTTGTTTAAATTAGAATGGCTGTCAAGGCATTTGTGTAATAAATTTGTTGTAGCCAGTTGCATCCATATTATTATAAACGAAACGTCAGTCAATAAGTTCAATTCATTAGGAACTCCTTCCTTTAACAAACGGTATTTTATAACTTTATTATTTTAATATCTTTTCAACCCCTGCATCGAATAACTCATATACGAACTTAAAAAATATATTTACTTGAACTACTTGCTTACAAACTTTCATGAAGATCGAATAAACGGTACTCAAGTTATCGTCGAACAAACATACAAACATAAATTTATTTAAACGTCGATTTGTCCCACAGTAAACTCTTAGACCTCACTTCACTCGGTCAATTATGAAGAATCTTCATCATCCTTTTGTATTCCACTTTTCCCTTGCAAAATGGTTATTTTCTTCTTCATGGTCATCAGAATTCTCTTCAGGTTTTTATTTTGCTGGCACAGCCGTCGATTTGCTTTTAACAACAATTCTATTTTATTTATATGCTCTTTGCATGTTTCATCTTTTTCTTTTAACTTTTTACTTAGCGATGTATCTTTGCTCCTTTCAAATCTGGCATCATTCGATGAATTTGATTCTGCATCAGATGGCGAACTGTCGTTTTTTGGACTTAGCGGATCCTGGAGAATTCAAATGTTGTTATACAAATTAAAAATCATGTAGGTATAATGATGACATAGAATCTCTGAAATAATGTTTTTTTTTTGTATTATAAAATGGATTATAAAGATTCTCAAATCTGTATTAGGTTTTAGGATTACCCACACCCACTCACGTACCCACAGGGTGTAAACGGGACCCTATTGCTAAGCCTACGCGGCAGTATAACTAAGAATTAAATAAAGTCAAAAAGTTATAAACCGGCCAAGTGCGAGTCGGGCTCGTGCACGGAGAGTTCTGTACCACCACAAAATACAAGAATTTTATAAAGACATTTAAAGTTAGTGAAATGATAAGGTCGAGGTTCTAAGGAATGATATAATAATATCACCCAAAAAATGAAATTACCAGTTATAACGGTAATACGTACAAGCGTCAAACCTAATGGCATGATTATAGTATACACTCTAAAGCTAAAGTATAACAACAAATAATAAATAATGGCCAAGTGCGAGTCGGTGACAAATTTCGGTTCACCACCGGTTCCCGTATGATGACCGAAGTTAAGCAACGGGCAATCTTTATTCCCCATCGGTTATCGGTTCTTCGAGCGATGTGGCCTGCCTATTGTCACTTTAACTTGCAAATTTAGCTTTTTTGTCCTTTAGTAGTTAACAATTTATGTGGTGGTACGGAAACTATAAGCGAGCCCGACTCGCACTTGGCCGGTTTATTTTTGCTATGTGCACACTACTCACGACGGTGATTGTGCCAAGTCGTCCTGTTCTCAACGGGCGTTCCTCACTGTCTCCAGTCAAGCTGCTCTCAGGGCTCATGGGTTCTTCCAATCTTTCAGTTTTCACCTCAGTGGTACAAACGGCAGCATTGGCAGCGTTAGTTTCAAACTGAACCTTAAGATAATAATAATAATTTTATTTTCTTCTCACCAGCACGGAAAGGCTTTCTTTATCTTTTGAAATCGGCGCGCAAAAGTAGTTTTTGCCCGCTAGCGTGGAAAATAAATTCGAAATTGAATTCGAACCATTTTTTTCTTCATATATTGTATAAAACATTCCATCCTCGTTGAATAGCACCTCTAATAGTTTGATTGAAGAAATTATTTATCTTAACTTGAAGAAATACAATATTAATAGTAGGGATTGAATAGTCTATCCTCTATTGCACCACCGTCTTCTACGACTTCTATGCTTCTATAAATAATTTCCATCCTAAGGTTGCCTGGAAGAGATCGCTTTTAGCGATAAGGCCGCCAGTTGTTACACTAGTTTTTTGTCATCTGTATCAAATTTAATGGTTTGAACAATAAAGAGTTAATCAATCAATATTTTTTTTCCTCCCTAAGGTGAGATGAAAAGTTGTGCGTTTCGCTCGGCGGCATAGTTATTCTGCGTCTCGTATCTTTGAAACCCTCGCTACGACAGGAGGACAAGTACTCGTGCCAAAAAATAACTTTGCTGACTTGCATAACGAATAACTATTGTTTTGTTATTGTTTTATTTTACATGTTTCAAAGTCTCGAGCACAAACGGGAAGAAGAACTAAGAAGAAGGAAGACTAACATTTTTGTTATGCATTGTTTTGTATTAACTTATCCTCAAATCAATCTCAAATCAAGTGTCAGCACGTACACAACTTTTTATCCCAAAATATGAACGGCTTCTGTCACAGAATAGAGAAATATAAAGTGACACGGAAAATCTGTTACCAGGCTTTATGAGTGAACCTTGATTGAACATTCTTATTTAGATCAACGCGTCGAACTCCGCATCACAGTTGCTAGCTGATTTCGAATGACTGACTTTTCGTTTATATGGGTGCAACTGGCTACAACAAATCTCTTACAAAAATGCCTTGACAGCCGTTCAAATTTAAACAAAAAAACATTTTCTTTTCTGTGGCTCTTGCAGATGAACCGCCAGGCGTTTCTAGTCTAGTCTAGTTTCTTTGACAAATGTACATATTGATACCTTGTCTAAGTATAGTCCTACTTCCTACTAATATTATAAACTCGAAAGTTTGTATGTATGGATGTTTGTTCCTCTTTCACGCAAAAACTACCGAATGGATTTTAATGAAAGTTTACAATAATATAGCTTATACATTAGAATAACACATAGGCTATAATGGATTGTAGTAGCGAGGTCGAAGGCCGGGCTCTACGCGTACGAAGTAGCGAGTTTCAGCTAGTCTATACTAATATTATAAAGAGGAAAGATTTGATTGTTTGTTTGCATTGAATAGGATCCGAAACTACTAAACCGATTTGAAAAATTCTTTCACTGTTGGGATGCTGCACTATCCCCGGTTGACATAGGCTATATATCCCGGCTTCGCCCGTGCGAAGTTGCGGCCTACTAGTTTATTATAAAGGTACACTTACGTTAGAATGTATTTTGACAATCTTTTGACAGGGCACAGCTCCCATTCTTAGGAACCTGTTTCCAGAAGTTTTCATTATAAAATCATCGTCGCTGAAATGTCTCGAGCAGATGGTGCTTGTCCGGGTTGGAACCCACAGCTCTCTACCGGTGATCTTTATCCACTGCTTTCTTAAATTTCGTTCTTTAGGAAAACTACAACAAAATTTAACTATTTATAGGTAGTTTTAAAACAACCTGAGACCAACCAAAAGAGCCTAAGCTGGAGGGAGATCTGCTTAATGACTCTTTAACACCTACCAAACGAGCCCAAACTAAAGATACGCTAAAGGTATGATTCCGAACTCCGCAGCATGCAGCAGTGCTGCTACAGCACTAGAGGGTTAGACAAGAGCCACTTTATATTAGCGTTAACGCCTGCAGAAAGATGAAATTGTATGAAAATGACATTAGCTTGAGATAACATGCGTTGCTTAAAAGTGGGAAAACCTCGCCTTAATGAATTCGCAATGTTAGTTTTGATATCTAATTAGTCTATACTAATATTATAAAGAGGAAAGATTTGTTTGTTTGTTTGCATTGAATAGGCTCCGAAACTACTGAACCGATTTGAAAAATTCTTCCACTGTTGGGAAGCTACACTATCCCCGGGTGACGTAGGCTATTATATCTATACCCGTGCGAAGCCGCGGCGGGCCATCAGTATTATATAATTATAAATGCACCCCGTGATAATGTAATCCGTGATTTAGTAGCCCATAGCATACATTTACTATAGAACTACTATTTTCATGACTACTTTTGCATTTTTATTATTATTCAGTGTGATTCTGTGTGATTTTCATATACCTACCTACAGAGTTGCACGAAAAGAGTGTACCAAGTCAAAAACAGCATCTTTGCATTGTTTTAAACAACTTTTAATATGATAAATAAAATTATTCGTGTAATAAGTCGAGTTGTTTTTTTTCGCGATTTCATGGTTGATCCCATAATGATAAGTACCTACAATGAGCTCCTTTCGCCTTGATGCACCCTTTCGTGTGACCCAAAACAGGTTTATGTAAGCAAATCAAAAATGCTTTATTCCATCGACTATTTCAAAATCGACAATTATTAGGACAACACTATTGATCCATGTGGAGTAGTTCCGGCACCATGAAAATTCTGAGCGACCTGTCTGATAACTGTAATGTATTCTCTTTACATTGCGTGCTTTCGCTGCCTTTCACTAGACAAAGTATTGATACAGCCAGCAATGTAATGCTAATAATGGTAAAATGCGATAGTTTACACGTCAATATTGTCGCTTAGTGAATGCTTGTTCAATAAAAATGTTTTAAAATACAACTAAAAATAAAAGGTTTTGGACTTACCGATGGAAAGAAATTCCTCCTTGTGCAACACTGGACACCTGACTTCGTGTTCGACATGTAATAACGGCGCAAGAAGGCATTATTATGTTATTTAGCACAGCAACGAACTCCGCAATGGTTTGACAGCGACTGAGGCGCCACTTCGCGTGTCTTGGTTGAAGTATGAGCATTCGCTCGAATGGCGACCTACTCGAGATAGGTGGTGCTAGCTGCATCCCACGGTTTTTTCCGTGATTTTATAAAAAGAGTAATCTTGTAACGACGCATTATTTTGTTTGCATGCCGAAAGATTCATTAATTTAATAGAAACAATACGTACAGGGGCCTTACGGACAACAGCTATAGCAGTTGTCCGTAAATATGATAGTTGAGATCGTCAAATTCGATAAAATGCCATAGAATCGATCATAGTGAGTACTGATTTTACGATCTCAACAGTCAAATTTGACGATCGATAAAGAACAGTCTAAAAACAAGTGACGGCATGGGCGTAGGCACGTTTGGGCAAGGTGGGGTGCTTGCCCCACCCTGGCTGCCTTGGCATGACCAATGGGATGACTGAGTTTTTCAAATTTACAGCACTCATACTCCTAAGATGGTTTTCCCTCCTTCTGTTCATATTCTTTGTATTTATAGAGTCTAGCTGCGGCCTTAATATAGAAGTTTGATTGTGATCGAGATTGCAAGCCGTCCCGTTCGCATCTACTTGCTCGCACCACGTACGTGAGTGAGATGGCACGCGATCGCGATCATAATCCGAATCACGATAAGACATCTATAATAAGGCATTTGGAGCATGTGTTGTAGAAGCCTTCAGACTTGAAATATTACAATAATTACACCAAACTTGGTTACAGTCAACGACAGAAAGACGGCTGTCTGTGATGAGAGTGCTTAGAAAAAAAATCTATAAGGGAAAAAAATATTTAAAACTCAAATCCTGACAAAGTTTAGCCAGAAGATTTAGCCTTGTCTAGTTTTATAAGAAAGTTTGAATGTTAGGATATAGGTGTTTATATGATTGTTTTACGATGTAGGTATAGTTTTAAAAAAGTGTTCCAATGTTCTAATAGTACTAAATTTGTTTGAAAATATTTAATTATCCTTTATGAAGTTTATATATGTATTTTAATTAACGTCTAGGACCATTGACAAAAATTGCCAAAATTGTCACAAGTCGGACTATTAGACATACGACTTGCCAATAGGATCACCGGGGAAATAACAGACTACAGAACAGTGTACTGGAGAAGTTTGACTTGTAACTATGGAGTTATTAATAAAGAATTGTATTGTATTGTACAGAAATATGACTTGGCCGTGGTCCTACCAATAGGACCACCGAAAAAAATCACCCGTGGTCCTACTAGTACAACCACGTAGTTGGACCACGAAACAATCGAACAGAACATCCATAGTGTTTGTAAATTAATGCCTTTTAAGTAGATTATCATTTAACAAAAAAACTTTATTGTAATAATAAGTGTATTTTTAATAATATTATACATTAACACACATCTATATATTATTTACATTTTATACATTTTTGCTAACTTTGAAAGCAATCACAGTAGGTAATTTTATCACAAATCATAGAAAAAATTTTTTTTTTCTAATAAAACAGTAAAAAAACAAACAAAAAAATTAACAATTATTTCATTCTAAAATTTATTGGAATAAAATTAAATCCAGTTAAAAGGTCAAGCTAAAGTGAACTCTTACTCTTAATTATCTACAGTACAGTGCGACATGGTCTTAAGAATGCATGCTTTAAGCATTTCTATCTTGCTCGTACATTTCAGCATTTTTGAGATATTAAACTATTGAATGTACATAAAAGTTTACAAACGCCAAACCCACAGTAACCAAGAGGTGCCAGGCAAAGCCGTACACACTCACTCTAGCTTGTTTTTACAACTAGCTGAATCCTGTGATGTTACCCGCGATTTTCCAGTTTTTCCGCATTTTCTGGAGGAAAAAGTACCCTATGTAGATACTGTTGTACACTATCATACTGCCAAATTTCATTAAGATCAGCCAAGCTGATTAGTCGTGAAAAATAAACAAACAGACAGTTACTTTCGCTTTTATAGTATTAGACAGGATTAGGCCCTAACTTTATAGTGAGCTTCATTGATTTTCCGGTTGGTCTTCACTAAACTGCGAAGAAATCCAAGTCAGAGCCCATTTTAAATTGGTCAGCATATACTTCAGTGCTTTAGTCCAATGCTCCTCCGAATTGAACTGGATTTTGATAGAATACGCATGAGGAGGTGACGCCGTATCCTCTATTTTCCCTTTATCGATCCTATATGGCAAACAAAATCCGGTATTTCCCTTTTCAACTTGCTCTTTAAACTGTTGAAGACAGTCAAGGAACGCTACCATTGCAGCGTCGAATTTTGTATCCCAGAGAAATCTAAATCCGCCTGAGCCGTACAACGGTAACACTTTCTGGTCCTCTAAAGCTTCTATGTACGAATGGTTACCGTACGGAACTAGTTTGTACCGTTGAAAGCTGAAATTTATCTTTCGAGCTAACGAAGATAGTAAGAGTATGGTTTGGCCCCAAGCAGCATTGATTTCTGACCAATCTACTGGGGCGGTCGGTAATCGACCCAAACGGAAGTTATTTATAATACCAAATTGACCAGAATCTGATATGTGGAACGTCGCTTTGAAGACGTTTGTTTTCTTTAGCTTCTCTAGTTGTGACTGGGTGTATGCTAACTGACATTCGTAGAACTTCATTTGGTCTTCCGTAACCATCAAGTCTTTGCGATATCTTGTGTACTCTTTCCAATAAACATCTTGCTCCTTTTCTAGTCTCTCTTTCTCTTTTTCTTGTACATCAATCTCATCGTTCATAGCTCGTTCCTCCTTCTGCAAAGCGGACAGCTCTTGTAACAGTCTAGATTGTTCCTGCTTCCAATCATCCAACTCTTTTTCTAGGCCTTCCAAATTCAAATCCTCTTTATCGTCCTCTAACTTTTTCAAATAGTCATTATAGTCCTTCCATTCCGCCTCGGTCTGTCGTAATTGGTTATCCATGAGCTCCAGAAGAGTGTCTGTACATTCGTCGCATAAAGGATGGTCCACATCAGAATTGTTTGATAGTAGGTCGAATAATGTAGCCTTTACGTGTAACTGGTGGCCTAAGGACGTGGTTTCCCACCCGTCTGAGATAACCATAAAGCCATTTGCGCCGTTTCCTGATTCCGTCATGCGGAATGGTGGGACATAGTGTTCTAAACTGGATGATTGCATATCCAAATCTACCTCATTGTTTCGGCGGATTTGTAGGGTCAAATCGGCGATGGTGTGCTCTCCGAGGTTGTGAAGGGACTCGTCAAGCTTCAAAGGCTGCAGGCAGCGCTGGCACGAAAAGTTTACGAAGGATTTTGAGTCAGTCATCTTGGGTCCACCTCTCACTGTTGCATCACATAGAAATGCTGTTATATTCTTTTTGACTATCGTTTGTTTGGACAGAAATATTATTATCTGTGAATTTCGATAGGAACTTTTACGCAACTAAAACAAAGAACTAGAACTTCGAAAACCCCTTTGTGTTTTGCCAAATTGCGATTATTTAATAAATTTATATTTATTACTTACAATCCAATCAAAATCAAAATATTTCGAGAATTTCGTCTGTCATTTTCGACATTAACGTTGACATAATGTATTTTGTTTGACATTAATAGAGCTGGGTGGGTAGGTAAAATGTACGTGATCCTGAATCCCATTTTAATCAATTATTTTAATCCGATTTTCATTGCGTTGCTCAGGATGTAGGCCCGATCACTTGTCTGCCCCACTGTTAGTCCCACTACCATAAAATTTCTTAAGACAGACAGCATAGGCTTAGTAATCGGTTCACGTTTACACCCTTTTGGTTACGGAACCTTAAAAAGGGCAATGCGGCATAATTATTATTAATTAAACCAATAAGAATATAGGTATCGGTCGACCCTTTTATTGTTATTGGTTTAGTTATATTAATAATTAGGCAGATGACTCAGCCAAAGAGAAACCTATCTATACAAAGCAGCAGTGCAAGTACCGTTCTTTATCGATCAGCAAATTTGACAGTTGAGATCGTCAAATTCGATAAAATGCCATTTAATCAGTACTCGCTATGATCGATTCTATGACTTTTTATCGAATTTGACTATCGATAAAGAACGGTACTTGCACTGCAGACGGGATAAAATGATGTCGATGCCAGTAACTTCGACATCATTTTAGTCGATTCAAATAGATAGTCGATACCAAGGACGTTGAATACAGATACACACAGTTGGTTCAGCTCTAATATATTTTTTTTTGTTATAATTCGCCCATCGGGCAGGCTAAAGCTTTTAAGGCCATACCGCCTATTCTTCTGTTTTGTTCTATTTTGTATGTTGTTCTGTTTTCTGTTTTGTACGTCAAACAAGTCATAGTCACAGTCAGAGTCAAGCTAAGTAAGTCACGATCAAGTCAAACTCATGCCTCTGTAAAGTGGTGGGAACTTTACAAGAGGCTCCTATGGAGTTTTGGAAACAACACGAAAAGACACGTTTCACCTCGTTATATCACTTGGCCACACTCGAGCACGTTTACGAGCACTTAATGAATAATAATTCACCACCTAGAACACATTAACACTCGAAAATATACTAGTTTAGGAAAATAATCCAACGAGCCGACATGTTCTTTTCCACGTTGGCGCCAAAACTCCGCTCTAATATAATGTTCTATGACATTTTTTATCCTTCCTCTGTGAGGATTTTGGCGTCGCACTTCTTATGCACTTGCCAGTGTCAAGTATGTATAGGTATCATGTATTAGACATTTATCTACTTGATACTAAGCGATAATGCGGTCATTACCCGTGGAAATTTTAGAAACTTGGAGTATATCAGCTGCTTTAGTCATCATACGATTAGAAATTATATGACTGTAGCGCTGGGCTGTCTGGCTGGAGTGAATGTGCCCAGACGCAACACTGAAGTTTTTGAAAAAATTCTAAGTAGGTAGGTGTAAAAATTATTACTATCACTAGATATGTAATTTTGGACTTAAAAAGTTGATAATGGCATCAATTCTGTTGTACGTACCATTCTCTAAACTAAACTAATTTCCAATTAACTAATCTAAAACTATCACCGGCTCTGTTCATGTCAATACGTCAGAAAAAGATGGCAAAATTTTTAGAGCTGTCAATTTTAGTTTAGTTTAGATAATGGTACAACAGAATTGACACCAATGGCGTCTATTCTGCCATACCACTGTCATAACACTAAATTAAACCATCTGTCATAACACTAAATTAAACCAGTCTGACTGGACTAAAATTATCTGCCTCTCTTTTCATTTTAATATGTGAGAGAAGGATGGCAACAATTTTAGAGCTTTCAAATTTAGTTTAGTTTAGTTTAGAGTGCATCGGAATCGATGCCATTGTAGCTAGCACATTTAAAGACTATTGGACTGCTAATTTTTATTGACTTACAAAAAAGCTAAGCATGCATAATAAATAGAGCTGATCACCGGTTTTTTTTAAATGTGTTCAAAAATTTAAAATAAAATTTAATAAGCATTTTAGTATCTTGCTAAACAGGGGCCTTACGGACAACAGCTAATTGCGGCACCTAATCCGCTTAGTTGGAAAATTACGCGAACGTGAACCTTATCGCGCCCAGATACGGTTTGCGGTCGCGTGATTTTCCAACTGAGCGGAATAGGTGCCGCAATTAGTTGTTGTCCGTAAGGCCCCAGAAAGCGTTAGCTATACTTACAGATAATGTCAGTTTATCTTTTTAAATGATGTTGTGATGATGTTAGTACACCATACAAACTCCATACTGACACTCACTTTGCAGGAGCGGGACAGAGCTTCTCAATCCCTTTCTAATCTAATCCATAATAATCTTCCGTGTATTTATAACATTTAACTTTATTTTTAACTAGGCCTACATATTATTTTTACAATTAATATTTCATGGTAAGAATTTAAAAAAAAACATCCAACTTTTCTTATAGTTTTTTTTTTATTTCAGACTAGAATATTAGAAACTGGTATGAATAATAAACAGCACCAGGTATTTACACGAATGCAAAACAATTTAGTACCAACAACATTATAACTACAATATTTCGATGTTATTTAAAAAATATAATGTGAGGCTTCGACAAATATAAAGTAAATATTTGTCGAATATGTGAGGGATATTAACCTATATTTAGAGGCAAAATGTCAAAAATCTATTATTAAAATTTAACGTATTTAAAATTAAAGTACAGAAAATATTTTAGTTACAATTAAACCTTGGTTTTCATTATAATATTAAAAGGAACTCTACCTTAAATTATTAAGTAAACAACACAGGAGTGAGCTGCATTATAGTTAGATGGAACATTGTGTATGGATTCTCACTGAGAAAACAACTTAGCGCGCACAATTTGAACAACTAAAACTTGAAAAGTAAACCTTTTTAGGGTTCCGTACTCAAAGTATAAACGGGACCTTATTACTAAGCCTACGGCTGTCTGTCTGTCTGACTGTCTGTACTACCTTTAAAATGCTGTATCTATCAATAGAAAGCCAGCTATAATCTATAGATAGCCAGCTGAAATTTCCCAGAATATGTAATGATTATGGCAGATTACTTAAAAAAAACGTTTAAAAGTAGTCGTAGGCTTAGTAATAGGGTCCCGTTTTTACCCTTTGGGTATGGAACCCTAAAAAGGAGGTTTTATTTTAGAATAATTAATAAAGTTTTGTCTGATCGAAGTGTGCGATAATAGATGCGAATGTTTACTTTTACTAACATACTACATTATACTTACTAATATTGAAACTACCTTTAGGTATAATAACAATTCAAAGTAAAGATCTCTGTTACGATGTAAAAAAATGCACACCTAGAGAGGTACGTATTCCTTGATAATGAACAAAAAGTAAGTTTATGTAATATTAAAAATATCTTAAAATTGTTTTTATATCTTATAAATATCTTAATACTAATGTCTTTTAGATTCAGCTGCATTCAATTCAAATTATTACCTAAAATTGCTCTTAATATCTAATTTCAAACTTTAATAAAATTATCTACACTTTATTGCGTTTAATTTATAATACACTTACTTGTATTTACATTTAAACATTTGTTTACTGAGCACATACCTAGCCACAAAGTTCTCTTTACTTTTTCTATTACCCTAAAACTGCACAATATTGTTCTAGTCTGGCAACACTGGTTAAGGCGCGCCGCCATGGATGAAGTGCGCGGGATCTTGAAGTTGGTGGTAATACGCGTTAGGTAGCAGAGCTTGCGCCAGACCTCCTTGCGGGCCTGCGTACTGCGCCGGGACGAGCATTTCACTGGAATAAGCAATGAGAAACATTTATAACAAATTTCAAAATATCTTCAATGCACAGAATTGGACCTGTTACAGTTTTATTATAAGTATAGATAAACCATTTGAATAACACTTATAATAGTGCTAACAGACGCTCGAACGCGGCTGACGGACCGCCGTCCAATCAACGGGAGAGAAAGAGTGAGAATTTCATATTTCCCTCTCTTTCTCTCCCATTGGTCAGATGGTCAGATCAGACGGCGGTTGAGGTCAGCCGCGTTCATAGTGTGCGATGGCCGCCTGGCCGCGTTCGAGCGTCTGTTAGCACTATTAGAGATAATCATTTTTAGCGGTGATGCTGGGGCCAAAAATCTCGCGAATGTTCTTAGCGCGATATCTCGATAAAAACTATAATACGTAGGTAATCGAAAATTAGATAGCCCGTTGGTCCAGTTGGTAGTGAACCTGCCTTCTGAGCTTGGGGGCGTGGGTTCGATTCCCACCTACCTATAGGACAAACAGTATTATGTGATGAACATTTGTGTTTGGTTTATATCTGGTTGTTAATATTTATTTAAGTATGTATTTAAAAATATATATGTAGGTATGTATATCAGTCTGTCATAAACTTTGCTTAGTTTGGGGTCAGATGACCGTATGTGCAAAAATGAACCAAATATTTATTTATTTATTCGATTTAAATGTACTTCTTTGATTAGGTATGAACATTTAAAAAATGCCCAATCGGTCTAGACAGGGTTTCTTAAAGTGGGGCAAAAGACATTTAAAAAATGCTCAATCGGTCTAGACAGGGTTTCTTAAAGTGGGGCAAAAGTGGGTTCCCCCTATGGGGGTTTATTTACTATAATTCTTTTGAAGTATGCAGTGTATTCGCAGTTTGGTGGACTGCCGATTTCAGAAAAAAAAAATCGGAAAAGAGTGAATTCGACTAGCAAGAGACCGTGGCATAAATAAAGAGGCCTATACCAAGCAGTGGGTCATTCAGGGCTGATGATGGTGATGATGCAGTTATTTAAATAAACAAAGTTAAAAATAAAAGTCATTTTAAAAAGCATTGTTTTCTTATTTTAAATTCGTAGGGCGATATCTCGATAAAAACTCCGTACTTATAGGTATTGGGGATTGTTCATATTTTTTTACACCTAGATTGTAAATACATAACCATTCGAGCAATAGACTTATTGATCACTATAGGATATAATATAATCAAATTAGTATCTTAAAATACCTAGTCAATATTTTAAGAAAATGATATAAAACTATAAGGTCAGAAAATTTGGGCAATCCCCATATATAAAAATGCCTAATCGGTCTAGCTAGACCTTCTCAAGTGATCATAGTCAGCCTTTTATCAGTCCACTACTGGACTTTTAACCTACCCCCGGGTGATTAGGCCATATCCACCACGCTGGCCCAGTGCGGATTGGTGGATTCACATACGCCATTGAATTCCTTCTCCGAACGTATGCAGGTTTCCTCACGATGTTTTCCTACACCGAAAAGCCAGTGGTATGAAAATCCGTAAATAAGCCCCAAATAGCTCATTGGTACGGGCCCGGGGTTTGAACCCGCAACCTCACGCTTTCAAGTCTAGCGGTCTCCCAAATGGGCTACCACGGCTTGACGGCTTTGTCAAGTGATGCGTTTTACCAACGAAGAGAATTTAATTATTGTTTATAAAGTTGATGAGTACAATGATCACCTTTCGGGTTAGTACCACCGATCTGTGTGACCCAGTCTACCTACCATAGGTGTTTGGTGTCGCGTTACAAGTTTGTATGGAGCGCGACCCAAACATTCACAATATTTTATTGTTTCAACTGTAAGAGCCCTTTGTTTGGTCCACTCGATATTGTAGACGTTTTGTTATTTGTGTTTCAAGGACTTGCTTTGGAGCTTCATCGGGTAGGTATGTAGGTATCTGGTTGTTAATATCTATTTAAGTATGTATTTAAAACTATATATGTATGTATATCAGTCTCTGGCAGCCATATCACAAGCTTTGCTTAGTTTGGGGTCAGATGACCGTGTGTGAAAAAAATGTCCCGAATGTCCCGAATGTCCCGAATATATTATTTACTAGCGACCCGCCCGTCCGGATTCGCACGGGTGTAATTTACGTGCGAAGCCGGAGCGGGTCGCTATATAGTTATATATATAAACCTTCCGTGAAAATGATGGTGAAAACCGCATCAAAATCCGTTGCGTGGTTTAGGAGGAGTTAGCGGCCATACAGACGTACAGACAGACCGACTTTAATTATTATTTATACTACTATGTAGAGATACCACAGCTTTTATTAAAATTAGAACGGCTGTCAAGGCATTTTTGTAATAAAACTGTTGTAGCCCGTAGAGGGATACTTATTCTAAGTTGTAGCCAGTTGCACCCGTATAAACGAAATGTCAGTCATTTGAAATCAGTTAGCAACTATGATGCGGACAAAGAACTTTGAGACCTAACCCAAAAAGGTAAGGTCCAAATTCTGTTTACTTCTCTTTTCTGTGATCCTTCGACATACCTAATTAATAAAACAGAAATGAGAATGAAAATCTGTTACCAGGCATTATGACAGAACCTTGATTGAACATTCTTATTTAGATCAACGCGTCGAACTCTGCATCACAGTTGCTAACAGATTTCGAATGGCTGACTTTTAGTTTATATGGGCGCAACTGGCTACAACAAATTTCTTACAAAAATGCCTTGACAAAGGTTCTGATTCATACAGTTTTTTTCTTTTCAGTGGATGCAAATGGCTACAACAAATTTCTTACAAAAATGCCTTGACAGCCGTTCTAATCTTTTTTTCTCTTTTCTCTGATTAAATCTGTCCTCGAAAGTTGTCCGATACTCATTGACATGTGCCGAAGGTCATCAATCAATACATACTCCACAAAGAGGCCGGTGCACACGTGTTCATAGCTTCCAACATGTGGTGTTTGCCGTCGGTCCTCGTGACCCACCCGCTGACCGCTGCTCGTAATCAGATGATTAGGCGAAGACCACTCTTTTGTTTACCTGCGGCCACACCCACCGGCCACTCTCTGTTAGCGTGTGGTTAGCGTTAACGCCTGTGGAAAGATGATATTGTATGAAAATGACATTGATAATGACATTAGCTTGAGATAGGTTATCTCAAGCATTTCATCTTTCCGCAGGCGTTAACGCTAACAGAAAATAGGTCTTGTTTAGCCCCACAGGGGCCTTACGGCCAACGGCTAACTCAGTATCAAACTAACGTTAAATCCACTCAGTTGGAAAATCACGCGAACGTGAACCTTAAATCGCCCAGATACGGTTTGCGGTCGCGTGATTTTCCCACTGAGCGGATTTAACGTTAGCTTGATACCGAGTTAGCCGTTGTCCGTAAGGCCCCAGGGGCATTAAAACCTTCGACCAAAATAAAATCAATGGACGGGCCATAACCATTGAACTTGCTCAATAAAAACGAGTCAAAACCGTCGGACATATTCTTCAACACCTAATTATAATCATTTGTTCCAAAAAATAGATAGCGGTTTTTTGTTGTGTATTTACATAAAGCACTAGCAAACCCGGCGAACTCCGTTTCGCCACCAGATGAATACAACACACACTTCTATAAACCTCACGGAGCCCGAGACCTTTCCAACGAATGCAAAACCGTGGAAATCGGTTCGTGCGTTCTGGAATTATAGCGTCAGGAAGGAAAACCCGACTTATTTTTATATAGTAGATAAGGCATAATTTTGTCAGATGTTTCGTTATCATGTAACAATAGTCACGTGTTGCAATAGGTCCATTCATTTTATTTTGGTCGAAGCTTAAAGCATGACACTTGACTGCTCATCCTTTACCCCTCATGAAGCAAAGGTTCTAACATGTCAACCTATACTATTTCGAGCGGAGCCAATCCTAGGCGCGAATTGAATGACTGACTTTTGATTCTCCAATCACAAGCGTCGAGTCGCGTCGAGTCTCCAATCACAAGCTGCCCCCCGCGACCGACGGGCATCATTTTGCAAAAGGGAATTTTGACTAGGTGCGCGATCAAGTGGTTCTATTATCTTTGGCTAAAGCGATCTCTTCCAGAACGCCGAACGACGTATCAACGATGAATGGAGACCACGAACCGGTAAGCGCAGCGTAGGACGTCCTCCCACAAGATGGACAGACGACCTAAAAGAGACCGCAGGGAAACGCTGAATGCAGGCCGCTTCCAACCGGCCCTTTTGGAGATCGATGGGGGAGGCCTATGTCCAGCAGTGGACGCAAATGTGGTATGGCTGAAATGATGATCTCTTCCAGGCAACCTTAGGCAGGCTCCTTGATGTTGTTGATGTTATGTAAGTGTAAAATAACAATACAATAAAGAGCCGTGGTAGCCCATTTGGGAGACCGCTAGACTAGACTTGAAAGCGTGAGGTGGCGGGTTCAAACCCCAGGTCTCAATGAGCTCTTTGGTACTTATGTACGGCTTTTCATACCACTGGCTTTTCGGTGTAGGAAAACATCGTGAAGAAACCTGCATACGTACGGAGAAGGAATTCAATGGCGTATGTGAATCCACCAATCCGCACTGGACCAGCGTAGTGGATAACCAATAATAGTGAATGTCCCAATCACCCTTTCGGGGGTAGGCTAAAAGTCCAGCAGTGGACTGTTAAAAGGCTGATGATGATTACGATGAAGTGTAAAATACTCACGGACGGTTTGGTTGCTGAGGCGTGCGGTCCCGTTGTCTTCTGTTCTTGAACCAGTTGGAGACCTGCGTGAGAGTCAGCCCTGTCTTATTTGAGAGTGCTCGCTTCTCGTCGGGGTTCGGGTATCTGTGGCCAAATAGTTACAGTGAGAGGCTTTTTAGCGCCATCTTCCGGTAAGCTATACCCTAGATGTACTTGGAGGTACAGCGACCTGCGGCCGGTCGCTATAGCATAGGTCCGCATGCGACAAGCGGCCGGGCGCAGGTCGATCGTCATCTGTTTTCTTTTTGCCTTTATTGTAAGCTGAAACGTCGTTTGATCCATTTCTAATTTATACGACAGATACTAAACAAAACAAGGATGAATTATACAGTGTATTCCAAGTGTCACATAAAATTTAGAAAAATCTCGATTTTAGTAACACGCGGAGATTTCGCGTAAAATTTCCGGTGGGCCGTCTGCCACGCGCGCCCAATGCGCAAACTGGCAATTTGCCGCCTGAAGGGTAGCCAATCGCTTGTTTGTCACTTATCTTCTCTACATGGTTTCTACATAGTACAAAATAAAGTTGCTTTCCGAGTCTGTCTGACTGTACCTATATCCGATAACTTCTCCTAAGCCACGCAATGGATTTTGATGCGGTTTTCATCATCAGTTAGATATTATTTTCACGGAAGGTTTATATGTATAATAAATAATAATACGTACACCCGTGCGAAGCCGGGGCGGGTCGCTAGTATTCTATACAACATGTTTTCAACCACAAGTGTTGTCAAACCTCCTGAATTGCTTATCATATTTTGACCAATGACGTGTCTATCGACGCTTTACTCCGCGTGTCATCATACTAATATTATAATAGCGAAAAGTTTGTTGGTTTGTTTGTTCCCCCCTTTCACGCAGCAACAGAGCAACGGATCTACCTGATTTTTTTGCATGGGTATAGTTCAAGGGCCGGAGAATAACAGACTACTTTTCATCATAATCACAATTTTTCATCATTACGCGGATGAAACTGCGGGGCGCAGCGAGTATCTAATATCACTCATAAAAAAATACAAATATATCGTGTTGGGTATCAAAAGAAATGGTTTCATTCCAAATATAAATAATTTAAAAATATAATTGTACAATTTTCCCTCCCCTCTCTTTATTGGAACGGCAAAACAACGGAACGCCTTGCTTTTATCTGTTTCTGCTGCATTAGAATCTTGGAGTATTAAAATCTAGGATTAACAGGTTGTTATTAGGCAAACGTGCTTCTTCTTAGACCGCTTCAGGCGAGATGTTAGTCTGATATACCTAAAAACTTCACAGAGTTCACGTGTTGCAATAAGTGAACCCAACCCCCGGCGCGCCATTGTTTCAGTCTCAAAAGGCTCAAAAATTTACCAACTGTCTAAAGTACTACAGGGTATTTGCTTATATAATATTGGAATTGTTATAACATACCGATTCCTATAGTACCAATCCTTCAGTGCATTTCTACTCTTTTCCTTGAAGCAGTACACCGTTTCTTCACCATCCCATATTGTTTTAGGCAGTGGATATTTTTTTCTAAGTCTGTATTTGTCAACTGCTCCTATAAAAATTTGTAAATTAACTAAATCAATTGATTATTCAACCTATCTAAATCTAAACTTAGTTTTAAAGATTGAGTTTTAAGTAGTTGAAAGATAAGATAAATATAGACCACAAAAGCAAGGATAGCATATTACATTACAATAAAACTATTATCTAGGGTTTAAATAGAAGTAAATAGTTTTTTAAAATTTCAAGACGAGTAAACAGAGCACCATTGGATTTTATGATTAGGTACTCACCAAGGTGCTTCTACCCTTCCACCAAAATACAATGAATGGACGGGCCCAGAAGAACCGCATATTGTTGAAGATTACAAAATGAGTGCCGGCACTGCCTCTAGCCGTAGGAAGTGCGACACATGACTTTTGTTACATGATAACGAAACATCTGACATAATTATGTATTTGTGTGCTTTCCTAAAGTGTAATAACACAACAAAAAACCGCTATCTATTTTTTGTTACAAATTTACTGTACATGGTTATAATTAGGTGTTGAAGTATATATGTCCGACGGTTTTGATTCGTTTTTACTGAGCAAGTTCAATGGTTATGGCCCGTCAATTCATTTTATTTTGGTCGAAGCTTCTACCTCGTACTTTCTCGGCCTCTTTATAGGGCGGCGCCTTATGTAGTATGCGGTAACCAGTGCGTTCTTATGGAGATCCCGGTACCGCCCGTCTGGCACAGAGGTCGGCCACCGAGGGGGTTTAGTGGGTGCAATCTCACATAACCCGGCTTCACCCCAATGCAGCTGGGTATCTTTTGAAGATTTCCCGCCGGTCAAAAAAACAAGTGCGGTGCCTTGAACCAGGGATTCTGCAACGCAGTGTAATAGCGTGCAGGGAAGGAAATTACTTTCAGACTAGTGTAACTCTTAGCACGCTTGGAATATAAGATTACTCACCAAGTGCTCTACAGCGTACTTTCTCGGCCTCCTTATAGTGGGCCTTAAACCAGAGGTCCTGCAACGCGGTGTGGTATCGTGGAGGGAAAGAGTGAGCTTCCAGGATGGAGTATAAATCTTTAAATTCGCCTGTGTGGTATGCTACCAGTGCTTGTGCCCTAGGTGGAAAAGTAAGTTTAAATTTAAAAAAGGAAACAATAGCTTAAAAACTATTTTTATGTGTAAAAGTTATCCGCTATTAATCATTATTATTTTTTAAGAATATAGCGTCGTAGGGGTTGGCATAGAAGGTAGATTCTTAGAGGCTAATTCCAATGAGAAATATAAATAAAACGGCCAAGTGCGAGACGGGCTTGCGCACTGAGGGTTCCATACCACCACATAACTTGTTAGTTACTAAAGTACAAAAAAAATGTGTTTAAAGACAACATCCCATCAACGCCCAGGCGGTCACCCATCCAAGTACCTACCGGCCGCGCCGGACGTTGCTTCACTTCGGTGATCGTACGAGAACTGGTGGTGAACAGAAATTTGACACCGACTCGCACTTGGCCACTATTTATGATTTGTTGTTATTCTTTAGAGTGTCTAATATAATCATGCCAAGTTTGACGCTTGTACGTATTACCGTTTTTACATTAGAGCTAATACAAAAATACGTTAAAAATAAGTTTGTTGTATGGGGGCCATTTATAATTTTTCGTTTATAATTTTTGACTTTTTTACTATTTTTTAATCAATCCGCCGTAACATTACATATTCTGTGAAAATTTCAACTGGCTATCTATTACGGTTCGAAAGATACAGCCGTTTAAACAGACAGACAAACAGCTTAGTAATAGGGTCCGTTTTTACTCATTGGGTACGGAACCCATAAAAAAAAACTTCAGTCATACGGGTCGGGGGATTGGTAACTATCTCTGTATAATCACAAGCATGGTTAAAGTAATTCCAAGTTTATACTTAGTTATATTATAAATAATCCTACCTTAGTACAGTCTCATTTCCCCTAAGTAGTTCAGTAGTGGGTAAACTCCACAGAAAAGCCGCCAATTTATCTATATCTCCCTTCTGCTGAAGCGCCTCGCAAACACATTGTATTTGTTCCGAATTAAAATTAAAATATCTTCTCACATTATTCCCATTATTTTCAGCAAAATACGACTGCGACACCCTTTCATTGCCGCCGGAATTAGCATTGTTTTCAAATTGGTTAATTTTAATTTCCGACATATTTGGGTTATTTTCGTTATTCTGGCAACCCTTCAAATCTTCGTTAAAAAAAGTTCGCATGCGATTCTCTCCATCAATTTGTGAAAAGAAGTTTTCATTCGTCGGCGGGAGTTTGAGCTCGAAATTCAAATATTTTTTGTTTTTTTGCGGTGACAGATAATTTTCGAAGGAGATTTTGTTGCTTTCTTGAAGGTAGACCTCTTTGGAGTTGCTTTCTTCTCTCGTTTTCTGTTTGCAGGAGAAATATTGTTTTTCTTCTGGGTTGTAGAAGTTGTTTTGTGTGTCGTACGGGAATGGTGGCAAGGACGTTTCAGATTCGCTGGTCATGTCGCTCGATGGACTCAGCCGATCAGAACATGGCTCCATGTTGGTGGATTTCATTACAGAAGAGAAAGCTCGTCAATTCTTGTACCTTAAAAGATTTAAAATACACACTTTACATGGGAAAAAACAAACAAACAACTAGTGACGATGGCAGGGGCGGATCCAGGATTTCATTTTTGGAAGGAGGGGGGGGGGCATTCTGACAAGTATAGGTACCTATGAGTATGCTGTGTAAAAGTGCACCTGAATCAAATCGAAAAACTGAGTCAAACTGAAACATGCCCCCCGCCCCCCCCCCCTGAATCTGCCAATGGACGATGGAAAGAGGCCTGACGGTTTGACAATTATTGTGCCCTGGAGGTTGGGGCGGCCCCTTGAATGGGACACCACTTGTGTCGATACTTAATTGGCGCCGTCACATCTTCCTGAGACACAAGGTAGGGCTGGTGCGGCTGCCAATTCGGCAGAGCAGCACAATCAACGCAAATATGCAGTGGTTACATATTTGAGGCGTTTGGGGTCGAGACAATGGGCCCTTTGAAACCGGGAGCTCAACTAATTTTCAAAAATCTTTCAGAGCGCCTGGTTAATGCGACGTGTGACCAAAATGCTGGCGTGTTTCTGGCTCAACGCATAAGCATTGCCATTCAGCGTGTTAATGCCGCCGGCATGCTGGGTACGCTACCAACTGGTAGATGGCTTGAGCATTTGGATTGTCTTTATACCTTCAACGGTCTATGGGCAGTCACTGTTTTTGTAGTATTAAGTGTTAGCTTGTACCTAATTACCTATTGTGTTTAGTTAATCTTGTATTAGTACTGAAAAATCATTTAATGTGACATTTAAATTTTCGTTGTTTGTAGGTATATTTGTTATGTTATATGTTTTTATTGTTTTTATTATGTAATAAAGATCTGGAATCTGTACAAATCAACAATGTTTAATTCAACCTGTTGTTTAAGTACAAAGGTATATAAAACGAAGAAAATAAAAAGGTTTAATTATTACTAATTATCACTAATATTATTAATAATCAAATATCAAAAACAAGATTTTGCCTGTGTAGTAAAGTGCCAAGAACGCTGGCTGCATTCCCGCGTTGAATTGCCAATTCTTTTTTGCATTTTAATTCTTTGATCTTTGATTACCATGTATAATATCAAAATTATCGTTACATTACAATTACTGAAAATTATGAAGATTAAGTGTGGAATTTGAGATGATTTCGCCCAATTATTGTATATCAGTTGATCTAAGTTAGATAATATTTTTTTGTTACATAATCAATCCAAATATAGCTAGCTCTAAATGAAAGTAGCTATTGTTTAAAAATGTATCATCGGATAGTGTGCATCCGCTACAAGTTAAACAATAACAATTTAAACTTTCCTACCGATCGAAGTAAAAATACGAGAAGCTATATGTTGACATAACACGAGTTTGACACCGGATTTTGGTTCAAAACATCATTTGATAGAATAAAAAATATTCACAATAGGTCATCGACGATTTAAATGCTATGGAGTAAAATGGCGAAGGAAATAGAAAAAAAAACACGAAAAATAGTACCTAGATTATACAAGTGAAAAAAAATAATTATTGGATGAATATAAGGACAGAAATGTTTTTTTTTTTCACAAGTTTTAACTCTACTTTTTACCATTCATCATCATCATCATCAGCCAGAAGACGTCCACTGCTGAACATAGGCCTCCCCCTTTAACCTCCACACTGAACGACAGCCTGCCTTTTGCATCCACTGGATGCCAGCGACTCTCACAATGTCGTCGGTCCATCTAGTTAGAGGCCTACCTACGCTGCGTCTTCCGGTCTACTTTTTACCATATATTGAATGTGAGAAAATAAATAGTAGTTAGTGGAGTATTTTTATTTTTTCACACCACCTGCTCGACAATGTCCAATTAAATATCATGCAACCTCAACGTAAAGTAAAGCATTATCTCTTAAGAGATATAAAGTTGTATGAAACTCCCTAGGGAATAAAGTAATTTGAATTTCGAACGTCAAATTCGCGTGGAAACTCTAAGTAAAAAAATGCCCAGCCACCATAGGTATAGAACTCAAAAAAGAAAAGAAAAAGGTGCGTTTACAAAGAATGTGAAACAAAAGACGGTGTTTGGTGCTGTGATTTGGCTTTTTATTGTCTCGCAGAAGGTGTGAAAAGTAGAGTATGCTCCTCTGGAATAAAGCCTGGCTTCGTCTTGGGCAGCTTGAACCCCTCGCTTCACTCAGGACTCTATATAACTCTAGAGTCCCTCGTTACGCTCAGGGTTCAATATGCCGCCCGCGACGTAAGACACTGCTTTATTCCCTTACTGCATAATCTACTATTACCATTGCCACACGAAAAAGAGCATCTGGTTATTAACAACAGCCAATAAAACGCTCTTTTAAGTGAATAAAAACATTTTGAATTTGGAACAAGCACGATGTACGAATTAAAAACAAAAAAAATATAATAAAACGTACCTACTGAACGTACTGGCTGGCTGAATGGAGCTTGAATGGAGCTATATTTTATAGGATGACGGAGGAGATAGAAAATAGTACAATAGACAAGTGAAAAAAGGGAATTTAATTCGAGGGACTACGAGCGGGATCCCGAGAGCAGCGAAGGATTCTAGAGAAGAATCCTGAGCAGAGCGAGGGATACAAGGTCCAAGATGTTTTATTTTCATGTGTTATACAGAGTGTAAGGGGAACACTCTCGAAGCCAAAAGAAGGTAATTGTACTCATCACTATGAATAACTTTTACTACGGGACCAGCCCTGAAATCGCAAAAAAAACAGCTGTTCCATACTTTCTTTGAGAGTCAATGACCGTTTTCTATAGAACAGCTGATATTTTTTTCGTGATTTCAGGGCTGGTCCCATAGTAAAAGTTATTCATAACGATGAGTATAATTACCATCTTTTGGCTTCGAGAGCGTTCTCCTTGCACCCCGTATACACGTTGGGTAGGTACATTACGCTTAGAGCTGAATAGAATAATGAATATTGTTTGTCCAACAGTAGAGCCAAGGGCGTATCCAGTGGGTGGTCATGGAGGTCATGACCCCCTTGGGCTGGGTCCAGGACCAAGGTGCACCATTAATTAATATAAAAATTAATTATAAAAAAATTATAACTTCTTGTGACTTGACCACGACTATGTGATCTCCCCTCCTGGCACCAAAGCTGGATCCGCCCTTGAGTAGAGATTTAATAAGAAATTGTTTACCAAGGGATAAAATAGGTAGATGATTTTCCCCTACACTACAATATTTCCAATAGTTTTTGACAGCTGCAATAATATTGTAAAACGCTGAATAAAAAAATACTTTCAATTTCTTTTCTTTATAATTCACTGAAGTATATCGGGTACCTACCTACCTGTTACAGTGTATCGTTCAAAAACCTAGCGAAAGTATCAGAATTCAAGGAATTAATTCGGCTTTTTTACAATGTTATTATTTCTTTTAATATTTCACTGAAGTATATCGGATACCTACCTACCTGTTACAGTGTATCGTTCAAAAACCTAGCGAAAGTATCAGAATTCAAGGAATTAATTCGGCTTTTTTACAATGTTATTATTTCTTTTAATATTTCACTGAAGTATATCGGGTACTTGTTACAGTGTTTCGTTCAAAAACCTAGCGAAAGTATCAGAATTCAAGGAATTAATTCAGCTTTTATACAATGTTATTATTTCTTATAATATTTCACTGAAGTATATCGGGTACCTGTTACAGTGTTTCGTTCAAAAACCTAGCGTATAATTAGGTATCAGTAATCGAAGATTTTTTTCAGCTTTTTAAAATGTATTTACTATTACCACATAATATTACATATTACTCATCACTGTAAAACTCTAGCAAGTACCCGATATACCTATAAGGTTCTAATAAGCTTTTTACAGTGTTATTGCGGATGTCAGAGCAAATAAACGAATGGAAATAGTAATCATCATCATCATTTTCAGCGTATCATCTTCCCACTGAAACACTGGCCTTCTCTCAGAGAGAGCGTGGACCCTAATCCACCATGCCGGCCCAGTGCATGTTGGCGATTGTCATATCTTTGAACTATTTAAGTTCTTGGACATACCGGTTTCCTCACGATGTTGTCTTTCCCCAATTTAATTAAATAATACATAGGTAAGTGATTGGTGCAGGGTCGAGGATTGAACCGGGTGCCGTCAGATCGTAAAGCGTACCTACCTACATGCTACCGCTCGGCCACCATCGCTCTATATGTAAGGTAATAGTGTATATTCCCACATAGAATGGTCTATTCCACTTTAATCACCTAGGTGATCAATGGCGACTCTTTAGTGTCCTTTAATACAATCAGACTCGATGACACTTTTTTATGGTTACCTAACAGGCGTTTGACCACATTTCACCTGATGTTTAGTAACTGTGTGGTCGAAGATGGCTACTGCAAAATGAGCCTGTAATGTGAATTGGCTCTAAAATGAGTCTGCCAAAACACAAAGTTAGATGCTAGGCGACAGATTTTGAACTTGAGGGTGGTACCCAGTCGGGGAGAAACCCCGACGGCGAAAACATGAATTAATTTAAGCTTTAGTAAAGAAAAGACTGAAGTATCAAGATAAAATAATGGTTGCATTAAATAAATGAAAAACACTTACCGCTCTAAAATTCAATAAACTCACAAATAACACCAACTAACAATTGAAATGTTCGCAAGTCTCGGGTGACTTCGAAAAAATATTGTCTATTCAAATTGTAGCACTCCCTCACACCACGACGGATCGGGATCAAATAACAAAGAGGTGGTTCTCGTTTCAATGCCAGACAGAGACGTACATAGAAAGAGATAGAGGATATAGGCGGGGCTTGGCGGGAAGCCGGGTGTTCCAAGTTTGAAAGATTTTTGTTTTATTTTTTCAAAGTGACCTCTAAAAAGGCGGGTCCTGTGATTTTATGTGTGGAATCAAATGACCAGTGGAAGGTTACGTGTTTAAAATAAAAAATATTGAGACCATTGTTCTAGATTTTTAATTATTGATTTCTTTGTGCTTTCGTTTGGCAGAAAAATAACTAAATTTTTAAATTTACTTTTAAAATTTGTAATCAGCCTGTCAGTCTTTTTTGGCATGTTTTTGGATGGGTTTCTACAAAATGGGATACATATCGATCATAAATCGTTAGTCCATATCGTAGGGCACAATAGGTAGGTAAAAGATGCTGTTATTGTACCTACTACTTAGTATACTTATCATTTACTAGCAACGCACCCTGGCTTCGCACATAGACATAATTTATTTGTGGCAAAAAAATACAATAACACAATATACATGAAAATAAAATAAAAAAATAAAAGGAAACGCACGACTGTAAGTCTTATTTTTTACACCTTGAGTTACATTATTGGAGTTTTAGTAAGGAGTCCCATATAAAAAAAAAATAGCCTATGTCACCCGGGGTTAGTGTAGCTTCCTAGCAGTGAAAGAATTTTTCAAATCGGTTCAGTAGTTTCGGAGCCTATTCAATGCAAACAAACAAACAAACAAACAATTAAATCTTTCCTCTTTATAATATTATATTATTATATATAGTATAGATAGCGACTAATACTAAATACTAATTGCTAAAATACTAGCGACCCGCCCGCCAGGCTTCGCACGGGTATAATTTACGTGCGAAGCCGGGGCGGGTCGCTAGTTATATATATAAACCTTCCTTGAAAATGTATCTAACTGATGGTTAAAACCGCATCAAAAGCGTGGTTTAGGAGGAGTTAGCGGCCATACAGACAGACGCGGAAAGCGACTTCAATTTATACTATGCACAAAAGAGATAGAGATAGAGAAGAGAAGAGATGTAGAGATGATATAACTTAACAACAACTATTTTACTAGCTTTTTGAACGGAAGCTTGTACATAGTTAGTAGCCAATATAACTACCTACTACAGTAAAATATTAAAAGATTTATTTTTATTCAGATTTTTGCAATGCTATACTTAGTGCAGTGGGACTGTCGACCCAAAATCCAAGTGTTTTACATTTTGTTTGTCAATGGAACAGCTCATGATTTCGTTATTATTCAGGCTACTACAGCCTCAAAAACGTTCTTCCTCTTTCTTTCTGGAGCATAATTCGTTCAAAAATTAAGCCTTGCAATCCAGCGGGTCAATGCTGGGGTCCCTGCCGCATGGTGGTGATTTGTTCACATAGGTTCACTTCACTTTTTTTACATGGTGTAAGGGGAACACTCTCGAAGCCAAAAGTTGGTAATTGTACTCCTCATTATGAACCACTTTTATTATGGGACCAACCCTGAAATCGCGAAAAAAATATCAGCTGTTCCATACATTTTGTCGAGTGTCAATGACCGTTTGCTTAGAACAGCTGATTTTTTTTTCGCGATTTCAGGGCTGATCCCGTAGTAAAAGTTGTTCATAATGATGAGTACAATTACCTTCTTTTGGCTTCGAGAGTGTTCCCCTTACACTCCGTATAAGTACTTTATATTTTAGTAAGTAAGTAGTACATTATAGTTTTGTTGATAAGTGGTATCACATCATCAGCGAGTAAACGTCCACTGCTGAACAAAAGCCTCCTTCTTAGAGAGAGGTGTTGCCATAATCCCCATGCTTGGCAGGCGGCTTGGTACGTTCACCGTGTACTAATAGAACGCTGCTGCCCATCCTCCGGTGGTTCTGGTCCAAGTTTTAAGACAAACCAAACGGAAAATAAAACAAACGGGTCCTAAGTTGTATAATAGGTATATTATAAATAGGCAAATAAAGATTAGAATTTTCTTAATCTTATATTGAATTTTGTCTCGCTCTCTCATTAGCCAAGAGAGCGAGACAAAGCACAATGACGATACAAGTGGAATGATATACTTGAATATTATCATCTTTAAATTCCTTGAAAAATATGGGAAAACTGTCGTTAGGCGTGTAAAAGCAATCTATTCCCGGTAACACGTAGTTTGAACCACAAGTCTTTAGTAACAAAGATACCGCAAGCGCCGCAAGTTGTATGAAAACCCAACGCATTTTTGTACCTTACTATATAACAACACGAAAGCAATGTAGCGGTAGTTTAACTCCATTCGCACAGCCAACTGCTTTCGAAGAGTTTTTACAGTTTCATCATCATCAGCCCAAAGACGTCCACTGATCAACATAGGCCCCCACTTAGAACTCCACAGTAAATGACACTGGATGCCCGCGACTCTCACGATGTCGTCAGTCCATCTAGTGAGAGGCCTACCCACGCTGCGTCTTCCGGTTCGTGGTCTCCACTCAAGAACCTTCCTTCCCCATCGGTTATCGGGTATTCGAGCTATGTGGCTGTCCATTGCCACTTCAACTGCAGCTATGTGATTGTGATTCTTCGGCGAATATCATCAATTCGCGCAAAGAAACTCCTAGCATAGCTCTGTCCATTGCCCGCTGTGCATGCAATTTCGTTACTTAGATGACCTTATCGCAAAGATACAACCTTATCGTTTCTTTCACGGAATCGAAAGGCCACATTTAACAAATTTTAAAATTGGGTTTTTAATTCATAATTATTTTATTTTGTGGTGGTACGGAACCCTCAGTGTGCGAACCCGACTCGCACTTGGTCGGTTTATTTCTTCCTACTTTTTGCTTTGAACAGTTTGACGGACGATGCAGCTTGTGAAACACGGATTAGGCCAGAAAACGCAGCCTACAGACATGCAAAGTGGAAAACTGAACACGTGTTGTCTATACTGATAAATATCTATGGTTTGAAAGTCGGTGTTTGGTTCACATGTTCTCGGTAGGAGTGCCACAAGACACCAGCACAATGGTGTATCTTTCAAGGTATTCGCCATTGACAAACGGTTCTGTGTAGTATAAAATTGCTGTTACAAATAGTTCAGTACTTCAGTCCGCAGACGTGCTCCTACCTTTTCGAGGTTCCGTACCCAAAGGGTGTAAACGGGACCCTATTACTACTAAGCTTACGCTGTCGATATGTCAATCCGTCTCTCTGTCCATCTACCGTTTAACAGCTGTATCTTTCGAAACGTAATAGATAGCCAGTTGAAATTGTCACAAAATTTATGTAATGTTTAATAATCTACACTATATATAATATTATAAAGAGGTAAAGTTTGTAAGTTTGTTTGTTCTGTTTTAACTCCAAAACTACTGATCCGATTTTAAAAATTCTTTCACTAATAGAAAGGTACACTATTCCTGAGTGCCATAGGCTATGTTTAATAATAATAAAAGTAAATTTTCTACACTAAATAACCGTATTAGTAAAACATGTTGGAGAAAAATAAGCTGATTGGCTTCTTTATCGGCGTACGCTGACCTAACGGTTTGAGATAAGTAAGTACAATGTTTGACAAAAATGTAGTACTTAAGTTGTTTTATAAAAAAGTCCGCAGTAGCATACATCTAACTTTTATAAGAAAACTACAATAACGATAATAACCGGTTATTGTGTTCAGAATAAAAATAAAAATTATAAGGTCATGTTTAGATGCAGTTTTCTAATATAATTTATGAACCTTAAAAAAATTAATGAATTTATTATTAGGAGTACTTAATGTAGATAAAGTTTGCCGTTTACAGTTTGTAGTTTAGTCGCACAGTTCATGAGATAATGTAAAATTAAAATAACGCGACCATAATAATCCGCGCAGCGCCTTCATACTGCACTTAATAAGTAGGTGATATAATAAAATAACTCTTTATCGACACCCTATAAAGATATAACAAGAAGATTACTTTTAATATGGGTACAAAAAACGGCCTTATCGCTATGACCGACCTCTTCCAGACTACCTTCAACAATGGTGTGCTGCGGTGGAACGGTGTCCCAGGTATTATTAACCGACTTTTAAAAAGGTTCTCAGTGACGTGGTTTTTTAGGGTTCCGTACCCAACGGGTGAAAACGGGACCCTATTACTAAACCTACGCTGTCTGTCTGTCCTACGGAACGGATGCGGGACTGGATTGCAAAAATGCGGAAAGGGAGTAAAGTGGATTACGGGACGGATTCCGTCTTTGTATCGGAAAGGGTGGGCCTGTACTAGAGAAGATTATGGGACAAATGCAGGACTGGAGCGGAAAGGGTGGTACAGGAGTAGAGTGGATTACAGGAAGGATGCGAGACTGAAACTAAAAAGACAGGATGTAGTAAAGTAGATTTCAATACTACGTGAGCGAAGCCGCGGGCAACAGCTAGTAAAGTCATAAAACACTTTTAAACTATCACGGTTGTTCACTAAAGTTACAGAGCTAATTCACAACTTTACCACGGTAAATATCCAGTAAATAATCATATAACTTTAAAGTCATAAAGTAAATGGTTAATAAACGGTTTTTACGTACGATATTTTTGTATTTGCTCTAATGTACTAATGTACTGGCTAAGTGCGAGACAGTTTCGCGCACTGCGGGTTCTGTACAGGTATTTTTTTAAGGATATTCTTTCGAATTGGTCCCATACAAATTACCTACATTAAAATCGGTTCAGTATTTTGGTTTTTAAATCAAAATAACTGAAAATTCGGTTACTTGGATATAATATTATGTGATTATAACCGAAATTGCACATTTTACTAATTTTTAAGTCGGGTTTTTAAATTGATATCTAATCGATAAATATTATTTGAATTCAGTTGAAAATATTTCCAGATATTATACGGGGTGAATCTCTAGACGACGTATCTACATGTTCTAGGATATTTTGTACATACTTAAATAGATATTAACAACCAGATATAGAACAAACTCAAATGTTCATCACATAAATGTTTGTCCTAGGTGGGAATCGAACCCACGCCCCCAAGCTAGAAGGTGGTTCACTACCAACTGGACCAACGGGCTATATTATAATGATGAGTACATCCATCGTCTATAGAAACACCCCGTATAAGGCTTGTTCAATCACTGAGTAAGTACTAAGTAGGTACCTACCTATACTAACACACATCACTAGTTCATTCAACTATATTTTTGCCACTTATGTAAACATTACCTAACATTATATAAGTACGTATAGTCGTATATAAACAACAAATTCCACATAACTAAAATTTTATGTACATTGTTTTTTTTTCTCTCGCTTTTTTTTGGGCAAGTGCCTTTTTTAACTAATCAAAATACAAGTTAATACTAACACTACACATACAGTTAAACTGCCCATAGACCGTTGAAGGTCTAAAGACAATCCAATTGCTCAAGCCCACTACCAGTTGGCAGCATTGTACATTGTTATTTTTCATCTTCGGCCACAACATCGCTTTCCATCTGGTGAATTAGTAAAACGTAGACCTAAAGGTAGACCGATTTTGACTGACAGATAGCTTATGTTGTAAGGAGTAATTCCCGACTATACTGTAAATATACAAATAGTTCTGTATAAAAAAGCGATCTGCCTTTTTGTAAGGACTTTTTTAAATGCAAAAAAAGTCCAGATATTTTAGTTTAATCATACTAACTATAACACTATTATAAATGAGAAACTCTCCCTTAAAGTGTTTGTCTGCACTCATCTCCGGAACATCTGAATGGATTTTGATAAAATTTGGTATGAAGATAGCTTATACCCTGGATAAACAGACAGGCATTATAAAACAGAAAAAACATGGATATAGTAGCTGGTGAAACCATGAAGCGCTGCTTTTTTTGCCATAGGTGGCAAACAAGCAGACGGGCAGCCTGATGTTAAACAGTCACCGTCGCCTATGGATACTTGTAACACCAGAGGAATCACAAATACGTTCTTGCCTTTTGAAGAACTACATTTTGTAGCTTCTCAGAAACACAGCGGAAGGTAGCTCATTCCACATTTTGCAGGTGTTAGGCAAGAAAGATCGTGTGAATCGCACTGTGTGTTATTTCCACTGATCTATGATGTGGATAAACTTTCAGGCGGTGGCGGCTAGTACGATGGTAAAACCGTGACGCCGGCATCAGAACAAACAGTTCATCAGAACACTCCCCGTTGTAAATGCGATAAAAGATACAGAGAGACCCAAACTCTCTGCGCATGCTGAGCGGCTCTAGGTGTTCGGTGAGCTTGGGATCGTCGACAATTCTTACAGCTCTACGCTGCATCAAGAACTCGTGCTAATGAAGTAGTAATCTCACGCACCGTGCAGTGAATGTTCAGGGATTTTCTATCACATTTCAACATCCGGACAAAGTTCCCAATCCCGGAAATCCGGACAAACCTGAAAGGATGGTAATCCTAACAAAACTCTACACTTACTGTGTTATAGTAAGTATTAAAATATAAACAATGAACACAAAATTGCGAAAGGTATAATTTTGCGCCAAGTCAGCACAATTTATGCAAAGTTAGTACAATTCCCACGGTTGTAAAGGTACTGGCAAAAATACTTGAATTGCAGTTTTATCTAAAATGAATGATTTATGTAATAAGAAACTATTGCCACTTTTCATACAGAAACAAGTTTTTTTTATAGCATTTTTTACAAACATAGATATCGTATATTTTTGACAGAAAAAAAAATACAATAGACAATACTTATTAACAAAACAACAAAAATGAATAAACAAAAATAAAAACACATCATTATCAGCTAGAAGACATTTACAGCTGAACATAGGCCTTCCCCTTAGAACTCCACACTGAACGACAGCCTGCCATCTGCATCTCTCACAATGTCGTCGGTCCATCTAGTGGGAGGCCTACCTATGCCGTGTCGTGGCCGTATGCCGTCTTCCGGTTCGTGGTCGCCACTCCAGAACCTTTCTTCCTTCGAGTGTTGTGGCTTGCACATTGCCAAATTTTAATAGCTATGTCGGTTTCTCTGGTTCTTTGGCGAATATCCACGTTCCGGATTTTATCGCGCAAAGAAACTCCGAGCATTATCATCATCTCCGAGCATCTCTCTCAATTGCCCGCGGTGCGACTCTGTTTTTTCAAAAGGACCACGTCTCAGTACCATATGTCATGATTGGCAACACTCATTGGTTAGACCATAGACCATTATCTTTAGGCACTGTGTGTTGGCCGAGAAGACGTGCTTTCCCGAACGCTGCCACGTCCCAGAAAAACACATAAAATAAAATAAAACTAACCCAAAATGGAAACTATAATTTTTTCATGTCACAAACCATTTTTAAGGTTCCGTACCTCAAAAAGAAAAAAAACTGAACCCTTATAGGATCACTTCTTTGTCCGTCTGTCCGTCTGTCAAGACCTTTTTTCTCAAGAACGCGTAAAGTTATCAAGTTGAAATTTATAAATACCTACTTCGGTCTACGGTTTCTTTCGGCTGTGAAAAAATCAAACTTGTAAGTCAACGCAATCAAAAGATATGAACGTTTAGGTATGTCGTATATTTTATGACCGCGCATCTACCTATCAAATCAAAAGAGCAATTCATAAAATCTAGGTAGGGAGGTACTTGAAATGAAACCTTACCTAATCTAAGATTTCAAACACTTACACATTGTTTACAGAACATGACACCAGGCGGCGCTTTTGTCGCCAAACCTGTAATGCTCGATGGGCGGTCCAGTCTACTATATTATCGTCTTTGCGTGTACTTATCTATACTTTATTAAATTATTGGCGCCGTTTTGACGGATTGACGGTAAAGGCTAACAAAAACATACTTGAAGAATTTTTACACGTGAAAAAGACTGAGGACTGAGCCTGAGAGAGTATACTTGAGTCCATGCGTGCTCTCTTTTCTCAAACATTGCGAGGATATTCACAAACATATTTAGGGGTACCGACCTAATTTTCAAATTCGCTACAACTGTACCTGCTTATCTACCAAGGTTAAAACGGCTTATAGAACTTTACCTACTGCAAACGGTCACTAACTCAATCCTAACTTTGCTTGATCCGGTACAAACGGCGTCATTCAATTAAATCCAAACAAGCTCTTGCCATCGTACCTTATAATTCACTACGAAATCCCTAAATCATTGTAAACGCACTTAATAAGGGTTGTAACATGAAACCTCTTTTGAGCCTTGAGCCACCCCCGTGAGGCTCAGCCAATCGGAGCGCAGCGCGCTCACCCTCGCTGTTTTATCGGCCAATCAAGGACGAGAGAAACTCAGGTGCAAAGAGGTGTTATGTTACGAGATTGCAGCGGAAGCTAATAAAAAAAAACAGATTTTTGTAAAAAAACCGATCTCAATTTATTGGTGGTAGCAAGATGTGGCAAGATATGTAAAGTAGTCCCTATTTCTCGTACTAAATAGAAATAAACTTATTTGCCATCATCATTTCAGCTCCACTGCTGGACATAGGCCTCCCCCATCGATCTCCAAAAGGGCCGGTTGGAAGCGGCCTGCATCCAGCGTTTCCCTGCGGTCTCTTTTAGGTCGTCTGTCCATCTTGTGGGTGCAAGTCCGACGCTGCGCTTACCGGTCCGTGGTCTCCATTCGAGAATTTTTCGGCTCCATCGGCCATCTGTTCTGCGTCTATGTGCCCTGCCCACTGCTACTTCAACTTGCTAATCCGGTGGGCTTTGTCGGTGACTTTCGTTCGTCTACGGATCTTCTCATTTCTGATTCGATCTCGTAGAGAAATCCCGAGCATAGCCCTTTCCATAACTCTACTATACAACAATACAATACAATGACTCTTTATTAAAAAACCACAAAACAAGAAGAATAACAAACATTACAATACAAATATTATCTAGGCTTTTAACAGGCGGCCTTATCGCTTAAAGATCTCTTCCAGGCAACCGTGACCAGGTAAACCTATACTCTACGACAAAAGATGTTTTGGTCGAAGACTGTACTATTAATCCATAATTTCGTCACAAATCTTCAGCCGTGTGAAAACGGCACTCAATAAAACAGTTTTTGCGAGATTAAGTTGAGTGAGGATAATACTTTATCAGATCTACCAAACCGTGGATGCTGCGAACAGTGCGAACATGTGGAAAGATTGGATTGAAGATTGAAAGATACGTCGAAAGGTAGGACAGACAGACAGACAGCGTAGGCTGAGTTATAGGGTCCCGTTTGTACCCTTTCGGTACGGAACACTAAAAATGTTAATCAGCTCACATCATCATCATCATTTCAGCCGTAGGACGTCCACTGCTGGACATAGGCCTCCCCCATCGATCTCCAGCATTTCCCTGCGGTCTCTTTTAGGTCGTCTGTCCATCTCGTGGGTTAACGTCCTACGCACAGAAGAGAAAAAAATATAGTTTAAGTCCTACGCTGCGCTTACCGGTCCATGCTCACATCTATGGTAAAAAAAACACTTGTCGATATTTGATCAATATCGATACTTTATAGCTTTGATGAGGTACTTCCCTAGTGATTATGGGCGGCAATTGATTTGGGCAGAGATTATAATATATATGCACACGTAGTTATTTCAGGTACACTGCAGTGCTCGAAATAGATTTGAACGCACCGGAACGCCGTTCCTAAAATCACCGTTCCGTTTCGTAAAGGTATCCAACTACGCCTCACTCGTCAATATAGGTCAAGCCGTTTAGGCTACAGGAGGTACTACAGGAACCCAGAAACATACTTACATGCTCACATACAACCCAAAAATATTACCCTCCTTCTTGGACAGTCGGTTAAAAGTCCGCAAGGTTTGAAGAGAAATGCGTTCCGATTCGTGAGTAAGTCCAATTCGAGTACTGGTCCACTGGTATTCTTTATGTCATTGATTTAAACTCGTTATAAAAACATTAATGTCAAGCACAGAAATATATAAGATTATGTCAAGTACCACAAAAAACACTTTCATTCATTCATCTACTCTGCATTGTTACCTACCGACCGAACTTACCCTGTGGATGAGACGACCAAATGAAAGAACTACAAAATATGAACGGCTGATAGTCAGCTTTGTTCAGGAAATACGATCGTGACTCCCTCACTCAGCCCCGTAGAAAAGATGTCCGGATTGTGCTGACGGGTGAAATGCGCAATTTGCACAGTAAGCTAGTATAATAGTTGAGGCAAAATTGGACTAAATCTTTTGAAGTTTCAATTGGGTGACAAAATGGTTGAGCTTGACAGGAATTGTGTTGTAGCTCGCTTTGTGCTTGCATTAGGTTTTTTTTCTTTAACCTATACTGTCCTACTGCTGGGCAATGTTTTGCCCCATTTCCCTCCATAAATCTCGGTCCTCCGCTACCTCTTGCCAACCTCTCCGGAGTCACGATCGTCACGCCAGCGTTTCTTGGGCCTTACTTGACTGCGTCGTCCATCAGGCACCCACTGTGTGACGATCCTGGCCCATCGGTCGGGATGCATACGCGCCATATGTCCCGCCCAATACCATTTTAATCTGGCTGCTTTTTGGACAACGTCGACATTATTTATTTGGCATTAGGTATTTCGTAGGATAATCAAACAAATAAATACTTGCGAATATCCTCGACGATTGATATATTCTACACTGATATCGTTTCCTGAGAACTACAATCAGTACAATCTCGGCATCTTCAAAGCTAATATATTTCTTCTAGATCAATGTGTTATATCCTCGGCAACAACGTCGCTTATCATCAGGCGAGTTGGTGGCCAAAAGTAAAACTATTCTGTGTTTAAAAAAATATATTATACTATCTAAACACAATACCAATAACAATTTGCTTTGTAGATGATTGATAGATGTTGTTTTGCGGTTTATATACTTTATATGTGTATGTATGACTGAAGTGAAGATTGTCAGTTGATTACGGTCATATTTTTAAAACAAGATCTTGGTAGGTAGGCAAACTGTTCGTCGTCTAGGGGTAATAAACTATGGAACGGGTGTACCTTAGTGTAGGTGACGTAATAACTTGAACATCGCGAGGTCTAAATTCGGGGCAAACTACTAATATAAAGTGTACTATGCAATGCTGTCAATCGACGGAAAATGGGGGGGGGGGGGGGGTAGCGCAGGGAGAGTTATTAGATCGATCGATATTCAAATCAAAGTTACAAAGCACCTCATCTCATACGGCCAAGTGTGAAATGAACTCATTGCGTGTCGTTTATTTATTATTCTTACACAATAGAGCTGTTCATTTGCCCCCAAACTATTGTAGCCATTGTTAGAATACTCGTAACTGAGGATTAACAGCGTCACGCCCCGGGACTCGTAATCTGTGACGAAAAAAACACGAGAGAAAAAAGCTGTAGCCGGTGAATTTCGGGTTTGGTTTGGTTAGGTACTGTAGGAAAAATTGATCAACATATCTGTTTCTCAATTATTTTTTATTTTTTTAATTCAATAATAGGCTTACGCTTGACCGTCAACTCGCCTGATGTTAAGCGATGGTGCGGTCTAAGGTGGAGCCCGCTTGCCTAGAAGAAACCGATTCACTCGTGATTTGAAGACACCCAGATTGTAACTATCGGGGAACACCCATTCAGGCAGCGCATTCCACAGACTAGCAGTTTGCACAATAAAAGTGAAATTAAAGCGCTTCGTTCGGGTTTTCGGAATACCGACCATAAAACGGTGTCGATTTGTTGTGCCCGCTCTGGCAGTCCGATAGAAAAATGGGCAGGAGGTAATTAGATAATAAAGATTGATTATATATAAACATTAGATTCGACCTCAGATAGAAAAACAAGGAAGTTATTATGGTAAGGTGGCAGGACGGGTGCGAACGAATCAACCCTAAATCTGGCTGCCCATAGGCGAACTTATATTGCAGACGAACCTACTGCACTTTCTTTTTGCATAGCTACCTCAATGAAACTTTTTCTGTGTACCGTAGTCCGTAACCTCTTCACCATTTTTTGCAGGTTAGTCCTTCGACCAAAATAAAATTAATGGACAGGCCATAACAATTGAACTTGCTCAATAAAAACGAGTCAAAACCGTCGGACATATACTTTAACACCTATTTATAACCATGTAACAGTACATGTGTTGCAAAAAATTTTTGCTGTTTTTTGTTGTGTTATTACTACACTTCGGGAAAGCACACGAAGGCATAATTTTGTCAGATGTTTCGTTATCATGTAACATTAGTCTCGTTTTGCACTTCCTACGGCTAGATACCGACTGCAACGAAGTGAGCGCTGGTGCTCATTTTGTAATCTTCAAAAATGCGCTTCTTCTGGGCCCGTCCATTCATTATATTTTGGTCGCAGGGTTAGTCCACACTACACGTGGCATTACAAATGTTTTTGTGCCCTTTTGCGCGAATAGCGCAAATGTGCGTTAATCCTAACAAAAGAGATTACTGTGAGAGAGAGCCCAAGTGGTCGGAATAATCCTTGTCCGTCAGATTGTTTACTTTTAGATTTTGATCAAAATACAGGTAAAGATTTTTTCTTCTTTGGATGAGATCAGCAGTGCAAGTACCGTTCTTTACCGATCGTCAAATTCGATAAAATGCCATAGAATCGATCGTAGCGAGTACTGATATCATGGCATTTTATCGAATTTGACGACCTAAACTGTCAAATTTGACGATCGATAACGAACGGTACTTGCACTGCAGATGTCAGTGAATACTCTACTCACTAGTAAGTATAGTAAATAATAATAGGTACGCACTTTTCACCGATATCCTTCTTTCAAATTTCATAATTATATATAAGTAACAATTATGTACCTACGACGCGTGACCAAAATGCTAGCGTGTTTCTGGCTCAACGTATAAGCATTGGTCCGCTCAGTTGGAAAATCACGCGAACGTTAACCTTAACGCGCCCAGATACGGTTTGCGGTCGCCTGATTTTCCAACTGAGCGGATTTAACGTTAGTTTGGTGCCGCAATAGCAGTTGTCCGTAAGGCCCCTGGACTTTTCAAGTGTTGGCAAAATTGTGTGAAGAGAACTTCGATCAAGAATTAGTTCTTCATGAGTTCAAGAATTCTTGATCGAAAGAAAAGAAACGCTGAGTTTTACAAAACAGTATTCAGGACATCGGTACATTTTTCGGAATATTTTTGCACACACGGTCATCTGACCCCAAACTAAGCAAAGCTTGTGATATGGCTGCCAGAAACTGATATACACACACATATATATATATTTAAATACATACGTAAATAGATATTAACACCCAGATATAGAACAAACAGAAATGTTCACCATCATAGGTGGGAATCGAACCCACGCCCCCAAGCCAGAAGGCAGGTTCACTACCAATTGGATCAAAGGGCTATCAATCGACAGTGGAACGCCTAGTCCGCCTAGCCTTCATCTCAATCAGATATATCAGTCTCAAGGTAGTAAGGCAGCCATATTACAAGCTTTGCTTAGTTTGGGGTCAGATGACCGTGTGAGCAAAAATGTTCCGAATGTTTAATCATCTTATCTGTGTTTCCGACTGGTTTCCGCAGAATTACAAACTTGAAGCTTGTAAATCTTGTAATAATACTTATTATGTGCTTGAAGAGTGAAGTCTAGTGTCAATAGATATACATATATGTTATATTACTATATTTAATTTTATCTATTCATTTATTGGAAAACCTACAGCTTTTTACACTAAAATATACAATGGGAAAACGATAGGAAGCCAATTACAGCTTCTCATGAATATATTATATAGATTATATAAGAAGTTAAACACGTGCAAACACTAAGAAAGGTTGTGGTAATATAGAAAACAAAAATTTCGAGTTTTTTTTTACAATAACAAGGTTATTGTAAAAAAATAGGCAATAATTAAAAATAAAATACACATCTCTAAACCACGCAACGGATTTGATGCGGTTTTCACTAATAGTTAGATAAATTTTCACGGAAGGTTTATATATATAACAAGCGAGTAGCGACCCGCCCTGGCTTTACACATATATTACACCCGTGCGAAGCCGGGCGGGTGGGTCGCTAGTATAATAATTATAAGCCCGACATTTTACGATTGTTGACCGTCTGCTAGGAAAAACTCACTGCTTAGTCTACTAAGCAAACAATATGCTCCATTTCCAACTGCATCACCTCTTTTCTGAGATCGCGGTCAGATACAAAAAACTAGTATCGGAGGTACTGGTTTTCTTACAGGAACTGGTACTACCTACCTACCTTGATATAACTGCCATACCGGCAAGTAACACAACACCAAGATAAGCTGGTTTCACGTGACGTCATCATTTTCATAACGCGTGTGAATACTTTAAAAGTGTAACCGGAGCCTTACATCTGCTACTTATAATATATAGTTAGAATAGCGTAGGTATAAGATGCCAGAAAAAAGAAAAAAAAAGAAAAATACAAAATAAAAATACTAACCACAAATTTAAATTCATTCATTCTTTGATTGGCTAACTATAAATAGACTATGTATATGAGTGGCTAACTCAAAAGAACGAATGAATTTATATTTGTGCATGGTTAGCAATATTTAGAAGAATTTTTAATTTTCCCGCTGTTTTCTAGCATCAAATACGCTTATCTAACTATATAACTAGCAGATGTAAGGCTACGGTTACACTGAATGTAGGCAAAATATCTAGGTGAGAAAAAAATATTTTGACACATTTTTATTTTTAGGGTTCCGTACCTCAAAAGAAAAAAAAAGGAATCTTTATAGGTTCACTTTGTTCTCCGTCTGTCTGTCTGTCCGCCTGTCTGTCAAGACTAAGGGAAACAATAAATAAATATAGCTTATTTATATTAAAACTAATACTATTAAAAAACTAGGTCAACCGGAAGTACTCTATTGGTTTTGATTCCCTATAGTATTGACAGACAGACATACAACAAAGTATTCCTATATGATTGAAACTGACGTGGTTTTCACACATTTTATTTATATTACACGGGAAGAAGAAGAAGCTCGACACCAACGGTTCCGCGGTGGCAGAACATTCTCTGGGCTCCGGCGCACAGCATTATATCAGGTTCGACAGAGCGAAAGTGCTGCCACGGGAGAAATTCTTTGTGCCTTGGAAAGTCAGAGAAGCCAACGAGATCAATCGACGTCCAACCTTCAATAGGGATGGAGGATGGAACCTGCCACCGACTTGGAAGCCATGCCTTCATGGAGTTCGCGGGAGTGACCGTGAGATTGGTGGCGACGTGGTGAGCTCCGCGTGCTGGAGTATTCCCGACACACAGGAAGATTCGAGTGAGGAAGAGTTCCAGTGTGCGCCGGCGCAACATATTTCTCTACGCACCTCTACCCCCGCACCCGACAAGCAGCCGGTGTCATCACGTGCGCGCCGCGCGGCGGCCCGTAGTGCAAAGCGAGACGCAGCCGCGCGCGCGCATTCACCTTGAAAAAGACCGTCTAATGCAGTTGAAACTATAGTCGGAGTGACCGGCTTAATCGTAATTCCCGTGTAATATAAATAAAATATTCCTATATGGGTTTCGTTTTTTTCCTATTGAGGTACGGAACCCTAAAAACTACACAAAAATCAGCTCATCCGTTTGGAAGCTACGATGTCACAGACAGACACACATGTTAAACTTATAACATCCTTCTATTTGCGTCAGGGGTTAAAAAAAAACAGACTGTCACAAAATTAGAGAATAAAAATATTTACCCAAATGAAAATACAAACAAAGTTAATTAAGTGCAATTTTCTACCCAATTTACGATTTGATTCGCCCCTGGTCGAGGAGGGTAACAGCCGTGTAATCATTTATAATCTGTCTAGATAATCCCTGATAATTTGATTTCACCCCATGGGTGGAAAAGGGTGACGAAGGTGAAAAGAACATTGATTTGAAACGTCTATAATTTATTGGAATCTTGGATATTATATACAACTTATCGATAAAACTATTACTAATAAAATATAATATAACGTTAAAAAAATAATATACAATGGAATTGATTTTTCGAAACTTTCTCCTTTCGTCATTAAAAATACAACCTAATTGAGAAACCTCCTTTGAAGTCAGTTAAATAAAACGGGATGTATGCACTAATTTTCCACCCTTAGGGGTACAAAAACCAGAGGGAAAGTAAACCTGTAAATGTTTGGAGTTTACGGCAAGTGGGTGAAATTCAATAAGACATTTATTATTCCATTTTTTTCTTATAAAAGAGACATACTTTTTTCTTGTAAAGAATTGTGGTTTGCATCAAAGTCCCGTGCAGTTGGTACGTGGCTCTGGCCATCTGCGTTGTAGTCTGTCCCTAGAGAGCCAATTAAATTTATTAGCGGCAAATTGTCGGGATGGGGTTACGTTACAAATTGGGTGTACTTGATTAGGGACTCTATGGTTGAAAAAGCTAGTGTTTTGTTTATTTATAATATTATACGGGAATTACTATAATATATTACTATTATCTCTCGTTTTGAATTAGTCAAGGCGAGGTATTCCGACTTTTAAGCAACGCTACTACAGTTACATTACTACAGTGTGGAGGTTAAAGGGGGAGGCCTATGTTCAGCAGTGGACGTCTTCTGGCTGATGATGATGATGATGATTACTACAGATGACCATAATCCTTGGTTTATTGTGTTAAAGTCGCATTTAGCGGAGCAAAATCATGGCGCTTACAGTGTGTTTCGCTACTTCTATTTTTGGGGTTTTTCTCATATTTTTCGAAAAGTATAGCTGTAATGTAAAATGTACCTCACCGGTTTCCTTCATAATTATGAAATCTATATATCAAGATATCGCAGACATAATTTAATAAAAAGGTAATTGAATGAATCCAAATATCAGGGATAAAACCGCAAATCAGTGCTATTTTGATAATTTTTTTCCATCGAGCGAAATGTGTTTAATCTTGTTTCGGTCTCATGGGTTTCCTAGATAAAACATTCAATTTTGTTATGACACAATTTTTATAATTTTAAGCTAACCATAGAGGTATGACTATAATTGCTAAAAGTCGGAAAAGAGCGTCTTAATTGCTTTATTTTATTTATTTGGAACGCTGGTCCGACGACTTCGCTAAGGCAGGAGGAAAGCAATGGACAAGACTGGCACAGGACCGAAAAAGATGGCGCGCTAAAGAGGAGAGCTATACCCACCAGTGGGTAGAAGATGGTTGATGATGATGATTTATTTGGAAGCAAGTTTCATTGCAGTTGTTTACATAGGTGTGTTGTGCGCTTATTGTAATGACCACATGTTAAACGTCAAAGCAGAAAAGACAAGTAAATAGAACGGAAATGAGAAGGAAAACCTGTTACCAGCAGGCATTATGAGTGAACCTTGATTGAGCATTCTTATTTAGATCAACGCGTTGAACTCCGCATCACAGTTGCTAACTGGTTTCGAATAACTGACGTTTCGTTTATATGGGTGCAACTGGCTACAACAAATTTCTTACAAAAATGCCTTGATAGCCATAATTTAAACAAAAAAAACTTTTCTATGAACGGTCTTTTGTATGATCACTGTCAACCTATCGAACGTAGTTGGACTTGAAATAGTAATGTGCACAAGCCAGCCTCTCTCGCTACGCTCTTTCGCGCAGCTTCTTTAATCAATATTGCCGTTACGCGAAATATATACAATGTCAGAACATGTTGGTTCTAGACTTCATTCACCGAAGCAGTGTCAGAAAGTACCTATGTATACGCGACCATTACGCAGAAATCTATATAAAAAGCGAAATTCACTTACTAATTCACTTACTCACTCATCACGAAATCTCGAAAACTAGTTGACCTACGAAGCTGAAAGCACCCCATAAGGAAACTATTTTGGCAAATAGTTTCCTTATGGGGTGTAGTGTAGAGGTCCTAAGAAAGAGCTAAGAAAGGATTTTGCGAAAGGGCCGAAATAAGAGGGGCAAATCGGGGTTAAAATTTTATATGAAAGTCTACGCGTACAAAGTCGCGGACAACAGCTATTCGTGTATATTTTCTGAAACTTTATTTTGCTATACATTCTGAAACCATACCGTGTAAGAACACTATATATGAATGCGTGTTTATATAAAATATAATTGTTACTGTTCCCAGTTTTGGGGAAGACACTGTCTGCTGCAACACAGCTCACGCTAACGCAGCAGACAGGATTCCTCCTGTATTTTGTGTTTCTTATGTAACAATAAATAAATTTTGTATTTGTGTTGGCCTTGTATGCTTTAAATATACGCGTTTCTACTACAGATATGTTATATGTTCAGTTTTATGTTATTTTGTCCTAATTAGGGTTAATTTCCAGTGCCCTCTACGAAACACGTGACACCTACACTGACAGATTTATTGCCACAAAAAACTGCCCTTTCTCTGGCGAGGGCGGAAAGTGACGAGCTTTTTAAAGCTAGCTTACTGTTGACATATCTCAAGATCCAATTAAATTAGAATATTTGGTAGTAAATACATATAGATAATTCTAAGAATAAACAAATCTAGGGTGTCACGCTTGGCTTTCTAGCCTAGCTATGAATTCTTTAGCAACACTCGCACATTTTAAAGCGGTTTCTAACTAGATTAAAGTATTTCGTACTAAAAAATTTGCAAACGCTTCGCTCGTACTTTTTTACTAGATATAGTTACTAGCTTCATCCCTGGCCCTCTGTAAAACAAAACCCCCAAATATAAAAGTAAATCATGTTTTTTATAGAAATACTAGCTGATACCAGCTACTTCGTAGGTACGTGTAAAGCTCGCCCTTCGGCCTCACTTCTATGACCCGCTTGTACCAACAAACAAACACTTTTACATTTATAATATTATGTATGATAAACCCATAGAAAAAGGATTTATATTATATTATATCTTACCTAGGGATTTAATTGTTTCTTATCCATGTATTTCTTTTGCCACCCTTCAAAACTAATTTAAAAGCTTCACAAAACTTCATAAACATAATGAGGTGTCAGGTGACCGAAAAAAATCAAATAACAACCAAAACAGTCTCGCAGCTGACTTTCAAACATTCTTGGGGTAAAAATGCAAGAAAATATCTACAGATATCTGTTTTAACTTTTTGTCAATTTTTTTGGGATAATTTGTCATGTTCCTACCTGATTTTCTCGTTTTTTAGGGTTCCGACTAAAACTACCGACAAAAACCGACGAAAACTATTGGTACCAGAACGAAACAGATATATTTTTAACAGGACGGCAAATTGCAGGGTTGTACACTGTTTTAATGTACTAGTGACCTTTGACCAAAATAAAATGAATGGACAGGCCCAGAGCGCATTTTTGAAGATTACAAAATGAGCGCCGGCGCTCACTTCGTTTCAGTTGGTCTCTAGCCGTAAGAAGTGCGACATCTATTGTCTATTGTTACATGATAACGGAACATCTGACAAAATTATGCCTTTGTGTGCTTTCCCGAAGTGTAAATACACAACAAAAAACCGCTATCTATTTTTTGTAACAAATGTACTGTACATGGTTATAATTAGGTTTTGAAGTATATGTCCGACGGTTTTGACTCGTTTTTACTGAGCAAGTTTAATGGTTATGGCCCGTCCATTAATTTTATTTTGGTCGAAGCTATTAGGCACCTGTATAAGGCTATGTAAAAGGCTAAATACCATTGATAGATGGCGTGCTACGTTTTGTAAATCACGTGACGGATTCTATGCTCTTTATTATTCTGTGTTTTACCGTTGCAACTTTAGCTTTTGAAACAATATCCAGGTGACACGGTCGACTCAAAACTGACGTGGCGTGAAATGGAAACGTCTCTTCACTCCAAAATAGAGTAAACATGACGCCGTGACGCGTTTGGACAGATTTGTCACGATTGTTGGACAGTACCTGGCAGTAGGGTGTCACCACAGATCAGACTAACAAGAGAGATAGGCAGGGGCGGAGGCCCTATAGGCCGAGTAGGCCCGGGCATAGGGCGGCAAAATTTAGGGGGCGGCAAAACTTGGTGAGTTTTTAGGTTTCCGTACGTCAAAATGAAAAAACGGAACCCATATATTTTAAAGATAAAGATAAAGATTATTTATTTGCACAAAACACGAGTAAATCATACACACATTTAAAAACGCATGCACAATAGGTGGGTTAAAATATTAGTCACTTTGTATCATGTTTTGCCTAGTTTGTAGGCGTACAAATTTAGAGAGATGGTATAAAAATACCGTAAGAATTATTTATATAAAAAAGTATTAGTTAAAATAACTGTCGAAATAATTTCAAAAGTTCAAGTATGATGTTATTAATTTAATTATTTTTTTATAATTAATAGGTTTGCGTTTGACCACCATCACGCCTGATGTTAAGCGATGATGCGGTCTACGTTGGAGCAATCTTGCCTAGAAGAAACCGATTCACTCGTGATTTGAAGACACCCAGATTGTAATATATTATAGGATCACTTTGTTGTCCGTCTGTCTGTCTGTCTGTCAAACCCCTTTTTATCAGATTCGCGTAAAGATATCAAATTACACATATCTAATGTCTGCGCTCTCTTTCAGGTGTGAAAAAATTAAACTTGTACCTACCTAAATCAACGCGATCAAAAGATATTATGATATATTGCATTACCTACTTATAGGATACTTCCCGTTGATCTAGAATCAAGTGGCAAGAGCGCATATCTCACAGCGTATATATAAAAGAAAAAAAAAGGAAAGTCGTTAATTAAAGTTATATCACATACAAAATATTGTTTTCGGATTACAAACTAATTTTTTTTAGTTAGCATGTACGGAAGAACCTTATGGTCCACTACAAAGTTAAGTTTGTCATGGTTTGTCTTTCAATAACTAAACTTTTTTTTTTGTTGTATTTTTTTTGCTTTACAGGCAGCAGGGGGCGGAAATCTCCCATTGGCCTAGGGCAGCACGAGTATAAAATCATTTACCTACTTATATGTCAGAAATAACAAAATTGAGTTTTTTTTTTACGCACACTGAAACTTTTGGTGACACCAATGAAATAACTAATAGTCCACTTGCAAAAAAGGCGAAAAGATTGTCTGCAGGGTGAATTCGACTATAAGCATCAAACCTGATTTAGATCAGATGCGTTCGCTCCCGCCACCCACCTTATCATATCTCCCTTGTTTGCCTGATCTGAGGGTGTCATCATCCTTGGCCTATAACTATCAAAAATATATGATTTATGTAGTCTCTGAAAAACATATGCGCTCCTAGCAAAATACTCAGAAAAAAATAATGGAAGTGTTAATATGTCTACAGTTTCCCCTCTAGCTCTTACACCTATATTGGTCTTGGTTATATTTATTGATCATCTCGTTTGCAGTTGTGTGCATGCAACTCAATATTGAAGTGTTTTTTTTATTATTATTTAATAATAGGCTTGCGTTTGACCGCCATCTCGATGCGGTCTACGGTCAAGCACACTTGCCTAGAAGAAACCGATTCACTAGTGATTTGAAGACACCTAGATTGTGTAACTATCAGGGAACACCCATTCAGGCAGCGCATTCCACAGACTAGCAGTTCGCACAATAAAATTGGAATCAAACGTTTGTAGAACTAAGTAAGAATATTTGATTTTTTTGTGTGTGCAATACGTGTTTACCCCCTCAGTTTTTGGCAGACTTTTTTCGATACTAGCATAATGATTGATAAAAGGCTACCTAAATAGTCCGATCCGGAAGAGATGCGGTATTTTTTTTTGACATAGCCTTCGGCCGCTTACGAAACTGAGTAACGTACGTAACCAGTTGCGTACGATTTTTTTTTACTTGCACGAAACCGTTTCGACCTAGTTATTTTGAATAAAAAATCAGAGGACGTGTTTTCCCCCCAAGTATAGTGCAGAAAACTCCGGACTTATGGCAACCCTGCCCTTGGGGAAAGGACATTCCATACCTTGCAGGTCCGCGGACGGAACAAAGGAGAGGAAAAGCCTTACGGGGTGGGATTTCCAGTTTTGAAACACAAAGAAGTATGAAAGAAGTTTTGAATATTTTTACAGGATAATGTGATGACATTATCCTGTAAAAATATTGGCCATACGAAGATGCAGACAATACGATGGTTGCTCTACTCAACTCTACAGTGGCTTTTACTGCCAACGACTTTGTATAGTCCTTGTTCACTGCACTCTGTAAACCAGGCACAATTGCGTTCCACCGTAGAAAATGCGATGTAGGTAGTAGTTACGGTTTACGTTAGATGGCACTACAACTTTGATAATAGAGATGGGATGTGAAGTGTTTCATAAAATAATGTATCGATAAAATTACAACCTTAAACAGTATATATGTTTATCTATCATTTTTCTGGAGCACTTTGCGATGTAGGTAGTAGTTACGGTGTACCACGTTAGATGGCACTACAACGTTGAGAATAGAGATGGGATGTGAAATGTTTCATAAAATAATGTATCGATGAATATACAACTTCAAACATTAATATAATTTTTCTGGAGCACTTACAATTCATCTGTTTATAAATGTTATTTATGTATCAATGTTAGTTGTTACTCATCTAAGTTAGTCTAAGTTTGTTTGTAGTTTCTATGAGTAATAATGAAAATATTGTATTGGATTGTAAGTCAGGAAAAAAGCAATAGGTTAAGAATAATAATAATTGTTCACCAAGCATTTGTTTCGACGTCATTTATTCATAAAGACAATTCAATAAATGAACGCACTAAATTACAATAATTTTGAGATATGTTACTTAGATATTAGCCCGTGTAAGTCTGATGTCATTAGTTAAATAAAATATATTTTTTGGTGTTATTTAGTTTGTTTTTGCGATAGGTATATTATATACCCGATTTGAGAAGCCCGTTTTCTAATAAGTGGCTCTTAGTATATTTGTGTTTAGTCATTTAATTAACAATGACATCTAGCCTTTCACTTTACAATCATTATTAATAATTATGTATATAATAAGCTACAATACTTTACGCTATTGTTATAAGATCAATGTTACTGGAAGACAAATCGTATGGCATAATATAATAATTTTAGTACAACATTATTTTTAAATATAAATGCACCGACATGTACGTAATGCTACCAAACTATTGAGGAAACAGCTACGGGATTACAAAATATTAGGAAAATAGTATTACACTCTCATTCTACTAGAAAAAGTTTCAGAAATATTATTTCAAAATGAATGTAACGTTATGATAAGATTTTAAAGAATTTTGGAAAAAATATAGTTTTATTCGAATAGTAGTAGTAATTGAAAAGTGGCTTACGCATAGTCAAGAAATATTTACATTATGATAAAAGCCATGTTGTTATTATTATGAATAAATATATCGAAAAACACGAGTAACAATCGTGACTCAAAAAACAAAGCTGTTGACAGCTCCTTAGATATAAATCTGCAAAATGAAAGCTAGTTATATACAGCGTTTAGCGAGCAGATAATAAATTAAGGACTATAAAACTAACTTAAAGCTACTTTTAACCCTAAATTATAGTAAAACTTACAATAAAACAGTAATCACAAAACGCGTGCGTCACACAACTTATAGATTACATGAAAAACGATATGTTAGTGGTAATTGATGAGTATTAGATACAATAATAAACAATAGGACAGTCTCTCGACTAATATACGTAAGCTTTACACACAGCGCTCCCTAATTAGCAAAACTTGGCAACTAGTGTCTTAAATTGTAAGATATATTTTATACAGCTCTGTTTATATTACATAATTTGTAGAATCAAGAATGAAAAAAAATCTAAAATAAATCGAATCTAAAAATGTCAAAATATTTCATAGTGTTATTTGGAAGTTAATGTAGAGGTAGTTTTATTGCATGCGAAGTCCTTATAATGACTTAGTGTGTAAAGAAAATACTCGGCATACTGAACCCTTTTATACCTACAGAAACTTTTATCTATGAAAAAAAATCATCTATAAGCTATTATATATTTATATATCGAGAAATGTCTGGATAAGAACAAAATGAAGTACATGTTACCTGATAAACCTATCGGAAATTTCTGAGTAAGTCACAATTTTTATTAAAAAAGTAATACATTACACATTTACAACAATCAACACAATAATCAATGCTTAGAACTACAAAAACACTAGTATTAACCAAGTTTTGCGCACATTACAACATCGAAATTTCAGCCATATGTGTCTTTACGACGGCATTCAATAAAAACGTAGTTATTGCTTGTACACGTAATATCTTCTTTTATAATAATGTCCACTACATAGCAAACAATTTCAAATAATATTATTTTTAAAATTACACATGAACGTTCGATAAACTTCTTTTAGTTAATAATTATAATATGTTTTGTCATCTCGTTGCCAAGAAATACCTCGAGAAAAACGATACAAATGTCATTTTAGCTAAAACAGGCCCATCGAACGTTTTTGATTTAGACACAATAATATACAAATTATCGATAAAATTATGTTTTTATTATCATCTGATATGTACGCTAGTGTGATACTAATATAATAACTAATTATTTCTAGGCAACGTTCACTCCAAACCAATCAAAAAAACCTACATCTACAATAATATTTCGAATAAATGTAAGCCAATTTTCTTAACCCAAATTGAAAGTTTAATTAATATAATCCTATGGGTTAGTTTGGGGTTAAATATATTTTATACATATTATTCAACATTTAACAACAATTAATTTTACTTCTCTGTATAGACAAAAGCTGATTTTCCATAAAAATACATATTAATATTTCATGCAGCTATGTTATAATGATTTGCTGCCATGTTATAATTAATAAATGTATTCTTTCATAAAACATCAACACTTACGCATTTTATACTTACTAACTTAACTTATCGATAATATGCGAACATCCCTAAGTTAAGTATGGCGTAAAATAAATAGTTGTTTCTCTGTTATGTACCTATAATTGTCACTTATTCTTGAATCATCAACAGTTGGTCTACCATCATCCCAATAACAACATTGGCAACATTTTTGTTAAACTTCAATCAAAACAAATATAAATAATTTATAAATAATAAAATATACTTAGTCGAACTACTTAGTATATTTTTAATTTTTTTTTCACAAGGTAACAGCACAAATTTTTAAATCATGTATATGGCAACACAGAATGTAGTCTCGACAAGGGCCCTGCAGGGCCCTGATTCCGTAACTTTAACACGCACGTAAAGCGCCGCGTTAAGTTAACCTTTTAACATTTGGACTCTATTCCCTAGGAATATCGAGCAATTTTTAGTGTTTAACTTAACACGGCGCGTTAAGTGCGTGTTTTTAGTTACAGAATCAGGGCCCAGTGCAAGTACCATTCTTTATCGATCGTCAAATTCGATAAATTGCCATAGAATCGATCATAGCGAGTACTGATTAAATATAATTTTGTCGAATTAGACGAACTCAATTGTCAAATTTGACGATCGATAAAGAACGGTACTTGCACTGCTGATTCACTAACTACAAACAGTCGCAACGCGGCGCGTTAGTCCTAGGGAATAGAGGTAAAATTTTTAAAGGGTAATTTAACGCGCCGCATTACATGCGTGTTTTAGTTAGAGAATAAGGGCCCTGATGTTATACGACCAACGATTCATTCCACAGTATAATTCACAGAAAAGAAAGAAAAAAATTACGTGATAACGTCTTATAAATCGATGAACGCCGGCTGCACGCACGAAAAATGGTCACGTTCCGCCTGAGCCGAGCGTGCAAGCGAGAGCGCGGAACAAGCGATAGAGAGGCACGATTGGCCTAAGCGTTAACACTTAAAATTATCGTCCGTGAACCGACTTTACAGACAACCTCTTTTTTTGTCTGTCAAGGCATTTTTGTAAGAAATTTGTTGTAGCCAGTTGCACCCATATTATACGAAATGTCAGTCAATCGAAATCAGTTAGCAACTGTAATGCTGAGTTCAACGCGTTGATCTAAATAAGAATGGTCAATCAAGGTTCAATCATAATGCCTGGTAATAGATTTTCCTTCTCATTTCCGTTGTATTTACTTCTCTTTTCTGTGATTCATTCCGTAAAACAATTTGGATCTTGGATTGTTTGTTTGACATTGACCACAGATAATAATATAGCCATTATTAAGAAAAGTCTTGTGACAAAATATACTAGTTTGGTTTGACTATGATACAAATACATTTTGACGCTTTCATCTAGATTTAATCAAGTCAAAAATATATAATACGTAGTCATTTGGTACAATGGAGGTCTATAAAATGGGAGTCGATTGAGTAGATATTTATATGGGGTTTAAAAACTAATTATATTTTACGTTCGCTCTTGCTTAGCACTCGCCAGTCGCCTCGACTTAGTTTGCATTTTATTCAGCTTTACAATAAGTAATAATTAACTATAACTAACACTAAAACTACAAAATTATCAACTTTTAAGATTTTTAAGAGCATTTCATGGCCTGTGTGTTCATCTTTTTCGATGTCATATCCAACATATTGAATAACCCCCTTTCTTTTCCAAATGTTACTCAATATTATAAATCCTGATCTAAGTATAAATCATGGTTTCAAACAAATCTCGTCCATTCTTCATTCCACTGCACCATACAGAACACTATTTAAAAACATAAAAATCAGAACCAAATTCCAAAGAAATCCAATCCCATTTCACATGCATTCCATCGTCGTATTAACCCCTTTCTTAATCTTCAAGTAGGTACTTACCATCAAACTACATAACGTAACAAACTGCAAGCGGGCATACCGTGGTTGCAATAAGCCAAGACAATATAACCACTTGACTGCTCATCCTTATCCCGCATACGTCAAAGGTTCTAACATGTCAACCTAAGCTATTTCGAGCGGGACCAATCCTAGGCGCGAATTGAAAATGAATGAATTTTGATTCTCCAATCACAAGCTGCTCCCGCGACCGACGTGGCATCATTTTGCAAAAGGGAATTTTGACTACACGCGCGATCATGTTTTTTTATATTTTTATTTTATTTAATATTAGCCTTGCGTTTGGCCGCCAACTCGCCTAAGTGGTTATATTATCTTTGCAATAATCTAAACTGCGCCAACAACTACTTTGGACAACGATTAGCTCGACACAAAGCAACTCTACAAACCTTGTGGCACTTCTCAAATCAGGCCAATCCCTTACCCACCAAAACTAGCCCATTATTTTCCAAAATGTATACATTATTCTCAGACAGTAAGTTAAAAATATCTCACAAAACTAAAGCAACTTAAGATAAAATGGACCAAATCCTACAAGTAAAAAAATCACGTCCCGTTTCAAGTTCACTCCATCGTGTCATATTGAACCTTCTTAACCTTCAAGTATCTCCAAACCGCGTAACCTACAAGAGTGCCAGCAGTTGCGATTGCCAACGCTGCTCCAACTGCCACCGGGGCTGTTTCAGATCGCGCTCTGCCAGATTCGGAACAGTGCCACGGTGGGCCGAATTCACCTGATCGCTTAAACATGAAGGGTTGAAGACGCATTTGTCGTAGATAGAGTTTAGCTCGGTGGGCGTCTGAAGAACTGGAATGCGATAAAAATATAAATTACATGCTAAAATCATCGGGAATTTGAAGCCTGAGTCGGGAACAGGAGAACAGGAAGGTGCTCCATACCTGGAGGCATTGTTTGGTGACCAGTACTAAACTAATAAATAAATAAGCCGTGGTAGCCCATTTGGGAGACCGCTAGACGTGAAAGCGTGACGTCGTATGTGAATCTACCAACCCGCATTGGGCCAGCGTGGTGGATATGGCCCAATCACCCTTTCGGCTAAAAGTCCACCGGTGGACTGTTAAAAGGCTAATTTTATTATAATGATGACTAAACTAATACCTTCCGTAAAGATTATACAATAGCAGCGAATTATGAAGAAATTTTCTTAAGTGTTCCTACTCTATTTATCAGAATACTAGCGGTCCGCCCCAGCTTCGCACGGGTATAGATTATAGCCTATGTCACCCAAGGATAGTGTAGCTTCCGTCAGTATTTTTTTTTTCAAATCGGTTCAGTAGTTTTTGAGCCTATTCAATGCAAACAAACAAACAAACAAACAATCAAATCTTTTCTCTTTATGATATTAGTACAGACCAGCGCTGGTTGTGTACAACAAGCAACAAGCTGAGTTGGGGGTCGGCTATTTTAACAATGCAGTTACTACTTAAACATTTAAAATAAACATTTCTGCACTTAGTAGCATTGTGTCTGTAAGCCTTGCTAGACCACAACACAATACGTCATTATAAATACAATAGCCAATCATTTTTGTAAATAATGTTTTCCAGTTTCCAAGGGGACAGAGCAGGGGGACAGGTAGGAATAAACCTAATTATCTTCTTTACCCAGATTTACCATTGGGCCGACAGGTATTTTGAGTCAGTCAGTACTTAATGATACATTACCTGTGATCACAAAATCACTGATAGTCTGTGGAATGCGCTGCCTGACTGGGTGTTCCCCGATACTTACAATCTGGGTGTCTTCAAATCACGAGTGAATCGGTTTCTTCTAGACAAGCGTTGTACGCATCATCGCTTTACTTCAGGCGAGTTGGCGGTCAAACACAAGCCTAATATAAAAAAAATATTACCGTATAGACTTTTCTTACCTTACATCGTCCTCAGTAAGATTTATCACAGTCTCAGTGGGACAGAAGAAGGATTTGCCAACAGGCGTCGGGAATAGCAGAGTTCTCGAGTCGGTACTCAGCGACACCCTTCGGCCTTGCTTAGCTGCGTGCTCGAGGATTCTCGCACTAGAGTTGTAGGACAGCTTGAGACTTTCAGCATACCAGCGCTCACCACCTGGGGTCTGAAAATAAAAAAGTAATAAGGTCAGACAACATCAGATACTTAAAAAGAGGCTTATAATCAGTTCCGGTTGTGAAGGATGCTCTAAAATAAAATTGGTATTTTTGTAGAGCTGGAGACGACTGGTTCTTTGACTAGTGCACCTGGTGACCGGAATGCTGGCGCCAAAAATTTTATCCTATCCCGTTGACTGCTCATCATTAACACCGCCGTAAGCCAATGTTTTTCACACTTTTTCAGCCGAGCGGGCTAATCCTTGACGCGAATTGATTGAATGACTTCTGAGTCTCCAATACACAAACGCCATACGATACCTACCCCCCCTCCCAGCGACCGACGTAGCTTAAATTATGACTCGTGCGCGATCAAGTGGCCACACTACATATCTATGGCTGGCGTCCACTTTGGCCAAAAACTAATTGCCATGTTGAATCGCTATGCTGCCAGCCATTGCCTGCTGCAATGCTGACATTCTGCCCACCTTTCCTTCCAATTTTTTTAGATTAGCTTTATAGTTCTATTTAAAGCCGTTTTGGGTTTTAATTTTATTATTCCAAAATGTACTGTTTTTTTTTAAATGACATAGTTGGCAAACATCTAGACGGTCATCCTGATGGTAAGCGCAGTCACCGTCGCCTATGGATACTTGTATACCAGAGGCATCACAAATACGTTGCCGACCCTCAAGGACTCTATGAACTCGCCTTTTAAAGAACCCCACGTTGTAGTTTCTCGGAAACACCGCTGAAAGTAGCTCAATTAGTAATTTTCTTGTGTAAATAATCATTTACTAAATAGCAAGCAACCCTATAATTATGACTATATCCATCTATATCTAAGTTTTCAAAAAGCTGGTCTTACCTTGGCAAAGTACCATTCTAGGACGAATTCCTTGAAAGTAAGCACTAGGGTCTCGGCGTCGCCTTCTTTACACACTCCAGTCACTTGAGCGTTGTTGGGCACGAAGGTGTTTGCATCCTGAAAACAACAAATTGAAACATGACCAATTTTATACCAGACACTACACTTGCTTCAAAATATTCATTGTAATTTTGTGAATATCCATGCAATGTTTGAGAAAAGTGCAATCCTTGGTATGCTGGTTTCGGCCCTAATTTTTCGTTCGTCCATTCGTCGGGCCTATGTTGGAGAAGCAACTGCGTAAGGTAACACTTACGCAGTTGCTTCTCCAGACATGTACTATTTTCTTTTATCTTCTATCTTCTTCTATATATATAAAAATTAATCTCTATTTACCTTGGTCACGCCATAACTTGAGAACGGCTTTACCGATTTCAATCATCTTTTTTTAAAAGTTTTCTAATACTTTGTAGAAAGAAAGAAGTTGAAGTTGGAGTTCTTAGAAGTTGTTTTGCTTGTTTGTTTTTTTTATTTTTATATTTTTTTTTAAGTGCCTTTATTAACTAAACAAAATACAAGCTAAAACTAAAACTACAAATACAGTTAGACTGCCCATAGACCGTTGAAGGTCTAAAGACAATCCAAATGCTCAAGCCCACTACCAGTTGGCAGCGTACCCAGCATGCTGGCGGCATTACCACGTTGAATGGCAATGCTTATGCGTTGAGCCAGAAACACGCCAGCATTTTGGTCACGCGTCGCATTAACCAGGCGCTCTGAAAGATTTTTGAAAATGAGGTGAGCTCCCGGTCCCCAAGGGCCCAATGTCTCGACCCCAAACGCCTCAAATATATAACCACTGCCGAGGTTAGCATATTTGCTGCTCTGCCGAATTGGCAGCCGCGCCAGCCCTAACCTGTGTCTCAGGAAGATGTGACTTGTTTGTTTGTCTTTGTTACTTTGTACTTTGTTTTTTCTTACGGAAAGAAAAATTAAGAAAATTGCGCAGAAATATAGAAAATTTCAGAAAGTTTAACGACGACTGTCGGGTCAGCTAGTTTTTAATAAACTATTGCTTTGCCCAAAAAGTTTGTAGACAACCGTTATGAAACTCTCCATGTTGAAACTAGGTGGGAACTTCGACCAAAATAAAATGAATGGACGGGCCATAACCATTGAACTTGCTCAGTAAAAACGAGTCAAAACCGACGGACATATACTTTAAATAAATAATCATTTAACTTTAGTGAACAATTGGTATTATAGTAGTATATTGGTAATAGTGTATTTTGTTGTGTATTTACACTTCGGGAAAACATACGAAGGCATAATTTTGTCAGATGTTTCGTTATAATGTAATGTATGTAATAGACTCGTGTCGCACTTTCTACGGCTAGAGACCGACTGAAACGAAGTGTGCGCCGGCGCTCATTTTGTAATCTTCAAAAATGCGCTCCTTCTGGGCCCGTCCATTAATTTTATTTTGATCGAAGGGTGGGAAGACCTTCGGGGAAAGGACTTCCACACCTTTTATGTCCTACTCACCGCCCGCTCGTTGAGCTTGGTCATGTAGGATATATCAAGCAGTGCGTCGACAGTGAGCAGGATGCAGGTCTCCCCGGCGCCGCCAATCAGCCGGTACGTCGCTGTCTCCAGGTTGCGTTCCGTGCCTGCTGGCTCCTGAAAAATAAATAACTAATGCATTTTTACGACTTCAGTGGAAGTTTATTAAGCGGGAATCATCTCGGGCATTGACAAAACAGTCATTGATCTCGGAAGTATTTGTCACTATTAGAGGAAGTATATTTTCTTCAAATTTTTACGAACTGCTAGTCTGTGGAATGCGCTGCTTGAAGTTCCCCGGTAGTTACAATCTGGGTGTCTTCAAATCACGAGTGAATCGGTTTCTTCAAGGCAAGGGTGCTCCAACGTAGACCGCATCATCGGTTAACATCAGGTGAGTTGGCGGCCAAGCGCAAGCCGATAATAATACGTACAAGCATCAAACTTGGTATGATTATAATACACACTCTAAAGTATAACAACAAATAATAAATAATGGCCAAGTGCAACTCGGTGTTGTCGACAAATTTCTGTTCATTGCCAAGTTATTATACTCGAGCGCCTGTAGCAAACTGCGTAGCAAATTACTCCGACGATTGGAAGGCGTTATAATAACTGGTAATTCGGTTACTTGGACAACCTTATCATATTATGTGGTGCGTGCGAGCCCGACTAGCACTTGGCCGGTTTTTTTTTTTTAATTTATGACCGTGGATTTAATGGCCTTTAGTCGTAAATCGTAATAAGTATTAAACAAGTTTACATAGTAAGTTTAATTAGCGTCAAACAAGTCATAGTCACAATCAGAGTCAAGCAAAGTAAGTTGTTCCAGTGTTGTCATCAAAAGCAATTTTAATTTTCCCGACGTTTTCTTGCGACTATAATAAACATTTATAATTTTAAAGACAAAACCGAAAACTAAATCCCCAGTTAATATTAAACATCACTGTTTGGGGTTTAAAACTAAATAATCCCGCTTTGGCTAATTCTAAGCGGCCATTACGCGAGTCTAAAGACCGTTGAAGCGAGGTTTACGATATGAATTAGTAACGAGATGAGACTGTTTACTGGTTCCGGCTTATCCTTTAAGACAGAAAGACGGTCTCCTATTAGCCATACTCAACACAACCTGGCTAATAATGAAAGCCATGCAGTATAAGCTATATTGGGCTGTTTTATCGTGTGTATAAAATATAAATATAATAATGACCAACCCGCACTGGGCCAGCCTGGTAGATAATATCCACCACGTTGGCCCCCCTTTCGGGGTAGGCTAAAGGCTGATTATGATGATATAATATAATAATTTTGCCCGTTGGTCCGGTTGGTAGTGAACCTGCCTTCTGCCCTTAGGGGTGCGGGTTCGATTCGGTTCTCACCTAGGTAAACATTTATGTGATGAACATTTGTATCTATTTAAGTATGTATTTAAATATACATAATATGGTATGTACATATCAGTCTCTGGCAGCCATAGTACAAGCTTTGCTTAGTTTGGGGTGATGACCGTGTGTACAAAAATATGCGACATAAACGGTCATATCTCTTGATCGCGTTGTCTTACAAGATTGATTTTTTCACAGCTGAACGAAACCGTAGCTCCAAGTATTTGGTTTAAATTTCAACTTGATACCTTTACGCGTTCCTGAGAAAAGGGGTCCTGACAGACGGACAACAAAGTGATCCTATAAAGGATCCGTTTTTTCCTTTTGAGATACGGAACACTAAAAAAAGTATTTTATGTAGTATTACCGTCGAGCCCCCCGGCGCCACTGTGGTCTTGCTGTACTTCGTGACCCGAGGCCTCCTTGTTGACGCCTGACTCTCCAACTGAAGACTCTGCGCTGAACATATCACCAACACTACCAAAAACAACATCAAAACACACTTATTTTAAATCCTTCAACATCACTAAACGTTATTTTAAAACCAGTAAAATAACAACAAAATTTGTAAATAAAAAAATTATCCCGCCTATAGATATCTAAAATAAGTCAATAAAAAATAATTGGCAAATGAAAGAAACTGATACAGCCAAAAAACAAACGTGAGATAAATAAAATAAGAATGGATGGTCGCTACGTTCGCGTTGGTTCATAAAGGACTGGCACAGATGCATACAATGGTTTGATGTTGATTAGATCAGAGAAGTGCTACTAACTTATCGATAAGATCCTTGAAGCAGGAAAATAAAATTTTGCACAATTCATCTCTGTGGCCAAGAAATCGTCTAGGTACGTCATGGTCATGCCAACATAGTTATCGACAGGATCCTTGAAGTAGGAAAATAAAATTTTGCACAATTTATCTCTGTAGCCAATTAAAATTATTTTTGATATATTAAGAATAAGTAATCTACCTAATAACTTTAACTATTTACATTAAGTAATCTTAAGTAATACTGTTTTTAGCTCTATAATACGGTTTACTGTTGAACTAAAAAAAATGCATACCTATAATACTGTTTATTTCATCGTCATTTCACCTGTTTAAAAAAATAAGTTTGGGTGCGTGCATGGAATAAAACGTTATTCCGGGACTATAAAACGAAGTGTAATGGTTAATAAAATACTGTGAACTTTCTTTCTAACCGCTTTCTTGTCTAAAAAGTTGGCAACCATCCTCAAGTAAAACTTTTCAGAGATAGGAGTTCCACTATCCACTTCCTGGCTCCATTATCAGTTCGATAATACCAAATTATTGTATTATCATCGGAATTAAAGTTTCAACTCGATAGAACAATAAGAAGTAGGTTAAATTTAATTTCCACGATTAGATTACTTTATTAGCTACAATTTAAAAATATATATATAAAAAAGGGTGTAAAAATAATTGGTATAGCTAATGTACGTATTTGTATCTGTATCACTGATACAAACTACTACCTATTTTATGATCTTACTAATACCTTTACCATAAATTATTTCTGATTACTTTCTTCAAAGGAAAAAATATCGATAATTCTACCGGCACCCGCTTTGTTACCCCGTCACTACGTTCGTTAGATGCGGAAAGTTTATCTCGAGAGCGTGCTCGAGCGTGCCTTACCTACATCATCCTACACTCAGCAAATTGCATCATTCCTTACCTACTTACATTTTGGTACATAGGTACATATACTTTGCCTAAAACTTCATAGAATAGATATTGTTTTTTTTTATAAATAATAGGCTTGCGTTTGACCACCATCTCGCCTGATGCGGTCTACGTTGGAGCACGCTTGCTTAGAAGAAACCGATTCACTCGTGATTTGAAGACACCCGATTGTAACTATCGGGGAACACAGACTAGCGGTTCGCACAAAAATAAAATTGAATCAAATCGCTTCGTTTGGGTTGTCGGAATATCAACCATGAAACGGCGTCACCTTTTCTTGGCCGCCCTGGCAGCCCAATAGATACATAAAACGGGCAGGAGGGAATTAGATCAAAATCAAAACAGATAGACTATATAGCAACTTTGCGCAGATGTTCCAGAATAAGCTTCAACTCAGCAACTTGCTCATAGCTTCCACCATCCACCGTCAGTGCTGATTCCACAACCTTACCACGGTAAATAATCATACAACATTACAATACATATTCTGTGAAAATTTCAACTGGCTATCTATTACGGTTCGAAAGATACAGCCGTTAAAGGTAGGGCAGACGGACGGACAGACAGACAGACATCGTAGGCTTAGTAATAGGGTCCCGTTGTTACCGTTGGTACGGAACCCTAAAAAGTTTACTTGGCTTATTAGTGTACGTATTTATAGATGTTTAGCCTGATATACATATTCTAATAATAATATTAAAGCGAACTTTCCGACCTACTCTACTTGATCCAACCTTGGTTTAGCTAGCCTATAGATACCCAGGGTATTCTCCAGCCGAGGTCTTTGACGTCATTTGATTAAAATGGCTTCTAGCCAAAATTGGCTGCACGTAAGTATTTTCAGAAGCATGAATGAAATTGTATGTAGGTAAGTATCTATTCTTGGATAGAAAACATCGACCGTTTATTCTAATACTGCACAATTTCTTTTCTATCTCTTCTATACATAGTATAAAATTAAAGTCGCTTTCCGCGTCTGTATCATGTCTCTATGACCGCTAACTCCTCCTAAACCACGCAACGGCTTTTGATGCGGTTTTCACCATTGGTTATTAAATTTTCACGGCAGGTTTTTGTATATAATTAGCGACCCGCACCGGCTTCGCACGTAAATTACACCCGTGCGAAGCCGGGGCGGGTCGCTAATTATACATGAATGATTTTAATGTTTCTTTCCCCTTGAGAGGGTTTTGGCGTCGCACTTCTTGTGCATTTGCCAGTGACAAGTATTGAAATATTTTCAAGTTTAATTAAATTTAGTCAAAGAAGTCATAGTCAGTCCGAGTCAAGTAAAGTAAGTCACGGTCAAGTCAAACTAACGTTAACGGCCGGCTATCCGAGTCGCGTAGGCAACAAAATGCTCCCTCAGCCCCCGCCAACTTATAGCGACGATGTATATTGCCACGCTAGAGTCAGGACGCTCGCGGGGGGAGTGCAACGACAAAAACGAACATAAGTCCAACCTCGATGACGCCTGGCGCGGCACTGAATGCGGCGCGCGCAAATTCTCGCGACCTTATTACGGTTTTAATTTCACTAAAAAACGAAACTATTCACTATCAAAATTCTATCCAAATTAAAAAATTTGAATAAAATTGCCTTTCAGTACATGCAATCTCGAGGTTGTTACGAGCTTTCATTAGAGCATAAAACGAAAAAAATAAACTGAATCGTCTTTGTTTCTGATTTTTTTTTGATCGAGGAAAGTTTATTCTATCGTGTTTTGGACCAAATCACAGACTCTAACACAGATGTATCTGTGTCATGAATTTTTTTCCAGCTCAAATATTGAAATTTAACTGAAAAAAAAAATGATTTAAACCCGTCAAATTTGGTATAAGAGGCTCTGCGCAATTCAGAAAATCACGCGAACGATACGGTTTGCGGTAGCCACAGGTAGCCCTTAGATTATCAGTAGCCTGTGGCGGTATCGTAATTTTTTTTTTAATTTTTGTGAAAGTTCTGACCGAATAAAGAGTTGGGCGTAGCCGTAGGGCCCTTTGAATAGTTTTTTTTTTTTATTTGGACGCAGGTCTATAAAAATATTATAGGTATCAACATTATATTTATTTTATAAGTTCTAGTAAGTAAATTTATCGTGTTTATTTTTTATTATACCTATTTTTAATATAAAAAAAACTATTGAACCATGTTTATCTATGTTTGATCAAAATCTGACCAGTGGCTTAAAAGTTACGATCTCATTTCCGAAATGGTCGTAGGTACTGTTCTGAAAAAAACCCATTATAATTTAAAATATTCCCTGGACCTATTACTATTCATTAATTGAATTTTGTAAGAAGCTCTTTTACAACACCTCCAGTCTGAAAAGTAATAAAAATGTAGCCAGCATAAAAATTAAATTACCCGACCGGGAGTCGTAGCTGTGAAGTTGGCAGCACTAAGACCGGGAGTACACCTCAGATGGTCTCGCCTATGCGGGTAAGAGCCAAGACAAATTGATCGCAACGCCAAGCAAGTGGTGTATCCGCGTCCAAATAATAAAGATGGATTTTATGGTTATTATATAGTTTTATTTGACTCACTAACCATCTTTCCATGTGTTAAAAGTAAAAAAAAGTATAAATAATTTTTAACCGACTTCAAAATAAACCGATTTGATTTTTATTTTATTACAAAGGGATTTGCGTTTTTTTGTTTGTTTTTAAATTGATAGTTATTAGAAACACTGGATGTATATCCAAAAATTTAAATAACTGGATAACTATTAACCCGGCCCTTGGGGACCTGAGCTCACATCATTTTCAAAAATCTTTCAGTGCGACGCGTGACCAAAATGCTGGCGTGTTTCTGGCTCAACGCATAAGCATTGCCATTCAACGTGGTAATGCCGCCAGCATGCTGGGTACGCTGCCAACTGGTAGTGGGCTTGAGCATTTGGATTGTATTTAGACCTTCAACGGTCTATGGGCAGTCTAACTGTATTTGTAGTTTTACTTTTAGCTTGTATTTTGCGCTAGCCCAGGAAAAACTATTTACTTTAAGTAAGTATATGATGGGATGTAAGGAAAACGAGAAATTCTGTTTTTTCCCTTTCCTTTCTTTTATTGCTTTCCTTTGTTTTTTTCCTTTCTTTTCTTTCCCTTTTCTTTTCTTTAGTTTGAAATTAATTAATTTTAACTATAGTTTAGTTGTGTATCTGCAATGTTATGTAGGTGCAATGGATGTGGCTGTGGTGGTGGTATCAAATTGCAGTCGTCCTCTCACAGATCAAGTTACTTAAGATTTGTAATATTTTGTTAATCTTTTATTTTTATTTATCGATTTCTTGTTTATGTAATTGTAGAATTGATAATAAAAGAATAAAATTAAAAAAACAAACATTCACTGACCTAATGTAGCATTACTTAAAATGTTGCCCATAGCCTCTATGGTATTCTGTAAAGCTTTCATCATCATCATCATCATCAGCCATAAGACGACAAGCCACTGCTGAACATAGGCCTCCCCCTTTAACCTCCACACTAAACGACAGCCTACCTTTTGCATCCACTGGATGCCCGCGACTCTTACAATGTCGTCGGTCCATCTAGTGGGAAGCCACCCTACGTTGCGTCTTCCGGCTCGTGATCTCCACTCCAGAACCCTATAACTGCACTAAAATCACTAAATACCAGCGTATTTCTACTGACACATAAGTGACGTTCTACCGCGACACTTTGTTGCTAATAATTATAGAGCGCGGCCTACGCATACTACTACATAATATAAAAACTTCATAAAATATGCCTGAAGTCTCCTTTTTTATAAATTCTTAGGATGCAGGTATCGTCTACTACGCGGTCAGTTAGCCTCTTGCAATTAAACTTGCCTGCTGCTGTGTGGCCCTGGCTTAAAGCAGATGTAATTTCAACGGCTATACTCCGCTCAAGTGCTAAGTTCTAATTAGCTTAATGAATTGCCTGTACTTGGGAAAGTTAAATCACTTTGCTCAACATTCGGATAGAGGTTTCTCTAGGAGTATGTGGGTGGTAGGTACAGCTTGGCAAAAAAAGTCTTGAAACGTAGACAATTTTTTTTTATTCTGATAATTATGTGGAAAACACGTTAGTGAAAGAATTTCATCCAATCATCTTCCACAGATGTACCGCAGGGTTGCTAGTATTTAGAACCATTTGCGTTAGCGGTGCCCCTATTAATTTCTACTCTTTTTTGCCAAAATGTACCAAGATGTATGTAACCATTTATGTAAGTCTACTGCAGCGGCAGCCAAGGTAGAAACACGCCAGGGCTGGCGCACGAAGTATTCTGCAAACGTGAAAATATGATGAAATTCTGTCAAATTCTCGGTGCATTCGCCTCCTTTTAGTGGAAAAACGTAAACAAACTTCAAGACATAAAGACTAACAAGAGAGTTTTTGACGTCATTGTATTTTTTTTTTATTAAAAATTAATATGAGTACTAAATAAGTCACTGGTGCAGGGCCGAGCTAAGGACCGAACCGGGTGCCGTCAGACTGTAAAGCGCACATGCTACCGCTCAGCCACCGTCGCTCATAATGGTGGATTTTTATTTATTAAATGTTCGAGAATGTGCCAACGATTTCCATATTGGCCATAAAAACTCAAAGGATGAATTTAATTAAATTTTTATTAAAAGTCATAAACCAAAAGTTGTTAGTTAAATAACTACGTAGGTTACCTACCTATGCTTTTGGGAAGTTGCATGCCACTAACCCTGTACCTGTAGCAAGTTCTGATTTTTCTGTGTAACTGACAGAAGAAATAATAAATATCTCGCGAATCAATTTATTTCGATCACGTGCGAGCGCGCCCGGCCCGCGAGTTTCATTATGGCAACACAGGGAACCAGCGAAGTGTAGTTTCCAACTCCCAATCCCGCGGGAGATATTGGAATTGCAGGGAAATTGCAGGTCGAAGTTGCTGTGTAGATTATACCTCAACTTATGTAGGTTAGGTACAGTACCTACTATTATTTCTTCTGTGCGTTCAATGGTTCAATGGCTATAAGTAAAATTATTATATCTACAATGTTCAAAGGCTCGATGGCAGTATATAAGCCAATATGAGGTCATTGTGCTTATAATTATTAACAACTTTTAGTATAAGACTAACAATGAAATCACGAGAAAATAAACCGGCTAAGTGCGAGTCGGACTCGCGCACTGAGGGTCCCGTAGCATCACAAAATACAATAAGGTTGTCCAAGTAACCGAATTACAAGTTATTATAACGCCTTCCAATCGTCGGAGTAATTTGCTACGCAGTTTGCTACAGGCGCTCGAGTATAATAACTTGGCAATGAACAGAAATTTGTCACCGACTCGCACTTGACCATTATTTATTATTTGTTGTTATAATTTAGAGTGTGTACTATAATCGTGCCAAGTTTGACACTTGTACGTATTAATTATCGTTTTTACATTAGAGCTAACACAAAAATACGTAAAAAAATACGTTTCTTGTATGAGGACCCCCCTTTCATTTTTACTTTTTGACTTGTTTATTATTTGTTAGTCAATCCGCCGTAACATTACATGTCATATTCTGTGAAAATTTCAACTCGCTATCTGTTACGGTTAGAAAGATACAGCCGTTAATAGATAGGACAGACAGACATTGTAGGCTTAATTATAGGGTCCCGTTTTTACCCTTTGGGTACGGAACCCTAAAAACAAGTAGTTTGGCTGTAAATCACCTACTTACCTAACTTTAGGGCTTCAGACAAAGCTCCCAAAATAAAATAAGGGATATAAAAAATGTTCCCGCGTCGTAAATCATGGCGGCACATTCTCCTTTACAACCTTTCAGGTTTTTGAGTAATCTTTTACAGCCCTATGGACGATACAGGCATAACGTTTCAGAGTATTCTGGGGATAAATAGGTAAACGCCCACAACATAATCAAATGATCTGTTTTACAGAAAGTATCGCGATAAAACTAGCTGAATGCACAAACCGTGCGGAGCCTCAAACATAAGCGGAAAAATCACGTTGAAAATTCCCGCGTTAAGTGTTGCCTAAAATTATTTTTTACCCATTAGACAGGGGATTAATTTTATTTCCACTACGTTGTGAAAATAATTTAATAATTTTCAATATTCTTTTTCTTTTCGAATCTACGATTCGAAATTTACCTAATTATAATTATTATTTCTGATCGGTAGGAAACCACATGAACTGCGACAACGTATTCGCGTAGGTATATTCAGTATTATTTATTAGAGGATTCAAAACATAATAATTAACTTTATTATTATTATTTATTATGTGTATAAAAGAAAGCGTTAAAGGTTACACAATTTATGTCACTTAGATACTGCAAAAGTTTGAAATGCCAAGGCATAAATCACGCTATCTTCTAGCTAAAATTTGCGTTAACCTTTCAGAGGGCTGAGTCACCCACGATCCATCGAAAACAATAAGCTATTGATTCGTCGGTATTCTTGGTAAATGTGATCAAAAGACCTCCTGGATATCTATGCTCTAGAAATATGTTGGTAGGTAGTATGTAATTTTTAGGCACTTATCAAAGAGAGGTTATTCGTCATTGACACTTATCAAACCAATAATCTAAGTAGATTCAATGAAGTACTTTTATCTATTGTAGATTTTCAATCCATTGAATGGATTGAATCCACTTAGATTATTAGATCTAAAGTATATAATTTTTTTCCGTAACTACCTACTGGGGCCTTGCAGGGGCGGATCCAGAATTTCATTTGGGGGGGGGGGGCATTCTGACAAGGTTCGAAGGAATCAAATCGAAAAATTGAGTCGAATGTATGGAATTGCTAGGTGTTTTGGGAGGGGGGGCAAGGCCCCCATGCCCCCGCCTGGATCCGCTAATTGGGCCTTGCGCCTAGTTGTTTAGAACTTTACACCAATCCAGTTTAGGTTAAAAATGGTTAACATGTTTCATCATCTAAACTGCACAGCTAGCTGTAAGGCCCCTGTAGATAGTTACCTATTATATTATGAAAACTTAACTTCAAAATCGAAGGTCTCGCGGTAAAGCTAACTCACGTTAAAACTGATTCTTCAAGTTCAGAATTACCTGTCTACAGGAAACTTGCGTTGACAACAGACGTTATCTCTTGTACAGTCAGATAGAAGAGTGACAATCATATTGAAACGGAGCCAAGTGTGGGCAGGGGGGGGGCAGATTTTTTAAAATAAAATTTATAATTTTTTATACTACGACAAAATAGTTTACACTCGCGCTGTGTGTATATGTGTGTGTGAAGTTCCGATCTCATATAATTATTTTTCTAACGAGAAAAATAACTTGGTTCAAATCTGTCACAAACAGTAAAGTTCTTCCTAAGGACCCGTCAAGTGTGGCATAGAGCTCTATAGTTCGCATATTTAATACAAACAGCGGCGTCCTGTCTGACCTCGAGTGTCAAGAGCAGTTGAAACGACAACAATGCATGCAGACATAATCACCACAATACGTATTATATTCTTGAAAGAAAAAAAACAGTTCATTGCTAGTTTACGTAAGAGTAAATTTTATTTACCGCGGGGCACAGCTAGCGTCGACCTCGTGGTTTCACCCGCGTTTTACGTAAACCTCCTTGAAGTAACCTCCTTGGTAGTGAGTTTCCTTCCTTTCCTTCCCTTCTTTGACAATTTTTTTTCTATGATGCAGGAATGACGGAATTTGTGGATGTGGTGTCAATGTGTCAATGACTTCTTTTATTACCGTATCATACAAAATGTATGGGGAAATTAATTTTCTTTATAATTTTTTGGATATTTTAGAGAAATCCAACAAATCAAACATGATAATGATGTCCAGCCGTTCTTGAGTTATATATAACGTAATGAACTATATGAAAACAAAGTCTAAAGGTTTTGGTGGGGATAGAGAGAGAATACTCTGTCCCTTTCTCGCAAAGCGCTTTAGTATAGCATTTGTATAGCACGCCTGAGGCGTGACGTCATAACTCAGTATAGTGCGCTCTTTGTCTAGCATGAAATTAAAATACTTATAACTTATTTATTTTTGAACTAATTTTAATTTTGATAGTTGATTGAATCAGGCGGTACTTTGCGGAATTACACTAGAAATTCGTCATAATACAAATTAATTTTAATTTTGTTTTCGTCGATGGCTCTATTTATGGTCAGCTTTTTTGAGGGAATAAAAAAAACAATCATCATGCCTAGTCGTATGACGATAACAACACCATTGTAATACCTTAGTTTATTCAAAGCAACAATAACTAAGCTCCACAACATTGGAACAACTAGTCTGTGCAATATTAATTCCAGGGAACTCGCTGTTTTACGTAGCCGCTGGTCCTGGGGGTCTCAGCAGGGAAACTTGCTACGTAGGGCGTGATTTCATTGCATTGCACATTACTAAACTTATTTTCTTGACCTCTACTTGGTGTTTGTAGTATATCTATACCCTAAATCGTAAGTCGTATATTATGACAATAACAACACTCACGACTCGTAATATCATAGTTTATTCAAAGCAACAATAACAAAGCTCAACAACAAAGATAATATAAATTGTCATTGCTCCACAATATTCGAACAACTAGTCTATGCAATATTAATTCCTCGGACCTCGCTGTTTTACGTAGAAGCTGGTCCCGGGGGTCTCAGCTGGAAAATTTAGCTATGTAGGGCGTGATTTCATTGCATTGCACATTACTAAACTTATTTTCTAGACATCTACTTGATAATAGGAAGTTATTTTTTAACGATCTAAAAGAAACATCAGGGAAACGCTGGATGCAGGCCGCTTCCAACCGGCTCTTTTGGAGATCGATGGGGGAGGCCTATGTCCAGCAGTGAACGTCCTATGGCTGAAATTATGATGATGATGAATTGTTTTTAATTCTATCAAATCGATCTAAAATCTTTTTGCCTCACGCCTACTATATGTGGAATGACAGGGATGAGCTAACCTCCTGCAGCATGTCCGAGTAACTATAACATGGTGTCTTCAAATTCAAAAGGGCTGTTATCAAAGTTTTCAAAGGTCGGAAACGCATCTATGATGCCCATGGTACTGCAGGGCCCCAGGTGTCCTTAGGCGACGGTGATCGCTTACCATCAGGCGGCGCGTTATCTAGTTTGCCACAATGCATTAAAAAAAAAAACAATTTCTTGTAAAAAATGCTTTATAGAAACTGACGTATAGGTTTCATACTATACGCAGTGATACAGTGAGTGTGTTTTGTCGGGACTTAGGATCGAGTTCCAGTGATAACCGTAGCAAAAGACTAAGACAGAGGGTAGATCGTTATGTCTGCACTTAACTTTTTAACTGTTCGACCAACCACCCGCATTCTTTAGTCTTCCCGTGAACATGGTGCATGTAACTGCGCCGAAATATCGAGAGCTCATTCCACAACCTTACCACGGTAAATATCCCGTTAATAATCATTTAACTTTGGTTTCACACATGTTATATAATTTAGTTTGTTATAGAATACGAATACGCGTTTGATTGCGTATACGTACGTCACTTTTGTATGTGTGTATTTTAAAGATAAAAATAGTATTCTTTATATTCGTTTGTTTATGTAAAATATGTTACAGTCAGTATAATAAATTGAGAATTATATCATTTAATTGATTAAATATATAAACATTTACCGGTTATAATCATTATAGACCAAGACGTATACTTACCTAAGGTTAAAATATTAACTAATAATCTTTTAAAAAACCAACTTCATAAAACCGCAAAACACAAACATTGTGCCACTGCAAAGAACAAAATAATATTTATACATGGATTTTAAAGTCAGTAGGTACCAAAAGTTGTTACTCGTAGTCGAGCTTTAAGCACAATTTTGTTACAAACTAGGGAATTTATAGTACAATATCGCCCATTGTTACTCCCCCGTATTGTAACAATAAGCTATTGAACGGGATAAAGTCCGCAGAGCTTCAGGCTTTTCATATTCATTCGTAGAAATTACGCACAGCTAGGTACGTTAAGTACAACGGAACAATGAAAACTTGTTACTGGGTACATAATGTACCTACTTTCTATCTCGATGTTACATGATTCCGTTTTTTAACCGACTCCAAAAAGGAAGGATTTCTCAATTTGGCTGTATTTTTGGGTTTCGTAGCCGAAGGTTAAAACGGGACCCTATTACTTAGCCTACGATGTCTGTCCGTCCGTCTGTCCTACCTTTAACGGCTGTATCTTTCGAACCAGCAGAGCAGAGTTCGATCATCAATTTTGACAGTAGAGATCGTCAACTTCGATAACATGCCATTGTATCAGTACTCGCTATGATCGATTCTATGGCATTTTATCGAATTTGACGCTCGATAAAAAACGGTACTTGCACTGCATAATAGATAGCCAGTTGAAATTTTCACAGAATATGTAATGTTACGGCGGATTAACTAAAAAATAATAAAAAAAGTCATCCTTTTTATAGGTACTATAATAATTATTCGAAATTAGATTCATCTAGAAATGATAATTAACTAAATCTATACAAATAGTATTTATTACACACTTACAAATAATGTATCCTGCACAAATGCAGGACTTAATATGCATTGTCACAGAATACATGGCATTGTCTACCAAACATCGTATGTATATGGGTGTGCATGAAAAATTTAATTTGGTTATAACCAGCTTCGATCACTGACTGTACCTAATTAAGTGGGCACACGGGCAGCGTTTTGTCCATACAAACGTATTCTCGTGTTTCCTCCCAGGATAATACCGCTAGAACTGTAATTTTTTAAAATAAAATTTATCTCCCCCATTGTCATGCTTCTATCATTTATTTTTTCTTATAAGTTAACTACTATAAGAAATATGAGCCTTTAAATATCCCAAAAAATGTTTTTTTTACCGCCACGTTCAGATATCTATCAAACAAATTTGACGAGTTTATAAAAGAAAAATAAATGATAGAAGCATAGTTCAATCTTTTTATTTAAAATATACCTAATGAAATCGGCTTAGTTTTGAATGAGGAAACAGAAAAATACGAGTCGATGATTTTGTCTACTTTTCGTAGGTATAATCGATCCGAGCTGCAGTTGTCCCTATTGCGCTCTACTGAGAGAGGCTTGAGGTCAGGTGACAGCAATAGATTTGCTAAATACCTATTCATTAAATTTCTTGGCCGTGGTATGCCCTCTTAAACTCGTGCGGGATATAGAATCATGTTCTGGATTACATATTTTATTGTTACGTTTTATTGCAGTCTCTGAAACTGGTGTCATCGGAATTTGCAAGCAATCTTCGAAGTTTGTACTCATTGGCGGATCCAGATCCAAAACACCTAGCAATTCCATACATTCGACTCAATTTTTCGATTTGATTCCTTCGAACCTTGTCAGAATGCCCGGGAGGGCATTTGGGGGGGGGGCCCAAATGAAATCCTGGATCCGTCCCTGCTTATACTGTCTGTTGTAATAATCAGCAGTTGAAGAACAAATACTTAGTCAATTCGTAAAATTAAGTAAGTACCGAATTTCACACAAATTTCAATTTCGAATTTCAAAATTTGTATCGAATTTGATGCGTAATTTTCGAAACAGGTATTTTAGAAGAACTAGGTACATACACTTTATTAATTTTGTAATGTTGTATTTTTTTTACCAATTATTTTGTTCTCCTAATTCTACGTTTCTTAAAAAAAATCTTGCAAGATAGTCAAATAAAAATTTGTGGCCAACAATAATGTAACCAATGTTTAGATTGAAATACCTATAACTATCCTATTTATGCATCTATGTGCATAAAATTATTATTTTTCCTTGGCTATTTTATTTCCTTACAGATTATGTAGAGGTAATTTTGATTAAGGACCTATTTCAAACATTGGCGGATCCAGGGGGGGGGGCATGGCAAAACACCTAGCAATTCCATACATTCGACTCAATTTTTCGATTAGATTCCTTCGAATCCTACCTTGTTCCATTCTACCTTGTCAGAATGCCCCCCCCCCCCCCCCCCCAATGAAATCCTGGATCCGCCCCTGATTATACTGTCTGTTGTAATAATCAGCAGTTGAAGAACAAATACTTAGTCAATTCGTAAAATTAAGTAAGTACCGAATTTATTTATATTTAAATGAAATCTAATGAAATTCTGGATCCGCCCCTGATTTCAAACCAGAATGAGCGTTTAGTTTGGTTGGAAGCTATAAAACATTCTGGGTTAGTCATAAAACAAAATTGTAGTCCATATATCTACATAAAACTGATCTGAAAAATATATTGTAACATATGGTAAGTAATACGTACATTTTCAGTCATGAAATTTTGATAGAAAGTATAATCAGATTTTTTATTTGAAATACGTATGTATGTCTCTATGTATGTACCTAATTAAATAAATAGGTACTTAGTATCGTTGTGTATGATAAATTATTACATAAAATGTGAATGACAGCGTATAAGCCCTACCAAAAATTTAAAAAGTAAAAAGCTTGAAATAATTTTTATTCATTATTATAATGTATCTACAAATCTCATATTAGGAACATGAATAATCTACACACGCACCCAAATTACAGCGCTCTAATGTTATGAGAAAGCACTTTGGTGATGCATTTTTATTTGCTTATCAAACAAATAATAACTTTAATATAGATAACACTACGCGTTATGGATATTGAGATTTAAATAACGTTAACAGAATCTTACCTAATGCGTATCTATATCTGAAGAAAAGAAAAAAAGTTGAATGGAAGAAGTAAAAATAAATTGAAAAACAAAACAAAGATACGTAAAAAAAGGTTTTACTCACATAAACACAGCAGCTTTACCACCATCGTTGTAGTTACGTCGAAAATAGCAGGGAAATTATTTCGGACGTTATGGTAAACCATTTTGAGATCTCCTTAGCTACCGTATCCCTGACTAAGTACACAAATCAACTTCCTATATCATTTACACCAAAAAATTAATAAAACTCTATTTTTCATCTATCACCGACAATTTTGGCATGTAATTTGTAACATCTGCTACTTTTGAACAAAACGTTGAAGCGATATTTTACTTTTTGTGCTGAGCGACTTGGATCAAATGGCAGACATTTTGTGACGTCATTTTTTTAAGGGAAAAATCGATGGCTTTGAGCATGCGCAAATTTTCTCCTTGGCCTATTTCATGCGACGCATCATGACCGTGACGGAACTCATTTTCCTTTATGATATAGAAATGGCGGTCATATTTTATGAATGAAAGTATTTTATTCATTCATTTGTTATTTTTAGATGCGATTTAATCAATGACATAAATGTAGTAGAATTCCATAAAATGTCGTCTGCTTTCTCTTGTACCCATATGTACTCAACTTCGCCAGACAAACTCTTTAGTAAATATTTTACATAGATATACCTACATAGATAAACATAATAATATAATATTATTAGACCAGTTTTCTATGTGAATGTTATTTTAGGATGGTGTTGCTTTAAATAAATTGAGAATATTATTGGAGCATGCTAATTTCGATGCGTAGGTTGACGTAGGATGTTCTGCTGAAACAAAAACTGTAACAGCTATGTAAATAATTTAGATTTTAAAAAGACAAAGTAAAGGCACAATTTATAAATATCCATCTATTTATACCTATATGTATTATCTTGGCAAAACTAAATAATATGTAGGTAAATAAAGAGTCTATTTGTCTATCTTTTTCTTCTTGACACGCACGTTTTTGAGACCGCGCAAGGACTTGGGTGTAAGGCCCTATAGGTCATTATAATTTTGTTATGGAACTTTGCTGACTACGAGCGACGGGAAGTAGGTATTATGTGTAATATAGTAAAAATTTACCCTCCACAATGTAAAAAAACAACAAAAAATAGGTAACTAAGAACCTACCGGCGTACCTACCTAAGTAATTGACTTGGGTGCGGAACCCTTTCACATTATACGTGTAACGACACGCACTTGACATTTATTTAATAACGATAGAAACTGTAGGTAGGTACCCACCACGGCCAGGGAGGGGCGGGGGTTCAAGAAAATATAATTACAAAAACCGGCAAAGTGTGAGTCGGGCTCGTGAGGCATTGAGGTTAATTACCTACTAAAGCACAAAAAAGTACCTACCTACTGCAAAAATACAACATCACGCCCAGGCGGTCACCCATCCAAGTAGGTATCAACCGAGCGTGCCTGCCGTTGCTTAACTTAGGCGAACATAGACATTTTAAGAATTTTTGACGTTTGTGTCTACTATCCTACCTAGGTAAGTATTACCGTTTTTACACCAAAGCAAAAATACGTTTAAAAAAACGTTTGTAAATAATCCGCCGTAACATTATGAGTATCATCATCATCATCAGCCAAAAGACATCCACTGCTGAACATAACGTAGGCCCTTAAACCTCCACACTGAATGACAGTCGTCGGTCCATCTAGTGGGAGGCCTACCTACGCTGCGTTTTCCGGTTCGTGGTCTCCACTCAAGAACTTGTTTCGAAAGATACAGCCGTTACGTATATGGTTGGAGTGTAGGACAGACGGACGGACGGACAGACAGACTGACCGAAAGCGTAGGTTTGTATTATTTAATATTATTAGGGTAATTTTTCACGTTTTCACCCTTTGGCTACGGAACCCTAAAAACGTGCAGGAAATTCGTCTTCACCTCTCCTTATTTCAATAAAATATTTATATTTTGACCCCCAAACCCCTCTTGGCTACGCCCATGGTACCTACAATCACTAGGGATTAGGGCACATCCCTAAATACCTATCCATATAAGTTACCCAATATTTCGTACTGTTTTGTTTTGTAGGTATTTATTTAGTAGTAGGTACCTACATCATTATTTTATTAATTTCCAAATATTTATATACTTATAATTTATATAAAATCCTTTTGTTAATCGCAGATGGCGCTAACTGATGGTTGATACTCAAATATTCGGAGAATTTATTTTTATTGGATGGCTTTTTTTTTTTTTAATTATTTATTGGCAACTGGATACAATGTCCTTAATGCCTAACTTATATTATACAATAATACCTATTTTTACAATTTCCCTACCGAACTAATTATATAATTATATATGGGTCTAAAATATTCTGGTTTGCTCAATATATTTTTAAGTTCTGACGGTATTTCATTTTCTGTATCAACAGTTTTTAATTCAGAGACTAAAACTAAACGTTCTAAATTGAACTTTTGACACTTCATGATGATATGTTCAAGGTCAGCAACCTCGTTATTACAGTATTCACAATTTTCTTCTTGAACAATTCGTAACCTTGCGAGGTGGGCTGGTGTTCTGCAGTGGCCAAATCTTAGTCTGTTAATTGTAGTTATATAATTTCTGGACTCTATGTCCCTTCCTTTGTGGTACCAAGGTCTTTGCGGCGGGGTGACCTGAATTGAAGCATACCACTTGCCTTTATTCTCAGAAACTGCCTTCCAGTATGAATGCCATAGTAGCTTGATGTTTCTGTTTAACTTCTCGTAGTAGTCAGTGAATGGCACTCTTATCAAGTCCGAGCGGTCTTCATCGCAGTCCCCCCGGGCTGCTTTATCAGCAAGTTCATTACCGGAGATACCACAATGTGAAGGTACCCATTTGAATTTAATGCATTTACCTCTGTTTTTTAAATCTAATAATGTCTTTTTTATATCAAACAATATATAATTAGTGCTAGACTTAAGTAAGTTACCATTTAAAGCTAACAGAACACTCTTACTATCTGATATTATTAAAAATGTAGAACTATTTACAGTATTAACATGAATCAAAGCGCAATAAATAGCATAACATTCTGCAGTGAAAATACTGCACTGAGTATCTAATTTAATACAAAGAGTTTGTTTGGTCTGTGGGTCATAATATGCAGATGTTACTTTATCTATTACTTTAGAGCCGTCTGTAAACAGCATATAAACATTAGGTTGATCATGTAAGTATTCTAAAAATTCAGTTTGATTATAAAGCTTATCAAAATCAATTATAATGTCATTTTGTATTACTTCTTGATATCCTGCAGAAAATACTGGTAAGGGGCTAGACATTTGTAGCTTTTTGCAGACATGCTTTACCTCTAAGAGAATTTTTAACATTTCTGGCAGGTGGTCAGAAAGTAGTTCTTGTGCAGTTATATCAATATTATTAGTTAGGTGTGTAGGGAGGTCTTGACTAGGCAAAATCTTATTTAAAACAAAGTTATTGTCAGTAGCCAACAACTTAAGACAAACTTTTTGGCTAATTTGTAACCGTCTCAATTTTAAAGGTATAATTCCAGATTCTGATTCCATGGCATTTATCGGTGTAGAACACATGGCACCGGTAATAATTCTTAATGCTTTGTTCTGAATAACATCTAGTTTTCGTAAATAACTAATATTAGCATTTAAATAAGCCAAGGAGCTATAATCGAAATGGCTCCTGACGATACTTTTGTATAACATTGATAATATATTGGGATCCGAACCCCAATGCACACCAGCCAGAGAGCGCAGAATGTTTAACCCCCTGTCAGCATTCCTTATGATGTAGTTGATGTGTGTCTCAAATTTCAATTTTGTATCTAAATATACACCAAGAAACTTTTTCTCTTGTAACCATTTTAACTCGTTAAGGTCATAATACACAGCTAAAGAATTATCTAAATCTACACATGTTTTGCTAAAAATCATGGCTCCACTTTTGTCAACATTTATTTTTAAGTTTAAACTATTGTAAAAACTAGAAATTTGAGACATGCCATTATTTAAGTCTCTAACAGCTTTATTTACATCTTTATTTACACTATATACAAGAATATCATCTGCAAATAACAGGCACTTGACCGACGAATCAGTCAAATATCTATTTATTTGTGATGTGTACAACCCAAACAATAGGGGAGATATCGTGGAACCTTGCATTGTTCCCTTATAAACACGTCTAGGCCCATGTAGAATGTTATTAAATTTGACATACATTGTTCTGTCATACAAAAAGTTAAATAACCATTTACAAATTTTTCCAGGTATTCCGGCATCACAAAGGATCTGAACAAGTATTGTTGGATTGACATTGTCAAAGGCACCATTAACATCAAGGAAAGCACAAGCTGTATAGGAGCGACTATGGAAAGATTTTTTAATATCTGTAATGAGGGACATGTAATTTTCCACTGCACTTTTGCCTTTTCTGAAACCAAACTGTTGTTCAGGTAAGAGCTTATGTTTTTCGCTATAAAATTCTAATCTTAATTTGAGCATATTTTCGAATAGTTTACCAATACAAGATGATAGTGATATTGGTCTATAAGAGTTGCAGTCATTTTCAGGTTTGTCCGGCTTCAGAACAGGTATCACGCATTGGGTTTTCCATGTTTCGGGAATACATTCATTCTGCCATAATAGATTGTAAATTTTTAGAAGTATGTTTTGAGCATTAGGATGTAACTCACGAATAAGTTTATAGGAAATATCATCAAGTCCTGGAGTGGAGTCTTTCCTTGATTTTAAGGCTACTTTAAATTCATTAATAGTGAATGGTTGAGTCAAAAAGGATTCTTCAGCATTACCTATTGATTCATAAATGTTTTTTAACCTTGATGTATCTATGTCTTTTTCAGGAGAAGATGATGGAGCAAATTTTTCTAAGAACAAGGGTATCCATTCATCATTTTTGGATGATTTTCTGCAAGCGGCTCTCTTAAATCTTCGGATGTAATTCCAAATCGTGCTAACAGGTGTGTATCTATTGAATGTCTCACACAATGATCTCCAACCGTCTTTCTTTTTCTGACTAATTATCTTCTTTTTAAGTGCATCAACTTTTTTATATTCTATATAATTACCTAATGTAGGATCTGATCTATAATGTCTTAAGGCTAGTCTACTATTATTAACTGCAGTTGCACATTCATTGTCCCACCAAGGTACTGGTTTTTTCATTTTATATGAAGTTTCATGTACGATTTTCGGGATACATTTCTGTTTGATGTTATTTAATACATCACAGAATGAATTGTAAATATCTTGTGAATATGTATTATCAAAATTTAAATTATCAAATGCTTTCTCAGTTTCAGAAAAGAATTTGGACCAGTCTGCCTGTTTATAATTGAAGCGCTCAGAAGGAGCACCCGTTACATATTTTTCTACAGCAGTTTGGATATCAATCAGGGTAGGATAATGATAACTGCCCATCGGGTCATCATGCACTTTCCAATCGCATAATGGAGCAACGTTTGGACTTACACAAGATATATCAATTGATGAAGGATTATGGTGGATGGAACCTACAGTGGTTGGAGATCCTGTGTTTAAAATACAAAGATCACACTCGTCTAGTAAATTGTAAACTTCATTTCCTCTGGATTTTGTAGAAAGACATCCAAATGCAACATGATGTGCATTCAAATCGCCTGAAAGCATGACTGGTTTGGGCAAGTCATTGATAATCTGCTTCAACTTTCTACCTTTGAAACGACCACTAGGTGAAGCATAAGCACACAATAAAGATAAATTACCGATATCTGTTTTCAAAACTATTGCAACAGTTTGGAGAAAATCATAGTAACGAGTTTGAATAACTGAGTACTTAAAGGAATTTTTTATTAAGATGGCTACGCCACCATGACCATCAGGTCCATTTTGGAGTACTGTGTTGTAATTTGGAACGCTGAAGACACTTCTTGATTTCAACATAGTTTCATTTAACATACAGATGTTGATGTCTTTTTCAAGAAGAAAATTAATTAGTAAAGCTTTTTTGTTGTTAACACTTTGTATATTATATTGGGCTATTGATAAATATGTTTTTCTATTTGTTATGTTATTATAAGACATACAATCCATTAAATTAATGTAAATTACTTAAGAAGATTTCTCTTATTTTGTTTGATGTCATTGCTTCATTACCTTTAGAATTGGCCAAGGCAATCAAAGATTTAATTATAGCGTTTAAAATGATTTCATTATTTACAATTTCTTCTAAATTTAGCGTTTTCGCTTCTGAATTATCATTTTTGTTTTGTACAGCAGTCGTAGAGACGGTATTTACTGCTGTGTTGTGTACGCTGTTAATAGGAGTTGTTTGCTTCAAAGCAGGGAAATTACTATCGTCTATCTTACCTATACCTACAACAGAGGCAAATGTTTGACGTCGGTTATATATTTGGTTACGTTTCTCTTCCATTTTTTTAATTTTTGTTGGACATTCCTTCGATATGGCCAGATGACCCCCGCCACAATTAATACACATCAAACTTTCTGATATGCACTCTTTGTAAAGGTGAGCCCCTGCACACGAGGAGCACATCTGTTCACCACGGCATGCTTTGGCCGAGTGATTAAATTTAAAACATTTGTAGCATTGGATGAGGGGTGGTATGTACGTGTGCACTTGGTATCGGAACAGGTTCAGGAACACTGATTTGGGCAAGGTTGTGGATGAGAAGGTGATGGCTACAGTAGTCAGAGGAACGAGCTGTTTATTGTCATCTTTCTTCATGAATCGTTTGATTGAAATTACGTCAATGTCGCAAGTTAAGTTCTTATAAATATCCTCGTTCGATATATCAGTTGGTACATATTTAATTATGCCAACCTTCTCCACTAAGTGAGCAGGGATGAAGGCGCGAAATTTGTGTCTGTTCAGAAAACTATCTTGTTTAAGAAAGCTGTTTGCTGCCGCAGCCTTCTGGAATGTAACGCCTATCTTGAATGCATTTATTCTATAGACGCTTGTGATGCCTTTAATATTGTCCACGAATAGTTGTGTCAATTTTAGAGGGTTTCTATTTCCTATTTTTTCTTTTTCTTTTGACTCAATATAAACTGTGTAGTCTGCAGCGCTTTTTTCAAGGAAAAGTCTTGTATAGTTCACTTTAAAGTAAATTTTATACTTATCCTCTTCAGCTGTACCAGAAGTTTTTACTAACTTCCGTTTACGGTCGCTAGGCTCCCAATCCTCATCATCCGGCGTCCCCATTTTGCCAACGGGGTACGCCGCGTGTTATTCACCACTAATTAAAGTTAATTTAGAGCAAATAAACACAAAAAAATAAAATTATTTTCAAGAAAATTGTAGAAATCAACTCTTCGGTTCGACTTCCCGCCAAAAAGTCCTTTATTGGATGGCAGGCAAATGGCAAATGGCTTGTCCAAATGTATGCGTTTGGGGAGTTTTGGCGCCAACGTTGAAAAAAAACATGTGGGCTCGTTGGAATATTTTCCTGAACTTGTGTATTTTCGAGTGTTAATGTGTTCTAAATTGTGATTTATTATTTATTAAGTGCTCGTAAACGTGCTCGAGTGTGGTCAAGTGATATAACGAGGTTAAACATGTCTTTTCGTGTTGTTTCCAATATTCCATAGGGGCCTCTTGTAAATCTCCACCACTTTACAGGAGCATGAGTCTGACTTGACCGTGACTTAATTTGCTTGACGACTTGTTTGACGCTTTTAATACTATGTAAACATGTTTAATATTACGACTAAAGGACATTGAATCCACGGTCATGAATTTTTTTACTAAAAACATTACGTATGCGTTTGGTTCACAGTGAAATAATAAAATGTTTATGTTTTTAACTTTATAATATATTTGGAATTATTACTATCTTGCTAACGTCATTTCATAGTAAAAATTAAAAATAGTAATGTAATTTATTTATCTTTGCAATATTGCTAAATACTCACTCAATTAAATTTTGTAAAAAAAAATGGTGATTTTTGGTAAACCAACCAAACGTCACCATTTTTTTGATGGTTTTGACATTGATAAAGCAAAAAGCATTAACCAAACGCACTGCAATAACACACAAAACATGCGCGCGATCTTGTTTAATATTAATTAATATTACTGTGAAAGTGTATTAGTAGAGCTAGAATATAAGTATTCATTTACATCTACACAGTGAATATGTCGTTGAACCCCCTAAATGGTAAGTTCAATAAATATTTCCACACAATTCATAACCTCAAAACCTAGCTCAGCTATCTCATAAATTAACATTTAAAATTTGGGTAGTTGTAAAACTAGACGAGATACAAATTAGTCTTGTAGTCATCATTGCACTGTCACAAGTTCCTGCTATTCTTAATATTATTATGTTTAGTTTCGACGCTGCAGTTATGAGCAGAGTATAACATAAAAGAGTATAACTTTCTCTTTTAACTGGTGGTGGTGGTGGTGTGGTTTGCGCGATAGCACACGGAACGTGGATATTTGCCAAAGAACCAGAGTCACTGACTTAGCTATAAAATTTTGCAAGTTGAAGTGGCAAAGGGCAGGCCACATCTCTCGAAGAATCGATAACTGACGAGGGAGAAAGGCTTTGAGTGGAGACCATGATCTGAAAGACGCAGCGTAGGTAGGCTTCCCACTAGATGGGCCCACGACATCGTGAGAGTCATGGGCATCCACTGGATGCAGACATCAGGTTTTCGTTTAGTGTGGAGGTGTAAAGGAGAGGCCTATGTTCAGCAGTGGACGTCTTCTGGCTGATGATGGTAATAAACTGGAGAAAACAATATTTTTCACTAATCTAAAAAGAGGAGAACCAGAAATCTTAAATGTGTTTATTTAGTACCTATTCTACTTTTCTACATGTTTATAGATGGCTGTAGCTGCGGACCCCATGCTAAGTTAAGTCTGTGCTCTGAAACAGACCTCTAATGATTTTATAGACAAAAGTTATCAACCATGATAACTTTTAGATTATGATGTTAAGAGTTATCCTCTTAATTTTATTTACAATGCTTATATTAAGCAACGCATATGTTTTTTATTGGGATTTCAGAGTTGGCCCTTTTGTAAAGCTGTTCATAATGACGAATACAATAAACTTTCGGCTTAGTCCCACTGTTCAGATTCAGATTAGGGTTGCCAACTGTTCCGATCCTGCTGCAACAGTCCCGATTTTAATGATATGTGTTTCAATAACATATAATTTTGATCAATCAATTTGTTCAGTCTCTCAGATCAATGACGCGTCAAGCACAATCGTTACTTCGTTTCGTAAGGACAGTTTTAGCAATTTTGAACCCAACTCCCCTCCGTCGTCAACGATGACCGACAGATTATCACAACTTTTTTTTCAATATTGTTGCAACCCTGTGGTTTAGGCTAACCCTGTATATGGTTATTTTACATATGTCTCATAGTATATGCCTCTACAATTTCAGAGTTAAAAAGACGTCTTGATGATGACGCTACACCACTTCCGAAGCGGCTCTGCCTTGCCAAGAACATTGTTACTTCGCACCACTTCCCCACAGCTCCGAAGGAACGCGTCATAGCAGACTGGCTGGACAATCTGATAATGGAAAATAAACTCGGTGGAGTGGAGTTTCAGAGGGTGTTAGAATGGTCGATGTTGGACGATCTGACGGGAGAGTTGAAGAGTAAACTTGTTCAGGTAACACTTATTAGACAATAGACAATATTTTATTTGTAACAAAAATCCACTACACACAATTACAGCTAAACACTAAGTAGTTTCGCAACAAACCGGCCCCAGCTCAGCATGATGCTGTTCGTTACCAACCGATGCTGGTATTCCAATGGGACCGCTAAGTGATGTCACACACTCCATTAATTATAAACCTTAAAATAGATAAAGGTACCTGTGTTTTGTCATTTTCTCTCGTAACGTTTTTGAACTCATTTGAAAAAGAGAAGACCACATAGGGCGCCTAGGGCACTGCCTGAACACACCATGAGATGCTTGGTGATAGATAACACGGCATCGAAGCGCGATGGGATCTTTTTGAACTTACAGTAAACTAGAAAATGTAACCTTTTTCACGGTTGCTTGTATGCATGCAGCCATGTGGTCTCCACTCCCCAGTCGGTGTTATGAGTTACAGGGTTCCACTGTTTGCTACAGGACCCGGAAAATAGAATAATCACCCAATCAGATAACCAGCTATTTTTAAACACTAATCCTTTCTCATTACAGGTGGTATCCCAATACATTCAAAAAAATATTCTACAAAACAATGAAGTGAAATCCATTATATCATTTATGGAAAACCCAAAAATATCTCCGCAGCTATGTCAACAAATTGATGATTGCCTCACAATTACGGTTACTCTTCTACAGTTACTGAAAGATGATGAAAACAATGTATTCTCCTGTAACAAACTACTGAATAATATCTTAAAATACTACAAAGAATCTAAAAAGAAACTAGAGTTTATTGATAAGTTTCTAAAAGGAGACAATCTGGAGACTGTATTCTCGTATTTAGAGACCGAATGCCGTGATACAGTCATGAACGTTTGTCAAAACATTCTGTTTCCGATATATAAAAAGACATTTTTCATAAGTTACCTCCGAACTATAATATGGAAAGATAATATCGAAAAGCTTATTCAAGAGAAAGGGGATAACATTCAATCGGTATTGAAAATTATGAATGTTTTCTTTAATTTTCCGGAACATAGAACAGAAATGGATCCTACTTTCTTAAAAAACTTCATTGACGTCTTCACATATTGTTTCCGTAGAGAAAATCAGGTTGTATTCGCATTTTATGTTATGGTGTCAAATGTGTTACAATTGAAGCAAGATTACATTGTCCCGTCAATAGGTATGAGACCAATTACATTTGAGGAAAACGATGAAAAAATCAAAAGAAATCTATTCCTAAATATGCTAGAAATTATCTTAAAAAATGAAATTGATATTACTGTAAAACTGACAGACACATTTGGCGAGAAGATATCTAAAGTTGAAACGAAAAAGAATTTCCTGACATTCTTGCAAGTTGTCATGATGGGACAGTTGAAACTAGAAGGCAAATTGGACAAAACGACATTACAAATAATAAAAACAGGTCTAAAACTAGACCCAATTCTGGTTGAACAGAAAATGGAACAAATTCTACCGCCTATCATGGCATGTAAAAAGAGCTCAAGCATTCTAGAATCATACAAAGACATGCTAAATTGTTTATTAGAGATACTATTCAAGTTAAGTCGAGGTAGCCAGTTTTTAAGCCAAATCCTACCATCAGTGAAGTTGAATTTAGTAGCTAGCAACACTGAGCAGCTAATATTGGTAGAAGAAATAAAGAAGAATGATGAAAAGGGTATAGAAAGTGAAAAGTTGAAAAACAAATTGATTACGGGAAATGATGTATTTCCTCAAGAATGTGTAGAAACATTTGGGAAATTGACAACAGATTTGATGTTTAGAAAGAATAAGGAGCTTTTGGAAGTGTTTCAGAAAGATTTTGAAGTGCATTGCTTGTTGGAGTTAGAAGAAGGATTTGCGAGTAAGTATTGCCATTATATCCAAGCTATCTTAGTCCGCTGTTGGACTTTTCGCATTATCACTCCATCAAATGTCAGGGCAAATGGGTCAAGTATAGTCAGAGACTTCATTGTCACACTATAATAATAATTCATGTACCTGATGAATAATATAAATATTAGCCTATCTAGATTGCCTTAGTCGACAACCAGCCATGTATTGGATTGTCTCTATTTTAGTGATGCCTCTGGTATTACAAGTATCCATAGGCGACGGTGACTGCTTACGATCAGGCAGCCAGTCTGCTATATTGCCACCTATGCCATAAAAAATAAGTGTGTCCTTAAGACCACATGGCAGAAGTGGAAACTTCAAGGATGACTATCTCTCTCACTCTCTTAGTCGACACGAGCCGACTTTACCCGAACGAGTATCTGAGCGTGACAGCCACGCGAGTTCAGTGCATTTTCCCCATCCCAAAAAGTGCACAGCGTGCCTAAAGAAGTTTTACGAAATTTTAGATCTTAATCGTATGTCTTCTGTGGCTTTGCAATGCAGCAGTACATGCTCCACGGTTTCGTTTTCCTGTAAACTGCCTCGACGCAGAGGGCTGTCTGTGGCTCCGATTTTGTACTTCTTTCTGGGGGGACATCTTTCATGAAAAGCATTCTACAATTTTATTATGATTCCAGACCCGTCAACCGCGACACTGACAGAAGTACTCTCATCCGTCATATCCTCGTTTCTCCGTCACAACAAGATGTCGGACCACACAGTGCCGCACCACGTGGCCGGGGACTTCTGGAGCGTGTACAGACAGTTTGAAGAATGCCTGAGGAGGTTTGGAGTGTGCATACTCAAAACTAAAAATGTAAGTGTTTTGTACACTCATATTCATTTATTTTTGCATTCCACAATGTTTCTGAGGTGGTAGAAAAGTATATCAGTTACAATTGTGGACCCCGTCGGGCACACCTAAATTATTTATGGAAGAGAGAAGGACAGCAATAAATACAAAAAAATATTTTTATCCATGTTAAGTATTCGTCAATGGAATAATAAGATTTATTTATCAGTAAATGTTTTCACTGTTCACATGTCGAACCACGTAGATTATTCCAGGAGTTTGCCAAGCATTGCAGATGACAATGGATGAGCTCGCACTGGCCCGTAATCGATAGCGTGACCGAGAGAAGGCATATACCCAGCAGTGGGTTGAGACTGGTTAGATAAGTGATTGCCAAACTATTTAGGCAAGAGACCCCTTTTCCGAAATGAACTGATACCTCAGACCCCCATATCCAAATTACTTTGTTTTTATTTTCTATTCATACAAAATACTTACCAATTTCAAAATTTGGTTACGTTTGGTTAAGTCAGTAAACTTGACATCATTCTCTCATCAAAATTTAACAAAATATAGGGGTCGATTTTTAGACCTCGTTGATCCCCAAAATCAGTTTTAGTTTTTGCCGACCCCTGGAAAACCAATTTCGACCCCAAATGGTCGATATCGACCACTTTGGAAATCCCTGGGTTAAAATATTAGAACCAATATTTAAACAAAGAAATGTGTGAAATTTTATCTGAAGTTATCTCTTTACAGAGCTCAGTACTCCACTCATTCCTCACCATCTGCCTCGGCTACTGCCAACTCAAACTCCTCAATATAAAGTACAGTAACAGCAAGATAGACGTTGTGTTAGATTCAACTGAGGAATATGACTTGAGAGTGATTCTGCCTTGTCTGAGCAAGGAAGAGTGGAGGAAAGTAGCTGGAATGGTTGAGGATAAGGCTGTTTTTGTGATGGTAAGTTTTTAGTCAAAATACCACAGTGCCTAAAGACAATTGTCTTTGACCAGTGTGTGTTGCCAGTGATTACATATGGTACTGAGACGTGGTCCTTAACTGCTGGGCTTTTGGGAACATTCAGAGTCACAAAGCGGGCAATGGAGAGAGCTATGCTCGTAGTTTCTTTGCGCGATAAAATTCGGAACGTGGTTTGCCAAAGAACCAGAGTCACCGACATAGCTATTAAAATTTACAAGTTGAAGTGGCAATGGGCAGGCCACATCGCTTGAAGAACCGATAACTGATGGAGAAGAAAGGTTCTTGACTGGAGACCACGACTCGGAAGACGCAGCGTAGGTAGGCCTCCTACTAGATGGACCGAGGACATCGTGAGAGTCACGGGCATCCAGTGGATGCAAAATGCAGGCTGTCGTTCAGTGTGGACTTCTAAGGGGGAGGCCTATGTTCAGCAGTGGACGTTTTCTGGTTGATGATGGAGGTTTTAACCCCCGACACAAACAGAAGAGTTTTATAAATTTAGCATATGTATCTGGGTCTGTCTGTAGTATCCTAGCTCCCAAAAAGTATGTATGTATTTAAAAGTATATGTATGTATATCAGTCTCTGGCAGCCATCATAGACTGTTTTAGGGTACATTTTATCCTAAAAATTTCTTATTTTCCAGAACAACTTACTACTAGTCAAGACTATGGCTTTACAAATACTTATCGACGAAGAACAGACGAACTCTGCTTTAGACGAAACCAAATCATATTTGATCAAGCAATTGAACCCATACCCGACCATTTTGGAAAGTGATAAATGTTTCCCAAAAGTATTATTCTCGAATTTAGATAGAAATCAATGCAAACAGCTGGCAAAAGTACTAGTAAAATTATACTTGAATGAGCAAACAGAAATTTTCAACGATGTTGCCATATCAAATAATAGGTCATTGCTAAATGCTTTAGTGTTAGAAGCAGCGAAAAACATAACCAAATGCCTGGAAAATTGCGAGTCGTTGTCGAAAGCGCTGAATAAAACAGATTTCGACATGGCTACATTCGCAAAAGAAACAAACATGCAAGATTATTTCAATAGAATAAATATAACGGAAAATCAGGACGAAAAACTAAAGAAATGCATTGAAATATTGAAACTGCTACGGATTCCGTATTTAGAAGAAAACTACCAATTGATTGCCATCTTTGTTTTGTTGTGTGTTAAAAAGTGTTGCCAGTCGAAAAAAATTAGAAGAAATATCGATTATGTCTTGCAAAATATATTCGAATTGAGTCAACACGCACCGGATTTATACCAAATATTTCCAGTAAATTTCATATTATCTTTCAAAGATACAACTATGATGGATTTATTGACATTGAAAATTAAAACTTCAAATCAACTTTTGATCATAAAAAGTATAGTAGAAAAAGCAGTGAAAAGAGTAAAGACTGAAAGCAATTTGGTCAAAAACATTGTAGAATTGCTTATCTCCAAAAAGCTAAAAAATAACTCTATAGAAGCTTTTAGTGATCCAGCATTCCAGATAACTTGCATAATTCTACCTCTGATCGTTAAACAGAAAAAATCAATCACAGCAAGTGCTTTTAGATCTATTCTAGCAGATTTGCAAGAAAAACTGCACAAAACATTGTTGGAAACCTTCAAAAATGTAGATTTTAGCCAAAATGGTAGTTTATTTACAAAAACTGGCAACACAGAAGACAGTATGGTAGAAAGTGAGAGTAATATGGCAGCACTGAACGCGATAGCTGCGTATACGTTGACTCTCTCAAAATATTGTGAAACAACAGATGCCCAAGAAATACAGAATTTAGATTGTCTCTGGTCTGGATTGGAATTCTTTATTCAAAATGCTGTAAGTATATTGTTCTGCGCACACTTTCAGTAGGAGTGGTCTATAAATTCAAAATGGCTAAACATACCATGGAAATTTATATGCTTGTTTCTCTACTTCTATACGGAACGAAGTTATTCACTAGAAAACCAAAATTTGTTAAAACTGATAATCCTGTATTAGCCAGATAAGTGGCAGTGGGCCGGTATCTGTTGCAGAATCGATAACCATAATCCAAACTAACCCAACCACCTGGGACTTTAACCAGTCCCATACATTGTACTTAGTGCTAGGGTCTGATGATAGAACCAGGATGTGGAACTCTTCAATAACTTAGCATGTTTTTACCTTTTTTAAACTATGTTGGGGGAACTATGCAGAACTGTGTTGGGGGCCAACTCGCCAGTCCCAAGAATAAGTAGACTCATCAATACATAATATCATAGTAAAGATTTAGATATTTTCGGAGACACATTATCAAAATTCAAAATTAAATTTAACTTTACTATGGCCGAAATGGCCAACTTTACTCATCACATTTAGTTAATTTATTTCGTTATTGTTAATTTAACTTTTTTTTATTCATATTAATATGTATTTAATTACTAAAAAATAAGTAATGCATGCTGTGCTTCCTTTAAAAGGTAACACATTTAGCCAAGTTCATATATAAGATTTCAATGTATGTAATAATCTCTACATAGTATAAATTGAAGTCGCTTTCCGCGTCTGTCTGTCTGTCTGTATGGCCGCTAACTCCTCCTAAACCACGCAACGGATTTTGATGCGGTTTTCACCATCAGCTAGATTCATTTTCAAGGAAGGTTTTTATATATAACTAGCGACCCGTCCCGGCTTCGCACGTAAATTACACCCGTGCGAAGCCGGGCGGACAGGTCGCTAGTCTAGTTATAAATGTGAAGCCTTAATCTATACTAATATTATAAAGAGGAAAGATTTGATTGTTTGTTTGTTTGTTTTCATTGAATAGGCTCCGAAACTACTGAACCGATTTGAAAAATTCTTTCACTGACGGGAAGCTACACTATCCCCGGGTGACATAGGCTATAATCTATACCCGTGCGAAGCTGGGGCGGACCGCTAGTAAATAAATAAATACAATTAAAATTAGATTAAGTCCGGTCGCGAAGCATGAAGAATTTCGAACAATGACCTTTTATTACCTGTCTCAGTCGCTCCCGCGTAAATATAATGCGTCTCGCTCGCACAGATGTAATGACAGACCATCTTAATCAAATATTCTATAATTTTTCAGATACAATCAATATCGAACCCTGACTCCAAGCACCATCACATCGAATCTTCGATCCACCTTCTAAACGTCACACTGCGTCATATAAAAAAACTCGAAACGCACCCAATATTCCACAAAAAAGACAAACTTTTCATTCAAATATGGAACAGCGTTTGTACTAGACTACAAAAAGTTATGCAAAGTGAGGGTAGTTTGAGAAATTGTGCGTATTGGGAAGAGTTAGGTGTGACGCTTAGGTTTGTTTGTGAGTTGGTATCAGTAGAAGGTTTTGAGGGATTTGTTGGTGATCTAGCTAAACTTGTTGTTTTGAAGGTAATGTATTATTTTCTTGATACTTAAAAAAAAAGTTAATATGTCTTTAGGCACGCTGGGCACTTTTTGGGATGGGGAAAAAGTACTATCGCGGGTAAGTCCGTGTTTGACCACCAACTCGCCTGTTGGTAAGCGACGATGTGGTCGAAGATGAAGTACGCAGACTTAGACGATACCTATTTACTCTGGCCTTGAAAAAGCCCAGATCATATCTCTGAGGAAACAAGGAAGCGGGCAGGTTGTTTCAATCCTTGGCTATACGGATTAGAAACTTAGAGTGGAGACGTTTGGAACGTATCCAAGGAAAATCCACTATGCTGTAATATTTGGATGGAGTTTAAACTAAGTGAACATAGGAAAAAAATACATTCGGGATCTTTCCGGGCCATCTTTTAAAATGTTCACATCTGTTATTTTATAAAAACATGGGAACAACCCTGAAATAAAAAGCTTTCCCAGATCAAATACTTGGACTGAGCATAATTTCCTAATCAGCTACATTTATCTTTTCAGAAACCAATTGAAATAATAAAAGACCCAACTAAATTGGACTTAACCAACCATTTAGTGTCAAAATACATATGGAGTCAGTGTCTCAAAGCAAACACAGTGGGCCCAAAATGTGGTACCATGACAAAACTAATCTACCAAAATAGTAGAAATCTGAAATCTTGGATACGGCAACACTACGATTCAGTGCACAGTGCTGCCAGTAAGAAGAAAAGGAAATTAGAAGTTTACAGCGAAGAGAAAGAAGTTAAAATAGTTAAAGTACATGATGATATTTGTAACATTTTGAGGGTTGAATTGGACACGCTTACTGAAGTTATATTTGCAGGGAAAAAGGTGTGTATATTCAAATCAATGAAAATATTTTGATGTTAAACATCTATTGGGGCGCCCTGGCAGTAAAACCGACTCGTATGCCGTGACGGCAAACGACATGACGCTCTCTTATGCATTCATGTTTCACATCTGCCTGGCGTCCCTTTTTTATTTTTACCTGACGATGCAAAACGAAAAGGAGGGTATTGTCCATGTATGTTTCCACTTAAACTCACTAGATTTTGATAAAAACGACTTGTGCTTGACCGCCATATCGCCTGATGTTAAGCGATGATGCGGTCTACGATGGAGCACGCTTGCCTAAAATAAACCGATTCACTCGCAACTTGGAGAAACCCAAATTGTAACTATCAGTGCTATCAGGAAACACCCATTCAGGCAGCGCATTCCACAGACTAGCGGTTCCCACAGTAAAAGTGGAATCAAAGCGCTTTATTCGTGATTTTGTAATAACGAATCATGAAACAGTGTCGTCCCTTTCATGCCCGCTCTGGCAGTCCAAAAGAAAAATGGGCAGGAATTAAATCATGCAGATCCGATGCACTCTCCGAAATGTATCTGATAAAAAATCTATAGAATAGCAAATTGACAACAGTGATTTTGCGTTTCTTAGTAAATAAATAAATATTCGGGACATTTTTACACACACGGTCATCTGACCCCAAACTAAGCGAAGCTTGTGATATGACTGCCAGAAACTGATATACATACATATATAGTTTTAAATCCATACTTAAATAGATATTAACATCCAGAAAGAACAAACACAAATGTTCACCACATAAATGTTTGTGCTAGGTGGAATCAAACCCACACCCCTAAGCGCAGAAGGTAGGGTCACTACCAACTGGTCCAACGGTCATGTCTAAATATTTATTTGTTTTTAAATTTTCAGATATTATTAGATTACAAGTTTTTGGACAGCATTTTCGAGCTACAACACATGGTGCATTACATTTTGGGCTCTAACTCCGTAAACTTAAAGTGCGAAGTCACATGGCAGTCGTTCTTCAAGCTTTTTGAGGGCAGTGTTGCCATTCTGAACAGCCTCCTCGTTTGTAGGGAAGAGCTTTTAGAGGACAGGTAACTTTTACACAATTATATTGGCTTAACTGAAACGTACCAAAATTACTTACCTTTTTGTAGTTTTTGGTGAGAAATAGAGGGTTGATTAAGTTATTTCGTTTTCAAGTGAAAGCGAACTGACATTACGTCAATCATTTTCATGCTGTCAATGATCTTTATGTCGCCATGGTGTCTTTTTTATTTGTTAAGTTTGGCTTCTAGCGTATGTGCCATTAGCCATGAACGGGAGCTATTTTTAGAATCGTTACATAACCTAAAACTAACTAATATAAAATAAAACCGGCCAAGTGCGATGCGGTCTCACGCACTGTGGGTTCCGTACCAGGGGGACTGGATACAGCGGCCTTATTATAGAAGTTTGATTGTGATTGAGATTGCATGCCGTCCCGTTCGCATCTACTTACTCACACCACGTGCGTAAGTGAGATGGCTCGCGATCACAATCACAATCCGAATCACGATAAGACATCTATAATAAAGCATCAGGGACCCCTTTCGTTTTTAATTTTAGATGTTTATTATTTCTTAGTTAAACCGCCGTAACATTACATATTCTGTGAAAATTTCAACTGGCTAGACACCGTAGGCTTAGTTAATGGTTCCATTGGGTACGGAACCCTAAAAACCAATTAAAATCCTTGTAATCCTGTGTTAAACTCAGAACACTTTTATCGTAAATTTTGTATTAGAACAAGCATGCTTGTAAATCAATGTATTTTCATATATTTCCAGGTGGCCGTGCTATATGCAGTGCTACAGAGCTCTGGTGACAACTCTATGCGAGAACCTAAGTATACAGGACCTATCTGAACGGAGTAAAGAAGAAAAACTGGCAGAGGCAGCGCATTCTATTGAAAAGTAAGATAATTATTTCTTAAGTTTTCGCAATGCTTACAAATTGAAATTAATTTATCACTTGTAAAAGACCAATGAAAATAACTTTTGTGTTTACTCCAATTCCAGGTTAACTCAAGCAATATCGAAACGCAAGAAGCAAGTTTCCCGCATAGCCGCCTACACCGTTGCCGACCTTTGCACGTCATTGGAAAAGAACGCACCTTCTAGAAAAATCCGGCAACATCTAGAAAATTCTATAGCATCCCTCATACAAGCCAGTGACTCGTCTTACGCTATGCCGTTCTTAAAACGAGCTTTAGCGGGCTCGGTGGGACAAATGACTATGACTAACTTGTATACTGCTTATAAGAGGTACCACAAGTATACTGGGAATTCGTAATTTCGTAAATTCTAGCACAGGATGTGAGTTTTCTAGAATGTTTTAGTTAGAATAATGTGCGAATGTGTAAATTTAGAAAATTCTAGCACAAATGTGAGTTTTCTAGTATTTTCTAGTTAGTGTAATGTGAGAATGTATAAATTTAGAAAATTATAACACAAATGTGAGTTTTCTAGAATTTTCTAGTTAGAATAATGAGAGAATGTGTAAATTTAGAATATTCTAGCACTATTGTGAGTTCTAGAATTTTCTAGTTGGAATAATGTGAGAATGTGTAAATTTAAAAAATTCTAGCACTATTGTGAGTTCTAGAATTTTCTAGTTAGAATAATGTGAAAATGTGTGTTATCTATGAATAACTTGGATACGGTTTATAAGTATCACAAGTATACTGGGAATGCGTAATTTAGAAAGTTCTAGCACAAATGTGAGTTTTTGGAATTCGTAATTTCGTAAATTCTAGCACAAGATGTGAGTTTTCTAGAATGTTTTAGTTAGAATAATGTGAGAATGTGTAAATTTAGAAAATTCTAGCACAAATGTGAGTTTTCTAGAACGTTCTATGTAGAATAATATGAGAATGTGTAATCTATGACTAACTTGGTTACAGTTTATAAGAGTTATCACAAGTTTAGTATACTGGAAATGCATAATCAAGAAAATTCTAGCACAAATGTGGGATGTCTAGAATTTTCTCGCTAGAATAATGTGAGAATGTTTAGTGTAATAATATGAATATGTTGTTTCTTTTAAATAGTATTACAAGTACAATACATTGGGAATGCATAATCTAGAAAATTCTGGGGCATGTGTGATATTTCTAGAATTTTTTAGCTAGAATATGTGAGAATGTGTAGTGTAAATCTATGACTAACTTGTATACGGTTTATAAGAGGTATCGCAAATATACTAGGAAAACGTAATTTAGAAAATTCTATGAGAAAACTGAGATTTCTAGAATTTTCTAGCTAGTATATATATACCTTATAGATAACTTTGAATAAATGAGAAATTAGATTTAAGTGCCCTTGTTATGTTAAATGACTCTTCTGTAAATATTGTTTCACCAAAGTATAATGAAAATAAAATTACCTAATTTTATCTTGTAGTTTTCTTTTTTAATCTAATTACATTAAAAATAACATTACTTTCTTGCAGTTTATGGACAGAAGATTTTTATTGATTAGGATGTACATTCATACAGGTAATACACCCAAAAACATTTACTCTCAGTTCTGGGTAGTGGGGAAAAAACATTACTCTCAGTTCTGGATAGTGGGGAAAAACATTACTCTCAGTTCTGGATAGTGGGGAAAAACATTACTCTCAGTGCTGGGTAGACGGGGAATAATTCAACAGCCACAAAGTAACGAGTTACCAATAAATAACAAATAAACAGATTTTATCTTCATATATGGACATGCTTCTTAAAATAATTTGCTTCTACATCATGTAGCAAAGTAGATATTAGTAAAACCAAATAGAATAAGTAGCAAAAAAGTGTTTACAAATGGCTGTCTGTATTGTTCACTACCCATAGCACAAACTCAAAAAAATCCTAGTAAAAAGCTTATTATATATACCATGGTATTCAATATAAAAATTGGAAAAGCGTAAACCGAAACTAAGTTCTTCATAATTTAACTATCGAATACTTGGGTATAATAATTATAGAGGGTTTTTCGAAGCCTGCTGTTTGTGCTAAGGGTACATCACGGTACCAAGGGTACACCAAGGTACAGTATTTGGGGTACAGAGCATCGATGGTATGTCCCCTGAGCCCCAAAGCTAAGCCCAACCCAACTCTACAATATTGAATATTGATCTTTATGTATCCGAAAGTAATCGTAAAACATTTGTTCAAAAGTCATAACGCGCCAATATTCAAACATTTGACATCTGTGATGTGTTTCCGTCAGTCCATAAATGGGCATCGGTAGAATGCCAATTTCTTATTGGTGGAAACGTGCTCGTCATCAGTGACTCACTTCTTAGTTCTCCGCGTTGAGTAAATAAAATTATTTTTATCATTGTTCGCTGAAGGACTGATGTATTCTAGTATCTTATCTCGTAGAGACTGAAGTGGCTATTATTGTAGAAGAGGACTTTTTTGTGTGAAGTTTATTATAAAACATCGCGATTCTGAACGAACCTGTCAGTTTACATTTTAGAACGTTGTCGATACCCGTGTTTTTATTCCTCTAGAATACCATTACAAACTACTTTGAATACTTATTATAAAATTTTATATCTATTTAAAAGCCTTAATAAAATATACGCACTTAGATTTCAGACATTTAAATATTATTGTGATAAATAAGACAGTGTTGATATTCCGGCTTTCATTTTGACGCATGCGTTGATTGGCTGTCGCAAAAAAGCATAGCCAACATTCCGAACAGTGTCGTTCCGGTCGCCGTTGTCGTAGTGTCGGTGAAGTTAGTGGTGGAATTTTTACGTTTTTAACATCAAAAAATGGTAAGTGAAGAAAATAAATTGTAGTGATAAACGACCGTGTTGTGATAATCTACAACGGGAGTGTAAAATTTTGAGCAAAAATGTCGCAATTCCATGTAAAACTTATCTTCTGTGACCGGTGCCGCCATATTTCGCATTCGCACAGCTCATCGACGAGTTTGCATGTCTTTTCGTAAAAATCGTAGTCACCGTTCAGTGATTTTATGCCACGTGTTGTGATTTCGACAAAGTCTCCAGAGACCGGTCTGCTGGCGGGGCGTCTGCCGGTGAATGTGCGCACTCTGCTGATCCGGTATTGGATTTCACATACGATCGAAAGGTTATTCTTGCAACGCCTTTTTTGACTATTTCTACGCGACTCTGCATGTTTCCGTGAGCGTCATGGGGTAGCGGCCGGCGGGGGAGTCGCTTATCAGCCGTATGGAGCTTTTGAGGGCATCGAACTCGATAGGGGGTATGCATCGTCGCGCAATCGCATTTCTGTTTGACCATATATGGCATAGCGGTTGCGCGACGATCTGTCACACATATTTCGGGATAAATAGGCGTAGCTGAGTGCAACAGCCAGTTGTAGTCAATGCAGAGATCAACAGAGGCTAATGCCCTGTCACTGCCAAGGTCAACTGTCGAAACTACCTAAAAATCTAGTTACATATTAGTTAACAGAAGCTGAATGCGAGCTAAAGTGCACCTTATGACCATGCAGTAAGATTCATGCAGTTGCTGAGTCATTGCCCCCAATAGATATGACTATCAAGGTGTGAATAACTCTGAATTCTATGATTATCTCGTATGTAATTCTCCATATTGGAATTATTGTATTTGCACTTCACTGACTCACTTAGAACACCCAACTGATAGCTAAAGTGTACCCAAAGATAAATGTAATGCTTAAAATTACCTACATATTGATGACAAATCATTCAAAACTTTCCGACATATTTAACCTATTTGGTAAAAGCTAATTCTGAAATCGTCAAAAAAATCAGCTGATCCATTGAAAAATTTCATTCAAACAAACAAAATGAACTTTATTTGCGATCTCAATAGTAAAAGTAAAGTCCCTAAAAGTTTTTCATGCGTGGATGTGCTCAAGTGTGGGTACAACGTGGTAAAACATGTCTTTTTGTCTTGTTTCCAAAGCTCCATAGAAGCCTCTTGTAACATCACTGCTTTACTAGAGCATGACTGAATATTGTAATACTTGACACTGGCAAATGCACAAGAAGTGCAACGCCAAAATCCTTACAGGAAAAAAATAAAGTTGTTCATGGCGATAAGTACTAAAACCTCCTTTCGGTTTAGTTCCACTGTTCCTTGTAACTATGTATACGAAACGTTATTATAATCATTGAATCATCTATTTCCCTCCAATAAAACCCAGTAACTAAAATAAGTACATACAATTACAGATTTCCTTTTATGTTCACAGATCATGTAAAACTTGTTACTACGTGACTCAGTATGAGTCACGTTTATTGAATCATCTCATTTTATCCATTTAAATGTAGACTTTCCCTGAATACTGGAAATTTCAATTTGTGACATTAAAAGTACACATTATGGTGGATCATTGACTGCCCCGTTGGTCCAGTTGGTAGTGAACCTGCCTTCTGCGCTTGGGAGCGTGGGTTTGATTCCCACCTAAGACAAACATTTGTTTGTTCTATTCATCATCAGCCAGAAGACGTCCACTGCTGAACATAGGCCTCGCCTTTTAACCTCCACACCGAACGACAGCCTGCCATTCCCCGCGACTCTCACGATGTCGTCGGTCCATCTAGTGGGAAGTTTACCTACGCTCCGTCTTCCAGTTCATAGTCTCCACTCAAGAACCTTCCTTCCCCTTCTGTTATCGGTTCTTCGAGCGATCTGCTCATTGCCACGTCAATTTGTCTATTTCAGGGTGTTAATGTCTGATCTGAGATAGCTGACATTGCTAGGACAATAAAACTAGCTGTGACGATGAATCAATCGATATGTACATCTCTGAATCCATCAAAAATTAGAATGACAGAGTGAACCTGTAACAAAGGAAACTTTATTCTATACAAACAGTGTGAATACTGTATCATTACATTATGTTACGCTGTGGAGCGGGCGTTTTCCGCTACTAGGCGATCCACAGGCCATTTTTGCATTGCCCGGCTGCAGCTAGTTCAACCATCCGGTCTCTTCCAGAAAGGCCAGCAGCTCACTAACAACGTACGCTTGGTGCAGACTTCCCAGATCGTACTTGATGACCCGAGAATATTATTTCATTGTTCTGCCACGCTGCTGCACTCTAATAGCAAATGCTTGGCCATTTTTTCGACCTCCATGCATCCTCTGCATAGAGGACTATCTGTAACCCCAACTTTGAAAAGGTATGTGTTAAAAGGCAGTGTCCTGTGACGATACCAAAAACTTGCCGAAGCTTGTCACATTTGAGATTTAGAAGTCTTCAAGAGTATATCAGATTTAGGTCCTTGACTTGTCCCTTGACTGCCTACAGGTTTTAGTACATGCCCAGTATTCTTTAAGAAGTCTTGTTGTCCACTGTACTGTTTCTTTACTATATACTTAGTTTATCGAATATTGACAACTCATTTACTACCTATTGTCTGGTATCAGATGATCATCACCACATTATGGTTAATATTTCAAAAACGCATATGAAGCATTTTGATTCCACTTTTATTTAGGAACTGCTAGTCTGGAATGCGCTGAATGGTGTACGGTGGTGGAATCAGTGTTCCCCGATGGTTACAATCTGGGTGTCTTCAAATCACGAGTGAATCGGTTTCTTCTATAATCAAACATGCTCCATTATAGACCGCATCATCGCTTAACATCAGGCAAGTTGGCTGTCAAAAGCAAGACTATTATTAATAAACTTTTTTTGTTAATTTTGCTCACTTTTGTTCACTATCATCTGACCCCAAACTACACAAAGCTTGTAATATGGCTGCCAGAGACTGATATACATATTTTTTTTTAAATACATACTATATTTATTTTGATTTTTTATTTTATTTATTCAACAAAATCCAAAAATACTTAAATAGATATTAACACTATAGAACAAAGACAAATGTTCTTCACATGAAGCACATTTCAACCCCAAGCGCAGAAGGCAGGTTCGGTACCAATTGATGCAATAGGGAAGTCTATTGTTATTTGTTATCATACTTGAGGTAATTTATTACTTGTAATTTCGGTTTACCAAATAATATGAATCTATACTAATATTATAAAGAGGAAAGATTTGATTAATTGTTTGTTTGCATTGAATAGGCTCCGAAACTACTGAACCGATTTGAAAAATTCTTTCACTGTTGGAATGCTGCACTATCCCCGGTTGACATAGGCTATATATCCCGGCTTCGGTTTTTAAGCAGGGGCGGCCTACTAGTATAAAATAAAGACATTTTTGCACACACAGTTATCTGACACCAAACTAAGCAAAGACTGGTAGAAACAGACTTAACTATAACCCAAACTTCTTTCAAAATTAATAAACATTCTCTTTGGTTAATCTCCGTGTACAGTGGGGTACACATAATCATGTTACTAACCCGAAAGGAGGTCTCATACTCATCATCATGATCAACTTACTATGGGACTGACCCTGAAGTCTCAATAAAAATATCAGCTGATCCATACATTTAGTTCCAAGTGAATAAATTTTTTTATGGAACAGCTCTGATTTTTTGTTTTAATAGAATTTTTCATTTTTCTCTTATTTTCCCGGGAAAAAAAATATCCTCGCACCTTAAACATACTTGCTTCTCAAATTTTATTAAAATCAGTTCAGCCATTTCTCAACGAAAAGATAAACCTTCAACCCATCAATTTTGCATCAGCATAGAATAAATAAACTTTATTATTTAAAAAAATAAGCTTTTTCGTATTCTTCTCAACAAACTCTTTCATTTGATACCCATATCATGATGGTAGTAAGAACACTTTGTCCGCCATCTTGGGGCATCCGTCACATTAAAATTATCATCTAGGACCAAAGTGCTTGGGAAGACAAATCCAACGAACCCAAACTCGACGCGGTTACGTCGTTTCGTGTAGGAGTTCCTATGGTCACCTTCTGTCTCTATCATCAGACCAACTCGATGGTACCATAACATTTCAGTTGCAAGATTTGTCCCAAACATACAAAAAGAGCATACTAACAGGGCAAGTTAAATAAAAGCTTGTAACAAAGAGCCTTGACTCCCGCCCTTGACTGTCTTGACGTTACTCATCAATTGAAATGCACACCTGAGTCAGTTGTGACGCGTTTCATTAGGCTCAGTTCAGACGAGCGTGGTAGTCGCGGTTTTTCATCACGAATTATTATGGACACCGCTCAGCGTTTAGCAAGCTTACTAGAATATTAATATTAGAACGGCTGTCAAGGCATCTTTGTAAGAAATTCGTTGTAGCCAGTTGCACCCATATAAACGAAACGTCAGTCATTCGAAATCAGTTTGCAACTATGATGCGGAGCTCGACTTTCGTTTCGTTTTATTCGTTGATCTGAATAAGAATGTTCAATCATAATGCCTGGTAACAGATTTTCCTTCTCATTTCCTTTCTATTTACTTCTCTTTTCTGTGACGCCACCTTACAATATCTCTCGTGTCTGATCCGAGCGTGAGCTATTACAGATGTGGTAGGCCACGATCACGCTAAATGCGCGACCGAGTTACACTCGTCTGGCCTCAGCCTTAGAGAAAGGTCGTTCAACTGTCAGTCTTCAAAGGCTACCCGCGTACTGGCGAATAGTGGAAGGTTTGCTAAATCAGATTCAATTGTGACTCATAGCTTTAGAACTCGATTTACTGAATGTGAATGTCAGTTATGTCAGTCACATTGACATCAAGCCATCGACGTGTCTGGGGCTCGTTTTTTAGGGTTCCGTATCCAATGGGTAAAGCCGGGACCCTATTACTGAGCCTATGCTGTCCGTCTGTCTTACCGAACAGCTGGTTGTCCGGAATGGCTGTATCTTTCGCAACATCGGCTTCACGGTTTTATCATCGCACTAGCCGCCACCGCCTGAAAGTTCATCCACACATAATAGATCAGTGGAAATCGCACACTGTGCGATTCACATGATCTTTCTTGCCTCATGCCTGCAAAATGTGGAATGTGCTACCTAATGTGGTGTTTCCGAGAAGCTATACAACATGGGGTTCTTCAGAAGGCGAGTTAATAGAGTCCTTAAGGGTCGGCAACGTATTTGTGATGCCGCTGGTGTTATAAGTATCCATAGGCGACGGTGACTGCTTATCATCAGGCGGCCCGTCTGCTAGTTTGCCATCTATGACATAGAAAAAAAACATAGCCAGTCTACAAAATTTGGGCCAATAGACAATCTAACATGGCCGCCATCGGCTGTGTGTCTAAGATACCTTGTCTCCCTATTGAAAAACTCTTTAGTTAAGTCGGTCTCTGGCACCTTCTGCGCTTGGGGGGCGTGGGTTCGATTCCCACCTAGGGCAAACATTCGTGTGATGAACATTTGTGTTTGTTCTATATTTATTTAAGTTTGTATGTGTATAAAAATATATATGTATGTATATCAGTCTGACAGCCATATCATAAGCTTTGCTTAGCTTGGGGTCAGGTGACTGTGTGCAAAAATGTCCCGTATTTTCATATATAAATCATGGCTGGTTTCATCTTATCAGTGCAATCTAGCATTGAATCATTTCCTCTCCTCGAAATGATGATTGATGAACTAAATCCAACTCTCGCCTTCTGACTAAAAATCGTTACATAGAAATATCCGGTTTCTGACTCATGACAAACTTGACTTGAATAAATAATGTAATTCAACTTGGTAGGTAGTTTATAAGTTGACGCTCAGAAACTGTTTTAATTTACCGAGCACTTCGCGACTCAAGATAAGCTGCGGTATTCTAATGTATTCTTACATAGTTTTTTTTAAACTATGAATATTCTTGCGCCTGATGTTAAGCGATGATGCGGTCCACTGGAGCACGCTTGCCTAGAAGACACCGATTCACTCTCGAATTGAATATAGTTACTAGTTAGTTCTTTAGATAGTTAATATAGTTTAGAAACCAACATGCACTGGGCCAGCATGGTGGGCCACAGAAAAGAGAAGTAAATAGAACGGAAATGAGAAGGAAAATTTATTACCAGGCATTATGAGTGACCTTGATTGAACATTCTTATTTAGATCAACGCGTCGAACTCCGCATCACAGTTGCTAACTGATTTCGAATGACTGACGTTTCGTTTATATGGGTGCAACTGGCTACAACAAATTTCTTACCAAAAGCGCTGCTGTGACCACGTTTTGTGTCATCACAAGTATAATATCATATTAATTGTCATCAAGTCAATATGAATATATTATGATACTTTTTTTCTCGAAAAACTGTAAAAACGCTGAGATTTCAAGGTGCGACCACTTACCACGTGATCATGATGTCATATCTCATCATAATTCCTCTCGCCTTACCTATATCTATCCACTAGTGCGCCCTGCAGTTTTACCCGCGTGGAATTTCGACGCAGGTAAAACAGCAGCTGTTACTTTTATATTTCTGTTCAATTTTGGTCACTTCATTTTGGTACTTTTTTGTGATCTTGGCCTTTCGGTTATCAATTTATCAGATAGATTTCCTCAGTATTACGATATGCTAATCCAATTTTCTGCTAGGCGATAGCAAACATGATATTTTACATTATCGCGTCCAAAAGTGACGTAATGCCACCGAAAATACGATACAGAAATAATTTACTGTCGACACCGACAAGGTTATTTTTGTTTTGACGTTCGGCTAATATCTGGATGTACAGACCGACCAACTTGCATATCTACAGTCGTCAACGTAAATGCGTTTAGTCGCCAATGTTATCGATTCTGATGTACTCTAAACTAAACTAAATTTGACAGCTCTAAACTTGTTGCCATCCTTCTCTCACGTATTAAAATGAAAAGAGAGGCAGATAATTTTAGTTCTGTCAGACTGGTTTAGTTTAGTGATTGGTATGACAGAATCGACGCCAATGTCAAAAGCTCTTAGACAAGGTCGCAAACTATCAAAAGAACACAATGTCCAGAGTGGCATACAATGAACAATGAGCAAAATGTCCAAAGCTCAATAAAACCAAAAGTGAAACTTCCATAGCGCAAAATGTTCAAAATTAGAATGATACTGCAAAATGAACTGCGATAAAATAGTTTAGAACAGTAAAAAGACAAAACTTAGAAGACAAGTATACTACCAGTAACAAAGTTTTTTTTTTTTATTCAGTGTAATTGGAATTTTGGACGTCTTACGCTATGGACGTTTCACTCTACGGCTTTTCTGAGCTTTGGACTTTTTGGTCTTTGGTCATTGTACCCCCTTGTACCCCTTGGACTAACTTTTTGGACATTTTGCCTTTTTGACAGATTGCAACCCTTTGTTATTATGCTCTATTCATGCCGAAATGTATTATTCTTAAGAAAATAATATACATAATAATTTCATACAAATCTTTTGCAAGTTCCATTCAGTTTCCGGCCCATCCATCGAAAACCGTTTAAAAAATGAATACCCGAGTAGAGTTTTGTCTTACTTAACAGAGAAAAGTGCCAACTTCGTTTCGTCTGGTGATTCACATCGTCTATTGTCCTATTTATGGCGTGAAAGTAGAAATAAACAAATTATCACTTGTGGTATACATATTTGCATTATTGAAATAGTTTCAGAAACTATTTCTATTATGGCTCGAAGGTTCGCCAAGGAACCAGAGTCACCGACATGGCTGTTAAGTGGCAATGGGTAGGCCACATCGCACGAAGAACCGATAACCAATGGGGAAGAAAGGTTCTTGCGTGGAGACCACGAACCGAAAGACTCAGCGTAGGTAGGCCTCCCACTAGATGGACCGACAACATTGGGAGAGTCGCTGGCATGGAGGTTAAAGGAGGAGGCCTATGTTCAGTGGACGTCTTCTGGCTGATGATGATGGCTCGAAGGACCAAACTTAAAAAATTGTTTTTAAAAAGTGTATGTTTCCCGGGTCTGCTACAGTAGAATGTAGTAGAATGTATGTTTCTGTATTAGTATTGTTTCTGAAAAGTATCAAAGGCAACGTAATAAGATTTCTAATAACATTTACTTGTAGCAAAGTCCTGAAATATGTCATTTTCTCCGAATAATCTATTTGTCTGGCTCGCCCACGCAAGCTTTTTTAGAATTACTCTGTTCGTCCAAACAAGAGCAAGATAAATCACCAGATGGAATATGAATAATGTTTATTCGGTATCTTTTTCAACGCCTTCATAAAATGAGGCGAGTTAATAGAGTCTTTAAGGGTCAGCAACGTATTTGTGATAGTGATGCGTTGCGAGAAAGGGACAAATCATCCGCTCTCTATCTCTCTCACCAAAAACTAAACAATCATATATCAGAGATTTATCAGACAATTTGGTTAATTTTTTCAGTATGTGTAATGTATTTAGTTATGTTTACATCTTTTGCTAATCCAGTTATTTGTAATACATTAAACATTAGGACACATGCCTATTGCGCAAAGTTTCATACACTTAACTTAATAACTATAATATAGAAGAAGGTTCTAAAGCATTAAGACCAGACAGACGGACAGAACGAACTTATTAGGGTCATTGTCCTACGGAACCCAAAAAGTAAGTTGTATAGGCTAAGCAGCTAGCCCAGGTGCCACAGTTTTTACGAAAATCGGTTTCGTTTGGACGAAAATTCCATACGTAACTGAATTAAAAGCACGTGTTCTCGAGTTCATGTACTGGTTATAAATAACCGTCTCGTAGGGCCAATGTCTTACCGCGGCGTCTATTTCCGTGGGACCACGCGGGAGACGCCGTTTGAGAGCCACTAGGAGAGGTGGCGACAGATGGCTGAAAGTCTTACAAGCACCATGATACTAATAAGAGACAGACAGGTGTCTGAAGAATTGACGGCAACAGGCTTGAAGGACCCTCTCAGATTTATTGATGAAAAAGCTACAAAAACAAAGATTCTATCAAATAGAAAGATCTATAGAAAATTCAATTTCTGTAATTTTTGGCAGGCAGTTGGCAGCGTACCCATCATGCTGGCGGCATTACCACGCTGAATGGCAATACTTATGCGTTGAGCCAGAAACACGCCAGCATTAGTTTTTGCTTGTGATTTCAAATCAGGTTCCCAAGCCAAGCCAGAGACGAAACAAACAAACAAAAACTAAATATTTTATTTTTCACTAGACGTACTTAACCTAATTTACAAGAACATGTTGTGCAATATTTAATACTAGCGGTCCGCCCCTGCTTCGCACGGGTATAGATTATAGCCTATGTCACCCGAGGATAGTCTAGCTTCCCGTCAGTAAAAGAATTTTTCAAATCGTTTCAGTAGTTTCGGATCCTATTCAATGCAAACAAACAATCAAATCTTTCCTTTTTTATAATATTAGTATAGATAAAACAAAGTGAATTAGGCAGGTTTATGGTACTTGTAGTCCCTGCACTAGGCGAGACGCCTGTGTCGCAGGGCCTACATTCTAGCGTTACAAAAAAGTAACAACCAATTAGACCAGCTCGTAAGCTGCCAAAAGCCGATGGAGCATGTCTGTCTACATTGAATGTTATATTATTCATTCAGTACTGGCCCACCTGTTCAAACATGTCTACGCAAAACAAAACTTCAATAAGTCTCTGTATAATAACAACGTGTGAGAATATTGATTCATTTTGAAGCATTGAAATCTAATTATTTGAGATGGGTTAGTAGATCGGAAAATGACTTCATCTCATCACCGACTGATTGATCATCATCTTGGCTGCATTACTGCGTAGCTTCGAATGTATTCTCATATAAACCTAATACTCTATTCATTTTGTCTGTGCCCATCAACATCTGGTGTAAGAACGTCAAAATAAATTCCTTTATGCCCTTAAGAACTAACTCCATTTAGGCCCCTTGTAAACGAGACGGTTTCCACCCGGGCCGGTGCCGGCTAGCTTGTTCACGAGCACGGTTTGTACGCGGTTGAAATGCAGCCTCATTCAAGGGCGGATCCAGGGGGGGGGTCATGACCCCCCAAAGGGTGGACCACTAATTAATATAAAGATTAAATTATATCTTCTTATGACTTGACCACGACTATGACTCTGAGCACCAAAGCTGGATCCGCCCTTGGCCTCATACATCATGTTGTTTTGTCCTCGTTAAGCAGAAAAATATATCGTATGAACAGAAAAATAAAATTACGAAAAGATAATCAAGTTGTATAAAAACAGTATTGGATCCATCCGATATTAGCTGAAAGACAAGGTGCGTTTCCATGAGTAAGTAAGTAGTATTCATAACCTGAAAAAAATGGGATTTATAAACAGTTTTTCCGTTTATTCTGGCCATAATAAATATATTAAAACACAAGTTTGTTCTAAATATTTTTCAATAATAACTTCGTAAAATGATTGAAGCACATTTTTCTAAAGAAGACAGGTTTTTTTTAAACTAGATGTTTGTGAGAAGAGGTAGAAGCGCGCCATATTCCGGGCCTTAACTAAGACTGGTAAAATCAGACCGAAGTACGAAGGGTACTTCGGTCTGATTTTACCAGTCTTGACTTCAATAAAAGAAATTAAATTTGCGATGAAGAAACAATTTTAATACCGCTTAACGATTTGTGATATTGTGACCTTTGATAAGACGAGATAAGAGACATTCCAGATGAGTCAGTGTTGATCTGTTGATGCAGACAAACAATAAAATGTGCTCTACGCTATTGTGATAAGAAAATGGACTTTTGACCCGTGGCTTGTTGAACGGAAGGTGACGCCGCTAATTTTATGGCACTAATTTACTTTAGAAGTCCAAGATTCTAGACTTGGCGGTATGCACAGAAGTATATTTGAATACGGAATGGTACTTACATTTCGAAATAGACTTTCATTGAAATAAAATCAAATGGCTAGTACTATGAGCCAATCGCAGATCACCAAAAAAATTAACAACAATAAGATAACAAATATGTCACAATATTTGAAACACAGAAAAAATATTTTTTATGTTTAAATTAGAACGGCTATTAATGAATTTTTGTAAGAAATTTGTTGTAGCCAGTTGCACCCATATAAACAAAACGTCAGTCATTCTAAATCATTTAGCAACTGTGATGCGGACAAACAACTTTGAGACCTAACCCAAAAAGGTAAGTTCCAAGTTCTTTGGATGCGGAATTCGACCCGTTGAGCTAAATAAGAATTTTCAATCAAGGTTCTGTCATAATGCCTGGCGACAGATTTTCCTTCTCATTTTCGTTCTATTTACTTCTGTTTTCTGTGATATGAACGGTCGGTAAATGTAATGAAGATGTACTCTGTTTCTATTCCTACTAAATACATTATTACGAAAGGAACGCATCGACCTTGCTGCTTCTGAAATAGCTCGAAATGAGGCGTCACGCCAGCTGCTACATATAATCGCGTTGACCTGACTTTCGTAAACTTCGAAAAAGGCCTGCATCCAGCGTTTCCCTGCGGTCTCTTTTAGGTCGTCTGTCCATCTTGTGGATGGACGTCCTACGCTGCCCTTACCGGTCCGTGGTCTCCATTCGAGAACCTTTCGGCCCCATCGGCCATCTATTCTGCTTGCTATGTGCCCTGCCCACTGCCATTTCAACTTGCTAATCCGGTGGGCTATGTCGGTAACTTTCGTTCGTCTACGGATCTCTTCCGTCTCATTTGTGATTCTATCTCTTAGAGAAACCCCGAGCGCATAACCTTCGAAAGATACAGCCGTTTAAAGGTAAGACAGACGGACGGACAGACAGACATCGTAGGCTTAGTAAAAGGGTCCCGTTTTTACCCTTTGGATACAGAACCCTAAAAAACTTGGTCCTTTCACGAGTCAGTTTTCCACAATAACTTCACAAGTTCACACATTAAAATAAATTCTTGAAAATCCATTAAACATGATTTAGCACATTTTTCCTAAACAAAAATCGCAATGAAACTTCGACTTTAAGCGTTTTTAAAGTAGAGCTATTTCTATCGTACAAAACTTTTGGCTTGTTGCCCGCCAAAAATACAATAATACCGCGGGTTTATTAATGTACCGATGATATAATTCTGATTGTGGGAATGAGAACCACGTGCTGTAGAGAAGAGATAGGATTATTTCGAAAATCAAAGACAATATCCTAAAATTAGAAGTACACTCATCGGTGTATGTAAAAGCCCTAGGCATTTAAAAGGTCAACCAAATACATAATATCGTACTATAAAGTAGCTAACAGACGTGTGGATTAGGTTGACCGCCGTCTGAGTTGAGACTGGCAAGAACTTGCCGGAAATAATTGCATGTATGCGACTTAGTGACAAACCAATCTTGGAGTGAGCTTGCATCGATTGTATAGACATTTGGTGACAGAAGTTTCCCAAGTGTAAGTTTATACTTCATTTCACATTTACAAAAATTTGCAGAATATAATATTTGCTGCCAAAGATTGTAAGTTTGTATACATAGGTCAAAGTTTTTAGGCCACTCGAAGGCCTGACAATGGTTGAATGGCCAGTGGTTATAGGATAAACTACTGGGCCCTAAATCTTAACTTGTAATCCTTCTCATAGTAGTGCCCAGATATATTTGCCACGCAAAGTCCCATGTTACAAAAGTTACAGAAGTCAACTTTTTTATATATTTTTATTTTATGCCATAGGTGGCAAACTAGCAGACGGGCTGCCTGATGGTAAGCAGTCACCGTCGCCTATGGATACTGGGTGATACTTTTGCAAGATTTCTTGCAAATCTAAAATTAGCATAAGTTTTCCATGGAATTGCGCAGTTAGTTGCTCCTTCGTTTTTGTGATTTATATGTCCTGTTTATTCATATAGCTAGTTATTTAATTGAACATGTTTTAGGTGTATAAATACAGATGTTAGTATTTTCCGTGAATGACGTCATCCGTTGTAAAGCGACGTCATGACGTGTCAACGTGATGATATCAGATTTTGATGCGTAAAAAGCTCACAGTGTTGTGACTCGGTAGCCCTTTTTAGTTCTCTCGTCGTCTCTCATTCTTCCAAACTTGGTGCCCGTGAACTCCAATGACATCGAGATACAATACATATAGAGTCACAATCAATGTCCAAACCAAAACTCGGCGCACGCTACGAATTGCGCAGACTTTTTGGTTATAGTTACAAGATAACCGCGATCCGACTACAAAGTCGCGCGATACCTGAGCTACGATGACATAGCGGACAACTAACGTTGAACACTATGCAAGCGACATAACGTGTAAATTGGTATATATACTATTATAACCCGCTTCTGTTTTCTAATAATACTATATAATTGATATTATATTTTATTTATAATTGATAATGATATATACTATATATTGAACTATATATGTACAACGACGCTCGGGCGCTTTTTGACTGATCGACTGTGGCTCTATAGGAGTTGTATCTCGATGTCCAATGATGATAAAAATCATAGTTCTAGCTCGGGACATTGAAACATGATGAAGGGTGATGATGCCATTTACTATTACTGATGAGGCCATTGGCTCTGATTCAGTCCATGATCCAATACTTCGAATGTCTCTCACACTTCGTCAGGTTAAGGTACATTTCCGTGCTTCGCAGCCGCGCGAACGTCTGATGCGACAATACTCGCACCAAGAAATTTTATGACGACGTCAATCGTCGGCCGCGCGTGTTGTCGCTTACCTAGGCAGCGGTGCCGTCGCGCGTCAGACGCGAGCGGCTGCGATCGGTAGCGATGCACGGAAGTTTATCTATACAAGGCATTCGTTCTAGTTCTAAGTTTCCTTGCATGACTTCCAAAAAGAGGCGGTTATCAATTCAAATCAATTCGACTGTATGTTTTTTTTTATGTATGTTTGTTACGCGATTACTCCGCCAATTTAGAATTGTTTTTGATGATTATTTTTTTTGGTAGGTAGGTCATATCTCATAGGTCCCATATTTTTTTTATCGACATTGATTCAGCGCTTTTTGAAATATCTACAAAAACATGACGATAAGCAACGAATTAAATGTACATTGTACACTGCCACCAACTTAGCTGTTAAAGTGGGCAAAATTGGAACTACAGTTATTTCTTGGTGAATTTCATACTTTGTTCTCCACTAGGGACGCTGTGAACTGAACAGCAAACATAGAGGAACTGTTCCTACAACAGAACTTCAAAAAAACAAAGAAGTGTCTCCATGGCGACCGGGCCCTGTTGTTTTTCGTTAAAATTTTCATGACCATGGATACAAAGTATTTCAGTCGTAATATTAAACAATATTTTCTACTTTTTATTTTCAGTTTGTAAATGTAGTCATGAAGTCGGTTCTTTTTTTCTAAAAATTCTAATTATATATTATTATATGGAACTAACTTAGCAATGTTTCCTTAACAGGCGTCAGGAGTGACAGTATCGGACGCTTGCAAAACGACGTACGAGGAAATCAAGAAGGACAAGAAGCACCGCTATGTCGTGTTCTACATTCGCGACGAGAAACAGATCGACGTGGAGACTGTTGGCGGGCGCAACGCAGAATATGAAGCCTTCCTAGAGGACCTACAGAAGGGAGGCACTGGAGAATGCAGGTTGGTACTTCACGACTTTCCAGGAATAACTTAACACATAACACACAGTGGGCAATGGAGAGAGCTATGCTCGGAGTTTCTTTGCGCGATAGAATCCGGAACGTGGATAATCGCCAAAGAGCCAGAGTCACCGACATAGCTGTTAAAATTTGCAAGTTGAAGTGGCAATGGGCAGGCCACATCGCTCGAAGAATCGATAACCGATGGGGAAGAAAGGTTCTGGAGTAGAGACCGTGAACCTGAAGACGCAGCGTAGGTAGGCGTCCCACTAGATAGACCTACGACATTGTGAGTCGCTGGGATCCAGTGGATGGCAGATGGCAGGCTTTCGTTCACTGTGGAGGTTAAAGGGGGAGGCCTGTCTTCTGGCTGATAATGGTGATGATGACTTAGATTCCAGTGTAACTACTCAACGCCGGTTCTAGCTTTTGATCAGGGTAGATTGAGAGTCTTTCGCCGCGATTAATTTCTGAAAACTACTTATTGTACAGGAATCAATAACATTTCCAGAATGAAAAGTAGCCCTAGCCTAGCTAATCCATGATGGAAACTATTACCACATATAAATTTTATGCTGATTACAAACATTGCCAGTGTGACCCGCCGCCGCGGAGCGCGAGGCGCCATAAAATATTAATTTTTTCGCTTCTTGCGTTTTGGCGCACCTTGCTATCTGGCGCCTAGAGCGACCGCTCCTCTCTACCCCAGACCCCGTAACTGCTGTCAAAGCGATGATAGCAGTAGTTGGCATAGTCAGACGCTATGATTTAGATCATCATTATCAGCCTGTCAAGTTCCCACTGCTGGGACACGGGCCTTTTCTTGGAGAGAGGGGATGGGCCCTAAACCACATAAAATTTAAAAAGTCCTGAGTCGGAAATTTCAATAAAAGTCTGGACATTTTAGTCACAAAAATCAAACAATGCACACGTCTTTACACACCCTATCTAAAACCAGCATTCAGATCTTGGCGACTGCGACCGGTGGCAGCGGCCACGTCGTTCGACCGACTGCTCATAGGCCTTACACCTAGCTGTTTAAAGCAATCCAGTTTAGGTGATGAAAAAATGTTACGCGACCGCAAACCGTATCTAGGCGCGTTAAGGTTCACGTTCGCGTGAGTTTCCAAACTGCGCGGCTTTAACGTTAGTTTGAGATGCCCCATTATGAATTTATTGGAGTGCTAAACAATGCAGGCGACCGCGTGGGTCGCTTGCAACCCTCAGAGCACGAGTCCAAAAAAAACAAACTGAAGTTGAAACATTGAAAGACAAACTTAACTTTGTAGTTTACAATAAAGTTCTTCCATACATAACAACTACAACATGTAAGTTTGTAATTGTAAAACAATATTTTTTATATTATGATATAACTTCAAATTAACAACTTTCAAATTTATTCCTTTATATGTGCTGGAAGACCTTGCCACTTGCCAAAATCAATGATTCTAGGTCAACGGGAAGTACCCTATAGGTTTTGATTCCCCTGTGAAATCGCAAAATATGCGACATAAACGTTCATATCTTTTGATTGCTTTCACTTATAATTTTGATTTTTTTACAGCCGAAAGAAACCGTAGACCCAATTATTAATTATAAACTAGCTGCGCCCCGCGGTTTCACCCGCGTAGTGATAAAAAATGGTGATGATGATGAAAGTAGCCTAGATGCCTCTGGCTCTTGAACTATACCCATGCAAAAAAATCAGGTCGATCCGTTGTTCCGTTGCAGCGTGAAAGAGGAACAAACATCCATACATACAAACTTTCGCGTTTATAATATTAGTAGGATTTCAATTTGATGCCTTTACGCGTATTTGGGAAAAAGGGTCTTGACAGACGGACAACGAAGTGATCCTATAAGGGTTCCGTTTTTGCCTTTTGAGGTACGTAACCCTAAAAGTGCAGTATGCACTGTTGACCAGCAACTGACCAGTGACTGTTACCATTCCAGATACGGCCTGTTCGACTTCGAGTACACGCACCAGTGCCAGGGCACGTCGGAGGCGAGCAAGAAACAGAAACTGTTCCTTATGTCATGGTGCCCAGACACCGCCAAGGTTAAGAAGAAGATGTTATACTCCAGGTAAATATTCAGTCAGTGCCCGCGTTAGGGCATAGTAAAAATATAATAGTAAGTTGGCTCCAGGCCCGCAGAAGATTTAAATACCTACTCATGCCCGAACACGCAGGTATAAGAGCGGTTTCGCACTACGTCCGATCCGAATCCAATCTGAATCCGTGAAAATATGGATCTAGAAAACTCGGACCGAATTCAGATTTTGCGTACGCACTAGTCCGATCTCTGATACAAATCCAAGCAATCATTTTAGGCGGAGCCACAGCAGAGTGTTCACGTCGTTGATCATGAGTCCTTTCAATCGACGTCAACTTCCGAATCTATTCCGAAATTGAAATTTACGGATGACGGAGAGAATTCGGATGACGGAAATCGGATCTAGTGCGTAAACTACCATACAAATAGTTGTACGACAACTTCGGAACGTATTTTCACGGATTCGGATCGGACGTAGTGCGAAACCGCTCTAACGCAATATTTAAAAGAATTTTTTATCACAAGATGACAAGTAAAACAATACATTACTTTACCTTTTATGGCGATTTCGTTATAGACCAAGCAGTACTAGAAATTGCTTGTTGACTCTGATAACAACACCTTATCAGTTCTGAATCATAGGTCGTCATAGGTTATGGAATGTTAAGTTGGGGATATTTATTTACACAATGAAATATTTACATTTCACTTGAGGCCTAGAATATAGCGCACGCTATCTCAGTCGCTATTTTTTTTATGTAGAACTAGCTGACCCGAGAGACGTCCTGTCTTCGGGCGAAGTTAAAATCGTCGTTACGTTTCCTGAAAAGATTTCGAATACCTTTTAGCCCAGCAATGTATGGAACAAGGCGCAAACGAAAAAAGTTTTCGTAAACTATCAAATCTGGGACTAAGGGCACAGTACTTTTTAAGCCAATTCGTTACAAACAAACTTACATACAAATCTTTCCTCTTTATAATATTAGTATAGATATAGATTTACAGGAACTGCTTAGAAAAATTTACGTGACGTTGTGCTAATGTGGCATTTTGAGAATGTGACATTGTACGCCGAGACTACTATTAATATCTGCTTCAGAATATACTCAACAAACTATAACTTTTCCGGGATACAATATAGGTACTTCCTGGCAAAGTGCAAAGTATTTTAACAACCCTGTAATTTCATGCAATGCACAATGTTTATCGCGCATAAGACAAGGTTTATGCGTTTGGCCGCGACAACAATTAGGTTTATTATTCACACTGCACTTGCTAAGATTTATTATAACAGAAGTTTTAGTGAAATAATTTCTCGCTGGCCTTTTCAATATTAAATTGCTGTCTCGTTTTGAGACAATGTTAACGCGGCAGAAATAGAATCATGGACGTTTTGAGAAGAACTGATAGGTGTTTAACAACTACCTATTTTGAGAATTGAAATATATAGGTATCATCTAAGTCTGCGTGCTTCATCTTCGACCACATCGTCGCTCACCAACAGGCGAGTTGGTGGTCAAAGGAGGACATATCCGTGATAAAAAAAAAACTAGTGATTAATTATATTAGTATTGGTTTAAATTTTTATCCAAATAATTAGTTGCTTCCCCTTTTAACATTAAAATGCTGTCTCAGCGGTGAAACATAATGTTAAAGCTGCAGAAATAGAAACGTGTATTCTTATTTTATTTTCATAGGAAAACTTACAGCTAGGACCAAAATAAAGTAAAACAAATAAAGATAGAAGCCATTAGAAGTTTTCACAAATAATAAAGTAGATAAATAACACTGTAGAAAATGAACTCTCATTAAGCACACAATAACAAGATAATATTAAATACATAGAGGAAAAAATTATAATATACAGCAGGCCTAGCATGGGTTGTGCATTAATTGTCTTTCCACCGTTTTTATCCACGCCTAGACGCGACAAAGCTAGAATATGTATACGTTTGTCTTTTTCTCGCGAGATAAAAACGGTGGAAAGACAATAATGTCCACGGTCCGTGCTAGGCCTGCAGGTAGGTATGTATTAATAAAAAGATCTAAATAAAAACACAAACACTTATTTGAAATACTTAAGAGGTCACAAGCTGCTTCAGTTTAAATGCAGAAGTATTGAACAAATCAATGTCAATTTCCCTAGCCAGAGTGCTGTATGTACTGCATGCCCTTATTATAAAACAACTAGCGGTCCGCCCCAGCTTCGCACGGGTATAGATTATAGCCTATGTCACCCGGGAATAGTGTAGCTATCCAACAGTTAAAGAATTTTTCAAATCGGTTCAGTAGTTTCGGAGCCTATTCAATGCAAACAAACAAACAAATCTTTCCTCATTATAATATTAGTATAGATTATGCCTGCTGCGTAAATGCATCGCACGGGTGGGACGTAGACGTATTCTTAATGTTTATTCTAAAAGGCATATTATTGTCCTCAGCTCTTTCGACGCGCTCAAGAAGTCTCTGGTCGGCGTTCAGAAATACATCCAGGCGACTGACCTTTCCGAGGCTTCCCAAGAAGCCGTGGAAGAGAAGCTCCGCGCCACCGACCGCCAGTAACAGCATTTACCCGCTACGGGCCGCGGCCGACCCCCGGGGACCAACAACCCCCCAACACTTAGTCAGTATTCTGGGGCGACCACAGGCCTCTATATTTCACTCCTTGCTTTGCTGTCTCATGTAGTCGAAACTGTACAGAATCGACGCGACGGCCTCTAGCGATAAGGAATCTAATGTAATAATTTAAATTATACTAATTATTATTATATATTTTTTTCCTATAACTAAAGAGTAAGTTAAGCTCAAACTCGGCGCGCGAAGTTTCTTTATGCAGTAACGCCGGATGGCTTTTTATACTATTTAGATTGTAAAATAAAGTACGGTTTTATACGATCGCAGAGTTTAAGTTGTTACTTGCTGACGCGGGCTTGTGGTGAGAATCGCTGCTAACGTTGGTTAAGTATTTTGTAACCAATTTATCCAGGAATAAACTCGGTATAAGTGAATATTAGTTGTTTTATTCAGTATTGTCCTGGTAGGTACTATGGGGACATGTTTATAAATAGATAACGGCACTCCTATGTTGATTCATACCCTCTACACTACATTGGATATCTATAATGTATATAAAAGCTAAATATACACCGACTAATTTACTTGTAAGGAAATTTTAATAATATAAATTGTTTTTTTTTTAACTTCTGATAAAAAAGCTGATAGTCTAGTAGTTTAGTGATAGTGCAAAAAGCACTTTTTCTAGGTCTGTGGTAAAAAGATGCGTCGTAGGTTGCGTCACGCGCAACACCGCTCACAGCAGCACCAGCGACATTGGCGGTGGAAAAAGCTCTGCGTATGATAATACACAGTTTTAAACTATCACGGTTGTTCACTGAAGTCATATGATTATTTACCCTCTCTCATTAACCTCCACACTGAACGAAAGCCTGCCAACTGCCACCACTGGATGCCGCGACTCTCACAATGTCGTCGGCCCATCTAGTGGGAGTCCTACCTACGCTGCGTCTTCCAATTCGTGGTCTCCACTCAAGAACCTTTCTTCCCCATCGGTTATCAGTTCTTCGAGCGATGTGGCCTGCCCATTGCCACTTCAACTTGCAAATTTTAACAGCTATGTCGGTGACTCTGGTTCTTTGGCGAATATCCACGTTGTCGACAAGTCATGCGACCCCAAAATCCTCTCAATAGGAAAAGAAATAGAAACGCGCTTGCGGGGTGATTATTAAAAATAAAAGGGAGTCACTCGTTCAAACATTTATTAAAATTCTCAATTCAACAGTTCTGCACACTATCAATTAACAATCACAATTAATTTAAATTAATTCTCATTTCGTAACCAAGCCAATAACCATAGTTCAGTGAATTAATAGGAAATTTAGTTATGGCGTCGATTCTATCATACCACTCACTAAACTAAACCAATCTGAGAAGACCAAAATTATCTGCCTCTCTTTTCATTTTAATGTGAAAGAAGGATGGCAACAATTTTAGAGCTGTCAAATTTTGTTTAGTTAAGAGTACATCAGAATCGACGCCAACTAAATTTGACAGCTCTGAAATTGTTGCCATCCTTCTCTCACATATTAAAATGAAAAGAGAGGCAGATAATTTTAGTCCTGTCAGATTGGTTTAGTGAGTGGTATGATAGAATCGACGCCACTGTCTATGGTGTGTTTTCGCACTAAAAATGCTTCTTACCTACTTGTACATATCCCATTGTGATCGATTCATAATTAATATTTACGATCTCAGTAATGAATTTCGTCAAATCTCGAATTATGTCATCGCAGTTACAGCAAAAAAAATATTTGCTGGTAAGCGTCCAAGATTCAAGAGTTTATTATACCTATGTTTGAGACTAGACAAATGATATACACCATAGATAAATATACTATAGAAAATAATAGTAAAAGTAACCATAATCACTGTACCAAGCACAAGTTCGGTCGTATATGGAGTACTGCTCTCACCTTGGGGATGGATCAGCTAAGTACCAGCTTGAGGCATTGGAATCTATTGAGAAACAGGCCAAGAAGCTCATCAGCAATGAATCCTTAGTTCGGACTAAGCTTATTAGTCTTGAGCATCGACGTAAAGTTGCTATTCGATCGGTTTTTTATCAGATACATTTCGGAGAGTGTGCATCGGATCTGCACGATCTAATTCCCTCCTGCCCATTTTTCTATCGGACTGCCAGAGCGGGCACGAAAAATCGTCACCGCTTTATGGTTGATATTCCGAAAACCCGTACGAAGCGCTTTGATTCCACATTTATTATGCGAACTACTAGTCTGGAATGCGCTGCCTGAATGGGTGTTCCCCGATGGTTACAATCTGGGTGTCTTCAAATCACGAGTGAATTGGTTTCTTCTAGACAAGCGTGCTTCAACGTAGACCGCATCATCGCTTAACATCAGGCGTGCTGGTGGACAAACGCAAGCCAATTATTTATTTAAAAAATGATAAAAATAAATTGTATACGCGGATTTGTGGTAATCATTTTTCGAGAAAAATTGCTAACCCCTTGACCTTGACCATACTGTCTTTTTTTTGTTTAGATAAAATTTAGTTTAAAGAAAGATAAACGTACTTACTAAACAGTAGTCTAATCCACAATTCCACATTCATTAAAAGCTGCGTTACATTGTACAGTCCTTGTCTAAAAGTGTAAACAAAAATGTCGGATCGACAACCAATAGTAATAAGATAGTTGTCGTTGGTTGCCGATCCGCCATTTTTGTCTACACTTCGATCGATTTGTAAAAACACTGCAGAGTAAATTGATCGTGTAATTTCTACATCAACAGTTTAACACAATAAATTACAAGTCATACCTACTTATAATAATATTGGGATCATTATGGCCCGTTTTATACCTACCACAAAATAGTAGATGCAGTAATCAGTATTGGGGCTTGAAACAGTCCCAGAAGATAGTAGAAAAATCCAAAATCTATGAATCTTTACACATAAAACCATGTCAGAGGCTTACTTTAGTCATAGATGATTTATAGGTATTTTGTGCAGATTTTATACGTTTTGTTCTTGGTGTAGAATTTTTTTTTTGGTAGGCAATATTATAGGCATCAGGAATACTAATATCCCGCCGCTATCATTCTACGTTTAATACAAAACATTTGTTTGCTGATATTTTAACCATAAAATTAAATTCTTTTCATATCTTGATTGTGCATACTTTCTTACTTAAACATAATTTTATAGGCAACATTACTTATTTATGATTAAAATTTTATAATGATTTTTTATTCCATAAGTTTAGTAAAATTAGTAACTATATTTAGGTAGGTAATAATTATTATAGAACTATCATGGAAGAGATATGTTTAAACGCTAAAAATACTGGTTAAAACTTTGTCGTTTAGGATATTTTACAACATGCTAATTGTATTTTATATTAATTACATCTTGTGACGAAACGTAGGTAAAACTTATATGGAAAAGTCGCGAGCAAATCTCGCCGCATATATGCAACACACACTTAATGAGACAACTTTACCTAATTCAATTTGCAGTGCCACTAAACGATTTCTCCAATGTGTGGCATGCACGTGTCATGATCACTGCCATCAATGAGCACACCACAGTATAAAGAACTAGCAGTTAACTTCCAGAAGTTCACTTTTGCATGCCATTTTGAACTGTGATGTTCACTTCTGTGTACAAACTTGTAGCAACGCATTCAATAAACTGCGGCAACTCTCGCTAGTCTAGCCATTCTAATTTGATTGTCGGCATTATATTTGGTTCTAGTTAAATGCTAATAGTGCTGATGGTGTCCGCGGGTGCAGGTGTCACGTTTGGCTGCTGGATGGACGGGTCCAGAAGCGGGATACTGTCTGTGGTTCTGCGAACAGACGAATTATTAAAGGTTAAATTATACTTTTACACTCAATCAAGTGTAGGATGTTCTGGTGTTCGGTAGAGTGACGTTAATAAGATAAGATCAACAGTAACAAAATCAACACACCCAGAGTGATTCAGCGCTAGAGAGCGGTAATAAAGTTTGGCTTAGACTCTTGTGGTCACCAGATACACTATTAAAATCCGACCGCTGAGAGAATGCGTCTAACAGCTGCAATAAAATGGTAAAAAGTTTTTTTTTTTTCTTTTAATATTTTTTTGTAGTATGTTGGCTACCAGCTAGAATCTTACGTTCAAAAGTACTGAATTTACTGTTTTCGTTCAGCTTTTACAATGTCATTTCAACAGTCAGACGCATTTCAGTGGTTGCGCTATAGTGGGCCGAAAAGGTTTTCGGGAGTTAGCGAATTTCTAAAACGTATTTAGTATTGTGAATATCACCTGGTTCTAGTGAGTGAAGGTTCAGTAACGACGCTCTCGCAGCACGACTGGGAGATGCTCTTCTGCCGCACGATGGGCAGCGTCGTGCAAATCGTAGCCGTCAGGTAGACATACTGAAAAATATAGGTATGGAAATACTCTAAGCATACCTAGATGATATCTTACATTAATGCAGCATCATATAACTAAAATAACAGTAGTTAACATTTAGGAAATTTATATTTGAGTTCTTCTTGTCTTAAAGTGTAAACAAAAATGGCAGACTAAAAAAGAAATAGTGAGTGGCCATACTATAAGTTTTCATTATGTCATAATAGATCGTTGGTCATAACATTTGTTTACACATTAGAACAAATTAAGTAAAAAAAAATATACCTAAATGACATCGGTATACAATATACCTACATGACAAAGTTAATTTAAAACTAAATTCATTCTCGTTTCATACTCTAATTCAAATATTCACTGCTAAAGATCTTTTCAATAATACCGCAAATTACGGCGCCATTTTTCTTAGTTAGTTATCTTCCTGTGATTTGGCAGTTATAAGGATGTGGTAAAGAATAATCGATGCAACCTTACCATAGCCACGACAAGTATGAGGTAAACGGCTGGAGTAGACCAGTGAGCTGCGTTTTCTATCGCCACCACCCCCATTACCCAGTTGACTGCGAAGAACGGCTCCAGCACGAGACATAGGTTGAGGTAGGTCTTCAGCTCGTTGCCTTCCGTGTTCCAGGTCAGTTTCCAGGACATGGTGTCCATGTAGAGCAGGTTTAGCAGGCCCTTGTCCTGGAGGGTTTTCGATTGAAAGGTTTGCTGTGGGGAGCAAGATTTACTTTAGTTTCTTCTTTTATTTTACACTGCCTAACCTAAGCAGTTAGTTGTTAATAAATTACAAATGGGTCCCTAACCGTTCCTAAGACCTTTTATCCAATTGGTACGTTCGCTTATTACAAAATTAACAATTTTTTTTAATATTCCGAAATTGTTTTCCTAAAAAAACATATAAGTGCGATTGGTTTGATGAATCGACATATTATCGGATTTTGTTTCTATATTACTCAATCAAAATTATGTTGTTAAATATTGAAATGTATTTACAGTTACGGTCTTTTTAGTTTTTTTTTTTTTTTTTTTGAGAGTTTAGATCGTCGTTTGCATAAAAGATGCTCACCCTCTGAGATATTACCTATAACGCGATAATGGGGCCAGCATTTTGAGTAGGTACAAGTACCACTAATAGTGCTTTATTAGATTAAGCGTTTTTATAGTTATTTATTTAGGTTGTTCTACGACTTAAATTGTTTATTCTTTGTTCAGTTTTCTGGTATTGTAAATAATAATAAAAATAAATAAATATTATTAGTTACAGTAAAAAAATATTGTTATGATCATTGATATTGAAATAAGTATATTATTTACGTAAAACATATCATGCTAATTATTTCCTAAAAAAATTCAGAAGATAAAGTTTAACTTATGAAGGTAGTATTGAATACTATTTACCTCCATTCCATTCTCAACATTCCCCAAATTAGGATACTGGCAGTCATCCTCACTCAAGTAATTCTCCTTATCCAGTGTTTCTGAACTGTCCGTATTTTTTCGGCTACTGCCGGGAGTATAGATATCGAGTGTATCTATGCTACCGTTTTTATCCTCGGCATGCTCTGAGTGTTCGTTTTTAGGCCAGTTTGCTATGTGGTGGTCGACCAATTCCTGAAAACATACGTGATTTGTTTTACGTATCGGTATGTTAGCAGCGATGTTTGCCTTATTTTTGCAGTAATTGGTATGGCCGGCATCCTAGCCAACCAGCGATTTCACCGGCCTTGTGAACAAAACTAAGCTAACATTTGTTATATTATGAGGTTATGTAATTTACTACCAATGAAAGAATTTTCAGAATCGGTTTAAAGAGGTGGTTTTAAGAGACAATCACACAAAGTCACTAACTTTAACTATTTAAAAACAAAACAGGGACAGGAAGTATTATATATTGTGATTGAGAAAAGACGTCTACCAGAGACTAAAAGAGGCAAGACATTTGGCCACCTTGTACGACATGACAAGTTAATTAAAAGCATAATTGAGGGAAAAGTAGAAAAAAGGAAAGGACCAAGAAGACCCAGGAGAGCATTCTTTGACCAAATCAAAGATAAGGAAAATATCATCATGGGAGGTAAAAATTCTGGCTTCTAAAACCGTAAAGCCTGTAAGTTACTCCATCGACAAGAACTACGCTCTCATATAATTATGATGAATGAATTAATGCATAACAGCAGTCCTAGTTATTGCTTACCTGTATTTTAGCAGAGAGCATCTCCGCCTGCTTCTTGTTGACGCTCTGCAGGCCGAGGATGATGATAGTGGTGTTGATGAGGATCAGGATCATGGCTGGTACCATGAACCCCATCACCATACCCTTCTCAATAGACATCCAGCAGTAATGCTTCGTCTCGTAGTGCTCCATTGAGAGCGCGTAATTGAACTGAAATAATATAAGTCACGACGTGTCATGATGTAAGGGTTGTATTTATGCAAATATATTAGGTATGTCATATTGTCAAGAGTAAAGCGTTTTCGATCTCAGAAGGCTGCGGGACGAGGCAGTGATGTAAGTAGCTGAATTATGATCGATTAGGAATTACGATGCAAAGGTCAAGTTCAACACTATAGGGAGAGAATGGATTAGTATTTCTAATAAATAGAACATAAATGTTCCAACTTATAAATTTACCTTTTATTACTTTACTTTTATTTATTACATTATATTCTAATTCGGAAAATCTCTCATAACTGTTAATCTGCTGGACAAATTTTGCCGTTTTTTTTAAAATAAATAATAGGCTTGTGTTTGACCACCATCACGCCTGATGTTAAGCGATGATGCGGTCTACGTTGGAGCACGCTTGCCTAGAAGAAACCGATGATATTGTAAAATTTTCTGTGCGCAATGACATTCTGAAATGTTTTACAATGTACCTACCTAAAACCTTTAGATAATAATGTTATATGGGTTACCATAACAACTACAGCGGGCACGCCATACGCGAGCAGATAGTTGTATTTCAGGGGCAGCATGGAGTCGCAGGCGCAGTATTCAGCGACGGCAGCCGCGAGCGCTACTATCCACATCGCGCAAGAGATGTGGGTGTAGTGCAGGAGAAGGGCTATGCGCTCGCATTGTGATGGACTTGACACTCCCTGGGGAGAAAGAGCTTACTGTTGGTAAACATTGAAACCAGTGGATAGGGAATTCAGTGGACTCTTATCGCTTCAGCAATTTTAATAGAATCTTTTTTTACCATAACGGCCTGTATGTATATGAGTGTGCAGGCACACAGACAGCAGCACAGGTTGACATTGATCGGGTACAGCTTGCTGCTCCGGCGGAACTCGGCTGCGGAATTGCTCCACATCAGCCACAAGACCGCCCCACCGACCAGCACCACAGCAATGCCGCTCGTTATGAATATCTACAATACAACAACCCTTTATTGCCACAAAAATAAATTTAAAAAGAAATCTTACTAATATTACAAATCCGAAAGTGTGAATGTTACTGGAATGTTGGCTGGACTCAACGCCGAAACTACTCAACTGATTTAAATGAAAATTTGGGATGGAGTTAGCTTATACCCTGGATTAACACATATTCTTTATTCGGAAAAACATCATCATCACTTCAACATTTTCATCATCATCATCACCACTTTTCATCACAATGCGTGTAAAACCGCGGGGCTCAGCTAGTAAAATATATACAAGAGAGGCAGTCCTAGCGACAAGACCGCCTCTTGTATATTTTTTTTATTGCTGTTCCAATAGCATAAATGTGAAAGATGTTTGTTAAGTACCTACTTAATTCCATAGTGACCTCTATTAATTTAGATAAAATTCCATGTAGAGGTAGTTCATAGTCTAAACGATTATTGCGTTCTAAATCATGCCAACAGCGCCAACGATTCAACACGGTTTTTTTTACCGGCTTTAATAAGTAGGGGTTCTTTTTTATATTTGTTACCTCATAACTCCGTCACTTATAAAACGATTTTGAAAATATTTTTTTATTGGAAAATATATTATATTAATTATGTTCTTTCAAATTGGTCAAAGTGGTAGAAATTTCATAAAAATTTGGGTCAGTAGTTTGGATTATAAATCAAAATTACTGGAAAGAAGTATTGTCATCCAAGTGAACGAAATTGCGTATTAGCCAATATGTCCATTATGGGCAAACTTTCAATTTTAATAAAAGAGAAATATCAGTTATTTCTCTTTCACCATTAACTTTCACTGACCTAACGTAGTTTTACTTAAAATATAGGCCATAGCCGCTATACTATATAAATTATATGCCCAATTACCAACTACGATGTATATTACCTAATTATATAGGTAATTATAAACCTCGACAAAATAAAATTGTTCCTGCGGGTAGTTGGTAAAACCTCAGAGCGCAGGTGGTTTGAATACAGTCAAAATTCAATGGTGTCTTACCAAAATCATCCACTCGTTCCTAACTCCATGGCAGTTGTTAAACCCATAAAGGTAAGTGACGCTGTCGATAATGTTATGTTCTTTCAAGTCTGCATCAGCTAGCGAGTCATCCGGTAAGTCGTCAATGTCGGTTATCTTGTTTTCTGTTGCTTTGTTTACTGAAACATAGGGGGTAATTTATTATAAAAATAAAGTATTCTTATTACGAAACTTAACTGGATCCAGACGACTGGCAAGAGACAGCGCAAAACCGGAAACGATGGTGTTCTCTTGTATCGGAGATACTAATAATTTTCATTTTCAAAAGACCACATGTTGGGCGCCATATTACCGACATAGGTACTTATTTTCGTTCAAAGTCCTTTGAACGAAAATAAGCTGTGTTCTTCATTTTGGTAGATTAGCAACCCGTAACTACCAATCGTACCTACTACATCTTCACTTTCTTCTTCTCTTCATCTTTTGGTTGTCACTGGTTGCCGATCGGCCATGTTTGTTTACACTTTTAGACAAGTTAGCAGCTTTGGCAGCGGTTGCAGCTTTGTACAAGTCGGAGTGGAAGTGCTACCTAATTATCTATTGACGGTCATAATTGTAATAACATTTTCCCTTAATACTTAAATGAAATACCTTGATTACTTCTCGCCACGAGCTCCGGGTTGGGGTACAAAGGCGGATTATCATCATAAATAGAGGACGTAAAATTGGACACCACACCGCCATACTCAGTATCATAAGATGTTATATCATAATCCCTCTCGTCATTTCTAGGATACAAAGTTTTATGGTGCTTGATGAAGACTGGCTGGAACGAGCGGTACGAGGACTTCTGGTCGTTGTAGATGCCTTCATTTGTGGTCAACTTTCGACTGTGGTGAACCGTTTTGTTGATCTGAGACGCTGAAATTACTACAATTTATTCAAACTTTAATATCTTAGAGATCGTTTTCATTCCAACTTAGGCGAAGGTATATTAGGTATACCTACACAGGGTTTTTAGTCTATTTTTGATCGTATGAATTTATTGAATGTACATAAATAAATTGTCTTAAAATATAGCACTAAACCAATATTTGTCAAAGCACTAAACTTACCGTCAATACAGTAGAAAAATAAACATCCAAAAATTATTGTCTTAACAATAAAAGTCATGTTTTAGGACCAATTAATTCCCTTCGTTAATCTTGGCTCTTACTCTGTAATCATTTGATTAGTCTAATGAAACTAGCACGTTATGTTTATTTTATTGTAAGTTCATCGATTTTCCCAACGGACCTACCTATTTACATTTGCCGCGGAAAATCAATATTTTCGGTTCCGTTCCGTCGTACGTAAAATCTAATGATTGTGTTCTTTGAAAACCTTATCCATGTATTAATTTATCTCTTCAGTGTTCTATAGCTTTTTATTTAAACGGTCACTTCATTCTGCAATTTTTGACTGACATTATATTAAATAAATACTTTTAAATCTATAGCACCCAATCGACCATCATAAACTTTGATCATAAAAAGCATTCGACCACAGCTTCACGCCACCTTCACGCAGTAACTTTACCTACAAACTTGAAAAAAAACACCATCACCATGGTAGGTAAGAAGACTATGGAGAAACCGTATCAATACATTTTAATTCTTCCATTTATTTTTCTGAGATGGAAAGAACCGACTGATAACGTATATTGATGGCAAACTGAGCAGACGAGCAGCCGTCGACGACCACTTGAATCGATCGTTCGCCACAGCTCACCCACTAGGAAGACCGTACGCAGAAAGTATTCTTAATGGACCATCGTGCCAGAACCGTTCATAGGCTTTTAAAATGACAAATACAGCAAGTGCCTCCCCCTGTAATTCAATTACTTCGCTCATTATGTGAGTGGCGATGGCTTAAGCAAGAAGATCCTGACAGACCAAAATAGATAGCCTTAAATGACCTTCAAATAGCTTTTTACCTATAGAGCAATATACATAATTAAAGAAAGAATAAAATGGCGAAATGGTCACCTTTGTCAGCAAATCCATACAAATTCAATGATAACAGCCGCTCCATAGTCTTCCTGCATACCATGACCATCTGTCCTCTGCCTGTCATGTCAATAATGTGTCAAGTGTCAAGTCAAGTGTTGTTTATGTTCCTTTCTGAATCTATTTTTCACGACCGAAATACTGCATTTAATTTTTCTATCCTGCCTTTTCTGACGCACATCTAAATTCTCACTTTATCTCTTTCTAATGTATCTTGAATAGTGCAAAATCAACGAAAATCTGTTGTTTTTCGTCCGTCACCTGATTTTGACGCTTGTTTTCATTTTTGCATTCCCAACAAACACAAAAAAACGCAATAGTGCAAACTGCAATGTAACCAAAAATAGCTACAAAATGAGTTCAATATTAAAATTTCTCCGTGAAAATCACATATTGGCCCTTATAGAACAAGCTGTAGCCAAGAAAAAGTCTCGGTTGTGTTTAAACGCGTTTGATATTACGGAAATACCTGCTTTACTGTACACCTGTCTAGAAGTCGAGCATCTTTATTTGCATAGGAATAAAATTATGATAGTTCCCATAGAAATAGCACAACTAACGAATTTAACAACTCTTACTCTAGATTACAACAATATTATTTCGTTACCAGCTGAGATAGGAAACTTGAAAAACTTGGTGAACCTGAACTTGAGTTACAACCCCCTAAAAGTCCTAATACCTGAAATTGGGGACCTAGAGAACCTTGAAGCGTTCTGGTGCAACAGGATAGGGCTGCGAGAAATACCGAAAGAGATTGGGAAGTTAGAAAAATTGGATACTTTTGGCGCGAGAGGCAACGAATTAAGAACTATACCAGATGAGATGACCAAACTATCTAAATTGAGGTGAGGTGATTTTATTTCTCTTTAAAAGTAAGAATGTTGTTACACATCAAAAGTTTCTGTGACCGACCAACATTATAGATTACTGTTTTGACTGAAGGCTTAGACAAACTTAATGATGCGCTTTGTATGAGTATAATTTCTGTGAGGACATAAGACAAGATCTACTGCATTAATAAAAACTTCTTACGTAATCAATTTGTAACATTCCCAGTTTAGTGAGCTCCATAAAAATGCTAAAATGAGCATTAAAAAATCAAACACCTCAAATCTAAATAACTATTAATAATTACATAAAAGTAGTGCAAAAAGCATTTCTAGTATATCCGCCGTAACATATTCTGTGAAAATTTCATCTGGCTATTATGGGTTGAAAGACACAGCCATTAAAAGGTAGGACAGACGGACAGTGTAGGCTTAGTAATAAGGTCCCATTAACATTGAAATGCTACCTTAATATGGGGGCGTCCATTAATTACATGAGGTGATTTTGCGACCCCCTTCTCCCCCCTTAGTGAGATATCGTTAGATTTGTCTTGACCCCTCCCCCACCCAAAATGCGTATTTTTAGTGTATATACGTTAATCTGTAATACGTTGTGTAGAATTTAGCCATATTTTATTGGAGAAACATATTTTACTTAATCTATCCCAGTTTTCACACAATTTTACTGTTTCTGGCTGAAATTTTTTTTACATGATATTTGTCTCGATCCCCCCTCTCCCCCACGTGAGATTCGGCTCGACCCCCACCCCCCCTAAACACCTAACTTAATTAATGGACGCCCCCTATGTTCAAACCTCAAACTTAGCATGATTATAATACACACTCTAAAAGTAAAACAACAGCAGGCCAAGTGCGAGTCAGGTGTGCACTAAAGACCCTGAACTGAATGAAAGAAAACATTTTGTGGGTTCAAAACCACAGAAAAGAGAAATGGGAAGGAAAATCTGTTTCCAGGCATTATGAGTGAACCTTGATTGAACATTCTTATTTAGATCAACGCGTCGAACTCCGCATCACAGTTGCTAACTGATTTCGAATGACTGACGTTTCGTTTATATGGATGGGTGCAACTGGCTACAACAAATTTCTTTCAAAAATGCCTTGACAGCTTTTCTAATTTAAACAAAAATAAATTTTCTGTGTGCAACACCATCAGTGCCCGTGTCTGACTCGCTCTTTTCTTATTTTAAATTTGGCAGGTCAAAGTTGTACAAAAGTTTGGTACTGAGTTAAGCCCTTAATACGTAATTAAATATATCTGGTTTCAGATGGTTGACCCTTGAAAACAACCACATAGAGTCAATGCCGAAGACAATGTACGAGATGGAAGCCCTAGTCCACTGCAACCTGCGGAACAACCAGCTGATTGAGTTCCCCGCGTCCATACTGAACTGCACCGAACTCATGTTCCTGCAGCTTAATAATAACCATGTACGTCATTTATCCTTAATTAATTAATTCAATGGCATATGTAAATCCACCAACCCGCACTGGGCCACCGTTGTGGATATAGCCAAATCACCCTTTCGGGAGTAGGCTAAAAGTGCAGCAGTGGACTGTTAAAAGGCTGATTATGATGATGACGTCGTTTATCCAAACTATTTTTATTATTAATTGTCTTGCCGTGGTAGCTTATTTGAGAGACCGCTAGACTTGAAATCGTGAGGTCGAGGGTTCAATTCCCCAGGCCGTACCAATGAGCTTTTTGGAGATAATGTACGGATTTTCATACCACTAGCACAGACAGAAAACGCATTATAGCACGTGATGACGTCTAGCCGTGCAAGAGCCATACAAATGCTATACTAGCACACGCTTTGTGAGAAAGGGACAGAGTATCCACATCCCCACCAAAACTTTAAACGATCATATCTCAGAAATTTATTAACCAATTCGATTTATTTTTTCTATATGTGTAATGTATTTAGCCATATCTTTTGCTAAGCCAGTTATCATACTAATATGTATTATAAATCCGAAAGTTTGTTTGTGTGTTGGTTTGTTCCTCTTTCACGCAGCAACAGAGCAATGGATCGACCTGATTTTTTGCAGGGGTATAGTTCACATAGGCTTTTATAGACTTTTTATCATCATCATCACCATCACCATTTTTATCACTACGCGGGTGAAACCACGGGGCGCAGCTAATATGTAATAAATAAAAAACATAAGGACACACGCCTATTGTCCCCAATATTTTCCTATTTTCAGATCTTGGTCCTCCCAGAGGATGTGGTCTCTCAGTTGCCAAACTCGATAGAAATGGTGGACCTGAGGGACAACCCTATCTGTGATCAGCAGCACCCCGTGAGTATCATACTATCATATTATATTGTTATTTATTTACTAATATTATAAAGAGGAAAGATTTGATTGTTTGTTTGTTTGTTTGCATTGAATAGGCTCCGAAACTACTGAACCGACACTGGGAAGCTACACTATCCCCGGGTGAAATAGGCTATATTATATTTTCATAAAAAATAAGGAACTTACTAAAACTCCAATAATGTAACCCAAGATGTAAAAAAAATAAGACTTACACCCGTGCGAAGCCGGGGTGCGTTGCTAATAATTTTATAAATGCGAAGTTTGTTGGTTTGTTTGTTCCTCTTTCACGCAGCAACAGAGCAACGGGTCAACCTGATTTTTGCATGGGTATAGTTCAAGAGATGGAGAGTGACATAGGCTACTTTTCATCATCACCATTTTTCATCACTTGTTATACCGGGTTATACCGCGGGGCGCAGCTAGTACTTTATAATACACTAGTTTTTGTCCCCGGCATCGCCCACATTGTTAGTAAAACATACCCTACGTTACTCAGAGATAGGATTTCATAATGCCCAAAAAAAAATGTATCATTGAAATTTCATTTAAATACCTACTCAATAATTGATAATAATTAAATGCGATGCGAAAAGAGGGGTGTTTTAAGTTATGTGTCTGTCTGTGGCATCGGCTCTCAAACGGCTGAACATATTTTGTTTAGTTTTGTTGTTTGAAAGGTGACTTGATCGAGAGTAATTCAGCTACGATTCAAGAAAATCTGTTTAGCCGTTTAAAATTATCAGATGTTTTATCAGCAGTTTAAAAAAAACAATTCATATTTGTGTATTTCCAGGAGCACCCATTCCTTCGTTACACGGAAACTCTGCCCGAGCTCTCGGCCGTGTCCCGCGTCCACGCTGCCTCGGCGCTCGCCATCAACGCGACGGCCTTGCGACTGCCGGCCGTGCCCGCGGCGCGCCACCATCCTATACTAGTTGGTAAGTACAACAATCGGACGGAAGGAAGTCGGAATCGGTGTCATACAATAGGCATGTGTCCTAATGTTTAATTTATTGCAAATAACAGCCTCATCAAACTAAATACATTACACATATTTTATTTATATTACACGGGAATTACTCACGTAAGATTAACACACACATAAAAGTAATAAAAGTAATTATAATATTATTATAATATTTGTATAATATTCCAGATAATATGGTAGCAGAAATGGATATGGATAACTCTTCCGTGGAGTCATCAGAGGATTGGGAGAACAGCGTCAACTCTTCAGACCTGGACGTGCAGTACCAGAGTGACGACGAACGCATTGATAACGAGGTAAGGAAGAACATTTTAGTATCGTCTAGAGCATTCTAGAATTGTCTAGAACATTATCTAATTGTCCAGAACATTCTAGGCACATAGCTGAAATGGTTATACAAAACTCATAGGTAGTCGTAAAAAGATAGAGATAACAGCGTCAATTCTTTAGATCTAGACGTAACAGTGATGACGAATGCATTGATAATGAGGTAGGGAAAAACATTCTAGAATTGTCTGGAACATTATCTAATTGTTTAGAGCGTTCTATCATTGTCTAGAACATTCTAGACACATAGCTGAAATGGTTATACAAAACTCATAGGTAGTTGTCAAAAAATAGGGAAAACTGCGTCAATTCTTCGTATCTAGACATACCAGAGTTACGATGAATGCAATGATAATGAGGTAAGGAAGAAAATTTTAGTATCGTCAAGAACATTCTCTTATTGTTTAGAACATTCTATCATTGTTTAGAACATTCTATCATTGTTAAGAACATTCTCTTATTGTACAGAACTTTCTAGACACATAACTGAAATGGTTATACAAAACTCATAGGTAGTTGTCAAAAAATAGGGAAAACAGCGTCAATTCTTCGTATCTAGATATACCAGAGTTACAACGAATGCATTGATAATGAGGTAAGGAAGAACATTTTAGTATCGTCCAGAACATTATTTTATTGTTTAGAACATTCTATCATTGTTTAGAATATTCTATCATTGTTAAGAACATTCTCTTATTGTACAGAACATTCTAGACACATCGCTGAATTGGTTATACAAAACCCATATGGGTAGTTGTCAAAAGATAGGGAAAACAGCGTCAATTATTAGTATCGAGACATACCAGAGTTACGACTAATGCATTGATATTGACAGAAGGAAGAACATTCTAGGATCATCCAGAACATTCTAGATACACAGCTGGATATGGACAACTCATCGGTGGTCGTTAGAAGATTGGGAGAACTTCAGATCTCAACGTGTAGTGACGACAAACATATTGATAACAGGGAAAGAACATTCTAGATACACAGCTGATATGGTTAAGGACTTACTGGTAGTAATCAGAAGGTTGAAGAACAGCGTCAATTCTTAATCGAGTCGTAAAGGGTCGGCACCGTAGTTGTGATGCCTCTGGTGTTACAAGTATCCATAAGTAGTGGTTACGGTGACTGCTTACCATCAGGCAGTCCGTCTGGCATTAAAAAAATTGCTTGATGTACAGCAGAACATTCTATGTTGATCTAGAACATTTTGTACGCTTTTAGAACATTATAAGACCCTCTGAAACATTCAAAAGTCCGTTATTAACGTGTTCCGCCTTCCGGACTGTCTTGTTACCATTGACGTCAGATTGCTTTTTTTCAGGCGGTCGGCATGGTGTTGCCAGATCTTTCGCGCTACGCGTCCACTGCCAGCTGAATGTCTTATAAAAATGGATCCTTTTAGAATACTCTACAACTTTCTGAAATAATGTGACATGTTTAACTTTCCACTATCTTCTGGAACATTACAATTAAGTGATACCGCCAAGTTTGCTAAGTTAAACTTTCTAGGATCATCTGTATCAATCTAAAACCTTATGGAACATTATTGAAGCCTCTGGAATATTCCACTGTGCGTAACTTTTAGTTTCCGCCCCACAGACGGACAAGATACAAAGCTCACGTCAAATTGCTCAATTCTTTCAGGCGGTTGGCAGGTCTGCCGCTAGTTTAATGGTTTCTGGAACATTCTGGTGTCTTCTAAAACATTATGGAGACTTTTAGAACATTCTGAAGCTTTTAAGGACGTTCTGGAGTCTTCTAGATAATTCTAAAACTTTTAAAAACATTCTGGAGCCTTCTAGATAATTCTGAAGCTTTTAAGAACATTCTAGAGTCTTCTAAATCATTCTGAAGCCTTTTAAAACATCCTGATGGTGATTTGATCATTCTGGAGTTTTCTTGGCCATTCTGTATCCTTCTAGAACACACTGGAGCTTTATATAGTATAATTTAGTTCATCATGGAACATTCTGGAGTCTTCTAGAAAATTTTGAAAACATTTAGATTTATTAACTACGGATGAACAAGGTATTGGAAGACCGGATTGGAAGGCTAACCTCACATGAGAGCCTCAGTTCCCGTTCCAGGCTAAGAGTATACACCATTTTTGTCCACACCGTCACTTAATATCAAGTGAGCAGTGGTCAAACACCTAGCCTGTTGAACATATTAAAAGTTTTATAAATAAAATTACCGTGACATACAGAATGTATACAGTGAAATAAGGGTTTAATTTTTTGTAAGGAACACTAAAACTGTTACATTTAGTACATCCTGGGTGTAAGAGAAACGCTTCCGAACCAAAACCGCATCTATTTTTACCATCTTAAGCTAAACAACCAACCGGCCGTTTTGGACATCGTTGGGGGAGGTCTATGTCCAGCACTGGACGTCCTATGGCTGAAATTATGATGATGATGATGATAAAAGCTAAACAATATTGAATACTAATAACCATTTGCTTTATACTTGTTGTTTTTGTGATTTAAAATTTTGCGAACCAGCAATGTAACGCGTTCAAGCGCGCGCGGCTTAGGTCGTTCGTTGACCTCTAGCGGCAGCTGATATTTTATTAAACGCTACTATTATACTGTCTAAACACTATTGAATACCAATAATCATTTGCCTTATACTTGTTTTTGTGGTTTAAAATTTAGCGAAACAGCAATGTAAAACGTACAAGCGTGCGTGTGGTGTAGGTCGTTGACCTCTAGCGTCAGCTGAAATGTTATTTGCATTGCATTGCTAACTGTTTTTTAATAAATAGAACAGTTTTTTTGTTGTATCGTATCAGTAATGACCAGCACTATCAGCAGTCTTCGTTTTCGGGAGCTTTACCCTTATACCAGGCAATGATACAATATAGCATAGATGCATCGAGATACAATACCAATGACAATATAACCACTTGACTGCTCATCCTTTACCCCGTAAAAGCCTAAGGTTCTAACATGTCAACCTAACTATTTCGAGCGTGGCCAATCCTAGGCGCGAATTGAATGAATGACTTTTGATTATCCAATCACAAGCGTCGAGTCTCCATTCTAAGCTGCTCCCCGCGACCGACATGGCATCATTTTGCAAAAGGGAATTTTGACTACATGCTCAATTAAGCGGTTATATTATCTTTGTACAATACCTATGCACAAACGTGCAAAAAATTACCAAACTAAAACTCGGCGCACGTTACGCATTGCGCCGCCTTTTTGGTTAGTTGTAAGGCGACCTCGAAGCGACTACAACACCGCGCGATGCCAGAGCTATGATGATAGCGGACAAGTGACGTTGAACACTATGCAAGCGACATAACGTATAAATTGGAGTAAATGTGGTATTGCGAACTATATAATTGATGTCTAGGTATGTACGAAGCTAGGATGATTTTTGTTTTCCCTTAGACATTGTGACTCTATAGGTATTAAATCTCGATGCATAGACGTCAATAGCTCATTGTTCAACCGTCTAGGTAACTTTATCAATAAGGTATCGAATTGTGATACAGGTCCGAATCTAGGATGTAAAAGGGGGGGGGGGGATAGTTATACAATTATTTTATATGGGGTAAGGATGGTAATAACTTATTATTCGGTCCAGATCTAGGTTGGGGTAAGCGTAAAATCATTTTCGTTTCATTATATTTATTTATATATTTCATTATATTTTAGAAGTCTGCGGACATTTGTATTTGAACTACAAAAAGAGGTTAATATAAAATACAAATAAAATAAACAAAAAAATAAATACGTAGTTACTTTTTTAGAGCACGTACACGCGCGCGCGTATCACGCAATCAGTATCTTTCGTTATTGGAACATATTTAGATTTTAACCGACTTCAAAAACGAGGGATAGTTCTCAATTCGGTTGTATTTTTTTATGTTAGTTACCTCAAAACTCCTTTATATATAAACCGATTTGGAAAATTTTAATTTGAACTGTTATACTTTCAGATTGGTCCCGTAGTTCATCAAAATCGGTTCAGTAGTTTAGTTTTTAAATCGAAATAACTGGAAAAAATTGTGGATGACAATAGTATTGTCATCTAAGTATATAAACGAATTTGCTAATACTAATTTTGAAATCGGTTTTTTTAAATTGATAATTGTTACATTTTATTTAATAGCTCCGAGATCTCATACCAATTTTAACAAAATTCGACCGTAAGTTACAAAAATTATTTTCACCTTGACGTTATATTTGTACGCGACTCATCGATAACTATGACGTTTGGAGACAATTGCATAATTTTTTTTCTTCATAAATTCATTATTAGCACACTAGTATTAAAAAAGTATCGGAACGGATCTCAACATTTTTGTTTAATTATATAAATTTCTTTTGTTTACTTCTTAAAAGTTCTATTATACAATAAAATAATACAAATGTATTATGAAATAATTTATAATTGATTAAATTGGTCAACCCAAAATTCATACATATGTCAAAAAATTAAGTATATACGTATTTATGCACAAAAAAGTGTGTGCTTAAGACCGCACGACAGAAGTGAAAACTTCATCAAGGTTGACTATATCTCTCTCGCTCCCTTAGTCGACTCGAGCCGACTTTACCCGAACGAGTATCTGAGCGTGATGGTCACGCGAGTTCAGTGCTTTTTCCCCCATCCCAAAAAAGTATGCCTAAAGAAGTTTTCGCTACAAAAACGGTTTTTATTATCTTGTATATTGTAAATTAAAGGTTCGGATCTGTAAATGTGCGAGCTTTTTAAATCCACAAAAATAAACTGATTGTAATTATATTAATGTAAAATAATAAAGATAGTTGTAAAGATATTAACTAGTTAGTTTGGGTTTTTATGTAAATTAGGCAATAGCGCCTGTAACATGACCATAAACGACCAAATCTTATAACTATTGTTTATATTAAATAATGCACGTTCTAAAATATTTCTACACATTTTTTTTATCGTTCTTGAATTTACGCTACAAGATTAATAAAAAAATTACGTCGATAATGTAAAAAAAATAACTACTTAAAAACAGGGTTATAAGGAAAGGGTATGTTAAGCCGAAAGGAGGTAAGTGTACCTACTCATAATTATGAACAACTTTTACTATGTGACCAACCCGTAGACCGCATCGTCGCTCAACATCAGGCGAGATGGCGGCCAAGCACAAGCCTATTTATAATTTAAAAAAAAACTGTTGTTTCATAGAAAATGTTCATTGACACCAAGGAAAATGGTGGATACTTGATTGACACTCAACAAAATGTATGGAACAGCAGATTTTTTGTTCGCGATTTTAGGGTTGGTCCCGTAGTAAAAGTTGTTCATAATGTTGAGTATAACGAGCCCCGTTCGGCTTAGCATACCCTTTCCTCATAACCTTGTATATTAATGTGGTATTTTGTGTCAAATTATAAACTCTATAGTTGTCAAAGAATACTTTTGTCACATGAAATACCACAAATAAATAAATGTAGAAGATAGAAGGTTCTAAACAAAATCGGACGGACAGAATGAATTTATAAGGGTTCCTTGTAGGACTACGGAACCCTAAAAAGGGTACGATAAGAGGAATCAATAATTTTTCTCGTTATTAGTTTTATAATTGTTAAGTTTTCATCAAATGGATAACAAGTTTACAATTTTTTTTTTATGTTTAATTTGTAAAATCAGTTGAAACTTTGTATTTTTTTTCCTCTTTTCCTATATTGACCCCATTATAATTTCGACTTTAATGGATTGCAATGTTAATCTATATTATTTTAACAAAAAAGAACCGCAAAGGTCTCTAAAAGATACCGCAGGGAAACGCTGGATGCTGGCCGCTTCCAACCGGCACTTTTGGAGATCGACCGGGGAGGCCTATGTCCAGCAGTGGACATCCTACGGCTGAAATGATGATGATGATTGTTTTATCAAAGTTGGAATAAAATTTTATTTTGGTTTGTATAAATAATTTTAGTAGCATCTTTGTGTCTATTTTGATTACAAAAATATGTCGGCACTATAATAATTAAATTTTTAGGTTTTTATTTTTTTGTTACTTAATTATGTACATATCATAAATACACATATAAATCTTTTATAAATGTATTATAATTATCATAACACCTGCCACTGTGGTGCTGTTGTACCTACTTTTGGAGATGTTTGAATTTAACGAATCTTAAATTCCAAATAGCACAGTAAAAAATTGTCTCCCCTTTTTTACATGGGTTGGAAAATATTTACCTCTCATTAAAGAAAAGGTAGTAAGTAAATGTTTTTTCTTTGTTTACATGGTTTTTCATTTGTATTAATAAATACAATATAGATCAGGCGTTGTAGTCAATATGGTTATAGGTCAGTTATTTAAATATGATGCCAACACGGTGTTCCGTCACATCGAATACTTTGGTGGGTACTATAAATTATAATATCCAAAGCTTTCAGCTTAATGTTTACCAATTTTAAATAAATTGGACGAAAAGGTCCAATTTTTTTGACCAATTTGACACTTAGCCTGGGTTGCACCATCTTACTTTAGTTTTAACAAACATTAACATTTTTGTTAAAGTAGTTAGGCAAAAAAAAATTTTTGCACCATCTGACTATTCTTAAATGACGTCATAACATTAACTGTTAACCGTAACTGCCCATGCTTCGCTATTGTTTATTTAAAATATCTGTCAGATGCATAAAATATTAATTCCAGCTATGCATCTGGGGTAAATAAGGTCTCATTTGACTTGCAACCCTGGTAACTTTAACTATACTAGTGAGTACGCTGGTGCAACGCATTTCGCAGTAACTGCTAAAGTCAGCATTATTGTTATTGTTAAATTTGTTATAAACCGTAATTTTAACTTACTATGGTGCAACCCACCCTTAGCCACTCATAGCAAGATTTTTAGGAGTCAAATCTACCTGTCAAACCAAAAACTTTTTCGAACTATTTTGTCAGAAGAAAAAAAAACATACACGCGAAAGTTATATGATTATTTACGGGATATTTACCGTGGTAAGGTTGTGGAATGACCGTGAACATGACCGTGACCGAGTCTTCCCGTGAACATGGTGCATGTAACTGCGCCGAAATATCGGGAGCTCATTCCACAACCTTACCACGGTGAACAACCGTGATAGTTTAAAACAGTGTTATACACGCGAAAAACTTAGGATCGGCGGTATTGTCAAAATTTTACCCGCGCGTTTTACTTTGGCGGGTGCGTAAACTTTTTGGTCGAAACTTTACCCGCCTGCCACTTTGGCGACCAGGTAAAATTTTGTCTATTGTCTCATTAAAAAAAAGCTATGGGATCAATCTTGTGCACTTGTGTCGGTAAATATAAGTCCACTGCTTTAAGCCCAGGTAGATAGATAGATAAACTCTTTATTGTTCACACCACAAATTTCATAGACACGATAAAACAGCTCAGGTAGTGACAAATAACTTTATTAGTGCATGTAAAAGCGCCCGCTTAAATAATTGACCTTTAACTGCATCATAACCAAGGATGATTATATTGTCCTTGCTCATAACTTAGGTAGGTACTATTTTATGGTTGTATAAATATAATTCTAAGGGGTAAAAACAGAATAATGGCGAATAAATCTTTACAACATCGTCTGTACCTTGTTTTATTTTAGTAAACGTATTTCGGTCTTTCTCACAATTGCCTATAGGAATAGGACTCAGTAAATAAAAAAAATAATGTAACTTATCGGCAGATTTTGTTAAAGCAGTTGCGATATAGTCGTGATCAAAATATTATAATTCCCATAATCTTCCTCGTTATGAAGAATAAGATAATAGGGGAAAAATATACGTTAACAAACTAACAACCTTGCAAGTTGTCTAAAATAAATGCCTTATAATAAAAGTGGTATTCATAAAATACAGAAATGTAATATATCCCCAAAAACCTCCCCGGAAGCAGAAAAACACTCCTGGGACCACTGAAAAGCGGCCATTTTGGATTTACACCGTTACCGTCTTAAGTTTTAGTAATTTTCATCAAAACGGACAACATTGAATACCCACCGTCTTACCGAGTTTTGGCGCCAACGTGGAAAAAAACATGTCGACTCGTTGAATTATTTGCATAAACTTTGGCATTTTCGAGTGTTAATGTGTACTAAATGGTGAACTATTATTCATTAAGTGCTCGTAAACGTGGTCGAGTGTGGTCCAGTGATATAACGCGGTGAAACATGTCTTTTCGTGTTGTTTCCAAAACTCCATAGGAGCCTCTTGTAAAGTCTCCACCACTTTACAGGGGCATGAGTTTGACTTGACCGTGACTTACTTTGCTTGAGTCTGACTATGACTTGTTTGACGCTATTAATAATATGTAAATTGTTTAATATTACGACTAAAGGACATTGAATCCATGGTCATGAAAATTTAAACAATTAAACAAAAAAACCTGTTTTAAATGTTTATCGGGACTTATCACGTATTATTTAATTTAGGTAAAAAATGTTATGAAACTTGTGTTCAAATCGCGAAAGTTTAAAAATTACTAAAAAAAACCGTCTTACCAATCACGACCAACCTGCCAAGATTGGCATCGATTCTACTCTAAACTAAAGTTGACACCTCTTAAATTGTTGCCATCCTTCTCTCGCGTATTAAAATGTAAAGATAGGCAGATAATTTTAGTCCTGTCAGATCGGTTTAGTGATATGACAGAATCGACACCATTGTCAGACTAAAAAGATTGGTATATTGGTCACCCAGGTGATTATATTCCCAGGTGATCAAAGTGGAATAGACCTTCCCAACGTCTCCATCAAGTTGATTGATTGGTTAACTCTTTATTGTTCACACCATTAAATTTGATACAGAGAACAAAAAACTCTTAAAAACTAGTGTAACAACTGGCGGCCTTATCGCTAAAAGCGATCTCTTCCAGACAACCTTAGGATGGAAAGTTCCCCATCAATGAGGACTGTAGGAATTTAAATTCCCAACATCCCGTTGTAAAATGTCAAATCCGTGATTAGTACCTAGTATAATAATAATAAGGATAAGGCAGGTGCCAATTTGATTGAACGCAAGAAATTAATCAAAAATATATTTCCGATTTCTGTCTGTCAAATTTGATTATAGTAGGATTAATGGATAAATAACAAACAACACTTACAACATCAATATTTTAATTCAATCTAAAATTACAATGATTATAAATCTATCACATTCATTTGCTGGTTATTTTTATCACACAGATACATAAGTAAGGTACAATTATAATTGATTTAATTATACAAACATTTACAACAAAAAGTCGCTATTCCCAGCGCACAATAAAAATATCTACTATACACGGCCGATTTTTTTCCAGTTCTGACAATTGCAATAACATTTAAAAATGGCGAATAAAAACTTTTTTTAATTATTTCAAGGCTACCAGCTACTAACAAAATCCTAGCAAAAGTGGTGAGAACCACAGACATATATCCAAGTAAATGCCACAAGGCGACCTACCTTGCATGTCATATTTCCAATACAATTACGATTAATCGTCATAAACATCTAATAATCGAGTTCGGCTAAAATCTGGCTGATCAATCGGTGCCGCGACAACACGTGTCAGTTTGAAACGAAAATAGGTAGTTGTGCAATACTGAGCTGTAAGAATACCGCAAATAGGGTTGGCCGACAGAATAAAGATATTACTTTTCACTTTTAGGTACGAAAAATTTGACACTCTTAGTTTTCAAACAGTTTGGACCGCTTGTGAAGTCTAATTAGATATAAGTCTGTGGTGAGAACTTACGATTTTCGTACAACTTTTTACAATCTACTGCTGTTGTCAAAGCCAAAAAACCCTGGACAGAGTATAACTATAAAATGTATAAATGGGTAAGTTTGAATGTATGGTTTCAATCACTTCTCTTAGAGAACTAAATGCTATACATAAGTGAAATGCTCTGTGGTATGACCACTGTATTAATAGTTTTGATTCTCAAGATGCAGGGTAACTCCTATATTCCCCACTGGTGCCTACTTTGGTGAAGCAAAAAAATAAAGCTTATGTAAAAATTGTGGACCGAAGTCCCAAGTAGACTGTGAAACAGTTAACCCAGTGGGTTCAAAAAATTACAACAATCTCTCCAACTCTGTATTACAGCCAAAGTAATGGTTACTTCCAGCGTCTCAACTGATTTCTCTGCCAGTGGGACTTCTCTGGGAATTTTCCTCAGCGTCCCCAGTGACCTGTACACAAGTGGGGATGCTGGGAATTTTCCTCAGCGTCTCCACTGATGTCTACACCAATGGAGATGCTGGGAATTTTCCTCAGCGTCTCCGCTGACCTCTTTACCCTATCAAGTGGAGACGCTGAAACGAATAAAGTTGGAAGCAGACTATTGTACTCTTATGAAATTCCGAAAGGCACTAAATACATGATAATTCATTGGAAAATAGCTCTTCTTCAGTCAAGCTTAAAGCATCAAATGCTTATAGGTATAAGGTTAGCTTTGGTTAAAATCTTAAAATGTTAAGTTCAGTCTGTTAAGTCTTCTGTGCTTCTTCTATGTGGCGGAATTCTTCTAGAAGAGTGTCGCCCTCGAAGAACGAAGAAGAATCTAGAATTAAAGAGACCAAAAATCAATATTATTGTGAAATACCTAGACTTTTATTCAGCTTTTGTAATAGATATATAACTCTTTATTGTTCACACCAGAAATGACATAAATAAGACAAAAACTAGTGAAACAATTGGCGGCGTTATCACTATAAGCGATCTCTTCCAGGCAACCTTAAATGATGATGATTATGATGATAATTTAACATCGATTCAGGGTGATCCGCTTTTAATGGCCCTATTTTTTTGGGTTCCGTACCCAAAGGGTAAAAACGGGACCCTATTACTGAGCCTACTCTGTCTGTCTGTTCTACCTATAAACGGTTGTATCTTTCGAACCGCAATAGATAGCCAGTTGAAATTGTCACAGAATATGTAATGTTACGGCGGATTACCCAAGAAATAAAAAAAAAGTAAAAAAAAACAACGAAAAATAATCCCCATACAACAAACGTATTTTTTGTATAAATGGAAACCTACAAGTTAGTGTCAAACTTGGCGTTATTATAGTACACTCTAAAGTATAACAAAAAAAAACTGGCCAAGTGCGAGTCGGTGACAAATTTCTGTTCATCAAGGTTGACTATATATCTCGCTCCCTTAGTCGACTCGAGCCACCTTCACCCGAACGAGTATCTGAGCGTGACGGTCACGCGAGTTCGGTGCTTTTTCCCCATCACAAAAAGTGCACAACGTGCCTAAAGAAGTTTTCACCTCAAAAATACGGACACAACTGAGAACCTCCTGGAGGGTTAGACAAGACCCACTTTCAGTTAGCGTTAACGCCTACGGAAAGATGAAATTGTATAAAAATTACATTAGCTTGAGAGATGTTCTCTCAAGCTAATGTCATTGTCAATGTTATTTTCATCAAAAAAAATCTTTCTGTAGGCGTTAACGCTAACAGCAAGTGGGTCTTGTCTAAACCCTCTAAAGTCGAGTTAAAAGTTGCGGGCACAAGTTTTTAAGAACAAGATAGATAAGTACCTTCTCTTTCCAGTTTGATTTTCCCAATGAACGGTTTGTCATCGTCTTCATCTTTGACATCTCCTTTGAATTTGTTCTGTAACACCAAAGTATACATTTATCAACACAACCTATAGTCCTTTTTACGGTTCCGTGCCGTTTAAGGTTCTGTCTGTGTTTCTGTCCTGCCTATTAACGGCTGTATCTTTCGAACCGTAATAGATAGCCAGTTGAAATTTTTACAGAATATGTAAAGTTAAACGGTAGGGGGGCGTCCATTAATTAAATGATGCGATTTTGGCGATTTTTTGACTCCCCCTCCTCCCTTCGTGACATTTGTCTCGACCCCCTCCCCCACCCCCTAATCTCATGTGAGATTTTTCAAAATGCGTATTTTAGTGCTAATACTTTAATCTGTAACACGTGTAAGTAGTATTTAGCCATAATTTAGTGGAGAAACATGTTTTACCTAATTTAACCCAGTTTTTCCGCAATTTTACACTGTTTTTTTGCGGAAAAAAATTACGTGATATTTGCCGAGACCCCCCTTCACCCTCACCCTCCATGAGATTGATTGAGATTCGGTTCGACCCCCCGCCTCCCCTAAACGCCTTACGTAATTAATGGACACCCCCTAGAATGCAGTTCGTGGCGACCGCAACCGGCGGAGCGTGTGTCGTGCGACGCGGCCGCTTCCGCCGGTCGCAGTCGCCAAGATCTGAATGCTACTTTTACCTAATATTATTATGACTCACCTTAACAAAATCCGGCAATCCGTCCTGTAGATGATACCAGCTCAGTATGAATATTAGCGACACAAAAAACAAGTTTGTGCTTATACCTGTAATAAGAAAAACACTGTGTAGCGTGATTTTATAACTGTTCCATAAATATGCAGACAAGGCTTTAAAATATCTGAGACAGACGGTTTGTACAGTATCAGAGTAATGAGTTAAAAAAAAACCTAAACAGCAGCGCAAGTACCGTTCTTTACGTCAAATTCGATAAAATGCCGTAGAATCGATCATAGCGAGTACTGATCAATTGGCTTTTTTCGAATTTGACGATTGCATCTGTCAAATTTAACGATCGTTAAAGAACGGTACTTGCACTGCAGCAGTGCAAGTACCGTTCTTTATCATATCATAACATACATTTGAGTAGTAAACTAAACTTGACTAAACTAACGTCGTACCTACCTACGTCTAATCTCCGCCACTGCTGGCCCTTATGTCAACTCTTACAACAATACCGAGGCCTCCGGCGGTTCAAATTTGGTATGGAAATGACCAAAGCTACTTTTTATATTCGGATTCGGCATCAACATCAACGGCGAATTCATCACTCACCTTCGTTTTGCCGATGATAAAGTCATCATGGCAGAGTCACTAGAGGAACTCAATACGATGCTCAGCGACCTCACTTGTCTTTCCCAACAGGCGGGTCTTAAAATGAACATGGACAAGACAAAAATCATGTCCAATGTCCATGTTGAACCCGTGCCGGTAGTCGTTGGGAACGATACTCTTGAAGTTGTTTACCATTACACCTAACTTGGACAGATTGTTCAGTTAGGTAAGTCCAACTTAGGCAAAGAGGTCGCCCGAAGAATCCAACTCGGATGGGCAGCGTTCGGGAAATTGCGTGACATCTTGGGCAGGCCACATCGCTCGATGAACCGATAACCGATGAGGAAGAAAGGTTCTTGAGTAGAGACCACGAACCGGAAGACGCAGCGTAGGTAGGTCTCCCACTAGATGGACCGACGACATTGTGAGAGTCGCTGGCATCCAGTGTCGTTCAGTGTGGAGGTTAAAGGGGGAGGCCTATGTTCAGCAGTGGACTTCTTCTGGCTAGTTGATTGAATCAGGCGTTACTTTGCGGAAGTCCATTTTTAATTTGTATATGTCGAATTTCTAGTGTAATTCCGCTTCTTCGTCGTTTCGTTCGTTTCTTCTGGCTGATGATGTTTTTTTTATTATTATAAATAGGCTTGCGCTTGGCTGCCAACTCGCCTGATGTTAAGCGATGATGCGGCCTACGATGGAGCACGCTTGCCTAGAAGAAACCTATTCACTCTCGATTTGAAGTCACCCAGATTGTAACTATCGGGGAAAACCCACTCAGGCAGCGAATTCCACAGACTAGCAGTTCGCACAATAAATGTGGAATCAAAGCGCTTCGTACGGGTTCTCGGAATATCAACAATAAAGCGGTGTCGATTCTTCGTGCCCACTCTGGCAGTCACTTTTTTATATGATGTATTCTCACCGATAACTGCGGAGACGTTGGGCCAGTGGAACATGACGTACCGCAGCCCCGTGAAGTGCGCCTGTATATGTAAATCACACGCGTACACCTGCGCGAACCGGGATTGGACTTCCACGTACGCGTCCGTTACTGGGAGATTCTGGAAAAAGTTAAGAGTCGATAAGTTGTCAGCTCAAATCAGAGTTTTGCCCCTGCGCGAAACAGTGACAAATCTATGCGATCTACGCCTGCAGGAAGAGAGACGCACGAGTCTGCGCCCTCCTCAGAACTAAACAACGTAAGCGACAAATGATAAAACTCCGGATTACTCAAGAACTATTATAACTTTATACATAAATAAAATTACATTAAACTACACTACATAAATTAACATTAGAATATGAAAAAAAAACTGTCAATGACTTCTAGATTTGAAGATAACACTAAAATCGTGTTTTAGAAGGCCTGTTTTTGCCGAATTTTTCTATCAAGAAAAGTTTCACCAAGTTTGTGTCTAAAATTACATTAAACTTGATTACATCCTCCAGTATTCATAAACAAAACATGCATTTGATACTGTTTGTCATAACCGCGCAAATGGATGCAACGCTACCCATGTTGACGACATATAAACTCTTAAGGCTTCGTCAAACAGAACGCGCACCTGGCGCGGCGTCAACGCGTTTCAACTGCGCGTATGTCGGTAAGATAAAGATAATTTATTTGCACAAAACACGAGTAAATTATACACACATTTAAAAACTCATTTACAATCTTCGACTAAAATTAATGGACGGGCCTTACCTTATTGAACTTGCTCAGTAAAAACTAGTCAAAATCGTCAGACATATACACACGAAATTATAAAAGTATACGGTAAATTATTATTGTAAAAAAAAATGTATACCGGTTTTAATTGTGTATTTACACTCCGGGAAAGCATACGAATGCATAATTTTGTCAGATTTTTCCTTATCACGTAACAATAAACTCTTGTTGCACTTCCTACAGCTAGATACTCATTTTGTAATCTTCAAAAATGTACTTCTGCTGGGCCCATCGGGTCTATACATTTTATTTTGGTCGAAGTTTACAATAGGTTTTTAAGCAGTATTAGTCACTTTGTGTCATGTTCTACCTAGTTACTAGGCAAAGATGATATGAATCGTCATTGTTACTAGGCGTACAAAACCGGAGATGGCATACCGTAAATAATAATTATAAATATATAAAAAGTTGAATTAAAAAAAACTTGTAAAACTTTAGTCCTTTTGATTATTTTCTTTTTGTCTTTTATAAGGTGTTTTTGATGCACGCCTACGTACGATTTGTTCCAACCTGGTGGATGACTGGTAGAAAATGTTTAGCATTAAGTTCTCCATTTGTATATGTCTACATAATTTGTAAGTGTGCAAGTATTACTAATTTATTTAATACTTTGAAAGTATTAAATAAATTAAATTGAATAGTCGAAACAATTTTTATACGTAAAATATCATAATATTAATCTAATTAATTGACATTTCTCTTATTGCAATATAAAAATGTGACCTTCTGTCGCCATAACTGAAATTTATCATTCATAAAATCACTAACTTAGTAATAGTATTTCTCAATTAAAAGTTTTATTTTACATAACGTGCGTGTATGCCGTTTTGTCATTGTTTACCCCCCTTATGGGTTGTTGGGTAAAAACCTTGGCCTTACCTGGTCGTCCTCGAAGTCGCTGAACAACTCCACCTGTAACTGCTGCTTCTCTTCCTCTAGTCCGGCCAGCAGGAAAGGAGACAGCACCAGCGTGCGGAGTAAGGTGTGGAGACGGGACCTTAAGACGAAATATGCTTCAAATTTGATGATTCGTCCTCACGAATATTCAAAAGTAGACCTTTAAAATCGATTAATTAACATTATTACTTTGTTTAAAAAAAAAAACTTGAAATATTTTACTCGAATGTGTTCACCGATACACGATTAAAGAAATTTGGGTCAATAGAAAAAAATCGTATACTTTTCGTTCAACTTCATTCTGATTCTATAGAAGATATTTTTATAAAAAAAAATTGTGTGTGATCCTAACAATCATTCAAATACTTTAGTGACCGCAGTTTTTTGTAAAAGCGAAAATAAAAAATAAATATTGAAAAACCCATACAGGCAGCGTATTCCACAGACTAGCAGTTCGCACAATAAATGTGGAATCAAAGCGCTTCGTACGAGTTTTCGTAATATCAACCATAAAATTATGTCGATTTTTCGTGCCCGCCCTGGCAGTCCGATAGAAAAAAGGGCAGGAGTGATAATATAACTTTAACATATAACTTTAGTGAACAACCGTCATAGTTTAAAACAAAACTTACCGATGCCTCAGCATAGCAGACCTGCAGGATGCGGAGACTAGAACGCCGCGCTTGGCTCGCATCTGTGCGCACACCATAAACATGCCTGACAACAAATCATACTATTATTATATCTATTTAAGGCCCTCTTTTCCGACTTTTAGTAATTTTGGTTATTCTAGTTTAAGTGTGTCTACTTCCATGGTTAGCTCAAAATTATAAAAATGGTGTCATTATCATAATTTAATGTTTTATCTAGGAACCCCCAAAGGCCGAAACACGATTAAGGACATTTCGCTCAATAGAAAAAAAACTGACAAGTGAGAGTAGGACTCACACCCGTTGAGGGTTCCGTAAAAACTTAATAAATATGTATGTAGAACCATCCCGGGAATCGATTCTTGACGAAAAAAGGTTAAAAAGATTGAAACATTAAATTACAAACTTAACTTTGTAGTTGGCAAACAGGTGTTCCTATACATACCAACTACAAAATGTAAGTTTGTAATAGCATTTTTTGTATGTGATGTAATATCAAATTAACAACTTTCGGATTTTTCTCTTATAAATGTGCTATGAGGCCTTGCTTCATGCCAAATTTCATGATTCTAGGTCAACGGGAAGTACCCTATAGATTTTGATTCCCTTGTGAAATCGCAAAATATGTGTCATAAACAGTCATATCTATTGATAGCATTGACTTACAAGTTTGATTTTTTTACAGCTAAAAGAAACCGTAAACCCAATTATTTGATATAAAATTCAACTTGATACCTTAACGTGTTCTTGAGAAAATGGGTCTTGACAGACGGACAACTTGACTTGGCTGGTTTATTAAGTGAACATTTATTGACTTGTAAATTATAAATAAATTACTCATGACTTATGACCTACTTATTGATATTAATATTTGTTTACATAGTTCGTGAGTTATTTTTAAGTGAAGTTGTGTGCGTACATTTCACTACACTCTTACACACAAACCATGGCATTTACACTTAGTCTATACTAATATTATAAAGAGGAAAGATTTGATTGTTTTTAGGGTTCCGTACCTCAAAAGGAAAAAACGGAACCCTTATAGGATCACTTCGTTGTCCGTCTGTCCGTCTGTCTGTCCGTCTGTCCGTCTGTCCGTCTGTCTGTCCGTCTGTCAAGACCCTTTTTCTCAAGAACGCGTAAAGGTATCAAGTTGAAATTTATAATAAATACTTGGGTCTACGGTTTCTTTCTGCTGTAAAAAAATAAAAGTTATAAGTTTACTCAATCAAAAGATATGGACGTTTATGTCGCATATTTTGCGATTTCACAGGGAAATCAAAACCTATAGGGTACTTTCCGTTGACCTAGAATCATGAAATTTTGCAAAAAGTAAGTTCACATAGCACATACATAGGAATAAATCCGAAAGTTACAAATTTGAAGTTATATCATTTAAAAATAATTATTTTACTATTACAAACTTACATGTTGTAGTTGGAATGTATGGAAGAGCCTAATTGTCAACTACAAAGTTAAGTTTGTCTTTTAATATTTCAACTTCAGTTCGTTTTTAGGGTTCAGAACCCTTATAAGATCACTTTGTTGTCGATCTGTCTGTCTGTCCGTCTGTCAAGACCCTTTTTCTTGTATCTTCGATATACAATGCGGCACTATTCATTCCTTTTTCGTTCACCACCTACAGATTTGGTTCAAATTTAAAACATAAGCAATTTATCAAACAACATTTATATTTTTAACTTAAGTAATACTGCTATAGAAACTAACCACAATACAATTTCAGCTATACTATAATTATAATTATCAGCTACACTATAATAATCTTATCTATTAATATTATAAATGCGAAAGTTTGTGTGTAAGTGTGTATATTTGGCTGAAGTCACCGCCGAAAATACTGCTCCGATTTAGATGAAATTAGGTATGGAGGTAGCATATTCCCTGAATTAACAGATTTCGATGAAATTTGGTATGAAGGTACCATATTCTTTGGATTATCACATGAGTTATTTTTACCCCGAAAAAAAATTATGGTTCCTGTAGTATAACATCAATCACTCAACTCTGTGACTGTTTAACGGATTTCGATAAAATTTGGTATGGAGGTAGCATATTCCCTGGATTAAAACTAACGCCAACCAACCAACCAAACCAACCAACAAAATGTAAGTTCCTGTAGGATAATTTCAATCATTCAACTCCGTAACTGTTTAACAGATTTAGCAAGCCGCAAGCGGCCCGCGAGGGTTAGTCAAGCAAAAGTGAAGTAAAAAAAGAAAAAAAACTTTCTGGGCTCTCGCGGGCCGAGAGCGAGTGTCAAGCACAAGTGACGTACAAAAAAGAAAAAAAAAACTTTCTAGGTTGCTTGGTTCACTGGGCCGCAAGCGGCCCGCGAGGGCGAGTGTCAAGCACAAGTGACGTACAAAAAAGAAAAAAAAAACTTTCTAGGTTGCGTGGTTCGCTGGGCCGCAAGCGGCCCGCGAGGGCGTGTCAAGCACAAGTGACGTACAAAAAAGAAAAAAAAAACTTTCTAGGTTGCGTGGTTCGCTGGGCCGCAAGCGGCCCGCGAGGGCGAGTGTCAAGCACAATTGACGTACAAAAAAGAAAAAAAAAACTTTCTAGGTTGCGTGGTTCGCTGGGCCGCAAGCGGCCCGCGAGGGCGAGTGTCAAGCACAAGTGACGTACAAAAAAGAAAAAAAAAACTTTCTAGGTTGCGTGGTTCGCTGGGCCGCAAGCGGCCCGCGAGGGCGAGTGTCAAGCACAAGTGACGTACAAAAAAGAAAAAAAAACTTTCTAGGTTGCGTGGTTCGCTGGGCCGCAAGCGGCCCGCGAGGGCGAGTGTCAAGCACAAGTGACGTACAAAAAAGAAAAAAAAAACTCTCTAGGTTGCGTGGTTCGCTGGGCCGCAAGTGGCCCGCGAGGGCGAGTGTCAAGCACAAGTGACGTACAAAAAAGAAAAAAAAAATTTTCTAGGTTGCGTGGTTCGCTGGGCCGCAAGCGGCCCGCGAGGGCGAGTGTCAAGCACAAGTTACTTACGAAAAAGAAAAAAAAAAGTTTTTGAGGTCGCGCGGTTCGCTGGGCCGCAAGCGGCCCGCGAGGGCGAGTGTCAAGCACAAGTGACGTAAAAAAAAGAAAAAAAAAACTTTCTAGGTTGCGTGGTTCGCTGGGCCGCAACTGCCCGCGAGGGCGAGTGTCAAGCACAAGTGACGTACAAAAAAGAAAAAAAAATTTTCTAGGTTGCGTGGTTCGCTGGGCCGCAAGCGGCCCGCGAGGGCGAGTGTCAAGCACAAGTTACTTACGAAAAAGAAAAAAAAAAGTTTTTGAGGTCGCGCGGTTCGCTGGGCCGCAAGCGGCCCGCGAGGGCGAGTGTCAAGCACAAGTGACGTAAAAAAAAGAAAAAAAAAACTTTCTAGGTTGCGTGGTTCGCTGGGCCGCAACTGCCCGCGAGGGCGAGTGTCAAGCACAAGTGACGTAAAAAAAAGAAAAAAAAACTTTCTAGGTTGCGTGGTTCGCTGGGCCGCAAGCGGCCCGCGAGGGCGAGTGTCAAGCACAAGTGACGTACAAAAAAGAAAAAAAAAACTTTCTAGGTTGCGTGGTTCGCTGGGCCGCAAGCGGCCCGCGAGGGCGAGTGTCAAGCACAAGTGACGTACAAAAAAGAAAAAAAAAACTTTCTAGGTTGCGTGGTTCGCTGGGCCGCAAGCGGCCCGCGAGGGCGAGTGTCAAGCACAAGTGACGTACAAAAAAGAAAAAAAAAACTCTCTAGGTTGCGTGGCTCGCTGGGCCGCAAGCGGCCCGCGAGGGCGAGTGTCAAGCACAAGTGACTTACCAAAAAGAAAAAAAAACTTTTTGAGGTCGCGCGGTTCACTGGGCCGCAAGCGGCCCGCGAGGGCGAGTGTCAAGCACAAGTGACGTACAAAAAAGAAAAAAAAAATTTTCTAGGTTGCGTGGTTCGCTGGGCCGCAAGCGGCCCGCGAGGGCGAGTGTCAAGCACAAGTTACTTACGAAAAAGAAAAAAAAAAGTTTTTGAGGTCGCGCGGTTCGCTGGGCCGCAAGCGGCCCGCGAGGGCGAGTGTCAAGCACAAGTGACGTAAAAAAAAGAAAAAAAAACTTTCTAGGTTGCGTGGTACGCTGGGCCGCAAGCGGCCCGCGAGGGCGAGTGTCAAGCACAAGTGACGTACGAAAAAGAAAAAAACAAACTTTCTTGGTTGCGTGGTTCGCTGGGCCGCAAGCGGCCCGCGAGGGCGAGTGTCAAGCACAAGTGACGTACAAAAAAGAAAAAAAAACTTTCTAGGTTGCGTGGTTTGCTGGGCCGCAAGCGGCCCAGCCAGGCCAGGAATTTAACTTTAGATCTCCTGCTCATAAAGCACCGTGTACCTACCGACCATCAATATCCAGGATGAAATACATAAAACGTATTTAGTAGCATCCTAAAATAAAGCTTTTTGCAGAGAACTCCTTAGTTTTTCCCTTGAATAACGCGGGCGAAGCCGCAGGCGGAAGCTAGTTGTAATATATGTTTTTGGGATACTTAATCGGAAAAACGGAATTAGTCTTCGATGGGCGAACTATTGAACTTATAATACTTGGACAAGTTTGTACGGAACCCTCGGTGCGCGAGTCCATCTCGCACTTGGCCGGTTTTTTTGTTTGCATTGAATAGGCTCCGAAACTACTGAACCGATTTGAAAAATTCTTTCACTGACGGGAAGCTACATTATCCCCGGGTGACATAGGCTATAATCTATACCCGTGCGAAGTTGGGGCGGACCGCTAGTTATGAATATAAATAAATATTCGGAACATTTTTGCACACACCGTCATCTGACCCCAAACTAAGCAAAGCTTGTAATCTGCCAGAGACTGATATACATACATATATATATTTTTAAACACATACTTAAATAGATACATATTAACAACCAGATAATATTATAGAACAAACACAAATGTTCATCACATAAATGTTGGTCCAAGCTCAGAAGGCAAGTTCACTACCAACTGGACCAATGGACTATCAAATCACCTAAGTCCTTATTGATCTGTGACTCCGGCATGTCCAGGGTCAGCTTGATGCGGTACGGCTGAGCTGACATCAGCATGTGGCTTCTCTTGGTCAGCTGGACGTGAGCAGACGGGAATGAACATATGCCCATCTGTTCATCACAAGACCTGGAATTAAGATAAAAATTCTTAGCACACGGGCCTTACGGACAACTGCTATTGCGGCACCAAACTAACGTTAAATCCGCTCAGTTGGAAATTCACGCGAACGTGAACCTTAACGCGTCCAGATACTGTTAGCAGTTGGGTGATTTTCCAACTGAGCGGATTTAATGTTAGTTTGGTGCCAAAATAGCAGTTGTCCGTAAGGCCATAGATCTATATCATTATTAGAGATGCCGCTAATAGTTGTTATGGCCAATAGTCGATTAGCAGTTAATCGTAATTCCTTATTTAGCGACAAATCATTCAGTTAAAACATGTGCATAATTTTATTTAAAATACCTACCAATTTCTTTTTTACTAATTAATTTTTGTATTAGTATTTGTGGAGATTTTTAAGTTATATTGCTAAGTTACATTGTTGGAGCAAAATTTTTACACCACATCCCTACCCATCATACTAATATTATAAATGCGAAAATTTTGTTGGTGTGTTTGTTCCTCTTTTAGATTTCAGCTACAGATCGACCTGATTTTTTGCATGGGTATAGTTCAAGGGACGGAGAGTGACATAGGTTACTTTTTATCATCATCATCATCACCATTTTTCATCACTTCGCGGGTGAAACCGCGGGGCGCAGCTAGTTGTTTATAGATTTAGATAGAATATTGGACTTTGAGTTACCAAAAATATGGTTCACATCATATGCAATTTATACATTTAACATGATCTGTTAATTAAGTAAAACAATACTTACTTGAATTGCAAATGCACCGGACGCACATGAGTTACATTGGGCATGTATGTGTAATAGAAAATAACATACATGAAAATAGAAATCCACAAAATAGCCGTTAAAAACACTGTCACTATTCCCGCCCTATACAATAACTCTTTCGCACTGCTAAAACTAGCATCAGTCTTCTTCTTATACCCAGAATATTGTCTTAGAACGAAAACTTGAACTGGTTTAATAACATATTCTTTATAAAGTCTAAAAGGGCTAACGTAGTTCAGCAGAGACATGTTTTCGATAAAGTAAAAGCACTTATCTAAGCTGTCAAGGAAACGGATTTATAAGCCTTTATTGTGGGTAGATAATTCATTTTGTAATACCGATAAATACAGCGATAAGTAGGCGAAAAGTCAAAGGGTATTACTGTTACTATATTTTATCTGTTTTTTGTTCAGATAAAATATTTGAAAACACAGGGCCGTAGCTGATGCGAAGCACTTTAAAAATAAATAGTTCGTAATTACTTTCAATACGTTATCAGCTAGAAATAAATATTTTTCCTGAAATGTGTGTACAACAATACTCAGGCAGAATCGTCCAACAACCAACACAACAAATAACACGTTTTTTTAAATTTGACATTATGACATTTGATTTTTCTCCCATTACTGGGCAGACTAAAGCCATACCACTTTGTCTTGCGTATTTATGACTGACAGTCTGACACGTTAAACAAGACGGTATGGCCTTAATAGATTTAGCCTGTGATAAAGCACGAAAAAAAAAGAGTTTTTTTAAAAAACTTATTTTTGACAAGATCAATGTCATGTTTTTGAATTGAGATGAAAAAAAAAATGTTTTGTTGATTTGTATTTTGAACTAAAAACAATTTATTGCTTATAGCTTAGTTGTGTGCTAATGGTAACGTGAAAATGATACTCACTCGTCGAAATTCCCTAGCTTTATACTTACAGCTCTACCGGAGACTGATATCTAGCACCACTCGAATAGTACTGAGGCCAGAATTGCCGGCGAACGCCTACAGACCAGAAGTAGTTGAAAAGTTGAAATATGAGAAATGGGAAGCCGATGGACGGTACAAGGCTTCCATGTCGACTTCTAGGCCTACATTCAGCATGGTGCTTCCGCCGCCCAACGTTACAGGGAAGCTACATTTAGGTTAGTAAGTAGTAAGTCAGAACCTTGGTACTGTCACCCAGTACCGGCGTTAGGGAAGGACCTGGTTGGGCGACCGCCCAGGGCGCCAGATACAAAGCGGCGCCACAGGCGCCTATAAAGGAGTGCCATAGGGATATAAAAATCAAATCTACAGATCTATTTTTCTAATCTATTCTTTGCCTTTTTCCGCTGCTCTCAGCTATATTTACATAATAATATTGCCTCTCCAATGCACAAATTACGAAAAATAGGAATACCACAGAATAAGTAATAGCTAGCGTAGAAGACTAACATGACTTAAACTAAGCTGAATGCTCTGGTAAAATGCCAAAGATAAGCACGCCACTAATTACATTGTGGTAGTTTTCTGCTATGATCAAAATCTTTACAATTACGTATTTAAAAGTTATGACATCTTTTTGGAACTTGTTTGGTGACTTTTATTTATATACTTGTATTTCAGGACATGCATTAGCTTGTACAATTCAAGATGTAATAGTTCGAAGAAAAAGGTCTATGGGGTACAATGTGCTTTGGTTACCTGGCACTGACCACGCTGGGATAGCTACTCAGGTAAACAAGTTTCATTCCTTAAAAATATTAAAAACTCAACATATTTCTATCATCCATAAAAAGTAAGCGAGTAGTCACACAACGCTTCTTCTCATACGGGTTGCGGACGAGCAAATATAATAAATACTGGCTAAGTGTAGGATCACAGAAGATGAGCAACATCAGGTGCAGTTGGTACTTGGATGGGTGACTGCCAGGGAGTGATGTCATTTTGTACTTTAGTAGTTAACAATTTATGTGGTGGCACGGAACCCTCAGTGCGCGAGCCCGACTCGCACTTGGCCGGTTTTATTTAACTCCTTACGCAAAAAGAGGTGTGTTATAAGCTTAACATGTGTACCTGTGTCAACTGAATTTAATTTAGAAATTTTTTGTGGAAAAAATAAATAATACTAAAATGAAATTTTTTCAGGGTGTTGTCGAAAAATACCTAAAATCCAAACAAAACCTGACGCGCCAGCAACTAGGCCGGGAGAGATTCATAAGCGAAGTTCTAAAATGGAGAGATAAGCATGGCAACACCATCTGTCAACAGTTGCGCACCCTAGGCTGTTCCCTCGACTGGTCACGGCAAACCTTTACCATGGACCCACAACACACACACTCTGTCAACACAGCATTCATAAGACTCTTCGAAAAAGGTCTAATTTTCCGCAAAAAGGCTCTAGTCAACTGGTGTAATGCACTAAAATCTACCGTCTCCGATATAGAAGTAGAAAATGTTACTGTAACAGGTCCAACAGATATGAATGTACCTGGTTATGAAAAGCCAGTTAAGTTTGGGTTGTTATATGATTTTGCTTACCCGGTGATGGCGGAGGAAGGTGAGATAGTGGTGTCCACGACCATGCCGGAGACCATGCTGGGAGATACAGCGATCGCTGTGCATCCTCAGGATGAAAGGTATTTACTATTATCAGCTCACTTATAGTGAAGGCGCTTGCAGATAATGCGTAGTACAAGTTACAAGTAGCTACTACACAACGTCTCCAACCTTAGCGTTAGCTTGGTTTGCTTAGCGTAAGTGGCAGTAGAAGTAGTTAGTAGCACTTCTACTTGCTGCTTGTACTACGCATCGTTTACAAGCACCATGATTGGCAAATATCTTGAAAAAAAAATACTTGAATTTTAGCTTACCGAACATTGAGACTGAATATTAAAAATCCTTTTCCCCAAAATCCCTAAAAAAATAGGTACATTGTATTTGAATGCTGAATAGAATAGTATCGAAAAAAAAACAAATTAATAGCTAAAAGATTAACACAGGTTTACGCGAAAAGGGTGTACGAAGCTGAAAGGGGTCAATGACAATATAACATCTTGACTGCCGCGTGATGAAAAGGGTACATAATTTACAGCAATTTTTTTTTCGAGCGGACCATTCCTAGGCGCGAATTGAATGAATGACTTGAGTCTCCAATCCCAAGCCGCCATTCGATTCGGTCTCCAATCATAAGCCCGGCGGCATACGTTACACCCTTACGTGGCTGACTTGTACAAAAGAGAATTATGACGACATGCACGATCAAGTGCTTATATTATCTTTCGAGTCCATTATACTCGTTATTTTGAACGACTTACTATGGGGCCAACCCTGAAATCACGAAATAAATATCAGCTGTTCCATACATTTTGACGAGTGTCAACAACCGCTTTCTTTGAAACAGCGCGATTTCAGAGTTACTCCCATACAGATACAGATTCTTTATTCATAAATTTTAAAATTTACACGTCAGTATGTAACAGATGTTCATAATGATGGGTACTAAGTACCTTTATCTGGATCCACTGAATGCCCGCGGCTTACACGATGTCGTCCGTCCATCTAGCAGAAGGCCTACCGACGCTGCGTCTTCCGGTTTGTGGTCTCCACTAAAGCACATTTCTTCCTCATCGGTTAGCGTTTCTTCGAGCGATGTGGCCTGCCCATTGCTACTTCAACTATAACTGTGCAGTTGTGACCGTACAATATACTAAGAAAAGGATACAGTTTAATGTGTTTAATAACTTTTCTTTTTCCAGGTACCAGCATCTCATTGGCAAGCATGCTATGCATCCCTTCCGGAAAACCACCATACCTATCATAGCCGACGAGTTCGTCGATATGAAATTCGGCTCAGGCGCGGTCAAAATCACACCTGCGCACAGCAAAATCGACAACACAGTCGCCAAAAACCACAACTTACCCCCCTATGAAATTTTAACTGAAGACGGAGTCATGCAAAACAGTGGACACTTTGATAATTTGAAAAGATATCATTGCAGAGACCTAATACTTGATAAATTAGAAGGTATGGGCCTGTTACGAAAAATTATGCCGCACCAAATGACGTTACCCATTTGCAGTAGATCGGGAGATGTCATCGATCACATTTTAAAAGAGCAATGGTTCCTCAAATGCAGTAAGATCAATAAAACAGCCGCAAAATTAGCTATGACGGGTCAGCTTAAAATAGAGCCAGATAAATTCATCAATTACTGGTTAAATTGGACAGGGGATGATAGAGACTGGTGTATTTCAAGGCAGCTTTGGTGGGGGCATCAAATTCCCGCTTACAAATGCAAAGTCGACGACAATATTGCTTGGGTCGCTGCCACTGACCCCAAATCGGCAAAAGAACAAGCCTCGAAAATACTAAGGGCTATGCCTGATGAAATTACCGCAGCAAGAGATTCGGACGTTTTAGACACTTGGTTCTCTTCTGGGATTTACCCCTTCGCCTCTTTAGGCTGGCCAGATCCGATCCCCGCTAATAAAACACATAATAACGACTACAAGATGTTCTACCCTCTTAGCTTGATGGCGACTGGACACGACATTTTGGGCTTTTGGGTGCATAGAATGGTGATTCTCGGTCTCGAGTTAACTGGTAAACTACCATTCAATAATGTATTATTACATGGCATTATTTGCGACAGCAAAGGAGCTAAGATGTCTAAAAGCAGAGGCAATGTTATAGATCCCATAGACGTGATCAACGGAATATCGATGGAAGAGTTGAAAAAGAAAAGCGAACAGATGAAGGAGTCTGGTGTTTTGAATAATGAAGAACTACAGAAAGCTTTGGCGTATCACAAGTCGAACTTTTCCAATACCAATGGAATCCCCCAATGTGGGGTAGATGCACTAAGATTCACTTTACTATCTCAAGACATCAAGTCGCATTTTATCAGTTTTGATGTAGCGATGTGTAACGCCAACAAGCTGTTCTGCAACAAGATTTGGCAAAGCATTAAGTATACGCAAATACAGTATGCCAAGTTAGACATTATTGATGACGAAATAACTAGGGATGATCTCACAAACTTCGATAGATGGATTTTAAGTAGATTAGCTGATATGGTAGAAAAAGTCAACACAGAGATGGAAGCATATAATTTCCACACAGCTGTTAGAGCATTAAGAATTTTTATTTACAATGAGTTTTGCGATACATATTTAGAAGCGACAAAAGCTGGGTTTGAAAACGAGAATGTTTTGATTGGATATGCACACGCTCATACTTTATCTGCCGTACTAAACGCGTCTCTAAGATGCCTTGCGCCAATTATGGTATATCTAACAGACGAAGTAATTCCAAAAATACCCACATTTGAAACAAATATCGTTCACAATTTCAATGACACCTCTCAATGTTACGACTTTCCCCAATATAACGACTTTAAACAATGGAAGAATGAAGAAACAGAAAATCGCGTTGAGAAATTACTAAGCAGTATTCAACTAGTGAGAGCTTTGAGGGGTTTATATAGCATCCCGAATCAAATAAGACCGTCTGTTAGTATTAGAAGTACAGACAATGCACTATTAAAAGATATGACTGAGAACAAAACTGCTTTCATGCATTTGACCAGAACGAACGATGTGAAATTCGATCTGAATTCGGGTAGAAAGTACGCTGCCGGTGTTTTGGATAGAAACACAGAAATATTTTTAGAGATCGTAGACGCAAATGTTGAAAACGTAATACTATCCGCTAGAGATAAAATACAAAAAAGAATTAAAAAATTAGAAGACACATTGGCTAAAATGGAAGCAAAACTCACAAGTAAAAACTATATCACCACATCACCTGAATGGATCCAAAATTCAGACAAAGAAAAAATTTACATCAAAAAGAGGGAATTACAACAATTACAAAGACTGGTACCTGGCAGAGTTTAGATTGAAAATGCGTTATAATATAAATCAATAGGTTTATTTAAAAAATCAATAAAACATTTTTAAAATTTACAACAAAGAATAGATTTTTATTTGTTTCAACTCTAATTGACTAACAACAATGGCCCCAGCATGAGCCTTATGCAATAGTTGCCAACAGAAGTATTTTCATTAGCTTTCAGACGCTTTCAGACGATGCGTAGTACAAGTAGCAAGTAAAAATTTTAAGTAGCTACTACGCATCGTCTGCAACGTTTTGCTTATCGCAAGTGGCAGTGGAAGTACTGCACGTAAACGTTGCAGACGATGCGTAATAGCCACAGAAAAGAGAAGTAAATAGAACGGAAATAAGAAGGAAAATCTGTCGCCAGGCACCTTGCTTGGACATTCTTATTTATGTTATCGCGTCGACCTCCGCATTCAAAGAACTTGGACCTTATTTTTTGGGTTAGGTCTCAAAGTTCTTTGTCCGCTGATTTCTAATGACTGACGTTTCGTTTCGTTTATATGGATGCAACTGGCTACAACAAATTTATTACAAAAAGCCTTGACAGCCGTTCTAATTAAAAAAAAAAACTTCTGTGGTAATAGCTACTTTCATCTTCTACTTGCTAATTGTACTACGCATCGTCTACAAGCGCTTTAATGGTGAGTATGCAGCACATCTGCAACTCCAGTGTAGAACTGGAGACAGTACGCGCATCATAGCTACAAGCGGAAAAACGTCGTTGGTAATGCGCTCTGTGTGTGTGCACAAATGCCACTGTGTGGAGCATGCAACGTTGCACGTTGCAAACGATTCTGTTTAGGTGATTGCGAACAGTTGTGCGAAAGCAAACCGTATCTCGGCGCGTTAAAGTTCACGTTCGCGTGATTTTCCGCACTGTGCTACTTCGAGCCCGCGTTAAGAATTAGCCGTAAGGGCCCTGGTATTGCATGCTCCAGGAGCGTAGACATTATCAATGTATAATAATATACAAGGTTTGCTGGTAATCAGTTAACATCCTCTTAAGCGGCACAGTACATGACACAATTTATACTCTACGAAATTCGCAAAAAAAATACAGCCATACAAAAAAAAAACATTCGCTCCCAACAAAATATATGAAATAGCATATAATTTTTTTCGCGAATTTTTGATAAGTCGTAGAAGAATAGTATATTATGCAATTAGTGAATAAATCTTATACCATGATAATAATAAACTTTATACCATGACTACGAGAAAAAGAATGGTTTAAGGAGTTTGTATCGAGTATATTTTGTGCAAGGAGGTTGTATAGCATTGAGATGGAGGTCGAATATATTTGTGTGTTCTAAATTCAAACACCAAATTACTCACTGTTTTCAGTGTGATTACCAGTAACCCTGTAGATGGGCGAAGAGGGCTGTATCTGGGATACTTCCCACTAGTTCAACTGTACAACTGATTCAACCCTTGACCTAGTCCGAATTTAATAGTTACTACTGAGACAAAATTCGAAACTATAGGTGAAAGATATTTAAAACTATGGATATGGGTTCGGCGCTCAATAATGTCTGAACCGAGGTAGACTAAAACCTCAGATCAGACAAACAAGGGAGAATATGCATTAGTACAACTTATCATTCATGTTCAAATGTCTCAGTGTTTCTTTTTTTTTTCACTGTACTGCTAAACTTCTTAAGTTGGTAAGTTTCACTTATGGCGGGAAATTTAAATTTCAAACAGTTTTCTTGTCCTTATAGCTTGGCCGGGTAATTATTGTAAATGATCATAATTATGTTTGCGCAAATTGATTATAATTCTTAACAAAATCATGTAAAGCTATTTATCTCTAATGAAATAAATTTTTTATTTATGTACATAGGTAGGTACAACAAACAAAGAAAATAAAAAAAGGCCTTAACTATTACTAATTAACACTAATATAATCAAATGCAATCAAATCAAATGCTCTAATGCACATTATTACTTACATTTGTCGATAAACTAATTTTTGCTGTATTAAACGGTTTATTGACAAATGCAAGTAATATGGTGCGTTACTGTTAAGTAGTTGTACATGATAATGTAAAGAACAACCAACGATTTGCGCAAACCCTGTGTCATTTTAAAATAATCACCCCACCTAGCTACAAGGACCAAACAACTGTTTGAAATGTAACTTCCCGCCATAGGTGAAACGTACCACCTTAACGCGAAAACTGTTAGTAGGGCTCGCTTTCACTAACTCGTTTTACGCGCACACTAAGAAACTTGTAGGTATAGCGACACCAATGAACTAGTCCACATGCAAAAAAAAAGGCGACATGGTCCCTGTTTTAGGCAAAATGGGTTCGCACCCGCCACGCTACTTTACCATATCTCCTTAGTCTGTCTGATCTGTGACAAACAATACTATTAGTTTTTTATGTACATAATTTTTTATTTTCTTATTGCTTAAAATAAATTGTGTTTGTAATAATTTAGATAATAATCATTTACACTTCCAGTTCCACTAAAGTCTCTACCACTTTATAAGGGCATGACTTGGACTTGACTGTGACTTACTTTGCTTGACTCTGACTCGTTTGACGTCATTTAATACTTTGTAAACCTTAGTATTTTTTTCTACATTTACTTTACTATATAGACTTTAGAGCGAATGTTGAACCTAAAGAAAACCGGCAAAGTTGGCCAAAGTCAACTTTGCCGGTTTTCTTTCAGCACTCTGGGACCGTCCATATATTACGTCATCGATTTTTGATACAATCATCATGAAATTTTGTAGACAAGTAGTTCATTTCAATAGAATTTTGATGGAGCATGAGCAAAATAAATCGGTCGAGGAGTTGCGAATATTCAAGGTTCGCGAAGTCTCAGTTCGATTCGATTAAGACTTTTTAGGGTCACCTGAGATAGCAAGTGATGACGTCATTTTTGCCAAGACCCATCCCATGCGTCATCGAACTACCAGACCCCCTAATTTTCAATGACGTAAAATATGGACGGCCCCTCTACAGTCAGCGTCAGGCGTAAGTACAGTCCGTTCACCATAGTTTGTTCCTTTCCTTTATGTTGGCGGGTAAAATCTGGCAGCCTTCTACACAGGGCAAACAACTTTTGAACGAGAGGACTTTTTATGATGAAGAGACATTCAGATACAATTCCTATAGAGTCACAATCTCTGAGTGAAAACAGTCAACAAACGTCCGAGCGTCATTGTACATACATTGTATCAATTGTATAGTTCACAATGCCACATTTACTCCAATTTAGACGTTATTTCGTTTGCATAGTGTTCAAAGTTAGTTGTCCGCTATGCCAGCGTATTTAACGCGCGGCGTTGAAGTCGGATCGCGGTTACCTTGTCTTGTAACTAGCCAAAAGTCGGCGCAATTCGTAGCGTGCGCCGCATTTTGGTACGGGTTTTTTTTGCCACGATTGTTTTTTTAATTTTTTTACGCGGATAAGCCCGCGTTTTACCACCAACTCGCCTGTTAGTAAGCGACGATGTGGTCGAAGATGAAGCACGCAGACTTAGATGATACCTATTCATTCTGGCCTTGAAAAGGCCCAGATTATGTCTCTCAGGAAACAAGGAAGCGGTCAGGTTGTTCCAAGCCTTGGCCGTACGGATTAGAAACGTAGTATCGAAACGTTTGGTACGTAATACGTATCCAAGGAAAATGCACAATGTATGGGTGGTTGTGGGCCGTTTTCATATTTGTCCTGATTGTGACTCTATATGTATTGTATCTCGATGTGAACAAACTATATGTGTGTCTATATGTGAGATAAGATTATATCATAGGATTCATAGGTACTATATTCAAGCCATAACACCATATTATACAAGAGGATCATACAAAGAAATAACTGAACAACACTCACACACACAATATTATGCTAAACATTCTGTTATCCATATAATTTGCTTAATCTATAGAAATATATAATTATCAACATTTATAAATTAACAAGTTTTATTTTGTCGGGAAAGGCGGCCAAAGGTAACATTATTTCATTAAGGTGGTACGTTTCACCTATGGCGGGAAATTCAAATTTAAAACAGTTTTTTGTCCTTGTAGCTTGCATGGCGTGGTTTGTTCGACGATAACTTGCGTATCGTTGATCCGATCTTCATGAAACTTTGTAGGCAAGTAGTTCATTTCAAAAAAAAATATAAGTTCGAATATAGGAAAAATCGATCGAGGAGTTCCGAAGATTTATGGGTCGCGAAATCAACCCCCCACAATGATGATACCGGAAATAATTAGTTCGATCTGTTCTATTGCCGGTAACAGGGGGACAGATCAGAAATAATTAGTTCTATCTGTACCCTTACCGATAATAGGGGGACATATCGGAAATAATTAGTTCGATCTGTCCTATTGCCGTTAACAGGGGTGTCCCCCTGTTATCGGTAAGGGTACAGATAGAATTAATTATTTCTATCTGTACCCTTACCGATAATAGGGGGACATATCGGAAATAATTAGTTTGATCTGTCCTCTCATCAGTAACAGGGGGACAGACCGGAAATAATTAGTTCGATCTGTCCTCTCATCGGTAACAGGGGGACAGACCGGAAATAATGCGTTCGATCTGTCTTCTCGCTAGTAACAGACCGGAACAGTCCAAATTTTATGGTGTGGCCCGTTGCTTCACTAAAATTTGCCAAACACGCCCGCATGTCCAGATTTGTACTTTTTGATAATATTTTTGTTCATCTACCTTCAGCTTGCCTAGCCCATGCCTAGATTTGTTTTGTCGCGACAAAAACAAAACTTGTATAAAATAATAATAAACTTACAAGCTAAGATTTGAGCTTCTTTGGTGTTTTCTTTTTGTGTGGCTTCGCATGTGTCATCATCTTCCGTTTCTTTGAGTGCATGCAGATGTACTCACGGGAGTTTTGTTCTGGAATTAATTACGTTACTAAGTACATTTACCAAATATAACAAAAAGAAAATACAATTATAACTATTTATAGCAACTCTTAGAACAGACGCCAGAATGGCGGAACTAATGGCGACTTTTAGAGGCCTATGTCCAGGAGGGACAACCTGACTGTGAAACTGGTGCTGTAGTTACAGACTGAAATTGTAGAATCAAGTATTTAATCCTACACTTGACCAACATGAACATTTGTGTTTGTTCTATATCTGGGTGTTAATATCTATTTAAGTATGTATTTAAAACCTATATATGTATGTATATCAGTCTCTGGCAGCCATATCACAAGCTTTGCTTAGTTTGGGGTCAGATGACCGTGTGTGCAAAAATGTCCCGAATATATAAAAAAAAAAGAATATATGAATATATAATATATACTAATATTATAAACGCGAAAGTTTGTATGTATAGATGTATGGATGTTTGTTCCTCTTTCATGCTGCAACTGAACAACGGATTGACCTGATTTTTTGCATGGGTATATAATTCAAGAGCCAGATAGTGACATATAGGCTACTTTTCATCATCATCATCACCATTTCACGTGAAACCGCGGGGTGCAGCTAGTATATAATATATATTAATTATAATAGAAACTAGTAATACTGTAGTTTAGTTGTTGTTTTTATCAGTGAATAAAGGCTATTTTGATTTTGAAGTACATAGGAGCAATTAATAAACCGGCCAAGTGCACGTAGGGCCGGCGCACTGAGAGTCCCGTACCTCCACAAAATACAAAAAGTAGAGCAAAAAGATAACATCACACCCAAGCCCATCCAAATACCAACAATAATTGATGTCTATATGTGTACAACAACGCTCAGACGATTTATGACCATTTTCACTTAGAGATTGTGACTCTATAGGTATTGCATCTCAATGGCTGTTCCATACATTTTGTCGAGTGTGAATGACCATTATATGGAACAGTTGATATTTATTGGGATTTCAGAGTTGCTCTCATAGTAAAAGTTGTTCATAATGATGGGTACAATGGACCCCTTTTAGCTTAGTACACCCTTTCCGCTTAACCCATACATATCTTCTATAAATATAAAAGAATGTCGTGTCACTATTTATAACTCATGAACGGCTGAATGGATTTGGCTGAAAATTGGTGGGGAGGTACCTTTGAACCAGGAGACGGACATAGGTTACTTTTCATCAGCATCATCACCATTTTTCATCACTACGCGGGTGAAACCGCGGGGCGCAGCTAGTATCTTATATTAACTTACTTGGCTTAATTTCTGTGGCAGGCGCAAGCAGTTTCTTTGTCTCATCCTCGTGCCACTTGACATGTTTCACCAGACAGAACAAGAACTTAAATCTCTGTGGACACTTGGCACAAGCATACATCATTTCTTCTCTTTTGGGTCTATCTTTCTTATATGGGTTTGGGTGATCCAGGTTTTCATCCCATTTCTCCGGCTTTTTTATCACTCCACCAGGCAATATTTCTAGGGTAGGCCAACTGGACGGAGGTCTTTTTTCGTCTTCCTAAAACATAAAGAGATGTGTCCTAATTAATAAATATTTTATCTTAACCTTTAAATGCTGATGTCTAATTTTTGATCTTGAGTACAAGTCTAAACTGTTAATTTGCCCTAGACTAGACTTAATGTTAATCTATATTCAAATTTGTTCACAGCTGCTCCGATCAGCTGTGGTTCGAGTAGGTGTTTCTAAAACCACTGAGCCAATCACTGATGTGAAGCAACAGACCAACTTGGTGTTTCTAACCAATCACTGATGTGAAGCAACAGACCAACTAAGTGTTTCTTACCAATCACTGATGTGAAGCAACAGACCGACTAAGTGTTTCTTACCAATCACTGATGTGAAGCAACAGACTGACAAGGTATTTCTAACTAATCACTGATGTGAAGGAATAGACAAAACGGTCAGTATTCAGATGGGTGGTATTTACAACTGTGCTACAACATGAGTCACATGACACATTGAATTGTAAGGTCCCGGTTGTTTTCTTTACTTCCTACTGCTAAATAAATAAGTGTAGTAGTAAGTGATATAAGTATGCCTAACTATGGATATTTACCTCTAGAACACTAAGTCCTTGATATCTAGTAATGGGATCCAGTACGGAATTCGCAGTCGAAGACTCATCATCTATCATTTCAGGAACGATCATTTCTGCTTCGCTGTCTTCCTCAACCACTTCTTCACTTTGTATTGAGACCATACTCCCAATGTTGGAATCTTCATCATCGTTTACTATACACTCGTTATCGTACTCTATATCTTCGATAACGAATGTTTCTAGCACTTCCTCTTCGCTTCTACGCCTTAGTATCATCTCATAAGTCCTAGAAGGTTGAACATCTTCCATACGGACCAACGGGACATTCTCCAAGTCCTCATTTTCAAGAGCACTCGACATGTTGTCAAATCATCAGGCGCATTAAATATTTTTTTGGAGAAACTTCTAAATTGAAAGGCATCCAAGATTTAGTTTAAAAAGGGATTTTTACACGAAAATGGAAATTAAAAATCTTTTTGTTTAGGAAAATTTTGTTTCGCAAAAAGGCAAAAACAACAATGACATTGACAACACAAGTTTGTTTGTCAAATTTGGAAGAAAGGATGTTAAAATGTCAACGTCAACACGTTTTTTGTTGATGTACTTCTTTCATCTTAAGAAGGATTTTGCCGTTCCACGTCTTGTGCATTTGCAAGTGTCAAGTGTTGAGATTTTTCAATATTTTTAATTACTAAATCATCATCATCATCAGCCCTGAGTGACCCACTGCTGGGTATAGGCCTGCCTTTGTTTATTTATTACTATTTTACTAATTACTAAATACCGTCAAACAAGTCAGGGTCAAGCAAAGTAATTCACGGTCATGTCCTGTCCAGGTCATGACCTAGTAAAGTGATGGAGACTTTACTAGAGGCTTCTGTTGCTTCTGTGGAATTTTGGAAACAACACGTTTTGACAGTGGAATAATGTTTAGTTTTCTCTTTCTACGTGCTGAGCCCACCCCAAGTCCACCCACACTCAGAATAGGGCATCTTGGATTCTTGGATCATGGCCAACAAAAATTTATGTTTGCCACACATGGAAAACATAGTATCACAAATACAAATGTAGAAATAAATTGAAAAATATCAAACTGTTAATAATATGCTGGTTTATTTTTTTCCTTACTATCACATAATGTCTAATCATCATCATTTCAGCCATAAGAGGTCCACTGCTGGACACAAGCCTCCCATGGATTTCCAAAAACGCAAGTAATATCTACATCAAATAATAATGTAATGGTAGGTTAAAATATGCTTATTTGCATACTTATGTAGGCTGATTATGATGATGATATGAATCCATGAATAATGACATAATATGTTAGCTAGCTGTTGGGTTAATTTTGCTATCAATAGTGGAAGGGTGAAGCTTATTTATATAGAAAAAATATTATATATTTGTTATGACGTCTAACTAAACCCCCTATTGGCTGTGATAAACAGCGTAATTGCATTCTGAGCGCGTCTCTGAGACTGACATTCCGAATATATACTTTCAAGGTTACTGAACAGTCCATCCACACGAAACTAATCTTTATCAGGCAAATTTAAAAGCATTTACCTTGTTAAATATGCTTTATTTTCATCTATAAACAAAATACACGATAACAGTGGATAAACCCAGTGTGGGTTTTTACCATTACATCATTTAGTTGTTTACATGCATAAGGACAAACTTGGACAATAATTACTTCGTGCTTTATCATTTAATACAAAAATAACAAGGTACAACTTTGAATATGAGAGCAATTCAGTATGTTTTTCTTAAAAATATTCCTTATAAAAGATTCAAAATAGTGAAAATACCACCTTATTCACAAATATTCGATAGCTATTCTATGCTATAAAAGTACTATATTGCGGGATTCAAAAGAGTTTTGATGGAGAAACATTAATTCAATTTTTATTAACTGTAACCAGTTTGGAAAACAACTTACTTTTATCAAATTTAGTCACAATGTATTATTTTAAATACAAAAAAAAACCTCATTCATATCGATTAAGCTATTTGAGAGCTAACATGCCTACAATGCTATAAACAAGACAATCAGTCTGTCTGTCACATACATGGCTAGGCTTAAAACTTATATGCGTCAGTTTTAAAATGCTGGCTGTGACAAAGCAAAGGCAGCTGTTGTTTTTCATGGTGTCAAGTTTGGCCACATAGTAATGAACAGTACCGGCGTAAGGGTAGGGCGCGGTGGGGCAACCGCCTAGGGCGCCAGATATCGGGTGCCGTAGGCGCCTATAAAGGGGCAGGCAAAGCCTTTATAGGTCGCCCCTTTTTTCGGTGTGAATGGCAGATTTTGTGCACCGTAGAAATCTCGCCCAGGGGGCTGGTAGTGCTAAAACCGGCACTGGTAATGAAAAATAACTTATATGAGTTAAATGACCTTCTCTTGGCTTAGTACCATTCTGTGTAACGCTATTTAATATAAGTCCATCAAAGTCTAATTGTTGCCAAGGTTTGCATATCGCTTTTGACAAACATAGCAAGGTTATTTAAGAAAATATCACAACAGTAATGAACTAATAACCGTGTATATTTGAGAAGTACTTTTCCAACATACTGATTAGAACTATCACTCAATGAGACAAGGCACATTGTAGCTCGAACATTTTATGAACAAGATGTCAGTTCAAACCTACTCAGTAACTGAAGCACCATCATTGTAATTCCACTCATGACTTGGAAAATACATCTGCAGCAGAGTTTCATATATCTCAACGTCTACCTCCATAAATGTGCAGAAAATAACTCTGTCCAGATGTCCGTCTTCCAGAGCCTTACGGGCTGTTCTCAGTGCAATATGGGCAGCTAAACGGTTTGGGAATCCGTAGATGCCTGTAGAAATGCAAGGGAATGCAATGGATTTCAGTTCGTGTTGTTTTTGGAGAGCGAAGCAGTTTTCATAGCATGACTGCAGCTTTGATTCGGAACCGTCTTGAGGGCCCACTGTATGAATTACGTCTGGAATATAAACAGGAATGATTAAATAATGGGCCAAATAGGGGTGTGGGGGGGGTCTTTGCTTTGCTTATTTTTAATGACATGAGGGACAGGCAAATTATATTGTTGTAGCGACACATTTATTGCATTTGTATGCATTTGCATTTGTATACAGTGACTTTCATTGAAGGACTAGAGAATATAAGAAAGGAAGAAAGAAAAAGAAAGAAAATAAATTTTATTCGACACCTTTACAAAAAACATATCTAGAGGATACAATCAGTGTCGAATATCATACCTTATAGGAAAGACTATTGGCCAAGGACATTAAAACGGTAAATTGTCAATGGGGACGGGGGAGGTCTGGGGTGATGATTATGTCAGCAATATTTTTTTATTTACTTTTTCTGATTTTACTGCAAGCTTGAATAAATATTAAATGGGTATTAAATCAGGGGTGCACCCCTCTCTAAGAGGGAGGCCTTTGTCCAGCAGTGGACGTTTAATGGCGGCTGATGTGTGTGATGTGTGAGTATTAAATTCCTTATTTCTATACATACATATGTGTGATGGCGGCTCCACATTAGTGCCGTGAATTCATGCGCAAATTCATTTTCGCCAACAATTCGTAAAATTACTAAAATTTTACTTTCCTAATACTTTAATGGCCCCGTAAAACAGGCTGCATCCAGTTTTGGCAAAAATTGGTAACCTTTTTTTGAGAATTATACTTGTGCTGGTTAGAACTCAACTCTATAATAATAGAATGGATTTGTATGAAGGTACCTTTTACTCTACTACTAAAGGGGGAGGCCTATGTTCAGCAGTGGACGTCTTCTGGCTGATGATGATGATGATGATGCCCTTTTACTCTTGACAGTAGCCTGCTACTATTTATCCAGCAAAAAATGTGTAAATGTTCCTGTAGGATAGCAGGTGAAACAGCGGAGTGCTGCTAGTCAAAGTAAAACATTAAAAGCTAGTTAAGGATATAAAGTTCTTACATTTAGCTGGTAAATTGTATCCACCAGTCATTTTTGCTTCTCCAGTTGGGCAGCCCCCAAGAGTATTACATTCCTCCTGTTAATAAAACCACAGTTTTCAAAATACTACAAACATGAATTATGGTTTAATTAAAATGTATTTTTTGTATTTGTGGTTGTGTATGTTATTGTTGTTTTGTTTGTTTGTTATTGTTGTGTTTTTTATTGTCTCTTATTTTTGACACAAATATCTCACTATATTGTAGTTTTACATAATCAAGGGAATGCTGTAAATGCAAAATAACATAAAACAAAGTCTGATTGTAAGGTTACAGATTCACAGTTCGGGGTGAACTACTAACTATAGTCAGTGTAGTAGTAATAGCACAGTTATAGACTCAATTATTGTCTTATGTTTTGTTAGTGTTATTTTGTAGTTGTGTATGTTATTGTTGTTTGTTGTGTTGTTGTTTTGTTTGATTGATGTTGTGTTGTTCTGTTTTTTATTGTCTTTTATTTATGACTCAATTATATCACTATAATTATTATAATTTTTCATAATAAAGGGTGTAGTATATTAAAGATGGTAGCCTAGCCTGACTAGCCACACACAATATACATGTTTTCCTTTTCAAAATTTATATCATACTAGCGACCCGCCCGCCCGGCTTCGCACGGGTGTAATTTACGTGCGAAGCCGGGGCGGGTCGCTAGTTATATATATAAACCTTCCTTGAAAATGTATCTAACTGATGGTGAAAACCGCATCAAAATCCGTTGCGTGGTTTAGGAGGAGTTAGCAGCCATACAGACATACAGACAGATGCGGAAAGCGACTTCAATTTATACAATGTAGAGATAAGGTTAGTCAGGCTATTCTCTTTAATGTACTACAAAGGGCATACTGTAAATTCAAAATATGTATCTTAAAACAAAATCTGATTGTAAAGTTAAGAGGTCAAATTCGGGGTGAACTATTAGCTATAATCAGTGTACTCAGTATAGTTGTAATAACACAGTACATAACTTGCCTGTAAAAGTGGTCCAGCAGCATTATGTATAGCTCCGTCCACTCCGCCTCCCGCTCTTAACCTTGAGTTGGCTGCATTCACTATAGCATCAACCTGATTAACAACAGTAAAAGATTATTGTTATTTATTTTAGCCATGATTATGGCTGTATGACAAAGGCCCCCCTTCACTCTTTCTATTCAAAATGTTCTAATACATACAGTAGTGTTATTGATACAATCTGGGTGTCTTCAAGTCTAGAGTGAAATGGTTTCTTTTAGGCAAGCATGCTCCATCGTAGACCGCATCATCGCTTAACATCAGGCGAGTTGCCGGCTAATCACAAGCCTATATGAAAAAAAACATTGATGAATGTTATAAACAATTCAAAAATATATAAGTAAATTAAATTATAAAAAATATATCCCGACTGAATTGTATAAATAGTAGGTAATAATGTATCATCATAGTCAGCCTTTTAGCAGTCCACTGCTGGACTTTTAGCCTACCCCCGCAAGGGTGATTGGGCCATATCCACCACGCTGGCCCAGTGCGGGTTGGTAGATTCACATACGCCATTGAATTTCTTCTCAGTACGTAAGCAGGTTTCCTCACAATAATAATGTAATAATGAATACATACAGTCAAAAGACATAACCCTCCTTGTGCAGTCGGGTAAAGAAAAAATGTGAGAAGGCTCTTAATCTTGCATTTAATTTAATATTAGTTCTCTCATTAGCTGAGAGAGAAAGACAAATATCAATGTAAGCGTAATATAAGAATGCTTTTGAGATTGTGGTAAACCAGTCTGTGGTTTTGTTTAAAAATGTCACCCAGTATCAACAACCAGGCAGGTTCATCGATTTATAAGACGTTATCACATCAAAAAAAGAAAGACGGTCTACTACCACCCATACATTGTGTATTTTCCTTGGATATGTTATGAATCTACCAAATGTTTTAATTATACGTTTCTAATCCATACAAGGGCGGATCCAGCTTTGGTGTCAGGGGGGGGGTTTACATAGTTGTGGTCAAGTCACAAGAAGTTATAATTTAATTTTATATCAATATATATGGACCACTAGGTCCACCTAGGTCCTGACCCCCTCGCCACCTGAATCCGCCCTTGAATCCATACAGCCAAGAAATGCAACAACCTGCCGGCTTGCTTGTTTCCTGAGAGATTTAATGAAGGAAACAGTGAATAGGTATCTACTAAGTCTGCATGCTTCTTCATTCATCTTCGAACATATTATCAGTTACCAATAGGCGAGCTGGGAGTTAAAACGTGGAGTTACAAATAATAAATAAATATCCACCACCAAAAAACGACGTCAGTTTCTATAAAATAAATATCCGTAACTGATAGCCTTTCGTAAAAACTCAAGAGTCACACAGCGGGCAATGGAGAGAGCTTTTTTTATTTAATATATTGATTGATGAACAATGCTTTATTGCTTAGTCTGCTATCTTCGTCTAAAGTTTTTTACTGCTACAGTATTTTATTTTTAAGACATGTTAGAAACGAAATTATTTAAATACCTCCAATTTCGTAATGTCGCCTCTAAATAAAGAAACTTTCTCCGTAAGTTGCTTGTTCTTCTTAGGATCAATCTGTATCTTCTTGAACTCTGTGAGGTCATCCAGTGTATGCTTTTTTGTTTCAATATTCTTATTTTTAATCACGTACACGTCCCAGGGTTCAACTCGGTCTAAGATGATATGATCTTTCGATTTGTGCAGATTCCTTTTCTCATCTAGAGGTAAGTTCAATATTTTCTCCTTCTCGACTATCCAATTAACAGTGGAAGTCATTTTTTCACTATCACTGGACGATAGTTTACGAAATAATTTGCGGAACATTTGGGAAAAACAAAACTAAAAAGCCGGATGACAGACACGACCACACCACTCGACAGTTTTGACTTTGACTGTTTTTTTTTTTTTTATTAATTTTTGGGGTTCCTTATGTCAAAAGGAAAAAGGAACCCATAGAGGATCACTTTATCTGTCAGTCATATTTTTTTTTTTTTACGAACTTACATTTTGTAGTTGGTATGTATGGAGTTAACTACGAAGTTAAATTCATCCATCAATATTTCAACCTTTACTGTTTCTCGTCGAGATTCGCTACCCGGGATGGATGAACTATCTACCATACATATTTATTAAGATTGTACGGAACTTTCAGGATGCAAGTCCTATTCTCACTTGTCCCGCTTGTCCGTTTTTTTCTTTTTGTTTTCGTGGTCTCAGTTGTTTTAAACTTGACACTGACGTAACGAATGACTTATAAAGCCAACATCAAGAAAATATAACTCAAGTCTGAAAGTTCCGAATCACACCAACGACGCCAAATCTCGGAATATAAAATAGGAATGTTGAGATTTTCAAAAGAAAAAGTAGGCTAAGCATACAAGAGGCATACCATATTTTGTACCTAAGTATTATTGCTCATTTCGTACTGAAACTAAATCAAAGTAACGGATTATTATAAACATACGAAATGAATGATTTATTCGATTGTTACTATAGTGTCATTAGTATCAACGTCATCGTGATTGACGCTTAGTGAATTAATGTAATAATTGCCATATTATCATTAAATATCTAATTTAAGCGTTTATTGTAGTCTACTTTATATCACTAAGTGAACGATGTGCACTTAAATATAAGTGCATTAACTGGCATAGTAAGTAATTCACTAAGCGATACAATCCTTGAACTACAAGTTTTTTTTTCGCAAGGGCAAAAATGTTTCATCCCTGACTCCTGCAGGACCTTAGTTTCAAAGCCTTTTTTTGAATGTTTTCACGTTAGAAAAGCTTTCTCAATGTACAATAGCAGACAATACTACAATGTCTGCAATGTATATCAGTAGAGTATAAATTAGCTTTAATTTTTAATCCATACTAATATAATAAAGAAGAAAGATTTGATTGTTTGTTTGTTTGTTTGTTTGCATTGAATAGGCTCCGAAACTACTGAACCGATTTGAAAAATTCTTTCACTGTTGGGATGCTGCACTATCCCCGGTTGACATAGGCTATATTATATCCCGGCTTCACCCGTGAGAAGCAGGGGCGGCCTACTAGTAATGAATAAAGGAGGAGGTTCACAAATAGAGTAGACGCGTATATTTTTCTTCTTTAACTACATAGATGATAAATACATATTTATTAATCTTCTTATATATAAAAGGTGAAGTGTGTATGTATGTATGTATGTTCGTAATTGAATCCAAAATGGCTAGAACAATTTTGACGAGGTTTTCACTGGCAGATAGCTGATAATATAAGGAGTAATGGACGCGGGTGAAACCGCGTAGCACAGCTAGTATATTTATAAAATGTTATGTGTCTGGACTGACTTTGAATCGACTTTCACTGGCAGATAGCTGATGTTATGGACTAATCCACGTGGGTCAAACCGCAGGGCGCAGCTAGTTGTTAATTAAACCGGATAATATTAGCTTGTTGGAATTATGCAAATGCCACATAGCAATATTATACTTAAAATAATCGCTAAGTTCATGTCTTCCGCTTATCTATACTAATATTATAAAGAGGAAAGATTTGATTGTTTGTTTGTTTGTATGTTTGCGTTGAATAGGCTCCGAAACTACTGAACCGATTTGAAAAATTCTGTCACTGACGGGAAGCTACACTATCCCTGGGTGACATAGGCTATAATTTATACCCGTGCGAAGCTGGGGCGGACAGCTAGTCTTAGTTAAACCACGAGAGTTAAGTGCAATAAGATGGAAATGTGGACATTTTAAAAGTAAACAGACCTGGTAACATTAAAAAAAAAACAATGCAGTCAAACGTCAAACTCAATTTAATATCTGCCGAACGAAAATTCTCCACGTCGTGAACGTGCGGTTTTATCGTAAATTGGGTGGTTTTAATCTAGCATTGATGTAAATTGTCTGTTTTGTGCTAAAATAAAAACATCCTAGTGCGTGTTCGATCACGAATTCTTGGCATTAGGTGTACTACAATCGGCCAGGTAAGCATAGTACCGAACACCAACGCTCGTTAATTTCAGACTAAGTTATTGAACCGGTGTTTGATTTTATTTATTGTTACGCATTGGTTTTGCAGTATGAAGACCTTGGGCCTTCTTCTGGTCGCCACGCTAGCGATTTCCGTTAGCGATGCAGTGGATGGAAATAATTTTAAGACCTGCGAACAGTCGGGATTCTGCAAAAGACTTCGTGCTTTTAAGCCTGAAAAATCTCAATATACCCTGAACCTAGATTCAGTACTCGTCCACGGGAATGTTCTATCAGCTGAAGTCCTAACTGTAGACTCATCGACAGAAAAGAAGTCCGTTTTGGTAAGTAAAATGCTTGATATCTAATTGGCAGTCATGTAAATTTTATAAGGCGCTTTGGGTGTGAGCCAATATATTTCAAATTTACCTATGCCTATTTCATGGCACTGTGGTTGATTGCATTTTTAATGAAAACCAAGAGTTAAATTAGTGACTCACTTAAACAATCTACATAAAGACTTTGCTAAAGGATGTCTATATAATTTCCCGACTGCCCAGAACTAGAGTGTTGTGTTTCGGGTGTAAGCATGTAAGTTCGTCTGTTTTTTAATGGTTGACAAGCTAGGCTTCTGACCACAGCTGACCTACGACGACCTTAAGTGACAGTGTGATCAAATATGGTAAATACATCTAACCTGGAGTGGGAACTGGCTATCATGTTACATGCACCAATGTGTCGTTTGTGACCGCATGGCAAAGAGCTCGGAGTTTCTTTACGCGATAGAATCCAGAATGTGAATACTCGCCACAGAACGAGAGTCATCGACATAGCTATTAAAATTACCAAATTGTGGCAATGGGCAGGCCACATCGCTCGAAGAAATGTTAAGGGAAGGAAGGTTCTTGAGTGGAGACCACAAACCAGAAGACGCAGCATAGGTAGGCCTCCCATTAGATGGACCGATGACATTGTGAGAGTGGCGGGCATCCAGTAGATGCGAATGGCAGGCTGTCATTCAGTTTGGTGGTCTAAGTAAGTAAGGGAGAGGGTCTTCTGGCTGAATGATGATGATAATGAGTATCCTTAAGGAATAAATGTACGTTGATGTATGTATGTTCCATATTGATGTATGTGCATGGCCAACTAGATTTTACATGCCTATTTATATAATTCCCAGTGGCACTACACATTACGGCTGTCAGCACTCAAGGACGGCACGTTCAGAGTGGAACTTGATGAGACGGAGCCTCTGTACCCACGGTACAGGACCCTATTGGCACTGGACGGCGAACCCAAAGGAGACGGGTATGTTTTGGCTAACAATTCCATCTTAAAATAAACATATTCAAAACCGCGAGATGCAGCCGCGTGCGTGCATTCACCTTGAAAAATACTGCCTAATACATTTGAAACTATAGTTGGGAGTGACCGGCTTAATCTTACGTGAGTAATTCTCGTGTGATATAAATAAAATGTGTGAAAACCCCGTCAGTTTCTATAATAAAGTATTCAAAATGCTTTTAGCACTGTAATGAAAACTGTTTGAATACTTTCTCACAATTCCATCATGCAATTAAAGCTATTTGAATACTTCCTAACAATTCCATCATGCAATTAAAGTTATTTGAATACTTGCTAACAATTCCATCATGCAATTAAAGCTATTTGAATACTTTCTAACAATTCCATCAGTCAACTATTAAGCTATTTGTTATTATTTATTAATATCATTCCCTAAGCCTGTTACCTAATTATATATAAAAAAATCTTATGGATATTAACAAAAAAAAAACACTCAGGGCATCTTAAAATAAGCAGTTGAACATGTTAAAACAGTTTTTAGAATTTTTGTCTGTTGTTTGTGTGATACTTACTCCCTCATCTATTTCAGGCTCAAGCTGGTCTCCAACGAGAATGGCCGGGTCACACTCATAAACACTCAAGGGCACAAGGTCGTCATCACAGCCGAACCGCTTAAGTTTGAGTTCTTTGACAAAGCCGGAGCTGTGGCCGTGGTGCTGAACGATAATTCTCAGTTGCTGGTGGAGCCACTCAGGGTGAGGAGGGAGACGACTGAGGACGAAGATGGAAATAGGATTGATGTGGTTGTGAGTGTCCGCTTTTGTTTGTCTACTTTTATGTCTTTGTTTGTCTACTTTTATGTCTTTGTTTGTCTACTTATATGTCTTTGTTTGTCTACTTTTATGTCTTTGTTTGTCTACTTTTATGTTTTTGTTTGTCTATACATCTATTAGGCCTGTTATAGCTAAATAATGCTGTATCTGATGTCCTGTCAGTGAGAACTTTATAGCTATATTATTAACTGACTTCAGGAGGAGGTTATCAATTCAACTGTATTGATTAACTGTATTATGTTATTTTTAGGGTTCTGTACCCAAAGGGCAAAAACTGGACCCTATTACTAAGCCTATGATATATGTCTGTCCATCCGTCTGTCCGTCCTATCTTTAAATGGCTGCTATCTATCGAACCGTAATAGATAGTCAGTTGAAATTTTCACAGAATATGTAAAGTTACGGCGGATTAACTAAGAAATATAAAAAGTCAAAAAATTAAAACGAAAGGGAGGTCCCCATACAACAAACTTATTTATTTTACGTATTTTTGTACTAGCTCTAATGTAAAAACGGTAGAATGTACAAGCGTCAAACTTGGCTTGATTATAGTTCGCACTCTAAAGGACAACAACAAATAATATTAAATGGCCAAGTGCAAGTTGGTGAAAACCAATTTCTGTTCTCCACCGGTTCTCATACGATCACCGACATTAAGCAACGTCGGGCGCAGTCGGTACTTGGATAGGTGACCGCGTGGGCGTTGATGGGATGTTGTCTTTTTGCACAATTTTTTTGTATTTTAGGAGCTAACAAGTTATGTGGTGGTACGCAAACCTCATGTGCGAGCCCTACTCGCACTTGGCCTGTTTTATTAGATGGTGTATATGTTCGAACACTTTTGCCACAGTTGGTAATATTGCTATAAGTCGGTATTCTTCTACCGACATTTTATTAGAGTGTTTCGGGATAGGAGTGCCCGCGGAAGCGTCCTTTGGGGCGAATAGACTCCATTCTGTAGCGCAAGGCAAAGACATCGATGACAAAGTGGATATTTCTGTGGATAAGTGTCTTTCCTTTAAGAAGTCACGGAGGTATGCTATCCGGCCCAATGGAGCTACTAGGATTTAGATTTTGTATCCCACCAACCACATCCCAAGGGGATATCTCCGGTATATGTACATAATTACTCAAACAAGACGGTTAGCTGTTTGAGGTACTTTCTGCATCTTGCTTAGGCAATGCGGTTAGAAAAATGCTGGAAAAAAACTCAGCAAAAGCGTCGAAGCTTGTTTGCCCTTCAAAGTTTCACCATTGAAAACGACGGTAGGCTCCACCCTTTAATCGCAAATTTGAAAAGCAAATTAATATTTGTTCGTTCAGAACTCCGTCATTCATAACCGATTGGAAAAGTCTTTTATTGTTTGAAAGGATATATATACTTTCAGATTGGTCCCATAGATTGAACTTTGAACTTTTGATAACCTTTTGTTGTCGTTTCCTCACGATGTTTTCCTTCACTGCTGTTGAGCGATGGCATGGAAAGCTGTAAATATTTTATTTAAGTACTAAATAATACATTAGTGTAGGGCCAAGGATCGAACTGGGTGCAGCCAGATTGTAAAGCGCTCTTTTATAGGGGGTTTTTAACAATTTATACTTGTGTGAAATCAAGGTTGAATCAGAAATGAGGAGATCCGTAGACTAACGAAAGCTACCGGCATAGCCCACCAGGTTAGCGAGTTGAAGTGGCAGTGGGCAGGGCACATAGCACGCAGAACAGATGGCCGATGGGGCCGAAAGATTCTCGAATGGAGACCGCGGCCGGCAAGCGCAACGTAGGACGCCCACCCACAAGATGGACAGATGACCTAAAAGAGACCGCAGGGAAACGCTGAATGCAGGAAGCTTCCAACCGGCGCTTTTGGAGATTGTGGTGCCTATGTCCAGCGGTGGACGTCCTATGGCTGAAATGATGACTAAAAACAATATCCTTACAAATGATGTACATCGATGCATCAAATGCACACATAGTGGTGTTTAATGTCATTATCTGCCGCCCTCGTCACCCACTTTCGATCAGGCCGTGTCATTGATCTTGAGATTTATCTCCTACGTGACAGATAATACAACTCGTGTTTGTTTATCTATTATTATTAAGTACTTGTTATTGAACATTTGCAATTCCAAGGTTTTTAGGAGCGCGTTCAGGCACTGGCATCGATTCTGATGAGCTCTAAACGAAATTTGACAGCTCTAAAATTGATGCCATCTTTCTCTCACATATTAAAATAAAAGAGAGAGATAATTTTAGTCTTGTCAGATTGGTTTAGGTTAGTGAGTGGTATGACAGAATCGAGGCCAATATTCACTGTCTCGTTTGTACATTCAACATTTTTGATTGGGTACTTAGGCCTTACGGCTAACTCTTAACGCGGGCTCGAGTTAGCGCTAAATCAGCGGAGTACTGAAAATCACGCGAACGTGAACCTTAGCGCGCAACTTTTCTCATCACCTAAACAGAATCGCTTAAAACAACTAGCCGTAAAGCCCTTGAATTGAACATGTTTTTGACAATTCATAATTAATTATCAATTAAAAAAACAGGCTTCAAAATAATTATCAATTTAAAAAACCGACATCGAAATTAGTGAATACGCAATTTCATTTATCTGCATGACATATTTTTTCCAGTTTTTATATTCTCAGTGATTTTTTTATCTTCAAAATGTTGAAAACCTGCTTGTGAGATAGCTGTTGCTGTCCTTAATACACGATTTGGACGCATAATCAGCCTTTCAATAGTCCACTGCACTTTGGCGTACTCCCGAATGGGCGATTGGGCCATATCCACCACTCTGGCCCAGTTGCGGGTTGGTGGATTCTCATACGCCTGGGCCATTGGACCCTGCCCCGCTGCCGGCGGCATCCTAGATTTGAGTTTTTTTAAATAATTTGTTTTTGTATAGATATAGTTTAAAAAAAACTTTAATTTAAGAATTAAATAAATGTGTGAATAATAATAAATATTCGGGACATTTTTGCACACACGGTCATCTGACCCCAATTGCCCCAAACTAAACAAACCTTGTGATATGGCTGCCAGACACTGATATACATACATATATAGTTTTACATACATACTTAAATAGATATTAACAACCAGATATAGAACAAACACAAAATGTTAGGTGGGAATCGAACCTACGCCCCCAAACTCAGAAGCTAGGTTCACTACCAACTGGACCAACGGGCTATCTGAAGGGGCATTGGTAGGGGCCCGCGACCTCACGCTTTCAAGTCTAGGTCTCCCAAATAGGCTACCACGACTATTCTGATTTGAACGCAACATGATTCAAATGTATATTTTCTTGTTATTATTTACAATAAGTCCCTATCAAATAGAAACATTTACATTGATAATATACGCGAGGCTAGCATCTAAGAAGGTCATGCATCAGTCATGTAATTATTCATCACATTATCAATTCAACATACTATTATGTCATTTGAGTCGATCGTTAGTTTATTGATAGATGAATTAAAATATATTCGTATTGAATAGGCTATCCACGTGATATTTCTTTATTGTCATAAAATCTGACCACAAATAGAGCCGATCACTAAAACAAATGTGTGAAAAATTAAGAAAAATATGACCATTTTATGAGCGAGAGTGATGGTGGCCCTTTAGTGGTATGTTCGCTTTACAATCTGACGGCACTTCTTGAATGTGTGTTCCATCTTAGACGCCATCATCTTTTTCCATCAGTCAAATGCTAGCCCATTTAATCATTTAAAAACAACTTGTTTACAGGAGGAAGAAGGCACATGGAGTGAAAACTTCAAGTCTCACCATGACAGCAAGCCGCGAGGGAACGAAGCCATTTCCCTCGATATATCCTTCCCTGATGCGGACCAAGTCTATGGTAAGATTTTACACAACTGTGTTAGCCGAGCAAGTCGTTGTAGGATGAAAATTTCAACTTCTCGATTTGCCACACCTCACCTAGACTTCTAATCTCTTCTGATCAAGGTACAATTTTGAACCTAGGGTAAACAGAAAAGAGTTTACTTTTCCATGGCCAGTTGCCGCCATTACGTGCTATGGTGCGCTCTCTGTCTAGCATGAAATTAAAATACTCATAACTTATTTATTTTCGAACAAATTTTGTTTTCAATAATGGGCTCTATATATGATCAGCTTATATAAGGTTACTAGCTGTGCCCGCGGTGTCACCCGCGAGTTAAAATCGTCGTTAAGTTTTACATAACGATCTACCCTCTTTCTTAGTCTTTTGCTACGGTTATCACTGGAACTCGAACTCGATCCTAAGTCTCGACAAAACACACTCACTATCACTGCGTATAGTATTTTGAACACATTTTGAACCTAATACTGTATTCCACGCACTAGCGAGTTGAAAACCATCACCTCGATTGAAATTCTGGCATTTAAGCAAGGACAAGTCTATACGAAATTGTTATCACTCTCAGTTGTCCTTTCCCTGATTGTTGCATGTGTATGTATATAGGTATCCCAGAACACACAGACAAATTCAACCTGCGCACGACCAGTGGCGGCGAGCCTTACCGCCTCTACAACCTGGATGTGTTCGAGTACGAACTGGACTCGCGGATGTCGCTTTACGGCGCTATACCTGTCATGTACTCACATGGGTAAGTTTTTAAGGTACACGAAATAGAGACAGATGGGCAAGAAACAAACAAACAAGCTTGAAACTGAATGAAATGCAAACATGAAATTGAATTTGAACTTCGAACATTAAATTGAATGAAATGCAATTTAATTCAATAAATCAATTCAAATTCAACGAAACAAATTCAATTCAATTTCAATAAAATAAAAAAAAACTATTTATTTCTTATTATCTAAATTGAATTACACTTATATAATATACTAGCAACGCGGGGTGCGTTGCTAGTATATTTAGCTTCGCACGGGTGTGTCTTATTTTTTTACACCTTGGGTTTCATTATTGGAGTTTTAGTAAGGATCCCCATTTAAAAAAAAAAAAATATATAGCCTATGTCACCCGGGGATAGTATAGCTTCCCAACAGTGTAAGGATTTTTCAAATCGGTTCAGTCGTTTCGGAGCCTATTCAATGCAAACAAACAAACATACAAACATACAAACAAACAATCAAATCTTTCCTCTTTATAATATTAGTATAGATAGATTATCTTTAATTATCACCATTGAAGAGCACTACTTATCGCGACACAGGGAATCCTATAGCGATAACTATCGACTGGAATTAGTTATAGTAAGCATGTTAATTTTAATTATAATCCATAAATTTTTTGTTCATCAAATTTTAATTAATGTTAAAAATTTACAAATATCCCGGTATCATAAGAAAACGTGACATGTTTCTTGGTATTCCATAACACATAGTTATGTATTGTGGTATCCCAGAATGCATAGACATACGTCACAGTATCCTAGAAAATATAGCATGTGTCACGGTATCCCTGAACACAGATAAGTTTCATGGTATCCCACAACACAGACGGGTGTCATGGTATTCGTGAACACATATGATTTACAATATTTCAGATCGCATAGATATGTATCACGGTATTCTAGAAAATATGACATATTTTATGGTATCCCTGATCACAGAGATTCATGGTATTCCACAACATACAGACAAGTTTCATGATATCCCAGAAAACATGATATGTTTTATGGTATCCCTGAACACAGAGTTTCATTGTATTTCACAACATACGGACAAATTTTATGATATCCCAGAAAACATGACATGTTTCATGATATCCCTGAACACAGACAAGTTTCACGATATCTCAGAACGCATAGATATGTATCACGGTATCCTAGAAAATATGACATATTTTATGGTATCCCTGAACACAGAGTTTCATGACATTCCACAACATACAGACAAATGTCATGATATCTCAGAAAACATGATATGTTTTATGGTATCCGTGAACACAGACTAGTTTCCCGGTATCCCAGAACGCATAGACATGTATCACAGTATCCTAGAAAATATTTCATTTTTATGGTATCCCGAAACACATGCATAGACAAGTTTCAAGGTACCAAAATGAATTGAATGAAAATTACAACTATTCTTATTCGAGATGAGGGAGATAAGAATATGAATAGTTGTAATTTTCATTCAATTCATTTTGGTTTGGTAATCACAACTATATTTTTCTTCATAGATTATCTTGACTCTATTAAGTATAGAGTATAAGTATATAATTATATTAAGTATATTTAAAGACCTATCAGGGCGACTGGTCGAAGCAACTTGTGACCAAAATGCTGGCCTTAATTTGCCCAAAGACTAAGCATTGCCATACAACGTGACAATGCTGCCAGCATTTTTGTTATGAATTTAAATTTAAGATAGTTTTTATTTAACTTGTATTTTTTATAAAATTAAGTAATCATGTTATTGAGTTGTCGTTTTCTCTCGCAGACCGAAACGCAGCGCAGGTGTTTTCTGGCACAACTCTGCTGAGACATGGGTGGACGTGATCAACTATGCGGACGGAACTGTTGTTTCCTCGCTTGTTAACCTCGTCACTGGGGGACAGAAGCGACGCGTTGACGTTAGGTAAGTTACCATGCAAAACGTCAAGTTAGATGAAAATCCAGCATGCTGTACCTATAAACCATACCATTTCTTATTCTTATTCGAGATGGGGGCGATAAGTCCTGCACTGACGTCTGACGTCCCGGTTGGGGTGTATTGTACATTTCTTCCTACCAGCACCTACCCGAGCCAACCCAACTCCTTGAAATATCGGAGTGAGGCTCTGGGGCGCTGGCACAGTTGCTCCTGTGGCATAGATGGTAGTGTAAATAGGTTAAAAATATGGCTCATCGAGCAGTCTTTTTACAGATTCGACGAATTTTATAGATTTGACATATGAATGTACCTTTACCATATAGGTAAGAATTGTATGACATGTATTATTATTATTTTTTGTTTTATTATTTCTGTAATGCAATTATATAGTCTAATTTAATCAATTAAGTAATTATTATTGTAATTTTTCTCACTTTAAGTGAACATTTGTTATTTGATGTGTAAATTGACATTTTATCAGTAAATTACTTATGACTTAAGTGATGATGATGAAAAGCAGTCTAGCTGTTGAGGCGACGTGGATGAAAAAAGCAATGGTGCCTCATGCAACCCGGTAGCGATTCTAGTTTTTTCTGTATCATACCAATTATTGTACGTACTATCAAGTCATGAGAACAATTCAGTGGTACTTTTACTCCATTCGCACGGTCTGCATAGAGTTTACAGTTTTCTATGTAGAGCTTGATGTAAAGAAAGAAAAATTACTTTTTTTGCAACATCAGCTGGGAGATTTACAATTAGTATAATAAGTAATTAGTATAATTAGTATAATTAGTATTGTATTGTTTTGTATTCATTAGCTAGTGCTGCGTCCTGCGATTTCGCCCGCGTAGTGATGAAAAATGGTGATGTTGATGATGAAAAGTAGCCTATGTCACTCTCCGGTCCTTGAACTATACCCATGCAAAAAATCAGGTTGATCTGTTGTTCCGTTGCGGCGTGAAAGGTGAACAAATATCCATACATTCATACATACAAACTTTCGCGTTTATAATATTAGTAGGACTAGCAACGGCACTCCGCCTTCGCAAGGGTGTAAGTCTTGTTCTTTTTACATCTTGGGTTACATTATTGGCGTTATAGTAAGGATCACTATTTTTTTGAAAATATAATATTGCCTATGTCACCCGGGGATAGTGTATCTTCCCAACAATGGAAGAATTTTTCAAATCAGTTCAGTGTTTTCGAAGTGTTAATGTTGACATTTTTAGTTTGATTATTTTAAATTTCAATTCGTAATAATTATTATTAATGTAATGTGACTAGCTACTATTATTATTATTTTCCATTGATATTGTTTTTTTGATTTGTATGAGTCTATGTTACTTGAAATAAATGATTATTATTATTATTATGAAGCCTATTCAATGCAAACAAACAAACAAACAATCAAATCTTTCCTCTTTATAATATTAGTATAGACTAATGTATATTACTATACATAACGTACTGTATATTAATGTACATAACGTTTATACAGATATCCGTCATAGACTACCGGTGACCACAGACTCTGCAAAGTGTTCTAAACGTTAGGAATTAAAATAATTGACCGAACGAATCTAAGAGATAACAGTGGGACAAATCGGCGTTTAAATTTATGACGATAACTTGAGTACCAGTCATTCGATCTTCATGAAATTTTGTAGGCGAGTAGTTCAAGTAAATATAATTTTTCAGTTCGTATAAGAGTTAATCCGATGCAGGGGTTGTAAAGATATTAAAATAACAAAGTTATAAAATACCGTTGGTTAAAGGAAGGAGTTCCTAATGAATCCGAAATGAACTTATTTTGCACAAATAATCTCAGTATGACTGAAGTGAAGATTGTCAGTTGATTATCGTAGCCGTTAACTGTCATATTTTTCAATCAAGATCATGGTAGGTAGGAAAACTGTGGAGCGGGTATACTTTAGTGTAGGTGAAGTAATAGCTTCAACATCGTGAGGTCTCAGTTTGGGGCGGACTACTACAGTAAAATACACGATAAAATCCGTTATAAGTGTTTAATTTCAATAACTAATATTGTTTTTTAGGTTTATGAGTGAGTCGGGCATTATCGACGTGTTTGTCTTCCTGGGAGACAAGCCCGCTGATGTGTTCCGCCAGTACACCAACCTCGTCGGTTCAGCGCCTCTGCCACCGGTCAGTTGTCTGTCCTAATCTGTTAAAACTCAATTTTCTCAAACATAGTCTATATTGTGTTAATAGGCATGATGACTAATATTTTTTATTACCTCATAAAAAAGTTGATCATAAATAGAGCACCAACGAAAACAAAATTAAAATTAGTTCAAAAATAAATAAGTTAATAGTATTTTAATTTCATGCTAGACAGAGAGCGCACTATACTGAGCTATGACGTCACGCCTCTGGCGCGCCATACAAATGCTATACTAACACACGCTTTGCGAGAAAAGGATAGCGCATCCCCTCTCTATCCCCACGTAAATCTTTAAACACTCATAGATTTACTAGCCAATTTAAATTATTTGTTCTGTATGGTATTTTAATGTATGTATTTAGTTATATTCGTCGCTAAGAGGGTTATTCGTAAAAAATTAAACATTAGGACACATGCCTATTATTTTAAGAACATACTTTGAGTAAAATTGAACTTTAATATCTACTCTTTAAAATATTTGCCAATGACACTGCTAAAAATGACGAAGGAAAACATCGTGAGGATACTGGTATGTCCAAAAACCTTAAAAGTTCTTAGACATGACATTTACCAATCTGCACGGGCCCGCATGGCGGATTAGGACCCATCCTCTCTATCTGAGAAAATTTTTTTAAAAACTCTACAAATAATTGACAATTAATTTAATTCATTGGGCCCTTGGAGACGGGGATCTCACCTCTTTACAAAAATCTTTTTAGAGCGCCTGGTTAATGCGACGCGTGACCAAAGTGCTGGTGTGTTTCTGGCTCAACGCATAATCATTGCCAGCGTGTTAATGTTTCCAGCATGCTGGGTACGCTGCCAACTGGTAGCGGGCTTGAATATTTGGATTGTCTTTAGACCTTCAACGGTCTAACGGTCATAACTGTTTTTTGTAGTGTTAACTTGTATACTTTGATAGCCCGTTGGTCCAGTTGGTAGTGAACCTTCCTTCAGAGCTTGGGGGCGTGGGTTCGATTCCCACCTAGGACAAACATATGCGATGAACATTTGTGTTTGTTCTATATCTGGTTGTTAATATCTATTTAAGTATGTATTTAAAAATATATATGTATGTATATCAGTCTCTGGCAGCCATATCACAAGCTTTGCTTAGTTTGGGGCCAGATGACAGTGTGTAAAAAAAAAACTGTTTAGTTAATAAAGGCATTTAAAAAATAATTAACTTTTTCTGAATATCTGAAATGTTTTCCAGAAATTCTCCCTGGCGTACCACCAGTCCCGTTGGAACTATGTGGACGAGGCTGACGTCAGATCTGTTGACGATGGATTCGACCAACACGACTTACCGGCTGACGTCATCTGGCTAGATATCGAGTACACCGACCGGAAGAAGTGAGTCATAAACGATGTATGGACATCGGTTCATTTTCATACTTTCTACTGGGTTATAAGTTTAAGTGGCAGTGGGCAGGGAACATATCACGCAGGACAGATGGCCGTTGGAGCCGAAAGATTCTGGAATGGAGACCACGGACCGGCAAGCGCAGCGTAGGAAGTCCTAAGAGATCGTAAAAATAGAGCCCCATAAACAAAACAAAATTAAAATTTTGTACAAAAATAAATAAGTTATAAGTATTTTAATTTCATGCTAGACAGAGCGCGTTATAGCAAGTTATGACGTCAAGCCGTGGGCGCGCCATACAAATGCTAAACTCACGGCACAAAGCATTCCCATCTCTGTTCCCACCAAAAACTTTAAACACTTATATTTCAAAAATTTGTCAGTCAATTGAAATTATTTGTTTCATTATTTAGTTTATTATATCACTTGCTAAGCCTGTTATCTGTAATAAATGAAACATTAGAAAACATGACAACGACTATTCTCTCCTGATAGAGCGTTGGTGGCCGAGCGGTAGCATGTGCGCTTTAGAATCTGACGGCACCCGGTTCGATCCTCGGCCCTGCACCAACGTCTTATGCACTGGGCCAGCATGGTGGAGTACAGCCCGTTCTCTCTGGAGAGAAGGACTGTGTCCCAGCAGTGAAAGAAAAGAAAGAAAAAAATATATTTTATTCGACACCTTTACATTCAAAAACTTATATCTAAAGGATACAATCAGTGGGAACATGATAGGCTGATAAAGATGATAATGATTCTCTGCTCAAAAATCGTGTACTCTTTTAAAAGTACAAATCATTCTCAGGTACTTCACATGGGACCCCGAAAAGTTCGGCCACCCGACAGAAATGGTGGCCAACCTGACCGCCAAGGGCCGCAAACTGGTCGTCATCATAGACCCTCACATCAAGCGCGAGGCTGGCTACTTCGTGCATGAAGACTGTCTCGAACATGGATACTATGTGAAAGACAAAGACGGAAAGGTCTATGAAGGTATGTGTACTTTGTGATTACTCACCCTAAAAAAACCGACAAAAAGGACTTAGTCAAAGCTTTCTGGCCGCAGTAATGCCTTTTTTACCCGACTGCGCAAGGAGGGTTATGTATTTCGAGTGTGTGTATATATGATGATTTCTTTGGCACGCCCTACGGTTTTAATGGTGGTAATGGTTTTAATGGCCCCATTAAATTATTAAATAAATTAAAATTACTTTTATTATAAATATGTATAATTATTAATTTTTATCTTTCAAATTAATTAATATTATTAATATCTTTTCAATGTAAATGAAATACTTTTACAAGCTCTAATTTGATCTTTCTAGAAACACTCTCCAGTTTATTAATTAAGAAATTAATATGAAATAAAATTTAATGGATTTCGACACGTGAGGTGTCATTTGAATCGTTTTAATAGTGGGAGTGACATAGGATACAAGAATTGAAGATGGCATCCGTGAAAAAAAAGGGGAGAAATAGTAAGTAAACTTTGCTAAATAGGTCAATACTACAACAACAAGGTATTTAGGAAAAATTATCATTATGTTAGAGCTCACTCAGCAGATTTCAAAAATATATTGCTTTACAGTAAAATATTCAGTAGTTTACGAGATTAAGCGGTATGAAACAGCTCTGTATCTACTGTACTACTAATAATTTTATTATCTTATTATAATTTATAAGGATAAGTATAATTCTGTTGCGAGATTTGTTCCACACATACATGCTAACAGGGCAAGTTAGATAAAAGCTATTAAAAATGATCCTAAATTATAAGTTACTAGCGGTCCGCCCCGGCTCCGCACGGGTATAGTTATGTAGACTATTAAAATAGCCTATATTAATCAATGATAATGTAGCATTCAAATGGTGAAAGAATTTTTTAAATCGGTCCAGTACTTTTTGAGCCAATTCGTTACAAACATACATACAAATCTTTCCTCTTTATAATAATGTATAGACTTAGTAAATATGAGAGTGAGTGCTTAAAAGAAATCATTTTAGTCGAGGATAAAATGAGTTTTTATCACGAGTTATACACTCGGCTTTTCACTTTAATTGTGCACAAAAGTAAGACTTTTATGCACTAGACTTCACTAGAGCATAAAAATCAGTTTTAGTCCGCCTACACTGGGTCTAAACAAGAACTTTACGGGCATGAGAAGGGAAAATAAATATTATTTGTCATCCAGGTTGGTGCTGGCCGGGCGCGTCCTCGTACCCAGATTTCTTCGACCCTGCCGTCTCGAAGTACTACGCCGAGCGGTATCTGTACGAGAACTTCCCCGGGACCAGCAAGGACGTTCACTTCTGGAACGACATGAACGAGCCTAGCGTGAGTGTCATTCACTTATACAGCCTCCACAGAACAGTGGTGCTGAGCCGAAAGGAGGTCTGAAAGCCTGCAAACTCATCCACATATAAATCTGTGGAAATGGCAATGTGTTTTACGCAATCTTTTTTGCCTCACACCTGCAATATGTAGAATTAACTTTAATGTAACACAAGGTTACTTAATAAACTTTACTAGATTAAAAAATACTTTTATAAAACAGGCTTTTGCGTATTCTTCTCAGCAAACCCTTTCATTTGATATCCACACCATGATGGTAGTAAGAACATTTTGTCCGCCATATTGAATTTATCATCTAGTATTATTTATCATCATCAATCGGTTGAGGAGGGGGTCATTAGACCAGACCCTTCCTAACCTTATAACCTGGGCCTTTTCAAGGCCAGAGTGAATAGGTATCTTCTAAGTCAGCGTGCTTCATCTTCGACCACATCGTCGCTTACTAACAGGCGAGTTGCTGGCCAAACGCAATCATCGTTAAAAAAAAAATACCCCCCAACCTTGTCATAAAAAACAGATACTAGCTTAAGTTCCTCTTGTGAATGATGTTCTGATATGTATAGGTATTCAACGGTCCGGAGATCACAATGCCGAAAGATTGTCGCCACTACAAGCCGCCTCAGGACGGACTCGAGGGACTTGCCACCTACTGGGAACACAGGTAAACAAAATAAATTTTATTTATATAGAACTTTATTTATTATGCGAACTGCTAGTTTGTGGAATGCGCTGCCTGAATGGGTGTTCCCCGATGGTTACAATCTGGGTGTCTTCAAATCACGAGTGAATCTGTTTCTTCTAGGCAAGCGTGCTCCAACGTAGACCGCATCATCGCTTAACATCAGGCGTGATGGTGGTCAAACGCAGGCCTATTATTTATTAAAAAAAAACTGCGGTGGTACCCGCGATTTTCCTGTTCGCATTTTCTGGAGGGAAAAGTACCCTGTGTCCGTCGTTGTGCTATCATCCTGCCAAATTTCGTTAAGATTGGCCTAGCCGTTTTGTCGTGAAAATCGAACAAACATACAAGCAGTAACAGTTATATCTAAATTTAAAATATTAGTTAGGATAAGTCGAAGTTTGGCCAATAACTCCCCTAATAGAAAGCGGTGTTATGGCCAAAGATGGAGAACGTTGATTTAGCAGGTACATATTCACTCTGGTCTCGAAGACACCCAGGATATAGCATTCAGAAACAACGACAGTGGCAAAGAATTCCAGTCCCGAGCGGTTGGTTGTAAACTGGTTAAGTACTACACAAACTTATTATTGAAACTGACGTGGTTTTCACACATTTTATTTATATTACACGGTAATTACTAACGTAAAAAAAACGTAGCTTTGTCTGTGCAAAGCGAGACGCAGCCGCGCGCGTGAATTCACCTTGAAAAAGACCGTCTAATGCGGTTGAAACTATAGTCGGAGTAACCGGCTTAATCTTACGTGAGTAATTCCCGTGTAATATAAATAAAATACTATACAAACCTTGGCGTTTGTGAAGAAAACCTTGCATGCCGCTGCAGTAATGCACCATAAAAAATCTTTTATATTTCTTTTATCTGTTTGATTCTGCTCACGTGTCATCTTTTCTATCAGCGCAAAAAAATATCATTTTGTTTCCAGACACGTGCACAATGAATATGGGCTACACAACCTCCGTGCGTCCCACACGGGCATATTGGCGCGGAGCGAGGGCCACTACCGGCCCTTCATACTCACGCGCTCCGCCTTCGCCGGCACTCAGAGGTATGTGGAGACAATTATACATGTTTAAAACTCGGCAATGTTAACATGTTTGATGAATGTTTGTTTGTTTAAAACATGGCTAAACATGACAATGGTTACATGTTTATAACACGGCGAAACTCGATAATGGTTACATGTTTAAAACACGGCTAAACTCCGAAGTGGTTACATGTTTAAAACACGGCTAAACTCGGCAGTGGTTACATGTTTTTAACACGACTAAACTCGATACACTACGATATAGTATATACTCTATATATAGACTTATATTAAGCTATATCTTAGAACAGAGTCTATACTAAGATATAGCGTAAAAAGTCTTTCATACTCTTTCCCTTATTTCACAAAATGCACATATAAATGCGTAGGTAAGTAGATATATGCTGCGTTTAATCAGTTTTTAAAGCCGTGTCTTTCGCCTATAACGTGTCTATTATCACACCTCACTGTATATATAGATAATTTTTTCTTATTAGCGTTTCCGAAATCCTCTTATCTACATTACAAGTATTCATTCTTTCATTTCTTTGTATTAAATTTTTTTTTTTTTTTTTTTTTTTTTGCACACACGGTCATCTGACCCCAAACTAAGCCAAGCTTGTGATATGGCTGCCAGAGACTGATATATATTCATATATAGGTTTAAATACATACTTAAATAGATATTAACACCCAGATATAGAACAAACACAAATGTTCATCACACAAATGTTTGTCCTAGGTGGGAATTGAACCCACGCCCCCAAGCTCAGAAGGCAGGTTCACTACCAACTCGACCAACGGGCTATCAAACTTACCACGTATCGGGGGTATCTTTATCGGGACTTATCACGTATTATTATATATACTAGCTGCGCCCCGCGGTTTCACCCGCGTAGTGAAGAAAAATTGTGATGATGATGATGATGAAAAGTAACCTTTGTCACTCTCTGGCTCTTGAACTATACCCATGCAAAAAATCAGGTCGATCCGTTGTTCCGTTGCAGCATGAAAGAGGAACAAACATCCACATACAAACTTTCGCGTTTATAATATTAGTAGGATTTAGGTAAAAATATGTACCTTTCGCTCGACGTTTCGACCACGTTACAATGGCCGTGGTCACATGTGTTCAAATCGCGAAAGTTAAAAATTACTATTCATTTCTTTGCTCGAAAAATAGAACCTCATTTACTTTTATTTTGTAGATACGCGGCAGTATGGACCGGTGACAACATGGCTGAATGGGGCCACCTGGCAGCAACCGTGCCCATGTGCCTCTCTCTTTCCTCCGCGGGCATGTCTCACTGCGGCGCCGACGTCGGGGGCTTCTTCCGCTACCCCGAGGCTGAGCTCATGACTCGCTGGTACCAGGTCAGTGTACTCAGCAACCAGTGTAGAGAGAACCACACTGAAGTAGCATGTTTCAAAGAGTAGAGGTGTTGACGATCGGTGGACTGGAGAACTGCTGGTGTTGATGGGGATAATGAAAGAAAGAAAGAAAAAAAGTTTATTTAAGTTTAAGATTTTTATTTTATTTTATTTTTTATGTGGAGCACAATGGTGGTTGTAAAGTTACCTAATAAAATCGTAGAGATAAAAATATATCTGTAATTGCGATATATCAACAAAAAAATCACACAGGGCGTCTTAAAATAAGCAGTTGAACACGTTAAGACAGTTTTTTTTTAAATTTTTGTCTGTTTGTGCACGCACATTTCTTAAACCACTGGACGGATTTAAATGCGGTTTTACGAATATGGTTAGCTATGACCAGATTGAAGTTCATGCATCGCGAGACACAATACATATAGAGTCACAATCGTGCCAAAAAATCTCCGAACCAAAAGTCTGCGCAATTCGTAGCATGCGCCGAGTTGATTTTTATTTTGTAGCTTTATCATCAATTCATTGTGCAAGTTTTATCTAAATTACTAGCTGTTGCCTACGACATAACATTGCCTGTACTCATCGAGATACAATTCCTATAGAGTCACAATCTCTACAATGAAAACACTCAAAAACGTCCGAGCGTCATTGTACATACATTGTATCAATTATATACTTCACAATGCCACTTTTACTCAAATATAGACGTAATGTCGCTTGCATAGTGTTCAACGTTAGTTGTCCGCTATGTCATCGTAGCTCTGGCGTCGCGCGGCGTTGTAGTCGGATCGCGGTTACCTTGTAACTAACCATAAAGTCTGCGCAATTCGTAGCGTGCGCCGAGTTTTGGTTCGGACATCTTTTGGCATTATTGTGACTCTATATTATTATGTATTGTATCTCGATGCCGCCAATTCACAAAAGTAGTTTTTCGTAAAACTCTCGGAGGGAAAGTTTGAGAGTGAGCTTAAATTACTGAAAATTACTCAATTAAAGTACATTACACATACTGAAAAAAATAATTAAATTGGTTGATAAATCTCTGAAATATGATCGCTTAAAGTTTTAGGTGGGGATAGAGAGGGGATACTTTGTCCCTTTCTCACAAAGCGTGTGTTAGTATAAAATTTGTATGGCGCGCCTAAGGCGTGACGTCATAGCTCAGTATAGTGCGCTCTCTGTCTAGCATGAAATTAAAATACTTATAACTTATTTAATTTTGATATTATTTTATTTTTGTTTTCGTTAATGGCTATTTATTTATGACTAGCGGTCCGCCCCAGCTTCGCACGGGTATAGATTATAGCCTGTCACCCGGGGATAGAGTAGCTTCCCGTCAGTGAAAGAATTTTTCAAATCGGTTCAGTAGTTTCGGAGCCTATTCAATGCAAACAAACAAACAATCAAATCTTCCCTCTTTATAATATTAGTATATATTAGCTTTTTTATGAGGTAATAAAAAATATTCATCATGCCTATTCACTCAAGTATTTAAAGCACGAGGCGTTCCTTGATAATTCATTTTGTTTGATAACCTTTCGCATTTATAATATTAGTATGATTTTTCCTTCTCCAGGCTGGTGCGTTCCAAGCGTTCTTCCGAGCTCACTCGCACATTGAAACCAAGCGTCGCGAGCCGTGGCTGTACGAACCTCAGACCACTGCTCTGCTGAGAGACGCCATGAGACGCAGATACGCCCTCATTGACTTCTGGTAAGGACTGATTACACACTGAGTTTTCATATATTACATTCGCGTAGAAAAATTTCAAGAACCTTCGTTTCGTTTGGTCTTAAAGACCTTTTTTCCCATCGGTCATCGGTTGTTCGAGCGAAATGGGTGCCGTCAGATTATAAAGCGCACATGCTGAAGCTCGAACACCATCGCTCTTAAACATATGGACTAAAATATCGACTAACTCTTGAACATATGGCCTAAAATATCGACAAACTTAAATATATGGACTAAAATATCGACTAACTCTTAAACATATGGCCTAAAATATCGACAAACTTAAACATATGGACTAAAATATCGACTAACTCTTAAACATATGGCCTAAAATATCGACAAACTTAAACATATGGATTAAAATATCAACTAACTCTTAAACATATGGACTAAAATATCGACAAACTTAAACATATGGACTAAAATATCAACTAACTCTTAAACATATGGACTAAAATATCAACTAACTCTTAAACATATAGACTAAAATATCGACTAACTCTTAAACATATGGCCTAAAATATCGACAAACTTAAACATATGGACTAAAATATCAACTAACTCTTAAACATATGGACTAAAATATCAACTAACTCTTAAACATATGGCCTAAAATATCGACAAACTTAAACATATGGACTAAAATATCAACTAACTCTTAAACATATAGACTAAAATATCGACTAACTCTTAAACATATAGACTAAAATATCAACTAACTTTTAAACATATGGACTAAAATATCGACTAACTTAAACATAATATGGACTAAAATATCGACTAAGTATAACCACAGAACACACCAAGGAGTAGAAAGTTTACTCCGCAAAGAAAAAAAAATAGGACTCTATCCACGAAGCAATAAAGTAGCAATTCAACTCGCACAGCGCTGGATACCGCCCGCTATATTCAACTAGAGAGCTGCTCTCTTTCTATCACGTAGCTCCATTTCTCCTGAAGCGGTACGAATAGCGTTAGGGTTGTCTTCTTTAAAAAAAACATTTCGATTCCTTGTTCTTCCTTTTATTTATACACCTGTTAGTACAACGTATCTTTTATACGGATCGTAGGATCGTTGAGAAGTCATTGTTCGTTGCAAAATCCACATAAAAGATGTTTTATTACGCACGATGTGGCTAGCGTGCGAGCCGAGTGGCTATTGCCCTGCCACACGCCTGCCCGAAAGGCGCGCCGGCTGAACCCTCAAAAAAAACTTACTTTGTAGATTATTTAGTATAATTAATTTTTTGAGATAAGGACTTGTAACATTTAGGTACTAATAATATTTATAGCAACAACATTGACTGTCAAATAATAACATCTTGATACTTTTTTATTACCTACATTTAGATTTTGTGCTATATATATATATATATATATATACTAGCTGAATCCGGCGGTGCTGACCGCGATTTTCCAATTTTCCCGCATTTTTTTGGGAGAATTAAGTACCCTATGTCCGTCCATATGATGTACACTATCATCCTGCCAAAATTCGTTAAGATCGGCTTAGCGGTTTTGTCATGAAAAGCGAACAAACATCCAGACAGAGAGACTAGAGTTACTTTCGCTTTTATAATTGTATTAGTAAGGATATATATTCTTATGTACTTAATTATCATAATCATAATAGTTAATATGCCGTGTAAAAATATTTGTAACACTATCTTAAACCCATAGATGGGAGGAGACGCTGATCCCGAAATACAGTGTAAACTAGTTCGGGATACAGACGCTTCAATGTATAAAATGTACCGTTACTATGTTTCCCAATAAATGATTGATTGATTGAACGTACCTAAACTGCCGAGTGACACCGAGTGGTATAACGATGGTTTCGTCTCTCAGGTACACGTTGTTCTACGAGCACTCGATCGATGGTCTGCCGGTGATGCGGCCGATATTCCAGCAGTACCCTAAAGAGGAGGAGACCTATGCCATCGATGACCAGTACTTACTTGGTAAGTCAATAACATCACCCACAGCCTTCTTTACAGGTTTAAAGACTTTTATTAACCACAAAGGCAAAATTTCAACACAGTTAGTTAACAAGTATAAATGGTTTTTTTTAAGCCCACAGGTTGCTGAGTTAATAATAGTTGAAAATCATCAAAAGGCAAACTTCTTGAATCATAGCTAATAACACTCTTGATTAATTCACTTTTCAAACAAAAAAATAACTGTTCATTTGGGAGCTACTATGCCACAAATCAATGACAATATAACCACTTGACTCATCCTATACCCCACCGTAAGCCAAAGGTTCTAAAATGCCAACCTAAACTATTACGAGCGGAGGCCAATCCTAGGCGCAAATTGAATGAATAACTTTTGAGTCTCCAATCACAAGCGTCGAGTCGCGTCGAGTCTCCAATAACAAGCTGCCCCCCGCAACAGACGTGGCATCATTTCGCAAAAGGAAATTGTGACTACATGCGCGATCAAGTGGTTTTATTATCTTTGCCACAGATACACATGTCAAATGTATAACACCTCTCTGTTTTCCGGGGTTAAAATGATATAAGAATTTTAAAGATAATGATTTATCAGCGATTATGTGTCGTTCCAAATTGCATTATTTTTGGAGTCAACCTCTTACTATTCCATTCCTTGGTTTTGTACTAATCGAGTCGAAGGTCGAAAATGATAAAGAATTCAGTAAATCTCTACATAGTATAAAATAAAGTCACTTTCTGCGCCTGTCTGTTTATCTGTATATCCGCTTACACCTCCTAAACCACGCAACAAATTTTGATGCCGTTTTCACCATCAGTTAGATAATTTTTCACGGAAAGTTTATATATGTAATAAAACTTATACCTGAGCAAAGCCGGGGCGGGTCGCTAGTAAAAAATAAAATAAATATTTAGGACATTTTTGCACACACGTTCATCTGACCCCAAACTACGCAAATCTTGTAATTTGGCTGCCAGAGACTGATATACATACATATATAATTTTAAAGGGAAATCATTTATAGTAAATATAAAATTATTATCAATTACAAAATAAAGGCTATAATTTGACCACCAATAACATAACTAGATACCTATTCAAATAACCCACCCCTAACTGTTTAAATAGATATTAACAACCAGATAGAACAAACACAAATGTTCATCACATGAATGTTTGTCCTAGGTGGGAATCGAACCCACACCCCCAAGCTCAGAAGGCAGGTTCACCAACTGGCCACCGGCCACCAAAGTGTCCCATCTCACAGCTGAAGATGCACCGCTGTCCTCGTCACAGCCAAAGTTACTGACTAATTTATTTGTCCCTAGGCGACAAGTTGCTCATCCGTCCGGTAGTGGAACCGGGTGTGACGTCAGTCCGGGTGTACCTCCCGGGCGGTGCCGCGACCCGCTGGTACGACGTGGATACTTACCGCGCGCATCTCGGGCAAGGTTACTTCAACCAGGAAGTTACTATATCTAAGGTAATACACAGTAAGGTGTAGTAAGTGGCCCCCCACTTACCACCCCTGGGGGTGGGGGATAGTAAGGTGGTCACAGACTTAGATTATTTATTATTTATTTATTTAGACTTAGGTCAAAACAGGGTCAACCTCGGAATGAGAGATAATGAGAAATAATGTAAACTTGTATAAACATTTATTTTGGCATTCTAAAAGTTGTTTCAAAAATCTCCATGTCCGCGTGATGTATGACCTTGCACAGTCCTATATTTATGGTGATGATGATTATGATGATGAAAAGTAGCCTAAGTTACTCCTTATAACATCAGCTATCTGTGAAAGTGTGCCAGTGAAAGTCCCGTCAAAATCGGTCCAGCCGTTTGTGGGGCCTTACGGACAATTGCTATTGCGGCACCAAACTAACGTTAAATCCGCTCAGTTGGAAAATCACGCGACCGCAAACCGTATCTGGGTGCGGTAAGGTTCATGTTCGCGTGATTTTTCCAACTGAGCGGATTTAACGTTAGTTTGGGTCCGCAATAGCAGTTCTCCGTAAGGCCCCTGGACTCGAAACCCAAGACTTATTGCAGATTGGAAATCTAAAATTTTATTTTTCCTTGGGTTACGGGCGGAGCCAGTATCAGTTTCCTTGCTTCTTATACTTTAATATAATATTAATAGGGGAGTTTCACCCCCAAACCCTTCCCCCTGGCTATGCCCGATGTTTACTTATTTCAATTCGAAGCCCGTTGTTTCACTCACATCATATCATCAGCCAGTAAACGTCTCACGTCAAAGGCATCCCTCTTAGAGAGGAGTGTTGCCATAATGCCTACGCTTGGCAGGCGGCTTGGGGATCGCAGTACGTTCACCGTGTACTAACAGGACGCTGCTGCCCATTCTCCGGTGGTTCTGGTCGCAGTTTAAGGACATACCCAGGCACGTTGTTCACTTTCAGTATATTTAGTTTGTGTATGTGGTATCCCCAGATCCCGGTGTACCAGCGTGGCGGGACCATCGTCCCCCGCAAGGAACGCATCCGGCGCTCCTCCGCCCTAATGGCGGACGACCCTTACACCCTCGTCGTTGCCCTCGATGAACACGTAAGTATATCTTCAGGCACACTCACTAGAGTAAAATGAAAACTAATTAAATATAGTTAGGAAAACGATACAATACAATATTTCTTTATTACACACCGAAAATACAAATGAAACTTAAACTAACATAGAAAACAAATATACGGCAGTATAATGGAAAAAAAATTCTATTCCTAAAGATATTAACACCCAGATATAGAACAAACACAAATGTTCATCACATGATGGGAATCGAACCCTCGCCCCCAAGCGCAGAAGGCAGGTTCACTACCAAACTAGACCAAATATAAATTTGTTGGTTGGTTTCCTCACTCTGCAGCCCTAACCACCGGTAGCTTGGGCCCTGCCCCGCTGCCGGCGGCACCCTAATTTTTAAGTTTTTTATGTAATTTTTTATTATTTATTTGATGTAAAAAACTTAAAAATTAATAAATAAAGTGAATAATAATATGTTTTTAACATCTGATCAACCAAAAAAAAAATCGGTTTTGTTTGGCCAAAAGCCCGCAAACACGGTTAAAACTACCTCGGCAACGAGAGAACTCTAAAGAGTAAAATAAACAATAATAATAATAATGAATGGGTCGATTCCATGGGTCTAAAACCACAGAGACCCTGACCCCTGGCTTGCCTTAACTGACCGTCTGGGGGTGGAAACCGCAAGAGCTAAGAACCTAAGCTCCAGGGTGGAAGTGTTAAAGGGCATAACGCCGCGAGTAGCTCTTAGTGAAAGTGCAGCACACCTCTCGACACCCTTAGCCACTATGTTGCCCTTCCGGTGCCAATATGCGACAGCCATTATGGAGGGCCCATTTAGTGAGTGGCAAGTCATCACCCGCCAAAATATCTTGAAATGAGGCATAATTGGCGGGTGCCGTACCTCATACCATAGCCCAGGAACATAACATCCAGAATTCACCACAATAGCCCAGATTTTTTTAATCCAATACTGGACAATAGTTTTATATTCCATAATTGTAAATTTTGTACTCAACGGGGCCTCTTGGTGTTGGCTTTGGCCCCACCAATGCCTACGAAATGTCCAGGCTAGACCCGAGAATTTTAAGAAATAAAGGGAAATAATAATAAAATAAAACAATGTTTATTTTTCATTGCAGAACTCCGCTCAAGGCACCGTGTTCATAGATGACGGTGAATCTTATGACTACAAGAAGAACAAGTATATCTACGCAAAGATGACATACGAACCCTACCTGCTAACTTACAAGTGAGTATTTTGAAGTTAGGGTATTACTGAATATACATCTCTGTTGTTTTAGGACAATGTTCATTGTCCTAAAACTATGGGAGTAACTCAGAAATCACGAAAAAAATATATCAGCTAAATCTATATTTATATATATAAAAATGAATTCTTATTTAAATTGGTTATGCCATAACTTGAGAACGACTTTACTGATTTCATTCATCTTTTTTTTTAGTTTTCTAACACTTTGAAGAAGGTTCTTACGGAAATAAAAATTAAGTATATTGCGCAGAAAACTGGAAAATTTCAGAAACGACGATTTTAGCCTGCGGTGAAACCGTGGGGCGCAGCTAGTATCTAGATATTAACAATAGATATGGATATTTAGATATTTACAATGAAATATAGTTTTTTAATAATATTTTTAATTCCCGTGTAATTTAAATAAAATGTGTGAAATGTCAGTTTCTATAATATAATTTACAATGAACATTATCCTAAAACAATAGAGATGGATATTTAGCTGATATATTATTCGCTAGTTTAGAGTTGCTCCCATAGTAAAAGTTGTTTACAATGAGGTGTACTATGGACCCCTTTCGGCTTAGTACACCCTTTCCGCGCAACCCAGTATAAACAAAATATTGTACTAACCTATACTTTCTATCCATAGGTTCGTGAATGAAAACGCCTCCTATCCCACTCGCTCCTGGGTCGAACGTATAGTCATAGCCGGCATCAAGACCCCGCCTAAGACCGCCAAACTGAGCCAAGGTGACAAACACACATCACTGCAGATGACGTTACACAAGGGCAACGATGTGTTGGTGGTGAGGAAGCCAGGCGCCAACATGGCCCAGCCGTGGACCATCAGCTTCACTTTTTAAATTATAAATGAAATAGATGTAGTTCGATTCTAGAAAATTCTAATGGGTTTGTTCAATAGTTCGATTTACAAGAAGAAAAAAATCCTAGACGTCCGGTTCTAGAAAATTCTAAGTGTTCTAGATGATTCTAGAACTAAGCATTCTCAATAAAGAACGATAAAAATTCTAACAGTGTTTGTTCTAGGTGATTCTAGTACTAACCATTCTCAATAAAGAACGATAAAAATTCTAACAGTGTTCTAGGTGATTCTAGAACCAAGCATTCTCAATAAACGACGATAAAAATTCTAACTGTGTTCTAGGTGATTCTAGAACCAAGAATTCTCAATAAAGAACGATAAAAACTAACAGTTCTAGGAGTTTCTAGAATGTAGTATTCTAGGTGATTCTAGAACTAAGAAGTCTCAATACAAACGTATTTATATAACATTTCCTCAGTTAAATTTTGAACAGTCCACCTTAAAACATTGAAACCCAAGTGAGGATTAATTCAATAAAAATAATTTTACTACAACATTTTTGGTAGTATGTTCTACTAAAATCTAGATCATTTGCCATTATTTTGCTTTTGCAACCGAATTAGAGCCACCTGTCTCAAGAGAATGTTTATAGATTTCGGAATTTAAAACGTTCTATAAGATTCTAATACTCTCTTCATTTGGAAATGTTCTGGAATTGATAATGTTCAGAAAGATTTTAAATAGAGAATGTTCTAAAATCGGGATTTACAAGTTACAAAGTTACAAGTATGGAAATTGTATTAAGTCCGTTAGCTTAACACAATGACTGTGTTTGGTTTCGACACTTTTTAGGAATGTTAGACAAAAGAAAATTGGTAAAGTGACTGAAAGGTCACGAAGAAAGTATTTATAAAGCTGTTGTGATATAAACGTGTCGAACCAAACTCGACCTTCGCTCCTTACAATAAGGATTGCATTTTTTACATCTTAGTGAAATTTAAGTCAGTAGTACATTAGATATCAATTGATACTATCCCAAGAATAATATAATTTTCAAATCTGCATTGTAATAAAGCGTTTTCATGACATCCAGACAAAACAAAACGCGAGGTTTCTTTGTGAGATGTTGGTTAAAAAAAATAAGTAAGTTTAAAAAAAACCGGCTGTCAAATGTATTATTCTTGCATTTAGTATCATTAAAATAAATCCTAGTGTTAATTAAGTACCTACAGATAAAAAACGAGATAAAAAATGGCGTTGTATTTTCCTCTCGCTCACATATCAAGTGAAATAAAGAGACACACGATTTTTTGTCCCATTCTTGTTCTGTGCGGATTATATCATATTTGATGTGGGGTTAATATTTATTAGGGCGTATTTCTCCTTTACCTTTATGTATGTTATTTGTATAATATATCGTGTACGTAATAATATACAGATACAATGTGTTTGTATACAATTTTCGTCTATACTCAGAAATTGACATTTGAAGATAGAAATATTTTTTGACGTTTTTTTTTTAAGTTTACTGCTATTGTGTTTTTATTTTTCTTCAGATCAAATTGTTAAAGTAATTCAGTGTGTATTTATGATATTATATGTATGTTAATAAAATTATCGAAACAAAACCAGTTTAGATCAAAATATAAAAACACTTTTCAGCAGATCAAAATGTAAAAGTACTTTTATATTTATTGATTAAATTACTTTTACATTTATTGATAAAAGTACTTTTACATTTATTGATAAAAGTACTTTTACATTTATTGATAAAAGTACTTTTACATTTTGATCAGCTAAAACAACCAACTAAATCATAAAATTAAACAAACAGTAACAATATCATTCATATTGATCTAAACAATAAATACTTCTGTATAACTATAAGTACATAAAAACATACTGAATTGTTTATTTATAACTTATAAACTTCACAGTTGTGGCGAATGTGTATTGGGGAAATGATTGTCATGGTATGTGATAATAAATGGAATTTAAATTTATTCAAGTGTTTAATTACGGTTGAAATATTTGCAGTAGGTACTAGGTGGTTAGAGCCACCACATATGAAGGATGTTTGGTCAGCGTTGCAGTTCCTACATTTAACTTGCCCTGTGTTAGTATGTATGTACGTTCGCGGTATGTGTGGGACAAATCTTGCAACTGAATTTAATACCAGTTATCCTCAACTGATTGAACTGAAATTTGGCATACTTATGTAAGTTCGGTGACAATGCAATGTTATGGTACCATCGAGCTGGTCTGATGATGAAGACATCAGGAACTCTTAAACGAAACGAAGTAACTCCGTCGAGTTTGGGTTCGTTGTATTTGTCTTCCAAAGCACTTTGGTCCTAGATGATAAATATGTCAGACAAAATACGTTTATTCCATTCTGTCCGACTAGTAGTTACATGATCTAACTGTTTGACACTTCCATCATGATATAGGTATCAAATGAAAGGGTTGGCTGAGAAGAATACGAAAAATATTGTTTACTAGCTGCGCTCCGCGGTTCCACCCGCGTAGTGATGAAAAATGTTGATGATGATGATGAAAAGTAAGTAAAGCCTATGTCACTCTCTGGCTCTTGAACTATACCCATGCAAAAAATCAGGTCAATCCGTTGCAACGTGAAATAGGAACAAACAAACACTTAAATAAATTAATTTATGCAGTCAAATACCCTATTGTTTAGCAAGCATGTATCCTGAGAATTATAGGTCAGAGAGGAAGACGGACGGGAGGGGGGACGGGGGACGGTGGACCAAAGCAGTCAGAATTACAGCGGAATGGAAAGCGACCACCGGGCAGACTACCAGCCTGCGGCAGCAGGAAAGCAGTGGACAAGGCTAGCACTGGGGCCTTACGGACAACTGTTATTGCGGCACCAAACTAACGTTAAATCCGCTCAATTGGAAAATCACGCGAACGTGAACCTTAACGCGCCCAGATACGGTTTGCGGTTGCGTGATTTTCCAACTGAGCGGATTTACCGTTAGTTTGGTGCCGCAATAGCAGTAGTCCGTAAGGCCTCAGGACCGGAAAAGATGGCGCGCTAAAGAGACCACCCAGCAGTTGGTGCAAAATGGTTAATGATGATGATGAAAATGTCTCCAAAATCCATAGAATGTCTTCTCAGGTTATTTTCATGTAGATCTAATGGACAATATCCTGTGGCGGTACCGACACCTGATTCAATTTAGGCTGCGAAGTTGCGTAACCACAAACTGTATCTCGGCTCGTTAAGCTACCTAAACAGAATCGCTCTTAAAACAGGTAACGGTACAGCCCCTTTATAGGTATAGGATACTTTACCCATAAAAAAATAGATACCCAGAAAAGCTCAGGACATAACAAGGGCGGATGCAGGATCATTTCTGGGGCACAAGGGGCGGACGGGCATAAAAATCAATAATAACTGTTAGTAATAAACTTGAAGTATTTATTATACTATATAAGGAGAGGACATGAGAATTACGGCGAAGGCGGATAGGTAACCATTTGTTCATACTTGGAAGCAAATCAAATTATAAGAGTTGTTAAAATATATGAATAAAATAACAGAAAGAACATGAGTCGACTATTGTTTTGACACTTTCATAAACGTTCTTATACACGTCGATAGGATACGATATCTTGGTGTAGAACTAGATGAGGCACTTACCTTTAAGCATCATATTACGAAATTGTCAGGTCGCGTCCGTAAACTCATATATGTCATGAAAGGTCTACGGTTCTCTTGCGATCCGAAAACACTTCTTATGGTTTATACGTCACTCTGTCAATCTATATTGTCTTACTGTAACATAGCCTGGGAAGGATCAGCGAAGACTGTCTTGCTGCCACTTGAAAGAGCCCAACGCGCCGTTTTAAAAGTCATGCTGCGCAAACCTTTTAGATTTCCAACTGAAAATCTTTATAGGGAAGTTTTAGTAATGTCGGTGCGTCAGCTTTCATCCATAAGGCTACGGTCGCAATTCACACTTCCACTAAGAACTCTAGCCAGTTTACAGAACTGGTAAAGAGACGAATCTTCAGGGTGCCAATTTCTAGCGTCAAGTCTGCTTTTGCTAACCGTCACCCAAACTATCTCCTTCCACGTATTTACAACGAAGCTCTTAAAGCTTAAAATATGAAAGGTCGTCGAGGGTAAATAAGGCAGTTCGGGAATGGTTACTAACCTTGTCATATGAGGACACCGAAAACTTAATTACCCGGACTCGTACTGAGCAGTGAGAACTTTATTTCATCATCCACTCAGTCAAAGTCAAACACAATCACGCAAATCCCATACCACATTACACACACGCACACACACATACATGCACACACACACGTATTATACTGAATAATGAAAGTGTCAAAACAATAGTCGACACTCATGTTCTTTCTGTTATTTTATTCATATATTTTAACAACTCTGATAATTTGATTTGCTTCTAAGTATGTACAAATGGTTACCTATCCGCCTTCGCCGTAATTACAGTCTTTACAGCTGCTAAATTATTGACAAGGCCATTTTACAGCCGATAATGTGTACCTATATTGTATAATTGTGTCATTTTAATTTTAAATTGTGATTTATATCCTGTAAATGACGTCGTCAAGTATATAGTAGTTATACCTAAGACCCGAAATAAATGAATTGAATTGAATTCTCATGTCCTCTCCTTTGTTTATAAAATTCTGTTTATTCCCAATATCCCTTTATACTTAAAGGAGCGCTATGAATTTATTTAAGTTCACTCCAGTACTTTGCGATGCTGTCGTGCCCTCCAACTAAAAATTCCTCCTTCGCACGTCAATATTTCCTACTGTAATCACTTTTCAAGCTGGGGGCACGTGCCCCCGTGCCCCCTTAAATCCACGCTTGGGGCATAATATAGGTGATACAAAAAAGTCAACATAAGTGCAAATATTTCATAATTTAATCATATTTGACATCTGCTATGTTCGCTAAACGAAACTCTATCTTACAACCATAGAAATATAACTTACAACTAATTAATATCTAACTAGACTAGACTAGTACCAACTGGTCAACATAAGCAACCATTGAGCCCAAAGATATTTAAACTATAGATTCAACATTACCAATAACACGACAGAAAAGAGAAGTAAATAGAACGGAAATTAGAAGGAAAATCTGTCTCTAGGCATTATGAGTGAACGTTGATTGAACATTCTTATTTAGATCAACGCGTCGAACTCTGCATCCAAAGAACTTGGACCTTACCTTTTTGGGTTAGGCCTCAAGTTCTTTGTCCGCATCACAGTTGCAAACTGATTTCAAATGACTGACGTTTCGATTATATGGGTGCAACTGGCTACAACAAATTTCCAAGGATGTTTTACCATTCCCTTTAGGGTATATATAAAAACCTTGCAAATTTCTTACAAAAATGTCTTAAAAGCCGTTCTAATTTAAACAAAAAAAAACTTTTCTCTTAATAACACCATACTAAACCCTAACCTAACAACGGTATTTTAACAGATAATATTTCGCAAATGGTACACCGGAACCAAAAGTGAAGAACCAAATCTCGTTTACATTTTGAAAGATTCAATTATGTATAACTGACACCCCGTTAAAGGTTTCTATCACTATTTTAATTATATAAAAAACCACCTCCATTGCTGCTATATCGTCTAAATGAGTTATTTCTCAAATGTGCGACGGAGTAATGGCGTTCCCTATCTACACAAGCACTGCATTTTGTTGCCGTTTTTGGCCCGTTGATATTGAATCCATAGTATTAAACATCTTTGATTGAGCCAATCACATGAAATGCACAGAGCAAAAAAAAAAAACAAAGAAATTAATTAAATCGGCGTTTATTTGCAGTTAATTTTCAAAACCTTATTTAGACGAATTTCTAGAGTATTTCGGTGTCATATGAAATACAATAAGAAATAAAGAATAATTTTTTTTTTATAAAGAATAAAATAAATTATTTATATGTTATTCCTTATTTCTTTTTCCGTAAATGATAAGGCATTGAAACATACTAGACATTCGTCTAAAACAGTTTTTAACCCCCGATGCAAAAAGAGGGTTGTTATAAGTTTAACGTATGTATGTGTGGCTGCCGTTGCATCGTAGTTCCCAAACGGCTGAACCAATTTTGATTTAGTTTTATTTTAAAGGACTTGAACCAAAGTTATCTTATTAATAATTCTAGAAAATCTGTTAAGCCATTTTTTTATGAATAGGGTTTTTTTAATATTATAGATTTTATGCTTTTGACTGCCGATTCGCATGAAGGTTATCAGTTCATTTATAGCGGGCTTTTAAAATTTTCAATTTATACTTGTTCAACAACGTTTAATTAAACTAAGTAAATAAAGTTATCAAAGCTGCCACAAAACGAGTTTTCTCATCGTCGATAAATACAGTCATCTTTGTACCGCTTATCAGGGTGCCCTACCCACTGGTGACAAAGCTGGTGACAACTGGGAATATAAAAGTTTCGGTCGCCGCCACTGGTGACAACTGGGTTTTTTTCTCGATTGCCACCAGTGGCGGGCGGAGATTGTAGCAATCGGGAATAGACGCTTTGTTCGAAAGAAAATTTTCGTGCATTTTGATAATATGTCATTACATAAAAAGCACATAAAAGCTTTTAATAATAAAGCTGTAGCGTGACGCGCCACCGATCACCTAATATCAAGAAAACTAGATGGAACGCAGTTCTTTGAAAATCGTTTAGTAGATAGACGACAAGACAATTATACATTATCCAAAGTCCGACTCGCACTTGGCCAGTTTTTTACTTTTTAATTTTGTACTGTACCCAAAATCCAGGTGTTTGTAAAAGTATGACGGTAGAGCACTGAAAATGCTTTCTCCATCTTTGAGTTTACTTCTTTCAGATTTCAGGCATAAATTCATATCAAAACAAAATGTTTCACAAATAAGGCAAAATAAAGCTCACTTAAAAAATATCCTACTAGGTTTATCGTCATTGGGGAATTCTATAAAAGGATGTGTCTGCTTATGTTCTAACATTTCTCCTTCCGTCGAAAACTTTTCCCCGCAAATATCACAAGCAACATCGACCTCCTTGTCTTTCTTTTCTTTCTTTCTCTTCTTAACCCCCCACTCTTTCTTCCTTAACGTATCTTCAATCTTCTCCTTTTTGGATGTTGATTGTTCTTCTTCTATTAAGGGCTTGCCGGTTAGAAGGTATTCTCTCATGTTGGCATGTTTGATGGACATTTTATGATGTTTAAGACGGTTTTCAGAACTGCACGTATATTCGCATATGAAACAAACGTATTTCATATCGCCAGTATGTATTTCTCCGTGTTTTTTTCGCTTCTGAGGCGTTGCGAAGCGGAAATCGCAAAACTTGCAGGGGTATTTTCTGTCCATGGAGTGCAAACGCATGTGGGATGTTAGAGCGTTCATGTCTGGGCATACTTTTCGACATTCCAAACATAAGACACCTACTTCTTCTGGTTCTGGCTCCTCGGTACTTTCCGTCCTATGATGCATCCTCATGTGGGAGTTGAGTCCACACTTACTGATGAATACCCTTTGACAGTCTCCGCATTGGAAGTGCTGTTCATTCTTCATGTCCGGACTGTGCTCTTCTACCTGATGTAATGCCAATTTATCAGCCTTGTGAAACTGTTTTCCGCAGGTTTCGCACTTCCACGCTTTGACCAACTTCGAGAACGCTTCGAGGACGTCCAAAACCGACTGGTCTCCAACATCGGGGTGAGTCTTCTTTAAGTGAATAGCGAAATCCTCTATTTTTGAAAACTTTTCTTTGCAGTGTGGACATTTGTACGGTTCCGTGTGGTCTTCCATAATGTGCGATTTTAAATCTGAAAGCTTTGTGCAGGTTTTTTTGCAGAGCAAGCACTTTAGATCTTGGTTTCCTTCAGCTATGATTTTGTACTCCGTCAGTTGAACTTTCTGATGTATTCGTAGATGTTTGAAGAGTGCTTTTTGCGTGTGATAGTCAGTAGGACAGAACTTGCATGGAAATTTCTTGCGATGGTGTCGCTGCCGGTGGAAGATTAGCAGCTCTTTCGATTTGAATTTCTTGTCGCAAGTCGGGCAGTCGTAGGAACTAGTGTCGGCGTACTCAGTGTGCGACCTTAGACAGGTTTCCATACGACTTCGTCTTTGAAATGTGCTACCACAAGTACATTGGTAACCTGTTTTATCTTCCTTCTTTACAGGTAAGTTTTTCTTTATATCCTCTTCTTCTTTTATTTTCTTTTTCTCCATCCTCGTTTTTAAGCCTTTCAGGACTCCGTTCGCTCGTTTTTCGATTGAGTCGTGAACTTTTAGATGCCTGTTCAGAGCAAATTTCTGATTGAACACTTTCGGACACTTTGGGCAGACCATTTCCACTGTTGATGACTTTTTCTTCTTCATCTTCGTTTTTAGCAAGCCATACGCCTCTTGTTCTAAAGATAAAATGTTTCCAGTGATTGAATTTAGTTGAAAAGGTTCACAGTCCATTTCGTAAGTTTCTTTGCTGGTCGGTAGGATTTCCTCTGGGTTCCCCATCTTCATGGTTTGGTTCTCGCGGGTCATGGGATGGATTTCCATGATCAAAGTCTTAGTTGTCTGCGACTCGACACCGCCATGTGTGCTGGTGATCGTGGAAGTCGTATTGATGAATTTGTTAGAGATCAAATGTGTTTCTGTGACGGTCAGTTCTGATTCGTCTTTGATGATTCTTGGGAAGTCTTTCTGGTGGTCCTGTAAAATTAAGTTTATAATTAAGACACCACACCATGACAACACCATGAAAATTCTTTTACGAAATCCTAAATATAGAAAATGTATTGAAATAAGAATGATAAATTATGTTCTAGAATTTTTCATTATCTTTTTATGTGGCATATCTTTTTTTTTATCATTATCAGCCAATGCCGTTCCCACTGCTGGGACACAGGTCTCATAGAGGATGGGCCCTAATCCACCATTCTCGCCGAGTGCATGTTAGTGAATATCATACATCTTTGAATTTTTGAGGTTTTTGGACATACAGTTCCTCACAATGTTTACCTTCACAGTTGTTGAGCAATGACATCAAAACTGCACATCTATATATGTAATTTAAAAAAGGCCAAGTGCGAGTCGGGCTCGCGCACTGAGAGTTCCGTACCATCACGAAATACAACCAGTTATTTTTAACATGTTAGTTCAGGCTTAACACCTTCCAGAATAGTCGAAGAAGTTGCTACGCATTTAATATTTTTCTACAGTGACGTTCAAGTATAACACATTTATAGCTTGGTAATGAACAGAAATTTGTCACAGACTCGCACTTGGCCATTGTTTGTTTTTATACTTTAGAGTGTGTACTATAATCATGCTAAGTTTGATGGTATATATGTTTGACGCTTGTACGTATTACCGTTTTACAAAAATACATTAAAAAATATGGTTGTTGTATGGGGACAGTAGAGACCAAGTTTCAGTGCTGTGCTGTGTGTGTTTCAGTGCTGTGCTGAGGTATTTTGGACGAGAAGACGTTGCAAAGTTTACCGAACGCTGCCCAGCCAAGTTGGATACGTCGATTGGCCTCTTTCTTAAAAATGGACCTGCCTAGTTGGACTGTTTGACCGAGGTAAACGTACGCGTCAACAACTTCTACAACCGAGTTCCAAACTGATAATGGGGTGGGCACAACATAGATATTATTTGGCATGACCATGTTAAGCTTAAGACCACCCATTGGGAAACTCGATTGAGGCCTTCATACATCATGCTAAGATCTTCCATCGATTCTGCCATGACCACTATATCGTCGGCAAACGTTATGTGAAGATGTTAATGCCGAGTCTTTGCCATTTCAGGAGCTTGAAGGCTTCTTCCAATGCGGCAGTGAATAGTTTCGGGGAGAATACGTCTACCTTTCTCACGCCTCTTTATAATGGAATTGCCTTCGAACTCTGCTCCTGTGCTCGGACCGACATGGTGGCGTTATTGTGCAAACATTTTAACATACCGATATTCAATACAACTTCGAGACTCGAGCACCGCCCATATCTAAATCGAACCTAAGGCTTTATCATAGCCCACAAAGGCTAAACATAGTGGTAATTTGCCACTATGTTACCAGTATTTACTATTAACCAAACCGGTGAAATACTTTTTTTTTTTAATAATTAATTAAAAATATCCTGGACTGAAATTTGCTAGGCAACCCATATGCAATATGTTTTTTGATATATTAAATTACATAAAAAATATGTTTGATCCATTAACCAGCTCGGTGAAGGTCGTTGTATAGTGGGATCCTATACTATATAATTATTTTTTTTATATATATTATGCACATATATTTATTTTCATTCTTAAATGTAAGTTTTTTTTACAATAATATATAAAAACAAAATATTATAAAAAAACTATATATATTATTATAATTATATATATTATTATAATAATTTATATTATTATAATAATTTATTTCAATATAGACACGGGTCTAGCCCGGACATTTGGTAGGCATTGGTGGAGCCGAAGCCAACACCAAGAGGCCCCGTTGAATATAAAAATACAATTATGTGATGTGGATTAAATGGAATATTAAACTATTGTACAGTATAGGATATAAAAAGTCTGGGCTATTGAGGTGAACAACTTGTAGATGGGAAAACAGGTCTATGGTATGAGGTACGGCACCCGCCAATTATGCCTCATTTCAAAATATTTTGGCGGGTGATGACTTGCCACCCACTAATGGGCCCCCCATAATGGCTGCCGCATATTGGCACCGGAAGGGCAACATTGGCGTGAGTGGCTAAGGGTGTCGAGAGGTGTGCTGCACTTTCACTAAGAGCTACTCGCGGCGTTATGCCCTTTAACACTTCCACCCTGGAGCTTAGGTTCTTAGCTCTTGCGGTTTCCACCCCCAGACGGCCGGTTAAGGCAAGCCAGGGGTCAGGGTCTCTGGGGTTTTAGACCCATGGAATCGGGGTACGCGGTGTCGCCACTCACCGACGGCTCGCCATAAAGCCGCCCCTGCGTTTATATTATTATTATTTATATTATTATTATATATTACGAGGTGTACCTATAACTGTCCTCTCGATTTCCCCTAATACCTTGGCTTTGGTCGACGCTACACTACCAATACCATCTTATCTCTTCATTGTTGATTTAAGTGAAATTACAAAAGATGAGATTTATTTTATGTTCTATTATATTTTTTTAGTTGTAGTATGTTTAAAAACAAGTTTTGAACAAATTGTGACTTTTAAATGCTGATCACATTCGTCATAAATGTCATAATCAATAAAACATTATTAAATAACGTATTTATTTAAATATTTTTGGCAAATATCCGAATTATTCGAATTATCCGGATATCCGAACAGTAAGGTTTGTATTATTCGGATTATTCGGATACTAAATATGAACGGATAATGCAAGCCCTAGACGCAAGGATTATTTACGTTGCTTACTACAGGCATTAAAGATTCGTTCTCGATTATGTGAAAAGCAATATGGTGTCCATGTGGGCAATAATCGGCATGTGAAATACACTCTGGTTTCGTGCAACTGAGGCTGCGCATGGCGAGTTTATTGCCGTGTTGTTTATTCCAAACAACTTGATGGGTCTTCATACAGCCAGAGAAGGGTATTATATCGCCAGTCTGCATCAGTAGTCATTTACAACGTCCAGTAATACGCCAGGAACCCTTTGCTGCAGCTGCCCCATAAAAGTATCAATGTCTGGAATATCTTGACCGTATGCCACTATCTGATCCGCCGTTCGCTTCAAAACACCACCGACTCCATCAGGTGCCCCTTTCTTGTGGCCACTCTGCGAGTAGTTCCAGGTGACCGTTTCTAAATTATCAAACTGCCAGTATAATTTAGAAATAAGGTAAAATACCTTCTGTTGCGGTATTGCGACGATGGAGAATCTGATATAATGTGAATATGTTTCACTTGTGGGGCATTATTTTCAATGAAGCGCAAAAGAGGAACCAAGTGCGCCCACACTGCAGCAGCGTCATGCCTGTTGTTCTCACTAGGTGTGCAGTAAGCCCGGGTATGTCCTAAAACTGCAACCAGAAGATGGGCAGCAGCGTCCTATTAGTACACGGTGAACGTACTGCGATCCCCAAGCCGCCTGCCAAGCGTGGGGATTATGGCAACACCCCTTTCTAAGAGGGAGGCCTTGTTCAGCAGTGGACATTTAATGGCTGATGATGTGTGTGTGTGTGCAGTAAGCCTGTTTTTTATATTTTTTATTTTCTGAGGGATCAAAATAATAAATAACTGCAGTATGCAAAGTAATATGCCGTCTGCTCCCTCCAAAGTGCAGAGACTGAACTTCCTCTGTCAATTTTGTTGCGTAATTCTCGCTGAAATCACAATGATCTTCAGGTCTTACTTATGAATCTTCATAAGTAAGACCTTCCTTAATATTTTTGAGAGCTACATACTGGTTCGTAATATTTGCACAATGCTGCAAAAATGGGCCCATTTTTTTATCCAATTCTTTGATGGCTGCTCTTGGACTAGTTTGAATCTTAACCTTTTCTGTGATCCAGGGCTTTTTCGGTTTACCGTCCTTCAGATAGACGTCAGTTCTTTTTTGCCAACTCCAATAAGTAATCGGTTGAGAATCATCAAATTCTTTAAAATTCAAGAATCTGTTTACACATGTTATGCATTTCCTTTGTAGGCAATTGACTCCTTCATGATTACAAGTAAGCGATTTAACAACATCAGTTTCTGACAACATGCTTTCTGAGATTATGTTTCTTCGTTTTAGTGCCTTAATCAATAAACGCATATTAGCATGAGTCTGACATAAGCAAGTGTCTCTTGCTTTGCTATCCGGAATTTTTACCCAAAACGGGCGGAATCTGCAGAATGTTGCATAAGACATTTTTGAGTAAGCATTTGTCTTTTTGTATTTTTCGTACAAGTTTTTTAAAGAATCATTTAAGTATCTTTTCTGTTTTTTTCTGTTCCCTGTTTGGTAAACTCTTTTTCCCCTGGACAAACTATTTTCATCATCATCGTAAAATAACTCTGTCTTTTTTGGCAGCACTTATGATTCTTAAAAGTTTGTCCGGCTTTGACTTTTCATTTACTTCCTTACCTTCATCCCTTTTCGTTTTATTTTCAGACTGGAACCTACGTTTTTTGAGTCTTGCACATCTCTTCCTAAAAAGTTCTTTGGCTTGTGTAGCTTCTCTGAGTTTGAGGCGAAGCGCTGCGATTTCTTTATCTTTCTGATATTTGTATCGCCTTAAGGCAGCTTTATGCACTGACCCTGATGCATTTGTACTAATGGAAGAACACGAGGATCGTGGCGACCTAGTTGGGGTTACGTCACAACTGTCACAAGATCTCGGATACAATGATGCAACAAGAGACGATCCCGTGCTTTCATTAGGGGAATTTACAGGTTCAGCAACTAAGGAGGGAGAAAGCGGCGGTTCATCCATAGAAGGATTTGACATTTCGGTCATACGAGTACACGATCTAGTAGATGGCCTGGCGATCGATGGATGAGGAATGTTTTCCAATACAGCAGCTTGAGGTTCTTCTTCAGATTTAGGAGGACTATTTTCTTCCAGTAGCACTTCGAGTCGTTTACGCTGTTTTTTTTCTGTAGTAAAAGGCTCGAAAGTTATCTCTGTTGCATTTTCGGATATATTTTTTATCTTTAGCTGTCATTTCATTTACTGGTAAAATGTTCTTCGCAGCTTTTCTTTGGTGATAACTCTCTCGTTGTTTGGCTTTAAAATTTGCATAATGTTCTGGGTTGCCTCTTATTTTTTCCAGTCTTCTATTCTCAGCCAGTCTTTTCTTCTCCAGCCTTTCTTTTTTTGTCTGCTTTTTCTTCCTATATTCTCCTGTATGATTACTAGAATCACTGGCTTCGACATTTTTAGTATTTTTAGAATCGCTGGCTTCGACATTTTTAATATTTTTGTTTTCTTGTGAAGGTTTTTTTTTTGTTTTGATAGCAGAATTTTTACGCTTTGCCATTATTTTAAAGCTCTGAAACAAAGGGAATTACTATGAAGCCATTCCAACAATTTTTTTGTCAGCCTGGCAGAAAGTAGTTATTATTTTTATGGTTATTTATTAGGTTGTATATCTACACTAATATTATAAAGAGGTAAAGTTTGTAAGTTTGTTTGTTCTGTTTTAACTCCGAAACTACTCATCCAATTTTAAAAATTATTTCACTAATAGAAAGCTACACTATTCCTGAGTGCCATAGGCTATGTTTTATAATGATAAAGTTTAGTTTTCTACACTAAATAACCGTATTAGTATAACATGTCGGAGAAAAATTAGCTGATTGGCTTCTTTATCGGCATACGATGACCTAACGGTTTGAGATAAGTAAATACAATGTTTGACAAAAATGTAGTTCGTAAGTAGTTTTACAAAAAAGTCCGCGATAGCATATATCTAACTTTTATAGGAAAACCACAATAACGATAATAACCGGTTATTTTGTTCAAAATAAAAATTAAATTTATAAGGTCATGTTTAGATGCAGTTTTGTAATCTAATTTATGAATCTTTACAAAAATAAATGAATTTATTATCAGGAGTACTTAATGTAGATAAAGTTTGCCGTTTACAGTTTGTAGTTTAGTCGCACAGTTCATGAGATAATGTAAAATTAAAATAACGCGACCATAATAATCCGCGCAGCGCCTTCATACTGCACTTAATAAGTAGGTGATATAATAAAATAACTCTTTATCGACACCATAAAAAGATATAACAAGAAGATTACTTTTAATATGGGTACAAAAAACGGCCTTATCGCTATGACCGACCTCTTCCAGACTACCTTCAACAATGGTGTGCTGCGGTGGAGCGGTGTCACAGGTATTATTAACCGACTTTAAAAAAGGTTCTCAGTTACGTGGTTTTTAGGGTTCCGTACCCAAAGGGTGTTAAACGGGACCCTATTACTAAGCCTACTCTGTCTATCTGTCTGTCGTACCTTTTAACGGACTGTATTTTTCGAACTGTAATAGATAGACAGTTAAAATTTTCACAGAATATGTAACGTTACGGCGGATCAACTCGGAAATGTAATAATAGTAAAGTCAATAAATGAAAGGGGGTCTCCAACTCCTATACAATTTTTTACAAATTTTTTCAATAGCTCTAATGTAAAAATGATAATACGTACAAGCGTCAAACTTGGCATGATTATACCACGCACTCTATAGTCTAACAACAAATAATAAATAATGGTCAAGTGCGAGTCGGTGACAAATTTTTGTTAGTTATAATTGTGTTATATTCGAGCGTCACTGTAGCAAAGAATAGGCATGATGACTAATGTTTAATTTATTACAAACAACCGGCTTAGCAATGAATATAACTAAATACATAACACATACTGAAAAAATAATTTGAATTGGCTGATAAATCTCTGAGATATGAGTGTTTAAAGTTTTAGGTGGGGATAGAGAGGGGATGCTCTATCCCTTTCTCGCAAAGCGTGAGTTAGTATAGCATTTGTATGGCTCGCCTGAGGCGTTACGTCACGGCTCAGTATAGTGCGCTCTCTGTCTGGCATGAAATTAAAATGCTTATATCTCATTTATTTTTGAACTAATTATTATTTTGTTTGCGTTGATGTGCTCTATTTAAGATCAGCTTTTTTATGAAGTAATAATAAAATATTAGTCATCATGCCTATTAAATATGTGACTGCGTCGCAATTACTTCGACTATTTCAGACAATAACTGATGGTTGTATTTTGTGGTGGTAAGGAACCCTTAATGCGCGAGCCTGACTCGAAATGCGTATTTTACTAATTTTGAAGTCGGTCTAATCACTAATGTTTTTAGTTTTACATATATAAAAACTATAGTTTTGTGCTAAACAATACTATAAAAGTAGGCATACCATTCAGGTGGAAAGGGCGGGACTAAACTAGAGTGGATTACAGGACAGATGCGGGACTATTAGCGAAAAGGGCGCGATAGGAGTATATTGGATTACGGTATGGGAGTGGAGTGGAGCGGACGGCTGCGGGACTAGATCGGAAAGAGTGAAACTGAAGTAGATTGGATTACGGAACGGATGCGGGGCTGGATTGCAAAAAGGCGGAAAGGGAGTAAAGTGGATTAAGGGACGGATGCCGAGTTGGATCGGAAAGGGTGGGACTGTATTATTAGAGTAGATTATGGGACAAATGCAGGACTGGTGCAGTAAGGATGGGGCGGAAGAAGAGTAGATTTTGGGACGGATTCGGGCCTGGAGCGGAAAGAGCAGAACGGGAGTTGAGTGGATTTAGGGGGTGAATGCAGAATTGGAGCGGAAAGGGTGGTTTAGGAGTAGAGTGGATTACAGGATGGATGCGAGACTGAAACTAAAAAGACGGGAGGTAGTAAAGTAGATTTCAATACTACGTGAGCGAAGCCGCGGGCAACAGCTAGTATATTATATATTTCAGACAAATTGATTATTTTAGCTGTTAATTGCTTAAACCATACAAATAAAATTTAGAAAAAATAACGGGAAACATATGCATAGATTAGAGTTACGTTGACATGGCGATTTGGTGACCGCGAAATAGTCAATCAAACGCAACAAAGGTTGTTAGTTTTGGACGTTAAAAACAATTATAATATTCCGCTAAAGCTAAATTAATCAATTTTGTTGCGACATACAAACATAACACACATACAGCACTAGCATAAATAAACATTAGTATAATATACATTTGAATACATTTTAAGTTTTAATAGTAGTTTTTAGTTCTCTATGATTATGTTTTTTCTAATTTCTTTGTACCATCACTAATTTCTATGGCGCGGTGTGCCAAAGAAATCCAAAGAAATTAGAAACCACCAATATTTATTTATTTTCACAAATGCCTGATATACCATTATAACCTTTTATTGCCATGTGCATACTGCTTGACTGAGGAAATATGCACTAAAATATGCAAGCAACAGAAACAAATAATAACATAACAATAACCATCGAAGAAATTAAGCACTTACCTGACCAAAATCTGTCACGTAAGGAAAAATAAATATTCTCGTTCCTCGGTAAACTTGCCGCACGTCTGCTTCTGGCGTTGGATAGCGGGTGACTGAAGGGTGCGGGGAAGATCGGCAATATGTACCAGTGGTCGTTTAAAGCAGAGTAGGTACACAATTGCGCCAGAGAAAACAAAACTTTGCGAAAGAAGAGAAAACTAATTTACAATTACTGTAAGTATTTGTTATCAACATGACAAATAAATCTTATGCTTATTTTACTTTAAAAAGTAAGTTTTCCCTGATATAAAAATACAGGTAGGCAAAGGACGCGCCAAAGGCCTTAGGATATTCAATTTCAAAAAAATATTGACGTCTTCTTTTTAACTTTATGCAGTATATTAATAATGCAATAAAACACATGTACGATAAATTTAAAAGAAATAAATATACCATTATGTAAATCAAATGTTTTTATGGATTCTCAGGCTTGGACACTCCTAAATCGCGTCATTTGCGAATCATCCAAGTACATTTTGAGACAAGCTCAAACTTGTTTGTTTTTGTTATGATTAGTTTGACATACACTTCCTCATGAATTGGTTTGTTTAGTTAAGTTTCAGTTACTGTTACTCTTTCGTTCTTTCTAAACATTTGTCATTGTTAAAGAATATCAGTTAATAAATGATAATTGATCAACACTCAATAATTCAAAGTTTTATTTATTTTCTCTAAAAAATTTCGAACCATATATTTAGAGTCCCTCAAGTTTCGAATTAACGAGAGTCGACTGTAATTACCCTTGGTAAGCCGTGCTTTGTTATTTTAGGGAGCTCCGCTGGTTTGTGTAGGCTGGCAGGGGCAAATGAACAATACATCCCAAGCAGGATGTTAGTGCAGGTCTTATCAACCCCACTTTGAATTAGAATTAGATAATATTTACCTCGTAGACATCCTCAGTCTTGATATGCCGGTCATCACTCAAGCACACCTCCACCTGACTCAGGGCTGTGGCCTCACTGCTGTCCATACTATCTTCATAGTTAGGATAGTCATATGTAACTACATTGCTTTCTTCTTGTGCTGTTTGCAGCTGTATCTCATTGGAATTAGGACTACTTGGTAAAATGCTTTCTGTTTCCGTTTCATTTTTTATATTACCTACTTCACTACTCTGCGAGTCTTCCTCTTGTATGCTTACTGTTATTTCGTTCTTTATCTGCAGTTCTGCTTCTTCATATTGATTTTCAGTATTTTCAGTTTCGTAAGGTTCAGTTTTCTCTATGTTTCCTATGATATAATCTGGCTCAGTTTTGACATCTAAATTTTCTTCTATGTGTGGAGTGAATTCTTCCTTGATGGTAAAGTCCTGGGTCGAGTCTCCGATACTTTCTTGTCTGGAAATGTTTGTTGTATCCATTTTCAATGTTCTGAAATTTAATAACCAGATTTTAACACTTTATACATGGTTTCACGGAGTTGTGGTACTAAGCCGAAAGTCCTTTCAAAGTGTTTTCAAAAACAAAACCCCATAGAATTCACTTATTGTATCACCATAATAATTATTGTAGTATTTTGATTATGCGGCATTCTCTTTCACACACATACCAAGACTATTGCTATTTCACTTAAAACTAGTCCATTTATTTCCCACTTGCGATAACGACATAATTACAATCTCACTTGATCAACAGCAGTTGACGAATTTTGACGATGCTGTACGAATTGAAGTCACATTAGAGAACTGAGCCGTAAATGTATAAATATACGGTTGGTTTTGATAAATTAGTTGTTTTGATTTAAATTGTATATAGCTATGTTTATACATGGAACTGCAGATTGTTTTGACTATTAAGCTGTTAGCTGGTAGTAAGCGTTCATTGTATAATTTTTAAGAGCGTGAATGTTATTTTTTTTTGATGGAACAGCTGTTTTTATTTGTGATTTCTTGTTTTGGTCCTGGTAATGTTCATAATAATTTTAAATATCTTTAATTGCGGTACATAGTTATGATATCAGTACCAACTACGAATGAAATGCTCACTCACTCACTGGACTCACTGGTGTGCTGCTCTTTAAATCAAAATCCTTTCTCAGAACTTCCTTCCACTAATATCTAATGCGTGAAGCTAAGAATTCATTCTCAAGTGTGTGGTCTACACTCTACGATGGAAGTTATAATGTTAAAGCCTGATGAGAGTCACATTTCATAATCCGGACATTTTTCAGGTATTAATACTGTAATTAGCATATAATTACATCTAATTGATCCTGGCGGTTAGCACTTTGGATATCCAGTATTGTGGTAAAAGCGTCTTATATGTACTATTTATAAACACGGTGGGAACAATTACATCTTAATAAATAACGTTTAGGATTCAGGAAACGTTAATTTATCTGTAATTAATTACAACAATAAAATAAAACAAGCAAAATCCAAGGCGACTGGCGACCACTAGCGAATTCCTGGATTTGTTTGGTAATGTGACAATGACATTAGAACTTTTAATGATTTTGACATTAAAATCTAAACTGGTTTTTTTTATGCATTTAAATTTTTATTTTATTATTATAGGATATTTTATTTCCTTTAATGTGTTATTATTATTTATTTAATTTGGACTGTCTAAAACTTGAGCTATTATAGTACCGAAAAAAGTCTGCCAATAACTGAAGGGGATTTTTTTCCATACTAGTTCGAGTTTGAGGCAAATCCATTGGTACACACTACACCTCCCATTTTACGAAAATTAGCAGCACTGGATGAATGTCAATGTCAAATATGTCAATGCATATCTTATGCATAGGCATGCAGAGAAAATCAGAAATTCATGATCGTGTCTCAAGTTTTCCGCAATAAAAAATTGAACGCATCTTTTTTATTCAGGTACAAAATCCAGACAAAATCTTAACTTTTTGGACCATTCATTATATTTCCATTCCATTGCAAAATAAAAATGACTTTTCGGCTTTATTACGCCAGCAGGACCAGTTCTCTGGAGCACAGTGAAAATGGTTGAGCCCGTGGATTCGAAGAATCTCGTGAAACATATTGCTAACGGCCGGCTCAGTGAATTATGTTTGCTGTGCTTGATTCCACTTGAAAATAATTCGTCTGAAAACATATTTACGGTGATATGCAAAGAAGAAGCGGAATACTGCGTTGCTGATGCTTTGGAGGCGGTGTGCCAATTTGAGGTGAGAGCAGCTTTAGTTCTAGGTTCAAATTAAGTAAGTCCAACTAAGGAACTTTATTTTAGGATTAAAATTTGCAAGTTAAGGTGGCAATGGGTAGGCCTCATCACTCGAAGAACCGATAACTGATTGCTTCAAATCTTAATAACCATTTTTTTTATCAGCTATAAACCTGCATTTTTTTTCAGTTTCGTAGATCTGAGGATTACAACGTTTGCATAGATTGCTTTAAATCTGCCTCGGAAGCATACAAGTTCCACCTCCAAGCCAAGCGAAGCATGGAACTCATCACATACTTCACTCAAGAACTGTTAAACAACGTAAACAATATTGAAATCACCAGTGAAGACATGGAAAAGTTACTTTTCGTGCCATTATCTGAATATACTCCTATGACTAGCTTATTCGAGTTTAATTTGGATGGTGTTGGTAGAACGACTGACAGGGATGATTTAGATGGCAGAATAGCTGACAGTGATGAAATGGAAGATGTCATAGGTGATGGAAATGAAGAAAAAGGCAGCAGTATAGCTGATGGTGTTGAACATAACTATTTGCACAGCGCTGACAGTACAGCTGATGATAATTCGAACGGCATTAGCAGAACAGCTGATTGTAATGATGATTTTGATGAAACAGAAACTGACATCAAGAATACAGAAGAAAATATCATCCTAGTAGTAGAAAAAGAAACGCCATCACTCAATGATAATGATTCCACCTTTTCAATGCATTCTTCTGATGATGAGGAATTGGTGATGATTGTTAATGAGAAGAAGGTCCGGAAGAAACGGGATCCGATGGTCTATATGACCTGCAGTCAGTGCCCTATTAAATACAGATTCGTATCAAAGTTGAAAGATCATATGAAAACGGTGCATAATATTGATCTTTACTATTGCAAGGTTTGTATGGGTTTCAATTATTATATGTACATTTTTGCTAAAAACAAAAATTTATTTAATTCACGATTAGTGTGAAATAGGATTTTAAATTCAATAAATGGGATTGATCCCCTAATTATGGTTCTAGCTGAGTAGTTGCTTTGCAGTTTACAAGAATTATAGATGGCGACACCAACGCGCTATACAGCTCAAGAATTTGGAAGCCGGCAGAGAAAGATGACTGTAGCGGTTAGAGCTTTCAAAGCGTAAACCTGGATGGCGCCTGGTTATCACTAGAGCATAAAAATAGTTTTAAGTCATCTTACAACTGGCACAAAAAAACTTTTAGAGCATGAGAAGTGAAAAGCTTATAATTTTAGGTTTGCAAGATAATTACCGAATACAAGAAAGAGTATGAAGAGCATTTGAAGACACACGCGGGCAAACATCAATGCACGATCTGCAACATTGTGTACAAGAAGGCAGATACATTAGTAGCACATATGAAGTTACACGAGAAGGGGAAAGAATTTGAACAGGTATTAGTAAACTCCATGGTACAATAATATATTCCGTGCGGTTATATAGCGCTCCGAGAAAATATGTCACATGGGTGTCCCGCGTCTACGTCATCAATGTCATGGATACACATACACTGTAGGAATGCAATAAATCAATGTGGTTATATATATATAAAACTTCCACGAAAAATGATCTAACTGATGGTGAAAACTGCATCAAAATCCGTTCCGTGGTTTAGGAGGACATAACAGTTATACAGACAGACAGACGCGGAAAATGACTTTATTTTATATAGATTTAAACTTATTTTTATCTGTGTTTAATATGATAATTTATTGCTGTACAGTGTAGAATTAAATGATTTATTAATTCAGGTTAAATTTTCTGATCCATCAGTTAGAAAACGCTAATATCTGCGAACAATGCGGTGTGATCCTCGAAGACGAGGCGAGCCTAGAAGAACACGTGAACAACAAACATGTAAAGCGATATACATGCTACTACTGCGGACGCATGTACCGCGGGGAGGGGAGCTTTGAAGGACATATACGGAAGCACGAAGAGTATTGGAACAAGAAACAAGGGTAAGAAACACGGGAGAAGGGTGAAGGGTGAAGGGTCTAATGAAACATAAACGTAGGTGGGGTAATTTATTGAACTAGAAATTGAATGTGAAAGATTTATTGTGATGGAAACATGCATGATATATTTATTAAGCTATAAACGTGGGTGGATGAGTTTTATTGAATTAGAAACATTGTTGAGAAAGATTTATTGTGATGGAAACATGTGTGAGGGATATTCTTTAAAAGCTATAAATGTGGGTGGAAGAGATTTATTGAAATATAAAACATTGTTGAGAGAGATTTATTGCCAGGAAACATGCATGAGAGATATTCATTAAACTATAAACGTTGGTGAAGAGATTTATTGAACTAGAAACATTGTTGAGAAAGATTTATTGCTCTGGAATTATGCATGAGAGATATTCATTAAGCTATAAATGTGGGCGGAGGAGATATATTGCGCTGGAAACATGAGTAGGGGAGATTTTTTGCCCTGGAAACATGGGCGAGAATATTTATTGCACAGAAAACATGGGTGAGGGAGATTTATTTAAATATAAACATGTGCAGGGGAGATTTATTAAACTAGAAACATGGTTAAGAAAGATTTGATATGTGCTGGAAACATGAGCAAAGTAGATATATAGTTGACATGTTTGACACATATATAACTTATCATGTTACAGATCAAAACCTGATCAATTGAGCAGCAATCAAGCCGAGAAGCAAGTGAACAAGCTCGATAAAAGCAAGCGCTCCGTTTGTCAGACCTGTGGTAAAGACTTTGTGGACGAACGGTCTCTGCTCTGGCATCAGAGACTGCACAGCAACGATCGACCTTATACTTGCGAGGTATGTAACATGCGTGGAATGGAGACCACGGACCGGTAAGCGCAGCGTAGGACGCCCACCCACAAGATGGACAGACAACCTAAAAGAGACTGCAGGGAAACGCTGGATGCAGGCCGCTTCCAACCGGTCCTGTTGGAGATCGATGGGGGTGGCCTATGTCCAGCAGTGGACGTCCTATGGCTGAAATGATGATGATGTAACACGCTGGTTACCGGTGTATGGTTGCTTGCATTAGATGAGAGATCTTTAATAGGCTTCCGTACTGATAATTTTTATCACAGAAAAGAGAAGTAAATAGAATAGAAATCAGAAGGAAAATCTGTCGCCAGGCATTATGACAGGACCTTGATTAAACATTCTTATTTATGTCAACGCGTCGGAACTCCGTATCCAAAGAACTTGGACCTTACCTTTTTGGGTTAGGTCTCAAAGCTCTTTGTCCGCATTATAGGCGCTAACTGGTTTGGAATGACGTTTCGTTTATATGGGTGCAACTAGCTACAACATATTTCTTACAAAAATGCCTTAAACTGTTCTAATTTAAACAAAAAAAATATTTTCTGTAATTTTTATTGTGTTATAAAAAAAGCTGACCATAAATAGAGCCCATCACCAAAACAAAATTAAAATGTATTCAAAATTAAGGAAGTCGTGAAGTTGCTGACCATAACCTAGGAAGATAGACTCTAAGATAGAGTCTATCAGTAGTGCAAGTACCGTTCTTTATCATACGTCAAATTCGATAAAATGCCATAGAATCGATCATAGACAGTACAGACCAAATGGCATTTCATCGAATTTGACAATCTCAACTGTCAAATTTGATGATCGATAAAGAACGGTTGTAACGTTCCATGATCGTTACCTACTTCCAATTTCATGGCAAATGGCACATACGCTAGAAGCCAAACTTAATGAATAAAAAAGGTCACTACTATGACATAAACATTGTTGACAGAATGAAGGTGATTGACGTAATGTCAGTCAGTTTCATTTCGCTATGCAAAAAATCGACATTGTTCTAAAACCCACGGAAATTATAAACTGCATTTTAAAAAGATTCGGGTATGTAAATATCATATTCCTTCTAGAAGGAATATGTTATTTATAGGACCCGAACTAAAAAACTGGGTCATTCGTGCAGTTGTATTTCAGTGAGAAAGTCGCTCATAACCTTAAACTTGTATTAAAATCTTGAAGCCCCATACTCCAAATCGGGTAAGTTTCCAGAGATAATTAGCTTTTAAAATGTGTTAATTGTGAAATCTGTCTCGACAAATAATGATAATCATTATTTGTCAATTAAATTTAATATTCAGCCGTCTTGGTTGTAAAATAGTGCAAGTGCGTTTCATATCCGTAAAATCTACGGATATGGACGCGCGCGCCGTACTTACATTCTAATATAATTGTGTTCTAAGCTCTTAAAGCATTCTGAAATCGTGGATCCTTCCGATCAAAAACTGTGTTTTAACGCCGGTACCACGTCATGTGAGATAATGGGCGCCTGGTCCGATCTGCCGTTATCTTCGGGATCTCACACGACGTGGCCGAGCGGCTTCCGTACTGATCCTCATGCGTAGTATTTCGACGCATTTTCAGGCTCCTTCCATCTACTTTTCTCCGGCCACGTACCGCAATCGTGACGCGCTGACCGTACTCCGGCAACGCCCCAGCTCGGCGCTCGCTACCACGTTGACCGTACTCCGGCCACGTTCACAACAACAGCGTCGTGACGCGCTGACCGCACTCCGGCCACGCCCTGAAAAACTCCACGAATCCGTCTCGTCGCTACGCTGCCCTGCTGACATCCTACGTGCCACGAGCCGCGTCGAGCCACGCGGCGATCGGTGCCCCAGCTCTTCAAGCTAAGTCTCTAAACAAGGGACCAACACGTTTTTTATCGCCATCACCTTCCGAGTTCACACGACCCTCAGTCTCCTGTAAATTCATTCGCTTGCTTAATTAAATCTTGACTTATATTATCATAAACTCTTTCCTTTGAAACACCTACCCACTGCTAGGTAGAACTTTACCAAGCTTCACTTGGTGAACGTTTCACGGTACTTGCACTGCAGGAAAGACAATGGCGGAACATTTGAGCGTAGATCGGAAATTTGTCTAAAAACGGTTTAAATTTAGATGGCGCCGTAATTTAAGCGTGTTATAGTTTGTCTTGAACTTCCGTAAGCGCTGCAGTCAGATAGCGTACGAAAGGATTCTACAAACTACCGTAGCGCTAGTATCGCAGTCCAGTTTAGCAGCATTACAAGAGATTAAAGAAAAGCGCCATCTACTGGTATCGGTTGCGCTTGTCTTGTCTTTCCTCTTAGTCTATCTTCCTTGCCATAACTAAGTCTAGTTAGTTCGTAGTGAACCTGCCTTCTGCGCTTGGGGTCGTGGGTTCGATTCCCACCTATAACAAACATACATTTTTGTTTGTTCATCTGGGTGTCAATATCGATTTAAGTATGTATTTAAAACTATATATTATGTATGTATATCAGTCTCTGGCAGCCATATTACAAGCTTTGCTTAGTTTGTGGTCAGATGACCGTGTGTGCAAAAATGTCTCGAATATTTATTTATGTTCTCGATTGTTACACGGTATAGATGTTTCGCTTATCATTATTCGTGTACACAGGTTTGCGGTCGCGGGTTTGTCAGCAAGAATCGTCGCAACCAGCATTCTCTATGCGCCCACACGCCTCCGCAGCGGCGCTGTCCGCTCTGCCCCGCGCTCTTCCACTTGCGATCCATGGTCAACACGCATGTTAAGAAGGTATCATAATCATCATTATCATCATCATCATTTCAGCCATACGACGTCCACTGCTGGACATAGGCCTTCCCCATCGATCTCCAAAAAGGCCGGTCGTAAGCGGCCTGCAGCCAGCGTTTCCCTGCGGTCTGTTAAGAAGGTATACCATAAAGAAAATAAAGAAGACTGTAAGCATGCTAAGGTTGCTTCCCCAACCCTTGACAAGAAGTTTACTAACAATCTACTGAAGTTGGTCTACAGGACTTTCGCGTGATAGTAGGCCTTATAACTACATAAATACAAAAGAAAAAAAAGGTCTTTCAAATTCAAATCATTTAAGTATTGAGAATAAAAACGGATAAATTCCACTAATATTTATCTCCCAAACTGTTAAACTAAAATAGATTTTTTTAGTAAAAATAGGAATAAAATTAATTAATACAACAAATTGCTGTATTTTATTTAAAATTAATAATAGGCTTACGTTGACCACCATATCGCCTGATGTTAAGCGATGATGCGGTCTACGGTGGAGCACGCTTGCCTACAAGAAACCGATTCACTCGTGATTTGAAGACACCCAGATTGTAACCATCGGGGAACACCCCCATTCAGGCAGCGCATTCGACAGACTAGCAGTTCGCACAATAAATGAGAAATCAAAGGGCTTTGTACATCAACATATTATCATTGCAACTTGAATAGTCACTTGTATAAGCTAGGAGCCACGAACAGTCCACTGTGTCGTGGCTGCATGAAGGAGAACGAATATGTAGAGCATGTGCTGTGGCATTGTGAAGCCACAGAAGAAACTAGAATCGCTACCGGGTTACATGAGGCACCATTGCCTCTTTCATCCATGTCACCACAACAGCTAGACTGTTTCGTCATTGGTCCAGTTGGTAGTGAACCTGCCTTCTGAGCTTGGGGGCGTAGGTTCGATTCCCACCTAGGACAAACATATATGTGGTGAACATTTGTGTTTGTTCTATATCTGGTTGTTAATATCTATTTAAGTATGTATTTAAAAATATATATTATGTATGTTTATCAGTCTTTGGCAGCCATATCACAACCTTTGTTTAGTTTGGGGTCAGATGACCGTGTGTGTAAAAATGTCCCGAATATTTATTTATTTATTCTGCACACTATCTGTTGTACGTTGCTGTCGTAAAGGTCTGTACAGATTCGAGTAAGTTTCAATATTTATCGTGTAAAAGTAACTCTAGGATTATGTTGCAGGTGCATCTAAAAACGCACAAGCGCCGTAACCGGTCCTCGAAACATCAGAACGTGTTCTGGCGCACTCAGGCCGTGCCCATACAAGAGCTCAGCATCGACGTGCAGAATGACGTGCTCGAGTTAAAAGCCGCGCAGGGGGACAAGGTTTGTGTTGGCAAGGAAGATAGAATAAGAGGAAAGATAATAGCGGAACATTAGAGCGTAGATCGGAAATTTGCCTAAAACGGTATAAACTTAGATGGCGCTATAATTTGAGCGTGTTATAGGTTGTCTCGAAATTCCGTTAGCGCTGCAGTCAGATAGCGTACGAAAGGATTCTACAAATTACCGTAGCGCTTGTATCGCAGTCAAGTTTCGCAACATTTCAAGAGAATAAAGAAAAGCGCCATCTACTGGTATCGGTTACGCTTGTCTTGAAATGTTGCGAAACTTGACTGTGATAAGCGCTACGGTAATTTAGTCTATCTTCGTTAGTGTTGGGAAACAGGAAAATTGGAAAAAGCGAATGAAACAAGTAAATTCACTAGCGCCAGTAACAGCTAGCGGCAGTAACCGTAAACAAATATAAATTTAACGCTAAAAAGCCTAACGCAGAAACTTGTAGCGACACCAAGAAATAAGCTACAGATGATGTATTGTATTAAAGTCGCATTTAGTTGAGCAAAATCATGGCACTTGCACACAATTTGCTACTTCTATTTTTGAGGTTTTTCTCATATTTTTTTGAAAAGTGTATCTCTAATGTAAATTATACCTTTACGGTTCCTTCCATGAACATAAAATCTGTATATTAAGATGTCGTAGACATCGTTTAGTAAATTGGTATTTTAAAGTAAAAAAAAAAACTGGGAGAAAAGTTTAAGTCGGTGTTACTTTAATTTTTCTATTGAGCGAAATGTTCTTAAGGCGAGATTTCCTACTTTAAGCAACGCTTATTACCACAGATGACCACAAGGCTTAATACATTGTATTTAAGTCGCATTTAGTGGACCAAAACCATGGCGCTTACAAAGTCGTGCGTTTCGCAATTTATAATGGATTTTATCATATTTTTTTGTTAAGTGGGAAAAGAGGGCCTTAATTAAATTACGAGATGTAATGATGTATTTACTTTGTTTCAGGAACCTGACAAGAGTTCTTCTATGTTTGTTCGATTCATAGATAATATTCAGACTTAGACCTTTTATGTGCTGAGATCACAAAAAAGAGTTTTTTTTTTTTCTTTCCGTGGCTGAGATTGATGCATGCCGATTTTAAAAAGTAAAATTCAAATAAATTAACAATTTAAATCATGGATCCAAAATATGTACCTACTAAAGAATACTATTGTGAAAGACGTTTTAAATTAACAATTATAATTTATTATTGAGTGCCTTGGAAGTTTGAAATAAAAGTTTTATAAAAATACGTACCTACCTTGTTTTAGTTGTTTTGAATGAGGGTCATTCAATTTGTTTAGCTTGTACTGGATGCAGATTTGTAGCGATAATAAATATACCAGCTATGTGCGAGTCTGACTCGAGCACGTTGGATTCCGTACCACCACAAAATAAAAGTGCAGACATCATCACGTCCAGGCGGTCACCCATCCAAGTACCGACCGCGCCCTATGTTGCTAGCTTAACTTTGCAATGAACAAAAAATTGTTACCGACTCGCACTTGGCCGTTATTTATTGTTACTTTAGAGTGTGTACTATAATCATGCCAAGTTTGACGCTTGTACATCATCATCAGCCAAAGACGTCCACTGTTGAACATAGGCCTCCCCTTTTAACCTACACTGAACGACAGCCTGCCTTTTGCATCCACTGGATGCCTGAGACTCTCACAATGTCGTCGGTCAATCTAGTGGGAGGCCTAACTACGCAGCGTCTTCCGGTTCGTGTCCTCCACTCCAGAACCTTTCTTCCCATATTATGTTAGTGTTCAACGTTAGTTGTCCGCTACGTCATCGTAGCTCTGGCATCGCGCGGCTTTGTAATCGGATCGCGGTTACCTTGTAACAAACCAAAATTCGCCGCGTTTTGGTTCGGATCTTTTTTGACACGATTGTAACTACATATATGTATTGTATCTCGATGTATGTAAGGCCTAAATTATCATATCTTCGATTTTCCGTCGTATATCCGAACACCCTGTATAGGACACACAATACAGATAGGTAATTTATATGAAGAAGTAAAACAACAATAATACGTCTCTTAAATTTTTTATTTCAATTTTTTTTTGTCATTTTTATATATTTTTTTTGACGATATATATTTTCATATATAATCATTATAATTGGCTATATACAATTAGAAGGTCCTTAATAAATTCTACAAGAGTCTTATCACCTAGGTGGAATAACAGTTTCTTTACAAACTAGAATCGTGGAGGTACGACAAGCTCAAATGGCTTACGCATGTGGGCAAATTAAACACAATAACGCTAAATTACCCTGAATTTGTATTAAAAAGCAGAAGAAATGTAATTGCAAATTTTTAATAAGAATATTTTGCAATTATTTTCTTAACTTGTTGCAAAATCCCCACAAGAGAGAATAGTGAAAAAAACATATTTAAATTTTTCACACTGCGAAATGTTTATGGCAGTGGCCATTGCGGCAATAATCGCAGTTGACTACGTTAATAAAATTAAAGTAATGCAATTTATAGTATTTAATTTATAAAAAAAGATTTAGAAAAACTCGTGAAGCTATGTTGACTTTATTTTGTTATTTCTTCTACTTTGTACTATCCGTCCGTTTGCAAGGTGACTCGAGACGTGCACAAAAGTACATAACTAAGCAATACACTGACCCTAAGAGCGGTTTCGCACTACGTCCGATCCGAATCCGTGAAAATATGGATCTAGAAAACTCGGACCGAATTCGGATATTGCGTACGCACTAGTCCGATCTCTGATACAATCATTTTAGGCGGAGCCACAGCAGTGTTCACGTCGTTGATCATGAGTCCTTTCAATCGACGTCAACTTCCGAATCTATTCCGAAATGGAAATTTACGGATGACGGAGAGAGTTCGGATGACGGAAATTGGATCTAGTGCATAACCTACCATACAAATAGTTGTACGACAACTTCGGAACGTATTTTCACGGATTCGGATCGGACGTAGTGCGAAACCGCTCTAAATTAGGTTTCCCTGTAGCATTGGCATCGGAGATTAAGATCGGTGACGATAGGACCATTTAGGGCCGGCCCACAGACGGCGAGGCACGGGACGGGACGGCGCGGCATGGCGAAGAATGCCGATAGATGCCGAAGATTCCTGTGGCATTTCACGTAACGAAAACTAGTTTGAACCTTGTTTCAATTACTTAGCACTCACATTCCTTTAACCACATGAAGTTGCCTATGCGTCTCACGTGATGCAGCGGCGTGCCGCGGCATCACATGGAATGTCGCGACGTGCCTAAGCATCCCTACGCATTCGTGTTGAAATAGGGGAATGCCAATGCTTAATTCATTGAAACAAGGTTAAAAAAAATGTCAACGAAAAAAATAAACTGCCGTGCTGTACCTTGACTCACCGTATGAGCACCGGCCCTACACCGACCTACCACCAAATAGGACGATCTCGCAGCTGCAGCACGGCGAGGTATTCATGAAAAGTTTAATCAGTGCTTTATTTTCAAACAAAAAATTATATTTTGAAAACTAAACGCGTCGCTGAGTTTTTCGAAAACAAAGTATTTTAAAATTATTAAGAGTCACTTAGCAATATTTATGTTTAATTATCTCCATAACGTGACACTTTAGGACATTGTGTTTTCTGTAATTTTTTGTTTGTCTATGTTCCCAATCCAAATATATGACTTTCATAGTGCGACGTGATTGTTAAAAAAATGCGTATCGGGACTACGTAATAAAAAACACTTAGTGAAATTATGCTTTTGCTTAACACCTCGCTAGCCGCTCATCTCTCCTCTATAGTAGATGCCAGCCCTTATTCGCTCCCAACACCCTAATCTTTTTACGGTTTAGAGAACAACCTATTGGGGAGTTCCTTGTGGTCACACCGGTGTGACTGCAGGGAAGTTATTTCCTTGTTTCACTACAAACAAATCAGAAGGACCAAAGAAGCCCTAGCCGATCTAACGTGTCAATATCAACATCCATTTAATCAATTATCCTACCAATGTAATACGCGGGGTGCCTGTCATTTACGTCGTCTATGAAGCGACTTTCTAATAAATGTCGTAAAGTCCCTTGCAAACGTCAGCCGGAGGTTACCTATAGCGTGACACAAACTATCCACTACAAGCGGAGTGGGTTGTCTAATAAATCTTTAGACCTAACAATTCAGTAGAAATTCATTGACTATAATTATCTTCTCAGATTTTTATTCACTTTTACGACCAACTAATTTGTCACACTGGTGTGACAATGCGGAAATAAATTCCTCGTAGTCACACCAGTGTTAAATCAGTGTGACCACAGGGAGCTCGTAGTCACCGTGGTGCCTAAAATCGACGCTCCGTGACGCGTTCTGTCGTTATGTTCAGAGCGACCACAGAGTTTCAGACTAGTTTTTACCCGATTGCCCCTGGAGGAAAGTAATGTTATTTCAATTATCAAAGACCATAGGAAATCCGCTCCACTCGCAGTGTAATGCCGGGTTTAGACTTACGTGCGTGAGAGCCGTGTCGTCCCGAGGACCTGCAAAAAAACACCCACTCGCTTACAATCTAACGGACCTTCGTGTAAATCGCTACGACAGCTCGCTTGGCGTCATGTCATGCTACCGTTACTCCTTCATCATCATCATCATCATCAGCCAGAAGACGTCCACTGCTGAACATAGGCCTCCCCCTTTAACCTCCACACTGAACGACAGCCTGCCTTTTGCATCCACTGGATGCCAGCGACTCTCACCGTTACTCCTTGATGAACCGCTATTATTGAGGGTTGTTTTCACAGTATGAAGGTTAGTACTTATAAATAAGAACATGAGTTGCAAGGAAAGCGGCTTTCTAGCCTATAATAAACTACTATGAAATTAAGGAAATAAATTTCTTTATCGTCATTTGTGGCACTAACTCGTAAGTGTTTCTCACCTGTTTGTAATTTTTATTTCTGGTGTACAATAAAGAGTTTCTATCTATGTACTAGGTACTACACGAACTTTGTGACGGTGAGGAAGTTTTCTTCCTAACCATCACACCAATGTGAGAGCAGTGTAAAGTTGCAGATAAAAAAGAGCAATTAAACATGACGGTCTTCACGGTGGTTAGCATGGGGGTTTTATCTCATTCTAGGAAAATCCTAGTTATAACGATAGATATATTCGACTTAACTGTTAGAGTACAGCCATAGACAAATCAAAGAAATTGAAGTACAAAATGGCCAGCTTAACGAAAAATCTACAATAAACACAGACTTATTGTTCGTTAGATGGTTTTGCTACAAAGATAGATTTCAATTTACAATCACTATGGCTATTACAGCCCAATACTTCTGGTGTTTTAAACACGTAAAACACGAACACAGCGAGCCAATCACTTATGAAAACTAAACCTGACTAAAATAAAAATGACGGATGACAGCGTTCACCTCTAGTTAGTCGGTGGGAAATAAAATAATTTGGTATTTTGATTAATTTCAGTAAACATCCAGGATAATAGGAAGCTATAATATTTGGCGACGAAGATGGGATCAAATGTTATAGTTTCCTATTATATATTTATTCACATAATGTAATATTTTTTCTGCCGTCAACAACCTCATATTCGTTATTTTGAAATGTTTGTCAACCGATCTGGCAACTCTTGGTACATTAGCTGTCAAACGTGAAAGACGCCATTTTGATCAAGCGACGTGCCCCACGTGATTTTGTTTCCTATCCACTGCCAGGGAGAATCCTTGGTTCATCGTCATTATCATCAGCCAGAAGACGTCTACTGCTGAACATAGGCCTCCCCCTTTACGTCCACACTGAACGACAGCTTGCCTTTTGCATCCACTGGATGCCAGCGACTCTCACGGTGTCGTCGGTCCATCTAGTGGGAGGCCTACCTACGCTGCGTCTTCCGGTTCGTGGTCTCCACTCAAGAACCCTTCCTCCCCATCGGTTATCGGTTCTTCGAGCGATGTGGCCTGCCCATTGCCACTTTAACTTGCAAATTTTAACAGCTATGTCGGCGACTCTGGTTCTTGGTTCATATTTACTTTCAGATCATTATCGGTAACTGCCATGACGTTAAGCGAGCTGTTTATTTTTTCCTTTTTTATTAATATTGAAATGCCTCAACTATACACTAATAATTAACTTACTCAGCCAAGTCGAAATACAGTTGCCTCGGCGCCACATCAAATCTAAAGAGATAAACAATGTAAATAAAAAAAATATACTTTTGTAGAAAACCCCTAAATTCAATTTGAGTGAACATTGTATTATAGTGTTATTTGAGATTGTTTACTTTATGGGGCAATTTCAATAATTTTTTGTTTTACCCTTTTTTATGCTGTAGGTGGCATACAAGCAGACGGGCTGCCTGATGGTAAGCATATGTCGCCTATGGATACTTGTAACACCAGAGGAATCACTAATACTTTGCCGACACTTAAGGACTCTATTAACTCGGAAGCCCGGGGAAGGTATTTGGCTTCTATCAGTAAGAATGATTATTCTTGAACAAAAATCAGCTACTCCATAGAATATTGCCATTCCAAATTGCCTGCACGATCTAATTCCCTCCTGCCCATTTTTCTATTGGATTCCCAGAGCGGGCACGAAAAATCGACACGATTGATTACGACATTGATATTACGAATACCCGTACGAATCGCTTTTATTCAACTTTTATTGTGCGACCTGCTAGTCTATGGAGGTCGCTACCTGAATGGATGTTCCCCGATAGTTACAACTAGGGCAACATCAAATCACGAGTGAATAGATTTCTTCTAGGCAAGTGTGCTGCATCGTAGATCGCATCATCGCTTAAAATCAAGATTTGGTGGACAAATGCAAGTCTTTTATACAATATAAAAAAATGGGTTACTGTCTATACTGCAAAAAGTAGTCCTGTAAGAGAAGTGAATCTGTTTCTTCTAGGCAAGCGTGCTCCAACGTAGCCTGCATCATCGCTTAATATCAGGGGAGATAGAAGGCAAATGAAAACCTATTAAAAAAAGTTGGTGATATCGCAGGGCACTGCTAGTATTATTTGCAAAGAAAGCAATCAATCTCAAATATACTATACTTACCTCAAGATGTGAACCCTACGCGCTTACGGACAGCCGAAATACACGCAATACATCGGAAAACAACCGAAATACCACTAACACTGAGTACATAGAACATGTGAAATGCAAAAACTAAAAATTTCGCGTCCAATCACATCGCTTACATCTAGTGAGTGTCTGTATCACATCCAGGGTCCACATTTAAAGATGACTTGTCCTTTATTTAATTTTCATATCTGAGAAGTCATCTACGATTTTTTTTCTTTTGTATTTTTTTTTGTTTTTCTTTTTTTTCTTGTTACAATTGGTTCAGCTTTCTTGGCATATTGTTGGTTTTTTATATCATTGTCATACGGTATTTTCCTTTGACTTTCTAGCTATTGAACGAGGACTTTTTAAACTCGATTCTTCAAAAATTATACTATTATTGGCTCTTCTACCAATGTATTGTCATGAATTAGTGTTTGAATATGTCTCATTCTTGTCAACGAGCTGCTGGCTTTCCTGGAGGAGACGGGTGGATGATTTAGCTGCAGCCGGGTGACGCAAAATGGGGCAATGAATGTCCTCGTTGCGGAAAATGCTTGCTACAAGTAACAAGTATTTCTCATTCATGATAGATCGGACTCTGAATGTCCTCAATTTCACATATATACTCAACCGTAACATCACAATAACTTGTTCATACGGCAACATAAATCTACCGTAACATCAAATTTCCATATAACAATCGAAAAATAACAATCGACTGGTGGGTCGTTTCCTTTCCAGAACTAGCTTGACACTACCACGTCAAAATTGCAACTCAAAACGCATAAACTCCGAAAACGGTGATCACTGTCAAAACACGTACTTCGTTTAGTAAAGAAAAACTGTCTAAATTCAACCTTAAAACTTAAGATAGAGAAAATATAAGAAGAAGGTACGATATTTCCTCATTTTCCCCGCACAAAGAATATGTTGAACAATTACTCAGAATGCGGGCAATTTCTCTTCAAGCGGGGCCGTATCACCTCTGTATAGAACAATCACTGTGGCAAGTGTCCGTTTCACTAAGTATCGTTTGAAAAGTGTCCGTTTCACTAACTCACTCACAAGCACAGCGATCTAGACTCGCCTGAGCTTGCTCGGTTTGATAGAAGCGCCGCCGAATATGAACCGGTTGCGCCACTCCTCGTAGTGCTACGTGCAAGCGATGGTGCTTGACGTGGACGCGTGGTCGGCCTTATCGGCGGGAGCCTTGTCTGCCAGAGGCGTGCTGTGGGGTGTTGACCCGTTTTGAATGGAAACCTCGTACACATTCGACGAGTTTGAATCTTCATTGTAAGACAGGCAACTCACTTCTTCCGTCTGAAATTAGAAAGTAAAATATAGGGTACCTAATTAAAAATCTAATTGTAAAGCGTGAGGTTGCAGGTTCAAATTCCGCGTCAGTACCAATGAGCTCTTTGGAGATTATGTACGGATTTTCATACCACTGGCTTCTCGGTGAAAGAAAACATTGTGAGGAAGCCTGCATACGTACGGAGAAGAAATTCAAATGTGTATGTGAATCCACCTACCCGCAGCTGGGCCAGCGTGGTGAATATGGCCCAATCGCACTTTCGGGAGTAGGCCTAAGTCCAGCAATGGAACCCCTTTCGTTTTTACTTTGTGACTTTTTTATTATTTCTTAGTTAATCCACCGTAACATTACATATTCTGTGAAAATTTCTATATGTGGCTATCTACTACAGTTCGAAAAATACAGCCATTTAAAGGTAGGATGGACGGAAGACAGACAGACAGCGTAGGCTTAGTAATAGGGTCCCGTTTTTACCCTTTGGGTACGGAACCCAAAAAATTAAATAAAAACTGAATTAAGAACCTTCTCCTTTTTTGAAGTCGGTCAAAAATATAACATTTTCATACTTCTAGTGCACTCACGCTGCTCTCTGAAAGTCGTTTGTTTTTCTTAACAGTAGTGGGGGGCGGCGCGTCGTGCTTGCGTTTGTTCACAGATATGGTGCGCTCGCGCTTCAGGAGGGAGGGAGACAAGTACTGATGTAGTTGTTTGCGTCTCACATGCCGCGCCTGTAAACAATATACAAAAATTAAATAAATATTCAGGACTTTTTTGCACACACTTTACTTTACTGTAAAGCTTGTAATATGGATGCCAGAGACTGATATACATACATATAAACATATATATATATTTTTTTTTTAAATACATCCTTAAATAGATATTAACACCCATATATAGAACAAACACAAATGTACATCACATGAATGTTAGTCCTAGGTGGGAATCGAACCCACATCCCCAAGCGCTGAAGGCAGGTTCACTACCAACTGGATCAACGGGCTATTATATTAATTACATTAATAATAACATTATTTATTAACAAAAATATTTAAAATTCTAAAAGCTGATGCAAAACGGGCCTGTGATTGACCTAATCCCAGAAAATGCATGTTTTTTATGTAGAAATAGCTGCACCCTGCGGTTTCACCCGCGTTATATACCTCCTTGAAGCAACTTCCTTGGTAGCGACAGCAACCTCTTTTAACTTAGACGACAATTTCTAACTTAAACGACAATTTCTTTTTTCCAACATGTTATTATGTCAATGTATGGACTTAAATTCTTCCCGTTCCATATAAAATGTATGGGAAAATGAGTTTTCTTCATAATTTCTTTTTTCACGACAGTGTGGTTCGCAGAAATTATTATTTTGATACTAACCTCTATAGTCATAGCCTCTCGTAGCATGTTAGTGTTCTTAGCCTGGTAGTGGACTGACTCCGTGAATGAAGAGATGTCATATGTTAGGTCAACATTGACGATAGTTTTCTCGAAGACCAGGCCGATGAACCACATGGAACAGTGGTTCGGGACTAACGCACCCTGGGTAAGAAACATATTATTAGGCATTTAAGCAAAACAAATACATAAGGGGCTCGTATTCATCCAATTTACCAGCCAAAAGCAAAACTGTAACACTATATTCTCACTAGTGATACTGATTATAGATGATTTTGTTGTTTTGGATGGTGTTTATTTGTAAAACCTGCAGACCATAATATGTTTTGTGAGTTAAGTAATTGAGACCATGGTCCACTGGGTTATGCGGAAAGGGTGTACTAAGCCGAAAGAAGGTCAACATACTCATCATTATGAACAAAACAGCTTATGAAAATTATGGAACAGCTGATATTTTTTTCACGATTTCAGAGTTCCAGCCATAGTAATAGTTGTTCATAATTATGGACCCCTCTCGGCTTAGAACACTTTTTTCGCGTAACCCTATATAATGTCTGACTAACATGATAGTTTTGAAAATTTATGTTGTTTAGCCGTACAGATCTCGCTCTTATTATCATAATCGTAGAATTTGAATAGTGATACTGATTAGTGATTCCACAAAACATTTAAATTGCAGATTTTATGTCTAAAGTCTCTCAAGTTTTAACATTACATCAGTTAAGACTCGCAATAATGACAAAGTCCTAAGTTTTAGCATAACATTAGTGATAATTATAAGTTATAGTACTATATTAGTGATATAGATAAGTGATATACGGACTCACGTTTTCGTTCTGTTTCAACTCCGGTGCTGGATCAGTCGGCACTACAGACCCTGTAAATAATACACAAACTCTTCAACATTTTTAGGGTCCCGCCACACATCCGGAATCCGAACACGTTTTCCGAATTAGGTCTCAGTTAATAATTATCATGCCAAAATGAGCTATTATGTTTTGTACGTAGGATGCTTTTTAGAGCCACCACGGACGGCGGACTTTTAGGGCGTGTTCCGAATCACGCCAAGAGCGCTATAGATACGGTAAAAAGCCTTGTTGGCTCTTAATAACGTTGGCGCTGTTGGCATAAAAGAGAACGCGTCCTTAGTCAGCATACTTTTTACTAGAAGATGAAAAGCAAAAGAGGCTTTTATGTTTAATGTGTATATATTCCCACCTACAGCCTAAACACTTCAACCGATAAATGAATTGTCGATGGTTCCAAATTTTTTTACGCCCTGTTTTTCATTCCGTCTCTGCTGAAATGGCTTATAATGGTTTTCTTTATAAACAACGAAAGGAGGAGGTTATCAATTCGACTGTATGTTTTTTTTTTAGTGTGTATGTTACGCGACTACTCCGCCTATTATGAATTGATTTTGATTAATCTTTTTTGTTTGGTAGATCATACTTCAGAGGTGGTCCCATATAAGTTTTCTCGAACTTAATTCAGCGCTTTTGGAAAAATCTACAATAACTAAAAATATATACACATGACGTTTCGGTTTGTGGTTTCCCTCCAGCAAAAGTTTTGATGAGGACTTTCAATCTCCGTTTTATTTCTGTTTTATAGTCATAAAGTCGGATTTTGTTTTTTTCTTCTAAAAATTCATTATTTATATGGACTTTTTTTTTCATCCCTCTCGCTTTTTCAGTTTTTATATCCACCGACTAAGTCCTGTGTCTGTGATGGCTGCGCTATAATTATTGGGCAACGTAAAACGTGTTCTTGACTTCGAACGCATGGCAGGACCCTTGGAATATCTACATACAATAATTTAACTGTTGATTGGGGAACGAAAACAACGCGTTTTCGAAATTACAAGTCTTAATTTATATGAAGAGCACTTCAGTTTTATCCATCCATGTTTGAATTTTCCCTCACAAAGCCAAAAGGACCGTATTATAAAACATCTATTTTTGATAAATTATATAATTAGCGTTTGACCGCCAACTCGCCTAAGCATAGATGCGGTCTACGATGCAGCATTTTTGCTCAGAAGAAACCGATTCACTTGTGATTTGAAGACAACCAGATTATAACTATCGGGGAACACCCATTCAGGCAGCAAATTTCAGACTAGCAGATCGCACAATAAAGTGGAATCAAAGCACTACGCATGGGTTTTCTGAATATCACTTATTAACCAGATAAAACGTTGGTGCATCTGCTAGAAACATCATCATCGGGTTTTTAATATTTGTAAAGGATGAAACTGGTTCTGGCATAAAAAGTGTCCAGTCTACAGACCTCCAACTCTCTCCAACTACAGTTAAAATTAATTGTCTGCAAAATATCACCCACACACATCACATTTATCAAGGAAAGGACTGATCAGCACACTTCCATATTTTCTCTAGGGTTCCTAGAATATTTATGTGAAAATCAGTTAGAACTGTCAGTGTCTGTCCGTTGGACAGTGGAAAGTTCTTATTCAAGATGGGGGTGACAAGTCTTGCACTGATGTCTCACTTGGGGGTGATTGTGCGTTTCCCCGTACCAGCACATACCCGAGCCCACAGCTCCTTGAAATATCGGAATGAGTCAGTCGAAAGTATCTTATGTTGACAATATCTTACAGCAACTGCTAGGGCTTTTTCAGACCATGCTTATTCTTATTTGCAATGGGGGACGATAAGTCCTGCACTGACGTCCCGCTTGGGATGTATTGTGCATTGCCCCCTACCAGCACCTACCCGAGCCAACCCAACTCTTTGAAATATTGGAATGAGGCTCTGGGACGCTGGCACAGTTTCTCCAGTGGCGTAGATGAAAGCGTGTAGACTATGCTATAATTTATCTCATACTAGCGACCCGCCAGCCCGGCTTCGCATGGGTATAATTTACGAGCGAAGCCGGGGCGGGTCACTAGTTATATATATAAACCTTCTGTGAAAATTTATCTAACCGATGGTGAAAACCACATCCAAATCCATTGTGTGGTTTAGGAGTTAGCGGCCATACAGACATACAGACAGACAGACGCGGAAAGCGATTCTAATTCATACTATGTAGAGATAGAGATTTCCTTATGATACTCTCCAATATAGCACAGCAAATTGCTCAAAGTAAATATGACGATTCAAAATGTGAGCAAGCAATTTCATCATGATGTGCTAATAACACTAAACAGGCTGTCCGATTAGAAGACGGACGTACCACCAAGATCCAGAGCAGATATTTAGATGAATTATTCAACATCTGAAGGGTTAGGAATCATAGTTATACACTCAGATCATACACAGGAGATATCACAGAATTTTTTTTTTTTTATTTAAATTAGAATGACTGTCAATGTATTTTTGTAAGAAATTTGTTGTAGATAATTGCACCCATATAAACGAAACGTCATTCATTCGAAATCAGTTAGCAACTGTGATGCGTAGTTCGACGCGTTGATCTAAATAAGAATGTTCAATCAAGGTTCACTGATAATGCTTGGTAACAGATTTTCCTTCTCATTTCCGTTCTATTTACTTCTCTTTTCTGAGGGAGATATGGTAAGGTGGCGTGGCGGGAACACACGCCACCTTACGCCACGCAACGTCACACGACGCCACGCCACGCCGCGCGTGGCTGGGGGAAGCATCTGTCCAAAATCAGGTTTGATGCCGTTATTCAAACTCACCCAGCAGACGTCTTTACCGCCATACTTTTTTTTGTATGTGGACTATTAGTTCATTGGGGACGGTGGCGCACTTTTTAGTGTGCGTGAAAAGTGTAGCCGTACTTACAGTTTATAAGTTAAGGGGTTTAGTGATAAAAATGTATGAAAAATTTTAACTCTAGCGATAATTGTACTAAGGCATATCCCTTAAAAAAGCCGTCGTGGTAGCCTATTTCGGAGACCGCTAGACTTGAATGCATGAGGTCGCGGGTTCAAACCCCGGACCCGTACCAATGAGCTCTTTTAAGTTTATGTACGGATTTCCATACCACTGGCATTTCTGTGAAGGAAAACATCGTGAGGAAATCTGCATACGTACAGAGGAGAAATTCAATGACGTATGTGAATCCACCAATCCGCAACTGGGCCAGCGTGGTGGATATGGCCCAATCACCCTTTCGAGGGTAGGCTAAAAGGCCAGCAGTGGACTGTTAAAAGGCTGACTAGATGATGATGATGATGATATCCTTTGTTTGTTTGATCTGAGGTCATACAGGTCCTCAATTAAGATTGAAAAGAATTTGTTGCTCACCGGGCGGCAGCGCGAGAGGTTGTCCATCGTTTGTGTGAAGCGGCACACTGTTGTAACATTCAGGGTTCACGTGAGCTATCGTTATATGCTGATTGCGCTCCAAGTTTGCTGTGGACAATAATATGATCAATACAATATATGAAGGTAATGGAGACCACGGACCGGTAAGCGCAGCGTAGAACGTCCACCCACAAGATGGACAGACGACCTAAAAGAGACCGCAGGGACACGCTGGATGCAGGCCGCTTCCAACTGGCCCTTTTGGAGATCGATGGGGTAGGCTTATGACCAGCAGTGGACGCCCTATGGCTGAAACGATGATGATGAAATTTGTTTTCGGCCGGACAAATCAGCCGTATGCCTGAATTTTTTTGGGAGCAAGACCACAGCGATGTGGCGACGAAATTTCATAAGGCACTTCGGCAGACTCAAGAGTTGGCGAGCTCTACTTCTATTGCAGCATCTGGGCTGTAAAAGCTTTATATCTATAACAAGTGGAAGGAGGAAATGGAGCAGGCGTTTGCCCTGCAGTCTCGGCTAAAAGTAATAAATGTTAAAGGTTGTTCATGTTGCAGTTAGCACCATAAGTAAATAATACTAATTCCCCCATCTAAGGACCAAACATGGCCGATTGCTGTTGACTTTCCGTCGATGTGCTTATATCGAGAGATGAAATAAGGAACTTCGAACCAACTTTGCCAGTCACCCATCAAGGATATGACCAGATCAAACGTTGCTATTGTATTGCTGTTGAGGTACTTATGAAGAGCTCAAACTGAAAAAATATTGAAGCTGCAAAGAATTTTTCACATTCATCCATTGAAGGTTTGACCGGACCATATTATGTTGTTTAATTTGCTTGCGTATTGAGACTTGCCGATTGCTGATAACCATTTGTAGAGAAAAATGAAATTTGAAGCATATCATAAGCATTGATTGACTTTGCTGATCTATCAAGACTGATTGCTGTTTATTTACTGATAAGATGCCTCTTTAGAGCATTGTAGTAAAAGCCACTCGCGGTCACCTACCCAAAAACCCGTTGTAACTATCGGAGAACACCCATTCTGGCAGATCTAATTTCACTCTAACATCAGCTTTAATTTCACTTACTGATGAGATGCCTGATCCGGCTCTCGATGAGTCCGCACCACTGCAGCTGGTCGTCCGTCGTGGCCGAGGATGCTAACAGCACTATGAAGTGCTTGTACCGAGAGAAGAAGTTGGGCGCTTCGAAGAGACGGTCCCACCCGCACTTGCCGAGCATTATCTCGTCTGTTATCGCCAGACCTGGAATCAATATTTGGACATTGTAAATACAGGGTTACACGAAACGGTGCTACTAAGCCAAAAAATAATAATTTGATTTATCATTATGAACATCTTACTCTAGCTTTACTTTACTATAGGACCAACTCTGAAATCGCGATAAAAATTATACAATTAAACTTTTGATAAGACTCTTAATTCACATTATTTTCGGTCTTTGATGCGGACCCACTGCGGAACATGAGCCTCCTTTGATTACGATTTCCAATTGCATGTGCACATAGTACAAGACACGCCACTACTTGCGCAGCATTCAGGCTTGTGTTAACTTAGATTCTAATATCGTTGGACCACGTCATTTTCGGCCAGCCTCGAATCCACAAAACTATCTGGGCCACCATTCAATCACTATAGTACACCACCGGCCACCACATGCCCACAACTACCAACCACCGCAACCAGACCAGTCATTGACCTGTTTTACAAAGTTCACCACTTTAAAACGACCGCAGACCTTTCACACCTAGACACCGCAAATTCGCCTAGTTTGCTTGTCTGTGGCCTGTCAACCAACATCTACCCTGGGGGAGAGGCCAAAGTCCGGCAGCAGTCATCTGATAAGAGTAAGCTATTGAAGATGATTGACATTCTGTCACTTTAACACTGGTCAAACCAAACCGGGATCGCTAAAATCAAATTCAAACATAACCAAGTCGGGAATGTAGTAGCAAGTGGCACTGAACAATTGACAGCCATTTATTACGCCCCTGTTTTTATGTGATCATGTTCCCACTGCTGGGTCACAGGCCATCTCTCAGAGAGAGAGGATGGGCCCTATTCCAGCAATGCTGGTCCTTGTGCATGTTGTGCCTTAAGTTACATACCCAATCTAAACTCCTCCATGATAACAGTCCTTGTGGAGAGTGACACGTTGAATGTAGAGTTCTGCTGCGGGTAGGCCGGCGTGATGATCGGCATCAGGTGGAACCGGTCTGCTACATTCACCTGTTGGTTATAACCAGTTTTATAGGAACGATTTCTACAATAATAGCTAATAGCAATAATAATATATACTAGCAAAATGACCCCCTTTCAAACCCGAAACTGGAGGTGGTGGTTATAACTAGGATTAAAATGTAACTTCAGTTTTACGTTAACGCCTAGAAGTATGTACAGTAGAAATGGAGTGTCAAATGTCAGAGAAAAAGAGAGAACAGGCGGATAGATAAAGCCCTTCGTTGTAATGCAGCCCTTCAAAAGGTTTTAGTGTCTAAGTTAGTGAATAGGAAAACCAAGATTCGCATATAAAAGACTGTCATCAGACCGATCTTGACGTACGGAAGTGAGGCTTGGACGCTGACCCTTGTGACGTGATTTAATTAACCAGTAGGGTACGGTACAAGATTGCTTATTATTTCTACAAATACAGCAAATACATAATTATTAAAAGATCACTCACTCTTGGATCCCAGACAGGGAACTTCAAATTCACCGAGTCAGGTTGTTTCAACAGCACAGGCTGCGGCCACTTCCACTGGCTGAAGACCAAGAAGAACTTGTGGACCAATGTAGCTGGCATAGCATTAGGGTAGAGCTGACAGGTCCTCGCGACGAGCATGGCCCACGACACACCACCGAGGTAGCCGAGCGTGTTGGAGTAGATACCGTGACCTGGACGGAGGAAGTTAGTTAGTTCGGGTTTTGTAGTAGACGCTAGCACTTACTGGGTTGTGGACGTAACATTCCTTGGTGCGGTGATGAACAAGCAAGTACAAAATTAATAGGTAGGTATAGTTTAAACATCCAATAATACAGTATTTTACTTCTCAGAAGTGGGATAAGATAATTGGTTGGTACTGCATGATGAAAAAATATTGACTGAAAATTACAGCATGAGATCTGAAGTAGAGAAAAATCGCATTTTTATCAGATACTAGCTGACCCGACAGACATTGTCCTGTCTTAGAACTGTCAAACGGGCAAAGTTAAAATCGTAAATTATCCGATTTTCTTATTTTTTTTTTTTAAGAACCTTCTACAGAGTAATAGAAAACTTTAAAAAAAGATGAATGAAATCGGTAAAGTCGTTCTCAAGTTATGGCGTGACCAAGGTAAATAGGGATTAATTTTTATATATATATAGAAGATAGATTTTGAAGAAAGGTTGGAGGGCCAGGTCAGATCAAATAGAAACGGGTCTGGTAAGAATAAAAAATTTTTTTTTAGAAGAGTTTACTTTTACTTTACATAGAAAATGGCAAAATTGCCTTAAGGCATATTGAATACAGTATGAGACTCACGTTTAGCCCACAGCTTGATGGACCGCAGCGTGAGCCTGAAGTTGTCTATGTTGGGCACGAGACGTAGAATTTCATCAGTTACTCGGCACCCGTTCAGGGAACGCACGCTCTTCTCATCTAAGTTCTTGAGGAGCATATCATCTCGAAGGTCAAATGAATCTGAAAAAAAAACCGAACAAGTGTGAGTAGAACTCGCACCCTGAGGGTTCCGTACAAATTTAATAAATACAGTGTAATCTCACTAATCCGGCACTATTAAAAACCGGAGGGTGCCGGATTATTGGAATGTTCGGATTACTGGGTTATACTGAAAAAGTCATAGGTAATAAATAAAATAAAGCATTTCATAGAGAGAATAAATGTATGTAATGTATTATGGAACAATTGAATTAACATGTAGGTACATATGTAATTACAATACGTTAGCACGTGATAAGTTTTGAGGTTAGACTGCTAGTCGATGACGCAGCGACCAAAGCGCACACGTATAGAGGGGTAAGGGAGGCGTGGGCGGAGGGTGCCGGATTATTGGACGTGCCGATCTATCGAAGTGCCGGATTAGTGAGATTACACTGTATGTATGTAAATAGTTCATCTATCCCGGGAATCGAGTCTCGACAAAAGATTGAAATATTGATGGACAAACTTATTTTTGTATTTGTCAAACAGGTGCTCCGATACATACCAACTACAAGATTTTAGTTTGTAATAACAAAATATTTTTCTTTGTGATGTTACTTGAAATTAACAACTTTCAATTTTTTTTCTTCATATTTGCTGTGAGACTTGCTTCTTGTAAAATTTTATTCCTCTAGGTAAACGCGAAGTACCCTATAGGTTTTGTTTCCTTAAGTCTTGACAGGCAGACAGACAACAAAGTGATCCTATAAGGGTTCCTTTTTTCCTTTTGAGGTACGGAACCCTAAAAATGATTTAAGAATTTCATCTGCATCTTTTAAAAAATGTAGGTACTGGCATAACTCTTCTGGTTACCCAACCTAGGGATTCGATAGAGATACTACTCTGGTAAGAATTGTTTTGTAAATAGCCATAACATATAACCTAATTGTTTTCTATCGTGTTGTAATTTTTATTTCTAGTGTACACAATAAAGAGTTTCTATCTATCTATCTAATTATGATCAGTGGTCTTGTACATAATTTTTATAATTTATTTTTAGACAAATTTTGTGCAGCAAAGTTTTCATAGTTCGTTAAGAAACGTCATGACATGCTTTCAGGATAAACAATATGATAATTTTTATCCCAAAAAAACTTTCCTGTGGACATATTTTGTATAAATATCTCACTTACCAGGTATTTCCTTGAGGGCCAGCCTGGCGAACAGCAAGTCAATTTCAATTCCATCAAAGTTCATTTTGATCACAGGCACAAATGCATTCTCCACCGCTCGCAGATCTTTTACCTTTAGAGATAAAAATTATGTGTGAATTTAAGTTCTACACACTATTGTGAAAAAGACTTTACATAAAATGCATAATGTATATGTTGTGAATCTATATAAAATTAATCGCTAGACTTGAAAGCTTGAGGTCGCGGGTTCAAACCCCGGGCCCGTAACACTCTTTGGAGTTTATGTACGGATTTTCATACCACTGGCTTTTCGGTGAAGGAAAACATCGTGAGGAAACCTGCATATGTACGAAGAAAAAATGCAATTGTGTATGTGAATCCACCAACCTGCACTGAGCCAGCGTGGTGGATATGTCCCAATCACCCTTTCGGGGTAGGCTAAAAGTCCAACAGTGGACTGTTAAAAGGCTGATTATGATGATGATGATAAGGTAAATTTCTAGTGAGTAATTTTGAGTTCTTCTGTACTGAGTCTATTTAAGAGTTGCTAGTCTATGGTATGCGCTGGCTAAATGGGTCTTCCTCCATAGTTAGTTAGGTGGTCGAATCGCGAGGTTTCTTCTAGGCAAGCGTTCTCCATTGTAAACCGCATCATCGCTTAACCCCTCGAATGTGGGCAAAGGATTTTTTTTATGGGTAAATTGGGGAATTTCACCTACATTTCAGATAATAAAAAAAAAGTTAAAAAATATATTATACACCATTGGTATTGTGTATAAATCTTCTTACACACAATACGCACGTCGGAGCACTTTTTGCTTACGCCGACTGCGGTGCGTAACGCATTAGACGGGTTAACGTAGGGCGAGGTGGCGGTCAAACGCAAGCCTATTATATGATAATAATAAAAAAGTATTAGATTTCTTCTAAATCAACATGTTCCACCCTCGGCCACACCGTCGCTTACCATCAGGCGAGTTGGTGTCTAAACGTAGATTTAGTCAGTATATAAAAAAAGTGTGTGCTTAAGACCACACGACAGAAGTGAAAACTTCATCAAGGTTGAATACAGTAGAATTCATATATAACGACTTCGCTTATAACGACTAACCTATTTTAGCGACGATATTGTTTACTCAAATTAGGTTTCATAATAAATGTACTCAAGAAATAATCCTGCCGTTTTGTGCGTCATCCGGTTAGTACGACATAGTATCGCCGGTCCCTTGAAGGTCGTTATATCCAGATTCTACTGTATATCTTTCTCGCTCCCTTATTCGACTCGAGCCAACCCGAACGAGTATCTGAGCATGACGGCCACGCAAGTTCAGTGCCTTTTCCCTATCCCCAAAAAGTGCCCAACGTGGCTAAAGAAGTTATTTACCTGGGGCTGGTGTTTGAGCAGTTCGTAGAACGACTGGAAATAGTCACTGCGGTCTATGTGGCGCGGCGCTACGCACAGCGCGTCGATATCAGCGCCTCGGTGGTGCACCTGCCATGCAAAAAATACACGTATAACGTCACGCAGAAATTGATTTTAATTACTATAATAAAAAAATTACTTTTGAATTAGTGAGTATTTTCAGTTTCATTATAAGGCATCGAGATACATATAGTCACAATCGTGCCAAAAGAAAACCAAATCAAAACTCGGCGCACGCTACGAATTGCGCAGACTTTTTGGTTAGATACAGGGTAACCGCGATCCGACTACAACGCCGCGCGATGCCAAAGCTACGGTGGCATAGCAGACAACTAACGTTGAACACTATGCAAGCGACATAACGTCTAAATTGGAAAGCTGGCATTGTGAAGTGAGTTTTTCCAAAAGGCCAACATTTAAGGACCACGTCTCAGTAAGTAGTTTGCGCGATAAAATCCGAAACGTGGATATTCGCCAAAGAACCAGAGTCACCAACATAGCTGTTAAAATTTGCAACTTCTGGCTGATGATGATGATGATGCAGTACAATGACTGTTTTGACTGTTTTCACTGAGAGATTGTGACTCTATAGGAATTGTATCTCGATGTTATAAGGGCATGAAGGGGATACAACGCTCTTTTATTGGCGTTGCACGTCTTGTGCATTTGTCAAGTATTGAAATTTTCAAGTTTTATTAATAGTTATCGTCAAAGTCGTCAAACAAGTGAAAGTCATGCCCTAGTAAAGTGGTGGATACTTGACGACAGGCTTCTATGGAGCTTTGGAAACCACGTGAAAATAGATGTTTCACCTCGTTATATTATATCACTACCCACACTCGAGCACGTCCATGAACACTTAATAAATAAAAATCCATCATTATAACGCATTAACACTCCAAAAATACACAAGTTTAGATTGAAAATAAAACAATGAGACGATTTTTTTTTCACGTTGGCGCTAAAACTATAACAACTCGTATGTCGATAAATAGTAAATTTTTTACAAAACAAAACATAACTGTCAAACGTCAAAATAAAGTATTCGTAAGTTCAAATCATTGCGATCTGCACTGCTAAGGGAGCTTTCGTATTGGGGTCGAGACATTGAGACTTGGGGACCGGAAGCTCATCTCAGTTTCAAAAATCTTTCAGAGCGCGTGATGTGACGCGTGATCAAAATGCTGGCGTTCCTGGCTCAATGTATAAGCATTGCCATTCAGCGTGGTGACGCCGCCAGCATGCTAGATACGCTGCCAACTGGTAGTGGGCTTGAGCATTTGGATTGTCTCTAGACCTTCAACGGTCTATGGGCAGTCTAACTGTATTTGTAGTGTTAGTGTTAGCTTCTATTTTGTTTAGTTGATTAAGGGTCCTATCATATTTTTGGACGAAAAAAGAATCGAAAACTGGATTTTTAGTATAATTTTTCTTACAACTAATAAGATCTGTAGAAAATTCAGTTGCTGTATTAAATAAATCTGTATTTTTTTACTTAAAATTGAACGGTTCATTTTGTAATAGACCTCTTAAGGCACATGCCCTATAAAAAAAATTGCTCGAACGATAACCTTACTATAGGCGTATCTCAGTGGTTTGTCTGATCTGAGGTTGGAGTCTATTTGTGTAAGTTTAGTCAGAAAATTGCGTGATGTTGACAAAATAGTAAAGTGCACAAAATAGACCGCGACGTAACGGCCTATTTTGTGAACTTTTATTCGTCAACGTCACGTCCCTCGCAGTCTTGGGACGGCGGACGGTAGATTTCTGATTCTGAGTCGCGGATTCTTTAGGTTAATTGCGTTTGTGTAAGTGATCACCGCGGGCGGGGGTCGCGGGCATCCAGTGGATGCAAAAGGCAAGCTGTCGTTCAGTGTGGAGGTTAAAGGGGGAGGCCTATGTTCAGCAGTGGACGTCTTCTGGCTGATGATGATGATGATGATGAAGTGATCACCAGAGATTGGAAAGTCATGGCAAAACAATTGAAATGTTATAGATATGGGTTAGGTCTCAAAGTTTTTTGTCCGCATCACAGTTACCAACAAATTTCGAATGACTGAAGTTTTTTTTCGTTTATATGGGTGGTTGGCCGGAAATGGCCACAACAAATTTCTTACAAAATGCCTTGACAGCCGTTCTAACTCAAACAAAAAATTAAAACTGTGATGTTTGAACAAACAGTTCAAAAAACAGTACAGAAAAAAAACCAGTTAAAAACTGCGCTGGTGACTATAGTCATCCATGTAACCGAATTTTCCAGTTATTTTAGTTAGTTTATTTGAAACCAAACTATTAAACCGATTTTGATGAAATTTCTATAGGAACAATCTAAAAATATATCTTTTCAATAATAAAAAAAAAAAAACAAATCAGTACTTAAATTACGGAGTTCAGAGAAAAAAAACTCATTGAGAACCCTCTCCTTTTTGAAGTCGGTTAAAACGAAAAGTGAAAAGCGTTTCCGATGCGGCTTGGTCAAACAAAAAGTGTTCCACAAGACTCCAGGAAACAAAACATTTATAAATAGAAACCGTTATTTCACCCTCCTGTTTCTCTATAAATAGGCAGCTCGAAATAACTGCCTCGCCCTATCCTATATGTCTGTATCATTATGTATCAACGAGATACAATTCCTATAGTCATGCCTGATTTTTTGCAGAGGAAAAGTTCAAGTGCCAGTGTGTGACAGGCTAGTTTTCATCATCATCATCACCATTTTTCATCACTACGCACGGGAAACCGCGGGGCGCAGCTATTCCATTATATTTATATCACTTACCCCAAGCCTGTACGATCCAAATGTATAGATGTTGCCCCCAACAGTCTCGGCCACGTTGGGAGGCATATTTTTCCTCATGGACTCATCTCGAATCCACTGGCGCACTATACGGTGCAAGGCGCCAAGCACCTCCATGCGGTGATGCATTTCTTGGTCTGACTCGAACACTCCAAACGGTTCCAGGGCATCTCTTAATTCGTTGGTCTTCTCTATGTCAATGGGCTTCGGACCTGCAATGAAAAATTTTCTTGTTGATAAGCTATTTATTAAAAGACCACACATACAAGGAAAACGTGTCAGCGCGTTGATGTTTCGGCACTCGGGCGCAACTACCTTCCGATAGTTTTTATGGCTTAGATTATTTAGTTAGGCGCCACTTAGCTTAGTTTAGTAGACTAGTGATGGAGGTGGCGCCATCACTGGTGTAATGCTGCAGTAACTTACTCTGCTGAAATTGTTTACTGCCCGTCGCATGCGCCGACACATACATTACAATGTAAATATTATCTAGGTTTTTAATAGCCTTATCGCTTAAAGCGATATCTTCCAGGCAACCACGCCCGAAGGCTTTAGGCTTTAACTAAAGTAATTCAGAAGTGAATAGAAATACCTAAGCAAATAACAACAAACAATCAATAGGCTACAAATAGAGAACGCAATAATCCCGGGATATAAAATCCCAGGACTGTACTTGGCTAATCTCGGGATTTTTGGGATTGCCACTAACAGGTCTAGTTTGCATTACGTAGTCCGTTGCGCCTTGACAATAACCTTGTCTAGATTATATTAATGGCATTTATTACAACAAAAACAACCCTTAGATACGCCGAAATATAAAATAGAAATTCTTAATACATAGTTATTTTGGAGTTGTCTTTTTGATTTCTTGCAAGAGTAAATTTTTTTTTCTTACTATATTGTGATTTGTGTTGTGCAACCATATTAAAAACGTTTTTAAAGAAATTACTCTAGTTTTTAGTTAATCTAGTTAATATTTATATTTTTTTCATTTGAGCCCAATATACCATAAACCACATAGTCTAATCCCAGGATTAGATATAAGGGTTTCTTTTTTCATTTGAGGTATGGAACTCTAAAAAATAGATGCATTTGGCGTGTATTCCCAATTGGAACATCACAGGAAGACTCATAGGTCACCTAATAAAATAAAATGCGAATTAAAAGTGGTTGCATTTCCATAAAACATTACCTGCTAAAGATATAGCGGAAGTCATCCCTAAAGTCTTCAAGTTCTGCTGATTCTGATGTTCATTGCTCTTGTGCTGATGGGGCTGCATGTTCGTATGGGAGTACTGCGGTGCCGGCCACATCTTGATCTCTATTCTATACTAGTTTACTTATAATCTCTTAACGCTACACGGGCCTAATTTAACCGGTGAGTATTTCTAGACATGTATCTTTCTAAATGTCTCTCCTGGTCGCAACTGTTTCTTGATGCTTTGATGGATCTGAAACGAAATTTTATTGTGAGTGCTTGTTTATAACCAACGTGGCATCGGCAATATTTCTAAGTATGTTAGATCTTATTGTAAAAATATATTCGTCTGTGTAAGACTGACTTGATGTTCTTAAAGTTATTTTCAATACGCAATAAGTTTTTTGCGACATATATATGCATGCAGACCGTAAATAACATGTTTTTTACAAAAGAAAGAACGAAACGGTATATTTGTTGTCAAAATTATCCTTGAAAAAATCGTCCAGGGTGTCTTCAATCAAGAATCAATGAACATTCTTGATCGAAGAAGGGTGAAGTAACATTTGGATTCTAAGAAAGTTTTGAGAATATGAGTGAACCTGTTTTTTTTAATACAATGCAAAAAATAGTGTGTTTCCTTTATTCTAATAATTTATTTAATTTTTGGTGTAAACAATAAAGAGTTATTTTATTTATGTTACACGGGAATTACTCACGTAAGATTAACATAAACACCCCCCGTGTAACATAAATAAAATGTGTGAAAACCACGTCAGTTTCAATAATAAAATAAAGAGTTAATTAATCATTTTATAATAGTTACTCAAAGAAAATATATATACACACATGCGAGAGAGACAAGTCAATTTCTTACGAAAATATGGTTGCTGGAGACCAGTGGCCTTACGGACAACTGCTATTGCGGCACCTAATCCGCTCAGTTGGAAAATCACGCGAACGTGACCCTTATCGCGCCCAGTTACGGTTTCGGTCGCGTGATTTTCCAACTGAGCGGATTAGGTGCCGCAATAGCAGTTGTCCGTAAGGCCGCAGGCTTGATATTTATATTTACCTTAACTGATTTATTACTGCAAACTTCTATACTAAGTCTCAATAAATCCCATAAATTTCCATGAACCGCTTTTCAACGACAGAAGCTTTGGTAGAGTGCAGGCACTCTACCAAAGCTTCTGTCTGAGTGGATCTTGCAGTCTTACTCCTTAGTGCAAACAATCATCCTGGCTTAACAGGTGAGGTGGCGGTCAAAGGCAAGCTTATTATAACTAACAATTTACAAAAAAATACAGAATTGAGGGAACTTGTTTTAGGTATACATAGAACGATAGCATACTGACAGACTATGGGGATAAGTATATAATATTGATAAGAGTCCAGATCAAAAATATTCAGGTCAAGTTTATATAACTTGTAGTTAAATGATTATTTACAAGCTGTTATTTACTAGGTAAATGGTCGTGTCTTTATCCACATAGGGCTTGGCCTTCGGCCTAGCCAGTAGTTTTAGTTTTCAATTCATTTTGCTCACCTATCAGTTGTCTGTCAGTGAATTAATTTAAAATATTTACTAGGTGGATTCAAAAATAGCCAAGACAAAAGGCTCCTAGATGTAGGTATGAAATGTGAGCATCATGTCAAACCAACCGTGGTTTTTTGGTGCAACAATATAATTTAAATTGTATTGAGTCAAGATAAAAAAAACATCCTTTCCATTTTTTTTTTTTACTCTTAACTGCTGCAATAACATTGTAAACAGCTATAAATGAAAAGATTTCTTTTAAATATTTCACTGTAGTATAAAAGCTACCGGCAAACAAAAACCTAAAGTGATCAGAATTTATGGATTTCATTCAAATTTTTACAATGTATTGCAGAGCTGTCAGGGTTGTAAAAACTTGATTCTGTTAAAGTATTTCTCAAGGCCTCCCTAGTAACGAGGAGCCCACATCTAGATTGGTGCTGATGTGGACAAGTCCTACTAGATACCTACCCACTTAAATGTTTTGAAACATTAGGTACCTACTTAGAACTTCGATATCATTATCATTTTAATAACACCGAATAAACAGTTGAGTCATTGGCAAAACAAAGTTCTTTGGGGTAAAACATAAAATGTTTGAAACATGGTCGTTTTGTGTTAAATTGAATGTTCTACTTTTCCTATACATCAAACTTTCTAGATTTACCATTCAAATGGTGTTATGGAAAAAAATCAGGCATTTTGCAGTTCATTCACCTACCCTGACGGTTGTAACAAAAATAACACAGCCCAGTTACAAATTCACACGATGGGAACGAGACTACTCGTGAAATACGTGAAAACACCATCGTTTTTAGCACAATAGATTTCTTGATATTTCTTTTGTTGTTCGACGTAGCTGAGTAAGGTCATGTCTTATGTAAATATGTATATTAACGACGTCTAAACCTTGAACATCAGATATGCAAAGGAAAATGGAATATCAAACTCAACTGTACATTTTATTGCGAAAACATATTTAGAATTCACAAAATACGAAGGCAATCGAAATGCTCACATTGTGGTGATGATCGTACAGAAAACGTTGCCAATTTCTTTCCATTATAACGCAAGATACAAAGTTATAACTTACCTAATAAATCAATTGTGCATCCAAATCCACAATACTATACACAAATGATCAAATGATACCATATTAGTTTGAAACAAATATTAAAATCCAAACAAGCACCTAACAGTAGCCAACAACAAGGCAGCCATTTTGATAAAGATGGCGGCAGGCAGTGTTGCTTATGAACAAAAATGATGTATTTTTTTTTTAATGCTGCCAGGTTCTTTAATTAAAACTCCCTACAGGAACACCGAGAATGAGAACAACACTTCTCGAGGAATGATCAAATTCTACCTAAATAGATCTTTCCCTAACATGAGGCATGAGCATTAGTAATCTAAGGCCAGATTACTTGTTTCAAAACCCATGCATAGATGACGCTATTATATGTAAATAGCCGCAATAACGAAACGAAAAGATGCGTTCAAAATTAATATTTGCGCATGCTCTTTCAGCAGTTTTTTGTGACGTATCACAACTTCGTTGACTCGTTTCTCATATCACTGTCTCGTTTTAAATCCTGGGAAAAGAAAGGGATTGATAGAGAGCCGGTTGATGTTTTCGTGTCAGCCTTGTGCCCATTTACGAGGAGTAGGTAAAATAAAATCCGCCATCTTGAGAGTGAGTTCAAGAATGTGAGGACTTTTAGCGGAATAAAGTGAATATTTGTGATTTTTTAATATTAAATGGACAAACTTCTGGGCATCGTACGCCATTGTACCGCTCGCCCAAGCCCGTGGCATTGTCGTAACCAGTTTGCGCGCCGTTATTCACCTGAAACTGCGATTTCCTTCATAGTGTTTATGTGACAGTCGGGAGAAGACACCGTAAGCTTTCTAATAGTTTTTGCTAGTCTATTTCCGTTTTCCATCTCGAAGATCGTTAGCATATACGTGAAAGTGAATCAGGTACGCGTTACGTGTAACCATCGTTTTAGGACTCAGCAATGTTTTTTTCTGGTGTAAAATGCGGTTAGATGGGCGTTGTTGTTCCGCGTGCGGTGGTGCTGTGGAGTCCTGGTGAGCGCCGGGGCCGGACGGGCGGTCTGAGCGCGCGAGCGAGGCCGCCGCGGAGGATGCGAACGGCGCGGGCTAGCTAGGGAGGTGTTACAAGTGTTTGAACTAGTGATCTGGTGAAAATGTCGACGACTATGCGGCCGACCCTTCAGACTGTCCCGGAGTCTCTGCCGGCAGACCATGTGACGTCACCGGCGCCGGCGCCCGCAGCCACCACCACGGCCTCCGCCCCCTCGCAGCCGAGGCATCCCAGACCCATCTTCAAGGTAAGTTCACTTATGTTTGCTTTCTGATTCCCTGGTCATTTTTGATGGTGGTTTAGATAAATACAAAAGGTTTTGAACATTAAACAATGCATCTAAAGTTACTGTAAATTATCTGTGAAACATTAGCACTAACCCTCCAACCTTTTTCAATTAGATAGGTGCATAGATAGAATAAGCAAATGATAAAATAGTCCTGTTATAGATAACAATTTATATTTGAGAATGAAATTATAAATGCATCTAAAACCTAGGTACATTATTAGTCATATTCACTATTGGGTGTTTTACTGTGCTCATAAATGTTTGAACCAAAGGTAGACTATAACTGAATAGTAACTTTTAAGTAATCTGTGGAAGTAAACTATAATTGTTGCACACTAAAATAGACACTGATGTAACACCATAGGATTTAAATTTTGAATTTAAAAATGTAAACTCGCTAGAGTAAATAAGAACTTCACTGTATGTGAATTTTGAACTAGGCCGAACATCCATACTTATCCAAGATGTGCCATGAGCTTCACTGACGTCCCGCTTGGGGCGTATTGTTGGAGATCTATAAAGTGCTAACAGACACGTGGATTTGGTTGAACTCAATAGTCTGGCCAACGGGAGAGAAAGAGAGGAAAATATGTTATTCTCAAGCTTTTAACCATGTGTAACTCAACAGATATTTGTGAGCTCATGGCTCACACACTCAGAGTCAGATCACGGATCTGACTCACAGATCAGCTCACCTCTCAATCAACTCTGTACCTGTATCGAGCTGTATGGTTAGCGTGCTCTCTCTCACTCACACGCTATCTATTGCTCTGTTTTTGTCACGCACATTCAGAGTCGAATCAGTCAGTTTGGCTCTTTTCGTGTGACAGAATCTAATAGTACAGTGAGTGAGCAAGCTGCCTGTTTTACACGTGAGCTGTGACTCAGTCAGTCAAACATAAGGGAACTTCATCTTTGATTAAGATCAGAGCAGATTTACACACGGCTACACTCTTTCTCTCCCATTGGTTGGACGGCGATCCATCAACCAACTCCACACATCTGTTAGGGCTTATATTATTATATTCAATAGAAAAAATAACAGTCAACAAACCTGGCAGAACTTATCAGATGTTGTTACAAACTAGATAAGTTGTGATTAAGTTATGAAACACACTATTATTTTAATCTGATTGGTGATTACATTTTGCCCGAGTTATATTAGATTGAGTAAATCCAAGCAACCTAGATCTGGTAGAAAGCGCGGTCAGCCTAGCATATCCAGTCTGCTAACTCTCAAATTAATTCCATATGTGGATTATTTCCATTCGATCATGTGATGATTGTTGCTTGTATTTTTCTCCATAATATATGTAATTTTACTAACCGTATGAAGTACCCTAGTTATTTCATTCTCATCTATTTTCAATCTTGGGTCTAGCGTGAACTTTCGGGAGTTATTAGGTGGGTTGTACGAGAACCGGTGGTGAGTAGAAATTGGTCACCGACTCTCACTTGGCCAGTATTTATTATTGATTATTTTACTTTAATGTTAATACCTAGGTACCATATATATAATTGAATATATGTATTTTCAAATTGAAAATTTTATTGATGAACATGTACATAGCAGTTCCAAAAGGAAGTGCGGTGAATTGACTCATTGACAAGCCCAATTTGGGGGCCATTGTCCTGGTATTTAAAAGTGTACTTTTGTTAGTGTTACTGTCATATTATACTTTTGAATTTTTCTATTAGGTAAGTACTTACAGACGTAACAATCAATCCTACCATCTACTATAAATATTATAAAAGACAGTAATATTTATCTATAGTTTTTTTACCCAAAAGGTTTCAAAATCTGTAATACAAACATCTCTCCTAGCTGGCAAAGCATAGACAACACCGCTAGTGTTGCAGATTACCACTTGCTATTAACTGGGCCACTTTATTATTGTTTGCTGCTCTTTTTTACAAGCTTTTATTTAACTTCCCTGTTAGTATGTATGTATGTTCACGGTATGTGTGGGTCAAATCTTGCAACTGAATTTTAGACCAGTTATCCTCAACGGATTGAGCTGAAATTTAACATACCTACTTATGTAAGTTTGGTGGCAATGCAATGTTATGGTACCATTGAGCTGGTCTGAAGATGGAAACAGAAGGTGGCCATAGGAACTCCTAAACGAAACAACGTAACCCAGTCGAGTTTGGGTTCCCAAGCACTAGATGAAGAGCGGACAACAAAAAGCTTGTTTAAAATAGTTTTTAAATTAATTATGTATGTATTTTTAAAAAAAATGCTTCGTTAATGCCTATCTAATAAAACAAAAACTGAGAATATGATCATAACACACACATCTCTAGGTTTGTTAGTGTGTCATAGTTTAAAAATATTACACGGTCAAGGCACATCTACCTATTAAATGAGTGGTGACTCGCAGAAATGTTTACATGTTTTACTAGCTCCCACATTTTCCGCGATAAAAAGTATTTCATTGTCTAATCTCATGATGCACCCTACTGGCAAATTCCATCAAGTTCAGCAGCAGTCAAGATGTGGTAACTAATATGGTGCTATGAAGTTCATCTGGGTGTCCTCATGCCAAAAAGCAGAGATGACTTAAAGTGCGGATGTATTAAGAATGTGTCGACAGTTGCCAAAACATTGTAAAAAGCTGAATGAAAACAGTAAATTCTGATAACTTTTACTAGCTTTTTGATAAGTAGCCAATGTACTACAGTAAAATATTAAAAGGAAAGGTCTTCATTTGGATTTTTACAAAGTTATTGTAGCTTAAACTGCAGGTGCAGGTTTATGCTCCTAAAAACTCAAAACTATTTACCGTCTGACAATTCTTGTTAAGAGAAATATGACAAAAGTGGTTAATTCAAGTAATTGTCTTGGTTCAGGTTAATACTGGCTAAACAGACAAAATGTCTTAGAGCCAAACCTTAAAAAAAATGACACAATCTCCAATTAATGCTCTTAAATAACCACTAATCATATAAAATGACCAGGGAATCCTTACTGATCTATGTTTTCAGCTTTCAGCCCATGTGTTCTCGTATGGTCATTTGAGATCTTACCAGATCCTGTGTTACGTCTGTGTGCAATCTTTTATCTTGTGTCTGTTTACTGTGTCTATGTGTTGTGGTTTGTGGTATACAGACCTTTTAAAAAAATTACAAAAATATGATAAAGTAAACTATGTCGCTGGTAGTATGCGATTGCGATTAATAATATTTTAATTCAGAACATTTTAGTCTTCAGATGTTCTAATTCTAGTTCAAAGTGGGGGTGATAAGACCTGCACTGACATCCCACTTGGGGTGTATTGTGCATATTGGCTAAACTGTTCCACCCCTATTTCGCCAGGTGTTGTATATATATCATAGGAGGCTCTTCAGACGTTAATTAGAAAACTTGTACCTTAAAATTGTGTTAAAATATGTTTAACATAGATCGAGATAAATTATCAATGTCAAAAAGCAAATAAACGAGTTGTTTTCAGCCACTATCGTAGGTCCATTATCCCGGGACCTTATGATCCGAGAGTTGAAAATAAACATTTGATTCATAATCATTCAATTTTATCAACCAACGTGAAAAGGAAAAGTCCATGTTTATCATTTTATTTTATTCGGAAAAGAAGTGAAACACAGAAGTACAGTGTTATTCTTATCTAGGTTATGACTAATATTATTTCTAAACACCATTTAGTTGTTTTCGCATTTAGAGTCTAGATTAATTAATCTAACTAATAATTAATTATTAATTATTAATAATTATTAATTATTATTTATTAATTAATTTTGTAGTAAACAAATTTGTTTACTACAAAATACATAGAAGAAAAGAAATACAAAATTTCAAATTTTTGAAACTCGAGTTAAGAGGTACCGTCAAACCAATTTTTGGATAGTAAATTAAGAACTTTATTCGGAGATATGTTGAATAGTCAAACTCAGGCAAGTCCAGGCTATTAATAGTATTAATTATGGTTTGTGAAATACAGTTAAAGACCTCATAAAAAGTTTCAAAAATATGACAAAGTAAACTATGTTACTGGTAGTAGGTGTGATTAATAATATTGTATAATATTGTAGCTTAGGACATTTTAGTCTTCAGACGTTAAAATACTGCCTTTAGCCACTATCATAGGGCCGGACCTGTGATAGTGATCTGGATCATAACATCTCGGGGCCTTATGATCCAAGAGTCGAAATAAACATTTGATTCGAAATCAGTCTTAGAGTTCATCAACCAAGGTGAAAACCAAAAATTCATTTAGCCATGATTGGTCTAACTTTTCTTTAGCTCTGACATCTACATGACATTGTAAAAAGCTGTATTGAAACCGTAAATTCTCATCACTTCTAGTAGCTGAGTTTTTGAACAGACTTAAAACAAAGGAGGTTCTCAAATAGTTTTTTTATTTTTGTTACTGCAGAACTCCTGCATTTATAAACCGATTCGAAAAATTTTTTTTTATTTATAAGTTAGGTACTTTCAGAAGGGTCCCATAGAAATGTCATCAAAATCGGTTCAGCAGTTTTGTTTTCAAACCAAAATAACTGGATAAGATATGATATCCAAGTAAACGCGTAATTGCGTATTTACTTCCACTTGACTGCTCATCATTTACCTCGCCGTAATCCAAAGGTTCTAAAATGTCAACCTACACTATTTCGAGCGGGCCAGTCCTAGGCGCGAATTGAATGAATGACTTTTGAGTCTCCAATCACAAGCGTCGAGTCGCGTCGAATCTCCAACCACAAGCTACCCCCCGCGACCGACGTGGCTTCATTTTGCAAAAGGGAGTTTTGACTACATGCGAGATCAAGTAACGTGGACTAAAGGATTATAGTTTTTTTTTTTTGTGAGAACAAATTAGTTTTTTAAATTGATAGTTATTTATAACATTTTTGCAGCTGTCCAAAAGCTAAAAAAAAACTTATATCAAGTATGGCTATACCAATCATCTCTGAGATACCTAGTTGCTCATTTGAGAATGTAGCTATGATCGGTGGAATTACTTTCAGTCTATCAGCGTTTTCTTCTTGGGTGTACCCTACCTAAAACTCTGAATTTAAAACAAGGCATGTGCACAAAAACATATAAGGTTTATATATACGCAAAATGGGTGCCAATTCATGCATAAAGCATTTAGGTGGACCTTCCGCGAGAGCAGTTACGTTTGCGTCGAGTTTTTATGATATTTTTCTCCTTGTTTTTCGACGAGTTTTCCCTATTTGGCTGATAAAATCGGTCACTTGCTTGTTTGTTTATCTAAACATTTTGCAACTGTACATTTACACATTTATAAATAATAGTAATTCTTTTACTGTATTGAAAGTAGGTTACGTATAATTACCATAATTGCATTATCTCGACGTTTAGAACGTGACGATAGCAGCGCCATAGTAAACGTTAGTTATTTTTCGTAATTTAAGTTAGCATTCCGATTTTGGTGACCGCGACCGGCGACCGCGACCGGCGACCGGGTCGCGCGACCCACTGCTAACTATGAATTTATCAGTCTCTTGCATTGTTTAGCACTCCATATAAATTCATACTGAACAGTGAATTGAGCGACGCGGCTCAGCCGCTGGTCGTGGTCCCCAAGTTCAGAATCCTATCTTTACATTATATTAATGAGTGACCAAGAGTGTAATTATTATGAAATTTAATAAAGGGCCGAATACTCGTACTAGAAAACCGTGACACTTTTACTAAACAATGTTATTATCGTTCCAACTTTTGACTAGTACCCAATCAATACTCCCAACTTTGATGGCTCATCCCAAATCTCCCGACCCACTCTAATCCCCTCAAAAAGTGTACAGATAAAATCCTTCGATTGCCATTACGTATTCATTATACCTATTTACGCTGAATTTTATTGGCACGGTCACTGGAGTCCCGTCAATACCCGACGGACGGCGGATTGAAAAAAATAATCGATAATCTCGCATACACAGTGTATAGGTCATGCGTGTAAGGCGAGTGTTCACGGGGGGACGAGAAATATGCGATGTTGCCGGACATCGTAGAACGTTGACAGACATCGCGCAATACGTCGCGAACTGATATCAACGTCGCGCTAAGATTACCGGATTCTCCAGTGTTTTTTTTTTGATGCAACTAAGTGACGAGACGAACAAGTCGCTCGCCTGAAGTTAAACGTCACACTTGCTCGTAACAGTTCAGCGCCACCCAGAATTTAGAACTTCAACATTTCCAAACCCTTAGCCGCAATGCATTGTTCTTACAGTTATGTATCAGTTTTATTATTAACACATATTTTCACGTAATTATCGTTATTTTAAATTAGCCGGATAACATTTTACTGAGCATAATTATTTTCCTTTCGAGAACCAGAGTCCTTGATGAAGCTGCTGCTGCATTTTTTGCTGATATTAGTAACTATCGTAGCTAATGCGAAGAAAAATAAAAAATGCCTGTATGATAGAATAAGATAAAGAATGACATATTATTATCAGCCGAACACGCGTGTCGTGCGACTTGTTCCCACATGAATACACAGTTTTATTACATGTTTACGTAACGAATTACGTTCACTTTGGTGGTTACACATTTAGGTTTGGTTTTGGGACGTAAGGGCTGTATGTAAATAACGTACAGGAAGAAATGTAGATTGATTAAAAATATATTACCTATCTTCAGTCTCTTTTCTCAATTTCCTCGGTACTAAATTATTTGTGGGTTTTGGTGTCTCAAACGATTTTATATCTTGCTGCTTCGGGCGTGCCGTCGCCAAAATATCAGCGTGCCGTCTTCAAAGATCTTCCTCGACATAATCCTTTCACTGCTTCCTAGGCCTTTCCTGCTGCGGAATCTATTTACAGGTGGTTTAAATAGCTTTCTCGCAGTCCTATCGAATGTTAACGTGCAACCTTAAAATATTCATAGGGTTCTTCTATCGAGATACAATACTTATAGTCACAAAACTCGGCGCACGCTACGCATTGCGCTGACTTTTTGGTTAGTTGTAAGACAACCGCGATCCGACCACAACGCCGTGCGATGCCAGTGCTACGATGACAAGCGGACAAGCGATGTTGAACAGTATGCCCATTATACTGCCGTATATTTAATTCTTTATTTTAGTCAAGTTTCATTTGTATTTTTGGTGGGTAATAAAGATGTATTGTATGCAAGCGACATAACGTCTAAAAAGTAAATGTGACATTGCGATCTATACAATTGATGTCTAGGTATGTACTACGACGCTCGGACGATTTTCTGTTTTCACCGAGATTGTGAACCTATATAAATAAAATAAAGAATCTTTTGAATAATTTAGTATGATTCTTAAAAGAGATTGACTTGACCCTTCAACCAATCACTCAATAACCGGCGGGACAACCTGGATAAAGCTGAAGATCAAGCTAAAGCCGAGCTTAGTTGCGTAGGTAGGTACGTCAAATACAAGGAACAAGGGAGATATGGTAAGGTGGCGTAGAGGGTGCGACAGCATCTAATCCGCATCCTTATTTTTTTAAATTTAAAAGTCAACGCCACTGACACCAGGATTCGTGACTTTTATTATACTTAACTACAATAATTTTGTTAACTTAAATGATTTTAGTTTTGTTATTCACAATACAGGGAGAGGAAAGTTAGTTATATCTTAATCTAAGGTTAAAACAATTTGGCTATGTTACTACTAAAGTTAGTTATTTATATCATAATCTAAGGTTAAAACAATTTGGCTATGTTACTACTAGTTGTTGTGTATATACCGCGAGCAGACCAGCGACCCGCAAGCAGCATCTTATTCGTTTGGGAGCTCCACAAGCCGAGCCGACACACAAACACAATCGCTAAATTTATAACACTCCCTTTATGCGTCAAGGGGTTAAAAAACATGCTCTTCATTGGATATAGTAAAGTGTTTCATGCACTTCCCAATCTCAATGCCGCAGTTATGTCACACGCTCATCGACGATGCACGCGTCTAAAATTATCCCGGTCCGGGAAAATAACGTGGGCATCGCGGTCTCTATAACGCAGATTAGGAAACAACAGAACAATAACTCCAGAGACCGAGATTGAGAACATACGTTTAATTGGCTACCTACTGCAAACAGCAAAGAGGAACTTTTACATAATGTAGCATATCAGGGGCCTTACGGCTGACACTTAACGCAGGCTTGAATTAGCGCTGTTTGAAACTGCGCAGGAGGGTTAGATAAGACCCACTTTCTGATAGCGTTAACGCCTGCGGAAAGTTGAAATTGTATGAAAATAATAACATTTCTCAAGCTAATGTCATTGTCATTTTCATACAATTTCATCTTTCTGCAGGCGTTAACGCTAACAGAAAGTGGGTCTTGTCTAACTCCCCTGTTCCGAAAATTATGCGAACGTAAACCTTAACGCGCCGAAATACAGTTTGCGGTCGCGCATCTTTTTTCATCACCTAAACAGAATCACTTAAAACAGCTAGCCATAAGGCCCCAGGGCTTCAATTCTATTTCAAATTCAGAATAGAATTGAAATACTCAAATAGGTAAAACCTATAATAATTACAAAACTTGTGTTTTGTATATTGATCAAGTTTTAAAGCACTTTTTATTCAACATTTGTTTATTTACACAATACAAATTACAATCTTATAAAACGGTAATAATAAGACAAGCGTAGGCGGCGGATATAAGTTGGTTACATGCCAACATTAATTTTAATATAATTAAAAAAGTCAGTTAAGTTTTTTTTGTCTACGTAATTTTAATATACTTTAGTAGTTTTTCATATGATCTGTGAAGAGACGACCGAAAAATAGGGTCTGCTGCTTTGTCTAAAACGGCTTAAAATGTACGTCATAAAGGCAAGTACTATTCAATACGTCTATTTAATAGTTATTTTTAGACATCTTGCACTAGTTGTGCATCTGTCTAGTTCCTGGTCTGTGCAAACCGAAAATATTTATAATAGTCAGCCGCCACCGTTTGACTCTCAACTCTAACACCATCAATTTAATCTGACTGCCGGGTCGTTGAACCGTTCACGTAGACAGTTGACAGATTTTCCTTCGACTGACTCAATGTGGTAAAGACTAATCGTGTTAACTTCTGTCGTGCAAAAATTTACATTCATCTGAAGGAAACTATCAGAAATTGACTTTTCAACACGCTTTTATTAGCTTTACTTTATTATATCTTTATTTCAGATCCAAGATCCATAGTAGTTAAACACATATATAGGAACTTACACTAAAATAAACACTAAAATAAAATTACAAAGACATAAAGAGATAAGAAATGACATTTAGATCCGTACATAGCCAGTTAACAAAAAAAAATTTAAAATTAAATGTAAACAAATCAAAGTCGATTTTAACTAGAGATGCCACGAATAGTTGTCATGGCGAACATAATTAAATAACACATAAGTACAATAGCGTGTGTATGTGTTTGTCAGTGGCTTTGTAGCTCCTAAACGGCTGGACCGATTTTGATTTAGTATTTTTTTTACTTGAGACTTGATTCTTCTTGATGAGAGCTATGATTCAAGAAAATCCAATGAGGTTATACTAATAGAGACGTCATACTCATTAAAAAGCATTTAAAACACGGCGGTATAGACCCCTATATAGGACCCATAGAATTTTAGCCTTAACAGCCGTCTCAGTATAAGTATTTCACTTTCTAAACACACAAAAAAACATTTCAAATGATCATTTTTCATACTCTAAAATCGCGTATCGTACGTTTGCGTTGTTGCCAGACACAGGACGGACTGATTTCACTCAAGCTAATTAACTTGTTTGTATCGCCGCGCAGACCTCGGTAAAACGTATCTACCTCAGTTTATATATGTATAGCATCATTTGGAAATCTGTTCAGGCGTTTGAATATTATACAATACAATATTTCTTTATTACACACCGAAAAGACAAATGAAACTTAAACTAACATAAAAACAAATATACGGCAGTATAATGAGCGGCCTTATCGCCTAAAGCGATTTCTTCCAGGCAACCTTTGGCTGGACATGACTAAAGAATTATAAAACGGGTAAACGGTCGGTTGTGTACTTAAAATATACCCAAATAAATGTATATATCCCTTGAATCCCTACATACTAGAAACCACACCAGTTCATATAATAAGTTTTTTTATCGGGGGTTTTAATACTTATTGAAACTGACGTGGTTTTCACACATCTTATTTATATTACACGGGAATTACTCACGTAAGATTAAGCCGGTTACTCCGACTATAGTTTCAACCGGCTTAATCTTACGTGAGTAATTCCCGTGTAATATAAATAAAATGTTTTTATACTTGTTTGTTAATAAAAGGCAAAACTCCGTACTAGCTTTGGCAGCATGACAATTGTTATTATGACAGAAAGTAATGTACCACGCTATTTACAGGCTAATCGTGTCTGATTCCAAGACGAAACGGACTCCCATCGTTTACCATAAATGCCAAGGACATCCGTGACAACCTATCTCGGAAAATTCGCTTCTATATCCTAGTCATAAGAGCCAAAGTAGCAAAGATTTCCAGAAATAGTTCGTCGTCTACACTTTTTACCAAATTCGCGGAAAGTGGTAACGAAAGCTGAGGGCGCGTTCCGAATCAACGCCAACAGCGCAAGTGAGAACCAACACGTCTAGTGAGACTAGTTTTTTTCGCTGAATCTTCTTTCCAATCGAATAAAGTTAGACCTAGGGCCTTACGGCTATATCTTAACGCGGTCTCAGTTCGGAAAATCACGCGAACGTGAAACGGTTTGAGGTCGCCCCTGTAAACTGGCTAAATGTGGAAAGTTATACATCTCTATCTCTACATAGTATAAATTAAAGTTGCTTTCCGCGTTTGTCTATTTGTATGGGCGCTAACTCCTCCTAAACCACGCAACGGATTTTGATGCGGTTTTCACCATCAGTTATATTTTCACGGAAGGTTTATATATATAACTAGCGACCCGCCTCTGCTTCGCACGTAAATTACACCCGTGCGAAGCCGGGCGGGCGGGTCGCTAGTAAATATATATAAGTATGTAGGTAGGTACGTGTTTTTGATCCACTTCTACGTACCATTTGTTTCAACCTGGTGGATGACTGGTAGAAAATGTTTAGCATTAAGTCCTCCATTTGTACACGTCTACATAATTTGTAAGTGTGCAATAAAGTATAAAATAAATAAATACGTATGAGGACACGCTAAAAATATATATATATATATATATACTCGAGTTCTAAAGAGAACATTTCCACATAAAGTTATAGGTATGACATTTCAAAGGAAAGTTAAAAAGGGAAAGAACGAAATAAATCATGGCGCATCCAAGATGAGAAAAGTTTATACCTAATTCAGTTTGCTCCGATGAAATTGTATTTAATCTTGTAAAAAGCTGGGATGAATGGCTTTTAATAGAGCTTGCGATAAATACAGATTATTTAAAAAAAAAACTATGAAAGAGCTGTTTATCTTGAAACGGCTGAAGATTATGTTGAATCATAGCTAAGAAAACTCAACCAAGTCACCTTTAAAAAACTATTTTAAAAACCGACTTCAAAATTAGTAAATACGCAATTTCGGGTACTTGCTGACATATTATTTCCCAATTATTTTGATTTAAAAACCAATCTACTTCCGATATTGATGTAATGTTTATGGGACCAATCTAAAAGTATACACTATCGAATAAAAAAAATCATCAAATTGGTTTACAAATGACGGATTTCTGAGGTAAAAAGCAATAAAAAAAACAACAATCGAATTGAGAACTTGCTTTTTTGAAGTTGGTAAAAAATATATATCAAATTCGGTTCAGCCGTTTGGGAGCCACGATGCCACAGATAGACACAGATACACAGTTACGTTAAACCTAATAATATCCCTCTTTTTGCGTCGGGGGTTAAAAACCTATGAAGTAGTTGTAAGATGGTCGGTCTCTAGACTCTCTAGCCTAGACAAGACTTCGTCTAAACCAGTGGTTCCCAATTAGTTGTACCCATGGGGGTACGCGAAGCTGAATCAAAGGGTACACGCGACAATCTTTTGACTAAGAAAATTGTATCAATATCCCGGTACCAGTATTTAATTTTTTGTTCTTCTTCTTTCGAGTCGATGTTCCGCAAAATACAATTCTATTTTCTATTGTATTTTATTTTTTTGTTTATCATTCCTTAGACTTAGATGATGATGATGGTGATAATAAAGGTTAGAGCATACCAAATCTAGTTCCGGTACAGATGCAGTTTGAGAGGCTAGTAAAGTATAAAATTATATGAAAGACGTCACACCGTATGCAGTCCGTTTGTAGTCCGTCTGCATCCAACAGACTGCATACAGCGTGATGTCTTTCCGGCTTTCATAGAATTTCATACTTTACTGGTACTCACAAACTGAGTCTGTACCAGACCGGACTGCAACTGTATTTGGTGTGCTTGTGCCAAACTCGAGGGGTACGCGAGTTTGAGGTCTTTCTTGAAGTGGTACGCAGGAAAATTTAATTGGGAACCACTGGTTTAGACTCTAGACGAGCCACTAATGGATTTAGAATTTCTGATATTCTGCGAACTTGTTGTCAATAACTCTTGATACTTCATGACTAGATAACTTGGCGTGCTTACTGCTTTACAATCTGTGCTCTCGGTTGGATAGTTGAGTAAAGTTTTTAATCATCTCGTTTGCAGTTGTGTGCCGCTCAATATTGAAGTGTGCGTTTGTAGAACTAGTAGGAATATGTCAGTGCAATACGTGTTCGTCTATTCCCATTAGTACAATTATCAGTTCCATTGACTGAAGTAGTGAGACATTTGTGTCTCATTAGTTCAATAAAATTGGCGGTCGATTGTACTGCAGAGACATCGCCCTCCTTAAATATTTGGCAGACTTTTTTCGGTACTGGCGAACTATACATCTATGATCAAAAGTTACGTGATGGTTGTAGGTTGTCCTGTTGCTATGTAAATTAATGAAATAATAACTAATAATATCGATTACAATACAAGTAATAATAACCTATTATGTCGTAATGTGTATACCTGAATTTGGCAGGATAATGGTCAAACGCAATAACTGCCAATAAACATTTAACAGTCTCAACGGTAATGGTGACAAAAACCATTCCGAAAATATTTTTCTTTTACGATCGAGATCGTAATACCTTGCCCCTACTATTTGTAATAAATACGTGATATAATGTCATCTTTTACACCCGTTAGAAAACAACACCATTTACTACTTATTAATAAACTAGCTAACGGCCACCGACGCCTCCGAGGGCGAGAATGTGATTTTAGGCCTTAAGTATGTGGGATTAGACTCCAATTTAGTGAGAACTTGTGTTTATACAAGGCTGTTCTGAAAGGGTATGCTAATGTACTCAAGTATTCATCATTATCACGATGACGGTGGTGTCCGAACGGTAGCGTGTGCGCTTTACAATCTGACTGCACCCGGTTCGATTCTAGGCCCTGCACCAATCACTTATTTACTACTTTAAATAAATTATGTGCATATCCCATTCCATATCGGTAAGAAACGGTGAAGGAAAACATCGTGAGGAAACCGGTATGTCAAAGAACCTCAAAAGATCTATACATCTAAATACAATGACTCTTTATTAAAATATGTACCACAAAACAAGAATAACATAAACATTACAATAAAATATTAAAGTTGAAAGCCTAGATAAGGCTTTTAACAGGAGGCCTTATCGCTTAAAGCGATCTCTTCCAGGCAACCGTGCACGGAAAGGAATTATACAAAAAAATTGTGGCCTTATCTAAAAAAAAAAAAAAAAAAAGTTAATACCTATGCAAATATGTAACAACAAACAATCAATAGACTACAAATAAATATAACATGCTTATATATACATACATCATACATAATTAATAAACTACATAAATATTAACTACTAAATGCCATTTTTAGAACATTTTACGCGATCCATCACACCGATTCAGCGATAAGTGCTTTTACTCTGATTCTCGACATTTTATAACTGTTATTACCGTTCGTAAACGTATAGTTATCCAGAACTCATCTCAACATTACTATACTACCATGCCGCAATTAAGAAAATTGTAGTTTCTCTCGACTACTTAAAGAAATGACAGGATATTTTAATGTGATACGGTCTCTTGTACAGCCGAATAAATTATCTGTAGGGGAGCCATTATCGTATTATCTGAACATTATTGACAGCCGCCAGTTGATAATTTTAATTCCTTCATTTTGCCAACTGTACAGATAAGTTTGCAGTACTGGGTCCAGTTTGTACGCCGTTTAAGGTGCTGGGAAAGTGGACAGGTCCTCAACCTTATTGGTTGCTGTGACATTGCGTTGCTCTATAAAAATGCGTTTACGACTTTCTAAAGGTTTGTGTTTAAAGTGTTTTTCGATTTTGGCCAAATTGATCAATAACAGTTAAAAATTCTGCGAGATTTGGTAATAAAATGAGTTTGTATTGTCAGCAGTATCTATGTTGCGAAAAGTGTCAGAAAATCCAAAGGTTTTAGTTGAACCGAATTAGGTCAGCCAATTATTTCTTACCACTGTAATCTGATAAGGCTATACCATTTTCTCAGTCGGTTTGTCCCAAACAGCCGTAATTGTAATTTATAACCAGAGCTCCCATTGACACGTTCGTTCCTTCCGAACACCTGAGACGGGCTGAGCTCTCGCGGCGCAAAACCGATCTACATTTAACAAAGTTATGTAGATTTTTAAATCTACCCTCGAAGATAAATCGCCGAAGGCTTATGGGGTTGTTTTAAATTCACTTCGCTTGGAATGCGTGGAAATAAAGCCATGGAAAATTATTTTTTTCAGGGTTGTGATCGTGACTCTTCGGATTTGCATACGAATATGAAGCTATCAGTTTATTTGACCTGTTTATCGTTAAACTTATTTTTATAGCGTGCCATCGTGTTAAAATAACTGTTTAATCATTAGGCTAATAAGGAAAACATACACGTAATATTATAGCATCCACCTTACATACTATGCATAGAAATGTAGGTATAGGCACTACGCTTTGTATGTCTTTGAATTTCAATTAGTCATCAGATCAATTGTTATGTTAAGTGACTTGGTTTTTTCTTTATTTTGATCCGTATATGTAGACGGCGTCAAACCCTTGTTTGATTCGCTCGAAAAAACCTTATGATAAGTAAGTAGGCTAATGATGATGATGGTGGATTAGGACCCATCCTCTCTCTCTGAGAAAAGGCCTGTGTCCCAGCAGTGGGAACATGGTAGGCTGAAATGATGATGATGAAGTTTCTATTTTGCTACGATAAAGCTTGTTTTCTAATTCCATCTCTAGCGTGGTGGGTCCACGGAAAAAACAATTCCCGTAGTCCCATCAGTAGGTCATAGCAATGGGGAAACCCTTATCATTTCAATGTTCAATACAAATATTTTGCTGAAACCATTGACCCATTTAGCCTCTTCCAAATAGTGCACCAAAAATTCATGACTGAAATGTTGTGATAAAAATCTACACAAGCAGGTACTTTGTTAGGTACTTGTTATTAATTATCGCGTTGAATTAAAATAGTACAGTATGTCAAATAGTATTTACTTACGCTCAATGAGTACCAGTTCAATTGAAGTTAATATCTCTTTCCGCGTTCATATCCAGTTAAATATTACGTCATTCTGTTATTATAATTGTGATTATTGTGCATTAAATAAGTGGAGTAGAGACATTCTTATAAAAGTTAGAACTTTTTTATTGGAGACTTGCGCGTGACCACGACCTCGTCTGAAGTTATGCGGACGATAGAGCACGTTTGGCTAGAAGAAAGAATTGTGCGAACCGCTAATCTGTGGAATGCGCTGCCTGAAGGGGTGTACCCTGATAATAATCTGGGTGTCGTTTCGAGTGAATCGATTTCTTCTAGGCAAGCGTGCTCCATCATAGACCGCATCAGACTAGATGGCGGTCAAACGCAAGCCTTAAAAAACAATTTAACAAAGTTTCCGTGAGAAATTACCAATACAAAAAATTCAATGTCCCGAGCTTTTGTTGTTCGTCGAATTTTAGTAAGAGAAATTCAGCGAGGCCTTAGAAATCTACCTGGTGATAATACTTTCTATATCAACAATACCCACAGACTACTAAATCACTAACCAAATGGATTAACGCTATGAAACAATAACATTAGATATTTTTTTTTACTAGCGTTTTGGTATTCTTCTCAGCTAATCCTTTCATTTGATACCCATATCATGATGGTAGATAAGAACAATTTGTCCGCCATCTTGAATTTATCACCTAGGACCAAAGTGCTTGGAAGACGAATCCAAAAAACATAAACTCTACCGGGTTGCGTCGTTTTGCTTAGAAGTTCCTATGGCTACCTTCTGTCTCCATCATCAGACAAGCTCGATGGTACCATAACATTGCATTGTCAACGAACATACATAAGTATGCCAAACTTCAATTCGATCAGTTGAGGATAACTGGTCTATAATACAGTTGCAAGATTTGTCCCACACATACGAACATACTAACAGGGCAAGTTAAATAAAGGCTTGTAAAAAACAAATCATTTATTTAAACACAAGACATCGATTTATCAAAACGTTACCACGTCTTCCGTCTTTAGTTGGCGTGACAGGACCACACCGCAAAAAGCATCTTTCTATAAAAAGATGATGTCACCATTTGGACTATTCCGATCCAGTTCATTAACTGATGTAACACGATCGTAAAGCAATAAAAACTGTTCAACAATTGACAATTTATCGAGTCACATGGGGCCCGGCCAATACACTCTTGGTTAATACATTGGCCTGACTTCAGTCAAAGAAACTCTACGGTTCAATGGACGTGGCAGAAGTAACTTACTGGGACTTCAAACACAACTTTCCTTTATATCTGATTTATAGAGATGTACAGGGCTATTGACAATTTGCTTAATATTAATGGGTTATTTACCGTGATAACGTTGTGGATGGAGCTCCCGATATTTCGGCGCAGTTACATGCACCATGTTCACGGGAAGATGTTCACTGAAGAATGCGGGTGGTGTTTTACTTAACAACCGGTCCAGACAGATTATGTACATCACAACTAACAACTTTAGGGTTATATGATTATTTACGGGATATTTACCGTGGTAAGGTTGTGGAATGAACTCCCGATATTTGTTTTAACAACATTAGTATTATTCGTCTTTTTTTCCTTCCATACCAAAAAAAAAAATTATTTTTAATAACCATGTCGAAGCATAGGAGTTGACTCTTGCATATTATATACAAAATGTAATTTTTTTTTTCATACAAGCTTAATTTATATGTTGCAAATTTTTCAATTTTTAATAAGTCATGGAAAACATTTTGTTAAGCATCCTTAATTATCCGAATTATCAACAATCCTGTAGAAGTCTTGTGTCCTAATCCCAACAGAAAGAGATGAATTCACCTGGAAATATTTTGATAGGAATATTTTTGAGCAAAAAAACAACGTTAGTTGGTTGATTATCTATAGCCTCAAAACACACTGGAAAATGACTTGCTTCGCATCTAGAGCTAGGCTAAGTGCAACAACTTACCAGTGCGTTTTTGACCTATGATCCAACATTTTGAGCATGTTTTGCCATCTTCCAGATTAATTCCTTTATAAAGTTTCTTATCAAAACCCTTTTAAACAAAAATGATGTAGGTATATATACGATCATCACAAAAGATCTGAATCTTACGACTCTACATTTTTAAGTACGTAAATTCCATACAGATTTTCTTCAATTTGTCGAACGTTTTCGTAAAACCTGTGTAAAAAGATTTTGTTGGAAATGCTCGGGACGCTTTATTTCCCCTCTGACATTAACCCCTCAAGACGCAGCTTACGGAGAATTTGTGGCCAAACGGAGCGGAGAAATGTAAAAACCAAAAACGTGAAAGAGACATGAGAATATTATGTGATAAAACTTTTAATATTGAAATGAATCTGCTGTTGCTCATTATTGACGGAGCGAAGCGAGGTCTAAGAGTACTGGGACAAATCAGCGTTATGTTTGTATGTTTGTTCGACGATAACTTGAATACCGTTCATTCGATCTTCATGAAATTTTGTAGGCAAGTAGTTCAAGTAAATAGTTTTTTCTTTTCGTATATGAGTTTAACCGATGCAGCAGGCCTAGCATGGGATGCGGATAAATTGTCTTTCCACAGTTTTTATCCACGCCTAGACGCGACAAAGCTAGAATATGGATACATTTATCTTTTTCTCGCGGGATAAAAACGGTGGAAAGACAATTTGTCCACGGTCCGTGCTAGGCCTGCTGGGGTTATGAAGATATTGAAATAACAAAGTTATAACATATCGTCGGTTAAAGGAGGAAGTTCCTAATGAATCCGAAATGAACTTATTTTGTACAAATATTGTCAGTAAAGTGAAGATTGTCAGTTGATAATTTATCAGTCAGGATCATGTTAGGTAGGAAAACTATGGAGCGGCTGTACCTTAGTGTAGGACTGTAGGTGAAGGTAAAGTTTGTAAAAATAGACCATTGCAAGGTCTCAGTTCGGGGCAAACTACTAGTTTAAAGTGATGTAACCTACGTGAATAAATTCCATACCAATATTTTAATTCCCCGTAGTATACTCTTTATCATCGAAGCAAAAACTGAATTTAACTCGGTTGATACGCAAATAGGTCCTATCCTACAAGATAACTTCGAACTTGACCGGAGGCTCCAGTGAGTCACTTGCAGCCACAGTATAGTAGTTAGATGCTACACTCGGCCCAACTTACCGGTTCCTTGCGAATTGATTAGGTATCGGCACAGAATAGATAGTACTACTAAATCGGTACCAGACACTGGTTCCATTATGGACGCACCTTGTGCGAGGATGTTGGACGCTGGCTGGCCGCCACACCCTGTCTGAGGAGTTTTGAAAGTTTTAGATAATTGCAGTGCAACTAAAAAAATACTAACGCTACATTTGGTGATGTGTCGTCATTAATAACCGCGCGTAAGAGAAAGCGCGTAAAATTCTTCTTTCGATAAATACTTAATAACGTATGCTTTTCTAGGCTTCGAACTTCTAACAATATTGAACATAGCGTTTTAAAAGGGTGTCTACAAACACCTCTCAGGACTGGCAAAGCATCGACAACACCGCTGTTGCTGCAGGTGTTCATAAGTTAAAGTTGCCGCTTACCATCAGTCGAACCGCATGTTTTCATTCATTGCAAACGACAAATCCGAAAGAAAAATTCCACCACTAGACCAGTTTGACCATTTGACCCTTGTAAAAAGTTTACAACCCTAGCCACGACATACTCACTTTCAGTAAGGCAGAGCCTCCATTCTCCATTGGTTCCTCGCTAACCTTGCTGTTGGCCACGCAGCGTTAAAGCCAGTCGTCCTACACCAGCCTCCTCGGTAGAGTGCAGCCTTCATGGGCAAGTAGGAGGCTGGCGAAGGACGACTGACACGGCGCGTCACTAATTCAAAAATAATATATCAATCGAACACAGGAAAAAATGGGAACATAGCTTTTTGCTAAATAAACGCTTTTTTGTGGTAATTTAAACAGCCCTTTTCACTCTCTTCCGCACTCGTCGGTCGCTAACACTTGCTATTCAACCCTTTGGTAGTGTGACACCACGGTCACAGTGGTCTCTGGTAGTCTGAAAAGCATGTAATAATGCGTGGACAGTTCACCATCACACAACAATCAAACCCAATAGCCGCTACATACACTGGTGACCACTGTGAGTCACAGCGGTCAAGTTCGCATACGTGCCGGGAATTGGTGCGCGTACCTCGATCAATTAGATTGTGCTCCTGGCTTAAATAATGCCAGAAACTGGTTCGTGGTTCTTGGTAACTGTAATGTCTGTGGCACTGGCTTAGGGAATTGGTGTCAAATAGTTGGCGTAACAGTGTTGCTGTCCAATATTGATGTCTATTAGAGCTGTTATGCGGAATAACAGGTCTAATAGACACCAACTTAAGCCATGTACCTCAGATCAATGTCTTCTTGTATAGTACTCTTAAAGCCAATGCTCTCAATGTGTTTAAAGTCTTTAAAGATAGACCTTTATTGCTGAATCAAAACATGTTTTTGAACACATACTCAAAGATTCACTTTACCACAAAAAGGAAATAGCATGCCAAAGCGTAGATGATCGGCCAGTGCTTGCGCTCATAACATGTGTGTGGGTGGATATTATCAGAATTTATTGGCACCTCTGCGCTTTTACACGCTTTCTTATATTTGTTTTAGCAATATCTCATGTCCTTTTTGGGTTTCTTGAAAATTATTTCTAAATTATTAAAGGCATTGTACAAGGCGCTATTTTGATCGTCTCGTTCTTTCTTGCATATAAAATATGATTTTGACAACTGCGCTGTTCAGTTTTGGACATGGGTGTATCAATATATTAGTATGTATTTCCTTGTGATGCATTATATTTCTTTGAGTTGCATAAAGATTGACTTATGTCGCCATATGAGAGGACTCTCCGCTTCTAAAATAATATTATCTCTTCTATGACTACAACCATTCATGATACAAACCATTTTCTAGATGACATTTATAAACGAACAGAGGGACGAGTGTAACCTTTACGTAGAATGGCCTTTGATTTTAAACCGACCAAAACAGATAATGTAGAACAGTAGAGACGAGCGGAAAATCAATCTTTGTTTCCGTGATACATTGTAAGGTTCAGAATCGAGTCGTTTTCAATCGACTTCAAAAAAGAGGTTCAGCATTCGATTTTGATTTTGGGAGGATTCGACAGCTTTTTTGTGTATACTATGCGATATCTTCGGAGATTGTGAACAGTTTTTTTTTTTGAAAAGGCTATATTTAGGGTGTGGTTATATTTAAGTGTGAAATTAGGGATTTAATTTCGTTTATTGAATTTAAGCCACTTTTCGTGACGTCGGTATTTTATATTAAATTATCATCATCATTATCAGCCTTACTTGTTTCCACTGCTGGGTGGGACACAGGTTTTCTCTCAGTGAAAGGTCCTAAGCTACTATTCTGGCCGAGTGCATGGTGGTGAATGTCATGTCTTTGAATTTTTGAGGTTCTCCGACATACCGGTTTCCTCGTGATGGTACACCTTCACCCCTTTTGAGCGATGGCATCGAAACTGCACACAATTTATTGAGATACTAAATTGCTTTTCTCGCCGAACTCACCCGCAGTTTTGCAGTCAACGTGGTCTAAATGTCGAGCGTAAGATAACAATTTTTTACTTTAAATAGAAGAAGAATACGCGATAAGTCACTATAGACATCTAAAACATGATTGTGTTAAAATCACGAAAGTTTAAAAGTAATTTTTGGCCTATTGCTGTCTAACCTCTGATAGGCATGGAGGAACTTGAAGAAAAATGAGAGATGGACATGCTCGTCAAGCAGTCTGCATTAGTCAACCAACAATCATTATCACAGACTATGATGTTCCATTCTCTCAGAGAGAGAGAGAGAGAGAGTGGATGAGCCCTAATCCACCATGCTAGCCCAGTATATTTCCTACAATGTTTTTCCTTCACCGTTTTTGAGCAACGTCATTTTACTGCACATAACTTATTCAATACTTAATTAATCATTGGTGCATGGCTGAGGATCGAACCGGGTGCCGTGAAATTGTAAAGCGCACATGCTGCCGCTCGGTTACCATCGCACACAAAAATATTAAATTATATATCACGAATACATAATGAGATCAAACTCCCCTTACAAGATACACGGGTATGAGCGAACATGCTGACCGCAAAACGCAAGTGTTGCATTACATAAAACTCGCAACGCATTGCCTTGCGCAACATTCGAGGTGTCATGTCATGCACTAGAAACTTACTAAGATAAGGGGAATATTGTGAAGTATTTATTGAGGTTTAATATAACACATCTTGAGACGTGTTCCTTAACTGTTGGCTTTTTGGAAAAACCTAGAGTCAAGCGGGCAATGGAGCGAGATATATTCGGAGAGTCTTTGCGCGATAGAATCCGGAATGTGGATATTAGCTAAAGAACCAGAGTCACCGACATAGCTATTAAAAATTGCATGTTGAAGTGGCAATGGGCAGGCCACATCGCTCGATGAAACGATAACCGATAGGGAAGAAAGGTTCTTGAGTGGAGACCACGTACCAGAAGACGCAGCGTCGGTAGGCCGCTACATGGACCGACGACATTGTGAGAGTAGCGGGCATCCAGTTTATGCAGATGGCAGACTGTCGTTCAGTTTGTAGGCCGAAGGGGGAGGCCTATGTTCAGCAGTGGATGTCTTCTATATCTTTATTCTCTTTCTGTTTTCGTCTCTATATGGATAATAATGATGATGATAACACATCTTCATCAAGACTTTCTTCTTAGCCTTTCCTCGTCCGTTTCTGGTTATATACCTCTCCCAATTTCTTCCACGACCTGCCTTCTTCCTTATCCATCAAGTCTTGACCTGCGTTGAGATATTGTAACCCTAGCATTTCGGTGGATGGTCTAGTCTTTGCCCACGCTCTCCACTCAAGGATGCGTCACGTCCATTGATGGACTGTCCATCCGAGCTATAAAGGTTGTATCTCAAGACGACATATTAAAGAATATCATAAATACAAAAGAGGGTTATTTTGCAATGTAGACAGACATAATTTATTTGTGGCATAAAAATACAATGAACACAATATACAATGGAAAATAAAATTATAATTAAATTAAACTAAATTAGAGCTTATTATATCTTTTTGTCACAAACCGGCTATACTTGTTCATTGTAATATCTTTGTAAATAAACTCCGTTTCACCAGTAAAGATAATAACATACTTTTTAAGTTTCTGTGCTCCAAAGTTGCGTGAAAAATATGCGCTGAGATGCCTTAAATACAATTTGGAATTACAGTAATTTTGATCAAACATCTCCAACATTGAGGGTCAACGTTTTCATAATCAGGTTTTCATTAAAACTTTTGTAACTTTTGTTACGAAATTGCAAGTTTTGTTCTGAGATAATAACAGACTGGTAATTGTTTGTGGAGCGTGATCTCTGGATAAATACTTTTTACTGTTACTGACAATTGTTACGCCGACTGTACACTCTCGGATCTTGCGCCCAAAAGGATCATAATCCGAATCACTAAAGTAGGGGGCCAATTTAATAGATCACATTTGACAATCAAAACTCAACAACGGAACCATGTACATTACTGTTTATTTTTTCAAAGACAGAACTGCTCAGTTGATAAAAAAACAGTTAATAAATTATCTTTAAAAAATATAACCTTATAAGATGTAGAGGTCCGCTAGGAATTTTGTGTTAGGGCCGAATTAAAGGGCAGGAGGGGGTTAAAATTTGACATAAGTCTACGTGTACGAAGTCACAAGCAACATCTAGTGAGTATATAATCATTTTATACTATCAAAATAAAGAAATTCAATTAAAAGTTAATTTCATTAACATACTCGAAATTGATAACAAAAGTACCTGCCACAACTAGGTAATATTTATTATACTTTGGGGCACAGAGGTCACGGCCTTTGAAGCTCAAATGACGTAAGCAGAAAATTCGGCACATTGGACATTGGCTTACTGGAATTATCTCGTCTTGTCATGCCGTGTACCTGGCCTGGCGAACGCCAGCAGTCAGGTTGGTCAAGTGTCAGTTTCGTTTTATTGCCACTTAAACATATTGACGCGCCGACATATAGATATTGATAAGAAAGACAAGTATAAATTGTTGTTTTTTTTAATCCCCATAAAATATCTGATAATCTTCAATAGGCTGATTTTCTTGAACCATAGCTAGCTAAGAACACTCGATTAAATCATCTTTCAAACAAGAGGATTGAGCCGTTTGGGAGCTACGATGCCACAGAGATCGATCACAGAAACTGATACGAGACGAGCAAGTCGGTATTTCTAATGTGAAGCGTTATTTTTTCGCAGTCGTACGAGCAACGCTCTGCTTGCCTTGTCTCAACCACCATACTCAAAACATTAATCTACCAGTCATCAATGCGCATTAAAAAATCTAAATTTCGATTCGAATGCATGATCTTCAATTGTTATTGTTGGCACATAATATTCCAAAATACGGGCCGATTTAAGAAACTTCCTCCTATTTTGTAGTCGGTTAAAAACCACAGTACTGGCAGGACATGTGATATGACACGTGTCTTGCATATAAACATCTCGAGTTAGCACTCGCAAAGGATAAGTCCAGGATAAGTCCTGTACCAGGAAGTTTTAAAACGTTTAAATCTGAACATTATGTCAGTAACTTTGTTGCAGAGTTCCTTAAATTGCACTACGACTATAGTCTATACCTACCGTACATTACAGAAGGAACAACCTGCCGGCTTCCTTGTTTCCTGAAAGATATAATCTAGGCATTTCCAAAGCCATAGTGAATAGGTATCTTATAAGTCTGTTTGCTTCATCTTCGACCACCAGTCTGGTGGACAAACAAGGAATATAATTATAGTAAGGTGGCGTGGCCAGTCCAAAGGCATCTGGCCTAAATCAGGCTAGAGTGAAACTCACCCTGAAGACGACCTGCTACCCCTTTTATTGCATGTTGACTATTAGCTAGTTAATTATTGTCGCTGAAGGTTCTTAGTGTACATGAAAAGCTATTAAGTGTGAATCACGCACACATTTGAACACTAACGATAATTGTGCTGAAGCATATTTCCCTTGTTTGTCCGATCTGAGACTCGTAACTAATCCTAAAGTAACAACCGACCGCTTTACACCCTAGATCGGATCGCGTTGTATCGCGATTCAAACGACACTGTTATACAGTACATGATCTTGAGCGTGGAACGGTCAAACAAAACGACACCGTCAGATAGCCCGTTGGTCCAGTTGGTAGTGAACCTACCTACTGAGCTTGGGGGCGTGGGGTCGATTCCCACCTAGGACAAACATTTGTGTTTGTTCTATATCTGGTTGTTAATATCTATTTAAGTATGTATTTAAAACTATATACATATGAATGTATATCAGTCTCTGGCAGCCATATCACAAGCTTTGCTTAGTTTGGGGTCAGATGACCGTGTGGGCAAAAATTTCCCGAATATTAAACACCATACACTCCAAACAAACATGGGTTGAATGAGAATATCTAAAGATGGTAGAAACAGGTAGATATCGGATCTCAACCCGTGTTCCGAAAATTTGCAGATCAAAGGAGAATGCAACTTTTCCTAAGTACCTACCCTGGGCTCATTGTTTTAAATTTACAGTCCACATGTGAAACCCATGGGTTTATACAACATGGGTTTACATTTATAATATTAAGGGTGATTAGGAAATATAAATACGCAGATACACCGATAGATGCCCAGAAAAATTTATTTCGGTCACGTAATGAGAAATTACACGTACAAACGACTCTAGCTCATGCACAGGAAGATTGCTGGAAAGTAACGTAACGGAAAGAACAGGAGACGTCACTCCTGGTTAAGAAACTTGCGGGAGTGGCTTGGCTGTAGTACCACATCGATAAGGCAGCAGCCTCCAAAATTAAAATTGCCCCAATGTTTAACCCAACACCCGCAACACAACACTTGCTCTTCTCGCCGAAAACACCCGCAGTTTTGCAGTCAACATGGTCTAACTAAATGTCGAGCGTAAGATACCAATTTTTTACTTTAAATAGAAGAAGAATACGCGATAAGTCACTATAGACATCTAAAACATGATTGTGTTAAAATCACGAAAGTTTAAAAGTAATTTTTGGCCTACTGCTGTCTAACCTCTGATAGGCATGGAGGAACTTGAAGAAAAATGAGAGATAGACATGCTCGTCAAGCAGTCTGCATTAGTCAACCATCAATCATTATCACAGCCTATGATGTTCCATTCTCTCAGAGAGAGAAAGTGGATGAGCCCTAATCCACCATGCTAGCCCAGTATATTTCCTTACGATGTTTTTCCTTCACCGTTTTTGAGCAACGTCATTTTACTGCACATAACTTATTCAAGTACTTAATTAATCATTGGTGCATGGCCGAGGATCGAACCGGGTGCCGTCAGATTGTAAAGCGCACATTCTACCGCTCGGCCACCATCGCTCAGGCAATTGCATTGGTAATGCAAGTAAATCGAGAGACGAACCTCAGCTACTGTCTCCAAGACCGAGGGCGATAAAACTCGGTTTACGGGCACCGCGCCGCCCGCCGGGCATCATGCCAGCACGCAAACCCGAAGCAGTCTCGCGAGCTCCCAATGTCATGAACGGTGACGACACCACGGGGAAGTATTTCGGTGCTATCCGATTGCTGTTTTGGCAAGTTGGCTAATCAAGAATGGTATTTGTTTTGAAGGTGTGGCTGATTGTTAAAGATTCTTGAGAATCCAAACAATGCTTCAATTTAGATCATACAATTCACTAAATTCGTTTATTTTTTAACTTGGATAGTTTAGTACATTATGGTAAAACTATGTTTCATCATCATCACATCAGCCAGAAGACGTACACTGCTGAACATAGCCCTCCCCCTTTAACCTCCACACTGAACAGCTTGCCATCTGCATTCACTAGTGGGAGGCCTACCTATGCTGCGTACCTATGCTTCCGGTTGGCAGTATTCGCTCAAGATCCTTTCTTCTCCATCGGTTATAGGTTTTGAGCGATGTGGCCTGCCCATTGCCACTTCAAGTTGCATATTTTAATAGCTATGTCGGTGACTCTGGTTCTTTGGCGAATATCCACGTTCCGGATTCCATCGCGCAAACTATGTTTAAACATGGATAATGCGTTACCTGTGGACTGGTGAGTGGTTGGAATATAGATTCAAAATTCAAATTCAAGTCCGGTTCACGTCAGAAATGCCGAAAATTGTTGTTTCAAGAATTCATCGACACAACTTGACTGCCAGACTTCTCTTAGTTAATGGATGACTTGAATGTTTTGTCGACACGTATAGAAACTTTCCCCATTTCCATGAAATTTCTAGCAGGAGAGGCATGAAATTTACTAAAGAGCTACAAAATGGAGCTATTCCTTAAATAAACCGATGAACGTCTCAATTTGAATGTTGTAAGGTGACCATTACCGATCTAAGACGTGGGGTCTTGATATACAGTTATTATAATGTGCACAAGCTGAAATTCGCGGTTTAACTCGTTGTTTTTCTTCTAAATCTTTTATTTAACTTGTCTTGGTTTGGGTAAAAAATTGCAACTAAATTTTAAAACAATTATCTCCAACCGATTGAGCTGAAATTCTTCATACACGTTTAGTTTGGATGATTGAGAAGTATGTGCGTCATCATCATCATTTCAGCCATAGGACGTCCACTGCTGGAGATAAGCCTCCCCCATCGATCACCAAAAGGGCTTCTCTCATCTTTTAGGTCGTCTGTCCATCTTGTGGTCGGACGTCCTACGCTGCCCTTACCGGTCTATGGTCTCCATTCGAGAACCTTTCGGCCCCATCGGCCATTTGTTCTGCGTGATATGTGCCCTGCCCACTGCCACTTTGTAATCCGGTGGGCTATGTCGGTAACTTTCGTTCGTCTACGGATCTCTTCATTTCTAATTAGATCTCTTAGAGAACCCCCGAGCATACCCCTCTCCATAGCTCGTGTGGAAATGGAAGTGTTATACTTACAGTTTTCTCCTTAGCACTTAAACCCCCATTCAGGCGTCCATTTGATCATCTCGTTTTCAGTTGTGTGCCGCTCAATATTGAATTGTGCGTTTGTAGAACTAGTAAGAATATGTCAGTGTGTGCAATACGTGTTTACCTCGCCCCTTTCAGTTTTTGCCAGATTTTTTACAGTACCAGCTCAAGTTTAAGGCAAATCCAAACTATATAAATATGATAGTAGCATATTTATGTCAAGTTCACCTTCTAGAATGACCTCTTAGCAACTATGCGTCGTAATTTGTTATTGGCAGAAGATTTGAGATTATTGTTTTGTTTATAAATAGACGGAGATGTTATCTCACGAGAGACATTCAAACATTAATACGAAACAGATCGAGATTGTTTACATTAAACATTTAAAATGTCAGAATTAAGTTTCTCATTACGGAACCACAGACAGCGGATATTGGCTGTCGTACTCAGTGAGGTGTAATAATAGACACGTTATAGGCGAACAACACAACTTTAAAAACTGACTTAAGGCAGCATATAATTATCTTCTTACCTACGCTTGTATATGTGCATTTTGTGAAATAAGGGAAAGAATATGACAGACTTTACGCTATATCTGTCGGTAGAAAGAAACAAAAATACAATTTGTTGTGGACACTCGGAGTGCGTGACCGAGAGACGGTTGAACGAAGTCGGGCAGCCAGCCTTGCATTCGTCTAGTTAATATGGTCGCGGGCACAACCTTAGATAAAAATTTTTAGATCTTACGTAAAAAAAAAACACAGACTCGCTGATTTGAAATACGTATCGTCATAATCAACCATTTTTAACCGATTTCAAAAGGGAGAAATGTTCTTAATATGACACTTTTTTGTGTTTCTCCTACTTTTGTCACTATACTGCTAAACCGTTTAACCCAAAACACGGAGACATTTGAACACGAATGGTAACTGTACTAAGTCATATCTCCCTTGTTTGTCTGTTCCGAGATGAAAACCTTTAGTGTAAAATTAAATTTCACAAAAGATTGATGTCGCCACATCTCCTTGTTAGTGGTCAAAATTTCCGAAACTTGTCCGAATTAAACCTAAGCTTCCAGCCAAACTTTAACACCTAGAAAGGCGTTGCAAAGCACATTCTGCTAAAAGCGAGCCCTGTTTGTTTAGGACGGATAGTCCTCACTGATTTAATATAGCCCTAACATATTACTCTTAACAGCTTAGTTTATTACTTTCACGCCGGAAATCGTGTTTGTTTTGCACAAGGGTTAAAATTTTCGGCGTATCATTAAGTAAAATGTTCGGTTATTTACAAATGGAAAATAGCAAAAATTGTTTTTAGAAAGAAAGATAGAAAACTATTTATTTATGACAAAAACAAAATATATATATGTATAAAGATATACAGGTGCTCGGTTAGACGGGTGAGTCGGGTGACATATCCGTGGTTTTGAGCTTTTACTTATAAAAACTTATCATCGTCACCATTTTTCATCACTACGCGGGTGAAACCGCGGGGCGCAGCTAGTAAAAAATAAAAATATGTATCTAAAATTTCATACATATTTATTAAATATTTACAGATCGAGGAAGCAACTGTTTTTCATGGCTAAGCTACTATAACTATCAAAAATATAAAAAAAGCTTCTGTCAGCGAAGAAGCAAATGCCAAATATTAAGCTCAAATACGTTCCCAAAGTGTGTCCGCTGTCTAACAGGACACCCTGTAGAGATATCGAATCATCGTCCTCACAGGCTCGATATTTTAATTATGAAAATGAATGTTCGTTTTATAAGCTTACTTGTGAAGCTTCATGAAGATCAAAGAGTACGCGTAGACCACAGAATATGATGCACAGTATTCGTTAATTAATACTCTTGAAGTCTGATTCGTACACATACCTATATACAGAAATTAAACCCAAAAGTCTCGTTTCGCACTTATTGTACGATGATTATAAATTTCAGGAGCGAAAAGGCATTCCCTGCTATCTACTTTACTTGTATCTAGGGTTGCCAGATGTATTCCTTTTTACCCGACTGGGAATGAAGGAGGGCTATGATTTCGAGAATATGTATGTGTGAATGTTGTTTTCTTTGGCACGCTTTTACAGCCTAAATGGCTTAATGCATTGCGATATATATGTGAGGTGTCATTTGAATCGATTCAATAGTGGGAGTGACATAGGAAACAAGAATTCAAGACGGCGTCCGCGAAAAAATAAATAAAGAGAACATTCTAAGTAAACATTGCTGAATACGTGAATATTACCATCAATATCTTAGTTTGCGATTTTTACCAGCTAGAGGTCAACAAAAGATAACACATATTTATTGGCATTACTGTTGTAGACCTTGTAAACTCAAACCGATGATCTGTACCCACGGCATTTCCACCGAGTAGAAAATCTATCAGAGAAACAGCCCCTAAAACCTTTTATATATAGTTCGATCCACAGAAAAGAGAAGTAAATAGAACGGAAATGAGAAGGAAAATCTGTCGCCAGGCATTATGACAGAACCTTGATTGAACAATCTTATTTATATCAACGCGTCGAACTCCGCATCCAAAGAACTTGGACCATACCTTTTTGGGTTAGGTCTCAAAGTTCTTTGTCCGCATCACAGTTGCTAACTGATTTCGAATGACTGACGTTTCGTTTGTATGGGTGCAACTGGCTACAACAAATTTCTTACAATAATGACTACACAGCCGTTCTAATAAAAATAAAAATAACCGGTTCTATCCATTCTCCTAATCGTTTACAGTACAAGTAATACAACCTTGCAGCAAAATCTTCAATCTAGGTATCTCGGTGATTTCTTAAAAAAAAAGAATTATGAATATTTCAATTGCAACTTAGTAAAACAAAATAATAATAGTGAATTCAAACTTATGTTCAATCATTTGATAAGGTCACGCTCAACAGCTATCTCATGCGCACGTATTTTTACCTTTTTGAAGATAAAAAAATCATTAAAAGAGAATAAAAAAAAACGATTGGGCATTATTTTTAGAATCACATAGCAAATATTACGAAGGAATTTTCAGTACGAGTCTATGGTTTAGGTTTAAAGAACTTTATTATCACAAAGACAAATTTTTCACTTAAGTTATAACATATTTTAACTAAAATAAATGTCCGTCGTCGCATGCACTATGAAATTTAAAAACTTCATAAATGCTGAATAAAAATAAATGGTAATAACATAAATAAATGGTACAGAGGTATTCCCCACGCATACTATTCAATCTCTCGGTACGTGAACTTGTCAGTGTGAGCGCTCGCATGCATATTGGCACACTGGTGCTTACTTACTTACAACAAAAAAAAATGTGCACTAAATTGATGAGTCCATAATAGGAGCATTTGTAGTATATATTTTTTATAAAAATTATTACTAATATGACTTTATGATATTAGTGATATTCTATTCTATTTTATTCACATCGTTGCGCAGTGCAATACTGAGTTTCGCGCTGCCGGGAGCGGTCTTCTGTAGATTTTGTACTCTGTGGCGAATGTGACAATAGATAGGTTAGTCACCTGGGGCGGAGCGCACGTCCTTAGCTTCCGCAGTGACGTCACTCTGGTCACTCGCTTGTAATCTGTGACACGGCGCGTGCGCAACAAACGCGAGCTTCTCTCACATTCAATTGAAACGTAATTGAATGCAGAGGGCTGCCATTTATTTTGATTTATGGTGATGTAAAACCGGTAAACATTGCATGTCGATTTATTAATGAGAACATTTGTGTGATGAACATTTGTGTTTGTTCTATGTCTGGGTGTTAATATCTATTTAAGTATGTATTTAAAAATATATATGTACGTATATCAGTTCCTGGCAGCCATATTACAAGCTTTGCTTAGTTTGGGGTCAGATGACCGTGTGTGCAAAAATGTCCCAGATGTCCCAGATATTATTAACTAGCAAGGCCCGTGGTTTTTCTCTATTTTTTAGTTTTCCCGTGATAGAAAAGAAATTATCCGTGATCATGACGCACACTAGTTCCTAGACAAGTTTTATTCAGATTAACAACAAATAATAAGCAATGGCCAAGTGCGAGTTGTTGTCAATTTTTTCTTCACCACCGGTTCTCGTACGATCACCGAAGTGAAGCAACGTCGGGCGCGGTCGGTACTTGGATGGGTGACCGCCTGGGCGTTGTTAGGATTTTGTCTTTTTGCACAATTTTTTGTACTTTAGTAGCTAACAAGCTATGTGATGGTACGGGACAATTGGTCGGTTTTATTCCACTAAAAAGAGAATGCACAGAGGTTATGTTAGAATTTACAAACAAAAAAATTATAGACAATCCAGTGGTGTCCTGTGATTGGTTCGTATAACAAGCTACTTTATAACTTGTAAAAATTACGTTATCCACGTTTATTTACAAATTCATGGATGTTAGATTTAGTACAGAATTAACGAAAAACGTGCTCTGAGTTTCCCTACATAAATTTATGTACAAATACCGACAAAATAATTTCCGTCCTATGTCGAAATAAATATCTAATTTAGTTTGCAACAAATTTAAACTAAATGCACAAATCACCTTAAAAATTAATATGGTTTTAGTTTGGATATTTTTAAACGTTGATTCGATGGACAACGATGGATATTGTTTTAAATAATGTTTGGTGAGGTAAGATTTTGTTTTGTATGTAAATTAATTGTGTGTATGTTACATAGAAATAGTCGAATTAAAATTTCAAAGTGTTGTGAAACAAATGTGTCATAAGTGGTATGTTAAGCTTTTATCTTAAAAGGTTAAGGTCATTAACAATATAAACTAAGTCTGTTATATATACAAAAAGTATTTATATAAAATAAAATATGATTTAATCTGAACCGGAACTATGTTAATATCAAATGTGTTTACGTTAGTTCTGCATCGTACTAGTGATGTGAAACAGATTATCGACATCGATTATTTATAGAAATGATGATCATCATGTGTAAACAATGATATCTGTTTAGTTTGCGACTAGTTCCGTTCAATGTATAAATTTTAAATTAACGTAATTTTAATTTAATATAAAATTGTTCTTCAAAAGGGCCGGTTGGAAGCGGCCTGCATCCACCGTTTCCCTGCGGTCTCTTTTAGATCGTCTGTCCACCTTGTAGGTGGACGTCCTACGCTGCGCTTACCGGTCTGTGGTCTCAATTCGAGAACATTTCAGCCACATCGGCCATCGTTTCTGCGTGCTATGTGCCTGCTCACTGCCACACTGCTTTTGGAAATTGATAGGGAAGGCCTATGTCCAGCAGTGGACGTCCTATAGCTGAAATGATGATGATGATACAATTGTTAACAGATGCATACGGTTTTATTCAGAAACGTCTAAGTGCGTTATCTTGTTTTCGCACGTGACTCTTCTCTTCAGTTGATAAAGCGCTTCGTTAGTTAAGAAAATTAACGTGATGTATACACATCCAAAATCATATTTCTCGTGGTTCTTGAGAAAGTGATTTTACATTCAGTATATTTGTGGACTGGAAGTTTTAACGGAGTATCGATGTTTTCGCGTCCCTAGCGAACTCGTTACAAAAGCAATCGGCTTGAAATAACAAAGAATGGTAGGTTGATTGAAGCTCTGTCTCTCGTATTTCAATTTTAGCGCTGTGTGAGCTATTTTTAGGAACTGAATCGAGGATTCTAATGCTGGCGCGTTTTCCACCATGATTGCCGCTTGGTCGTGTTTAGACTTAACTTAGAAATGATAAAGTATATAGGTAGGTCATATTTTTATGACGTAATTTTTAATTACTTAAATAGCATGCCATCTTTAACTTCGTAACATTAAAATTAAAAACAACAAATTAAAGCCTAACTATTAATCTATTAAGCCGTTACCAGTGGGAATTGTTCACATAATGCTGGTCCCATTACTACGTTGTATGGCGATGCTCACCCTTTGAGCAAAGTAGAGGTCAGCATTTTGGTCACGAGTTGCAATCGACCAGAAGTGAAGGCAAATCTTTAAATTAAAAATAAAAAACAAAAATTCGAGGTGGAAATCTGAAAAAACAACCGTGGGTTGTTCTTTAGTGAACAACCGTAAAATAGTTTAAAACAGCGTTTTATTAAAAAAAGATTGTTAGTCTTCTTTTGATGTTACGGGACGGTGTGCTGGCATGAGAACTGGCTCTAAAGTGAGGTTATATCTAAGTAGTTAAAAAAGGTACACTACTGTGCTAATCGGGTTATCGCAGCCGCGCGCGTCGGTTTCTGCTTACCATCAGACTGACCGCAAGCTTGAAAGCCGTAATTTTTGTAAATATTTAAAAAAACGGGCCGAATTGAGAACCTTCCTCCTTTTTCGAAGTCTGTTAAAAAATTCTTTAACTCTATAGGAGTGAATTAAAAGAAAAACTCAACTGGAAAACTTGCGCGGAAAATTCGGGAACTTTTTTCTATTAAATTTGGACAGAACAACTTTTGTCGGATACATATAAAATACGATTGAACTTCCTTTTTTTTTTTAAATTGGCTAATAATACACTAAAACGATTGATGTTTAAGTAATTGAACTAACCGGGTAAGCAGGTTGTGATAAACCCGGGTAACGGTGAAACGGCCGCGACGAGCGGTCGGCTGCCCACTGGAACCCTTGTTATATCCCTTGATCCTGCTCGAATTAGGTCGAAGTAGCCCCAATTAGCTAGGCCAGTGAACCTAGAGACCTTACACTTACAGGATATTTAGTTCATCATCATCATTATCAGCCTGGCATTGGCCGTGGTAGCCCATTTGGGAGACCGCTAGACTTGAAAGCGTGAGGTCGCGGGTTCAAACCCCGGCCCGTATCAATGAGCTCTTTGGAGCTTATGTACGGATTTTCATACCACTGGCTTTTCGGTGAAGGAAAATATCACGAGGAAACCTGCATACGTACGGAGAAGGAATTCAATGGCGTATGTGAATCCACCAATACGCAACTGGGCCAGCGTGGTGGATATGGCCCAATCACCCTTTCGGTGGAAGGCTAAAAGTCCAGCAATGGACTGTTAAAAGTCTGATTATGATGATTATCAGCCTATCGTGTTCCCACTGCTGAGACACAGGCGCCTTCTCTCAGAGAGAGAGGAAGGGCCATAATGTCATAAACCACCATGCAAAGAAAAATGTCAATGGAAATGACTATTTTTGATTGAAATGAAGTAAAACAACAAATAATAACGGGCAACTGCGAGTCGATGACAAATTTCTGTTCACCACCAAGTTAAGTAACATCGGGCGCGGTCGATACTTGAATGGGTAACTGGTCTTTGTTTTTTAGGTGGAAATTCTTCCAATATATACCTGGCTGCATTCGGATGCAACCAGGTTATATGGGATTATACCCACTAACACATCCCCGGTGATCAGCCTTAGTGCTTGACAAGAGGGCTCCGGGATCTCCAGAGGAACGCACCGGAGCCTTCAACACTGCGCTACGGCTCCTCCCAAGACAACCGTGATGTCACACAACGTTGTCGTTCTCTCCCTGGGCACGCTTAAGTAGATGGTCAGAGCCCCAACTTTGACCATCCCGAGCCAGGAGGTTCCCTTTTAGTATCCTCTTACTACAGGCAGGGGGTACTGGTGCCGTATTCTATTGCTCCGGCGCCAGGGCTAAAGTGACTGGCCTGGACGTGATGTTGTCTTTTTTGCACTACTTTTTGTATTTTGTGGTGGTATAACGGAACCCTCAGTGAGCGAGCCCGTCTCGCAATTGGGCAGTTTATTATGTAAACTTACCACAATCCCCGTAATATCATCTAAGATACGAGCTCTTTTGAGTATTACAGAGATGAACCAGGATCAAGCTAGACACGCAATGGGTACTTACACATTCTTGCACGAAACACAGAAGGCAAATTACCTACTTCATTACCATTTCGTAAAGAGGGTCGTGCGACATTGCCCCACTTGCCAAAGTTCAAGGCGAGCATTTAGGAAACCCTTCGACTGCGCCATTATTGGAATTATCTGAATAGTAATATCTGCTGATTATATTTTTTTCATTTCTCGTGTTCGGAAAGTTGTTCACATAATCGCCAAAACTTCGATTGAAAGTGCCACTTTTCAATAAGGTTTGAAAAGCAATGGTACCAAAGAGGTTTTGGGGTAGGTACGCAATTTTTTTTATAGTTCCATTAGATCAGTGTATTATGTCAAAGTTTTTGAAAGTTTTTTTTTTCGAATTGAAAATATACAATTACGCACACAATCATACATACATGTATACAAATGCTGATTGCTTTCTTAGACGTGCATTTAGGTTGACTTCCGTGCATCGCGGCCGATCGCAGCCTCTGACGTATGCGTCTAACGCGCGCGGCTGGTGCGACAAGTCTTCGCACTATAAAAAATTTATGGCGCCGCTTCCGAGATCTGCGTCAAACGCGCGCGGCCGCGATGCACGTAAGTCATCCTTTAGATGAAGTTCTTCGTAATATTGATCCAATTTGGCGAAAAGAAAAGTTCCTTTGATCAGTTTTGTCTCATTTACCAAATGATAGGTAATTATATAATTAGCAGGTTAGCTAAAAAGAGCGCACGACAATCGCGATCTCGTAAATCATGAGGTGAACGATCCCCTCATTCCCCTTATTCCATTTCAATTCGACGTACCGCAGTGTAAAACAGTAACTCAACTACGGACATTTGATTATCTTACTTGTACAGTGATGTATAATGTATTATTTTATTATTATGAGTCATTCTACTGAAGGGCTAAGGATCTTTCTGCTCAACAATCTACGCTATACTCCCTTTATTTATTGTTTAGTATCCCGGTCTTGAGCCATTGCCATGGAATCTGTTGTACCATCCACATAAACTAAGCCAATCTGACGGGACAAAAATATCAAATATCCCCTTTTCACTTTAATATGTGAAAAAAGTATAGCAACTGTTTAAGAGCTCTCAAATTTGTTTTAAATGTTTATCGGGACTTATCACGTATTATTTTATTTAGGTAACATGTGTTCAAATCGCGAAAGTTTAAAAATTACTGTCCAATTTGGTTTAAAAATAATACAACTTCGTCATCGCCGTAGAGTCAGATGCACCTCGAAGTAATCGCGTTTTTGTATAGGATGTAAGAATCCGATAATAGTGACTTTTCTTAGAACGAGCGGCCGATTATAAAGACGCAACATTAACACCTTGCAACATTTTATAACATTTGGAAAAAGATAGCCTTAAGTAGTTTGTGCAGAGTTGAGATACTGTCCGCACGTCGTCAGGTGTCCGATGCAGCCGTTTTATCGTTTTGCGATCGCGTGCGCCTGTTTAGCATTCGTTTGTGAAATTCGATAGCGTTCGTCACCCACCGGACCGTTCGGTTGGACAATTCTGTGTTGCCAGTCGCTAGTCGCTACGTGGCCCTCGGTGATTACGCGGCGTCACAAAGCCAAACTGATCCCTGACCGAGTAGTTACCGATAGCCGACAAAAGTTCCATCAGACATAAAATTTATTAAAAAAAGGGGTTGTTTGTAAGGTCGGTTTACGGACGATAATTTTACGTGATTACGCTCTGGCCGATGGTGCCAGTCTATCGCTTGTTCCGCGCTCTCGCTTGCACGCGCGGCTCAGGCGGAACGTGACAATTTTTCGTGCGTGCAGCCGGTGTTCATCGATTTATAAGACGTTATCACGTAAAAAAAAAACTATTCCCTACGGAAAGTACCCTTGAGAAAATAAATTTGTAATTTTTTTTATTTATTTATTCTAGTTCTTTGTAAAAGTTTGAAATAATTCTAAAATGCTGTATGACAAAGTTGACAATGACTGCAAAATGTTGCGAACTCTGGTAAAATTTCTCTTCCTAATAGGCTATTTATTGTACTTACCGTCTTTATGTCTGCAATTACTCATGCTTACTACATGAGTACTCAAACTGTCTACGTTTTTGCAAAACTTTAAATCGTATCAAATGGGTTGCATTCCGAGAAATTGTTAAAAAATATTTCCTTGTTGACGTTTTGCCAAGTACCTACATAATGAACAGCAGTGTTTCGTTTAATTGACAGAAAAAAGCGGCCAAGTGTGAGTCGGGTTCGCGCACTGAGGGTTCCGTATCACCACATTAACTACTAAACTACAAAAAAGTAGTGTAAACAGACATCTGGTACACTGCCCAGACGATCACCAGTCGGTATCCAAGTACCGACCACGCCCGACGTTGCATTACTTCGATGATCGTACGAGAATCGGTGGTGAACAGAAATTTGTTACCGCTCGCACTTGGTCATTATTTATTATTTGTTGTTATACCTACTTTAGAGTGTGTACTATAATCATGCCAAGTTTGACGCGTTTTTGTATAGCTCTAATGTAAAAACAGTAATACGTACAAGCATCAAACTTGGCACGATTATAGTACACACTCTAAAGGATAACAACAAATAATAAATAATGGCCAAGTGCGAGTGGGAACAAATTTCTGTTCATTACCAAGTTATAACTGGTAATTTCGTTATCGAATTTTGTGGTGGTACGGAACCCTCAGTGCGTGAGCCCGACTTGCACTTGGCCGTTTTTTATACACTTTCATACCACATATATGTAGGTACATAGTTATATATATTGGTGCAGCGATACCCATTACAGTCATTTTGTTGTAATGTATATTTAATGATCGGAAATGAACTAGCATCCTCGGTAAATCTTCAGTAAATCCTAGAACCGGTAAGCTATAAATATTTTTCCATTCATTTCGCGATGGCGTAGGTACCCGTCCGGTTTACCGGTTTTAATTTAACAAAACAATGCTAGTCCTTACGGAACCGTATCTTTATGGCCGTACTTATAACTATAGAACTATGTAATCAAGAATAATTAAGCATTAAATCTTTCATGTAAGTTTTCTTGCGGTATATTTTTTGCATAATATCTGAAAATGCTATAAAAATACAACTTACCCTAGCGGCGAGTGGCGGAACTACGACAGACACTAAGCCGCGCTCTGTTTTTTCAAAGTTCTGCTACTACATCATAGATGGCGCTACGTGTCTCTTTCAGCAGGTTTATTGATTCTTCAAGAATTACTATGTAAGTTGTACATAGATAAATGTGTATTTCGTAGTACGTTCGGCTGCCGCGTTCAAATAAAATATTGATTGTTTTGCGATACTAATGTTTGCTGGGATGTCTTATCTTGTATGTTTACAGATGTTATCAGTGAGGTGTGTTTTCTATATCTTTGAATATGTACTTATATCTACGTAGGTATCTATAGTAACCACAGAAAAGATTTATTTTATATTAGAACGGCTGTCAAGGCATTTTTGTTGCAAATTTGTGGAAGCCAGTTGCACCCATAATAAACGAAACGGCAGTCAATCAAAATCAGTTAGCAACTGTGATGCGGAGTTCGACGCGTTGATCTAAATAAGAATTTTCAATCAAGTTTCACTCATAATGCCTGGTAACAGATTTTCCTTCTCATTACCGTTCTATTTACTTCTATTTTCCGTGATAGTAACTGCCTAGAACTGCGCATTGTTCAGATCTTACATTGTGCTTTATGATAGACTAGTTTACCCGCGCCATTGTGCTTTATTATAGTCTAGCTTTTGTAAGCGCTTGCGCCCGCATTTTGAATAAAAAATAAGCTTATATCCTTCAGGGATAGTGTAGCTTTCTACCATTGAAAGAATATAAAAAATCGGATCAGTAGATACGGAGATTACCTCAAACATACAAATAAGCCCGCCCTCTTATAATTAACTAGCGGTCCGCCCCAGCTTCGCACGGGTATAGATTATAGCCTATGTCACTCGGGGATAGTGTAGCTTCCCGTCAGTGAAATAATTTTTAAAATCGGTTCAGTAGTTTCGGAGCCTATTCAATGCAAACAAACAAACAAACAATCAAATCTTTACTCATTATAATATTAGTATAGATTACCTCTTATAATATTAGTGTAGAGAAAGACTCAGACTAAAACAGTACAAATAGAGGCCGGCTGGTAGGACGTTGACATAGTGGCAAGAAATGATGTGGACGATACGGACACACGATCGCAACAGTAGCAGCACCTAGCAGTGGGTTGAAATGATGACTCGTCAACACCTGCAAGGTGTGAAATAACCTTCTAGGTCTTCCCGCTGATCTTCAACAAGGTTGTCTATAAACATTCTGTCCGGGCTGGCAAAGCATCGACAACACCGCTGATGTAGGCATGTGTCCTAATGTTTAATTTATTACAAATAACCGGCTAAGCGATGAATATAACTAAATACATTACACATACTGAAAAAATAATTTAAATTGGCTGATAAATGTCTGAGATATGAGTGTTTAAAGTTTTAGTTGGGGATAGAGAGGGATGCTCTATGCCTTTCTCGCAAAGCGTGTGTATTATGTCTTCTGTGGTATAGCATTTGTACGTAGTAGGTGTAGGCGTGACGTCACGGCTCAGTATAGTGCGCTCTCTGTCTAGTATGAAATAAAAATATTTATATCATATTTATTTTTGAACAAATTTTAATTTTGTTTTCGTTGATGGGGATCTCTATTTATGATCAGCTTTTTTAAGAGGTAATAAAAAAAAATTGTCATCATGCCTATTCTTACCATCGGGTTACCAACTGTCCGTTTGCAGATCTTTTTATGCGAGAGAAGATCTCGTATTTTGCATAAGCGTCCTGAATACTCCAAAGGTCGGCTATTCTGCGCGATTTCCCGACAAGTGGATGATTGGGCGGGAACTGACGATCGTGTCAAGGTGATTATGCTACTATATTACAAAGTGTAATCACAGACAACGTAATGTAAGATTGATTTGTAAAAAATATAAAACAAAACTAGAAAATCATCACCATTTCAGCCTATCATGTCAAATGATTCATAAATCTTCTATCTAAAATAGGTGTGTCAGCGTTGCCAGACGTCCCGATTTTTAAATCAAAATTAAATGTCCCGCGCGGGACAGGCTCAGTCCCGCGTTTTGGGGATAACACGACCACAGAATTGTGTGGACTGGCCGCCCGCCCGGCGCGTAATGAAGATAAGCGCGCGGGAGAGAGAGGGGTGCGTCACGCAATTAGTGCGTGCGACCGCGACATCATCTCTTTCTCTTTCGCTTTTTTCTTATTCCCATTTGTTTATTAATTTCTATTTCGCAAGAACGTATGATTCGTACGAAGGAATACCGAATACCATTTGTTTTAGTGCTTGGAAAGAAATATTTCAAAACTTCTGATTGATTATATACGTTTTTTTACCATGTCCCCGCTTTCGACGACAGAATACCGTTTTTTTCACTCGGAAAGATCCAAAATCCCTACATGGCAAAAAAAATACTGGCAACGCTGACTATGACATACTTTTTATATATATATCATAACAATACATTTACACAATTTACAAACAATACATTTGGTAGAAATCCCAATACAATTCGAACTCGCATCTTCACAACAAGGTGTTCCCAAGTGGTAGTGGTAGGAAGCTACCAAACTTTGAGTGGTAGAAAGCTACCAAACAAGTTTGGTAGTTTTCTACCACTCAATTTTATAACATTAAAATAATAAAATAAAATCTTCTTTAATACAGTTAAAGAGTAGTAAAAATTTAATATTAAAATGACCCTATTGCTGGGACACAGGCCTACTCTCAGAGAGAGAGAGAGAGAGAGGGCCCTCCACCATGCTGGCCCAATGCACGTTGGTCGACTGGCGAGGCTCAAGGTAACAAGCCTGATTTAGGCCTGATGCGTTCCGCCGCGCCACCTCACCATATCTCCCTTGTTTGTTTGATCTGAACATCAATCTAATAAAACTATCCCGAAAATGTCATTGAGCTTTTTATTCAGGATAAATGTCGACCCCAAGGGAAATCGGAAAATTGCTAGCTAAGCGACAGAGCGCGAAGTTCTCCCGACGTTGCTGTGTTGCTATACTCTGTGGTATTGTTTCGCAACAATCGATGCGTTACGTGTTACGTCAGATTTGAGTACATTACACGGATTAGTGTCGACCTATTGTTACGTTTATTGCAATCTAAGTGACTGGCGTCTTCAATACACATGTGGAAAGTGAAGAATCATTGAACCTTCGACCAAAATGAAATGAATGGACGCGCCCTAACCATTGAACTTGCTCAGTAAAAACGAGTCAAAACCGTCGGACATATATTTCAACACCTAATTATAAAAATGTACATTATATTTGATACAAAAAATAGATAGCGGTATTATTTGAGTAAATACACAAAACACACAAAAAAACACTTCGGGAAAGCATACGAATGCATAATTTTGTCAGATGTTTCGTTATCACGTACCAATAGACTCGTGTTGCACTTCCTACGGCTAGAGACCGACTGAAACGAAGTGAGCGCCGGCGCTCATTTTGTACTAATATTAAAAAATGCGCTTCTATTGGGCCCGTCCATTCATTTTATTTTGGTCGAAGCATTGAACGTGATGTTCTTCATCTTTAAGGTTGACTTCCGTACATCGCAGCCGCGCGCGTCTACGTACGCGTCTAACGCGCGCGACTGATGCGACAATGCACTATCCTACTAATATTATAAACGCGAAAGTTTGTACCTATGTATGGATGTATGGATGTTTGTTACTCTTTCACGCTGCAACGGAGCAACGGATCGACCTGATTTTTTGCATGGGCATAGTTCAAGAGCCTGAGAGTACTTTTTATCATCATCATCACCATTTTTATCACTACGCGGGTGAAACCGCGGGGCGCAGCTAGTAAAATTATATCGCGTTGCTTCCGAGGTCTGCGTTAGAGTGTAGCCCTATTAGTGCGACATGCGTTGCGATGCGTCGTCGTAGCGTCAACGCTGCCGCTGTGACGTTTTACATATTCTGCTGCTGCTGTTTTACTGCGGCATTTCCGAGTAACTATAACATGGGGTTTTTCAAAATGGCTGTTAATAGAGTCTTTAAGGGTCGGCAACGTATCTGTGATGCCTCTGGTGTTGCAGGTATCCATAGGCGGTCCATCAAGTTACATGGACGTCAGATACCATTAGAACTTTACTATAAATGAATTACTGAAATAACATCTAAACTATGTAACTTTTGCTCTCGTATTATCTTTTTATTTTTGCTCTCAGCTCTTCTTATTTTTTTCTTGTTTGGCCTTTTCTTTTGTATACGCTGTGTACTTTTTTCGATAAGCTTTTTCTCAATAGTTAAAATAAAACATTGATATAGATGTTTTATAAATTTGCAGCACTTAAATTATTGTGTTTCGTTACTAAAGTTTACTGTTAAATGTGAGAAAGAACGGCTATTTCAGTTCTGTAATATTTTAATTTTAAAAATATATCTGTAGAATCATCTCTAGTATTGAAATGCTTAAAAATCATATTCCAAAACAGTCATATAACATCAAAGAGATTACTGACTGAGATGATTTAAAATTGAAATTGCTATCTGCAGCGGAGCTTGCAAATCTGGAAAACGATATCTTTACACACGACTGGTTCATTGGAAACGTGACAATTCTATTCAAACTCTCAAAACAATTAATTTCTATTTTAATGGAAATGCTTACTGTTTTGCCCGAGACTGGAACAATTTAATTATAGGACTAGCAACATACCCCAGCTACGCACGGGTGTAAGTCTAATTTTTTTACACCTTGGGTTTATATTATTGTAATTTTAGTAAGAATCCCTATTTAAATATAATATAGCCTATGTCACCCGGGGATAGTGTAGCTTCCCAACCGTGAAAGAATTGTTTAAATCGGTTCTGTAGCTTCGGTGCCTATTCAATGTAAACAAACAAACAATCAAATCTTTCCTCTTTATAATACTATTATATTATATTATTATTATTATAGGGCAAAGAAGAATAATATAGAAATTAAAAGTGCTTACAGGCGTGTAGTGACGTGCATGGTTGACCTCGCAACCACTGTCTGACCAACGGGGCAGAAAGAGAGGGATATGTGTTATTCCCACTCTTTCTCTTCCGTTGGTTGAACGGCGGTCCGTCAACCATATCCACACGTCTGTTAGCGACTGTAAGATATGGAAATCCTGCAGGACCTAAAGCCTCACCCAACAGCCATCACAGTCATCAGGCGTGATGGTGGTAAACCCAAGCTTATTAATTATAAAAAAAACAGCCACAGCTACCTCTTTTGCACGTTTAAAAAAAAAAAATAAGAGAAAAAAAAAACGACCGGCTATTATCTTAAAAATAACATGCCAAATGTTTTAAAATAATTTTCTTGTTGATATTTTATAAGATGGCGGAGCCGAGAAGACAGAAAAAGAACTCGACCGAGTTTTTTTCTATCTCATCTGCCAAAATAAAACATATCACCATGAAAGTTGCTTAATACCATTGCAATGTTATTCTAAAGATTATGCCTAATCATATTTTTTTAACACTCACTCAGTGATTGTTTATCTTTAAATACGTTGAGCGGGAGTGAGATAGCCTCCAGCCTTTTGTTGCCCCTTGCTTGATCTGGCAGGTTTTAAAAGCCATGGCATGGGTATCTCAACTTTACTGGGTGTATAGTCAAGGTTATCATGGTACTCATCATTATAAACGACTTTTACTTTGAGACCAGACTTGATATAGCGAAAAAAAGTCAGCTGTTCCATACACTTCGTTGAGTATTTATGAATTTTTTTTGTTCTACAAAACAACAGATTTTTTGACGATCACTAATAACTCAAACGAAGCTGAAATTTGGTAACGAATTTACTTATGGGGTGTCAGACGTCCGCTAAGAAATAATGAAATTAGGCAAGTTGGCAGGCAAACGCAAGCCTATTACTAAATCAAATTAATTAATTATACGACACGAACGAATTAAGTGGGCGCAAGGGGGACAAGGTTTCTTTTAAAAGTGCAGCAAACAAGCATGTGGTCCGGTGGTAAGCAGAAGCCGTCGCCTATGGACACCTGCAACACTAGCGGTGTTGACGGTGCTTTGCCAGCACCGTCAAAGGCCAATGGACATTAGGAGAGTGACATAGGATACTTGTCCCGGGAAAATGCATCGTTCCTGGATAATGTCCACGAAATTTCACATGTGCGTAATAGTCAATGCATCCAAAGTACGAATTACTAGCCGGAAACAGCTATTAATTCATAAAAGAGTAATTTAGAACATTATATGCAGCGTCATCTTATTATTTCAGAGATTAATTGATTTTATTGACCACTTGATTGAAATAAGGCAAAGAAAACTTGATCTGAAATCTCTTTGTCACCCTGAGATCATCTAAGGCGAGGGGTGGGATATTCCATTAGCGTTAATAGGAATTTTATGATCATCGACAGTTTAAGGAATTTTATTATAGATGCTAATGCTGTTTTTGAGACGTTAAAAATGAAAGGGCTTTTGCATTGTTCTCAACCCCTATTAGGGCGCGTAATCGACATCAATGATGTTTATCATAGCTTCAGAGCATTCCTCGCACTGCATTTGCTCTGCAATGCACAGCGTATCGCCATGTGAACGTAACTTCACAAAATGTATGCGAGCGATAATACCATACTAGAAAGCTTTAAATATCGGGGCAGGAGACTGGAAATGCGGGGAAGGCTTCATAATTGTAATGCGATATACAAGTTATAGAATAAGCAAGCTCAAAATAGCACAACGAGCTGTGGAGAGGGCTATGCTCGGGGTTTCTCTACGAGATTGAATCAGAAATGAGGAGATCTGTAGACGAACGAAAGTTATCGACATAGCTCACCGGATTAGCAAGTTGAAGTGGCAGTGGGCAGGGCACATAGCACGCAGATCAGATGGCCGATGAGGCCGAAAGGTTCTTGGATGGTAACCACGGACCGATACGCGCAGCGTAGGACGTCCACCCACAAGATAGACTACCTAAAAGAGATCGCAGGAAAACGCTGGATCCAGGCCGCTTCCAACCGACCCATTGGAGATCGATGGGGGGAGGCCTATGACCAGTAGTGGACGTCCTTTGGCTGAACAGATGATGATATACAGAGTTACACGAAACAATGTACTAATCCGAAAGCAGGTAATTGTACTGTCATTTTGTAGAACTTTACTAAGGGTTAAAAAAAAACAGTTTCATAGAAATACGCCACACTATAGAACGGCTGATATGTTTTCGTGATTTCCGGGTTGATCCCATAGTAAAAGTTGTTCATATAATTAGTATAATATTATCCTTTCGTTTCAGCATCATCGTTTCGTGTAATTCAGTTTTCTGATGGAATACGAAAAAGCAAAAAAAATTGTTAAGTGTCAAAAACATTGTTGTTAAGTCCCACTTAAATAATTATAAACTCTGATTAAACAGTTTTTCCCTTATTTACGGGACAACTCAAGACGGAATTCCCAAAAACGAAAATTCCAAATCGTCAGGAAAATTTCCACCCACGTGGTTTTCCGTCAACAACCATTTATCAAGTACAAATACAACGCGTTGAAAGAATCAACTGCGTGGAGATGAGATACGAAGATAATGTTGATACCATCAACTAACATATACAGGCTTTGATACTGTATCGCAGTTAAATATATCGGGATTGGCTTAATTGTTCTTTGGAATTGTGTTTCATTTTATTGTGGCAAGGTTCTTCACTTTCATTTTGTGCATGGAGATGGAGTTACTTTTTTAACACTGTGATCTTCCTCCGATAAGGCGTAAAGTCAATAATCATACTAATGTAAATGCAAAAGTGTGTTTGTTCCTTTTACACGTAACAACGGTGGGTCGGAGATAGTTCGAGGGCCGGAGAGTGACATATGATACTTTTTGTCCCGGGAAAATGCACCGGTCCTGAGGGAATGTTTACTTTCCATGGTGTTTCCGAGAAAGCTAGGACATAGGGTTCTTCAAAAGGCAAGGTAATAGAGTCTTAATGGGTCGGCAACGTATTTGTGATGCCTCTGGTGTTACAAGTATCCATAAACGACGGTGGCTGCTTACCATTTGCAGCTCGTCTGCCACCTATGTCATAAAAAAAATAAGAAAAAAAGGAAATAGAATCAGCCCGTTGGCCCTGAAAAAATAATGGTAGCAGAGCAATATTGCTTAAAAACACTAATAGACTTTAATGTGCAATACTCCGACCACATCTCCACCACTAAGTTCATTGGTTCACAACATCTAATGAGACCGCGAATGATTTACTTTATTTCTTCGCGGCTTAACTTAAAAAATCTTTCGACACGAATGTGCCAACCGCATGTGAAGATCGACAGTGTAACTTCGGTAGAAATGGGAACAAAGCAATTAAAACAGTAAAAACCGGAACAACTTATTGGTCCTGGAACCTTCTCCAGGAACCTTAGAAAACCCCGAAAAACATTACCATCCTGGGCAGGTGGGTAAATATAAAGCACGGTAAAGTATGTTCAAAGGCACATAGCCAAAGAGTCAAATCAAACCTTTTTTCAGATGCTATAATTTACATTCGGGGTGACCGACTGGCACCTTAGAATTTCGCACACAAGCCAATGACCAGCGAAAAGGTCGCTCTGATCCCGACGGGCGTCGAACCCGCCAACTCCGATTTGAGGGTCCGTTAATTGAACACCGGAGGCTACGAGATATGTGAAAAATTCATCCCGGTCGAAAATTGGAGTTGTTGCATTGGATTGTTCCAGTTCATTTTAAATTCAGCAGAATTAGATTGATTATGTTACGTGTCCATGATTTTATTCTATACCTGCGCCCTTATTATATCTACTGGATTAAGGAAGATTTCTGGAGACGTATACTTATCATCATCGGTAGCTCATTCAGCCACTGTTGGGCATAAACACCCTCTTTAGCCAATTTTCCCCCGATTAACGCTTATCTAGTGGGACCTCTAGACGTGTACGTATAAATGATTTCAATTAAAAATCAAGAAGAGTGACAGAACCGCAGAGATTATGGCTAGCTGTAGGTAACACAGGGGCATTGCATGAGTCAACGTGTTGAAGAGCTACCCACGTCCCAGTAGAGATCAGTGCCTTTTTTATGAGGAGAAATCTTCTAATGGTACCATTCTGTATTGGGGTACAGCCAGGTTATGTTGGAATGCATCTACTAAAACCCCTCGGTGGCCTGCCTCTGTGCTACATCGAGGGCGCCGGGATCTCCATAGGAAGGCACCGCCACCCCGCTAGCACACTGCCTGAAGCATCACTCCCGGAAATGCTTGAACCATTTCCGCTATTTTTCTTTTTTTTTTATTAAAAATTGGCTTGCGCTTGGCCGACAGCTCGCCTGATGTTAAACGATGATGCGGTCTACGATGGAGCACACTTGCCTAGACGAAACTGATTCACTCTCGACTCGAAGATTGTAACTATCGGGGAACACCCATTCAGGCAGCGCATTCCACATACTAGGAGCTCTTTCCCTCTACAACAGTGTAGTTCATACCGCGTCGTTGTCTTCCCTGGTTCCGCTTGAATCAAATCTCCAAATCTGACCACCCATGAGCCCACAGGTGCCCTTTTAATCGGTTTTTACGATTGGCAGGGGACAGAAGCTGTATTCTAAGATCCCGGCTCCAGGGCCGGAGATCATAGTGCATTCCTTGCACAGAGGCAAATCAATAAAGAGGTTTTAGTAGGTCCGAATGATTATGAGGTCTGCAGATATACTAATTGCACTGCCAATAATTGAGTGGTTGCAAATAACTTTTTCAAGCGTCCAATTGTTACATGTATCGAATTGTCGTAACGAAACGCAGGCGCTTAACACCAATTTTCGCTAGCGGCATATTTACAAAACACTTCCGAAATGTTTTCGTGTTTTCATTAAACGCTTCGTAAAATTAACTATTGCGTTACCTACAAAGTTATCTATACAGTTGCCGAAATGACGTAACTAACAACCTTCTACGGGTCAGTCGGTTGTAGACTTGGATCATATACGATATATTTTGGATAGCCTTAAACCCGAGCTAGTACCGAAAAAAGTCTGCCAAAATCTGAAGGGGCGAGGTAAACATGTATTGCACACTGACATATTCTTACTAGTTCTACTAACGCATACTATTGATTGAGCCGCACACAACTGCAAGCGAGATGATCAAAATGTCATCAAACGGACGACCAAGAGGGGTGAGGTTCAAGGTTTCTGAGGTTGTAGATAACGTTGGTAGCTCCACCACTTCAACTGTAGAGATAAGTTGGTCGGACTGTAATACACGTGGTTGCTGTGTTGTGAAATGTTTGGGCTTTATGGATGTAAACAATAACAAACGTCGAAGAGCTATGCGTCTATTACGTCTATTAAAATTTACGTTGAAAGCGTCCATATGATGTGGACTAGGGATGTTACGGAGGTGAATTTATCGGAACCGAAATCGGAGTCTAGAGTTTTCAAATTTAGCTTTCCGATTCAGTATTTAATTATTTTTTACTTTGCCTTTTATTTTTACCTATCAAATATCAGTCTCATAGTCTATTGCGAAAACCCAATCAATCACTCGTGTAGTTTGTGTGTTTGCTATCCTAAATAACCTTTAATTAATTGGCCCAGACCTATATATCTATATTCATATGTCTCTAGGGTCCCATCTACAATATTGACAGCGCGATATTGGTCTTCCCAAAGTAAATAGACAGCAGAGCGATATTGCTTTACGTCAAAGTTCAATCTCGTTGCGATTAACCCGACTCCTTGATTACCTGAGATGTGAATATTCATTCACACAGGGCGAGAGCTTGCGTTCACGCTATGCTCGCAAATGGTATGAATAACATCAGCTCAATAAAATGGACATTCCAGGAGCGTGCTCTTCATCAATCGCCTTGCGATTGAACTTGGCAGCTTACGAAATCAGGCCGCAGGGGTATTTCTATGCGAGGCAAAGCTGTAACGGCTCCCTGGTTTCATTAGGTAGTTCTTACTACGAAGCTGTCAATATGGAGATTTTTTTTACAAATCTCTTCATTAAATTTTCCTGTGAGTGTCTCTTTTCGTAATATTATGTTGGATGTTATTAGTTCCATTGGGCCCTTAAATCTCTGGCTGATATTGTTTCGGTGCTGTGCTAGTTTTTTCAGCTTTTAGTGAGTCTACTGTGTTCATATTTAGGAACATCTATTATAACTCTTACTGTGACGTTATGTTGTTGGTGAGCAAAGTAAAGCGCTAATCTCCACACGTCTAGGTGACTCCCACAAATATCTCGCCAGCCTACGTCTGTCCATCGCATTTCTAGCTCTGGCCCTCAAATATCTCCTTGCGACTCTATCTCCTTCAATTTGGCTGAGAGGGTCCAACCACGGGTTCGCCGACCGTGGTAAAAAGTGGGCCCATTTTGCCGACAAATATGACGTCATTTCACTTACTTGTCGCTAAGTGTCTACTCGTAGTTTAGAATTATGTGTCCAGTCCAGGAGGCAAACCTTAGGTAGGCGTCCCAAGATTGTATGGATATTACTTTGTGATATTTTTAGACTCAGACTGGACCCTCGGCTAGTTAATCCTTTGAAAGTTAAATTAGGTATTGCTTAGTATGGAATCAAGAATATGACGATTCCCTAGAGCACAATTTTAAAAAAAAATTCATAACACGAAAAGTTTTATTTGCCTCTAAAACGCTCCCTTTCTTGTACAAAGTATTTTAAGAAAATTTTAAATTCTTTAGTCGTTTCCATAATCGTATAACTTGTACTTACTTGTCAAGTTTTTACGTGCCAGACCTTTTTACTCAACTGTCTAGAAGGAGGGGAGTGTTTTTCGGATGTATGTGTGTCTTTATATTACCTCTAGTATAGTATATTTCTCTATGATATTACCTTCTGTAGTGTAAATTGACAGATTACGAAGTGCTATGTGTTAGACACACCTATGCTCGGAAAGTCTTATTTATGTTAAATAATTTTGCAGTGGGATTTTTTGTTATTGTTTTAATAGTATACTTATATTCTAGAGAGCTCAGTTTCGAATTTTTTTATCGTACTTATTCATGTCATTTATTTTACAAAAATAAATACCCCGTCATATACATTAGTATCCATATCTTCAAACTACCTTGCATTTGACTTTCCTCACGTGTCTGTGCATTTCCATTCCGAAGAACAGTCCGACTTGTCCACAGAAAAGAGAAGTAATAGAACGGAAATGAGAAGGAAAATCTGTCGCTGGCATTACGACAGATCCTTGATTGAACTTTCTTATTTATATCAACGCGTCGAACTCCGCATCTAAAGAACTTAGATCTTACCTTTTTGGATGAGGTCTCCAAGTTCGTTTATGTGGTGCAACTGGCTACAACAAATTTCTTACAAAAATGATTGATTGATTGATTGATTAACTCTTTATTGTTCACACCGTTAATGCTTTGATAGCCGTTCTAGTAAAAAAAAAAACTTTTCTGTAGACTTGTCAATATACAATATACAAATAAACTGTGATAAACATGTTCCGTCCAGTACACATGTCACATTCCAGCAATGAGGCGATAATCCCCGTGTAGTGGCCGCCAAGGTCACCAGTGCCGGACACCTCCGATTATCCACTGGAGACGGAGTGGACACGGCCCAGCCTCGTGACTGGGTGGTCCAATTGAGGATGCGGAGATCGACTAGCTGGTCTTAACAGATCACTTAATTTACCTTCCACCTGATCTGATGGGTGATCGGTTTGCAACTAATCGCTGCAGTAAGGGTGATAGCGTTAAATTGACGATCTCGGTTGTTGGTTTGGGTCTAATCTTGAACAACGCAAGAGTTGTCAGAGGCCTTAAGGGTCCTATCTCATTTTTTGACGATAAAAGCATCGAAAACTGGATTTTTGGTATAATTTTTCTTTTAACTAATAAGATCTGTAGAAAATTTAGTTGCTGTATTAAATAGATCTGTATTTTTATTGAACGTAGCGGCTTCAGATTTTGGTAAAACTCAACATATCCATTTGTTACCTCCAATTTACAAAAGTGGTTTTTCGTAAAACTTTAGGAGGCAAAGTTTGAGAATGGATTTCGTTAAATTTCTGTCATAAAATAAACATTTTTATGTTAAGGTTTACTTATTTTTTATTTATTTTGATTTGATTTGATTTCGCGATTTGAGCACATGTTTCAAACGTTTATCGGGACTTATCACGTATTATTTTATTTAGGTAAATAAAAAAACTACGTTTTTTTTAATTGATAGTCAAAGTTTTTAATCTACAAGAGAAGTTCACTTCGCCAGAGCCACGGATCGACCTGAATTTTTGCATGGGTATAGTTCAAGGGCCGTAGAGTGACATAGGCTACTTTTCGTCATCATCATTATCCTCCATTTTTCATCACTACGCGGGTGAAACCGCGGGGCGCAGCTAGTACGTCATCATCATCATCATCATCAGCCAGAAGACGTCCACTGCTGAACATAGGCCTCCCCCTTTAACCTCCACACTGAACGACAGCCTGCCTTTTGCATCCACTCGATGCCCGCGACTCTCACAATGTCGTCGGTCCATCTAGTGGGGGGCCTCCCTACGCTGCGTCTTCCGGTTCGTGGTCTCCACTCCAAAACCTTTCTTCCCCATCGGTTATCGGTTCTTCGAGCGATGTGGCCTGCCCATTGCCACTTCAACTTGCAAATTTTAACAGCTAGCTAGCTTTAGTTTCGGATTTTATCGCGCAAAGAAACTCCAAGCATAGCTCTCTCCATTGCCCGCTGTGTGAGCTAGTACGTAATACCAGTAAATAGTAATTTTTAAACTTTCGCGATTTTTTTTTACGATTCAGTCAGTGTTGTGTGTCGTAGAGACAACCCTGCGATTTTTCAAAATCAAATGAGGGTAGAAGATTAAACCATACGCTCTTCTCGCCGGATTCAACCGCAGTTTTCAGTCAGCTCGTGACCACGGCCATTGTAACATGGTCGTGGTCAACGATGCTGGTATTTCAAACTAGTTATTTCTCTGTATACTTCTTTAGTTTTAAATTTTGCTGTATACTATTCGTTGATCCTTAAATACATTCAAAAAAACGTCGATCGAAGGGTACTTATTTTTTTTACGTGATAAGTCCCGATAAACATTTAAAACATACGAGTAAATATCCAATGTGAAGCGAACTAGAAATAGCCAGTTACAGTGAGTTACGAATGAGGAATAATGAATATGTACTTTACAACAAAACTCGTTTGGCGTATGCACAGAAGCATCCGCTCGCTTTGCCTACGAATTAGGTCATCTGCTGTCTAGCCGACACCTACTTGTACGTATAGAGTTTCCCAATGAACGTGCACAGGTGCTAATGTGAACTTTATGGGTACAGATAAAATTAAACAGAGGGACAAAAGATACAAGTCTGAAGAGATGATAAGCTAAATGTATAAACAGGCAAACGCTATAGCACATCTATCGTTCAGCGAGATTCCATCTATTCTATATAATATATGCTAGAATGGTCAGTCTAATTGCTTGAAGAGTTGGTCGAATCGTTTGGTTTGGTTATATGCTGGAATAGTCAGTCTAATTGCTTGAAAAATTTGGTCGAATCATTTTGTCGATCGTAAATTTGACAAGATTGTGTATTTAGATAGCCCGTAGGTCCAGTTGGTAGTGAACCTATCTTCTGCGCTTGGGGGTGTGGGTTCAATTCCCACCTAGGACAAACATTCATGTGATGAACATTTGTGTTTCTATATCTGGGTGTTAATATCTATTTAAGTATGTATTTAAAAATATATATGTATGTATATCAGTCTGGCAACCATAGTACGAACTTTGCTTAGTTTGGGGTCAGATGACCGTGTGTGCAAAAATATCCCGAATATTTATTTATTTTATTTATTTCTGTCTCTATTAAAGAGATTAACAGGTTTAAGCCTATAGTTTATTTAATTCAAATATGTTTTACATAATTTTTACGTTTATCGATTTTTATTTATGATTTCAGCTAGGTTGTAACTTGTAAAATTTTGCTATGATGCCTAATAATATATAATTTTGTTTTGTATATTTTACGTTATGTTAGTCTCCATATTACGGGCCTTGATCTTACTATGGGCCCCCAGAAATGTCTTGAAATTTTATCTTATAGTTTTAGTCCATATTTTAGTTCAAATGTTGTATTAGACTGATCAAGTTAATTATGTACTGTATGTGGGTTGTTAGAAGGCTAATTTTAAATTTACATGTAGTTAGTATCTTAAATAACCGTACGACAATAAATGCTAAGACTATACTGGTCACATAATTAAAATCGACACGGAGCTCGAACAACTAAAACCTCTATGCGTACGCACAGTCTCGCACGCTCGTTGTTTCGTAAACGCGTTGCACATAGGGAATGCTGATGAAAGACCTTCTATCCTAAGCCGCTGCACATTATCTACTTAAGTACCAACCCATAGATTTATACTTTTAGCAGCTGTTTGTCTTGTCTTGTTTACATCTATAAAGATATTTGGCGTCTTTTTAAGTTATTCTTCTGTAATTTTGTAATCTTAGATCGTAGTTTCGTTTGTGACTCATGATAGAGGATGTGTGAGATGGTTATGATAATGGAAGTCATTAGCAAGGTTTGATCCGTATCGACATGCCGGTATGACTTGAGGATCCGCTGGAAATCTCGTTTCCTCTTGTGTCGTGGCGAAATAGAACCCTTCTTCATTTGTTTGCTGACTGCAGACCGATTCTTACATCTTTGATGTTCCTCAAATACGTCAACACTTGATTGTACGAACTTGGCTGTGCCTATTTTCTCTTCCTTTTCTTTTCCATTTTCTTCTTCTCTTTCTTTTACATTTTTTCTCAGTCTGTTTTGGTCCACTACTGGGCATTCTATACATCGATGACCATCCGTGAACCTTAAAAAATATCATCATGGGCTTATACTGTCTCCATTGCTGGACATTCATCGTCAGACTCATCATTCAAAAATATATCGACACCTCATTTATTAAAATTAAAAAAGGTCTATTTTGGTTATGGGTGCCATTTTGTTTGGAACGCGAGTGAAATATAATACATTAATGCAGTGGCAGGCAATAAAAGGACGCATAAAATTTGAGATTATGTCACCTCTTTCGGGGCTGACCAGGGCCGCCAGCCGTCTACGCTCCCATCGACCAAACACTCAGGTGGCATATCAGAGATATTATTGCCACCTAAAATAGAGATAGTCAAATGCATTACGCTCGTAGCAGGTCATTGTACTTCGAATCCTATCGCGTATTTATCCCATTTCCATGCGAATGCTATTTCCAAAGCGACACATCCTCAAAACAAACAAGGGAGATATGGGTAGGTGGCGTGGCGGGTGCGAACGCATCTGGCCTAAATCATACTTGATGTCTTTAGTCGAATTCATTCGGCAGACGACATTTGCATTGCATTTTTGCATGTGGACTATTCGTTATTTTTATTTTATTAATAATAGGCTCGCGTTAGACCACTATCTCGCCTGATGTTAAGCTATGATGCGATCTACGTTGGAGAACGCATGCCATCGCCATTGCCATTGTTGTCGCTACAATTTTCTTCATCATCATCATTTCAGCCATAGGACGTCCACTGCTGGACATAGGCCTCCCCCCATCGATCTCCAAAAGGGCCAGTTGGAAGCGGCCTGCGTCCAGCGTTTCCCTGCGGTCTCTTAGGTCGTCTACTACAAGTACAAGTTTCTTAGTGTGCGTCAAAATGAGTATATGGGCCGGGCCGTACTTACACTTTTTGCTAAGCGGTTTAGCAGTATAGGGAAAAAAGTCTGTGAAATCTGGAAACATTTAAACAATAATTGTACTCCAAATCTCCCTTGTTTTTCTGATCTGTTGACACATCTTTGTTATAATCCCAAAATACACCGTCGAGCTAAGAAGCTTTCGTGCAATATCCATTGTCGCAATGTGATTATGGACCGCTTGTAATATTCCACCGGCGTCGTATTACAGCGGGCGTCATTATCCGTCTATGACCACAGTTTGGTCGTTGTCCGATATTGAGGTAATCTGTTTACTCTCACTTGTTGTGTTGTTGACTTGAATGTGAGCTATATTCTCGTACCTACTTACATGTATTACGTACACTAAACGACACAGGCCTCTCTCAACGTCTTTCCACTTGGTCCGATCCTCGGCTTCTCTTTTTAACCGACGAAAGAAGGAGATTATAATCCGGTTAATTAGGTAAATTAGCCCAAAAAATAACCCCTATTTTTTTGGCTAATTTTTGACCTTTGCTTTAATTCTGCAAGCTGAAAATTTACAGGCACGTAAGGGATACCACGCTAATGAAATTCTGAAAAGTCCCCGTTGATCCCATGTGTGCATTTTTTTTATTCAAGTTAAAAGGTCGCAAAAATAGTTTTTTTTTTGCCCAAGCGGTTAGTTTTACGATAAAAATAGCTCAGACTAAAATAGTAGATCAGGTAATTATCTACTAAAAATGTTCTGATACTTTTCTCTGTGATCGATTCTATGGCATTTAATCGACATTGTCGATTTCAAATGTCAAATTTTTCGATCGATATAAACGATGCTTGCACTAGATTCGATTAGCACAGGACCGAGGCCGGTGGCTAAGCAAGAAAGAGGCCTATACCCAGCAGTGAGATAAAGAAGACTTTGAATGATGATGATAATGATGATCTGAAACTAAATAATCTGAGTGTTTTTTCCCGATTTCGAGATATGGCACATCTGGATGCTAGATACTTGTCAAATTAGTTTAGATCAGTGTTTTTCAACCTTTGAGTCGCGACTGTCAGAGGGGAGTCGAAAATACTTGGACGGGGTCGCGACTCGCGCCACAATAAAAAAATACAATCTCAGTGAGAAGTTTTTCGGTTGATTTTTAATTATGTCTCAATAGAAAGAAAACTAATTACATAGTTTTTAAAATCACTGACATAGTTTGACCACCAACTCGCCTGTTGGTAAGCGACGATGTGGATACCTTGTATAAGGGTCGCGTAAAAATGTTGAAAAACACTGCGCTAGGTCATGCAGTGCGTACAATATTACGTCCGCACTCGAGCATGTAGTACAAGCACATTGAAATAGTAACAACAGCCGGCTTGGTACTATTTACCAGTTTACTATACCGCGTGTATAGTGCAGCCGTAACGCCGCCAGATCAAAACATTCGGGCGTGGCACGACGCAACGGATTCTGAGCGTAGGGCTGCCCAAAGGCCCTTATTTCACAAGTTCACTCGGTCTGACGAGGACGCGATGACGTCATCAGAACGGCAGCGGAAAACTGATGCCTGCAATTGCGAATAAATAGTGGCCGAGTCGGTGTCAAATTTCTCGAACGATCACCGAAGTGAAGCAACGTCGGGCGCTGCCGGTACTTGGATGGGTGACCGCCTGGGCGTTGATGGGATGTTGTATGTTTGCACCATTTGTTTGTACTTTAGTAGCTAAAAACTTATGTGGTGGTACGGAACCCTCAGTGCGCGAGCCCGACTCGCACTTGGCCGGTTTTATTACTTCGTTGCACAACACTAGTCGTCGAATACAGGTCAGACTTTTTTCGCATGATGTTTCTGTAAGGTGCAATATCTAGTACCAAACCAACATTTTCATCGTCAACCCTACGCTTGCTCGGCGTGAATTAAAATCGCCCGTCCTACCTCGGCAGTCGCGGTCCGCCCAGCCAAAGAGCTGCACGCCGCGATCCGAACCGTTCAATCGTTCACTAGAGCCGAATCGTTCATTCGCGTGCTTGAAATTCGAAAAGTTGTGAATGTGACAGTTTTGAGTGAGCCAGTGCTGAACTCTCTGTCGATCTTTGCACTAAGATTGTCTTCTGAGGGTACCTGCACGTTGCACGTCTTGAAACCAGTGCGGTATGTTTTGTTATGGTCGCGACCGGTTCCGCTGGTCTAGTGTGTTTTTACCTACAATTGTCACTATTGTGTACTTGTAGGTATTGTAGCTTGTAAGGCTGTGGGTGTTGAGTTTATCACGCTAATAGAATGACGGTTGGATCATGAATTATTAATTTTGACGGGTTATTTAATTTGCTATTTATCATTTGTTGAAAATAACTTAGTGTGTAGGTTTCTCATACTGTGCAAATTGTCTAACTGACGGTGATGTATAGTTTTAAAGTTCGTGATCTATAGTTATCTGACCATATCGTAATCCAATCCAATGATCTTCTTATAATTAGTTTGTATATGAATTGAACATTAACACGTAGAAAGATTATCAATAAGCGGACGGTTAGGCAATCTGATTCTTAGTCAATTCGCGCCAAAGATATCAGTAGACTGACTGGTGATATATCAGTAGGTACAGACAAAAATACATAAATTCTTACGTACAGCCAAAAAACATTACACTTATCCTAAGCAGTCGTGTAAAAATTAAATTGTATCGTATCTGAAGCCTTATAAGTCCCCAAAGCAGAAAGTTGCAAACTTTTCCCACTCAGATATAAAGCTTTCCCAAGAAACTTTGGCGTACATTTTTCATCTGCTCTCGGAAAACTGTATCGTTCTATATGAGTTTTATTTCTGGGCAGTAAACTGTACTCTGCTCAACTCATATTGAAACATTTTTATATTTTTTTGTATATAAAGTCATATAATATTTGCCAGTCGAAATAAATATAAAGGTGTTCTATCACATTTTGGATTTACTATTGACAGGATGTTCATCATCATTATCAGCCTTGAATAATCCTCTAGGGGGCATAAGCGTAGTTATCAGGCTACAACTTGCACTAGCATTTTTTTTGAATAAGCAGGCTTTCGTTTTATCGGCTTTTCGCCTGCCCTTAAGCGATTATGCGGTCTACGATCGAGCACGCTTGCCTAGAAGAAACTGAATTACTCGCGATTTGAAGACACCCAGGGGCCTTACGGCGGCTAGCTGTTTAATGCAATCCAGTTTAGGTGATGAAAAAATGTTGTGTGACCGCAAACCGTATCTGGGCGCGTTAAGGTTCACGTTCGCGTGATTTTCCGAAATACGCTGTTTTAACGTTAGTTTAAGACCTCGTAAGTCGTTGGACCTAAGGCCCCAGTTTATAACTATCAGGGAACACCCATTCAGGCAGCGCATTTCACAAAACAGCAGTTCGCACAATGAAAGTGGAATCAAAGTGCTGCGTACGGGTTATCGGAATATCAACCACAAAGCGGTGTCGCCTTTTCATGCCCACTGACAGTCCGATAGAAAAATGGGTAGGAGGCAATTAAATCATGCAGATCCGATGCACACTCTCCGAAATGTATCCGATAAAAAACCGATAGACTAGCAATACTTACTATGTTCTCAGTACCCAGTATTTATTCTGGTCTCAAATATATATCTTTCGTTTCTCAGAATTGCCTATATAGGAAATTCCTCTATTGCCGTGGGCGATACGAAATTCATAAGGATATAAAATCTTCGAACAATGTAATATCATATCATGTGGAACTATCTTTATTTATATTAAACAATATGTATTATTGGGTTACGTAAAGATTATCATTGTAATATAAAAATATTTGACAAGCATTTTTACAATCCAAATAGAAATGTACGAAATGTAGGTCTCTCATTTTATTCACCTTCACACTGTGCTACCAATGTCATTCAAGACGATGCAAAACAATTCAAAAGCCACCGATCAAATACAAAGACATATTCTAAAGAAGCTAAGTATCACAATGGACCTAATACCGTAGCTTCCATTCGCGCTATGACTGACAAATGTGACATAAAGCGTCGGGCATGCAGTCCGGCATACAAATATGAATGGCCATACCATACTCCCTGCCTTAATTGGTAACCGACCATATGTGATTGTGGAAGGTAGGTACGTAGGTGGTAGGTAGATTTGTTTATTCATTATAGTAGATGATAAGGTGATCTGATAAATGCTAAGGAATTTAGATTCGTTTAATAACAGCATAGTCTTCGATTGTTTCTTAACGTGAAAATGTTTTAAAAATACTTCCAGCAAAAAATATTGTCGAGTGAAAAGTTATGCCATGCCAAAAAAAGTAGTGTAGCGACCCGACCCAACCCCCAACGATTTTGGTTCACTTTATTAATTTCATTCGGAAATTTATAATAACCCTAATGTACTTCATATGGTTCATAAGTTCTGAATGAAAATCTTCGAATTATTAAATATAATTTCAACTGCACGGTCCATCGTATCGTTTCAAGATCCTAAATTCGGTTTTTTAGCAGGATCAAATTCTGCAGCTGAATATCAAATTCAACCCTCCGAGAATCTATAAAAAACCGAACGTGTATATATTTTCCTTTCTGCCACTGAATGAGATCTCGATCCTCGTTTTGCGGTCAGGTGCGGGCTTGTGCAATATTAATTCGGCAAGCGTCCGCTTCTAAATTGCTGAATGAACGCTCTGTCACTCTTGGGCTATAGCTGTCCATTTACAACGTTTAAGAACTTTGGCCTCTGAAACGTTAATTAGTGGAGAGAAGAATCTCAGGAGGGCTGAACATTCTTGGTCGCTGAGTTTTTCTTAAATCTCACAAAACCAACACGTTTTGGATTGACGGCAGCTTCACGCAAACTCCTAAACTGAATTAGGAAGCCGTGATCAAAGTACCCTCACAATGTAAACGCATCTTTAATTAAGTCGTCGTATCCTTACTTCAAATACCGCGCTGATGAGGCTATACTAAACAGCTTCAGAAACGCTTTTCAAGCTTCCAAAGGAAGCTGAAAGACGGGCACCTCTAACAAATGACTTTGTTTTAATTAGGCTGTACATTTTGATTGGGCTCGAGGTGTCGGCTTTCCAAATGGGGTTTAGGGATGTCCTCGGCACTGACAGTTTCGGGTCGCGGGTTCCCTTTGCTGCCACGTTTCATCACGACCAAATTATCTGTGCAGTTGAACAAGGGAACCACCGTCGTAGTTTCTGAACAAAACTGACAATCGTCTGTAGACTATTTTTAGTTCTAACATTTGACGACTATACGGATAAATTGGTCGGTTTATATGAAATGTTGTGGTCTCGAAATTATCAATGCGAAAGGAGTGAGAATTGCTCGGTTGTGGGATTGACATTGTGACAGCGTTAGGGATTTTGAAGACAAAATTTATTTAACGAATGTTCAATCGATGTCAAGGTAGTTATAGCTGTAAGAGTTACGAGTTGTGGTATTGAAACAACTATTTATGATTATAGTTTTAGTTGACATTTGTGATGCCTAATTCAGGTTATGAAATGTTTGTCTTCCTAATCACCCCTGGGTATCCAATATTAATAATATTGGATACATTTCGTGTGCCTTGGAATTGTACAACTAGATTCTGCATGCCTCTTTATTTTATCGAATGTCTAGATAAACGCGACCAAAGCGCCATCCATATAATTATGATGAACATCCCTCACGTAGGTACGTGAGGTTACGTCGCTTCAATTCAAAATTTTTTTATTCGTACAGCGAGTGCCGCAGTTTGTGTTCCCCGAAAAGTATAATATGGGCGTCTTCAACTCGAGAGCCAACAGTTTCCTTTTAGGTAAGCGTCCTTCATCCTAATTTGCGTCTTTGCTTTCATCAGGCACGATGTAGACAAACGCAAGCCTATCATGAATATAAAAAACGTTGTAAGTATTGTATTACAAACTCTATCCTTGTAGGATCGGTATGTAACATTGTAAGTGTAAACAATATTACTAAAAAAATTCAAAATAATCTTAGCAGGCATGTATGGGTTTTCACACCGACATAGCTGTTAAAATTTGCAAGTTGAAGTGGCAATTGGCAGGCCAAATCTTTCGAAGAACTGATAACCGATGGGGAAGAAAGGTTCTTGAGTGGAGACCACGAACCGGAAGACGCAGCGTAGGTAGATAGGCCTCCCACTAGATGGACTGACAACATCGTGAGAGTTGCTGTGGCATCGTGAGTAGTGGATGCAGATTGCAGGCTGTCGTTCAGTGTGGAGGTTAAAGGGGGAGGCCTATGTTCAGCAGTAGACGTCTTCTGGCTGATGATGATGTATATATAGGTTTTAGAAACCAACGCAATCACGAGTGACTATAGGATAGGATAAGTAGGAGTCAGATCGAATACCTAAGATAAACAAAATAACAAAATCCGATATGTCATAGCCATCAATATGCCTACAACTTTATATGCCTCATGCGGCATTGACACTAAAGCAACAATGTGTAGGCAATTTATTTTTAGAAACCTCGGTAGTGCAATATTCATGATAATGTCATGCAAACTGCACCTCTTGATGTAAATGTGTCAGTCGCTTCCAAGTGTCGGTGATTATGAATGAAGGATGACAGGAAACTTCAAGATAGTTGATGCTGCTGATATCAACGTATATACAAATTGCATGCTTTTGATATAAATGCGCACGCCTCATGCGACCAATGTGTTTAAGCTAATGTTACGTGGTCGTGTATGCTGTCACTTCTATTTCATCATCATCATCATTTCAGTCATAGGACGTCCACTGCTGGACATATGCCTTCCACATCGATCTACAAAAGAGCCGGTTGGAAGCGGCCTGCATCCAGCGATTCCCTGCGGTCTCCTTTAGATCGTCCGTCTACTCACTTCTATTTCTAGTCACTTCTATTTAATATAGGTATGCATAAGGCCAAGTTTCTGGACCATTTGCAACTGTAGATGTTGTTCAATAATTTCAAGAATGTTTTAATTGCAAGGATTGCTTAGGTGCGGAATGTCCTTCCCCCGTCCTTCTTGCCGAGTTTCAATATGGAACATTTCAAAAAAGGTGTCTTTATAAAGCTCTTTTGCTTTGCATTGTCAGATTTAAGTGAATTCTAGTGTATGCCATATGATGCATAGTCTTATGTTCTTCATGTCGCCGTTGTGTGAATCAAAATGAAAATTTTACTGAATATTAGTTACATTGTTTTCTTTATTGGTTCTGCTAACATTTCACATTATAGTACATTAAATCATTTTAATATCTTCAAAATTCCGAAACGCGCGTGTCAGATAGAGTATGCACTAAGCATAGACAACAGAGGCACAAAAGGCGGTCTGTTAATTAGATGGTAATCTATGCGACATCGCAGAATGGATTCCTAAGCAGAATTAATAACCTCACGCAACTCGTTCATTGATATTAATGTTATTATTTGTAAACACACTTGAAGGAAGTTTCCATGTTGACAGATGTTATTGAATGTGTAAGTGTTTTGTAGTTGTTGTATGGTTGTGTGTGTAGGCTGCTGTATAATTGATATTATATGGTTCTTTGATTGAATTAATATACTGCGTGAAACGTTTAATTCTATTAATACAATAAACAATTTTACTTGTATTTTTTTTAATGCCCTAGTTGACAAACAAGCAGACAAGCTGCTTGATGGTAAGCAGTCACGGTCGCCTATATACGCCATCGTAACACCAGAGGCGTCACAAATACGTTGCCGACCCTTTAGGACTCGATTAACTCGTTTTTTGAAGAACCCTATGTTGTAGCTTCTCGGAAACACCATGGAAGTTCATTCCACATTTTGCAAGAGGCAAGAAGGATCGTGTGAATAGCATAGTGTGCGATTTCTAATGATCTATGATGTGTAGATGAGCCTTCGGGCGGTGGCGGCTAGTGCGATGGTAAAACCGCGACGCCGGCATCCTCAAATCAAAGTAACTCACACATAGATTTAAAATATTGAGATACTTAAAAATCATAATCAGTCCATTGAGTCAACTGCTGGACATAGGTATCTCCCGAGGCACGTCACCCAGCCCGATATTCGGATTTTCGCTTCCAGCCATTGCCAATTGCCTTACTTCAATCGGCACTTCAAGTCTCAGGGTGTCCTACACTACCTTTGCCAATTCGTGATTAGGACACGTCTAGTAGTTACCGGTTCTACGACAGATAAGCCCGTCCCACTACCACTTCAGCTTTATGATACGCTGAGACATGTCGGTGACTTGATCTGTGGCAAATTACTTTGTCCTGATATCGGTGACTTGATCTGTGGCAAATTACTTTGTCCTGATGTCGGTGACTTGATCTGTGGCAAATTACTTTGTCCTGAATACTTCAGATAAGCATAACTCTTTCCATAGCTCATTGAGCGACTTGGAACATGTCGGCCGATACAACTGTAACTTCATAAAAATCATAAGGGCATTTTTTAGTGTTCCGTACCCAAAGGATAAAAACAGGACCCTATTACTAAGCCTAAGATGTTTGTTTGTATGTATGTCTGTCTGTCCTACCTATTAACGATTGTATCTTTTGAACCGTAATAGATAGCTAGTTGAAATTTTTTACACAATATGTTATGTTACGCTTACGGCGGATTAATTAACGAATAATAAAAAAGTCAAAAAGTAAAAACGAAAGGGAAACCACATACAACAAACGTATTTTTTTACGTATTATTGTATTAGCTCTAATGGAAAAACGGCAATACGTACAAGCGTCAAATTTCGCACGATTATAGTACACACTCTAAAATATAACAACAAATAATAAATAATGGCCAAGTGCGGGGTCTGTTTTGTTTCTGTTCATTTTCATGTTAACAGGTAACACACAACAGGTAGGTATAACAGGTAATTTCGTTATTGAATTTGTGGTGATACTAACCCTCAGTGCTCGAGCTCTACTCGCACTAGGCAGGTTTATTTTATTGTTTTATAGGTGTTGGGCATATAAATGATAAAAAATCGACACAAATTTAAAAAAATACAGGAAAAACACAAACTTTGTTATTTGATGCATATTATAACGTCATCAATAACGTACATAACGGCAGCGCCACCTGAAAGCATTCAAAACTCATTAATGAAACATGGCGGATATATCCAAAACAGAATCACCGAATGCGGGTCACGTTTACATCGAAACATAAGGAACCTCCATAACATACCTCGCGATAAAGTTTTATACATCTCGTGAATTTTCAGAGCAAATGTACCGTGGCTTTCGTACCTATCGGATATTATGCACAATACAGGGTTACACAGATAAGTGGTAGTGAACGTAAGGATGTCATTGTACTCATCATGATCAACAACATTCGCATCGAGTCTCCGCCGCGCAAAGTCCCTGAAGATGGGCGTTTTTCGACATTAATACCCGTGAGTGCTAGTCGTCTATTAGTTTAAATAATATTTACTTACTATGAGACCAACACTCAACCACTGAAGGAAAATCACATCGTGAGGAAACCGGTACATCCAAGAACCTTAAAAGTTCAAAGACATGACATTCACCAACATGATCTGGGCCAGCATGGTGGATAAGGGCCCATCCTCTCTCTCTGAGAGAAGGTCTGTTCCTAAGCAAAGATGTGGTCGAAGATGATGTGGCCATGGATTATTTTAAGTTTTCCTACTGTAAGCGCTATAACATACAGAACATACTTAAAGCACCATCCACCCGAGGATTCGAGTAAAGAATCTAATATCGTTATCTTTTGTCAATCTTCAAAGTAAATGTAGCGTATGTGGTTACCTCGTACCTCATTCACTCAGACGACATTAGAAGGAACCGGGGTTGCCAGACGTGATTTCTGTTTTTTTTTTTTTTTTACCCTAATGATAATTTTCAACAACAAAAAAAACTACAATTATTTCGGTCCAAACTAGGAATTAATTAGGTTATTTAATTTATGTAAAACAGGTAAATAATAATAACATTAATAAAACTGTAAAAAAAGTGGGCAACTTCTATAGAAAATACAACTTATCTAAAAACAGTTTTTTTTTTCCGTAATCATAACATTTGTCCTTTCTATATATATATATACAAAAAACAAATATACCACAAAAAAAATGCGAAAAACATCCAATGTGGCAACTCTGGAAGGTGGATCGAGGAAAAACCACCCCTTTTTCGGGGCTGCGGTTTTGTTGCCGTCAGAGTCGTGATGAGAAAACAAGCTTGTGCGAGATTAGCTCGGTCTTTACTGACAATACCTCGTTTCGTAGGCGTGTGTTGTTTGGAAAATTAAATTGTAAATTAACGAAGGCTGGGTTAAAGAGAGTCTTCATTTGTGGTGACTGGCCACGTAATCAGCTTCATTAGGCGGTGAAGGTAAAACAATCCAAAACAGACAAACAAAGAAACATCTGCGGCTGTTAATTGTGTCCAGTGATACAACAGATGCTTTGAAGACACATACTTGAAACCATAATACATATTTTTTCTAAATGAACATAGAAACTAATTATCGGACGTATCTAAAATACATAAGCAAACATACAATCTGTTTTTAAGTTTGCTTATGTATTTTAGATACGTCCGATAAATAGTTTCCATGTTCATTTCTTCTTTATTGCTAAAAATATTCTAGCCAACCGAAGATTCATGTAAGCTTTAACATTAAATGGAATTTTTAATTATTTTCTCTCTAACAGTAGACGCGACTGTTCGACTGTACGTCATTCTATGGTCAGTTTTTGCTTTGTATTATAAAGGAGTCATACGGACATCATTCAAAAGTTGTGACGCAAATAGGGAAAAAACGCCGATGTTATAAGCGTCGCTGCTTTTTTATTAATGCTTGAGAATTAATAAAGATAGTACATTAAAAAAAAGATACCAAGAAGGCTAGTTCAAGGTAACACAGGAAAGAAAGGTCGGGAAGACCTTGAAGGAGATCGTTGTACAGTTGTAAGACGGCATGATCAACTAAAAAGAAACTATTATGATACCATGTATTGTTCTTCTTCTTTCAATTTAACAAGATACTTACTGATACTATAAAGAGGAATATACCCTTAAATATTGAAGTTATTTACTCGTATTGCATCATTGGAAAAACTGCAAAACTTTGATGCAGAAAAAACAAAGCGAATACTTTGTTGAAAGAGTCAAAAGACAAAGCCATTTGTTCTGAATAATTCCGTAAAGCAATACGGAAAACGTTACGTTCGTCGTAAAACAGGATTTATTAGGTCGTTATTTGTCATAAACGTCTGGTTGCTAACACGAGACAGATGACGTTTTTGTTGTCTCTAATACCTTACCTTTTACCTAGTTTTGGAGAATGTTTCTACTTTCCTATGGTTTGGTTTAAATATTAGTTAACTACAGAGTTCATAAAGTTGTGAAATGCATTCATTACTATAGATATAAATCACACAATAAAGCATTATTAAAATCTACGTCTAAAGTAGAAAGTTATAAAATACAACGATACGATATGATATAACCAAAACATCCAAAAATCCAAGGCGCAGTCAGCAGAAATAGATTCTGAACTCTCGACACGTGAAAATCTTTTTGATCTTCCATTCGAGAACTTCCTGAACGACTGTTTAAAATGCACATTAAATATATAAATTCAGCCGCTGTGACTGGGAACGGTGAAGTTTCCTCCTTAATCCTAAAAGGCTCTTTATATTCGAACCTCGCTCTATCGGAGTGTCAAGTTTGATCCATTTGCTAACTTCGTGTGATGCATATTGTACGATGTCTGAAACTGGAGGTGGTTTATAGAAACCTGAACTCTCTAATGATTGACTTGTGTTCTCGGAAAAGTGTCTAAACTTGATTTGATAAAAAATGCACATGAAAAGAGTTTGAGTTGAAATTTAGCTTGAGCTTACGTCTACTAAAATCATTAAAACTCTGTAATTTTTATTGATATACTAAAGTTATATTCTTTACCATAGTAAACGTCTTACTAAACCTTACTAAACGTCGTCAAATTAGTTGAATTTCTATTAACCTTCATTGTTGATGAGTTTAACCCAAATCTGCAAAGGCAAATCATAAAATGCGTTTATGAATGAAAAAGGTCTTTACGTTTATGCACGACAGTTTAATCTTTCTTTTAGTGTTAGAGCAACGTGTCCGGTATGTAATACTGACTGATGCATGTACTTCGAGACTCCGACAAAGTGAATCACTCCTCCCACGCGATTTGTTTAATGTTACGCTACGGGGACGTCAAGCACTTTATGCTTCTACGTAATAGTTGTTGACATATAGACAATTTCTATATTCGATGCCCAATTAGAGATAGTTTCTTTCGCAGAAGAGTTATTCAATTGTGTTTGTTTTTAGTACTTGAAAGTTATTGCTTGTTGTATTTATTATTTTTTGTTTGAGGTGCGGCGTGGGTGACTTCTTGTAGTTAAATAGTTTAGTAAATATTACTTAATCGTATCTTGTTATCTTATACATTGTTTGCATAATGACTTAATGCAGAATACTGCATTTTATTGAAAGTGAACTGCTCATATTTTTCTAAATCCGGTCTGATTCACAATGCAATGTTAATATGAACTCTTACTTAGTACACAATAAGTACCTACATATTTGTAAATTTACTGAAAAGGCTTGTTTGTGTGTTTTCATAATCCAATTTGATTAATAGCACAACAACTGAAATAATTACTGCCATCGGAAAACGATTCGTTTCAAAGCTCTGCAAATTTGTTGTCTGGTACAAAACTCCTGTTTTCAACTGCGAAAATTTTAGCAAGAAATTAATTTTGAACGACTTAGGATGCTTAATTTATTGCCTCACTTTTTACATCCATTTCGGCCTGTGCCGTCCTTTCGAACTGTTGGCAAGTTTTGGTAGCCAATTCAATTTGTGATTCTCAGAGTTCTTGTTAAAGTTTTTGAACTTTGGCTTTGTGCGACCGGTTGTATAGCATCTATATTTAAACATTTTAATCTTCTAATTCAGATCCGCTAGTATATTCTGTAAGCGGACAGTCATGACAGCTTATCTTTTAGTAGTTTCCTCTCGCACGGACATCGCTTCATCTCTATCGTCTGGGCTATTCAATTTATTTGTACGCTTTTGACCGCCCGTTCAATGTGTCTGGTCTGGGACAGATATTCAAATGAAAATTCTTAACAAAATAGCACTTCCAAATAGTATTAGTATCTTAAACTTTCCAAATATTTATAATAGGAAAAATAAACACCCCGTAATTATAATATTTGAACGTTAGCCACGAAAAGGAAAAATAACACGTCTCATTCATCTCAACGAGAAGTACCTAACTGAATAAATCTACGCCAGCTTGGGACAAAAATAGAGCACTCGCATATTTATGATCGGTTTATTTTTAATCCTTCAATCGTATTCCAGATTTCCAGCTCTGTACAGATGAATGCGTCTTCGAAAATATTGCGCAGGTGGTGATTGATCGCAAACACTTTGTATCGGTCAATACACCTGTGGATATGAGAAAGAATATTATATCGGAAAGATAAAAATACGTTACTTATCGTATAGAGTAAGAGGGTCAGTAGCTGTAATAGTTCATACGCAATAACCACAAAAGGCTGAACAATATCTTAAGCGGTAAATAGTAAAGCAGATTTAAGTCCCAATTTTCTATCCCATTCCACACACAAAGTATAGTCTTTATCACCCATTCTATGAACATGTCGTATCACTTGCCGACGCCGCGTGTACTAAACTAACACTAAAATCTCGTCACAGTATCATCAAATGGTTTATTTTCAGTTGTAGAGCTGAGATAAAATGTCAGGAGCATAAATACAACTGATACCGGTTCCGTGAGAGGTATGAAACACGTAGGCGTATGACTATGAAACACCTGATGTGCTAAAATCAAAGGTCGCTGTAAATCTACTGGCCTTACGATACAACATAAAAATACGGTATACTTGAAACAGGTTTCGGTGAAACAAGGCAAAGGATTTCGTGTTTATATTTTTGGGATATTATGCAATGGAATTCCTTGAGAATACAATTGAATTTTACAGACGTAAATTAACCTCTTGATTCTGTCACGTCAAGTGTTCTTGAAGTAAACTTTTTTATTATTTATTTTTGTCCATGTTGTTGAATAACTGGAATATCATAAATTCTCACGTTTAATTCGCCTCACGACGTCAGCTTAGCCTAGCATTTAGTGTAATTGACTGGCTTGCCGCAAGGTCGTATCCTAGTCTCTTGCCGTCTTATTACAAAACACGGTTTAACTTTAGTACTGGGATTAGTACCAGGTTCAAACCATGGACTAAAATAAACGTTATTATAAAACGAAGTTTTTCTCTAAACCACGGATTGTCTATGGTACTAAAGTTAGACCGCCGAGACCCCTAGTTTAACTATGGACTAACTTCGGTACTAATAGAATTTGAGGTTATAATTATTTTATTTAGTGTTTTTATTATTTACATATAGTTTAAAATGGATTTAAACACGATTGACATGATGAATTCAGAAGATTTGGACATGCTGGAGGCATCGCGGCGATCTGATAGACCTCGTCATCGTGTGAATCCTTTCGAATTGAGTGACGAAGAATTAAGATATAAATATAGGTTCACAAAACGCTTTGGCCCAAAAATAGTGCATGTTTTACGTGAGGATCTGGTCCACGATCCTAGAGGAAGCCCATTAAGCCCTGAAGTTCAAGTGGCTTGCGCTTTATGCAACTGGGCTCGCCATGAATTAAGTGCTTGTTTATAACCTTGGTAGATTACAATATAGCTATAGGTAGGTACTTACGCAAAAAGTAAAAATATACACTGATGCATTGAATTATTGTTTTCTTTGTATATTCAAGACATTACAGCCGATTTGCATAGTGTATCTCAACCAGTCAGTAAAACTTCCAAAAATGTAGCGGGTATTATGGCAAGGGATGTTCCATTTCATAGATAATTATAAAATTGCGAGCTAACTAACAAACAGCAATTTAAGATAGCTAAATAACTTAAATTGCATTAATAAATAATTATTTAAGCTTTTGAAGTGTGTTTTAAACCTGCAGGAACGAATGAATGATTTCAATTTTTGTTTCTTATCTGTGGCTAATATTGAAACCATGGACTATCTTTGGTATCAGCTGGTCCTCGATTAGTCGAAGATTTGTAATAAGGTCAAGTTTTAATCCCTTAGTACTGTAACAAACTCGGACTTTTTAGTCCTGGTTTAAACCTGGACTGATGGACATTTTTGTAATAAGGCGGTTAAAGTTTTATAGTGTTTTTTGTACATTGCTGTGCTGCGTATGTTAATGTCCATACACTTCAAGAATTGTTTATTTTAAAAATAGTTCTTACTTTTCTATTTTTTTATTTATCTTACTGAGTAGATTTTCGTTAAAGTAGTTACAATAATTTTATTAACACCGAGAAAAGTTCAACGAAGCGCTAAATCAAATATGTCAGCCCAGAGAGCTTATGAAACCCAAAATGACAAACAACGCGATAATTCAAAATAATAACTTGAATCTGAAAGCCAGTTCGTAATTTTCTGACAATTTCATAAAATGTCCACCTTTGTCAACCTGTCCTTTCGATCGGGATATTTGGGATAATGTTACCCACATACATAGTAAGTATTCTATATCCGGGTTTATCCCTTTGATATGTAAATTCCATTAGGGCTATTTTGTATTATTACTAAATGCCATGTATTTTGAACTCTTTTGGTAAGAATTAGTGTAAAGGAAAATTAGGATGTCGCCAGGATCTCAAATTTGATACTCTCTGTTATTATTCCGCGACGAGAGAACGATTTTAGTAATCCTGGATTAGCTTGATTGCCAAACCTCTGCACTTTCTATGTAATTATCATATCTTTAAAAAATTCTGTCAACATACTCTGTTTGAACTTTTTCTACCTATGGTTTCTCGTTTTTGCATTTTCTAAATAATTAGGCTGTTATCCAATTTAGTAAAGGAGGAAAACTTTCCAACAGTTTTTTTATTAATACAATTAATCTTAATGATTTAGAACTTGAGAGGAAAAACGATTCGTGGAACCTCGTGGCTGTGTTCATTACAACTGATTACGACCATGGCGTGCTTTGCCTGAATACCAACATTACCGTGATATATTTTACCAGATGTGCCCTGCGGTTTCTTTCGCAATTTTGGATTTCCCTCATTTTCTGGAATAAAAAGTATATTTTAAGCTTCCTTGTTATGTTGACTACCTTCTTGCCACATTTCAACAGGATCTGTTCAGTTCACCAGGACGTGAAAAATAACAAACAGACAGGGTATTATTTTTGATATATTTTGTGTTACTTTGCTTTGCTTACCGCCTACTATATTTAGTACAGGCATAACGTTTGCGTAACCCGAATGTGCCTGACAATGTGTTGGAAGGTGAGGCTCTTTTGCTTTATTCGGCACGCTTGTGAGATTCCTCTGATGTTCTCAATAGACAGTCTTTGATCCCTATCTTGACATTCTGTGACCCTCGTAGTCTCTGACATGATTGTGAAAACTCTTTGTATGTCTTTCTGAAACTTTTTGGGAGAATTTCTTTCGCCTAAGATTTTCGAATATCATGTTGAAATAATTTTTGTAGTTATATTCACATTTTATTTATCACCAAATATGAGATATATTTTTATATTATGACCACCACTGCATGACCTACGCTACTATTTCAGCGCACAAAAATGCAAGAGTTTCACGAACTTTTCGAAATCGAAAACGTTTGAAATAATTTTATGAACCACCCACGTAAGCTGACATTGAAATTTTATGAAAGCTTTGATGCTCGCTTTTGGAATTTTTATCGTATTTTACAACATTCTAATACCTTTTATGTGGCATTTTCGCATGGATTATTTCGTGAATTTGATTGGGATTTGTACTCTATTTGATTTGATGTGGATTGACATTATACGCATCTTGGTTTCTAGAGTTTAATATGTTTCTCAATCTTGGATTATTATTTGAGCATGTTCTGTTTATTTGATCGGGCATAAATTCACGGGAATGTTAATTCTACTGTTATCAGCGACGATTTTGACTCAAGTTAGACAGAAATTTGCTTTAGAGTTATAGTTTAACGTTATAGGTATGATATTAATGAAAAATATGTCAACTTATATTTGACTAGCTTTTTCCCGCGGGTTCGCCCGCTTTGTGAACAAAATTTTGCCTACTCAGTAATTGAATCAGTAGTTTTATTCCTCTTTATAAAATTAGTTTCGATGTAGATGACAAAGTACTTCATCACCATCAATATCTTTCTGGTCTGTCGCTAAACAGATAAATCATAAATTTCAAAATCAATATTGCATTTTTCCTCACACAGCTTTAATTAAAATGTTTTAATTTTAAATTAACTTGAATTTTTATATTTATAACCAGAGGTGAAAATCTAAGTAAGAGAATCGTCCGGGTTTCCGCGATACAGGTCTAGGCTACTGCGGAAATCGCTATTAATGAATGTAGTAATCATCATAATCATCAGCCTATACTAGTCCACTGCTGGACATAGGCCTAGTGTAGTAATAACCTCCCAAAAACATAAGCTCTTAGTTTATTAGTATCATCATCATCATCAGCCAGAAGACGTCCACTACTGAACATAGGCCTCCCCTTTAACCTCCACGCTGAACGACAGCCTGCCTTTTGCATCCACTGGATTCCCGCGACTCTCACAATGTCGTAGGTCCATCTAGTGGGAGGCCACCCTACGCTGCGTCTTCCGGTTCGTGGTCTCCACTCCAGAATCTTTCTTCCCCATCGGTTATCGGTTCTTCGAGCGATGTGGCCTGCCCATTGCCACTTCAACTTGCAAATTTTAACAGCTATGTCGGTGACTCTAGTTCTTTGGCTAATATCCACGTTTCGGATTTTATCACGCAAAGAAACTCCAAGCATAGCTCTCTCCATTGCCCGCTGTGTGACTCTGAGTTATAAGTATTAGTATGTTTGGTTGTAATTTTAGTTTTTTTTTATCATGCCTTTGTATAAACCCTCAAAATCAAAATCTATTTTCATGATTATACAGTTTAAACTGGGTCGGATGTATATTGCATTGCATGAATTGCATCTTAGTAATAGTAATCTCGATACAATAATTGCAAGGTAATCTAGCAGCGAATGACTTTGCCTGTCATTATAGTGTTCCACATAGCAATGCAAGTATCACAGCACTTATCTACAGTTTATGTTAATATTTGTCATACTTTCAAGGAATCCATAGCTTCATCGTAAATGTAATGCATAACAAGCTGAACAAAGGTTTTGAAATCAAATTTTCTGCTACTCGAGAAACTGTTGTGCTAATATTTTTGGTTGACTCTAGCTGTCTAGCCTTGTATTTCATATAGAATGTTTCTAAGGGGATTATAACACTATCCATTCTTGTTGCGAGCGAGGCTGCAACTTCAGATAACGTGACTATAGGGACAGATCTTCTGTTTCGTTCTATCTCACCCCGTTAGAGTGAGACGAAACACGTTATAGATAGACTATGCAAATAGTCTGAGTACTCGAAAGATGCTTTAGTTTCGCTAACGATGTGGGGGGTGACGTAGTGAATTTGCACTTGTAAGCCTGTCTGCTGGTTAATGGAAAACAGTATTTGAACTTCGTCTAAAGGTTTAATGTTTAGTATTATAGTAATTGTATGAAGTGATGTCGGTCACGCTAAAGAGGAACTTGTATAAAAAGACTTCGGAGAATTCTCCTCCTCAGTTTCTTTGCTGACTGCTGGGCGTCGTGCTGCAAGATCTTGAGTTATATGGCGACAAATCTGCTTCCACCTCTGACGGTCCTCAGCCTAGTACATCGCGTCAGAGATGTTCGTGCCGAGCTCTTTTGACTCTTGGTCGGTCCATCATGTGGAGCTCCACAAGGGAGGAGAATATTAAATGATGATAATTTAAATTATAGACAAGTTAGAGAGCAAGGTTTTCACAGTAAGTGCGTTTGACTGTGCTGTTAATGATACTGTGCAGACAGACTGTAAGAATCACAACATGCATATGACAGATAATGAACTAGGGGTAAGGGGAGTGAGAGGGTTTGTGTGTGACACTATTATTTTTCAAGTATGATTATGATGTCACGTAGTTTGTACTATCTACTTTAAGGTTCATTCTTCGGGTCTATTGTAAAAGCTTACTATTGCATTTTGCACTTAGCATACTCAACTTTTCTAATATAATATTTTATATCTAAAGTTGTTTTATGTTATTTGCACACTGAAATATGGTTTTTGTAGTCTCTTTTTATATGATTAGCTATTATGCACAGTTCCATGACATCATCACACTTAATATTATAAATGCGAAAAGTTCCTCTTTTACGCAGCAACAGAGCAACGGATCGACCTGATTTTTTGCACGGGTATAGTTCAACGGCTGGAAAGTGACATAGGCTTTTCATCATCATGCTCATCACCATTTTCCATCACTACGCGGGTATAACCGCAGGGCGCAGCTTGTGGTTTATATACTAACGACGAGAGTAAACGCCAAGTAAGAAGCTATAATATAAGTGAGCTTTTGCTTCAACACATTTCACATTGTAAAGTAATAAGCAATATCCAAGTGGCTCAATTCGCAATATTCTTCCCTGCAATTTTTATAACTGCACGTCTAGACAATAACACGCTCGCAAGGTGAGCAAGATAAAAATGTGTACCTATTCCAGTGCAAGTCCCGCAGTTGCAGGCACATCACGCCCGTCTCTCGTAAACTTGCCGTATTTATGTCTCCCCCCACCTCCAACCTACCCTGGGGGTATGTCTGAAAACTTTATTTACTACTTACTACCTATTGGTAGCGGAAGTCTCGTAGAGCTTCGAAAAATGGGACACGGGTAGTGAAACTCGACTTAGTTTATACTTACGAGGTCTGTTGACTCTGAATAAGAAGACTTTCAAACAGACAAATATTATTGCGATTTTATATTTGAAGTCTTTGTTGTTAGTATAACTAACTTCACTAACTAATTTTATATATTCATCTTCTAAAAGTGAAACGGGTTGGTAAATTATAGTTTTCCCTATAATTGTTTTACGCGGAATTTCCACAGCAGCCCTATTACGCAGTAAACATAAAGTTGCCGTTATGTTTATCTTGGAACACCACCCGTGGGGTGTGTCCGGTGTTGTTTAATGCTTGCCGTCCGTCTGTAAGTATATCGTACTCGGAAATTGCGGCATCAATATCGAAGTAGATCGCAACGGCTGTGGATGGAGGCCAGTCGAATAAATGGGAGAAGAGATGAGTCAGTTCATAAGGTCTTTATAACATTAGTTTAGGTGGCTATCATGTGTAGTGAAAAAAAATCATTATTGTTCATGAAAACTAGTTTGTTTTTCCAAATAACACTCTCCCTTAATAAGCCCTTTCGTCAATGGTGTGTCAACCTATAGAATATACGAAATCTGAATATCTTTTCCAATAGATTTTCCTGTTTATGTTTGTTTTTCTTACTATTTTCGCGCCATTCTATCAAAACCAAGGCCGTCTTTCTATCCTTATTTGCAGTTCAGCCTTCCAAAACATTTCATTGAGAAGAATTCCGCAGCTTAGGCGTGTTGAATATCTGTACTATTCGTGTATCCTCATCTACGTTTCATTGTACTGGGCTTAGACCGTTCGGGAGTAAATTGGATTCCCCCTAGGCATTGTCCTCGAATACGACTTATTTGGGTTTAGGTTCTGGTTTGTGGGCGTGCTGAGTGTCTTTAATTAATTTACAGGTTTGATTTTAGGATTTTATGTCTTCAGCGAACATGTTCTAAAACTCGGTGTGACCTAATTTTGATGTTTGGTGTTTTAATATTTTTATGACAACTTAAAAGCCATCTGAGTCTCTTTTCACTTATTGTAATAAAAAGCATCTGAGTCTCTTTTTATTACAATAAGTGAAAAGAGACTCAGATGGCTTTTAAGTTGTCATAAAAATATTATTAGTTATTATTTATTTATTTAGTTTATTGGCACACAAAACAAAATATGGTCAAAAACAATTTAAAGCTATTGTAGACTATACAATTTAGTGAAATTAGGAGTGGCGACGTCTTTGATTTAGTTTAAAAAGTTGTAAATATCACATTCGAATTAATGCCGCTACAAGGCAACTAATGGGGTCTGGCCCAATCCAGTTAGACTGTAAAGGCGTAAACTAATAGTTCACTATTAACTAAGCTTTGTCTTAATTAAGAATCACAATAGAAAATATCCTTTTGTTCAACTCCTAGGTGTAGGACGTGACATCCTAATACATCAGTAGATTACTCTAAACCTATTTGCATACCTTTCTCATTATTATTTATCACCATCCAATCACGTAATAGAATATATTAAGTGGCTGCGTTTGTATTGTGGGTATCTGTCTAGCACGCAGTAACAAATGATCAAATAGCTACTACAAAATTTAAAGCAATTTGGTGCCTAATGACCGCAAGTCACTTATTCTAAAAATATCAAGCCAAGGGCGATTTGAACCTTAACCAATAGGCACCTTATCTTTAAGAAAAACGTAGCAAGGCAGACTGATGATGTCATACGAATTACTGCCATGAACGACAATACTATTAACAAAGCACAATTACACAAGCAATTTAATATTAATGGCTTTGTTATTCTTTCCTTTGATGAAATATGCGACGATAGTGATGAATGGTTCTTTGTTGACGAGTTCGTGTTAAAATATCAGTAGTGTGAGCAATCCTATAATTAAACTATTAATAATTAAGTCAGCTGATTATATGTTGACCATCACATGATTGGCATTATCGAGCTGTAGAATATAGACCAGAATAATACATAATACATATATACATAATAAATATGACCAAATCACTGTTGTTCGGCACTTGTGACTAAAATTTACGGAAATTATATGTAAATTAGTGTAAAATAACTAGGTAGAATTTATATATTCTTACCGTCTTTCAACGAACTTCTACACTTACTTGATATAGCACTCTCGTCAGACCGGACACATAAATACAAATTTAGCTTGTCGACCAACGCATCCTGTGATTAGTGGTCACCCCCAATATTATTCGCATTATGCTTTCTGGACTTCAACGCCTAAATTGTTATTTGTGTGTTTTATGACTAGAATTCCCTATGACCACTAAAGAAACAAGGATTGAGAACACAACAACATTGAAAAATTACTATCAATACTATTAGTTATCATAACATAACACTAACAACCAACATACGTTTATTTACTAATGCCTGATTAAACCATTTAATCCGATTATTAAAAATACGCCGTATAATCTAGTCTACAAATACAAATATAATCCAGTGTTATAATAGCCAATAGGTAGCAAACTACAAAGTCAAGCGCACCCATATTACGGACAGCACAAAAGACGGACTCACTCAATGGAAACAAGCAACACAAAAGATATAGCCAAGATAGTAGATAAGATTCAGGCGGGAGCTGATATCAATGGGACTGGTAATATGTCGAGAGATAGTTGAGTTTGTATACACAATGTTGAAGAGCGAAATGTTGTAGAGTGACTGTATGTCTCTCTCTCTGTCTCTCAGCTAACGACTTTGAACTTGGCCGTGTTCCCTAAAATTTTAATTTTATTGCTAGCTTACTCATATCAAAATTTAAGATTCATTCGTGCGTATTAATACATGTCATATTTTCAGCTTTGCCAAATTTAACTCACGAAAAGCATTAAATAGCTCTGAAAACACTTCAGTAATCTGCATGCACGTATTTGGAAAAGGGTAGTGACTAGTGAGGTAAAGAGGGGGATATTCGCTTACAGTTTATTGAGAAACATTTTATGGAAGTCGAAACTGATGAAAGCATGAAATTAAGTTTACATTTTATAATCATCAAAGGTATTGCTAATCAGGAGTGCACTGTGAGGTCAATGTAATTTAAATTACCTTTGACGAGTAATCGAATCGAAAGGGTCAGTTGGCACCTCCATAACAGTATTCATTATATCTTGTCCCTGTGTTAATTGAATTACACGGAGAACCGGCGTCGGCTATTTCCTCTGCTATTGCAAAAGTCGCTACTCCCTGGTCTCTCCCTATATGAGAGAATTTCACAACGAAGAGCCACTTTATCGGTACAACAGCAAATAATAAATTCGAGTAAGTTTTCAATTCTAAAATAGGTTGACTGTTCTAAACCTTCACGGATTTGTATTGGCAAATCACAGTACATATCTTGCGAGTGCTAATTGAATGTGGGTAATATTTTTATTTTCTTCAAAAAATATATGACATGATAAACTTTGAATAGGCCGTATCTATTTCGTTCGGGATATAGCTAAAATTAAACGTTCAGCCCATTACAGGTCGTCTGCTTTCCCTACGACCTTTGAACAGCTTTTAGTTTACACATTCGTACAAATTTGAATTTTGTGCTAAGGACTGTGAGTCAAATTTGAAACGGTGGTTTACTAACGATCCAGTTTTATGTTAAAAAAATGTTAAAATTAGCTTAGAGTTTAAGGTGTACAATTTTCAGTTTTCAGCATGTCCTTTGCTTACCTCGGTAATTATTATTTTTAATAGAATTCCGCTCAAAGCAAAACCTATGAAATCTAAATTTTGAAAATCTAATATAACTGTCTGGAATTTTAATTTTGAATTGATAATATCTAATTTAAATGCTTAAAATGAAATGCAATAAAATTCCAAATCATAATATATATTTTATTGCTGCTCTAGAGAAATCTAGAGTATACAGTGGTACTGAACTAAAAGCAGAACTTATTGATAATTTCTTAAATACCTTGCCATATAAAAGCATTACCAATTAACCTGGTAGTAAGAATATATCTTAGACTGTTATATTATTACATTTTAATTGTGACCCCATTAAATCGACCTCAGCACAAATATAAGTCCTATATTGACATTCCCTGCTGTGAGAGAGATTACGTTAGACCTATTGTTTATGGTGCGGTGTCTTGAATATTTGCTTATATTTTTGTTCGTTCTCTTCTTAAGATCTATAGAGATGAAAATCTCGAGCTTTTTAGATTGCGATTCGAAATACAAAGAAGTATAGTTAGAATCGAATCAAATTGATAAGCATGCCTAGCGCCTATAATATACTGTGATATTTTAATAACTTGAAATATTTTCAGCTCGTGCTCATAATTCAACACAATGTCCAAATGCTTAGAACGAATCTGTTGTTTTTACAAAAATAACGACAGGAACAAAAAAAAAATTCATAATTTGTTGCTTTCCTGGACAAAATGAAAGAAAGCGCGCCGCTGCGTTCAAGGCGAAAAGTTAGCTATTTTAAATTTTATGTTTATTTATTTATTTATTTATTTATTTATTTATTTCAAGGAAGACCAACAGCCATAAAAAAGTATAACAATCTTAATAGATACAGAAGCTAATTAAAGGTCCTCGCGGATAAAAATTAAAAAAGTAACAATTTAAGTGACATTACGCAGTTACACAATAAGAGTTTGTCGAAAAAATTAAAATTACATAAAAATAGGCTTAAACAAAGAATTCCCTACTCAACAGCTGCCTAACCGCCACAACGCTCATACAGAATAGGTCCAACCCTAAGCGCTTATCGATGGTGTTAAAGTTCTTGCTCACTCTCAACATGTATGAATTACGTCTATAGTTAGTGCAGAATTTTGGTATATTAATAAGAGGACAAAAACGAATAGCCTTATGTTATACGCAGTCACCTTCGCGCACTATTTGCACTGGCTATATTCGTTTCTGTTTGTCAATATTATCCTTCCAGTTCTAATTATATCTTTATGTTTCCTGGTTTAGAGAGATCGCTGGAGTTTATGTAGTTTATATTTAAGGCGAGGTTTTTCCACTTTTAAGCAACGCTTATTACTACAGATTTCAATTTGATACCTCTACGCGTTCTTGAAAAAAAGGACAGACGGATAACAAAGTGATGCTATAAGGATTCCGTTTTTTCCTTTTGAGGTACGGAACCCTAAAAACAGGGAGAAAAGCGCTAATAAGTGTTACTTTTATAATTTTTTTCTATCGAGCGAAATGTCCTTAATCGTGTTCGGCCTTTCGGGATTCCTAGATACAACATTAAATTTTGATATGACAATGTTTTTAGAATTTTAAGCTAACCATGGAAGTAGGCACACTTAACTAGAATGACCAAAATTGCTAAAAGTCGGAAAAGGGAGCCTTAAATTTTGATTAAAATTCTTCTCGCGTTAACGGTAGATTCACTTCCTAGCGTTTAAAATAGATCTATTCATTGTTGATGTTTCACTAATGTGTCCTAGCCATAACAGTCATTTGTCTTTTAAAACTATACATATATTTAATTTCATTGATTCATCCCACTTATGAGGAATTTATCGTAATTTTTTTCTACATTGTCAAATCTCTGAGAAGGAATTTTAACTTAGCAGTTTAATTTAATTCAATTTTCGCGTACAGCCAATGTACTTTTCAGTCTGAACGGTACCTGAACCTCCAGCATGCAAGGAAGTGACCGAATTGACAAACGACAATAATCAAGGAAACCCGGCCGACTGACCTCGATAGAGGTCGTCACTGAAGCGTGATGGAGTAAAAAAATTGTTTCTCGGCCGATTGAAGTTAATGGGGTACCGACTACCGACAGATCGGTGCGAGAGCGAAAGTGAATCGAGATCAGTGGTCTTGGGGAGTTGACAATGTCGAAATACGTACACAAAAATAACAATACTAATAAACATAATTTGCTATTTTATATCTCACTGTATTACATAGGTTAGAAATGCGATCGAGACAGATCACATAGTAACTGAAGAAGCCACTGTTATATAATTATTATTAACGGGATATTTACCGTGATAAGGTTGTGGATGGAGCTTCTAATATTTCGGCGCAATTACATGCACCATGTTCACGGGCAGACTGAAGAATGCGGGTGGTTGGCAGAAGAGTTCAAAGTTAGGTGCAGACAAAAATTATCTACCCGCTTTCTAAGTCTTTTGCTACGGTTATCACTGGAACTCGAACCTAAGTTCCGACAAAATATTCTCACTGTATCACTGCGTATGGTATATTAAACACATTATGGACACGTATTTTTGAACAGTGTTTTTTGAAGAAGCCCCTCCGCAGTGGCATGGTGAAGGCTGAGAATGGCTATCAAATACTATCGCAAGCAACAAGTTCTTTGATCTATGATTACATTACACAAGTCTGCAATTATTTGGTTATGATTATGAGAATTTTCATCTCTCTTCTATTTCGTTATTTAAAGATGTTAATAAATTTTAAAGTAGACACGTTCCTCATTGTTTACCTCTGAATGATAAGCCAGTAGGCAATCAAGCCACCATAGATAGATAATAGTGACAACTCCTACGTATGTTGCTCTGTTAGATATAGTAAAGCAAGTTTTTAAAATCAGTGTCAATTGATGTGGGATTCTTTTATGGTCAATTTATACCGTTCTATAGTCTTTACATAACAATGTGGTTTGCTTTACGAGCTTCTACGAGTACTTTATAATAGACCACTTGTGTGTTCTAATGTTGGACCCGGGTATGTCCTAAAACTGCGACCAGAACCACCGGAGGATGGGCAGCAGCGTCCTGTTAGTACACGGTGAACGTACTGCGATCTCCAAGCCGCCTGCCAAACGTGGAGATTATGGCAACCCCCCATCTCTAAGAGGGAGGCCTTGTTCAGCAGTGGACATTTAATGGCTGATGATGTGTGTTCTAATGTTAAAGTTGATGTTAGGTTAGCACAGAAAATAATATTTATTTTTGTTTCAATTTGAACGGCGTTTAAGGCATTTTTGTAAGAAATTTGTTGTAGCCAGTTGCACCCATATAAACGAAACGTCAGTGATTCGAAATCAGTTAGCAACTGTGATACGGAGTTCGACGCGTTGATCTAAATAAGAATGTTCAATCAAGGTTCACTCATATGCCTGGTAACAGATTTTTCTTTTCATTTCCGTTCTATTTACTTCTCTTTTCTGTGTAGGTTAGATTTAAATTTAAAGTAAACAAAGAGAATTCTAGCAGCAAAACACTTATCAACTCAAAAACTACGACGCTGCGGACATTTTGCTTGTCGCTAAATAAAGTAAGAAAACCCCATTGCAATACTGGATGGACCGCACTGTTTGTTATTAGGTTTTTACTTTAACCGGACATTTCTAAATTCACTAAATTGTAACAAAATTGCAGGCAGTTTGTTAAAAAAAACTGTGTAAAAAAACTTATCGGGCACGCTCTTAGTTCATTGGACATGTATAAATTTGGGACAGTTTGGAAAAAAATTAACTGGAAAATTGCTAAACGGAAAGCTGAATTTATTTACGAACAAAAACACGTTTCAGTGATAAATTATGTCGCAATGTATTCTGAAACAACATGCGAGTCTAAATATAAGCTTTTCTAAAATATATTTAGAGTCATTTAGTAATTATGAATCATTTATTTAATATTGCCATAATTTCAATAACAGGCTCGACTTCAGAATATTTTCGCTCTAATGCATTGATTTACAAACACATGGATGTTGTGTCAAAAAAAAAATCACAAAACAAATTACCTGAGTTTACATAGTCATGTACATTTACAAAAAAAATACAAAGTTTCTTTAGCAGAAATATTTTAAAAAGTCTACAAACTAATTTAAATCCTATGTCAGACATTTAGACGTTACTAATTGTGAAAATGTCGTCAATATTGTATTAATTCATTGCTATTATTTTAACATATTGAATTGAAAAGAGACACTGTTTTCTATTATCACGGTTGTTCACTAAAGTTATATGGTAACCACGGTAAATATCCCGTAAATAATCATATAACTTTTGAAAAGAGACGTCTATAATTTTAGTCCTGGTTGGTTTGGTCCACATTGGTTTAGTTTAGTGACTGGTACAACAGAATCGAGGCCATTGTCTGATCTCGCTTGCAACAAATGTAGACTAAATACACAGATTACTTGCATAGTTATTATAGTTTTAGTCTACTTTAGATATTTGAGCGCTACCCGATGTCCATAGTTTTAAATGTCTTTGATCAAATTGGTTATTTGAGTTATTTCATCGTGCATTCAAAATAGCTGTTCCATAGCAATACGGTCTATGATACACATAATTCTCATCAGTTACCAAAGCTGTGGCCACGTCTATCATTGTATGACAATACTATCGGACGTGGTCACTTAACGCTCTGCTTCACAAGTGTGCCGATTCTAACTGGGCACTGAATCTACGTGATTTACAATGATAGTAAAAAGAGTAATTTTTTTTACCAGAAAGTTTACAATTTAATGTCCACGACTAGACTGTTCCGGAAACCTTAAGCTTTGGTGATCGGGATTCGGAACGCACGCTGCGACAAGCAGTTCCAATGCAGCGTCAGTAGCTCGCATCGATTCATCGCATCGGAAGAATAGCCAACAGCCGACACCGCATAGGCTTACAGCAACGTCATCCGTTCCGACCAAGGTACCTGGCAAGGTGCCTGGTACAAGGCTTTAAGCTTTTCGTTCTCTCAAGATCCGATGAACAATTTAAATTTTAATTTCAAATTTGGCAAACTCTGAGACCATTATGTACGTGGGGTTGTGAGATCCCTTAAAAATTACCATTAAGCAAAGTTGACAGACTTTCTTCGTTCACTTCTTCGAGGGTGTGTTAAGTAAGACCTACATTTTACGATATCTCAGATCTTCAAGCCTTCAAAGAAGCACTGAAACCTTTGAAATCCTAGGATGTCATATAAATTTATGTGAGTGAACTTCCTAAATATGCTTTCATGAAACAATCCAATCAGTAAAGTCAAGCTGGTGTAATGTTTATTAAAATTACTTAAGCACTTGTCTTACTGTGAAAGCTTTTCAAACTCCTTTCATTTCTTCTACCTTTCATAAAGTAACCTTACATATTATTTTAACATTAAATGTTTCCTTTGTCGAATGTTGGAAGTTTTTCGTAAAATATTTCTACCATTAAAATGTTAAACTTATTTCGTTTTGAAGGAGTTTTATGTTGATTACGTGAGTTAATTTATTAATACTTTTACATTTTGGAGTCTTTCGTTTTCATTGATAATAATTTTACCTCCTGGTTTTAGACTTTCGTTACCATTGCTTCAGCTTTCTTCACGTCTCGCGATCCTTGGATTTCTTAAAACTTTCGTCTGTGTACATTCCCAATCTTCGTCATATGAAAGTCAACGAGAGCGAAAGGGGCCGGATATGTTATTAGCCAGTAAGAAAATAACAAGACCCAGAAACTTGGTTTGAATATAAATCACAATCAATAAAATTGATGGGGAAGCAATCTGTCAAATGAAAATATCGCATCGGTTCCAGTCCCTAAACACTGGGAAGACAATGTAGGGCGAATTTGCGGTCACATGACAAGTGATTATTCAATTACGTTTGCGATTCGGCCAAAATCACCGAAGATAAATCGCGTTTGTAGTGGCTAATCTGGCGTTTCCGGTGAATGTAGCTTTTGTCCATTGCGAACCATTGATAACACTGAAATTTTATTACGTTATGTATGCCATTATTTTTATCTGGCTATCAAAAAGAATAGCTACTAACCTTCTTTTTTACCCGACAACCTTTCGGCCGTTGGGCTTGTCGAGTCTGGGTCTTCTAAGAGTTTTTCGGGTGTGTATAATTATATGTATGATTGACTGTCTCTATATAATCTTCTAAAGCCTAAACAGATTTTCATATTTTGAACTGCGAGGTGTTATCAGATTCTTCTTTATCTCCGAAGGGTCGTGCTTATCGAATGCTTCATTTTGCAGTAGGTTTATTGTTTTCTTTTAATATAATTACGTGTTGCAGTCTTTGTATTATAAGAATTTATATGTTCCTTCATAATCAGAAATTTTTCCTCTTATGTCTGGACCGCACTATCTCTCTTTAATGTGGCTTTTTTAAAACTTTTATTCATTGTATATAATCTTTGTCGCACAGAGGGTTTACAAAAAAAACGAATAGTACTGTAGTCACTTACCAAATTGGGTCATATTAGATAATGAACGCCTGAATGGACGTTTTGCGTAAAGTATCAAACGGAGATGATATCGGCCCGTGAGTGTTGGAGGCGTGCCAACTTCCTGCACGCTGCTGCAATCCTGGTACTCCGGCTGTTAATCGAGAACTTATTATGGAATTTATTACTGCAAATTGGCTGAAACTAAGGAACCGCTAGTTATTTTCATATTTAACAAATTAAATGGGAATCTTCAGGAATGCCTTGATACAGTTACATCAAAGATAATTACATCAGAATAAGATTATATTCTTACCGCGCTAATTTTATATACGATTCTGCAATTCAGATGCCTTAATATGGATGATTCGGATCGTGATCGTGATCGCGTGCCATCTCACTTACGCACGTGGTGCGAGTAAATAGATGCGAACGGGACGGTATGCAATCTCGATCATGATCAAACTTCTATAATAAGGCCCCTGGAACTCCAGTCGTTAATCGAGAATCTAGCGACTATATTATCGTAATTTGATAGAGAACAAAGCTGCTAGTGATTTGCATATATTAGTAAAGATCTGTGGATTTTTTGAATCATTAGGGAATCAGAGGTACTTACAATCTGCTGCTAATGGTGTCGCTTTTGTTGTACCATTGTCTAAACTAAACTAAATTTGACAGCTCTAAAACTATTGTCATCCTTCTCTCACATATTAAAGATAAAAGTGACGCAGATAACTTGGTCCTGGCAGATTGGATTGACGTCAACGTCTTTTCTGCTATCAGAATCATATACTGATTGTCGCTATTTCCACTCAGCTTCAATCCTAGTTTGTCATAATCTTTTAAGAATTTAATATTTATTTGCAATACTAACTAATCCTTACTTTTGACGCTACGACTATTTTATTCATACTCATGTTATTTTCCCTCATTCTCTAATATGCTATGTAGACCTAGGTAATTTCAATCCTACCTAAATTTACACTGAAGCGATGGAAGGTTAACTATTCATAAGCCAATTTTAGAAGCTAATGGTACACATTAAACTTTTATAAAACCCTAATTTATAAAATCAATAACCATTAGTCCGAAAGAATATTCTGTTCTGACCAATTGGTACCATGGATAATTCTTGACGTCAAGACTAATTAAGTAAGAAAGACTTTTAAAGACAAAAGCAATTAATAAATTTAACATTAAGATAACATTTTCCGCATTCATTTCCTCATAATATGCGGAAATCTTAAAGATTCTTTCCAAGCAGAAAATGTAGAGGTCAATGCCACCTACTATTGTTTACAACCTTTTAATGCAGTACCTTAAATACTACGATTATGCAATGTCACAATTATACAGGACATGTAAGAATGACAGTTATAAATTTTGAAGCAGAATATAACAGAGTTTTTAAAGACAAGACAAAGCCTGTTATTTTTATACAAGTTTAGATAAATATAAAGGCATTGCTGCAGCAGGCTTTGTATTAAAAATTTATGTATGAAATCTATTCGCCAACTCTGTCATTTGTATGAAATTCACGTAAGTTATGATACTGCTGTTGCCTGTACTGTTCGTTTACGGCTAAGGACGACAAGGTTGAGAGGACGCTTGCATATCGTACGTGCGTAGTATGTTCGTAAATGCTCCACGCGGCAGCTTGGCGATCCGCCAACTGCTTATGTCGTTATGTCGCCCTGGTACTTTGAATATTAAAACGCAGGCGTAAGCTTGGTTCCTTCACTGATTGATAACTGGGAGTTGTCTTTCTCGTTATGTTGCCTTAGTATACCGAGCTTCAATTGCAATACTGCATTTATACTTTCTGGTTACCAGCGAGACTACAAGTACTGAGCCGCCTCTTTCATTATGCTGCTCTAGTACTTTAGATTTAAGGACGTAGGCGTTGTTTGGTTACAAATTTTACGACTGATTCAGTCGCCTTTTTATTTATGCTGTCCTAGTACTTTCAAATCCTTGGTTTTGGATAATAGGAAATTAACATAGGAGTTGCATGAAAAATTTAAAATTTGTAAGCAATTTTTCAGACACAAGAATTATATGTTTACTTTACCAATGAATAATGTCTTACTTTAACAGAAACAGTTTTCTTTTTCAAGCAAAGAACTTCCCTGTAATTAAAACACTCAAAGATTACAAGGAGTCAAAATTATAAGAAAATTCACAAAGATGTTTTGCTACTAGAAACCGTATCTCTCCTTTGAGAGTTACCCAGTTGTTCTAATGATAAGCGACCTTACCTTCGACTTGTCTTTTCGTATTTTGTAAAGTAATTGGCAACATTTACATTCAGGACAGAGTTAGTATAGCTGTTGTATGTTAACAAAAGTTTAATTTAAGTTAGGGTCAGATATAATTTTAACGTATCTCTCTCTTATTCATTCAACATTTAAGAGTGTAGTTCTTGTCAGTGGAGTAACTACCAGGCTTCACGGTCTTCCGCCAGCATTTTCACCTGCCCATACGACATGATATTTGCTATCTATTTTATTTTCTCTCATTCCGTATATCTATCCCTCTATGATGATTTTAATTAATTTGTAATGTACAAAATGGCCAAAAATCTTGCCTCTTGTAGTCTCTATACCCGCTAGACTTCCTGCTGTTTTTTTCTGTTCACTTAACCGTTCCATGCGTCTCTAACACCACTTTTCAAATGCTTTGCAGCCTTTCTCCGTCACTTCCGTACAGCGCAATGCATGTAGAAGTGTGTAGCCTTTAAATAATCTTTTAGTTTTATTATTGAAACAGACGTGGTTTTCACACATTTTATTTATATTACACGGGAATTACTCACGTAAGATTAAGCCGGTTACTCCGACTATAGTTTCAACCGCATTAGACGGCCTTTTTCAAGGTGAATGGTGAATGGTAGTGGTGTGAAAATCTTTTAGTTTTTATAAAGTTGTTACACATGTTCTGTATATTTTTCTAGATTTCCTAAAACTTGATTGAATATTCAAATCTTTTCGTTCGCGTAAATAAGTGTTTCAAGGGTACTTTGGACAGTTCGCATTGACCGAAAAGTGAGTGGAATCTATAAAAAGCGTAATCGGCTTTAATGACAGGTTCTGATTTTTGATTTATGCGTGCAATCGACAATGGCTAATAATAGAAAGATAATTTGCGAGTTTACTCGTAAGAATAACAATGAATTTATCGCGAATGGAAAAATACAATCATTCAAAATTCATTCACTGTCTTCTTTTTTTCACTGCTGGGTCTTCTGCTATGCCATCTGCTTCGGTCTTGTGCTAATCAGGTCTAAGGTTGGAACGAGCGATGGTGAATAATATTATTTTATCTTAAGTCTTATTGTTAAAAAACACCCCTTCAGTATTTTTTTACTCTAAGCTTAGTTCTTGTGGCATCACATTCTTGCGAATTTAATTTGAAACTTTTTTTTATTGACGTGTATAAAAAGCGTCTACTGCAAACACATAGAAACATTTGGCCTTGAAAAAGGCCGTCTAACGCGGTTGAAACTATAGTCGGAGTAACCGGCTTTATCTTCGTGAGTAATTCCCGTGTAATATAAATAAAACATAGAAACATGTTGATTAGATCATCCCAATATCATGTCAGATCACCTTCTAAGTGAAGTTAGCCAAGTCACCAAGTTTTAGACTATGTTGTCTGTCACCAAATTAGTTACCTTACCAGAGACCTCGTGTTAGCTAAGGTACCAGGTTAGTTGTAGGATCGACGTGCTTCCAAACAAGTCGGCTGCGGCGGTTGACAAGGAGCTCGTTTCGTATTCAGACATGTCTCTCCGGGGACATTGCGTTCGACGAACTGCGCTGATCAAGGATTATTGTGAAGTAATACTCTATCGAGGAGTGCAGGTGAAGAATGTAAATGTTTTGCATGCATTAGAAATGTTGCTTAGACTTCTTGTATCTTAGCGAGCGTCTCAGGTCTTTTTTATGCCAGAAGTGGCAAACAATCGAACGGGCTGCCTGTTGGTAACCGATCATCTTCGCCTATGGATGCCTATAACACCAGGGCATCACACTTACGTTGCTGACCTTTAAATACTCTTCTGAATAACCCCATGTTATAATAACTCGGAAATTCCACAGGTAGGGAACCTTATTCCACGTTATTGAGATGCAAAAAAAGTTCTGCTATTATTTTAGTTGGAGAACATCGGGGCAATTTTAACTTTGGATGCTTCGACTTTGAAATCGAGTTGTTGCTGCAACCAGTAGTGCTGTCTTATAGTGCTAACAGACGCTCGAACGCGGCTGACCTCAACCGCCGTCTGACCAATGGGAGACAAAGAGAGGGAAATATTAAATTTCACTATTTCTCTCCCGTTTGTTGGACGGCGGTCCGTCAGCCGCGTTCGAGCGTCTGTTAGCACTATTAGGTTTGGCTTTCGTTTTTATGTGGGTCAGCTCTCAATACAATCACATGAAACGCATAGAAACGGCGAGCAAAGATATTGATCATAATCAAGGATGCAATTCTGAGATTATGATCAGGATTGGCGGTATGCAGTTCTATACGCTTGGCATTTCAAATTCAATCCCTACTTGCAATACATATATCATCTTGGATGAGGACAACCCAATCCGACAACCAGAGGAACATAAATTATTGACAAGGGCACGCACGCCCAGCACCGCGGAAGAAATAACCGCTTGTTCTGTGCTCTTAGACGTGTATTAATTATGCCGTCCTTCGCGAAAAACATTTACTTCGTAAAGTATACGTAATAATAACGTAAGGAGTAGTTGGTGATTTGATCACACGAAAAAACCTTTATAACTAATATTTATTTGTAAGACGGGTGGAATGGAAGTAAGCCTTGCCAAATTAATTTAGGTGGTTGTTGGTGCAATACTCTTCATGTACTGAAATATATACTTTTTAAAAGTTTGCGTTTCCAGAAATAAATTTCTTTAAGTATTGAGAGAGTTTAGCGCTAACTTTAAAAAAAACATGTCGCCTCATTGTATTATTTACCTAAACTTGTGTATTTTCGAGTGTTAATGTATTAATATGTAGCGTATTACACATTATTTAATTCCTGACATTTCAAACACTTCAAGGTTGACTTCCGAACATCGCGGCCGATCGCAGCCGCGTGCGTCCGACGACTGAGGTCGCTAGACATTTTCAAATCGCATCAGACGCGCGCGGCTGCGATCGGCCGCGGTGCACGAAAGTCTACCTTTATGATGTCACCGCGTTAGATATGAATTTATCTTTGTCATATAATATAATAGTTTTATATTTGTTTCAGTAAAACAAACATAAAATATAACGTTTTCAATTTCAAACGTTTGAAACTCTCACAATAAAATGAAATGGAATGCATACGGAGTCCAATTGTAACAAAACAGAGCGCGTAAAAACATCAATATGAAACTTTGGAATGAAAACCGGCGGAATCGATGAGAAAAGTTTTCAATGCGCGGCCGGTGTTGTAACGGTGTTTTTTGTTATCTATCCGTGGACAAGAGTTTTATGGACAGTAAAAAGTAATTTCATATACAGGGTTAATCATATAGACTGTACTAAGCGGAAAGGAGGTTATCGTACTCAGAACACAGAAAAGATTATTTTTTTAATTAAATTGGCTGTCAATGCAGTTTTGTAAGAAATTTGTTGTAGCCTATTGCACCCATATAAACGAAACGTCAGTCATTCAAAATCAGTTAGCAACTGTGATGCGGACAAAGAACTTTGAGACCTAACCCAAATAGGTATGGTCCAAGTTCATTGGATGCGGAGTTTGACGCGTTGACATAAATAAGAATGCTCAGTCAAGGTTCTGTCATAATGCCTGGCGACAGATTTTCCTTCTCATTTCCGTTCTATTTAATTCTCTTTTCTATGATGAACAACTTACTATGGGACCAACCCTGAAATTGCGAAAAATATATCAGCTGTTCCATAGAAAACGATCGTTGACGCTCGATAATATGTATGTAAGTGTGTGCAATAGGTACGTGTTTACCTCGCCTCTTTCAGTTTTTGGCAAACATTTTTCGGTACTAGCTCGATTTTAAAGTAAATACAAACTATATCTATGATCAAAGATTTCTACGTATCACTGCCATTTCTACGACCAATGAAATGTAATATCTCCACCTGTGTCACAAAATACCTCTGAATCGGCACATTTCACCCTAAGTATTCAAGAAAGAGGTTTCCCTCCCCTCGCCATCTATGTATAGCGGCAAATAATGCCTTATACAACGTATTCGATGCCTTTTGTGTTCATATATCAATGCTTTGCGTCAATATATGCTCCGTTTGATGGCGACGAGTAACTGTTCAAGTTACTTCAAACGGCTGTTAATAGAGTCTTTAAAGGTCGGCAATGTATTTGTGCTGTGATGCCCCTGGTGTTACAGGTATCCATAGGCGACGGAGATCACTTACCATCAGGCGGACCGTTAGCTTGTGTGCCACATACAACATGGAGTTCTTTTAAAGGCGAGGTAATATATTCTTACAGGATCGGCAACGTAGTTCATATTCCGTTGGTTTTACAAGTATCCATAGGCGACGGTGACTGGTTACCATCAGGCAGTCCGTCTGCTTGTTTGCCACCTATGGCATAAAGTATCAAAAATATACCTACTTGATAGATTGTTAAAATGACAAGATGTAGCGATATGTTCTGTGACGAAAAGAAGGCTAAAATCATCAGAGAGAAAAACTTCTTAGAGGTTATACGAGTATTTCTTAGACACGAAGATGAATTCGGTTTGAACAGAAAGTGGTAACTATAAAATGCTTTAGGCTTCTGGATCTCGTTTTAAACATGTTATATTAACAGTATCAATTAAAACGAATGTAAATTATAAACACCCATGAACTAAAGCCAAGCCAAATTATTAGAAAATAATAATTAAGGGTCACCGTCATCGAAATTGATGAGGAGGACTATTATAATTATATATATTTATAAATAAATATTCTAATGAATGTTTTGACTCATGATGACGCATTTATGTTATGCCACTGTCAAGGTTGTTGTTGTTTACTCCACATTTATTTATACAGATATCTTTATCAATATAGACACCGGCAGTTATCCTACTTTCATGTGGCCTGTTGTAACTTGGGTAGATAGACCAACTAGTACCAGTTTAATCTCCGTCGTCTTGGCTGTTGCACGTCGACGTCAATACAATAATGTCAAATTGTGACATAGTAAACTTTAAAAATTCTTCGAAAGCTGTCGTACGGATGGAGTTTATGGATGAACAGGAGAAAATGGAGAACATCAGCAGCCATCAAACGTCCACTACTGGACAAAGGCCTCCCTCTTAAAGAAGGGTGTTGCCATAATCCCCACGCTTGGCAGGCGGCTTGGGGATCGCAGTAAGTTCACCGTGTACTAATAGGATGCTGCTGCCCATCCTCCGGTGGTTCTGGTCGCAGTTTTAGGACATACCCGGGTCCGGAAATGGAGAATATCGAGATACAATTCCTATAAAGTCACAATCTCTCGGTAAAAACAGTCAAAAAACGCCCAAACGTTGTACATACATTTTATCAATTATATACTTCACAATGCCACATTTACTCAAATTTAGACGTTATGTCGCTTGCATAGTGTTCAACGTTAGTTGTCTATGATCTATGTCATCGTAGCTCTGGCATCGCGTAGCGTTGTAGTCGAATCGCGGTTACCTTGTAACTAACCAAAAAGTCGGCGCAATTCGAAGCGTGGGCTGAGTTTTGGTTCGGTAATTTTTTTGGCACGATTGTGCCTCTAAATATGTTGTATCTCGATGAGTTATAATCATAAATTGTTCCTCGATTAAAGTACTAATAATCTTCAGACAGCTGAACCTATTTTCATGAATCATAGCACGATCAAGTCACCTTTCAAATAAATAAAAAACTATATTAATAACTGCTCAACCGTTTGGGAGCTTCGATGCGACAGACAGACACACTGATGCACACGTAAAACTTTTAGCACCTCTTATATATTTTTTGCGTCCGGGGGCAAAAAATGCGGCACACTGCATACAATTTGACGTGGTCGCGGTGTCTATCATGATAAAGATTTGTGCCACTTGTAATTTTTACACAACACTATTGTCTCTCGCCACATAACACACAACTATTATACCTATTATATTTTGGTATTATATTTTGCACACCGTATCGTAACAAACGAGGCATGGTAGAGGCGTAGCATCTCTATTGTCCAAGTGGGTCTACGATTCAAGCTTGTTTCAAGGTCTTCAGAGCTCGTGGTGTATATACAGTTGGAAAGTTTCCGTATCTGTAGAAGATGCCAAATCCGTAATTATTGCAGTAGCTTTCCTGTTACAATCATCTATATATAAATTTGGGTGTCTTTAAATCACGAGTGAATCGGTTTCTTTTAGGCATGCGTGCTCCACTGTAGACTGTAGACCGCATCATCGCTTTGCATCAGGCGAGATGGCGGTCAAAGTCAAGACTATCATTAAATTTAAAAATAAAAATAAAATTTGAAGAAGAAAAAGAACCCGACTTCAAGACTATATGTACAAAGTCGTAAAGAGTAGTTTTTTTTGTTTTAATATTTAGTACGCATAATACCCCACATTTCGAGTTGGGAAGTTGTCTTAAAACTTATGTTAGATTTATCCAGACTAGATCTCGGTACTATTTTTTTTTTCTAACTACCTACATTGCACAAAACGAGCTAAACCAGAGATTGAAAGTCCTCATTCAAACTTTTGCGAAAGGGAACAAACCAAAACGTCATCTAAGTATATATTTTTGGTTTTTGATGATTTTGTCAAAAAGCGCTATGTCAATTTCGTTAAAATTTATTTATAAATTTATACACCTCTGAAGTATGACCTATGAAACAAAAAAAAATAATCATTAAATCAATTCATAATTGGCGTAAAAAAAACTTACATTCGATTTGATAGCCTCCTCTTTTCGCCGGTTAAAAAGCGAAATGGGTAACGAGGTTTGCTATGAAGAATTTTGAATCTAGGGGGTCAATATTTTATATTTTAGGGTTCCGTACCCATAGGGTATAAACGAGACCCTATTACTATTCCTACGCTGTCCTGTCCTACCTTCTAACGGCGGTATCTTTCGAACCGTAGTAGATAAAAAAACAAGTTGAAATTTTCACTTTTCGTACACAAATTTGTACACATTTGCGGTGTTTCGAGCACGCGTTAAGAGGTAGCCGTAAAGCCCCTGTAAGCTGTACGTCCCTTACAGTTTATGGAAAGTATTATTGTACTACAATACAAAGGTGATCCTACTGTGGATATTATTTTCGTCCTCTCTTCATTGTGATCTGCGTAGGTTGCCCATATAGACGGACATTGCCGAGATAGCGTCGGTCGAGCGACGCCGGTTGTGACAACACTTTCCGGGAAAAGTCCCGGACGTTTGGAGGTCTCAATGGTAGAGCGAGAGGAAATGTCGTGATGTCCTAATGTACGGGTATCCATTGTCTGCCAACAGAGAATGTATCTAATAAAATATATGGCAATTGAGAAAGGATTTAAATGAAAACAATATCAGCCTGACTGCTTCTCTCATAGAGAGAGAGATATAGTATAGGCCCTAATCACAAAACAATTAAAGCGTTATACCTACAGTTTCCCCTTTAGCACTTTCAAGCCCATTATTCATTACATATTCTGTGAAAGTTTCAACTGGCTATCTATTACGGTTTGAAAGATACAGCCGTTTACAGGTAGGACGGACGGACGGACGGACGGACTGACAGACAGACAGACAGACAGACAAACAGACAGACAGACAGCGTAGGCTTAGTAATAGGGTCCCGTTTTTACCTTTTGTGAACGGAACCCTAAGAAGGCGCGATGGTTCTCCCAAACATAACAGAAAATGTTCGCACAAAGCAATACACTTTGTAGTCAGTCTATCTCAGTTGTCTACATTCATTATTTTTTTTCCAACTGGGGGTGGAAAAAACCTTCAGGCGTATTGTTCTTTATATCTTTTTGAATCTGCGCTTGGTTAACGGAGCGGCTGTCAGCGACACCGTGAGCTGAAAATGCTGAAATTGAACGCATTGCATTGTGTCTGAAGGAAATTAAAAAAGTGATGAGTTTTGTAGATTTTTTGATGGACATCTATTAAAGTAGTGACAGTTTTCATTTCCTCCCCAAGAGATATATGTTATTAATGTTTAGACGGACTTTGATGATACCGTGTACTTTGTGTAATTTTAAACGTTAAATTATTGGATCGCAAAACGCTACGATTTTTTTTTTCTTTACAAAAATAAATATCGACGTCATGAGATCTTGGCGATATCTAATAAACGGGAATCAACATTTAAAAAAAAACTTTATTTCCAACTTATTTTTTAAGAGATAGCACCTGCTAAGTGCCTGACTAGACAAAGCTTTTCTTTAAATAGAATAAGTGGCAAACTAGATACGGACCACCTGATGGTAAGTGGTCACCGCTGCCTATAGACACCTACAATACCCGGGGCATTGTCAGTGCGTTGCCTACCTTTGAGGCACCCAAGCCAAGCCTGTACTAAGGCAAATCGTAAAGATGTTTAAAAGTGGAGTTATCGTAACAGTGCAGCTCTTGTTTCCTGCCTTGTTTTGTATCTTTAACACTAGCCAGCTACCGGGAAACCCTTTGAAAAGGAAAGTTATCTGTTTATATCGCACATACGGTGTTAACTTGCATTCGTACACGCCGTTAACAGTGTTAACAAACAAAGCTTGTTTTACTATTTTCGTATTTCCGACAGTGGTATTAGTTAAGCTTTTCCATGCATTCAACAACTTTATATGTACTGGGTTATAAGGAAAGGGATTACAAATTTTACTATGGAACGAACCCTGAAATCGTGAAAAAATATCAGCTGTTCTACAGAAAACGGTTATTCACATTTGGTCAAATCTATGGAACAGCTGCTATTTATTTCGCGATTGTAAGACTAGTTCCATAGTAAAAGTTGTTTGTTTCTTTAAATTGCGTAGCTTGTCGAATAACCAGGGACAGAATATTCGACAAACTACCCTTACATACTTACCACCTAACTAGGTTAACGCTGCGACCCATAATAGCTCCTTGACCTTGAATACTAAGAGCAGGCTAGACTGCTCTTCTTGTCCTCGGGCAGTACCGTCATCTGATTTAAGCGATTTTGTTTAGGTGATAGCGAAAAATTGCGCGACCGCAAACCATATCTCGGCGCGTTAAGGTTAACATTCGCGTGATTTTTCGCAGTCACCTCAACTGAATGGCTTAAAACAGGTGACGGTGCGGCCTCTGTGCGATATTCAAGCATTTATATCAAGTTTCTCCTGTGTGCATGTAAACATTGCAAAACTCGTTCTCAAGTCACGAAACAAGCCGTCGATTCAGATCTAAGCGTGCCGCACTTGTATACTCGTATGATGGTAATTGGTTTCCGAACCAGACGCAGTTTCGCTAATTTGTCTGCTCTAATAGCTCTCGTTTGTTACTTTGTTCGTTTGCTATTCTTTGTAGTTTACGGTTACATATTGGTTTTACTCACTGAACTTTGAAATTTCAATTCAGTTGCTTCATCACGTTTACAGTAACGTTTCTAAAATGTTGGCCACATCTTACTTTCGTCGTCTCATTCTAATCAAATAAGTTGAAATCTTATTATTGTGAAATCGGTATCAAACAATTTATCTTATATCTTCTGCAGTCCATTCAATCTATCCAAAAAAACTATTAAATCTATGAAGACACGTCACAACCTTTTTTCTTTCCTGCTTTCTTCTTTGGCTTCGCACGTCTTGTGCATTGCCTGTGTCAGTATTTTTCCTAATCATCACTTACAGTTCAAGTTATATCCACGTTTAGATTCTCTTTGGCGTAGTTAACTATATACTGTCTGGACTTCAATCATAATCAAATCATAATCATGTATTCTAATACACTAAGATTCATTTACATAAACTCAATTGAGCAAATGGAAAAAGCAATTATGTCACAAATATTAACTAATTTAACAATAACCTGGATTGATGGTTCAGAATGGAGTGTGTTAGTTTTTGTTGACAATATATCCCACAATTTGCCACACGGCATTTTGTCGACTTTCTTGTTGTTTACCAGTATTTTTGTTTATTTTCGTGGAGGTGCGCCGTGCCCGGCCTACTTTCACAACTCTCTCTCTCGGTATCGATAGAGCTATTACGCTGCGTACTCTTCAAATGAGTCATGGTTGCGAATGGGTCACTATTGCTTATTTGGATGTGTTGTATGACCTAGGCAAGGGTGTAGCTAGGATTTTGTTTAGGGTCCCTTTGAGAATTTTTTGTATCGAATAATAGGGTTACGCTTAATCGCTCTCTCTCTTGATGATAATGCGGTTTACGATGGAGCACGCATACCTAAAACAAACCGATTGACATAATATATCTCGATTGTAAGCAAATGCAAAGTTCTTTGGATTGGCGCTCAGAAATAAATAAATGAAGCGTTACAACTCCCTTTAGCACTTACACACCCCCTATGTTTTGTAGTCCTTTTGATCATCTGGTTTGAAGTTGTGTGCCGCTCAATATTGAAGTGTGCGTTTTATTTCGGTACCAGCTCGAGTTTAAGGCAGATCCAAACTATATAATATCGGGGTAACTTATTACATCCTGCTAAAGGAAGGAGGGGGCAAGTGCCCCCCTGCTCGTACCTGGCTTCGCCCTTGCCTTGGTGTATAGTGGAGCGTATTAAAATGGTCATAGAAATTTACTGCAGCACTCCTAGCAGCGTTGGCTTGGTTTATTTATGATAATAAATCATCAGAAAATTCATAGAGTTCAGAATTATTCACTTATGCAGGCACCAAAATGGTCTTCACTCGTATATTTAAGAGGCAATTTGGCGCCATATTTTCATAAAACTTTTGTGTACCAAAAGCTGTTTTTTGTACTTTTTCCCTTATATGCCAAAAGGAGCTCATATCACCTTTAACTAAATGAATAATTTCTTTTAAATTAAAAGATTAGGTGTATTATCATGTTAATTTTAATCTAAACAAAATTGCGTAGTTTGTTATTATTTACTTCATCTCTATGTAATTTTAATAATTGGTATGTATGTAGGTCATATCCACCTTATCCATTCCAACCTTCAATTAAAAGATCGTTGAAAAACACCGAGTGTTTGTAACACCTTCTTTTTTAGTCCGCCATCATTGACTATACGAGGAATCGTCATAATTTCAGCCTTGATGGATCCACTGCTGGACAAGGCCTCTTCTTTAGGCCTTCTTTTGCGGTCCTGAGCCGATAACGCCCACATCCTTTAATCTGGCTGTTGGTCTACCCACTGTTCTTTTCGCTCTTCTGGGCAACCTTTCTGTGACACATTTTTTTGTAATTGGCTTGTGTTTACCTCCAAGTCGCCTGACGTTAAGCGATGATGCGGTTTATGATGGAGCACGCTTGCCTAGAAGAAACCGATTCACCGTTACAAGTATCCATAGGCGACAGTGACTGCTTACCAGCCGCCAGACAGCCCGCCTGCTTGTTTGCCACCTATGGCATAAAAACAGTTTTTTTTTGTAAGGTGACTTGATCGAGAGTGTCCTTAGCTATGATTTCTGAAATCGGTTCAGCCGTTTGAAGATAATCACCTGTTTTAAAGGGGGTTTAAAAGACTTTTGCCACCTACCTTAAAAATACAGTTTCCACTAGGTCCTATAAAACTCTTTTCTTCGCAATTAATCTTGGTTGCCACAAGGCGTGACTCCGGGATTTATCGCCAGTTTTTCTCCATCTAATACTAACAAATTGCCACCCAGCATGACCGCAGACGAGTCTGTGATTATTCTTCAGAAGCAGGGTCATTCAGGTGCTGTGACTTTTCATTGTTGATGTCACCACTTTCTCTAAATCCATACACAAATCTAGTTTACCTTTAGAGGAATGATATTTCCAAAGGTCTAAAAAGGAGTATTGAGTTAGAATGCGCCCACATCAGAATTGCTGGATATAGGCTTGTCTCAAAGGGCGGTATTTAGGTGCATACGGTAGACATTGCAAAAAGACAGACATTGAAAACAGGCGTAGGCACTAGCGCCACTATCCTATTTCCATTGGTTTATTTGCTCAGACTGCTGAGCAAATAAACCAATATAATACGATTTCAATAATATATACCTAATACTACTGTAAAACACTCAGTAGTTTACGAGAAAAGCGGTACGCAGCGCGCCGCTGTTACTTTTCAGTTACTTACCTACTGGCTACTACTTATATAATGCAGTCGGGTCATATATTTTTTAATAATTCAAGTCAGTTGTTACAATTTCATTGCAACTGTCAGGTCTAATAAATGCTTCGACCGAGTTTAGTATCATTTCCTTTGTCAGATATAATACACTAGGTTTATGTACTTTACAGTGTGAGTCTAAAGTGAGTCAAAGTTGGTGTCATCTCAAGACAAAGGCTATGGAAATGACTTATCGGAAAGTATGTATGCAAACGACAGAAAACTATAAAACAATTCGCACAATGGCGGTTCGGTTTAAAGTTGACTACAATGTCATAGTAATGGATAAATAAGTATATCGGGTATGGATTTCCCAAAATTCACATATTATTTTAGCAAAACTTATGACTAATCGATAACATCATTGTAGGTTAATTGTACTGGAATTATTAAATTATTAATTTTGAAAACTACTTACATGTAGTTATATTTTTTCCACATTGATCGAAAGCAGTAAATGTAACAAACCCTATTCTTAGTGAATAAGTTTTACTAATTTTTTTCTGATAAAAAAAATAAAAATATCCAACTACATAGTACTTATAATTATTGATTACTGGCTGCGCCCCGCGGTTTCACCCGCGTTATATACCTCCTTGAAGCAATCTCCTTGGTAGCGACAGCAATCTCCTTTGACTTAGATGGCAATTACTTATTTTTAATGATGTCAATGTATAGATAAACAACAAATCTTGTCGTTCCATAAAAATGTATGGGGAAATAATTTTTTCGTGTTTTTTTTCGATATTTCAATAATTTTTCTGCTATTCGGGACGGCGTGAATTCCAACAAATCGAAGATCATGAAATGCGGTCCAACCGTTCTTGAGTTATAAATGGTGTAACTAACCCGACTTTGTTTTATGTATATAGATAGAAAATTAATTAATGGTCCAACTGAATACCTACCGGTATCACTATTGCAATATTAAACAAAGCAAACTTTGCTAATATTTCAAAACGTTCAAAAAACTTCATTCCAGAATGCCGCGTGCTATGAATTTCATCCGCGTTCGATGTTTTAAATTCAATTAAAACGCTACAGCACAAAAGTCAAACAACTCATGGAATTCATATTGGCAACGTTCCGGGAACGTAACCTGGGGTGAATTTAATGGGCTGAAACCTTTCTAGACATGAATCGCGTTTATTGACTTCAGTCTCAAAGGGAATGTTCGACTCCCAGGTTTGAAAGTAAGACCTATACTATGAAATTAGATTCATTCAAATCTTTCACGGGTAAAACTCAATACTTGAATGACCAGATTTTCTATGTGACATTGTAGACGGTTGTACTTAAAACAACGGCCATCCGTTATGCGTGCCATGTGCCCTGCCCACTGCCACTTCAATTTGCTAATCCGGTGGGCTATGTCGGTAACTTTCGTTCGTCTACGGATCTCCTCATTTCTGATTCGATTTCGTAGAGAAACCCCAAGCATAGCCCTCCCCATAGCTCGTGCGACTTTGAGCTTGCTTATAAGACCCATAGTAGAGACCACGTTTCAGTGCCATATGTCATCACAGGCAACACGCACTGGTCGAAGAATTTCGTCTTAATGCACTGAGGAATTTTGGACGACATGACCTTGCGAAGTTTACCAATCGCTGCCCAATGGCGATGAGGCCGTCTAGTTAATTTTTGTTTTAATTTTTTTGAATAGTTAACAATTTAAGCTATCTGTATAAACAAGTATTAACATTGGATAGCACATCTATCAAAGATTATTTCTCAAAAAACACACTGAGAAAATACATTTTATTTGTTATCATGCCATCGAAGAGTGACCAAGAGTGTAATTATTATGAAATTTAAAAAGGGTCAAATACTCGAATACCATGACACTTTTACTTAACACAAATTTTGATTTTCTGATCAGTCATGATGCCCCCAACCATAGGTAACGGGTTGACTACTCTTTACACAACACCCTGTATACGCGAAGTATCTTCTCTTTTGTGACACCTTGTTTCACATAATGTTGGTACGTTCATCCACTCAACCTTTCTCGGCTCGCGCTAATCCGCCAAAGGTCAATGTTTCGATGAAGTCACCGGCCAATTGCACCAATTGGACGAGAGGATAGCTGAATTGGATAATTTGGCCAGAAGTTGAGCCCGGAGTGGCGGTGTGATGTTTTGGCATTTTGGTTTGCGTTTCTTTCGATATATTCCAAAATCAACACCGGACCTAGGACCGCATTCTGTTACGTGTGTAAATTTTTATATTTGATTGCAAGGATAAGGCAATCCAACAAAGCTAGGCAGAGCGGAGATGTAAAAAAACTCAAAAGGGGCGATAACACTTTTTCTATGTGACCAACCCTGAAATTGCAAGAAAAAACTAGCTAAACGATATTCCATAGAAAACAGTCATTGAAACTCGACCGAAATGTATGGTACAGCTGTTTTTTTTTTTGCGTTTTCAGGGTTGGTCCCATAGCAAAAGTTGTTCATAATGATGAGTACAAGGACCTCCTTCGGCTCAGTACAGAGGATATGCGTAACCCTGTATAAGGAACGCTTGTGTTTAATTTGATGCTTCTAGATCTCTTTTTTTTGCTTTTTCGTGATGTGCCAAAAAAGGAAGTTTCAAAATAAAAGAAAAAAAAAACAAGAAAGAGAAAACGGAAAGAAAGGGAAGGTCGAAAGTTATAAGTCAAGATATTTGATGAATACTATAAAGACTTAACTTTATTAATCTAAATACTAAATGACGTTCTCAAAATTACAAATTCAAAAGTATATCCAACGACAAATTAATGCAAATGGATTCAGACAAGAGCCTTTAATTTACAAACCAGATAAGCAGGATGATTCGTGGAAAACGAGAAATCCGAAACAATACAAAAGTACTACGGATTGTGCGCTTATTTTGTACAAAAATAGGTAGGTTATTTAAAATTTCCACTGTTGACGTTTCAGATTAAGGAAGTCATTTCGGTAGGGTACTTAGGGAAGTTGTTCCTGGAAAAATGTTTGATATGTAATGTAGACTAAATAAATGACATAAGATCGAGACTAGGTACTAGGAAATAAATAAATAATAATAAGTTATAACAGGTACCATGTTTCTTTTGTTAATTAAAGTATAAAATACAACTAAACCAAAATATGATTTTAACAATATTCTAACATCTACACGGGCAACATCTTGTTTTTGATTTTTGATTATATTAGTGATAATTAGTAATAGTTAAGGCTTTTTTAATACATCTGGTTTCGTCTGACATATGGTACTGAGACGTGGTCCTTAACTGTTGGCCTTTTGGAAAAACTCAGAGTCACACAGCGGGCAATGGAGAGAGCTATGCTCGGAGTTTCTTTGCGCGATAAAATCCGAAACGTGGATATTCGCCAAAGAACCAGAGTCACCGACATAGCTGTTAAAATTTGCAAGTTGAAGTGGCAATGGGCAGGCCACATCGCTCGAAGAACCGATAACCGATGTGGAAGAAAGGTTCTGGAGTGGAGACCACGAACCGGAAGACGCAGCGTAGTGAGGCCTCCCACTAGATGGACCGACGACATTGTGAGAGTCGCGGGCATCCAGTGGATGCAAAAGGCAGGCTGTCGTTCAGTGTGGAGGTTAAAAGGGGAGGCCTATGTTCAGCAGTGGACGTCTTCTGGCTGATGATGATGAAGGCTTTTTTATTTTCTTTGTTTGTTATACCTACCTTTGTACTTTTAAACTGAAATTATTCAAATTTATTTACTCTTTGAAATATTCTAACATCTTACGACCATGTATGCTACTTTATATGTACGTTTATCTTCCATGTTCTGAAAAATTAATATTTTGAATTTAAAATAAAAAGGAAAAAAAAACAACCAGTGCCCATCGTCGTGTGTAAATATTTTAATATTGTTCCTGGAAGTTAGTTTTGTTAAATTTGTCTCTTTACATAAGGTTCTCTGCTGATATTTCTTAGCTTAGCGTCACTTGCTAAAACTATTTATTCGCGAAAGACTATAAACTACAAGGTTTTTTTGGATTCAGGTAGGCAATGGCATATATGACGATTTAAACGACTACTCATTTATTTATCGTCATTAGCAGGAAGGTCTGTGTGCTCTCTACTAAGACGCCGAATCGACGAGACTGAAAATCTCATCTAAGCCCTCTAAACCAAATCTATATGAACAATCTGTTAAGTTTAATGTAAACAATATGTACGAAAGAGAAAGACCCAATTATCTGCGTGTTAAAGTGAAACAGGTTGATTTTTGTAACACTATTCCAACAGGTTTCGAACCAAGATGTCTGTCACTCTTACTCATCTTATTATTCAACAATCATCTTTATGATATCAGAAACTGATATATGTAAAGTACGTTACGCGTTGCCTCCGTTGAATCAGCTTATCAAAGATACACGCGAGAGGATGTTTTTCAATCGCCAGCCGAGGCCCGATTGTGCGCCTCCACGCCTCAGTAGCTGGGAGGCAAGCGCGCGATCCAGACGTATACACTCGCTCCGCATTTCAATTAGACCAATTATGCGAAACGACTCATTCAAATTCTATTAGCGTGATATTTTCCAACTTATAATAAATCCGCGTCCGGCCTTACGATCACGTGCAACATCGACAGTTTTCGAATGTGAAACGCACCCATTTGTTTGGAGTTACGATTCCGCGTAAATTTGTGTGTGCTGTGAAGTGTTTTGCAAGTACGCCGATGTGGTGAGCGCAAACGTAACACTACGTGGATTGCAGTGTTTTGGATTTTGTGCACGCAACATGCCTGTGATCTGAAGTGACGCTCTGGGTAGTCGCGTCCGGCGGGAGTGGACAAGCGTCATGTACGAGGTCTCGTGCGTGGCCGGGAACAAAGTAGACGCTGCGTACGCAGTCAAGAGTTTGTCCAACGTGGTGCCGCCAGGTATGGGGCACACGGTATCCGTGCAGCGCCACCATGCGCACTCCCAGTCGTACAAGCACAAGCAGGAGCTGCCGCCTCCTGTCAGCAAGCCGGACGCTTTGAAATCGCACGTGATGCGCTTACTGAAGCGGTCCAAGAGCCACACGCCGGCAACTCGAGCTGCCGAGAACGCTGTGGATCCTCGTTTCGACCGGCGGACGGTGTTCACGCGGCCCGTGACGGACGAGCAGCGTCGCAGGAGGAACTCTGCGGAGCGGCGTCGCAGTGCCGATAAGCGCGTGATGGTGACCATCGTGGACGGGCTGCCGGTGGTGGTGACGGGTGGGAACCAGATGCCGCCTCCTCCGTCGCACCCTCCTCCAGTCACGCACCATCGACACTCACACTCGCACAAGGTATGAATAATTTAATTGGTTTTCATCTTTGATCAAAAAGTTTTCATGATCAGTTTATTCTGAGGATTGTCGGTCGCTTTCGTTGAGATGGACATGGAAGTGACGGGGACGTAGATCGGTCCACAGATCCTTTATTCAACTAAAACTTTGGTTTGATCGAAATTCCCAGGTAGGTTGATTGATTGATCGATTGATTAATTAAATCTTTCTTATACACACCATTAAATTTGATACAAAGGTCAAAAAACTCTTAAAAACTAGTGTAACAAATGGCGGTCTTATCGCTAAAAGCAATCTCTTCCATGTAGGTGATTGTTTATTTGAGCATTGGAAACCGCTTCCAGAGGTTATCCCCTAGTAGTGTAGTCAAACAGTTCGAACTTTTATCGACTTTCAAGTGTCATAAATTGTTTATGACCAAGAGTTTTGAAAATATATGAAATAAACCAAAATCTGTAACAAAAAAAAAAATAACATAGCCAATGATACTAGGGATGTAAAGACGAATTGAATGACATCTCGCACATCAATATCTGTCAAGTTCAAGCCTACTATGCTATTGGTAACACGGTAACAGATAAACATTGGCGTCGATTCTGTCATACCACTCACTAAACTAAACCAATCTGACAGGACTAAATTTTTTTATATTTCCAACTTCCATATCTACCTCTCTTTTCATTTTAATACGTGAGAAAAGGATGGCAACAATTTTAGAGCTGTCAAACTTAGTTAAGTTTAGAGTTTATTATTGATGCCTTTACCCGTAAAACATTACCATTTTTGGACAAAACCACTCGAATGTCATATCATATTAATCTCGACCACCCACAAGATGGACAGACGATCTAAAAGAGACCGCAAGAAAACGCTGGATGCATGTCGCTTCCGACCGGCCCTTTTGGAGATCGATGGGGGGAGGCCTATGTCCGGCAGTGGACGTCCTATGGCTGAAATGATGATGATGATGATCAATCTCGAATCTTCACTTAGTTAAGAAAAAAAAGCCGGATTGAATTGAGAACCTTCCTCCTTTTTGAAGTCGGTCAAAAAGTGTAGCCACGAATTCTGATACAGCCTTTTCACTATCAATATTGATTTATTATCAATGACATTTGTTGTGTGCACTATATTTGATTAACTGGCAATAATATCGAGCGTATGAATGGACTACTTAACAACCGGTTGTTAATATACTCCATTGCGGAAAACTTTACTGGGTATTGACTCACGCGGCTGCGCGTGAGCAACGTAATGATGTAAATATTTTTAATAGTTTTCACTTGCACTCCCGCTACAGACGGCTAAGCAGTAAGGACACGTGTTGGAATGTAAAATATAGTTTTATATGTTTTAGGGTTCCGTACCCAAAAGGTAAAAATGGGACCCTATCACTAAGCCTACGATATCTGTCTGTGTGTCTGTCCTACGTATTAAAGGCTGTATCTTTCGAACCATAATAGATAGCCATTTGAAATTTTCGCATAATATGTAATGTTACGGCGGATTAACTGTGAAATAATAAAAAAGTCGAAAAGTAAAAACGAAAGGGAGTCCCCCCCATACAACAAACGTATTTTTGAATTAGCTCTAATGTAAAAACGGTAATACGTATAAGCGTCAAACTTGGCATGATTATAGTACACAAATAATAAATAATGGCCAAGTGCGAGTCGGTGATAAATTTCTGTTCATTACCAAGTTATAACTGGTAATTTCGTTATTGAATTTTGTGGTGGTACGGAACCTTAAGTGCTGAAAATAAAAGCTTGGGCCGAGTCGTGTGCTTCCTCTTACCTTTTCTTCTATGATTTTGATGAAATTCAGGTGTATAAACATTTTCATTGATATATCTACTGTTGTTTAAAGAGGCGTTGGTCGCGGTTAACTTACATTTTGCTCTTACTGTCTTCATTGCGTTAATAAACAAGTATCATTATGAAAGTGCAGTACTGGATATTGTGTTTAGCGATTTAAACGCGACAATCGGTTAGTTAACATCTTGTAAAGAGCATTACGGCCGAGCGGCCATGCGTTAAATCTGTGAACCTTGTTAATGCGGTAGTGGCCACTCGAGCGATTCACTTTCATTTGTTTTTGTTTCTCGTTTCCCAATGCATTTCGTACAGGTGTTTCATGTAAAATACAATACAATACATCTTTATTACACACCGAAAAAACAAAACACAAGATACATCCACGGTATTTATTAGAGAGGCCGCGATTAGTCCCTTTTTATTAGATATTCGACTTTATTCGCCATATTTTCATTGTACGTCGAAAAGCGAATAATATTATCTATTATTCGACATTAGCAAATAGTTGTCGTTAATGAATTTAGGATGGAAAAAAACGCACAGATATAAAACAATCAAATATAATTATTTATTGTTCTGTACAATCAACAGTACTTATAACAAACTAAGTAAATATCATTAATATTTTAAAAAAGTTACCAAGTAAATCAGTCGAATTTAACAATAAAACTAAGGTTTCTACTAGGCAATCGTGCTCCATCGTAGACCGCATCATCGCTTACCATCAGGTGAGTTGGCGGCCAAGCGCAAGTCTGTTTTTAATTAATAAAAATAAAAAACTTTTTAATTAGTATTTGAATCGTAATTTGGAAAAAAGGCAGGTTCAAATCACTAAAAGAGTCTTATTGTTGATTACTATTATAATTCAGTATAACGTCAACTTTTGACACTAAATAATAATGGCAAATAATTCGACTATTCGCCATGACAACTATTCGCGGCATCTCTATTCTTGATAATATTATCATCAACGAACTAAACAGACGTATCAAAAGTGTTTCACCCGGATTTCGACGTTCTGGGAAAACCGTCGGCATCAAAGCGATCCCCTTCGTAATTTCCGCCCTGTCCTTTGCATTTCTAATGATAAATTTACTTTATACTCGCAAAACTAGTACGCTTTTGGCGTATGGTAATTCACACGTGTGCGGTGTGCATATATCCTTTGGCGATTAGCTATTAATTGGTTCTCGTAGACATAAAAAAATTACTTACATTTAAAAAAACCGACTGCATTGTATAAAGTCGGTAAGTAACTGAAAAGTAACAGCGGCGCGCTGCGTACCTTTCTATACCTATACTCGTAGTAGATACAGAGCTCTTTCACACCGCTTTATCTCGTAAATTACTGAATATTTCATAGTAGTGTTGTATATTTTTAATGGTTAATATTGACCTCAATTGACCTATTTAGCAAAGCTTACTTACTATGTTTCCCAAACAAAAATATTCGCGGACACCATCTTGAATTCTCGTAGGTACCCTATTTCACTCCCACTATTAGATCGAATGTTATGGTTTACTTGTTTTATATTCGTTTTTACAATTATGGCTTTTTTTTTTTCATGGCCGAAAATCTAGATACCTTAATAGAACGATTGCATTTTGTAAAACGGCTTTGAATAGTATTCCGTTTGACCGCCACCTCGCCTAAACGCGCTTGCAGACATTGCGAAGGCGCTTGCAGACGATGCGAAGGCTCTTGCAGACGATGCGTAGTACAAGTAGCAAGTAGCTACTACGCATCGTCTGTAAGCGTTTTAATGTTAAGCGATGATGCGGTCTACGATGGAGCACGCTTGCCTAGAAGAAACAGATTCACTCGCGATTTGTATACCTACACCTAAATTTTACTGTCACATTTATGATGTTACTATGAAGTGAGATGTACCTACAGTAGATATTGTTTTTTCTTTTATAAATATTTAATACGCTTGCGTTTGATCACCATCTCTGATGTTTCTAATTTTCTAGGTTTTATATAGCTTGATTCTGATAAGGCTTCTTAACCGCGTCCTAATAATGCATTAAGCAAATATTTGCCCGCTTAGGTCATTCCGCAATATATCATCGTGGGTGGATGACGTCACATTGGTACGGACATTGGGTTAGGTCATTTTGTTTATTTATGTTGTATACCGCTTCATCAGGCTGTGTCCAAAACCCGATGCATGAAGCTTTGTTTTTTTTTTTTTTGAATGCGCTGCCTGAATGTTCCCCGATAGTTACAATCTGGGTGTCTTCAAATCACGAGTGAATCGGTTTCTTCTAGGCAAGCGTGCTCCACCGTAGACCGCATTATCGCTTAACATCATGTGAGTTGGCGGCCAAAAGAATGCCTATTATATATGCATATGTTTTTTAGATACTTATGATTGTTTTAGCGATGGATTTTTGCGTCTTGTCTAAATTATCGAACCCTAAACTGTAGAAGCCTCTCCCCCCCTTAGAACTCAACACTGAACAACAGCCTGCGATGCAACACTGGATGCCCGCGACTCTCACAATGTCGTCGGGCCAACTAGTTCCAGGCCTAGCTACGCTGCGTCTTCTGGTTTGTGGTCTCCACTCAACAACCTTTCTTCCCCAAAGGTTATCAGTCAGCTAATATATGAATACTACCTGTGCCCCGCAGTTTCACCCGCATAGTGATGACAAAAATGGTGATGATGATGATGAAAAGTAACTTTTGCCACTCTCCGGCCCTTGAATTACAAATATCCATGCAAATCAGGCCGATCCGTTGTTCTCTTGCTGCATGAAAGAGGAACGAACAAACCAACAAAACTAATAAACAAACACACTTTCGCATATATAACGTGAGTATGATAATCATTTGAAAATACAAAACTCTAAAAGAGTAGCTATAATAATATTAAAATTGTAGTCTTTATTGATCTCTCGATTTACTTCAGAACTACTGCTGATAGTCAAAATTCACTACAGAATTAAGATGAATATAGAAAAAAATAACTACAACCGTCACGGCACAGATACCCAGTTTCTGGTGTCAATGTGTGCGTGACGACGACGTTCGATCGGTGGTCTTTCGTGGTATTACGAAATTAGGTGCATTTATGTTAGGGTGGTACTCCAATTCCATGCGATGCAGTGTAAAAAAAGAGTACTTTGAATTTTTGAAAAAAGCACTGTTTACTTAGCGTTCGCCTCTGATATTAAGGCATGTGCCGAACTGAGTACAATATGGGCTCACTTGAAATCTAGTTTTTTTTTTCACAACTACTTATTATAGGCCAAGGGTTTCACATGAAAGGGACGACACATTAGATACTTTATGCTTTTTTGCGGAGATACTTCCAAAATTCGGAGGCCTTGTTTTTATTTTCTTGAATTACTCGCTTAATTGTTTAATTTTCATACAAAAAGAACACTGATTTGATTATTTGATTGATAAAAGTTGTTATAAATAAATGGTTATTAAATATATTTTTTTATTCCTATCAAGTATTATATTATTGACAGTTTGTAAAAAAAACAGCTCTCGCCATTTACGAAATCACGCGAGATTGATCTTTACGATCTCACGAAATCTCGACTTTGCCAAAATCTCGCGATCATCATTGCTAGGAAATGCAATCGCATTCCCTAGCAAATGATGTTGTTAATGCAATGGTTTTATCGGTGCTCAGCATTGAGCCAGCGACTAAAGGAATGGGGGTTTCGATCTTATTATCTTAACACAATTTTCTTATGCTGTTGATAACGCATCGCGTAGCTTCGCAGTTGTGATACTTGCCTTAAAGTGATAGGGTGACTAATGCACAAACTGGATGTTAGGCTAGATTGGTGCTAACTGGTTTCCAGACTTTCGTTTGAATGATTACTCAAACTCACACAGAAATTAGAAAACAACAAATAATAGTAATTTCACTACCCATATTGTATTTTTAGTGAAGTGAAAACTTCTTTAGACACGTTGGGCCCTTTTTGGGATCGGGGAAAAGCACCGAACTCGCGTGACCGTCACGCTCAGATACTCGTTCGGGTAAAGTCGGATTGAGTCGACTAAGGAAGCGAGAGGTATAGTCAACCTTGATGAAGTTTCACTTCTGTCGTGTCTTAAGCACACACTTTGTTAATTCAAGTAATTCCAACGAAAGAGATTCTTCAGTTTTTGTTTCTTAACAACGCAAGGTTTGCTAATTGAACACGATAGCTAGTCTATAGCTTCTACAAAAATTTCAGAATTTTAATAAAGAAAAATCTTTTAAATTCACAAGGATGGAAAATGTTATAATTCGGGATCAGAGATTCACATTTTTCATCTTGAATTAATTTGCAAGGCCGGTCTACAAAGTTATGGCATATTTTGCGCTGAGAAGAAAATAGATGATTATCAAACCTTTTTTTACCCTCCTTAACCTCCCCAGGCTTTGCTGTATTGTAGCCGTTGTAAAGCTCGATGCGTAGCTAAACTTGACTTCCGTGTATCGCGACCGATCGCTGATGCGATTTGAAAATGTATGGCGACGCCAATCGTCGGCTGCAGGTGTCTGACGACGCATACCTCTGAAGCGGCGCCATACATTTTCAAATCGTATCAGCGATCGGTCGCGATGCACGGAAGTCAACCTTAAAGCTACGCTAGCTAAAAAGTTTCTAAAAATATCACTTGATTAATGAACGACCCCTTAGCAGCGAATAATTCAATCAGTCTTCGAATCGGAGACCGCTTCTGTGGTTCGTAGGTCACGATTGTTTTCAATTCAACCTACTGCAAAAAGGAGGTTCTCGTTTCAACTGTCTTGTTGTTGTATATTTTACGCGATATCTTCGCCGTTTATGAACATATATTAATGAGTAATCTCGCATTTAAATATGAAGACAAGGTTCCATCTGTAAGGGATGAAATTTAAATTTCACCCACCTCAGACGACGTCTGCTTATCTTTTGTAAAAAAATAATAAAAAGATATCCCTTCGATAAAGGAGAGAGAGGAGGAATGCTTCCATCAGAGGAGGCCTTCATGTGGACCTAAAAATATTGACGTTACATGAGTTAGTCACTCAGACTGCGCGAAAAGAAAGAGGGGGGGCCTTTCTATGTTTAAAGCGATTCTGTTTAGGTGATGCGAAAAGTTGCGCGAACGAAATCCGTACCCCGGCACGGAAAATCACTTTCCGCACTGCGCTATTTCAGTGCTGTTTCGAGCCCGCGTTACGAGTTAGTCGTACGGCCCCAATTGCTAGTACAAATTGTCTTTTGCCTGACCTGACGCGACTACTACAAAAAACTCACCACTTTTTCCGCCCCTAAATTTGGCGCCCTTTAGGCCCGGGCATATGGTCTATAGAGTAATCCGCCCTTGAGTATAGCGTTCCTTTGGATCTGTCTGCCGACATGCACATAATATGTTGTTATAAAACTAATCTGGTAACACCACGGAGCGGAAATGTAGTTTTATCTGTTACTCCATACTTGAACTGGCTAATTTGGGCCATCAAATATGTACCGCGGGTTATTTTAACCAACGACGTTCCATTTGCTAAAGGTGAACTTATTTTCAGACTGATACAGAGTGCTCTTTTTTTTTACATCTTTTTATAAGCTTGACTAATTAACAATGTAATAAAATTTTGAAAGTCGATTTTTCATCATCACCATAATCAGCCTTTTAACAGTCCACTACTGGACTTTTAGCCTACACCCGAAAGAGGATGATTGGGCCATATCCACCACGCTGGCTCAGTGCGGATTGGTGGATTCACATACGCCATTGAATTCCTTCTCCGTACGTATGCAGGTTTCCTCACGATGTTTTCCTTCACCGAAAAGCCAATGGTATGAAAATCCAGCCAATTTTACCAACTTCGAATTGTGGTAACGTTTTGAAACTTTCAAGTATTCGTAATTCGGATGACAATACAAAAGTTTGCCATCGAACTGATTTGAAGTAGTATGTCGGAATTTGTTTGATACTCATTAATACTGTAAAGTAATGCCGTCTGCCGCCGCGGCACATGCTATCTGCCGTTGCCGTTAGCGATCTGCCGCTGCCTGCGGAATTCCACCTTTGCAGTTTAATGTTTTTTTTTATTGCCACACCAAAAAAGCACAGATTATAACAGTTACTAATTTAAAATAAGAGTGATTTCTTTTCAAGCATTTAATTTCTATTTTATGTAAGAAGCTAAGAAGCTTGGGTTAACAAGGTTTTTTCGTAATTTAAGATAACCTTCGTATGTTATTATGTAATTATTTCACACAAATTATACCCTACGTACAATTGAAGTATAATTCGCCATTATTGTCTGCCTTTATTATATATGTAGTAATATATCGTTGCGTCATCTCACGGAAACGGATTATGACCTTTGATTTATGAGTATTGTTAAAATTAAAATAATAAACAAATAACGCTGAACACTTATTGCTCGCTACTTACCCTTATATTCATAGACGTAATAAAGGCCATTGGAATCTTTAAGTTACCCCCGAGTGACGTTTTTTATATGCCAAAATACTACTTGAGGATTCGAGGTACCTTCATAAACGTCTATGAATATGAGTGTTAGACTCCCTGTGTCGGGTATGCCAATAATTTCAGACTTACCTGGACTTTTCAATTGATTAACATACATTTTGATTCAATAAAATTTAATCTAAACAAATATTGCGGCTCATCAGCAATTAATCTCTGGTTCAGACTATACTTCTTAGTCTTGATCATCGGCGCAAAATTTCTAGTCTATCGGTTTTTTATCAGATACATTTCGGAGAGTGTGCATCAGATCTGCATGATTTAATTCCCTATATAATATCGGACTGCCAGAGCGGGCACGAAAAATCGACACCGCTTTATGTTTGATATTCCGCAAACCCGTACGAAGATCATTAATTCCACATTTATTGTGCGAACTGCTAGTCTGTGGAATTCGCTCCCCGTTAGTAACAATTTCAAGTCGAGAGTGAATCGGTTTCTTCAATCCTATCTATTATAAAAAATAAAAAACTACTGGCGTCAGAAAGTAAATACTACAATTAAAAATAGTAGTAAAGGTTATGCAAATGTGTAGAAACACGTGTCAAATTCAAGTGTATCACTACGCCGATAAGAGTTTTTATCTTGCTCTGATAAGAGTACCAAGATCAGACGGTTTGGAAATATAACATCAAATGCGGAAGAAATGTTGAGCATAATATTATATACATTTTATAGACACCTAGCTGCACCTCGCGGTTTCACCCGCGTTGTTTTCGGGATAAAAATACTCTAAGTAAGTGCTTATTACATCAGCTATCTCCCAGTAAAATCTGAAAACAATGCAACCTCCTTGAAGCAACCTCCTTGGTAGCGACTTAGTGACAGCAACCTCCATTGACTTAGATGACTTTTTTTCTATGATATAATTGGGTAGTAGGTATCATGGATGTAATATTTCATTTCAAAGATTTCAATGTATGAATAGACAAAAAAAAAACTGAGGTTATCAAAGATATAGGTGTGTGAGTTATATCTTGGAAATAGGTCTGTGGTTGAACCGATCGTTTCACAGGATCACAAGCTGGTCTAATCTGAAGATTGCCTGAAAATTTTATTAAAATCAGTCAAGCCTAGTGAGTCCGTAGGGAAACGTACATACATACACACATCGCCTTTCATATATGTATAATATAGTTAGACAATTCTTTATTTGAGGAAAAACAGAACAAAAAGTACCATCATACATAATATATACACATATATCATACACCTAAGTTTTTAGTTTTTCCCACAAACCAGCTCCAACACAGCATAATGCCCCCACCCCCACCATTCCCCCCCCCCTTTTTTTTGACCCTCTATCCAGCATTTTCGCAATATCCTTTCTAAAAAAGTTGTATTTGTGTATTTAGAAGAAATCCTTACATACTCGATTTCTACTATAAAACTTCCTATTTTAAAATATTAGACGGCTTCCATCGTTATTGGTTAAATTGAATGGGATGTTATGATCAGCTTATGTTTGTGAAAACAACAGCTATTTCCCGTTTGTAAATCACTCTCGCTTCAGTCATTTGAAACTTTGATTGGAAGTATGGGTAGCGACATCTAGTGACGCGTAGTTAAGTAAATAAAACAACTGTAGTATCGAATAAGCCTTTGAAAAATTACAGTAAAATAAGCTAAACACAAACAATTTTGAATGATAATTCATTAATTTAATATAACAGTTGTCACAAAATGCGTCGACAAATAACCAGTAATTAATGAAAACCTTATCACGCTATAGTGCGGCTACTCGTCGCTAGGTGGCGCTACCAGTCTTCAAACAGCCTTATCAAATACATTACTTGCTAACTTGCTCTGACATAAATAAGGGAATACAATACAGGCAAAATATAGGTTTTACTAAATAAATGCAATGACTTCTATTACCTCATGTCTCGGCTATTGATATCAGCAACCGTTTATTCCCATTTTATACCCAGATCAGATGGCCTTACAACATAACATAGGTACATCTGGTACATGTAATACGAAATTACGAATACGAATCCTAGTTCAAACTAAGTTCCACTACTTAGGCTAATGTAAGACTTAGTTCTCTTAGTCTTGAGCATCGGCGCAAAGCTGCTAGTCTATCAGTTTTTTATCGGATACATTTCGGTGAGTGTGCATCGGATCTTCATGATCTATATACCCATCTGCCCATTTTCCTATCGGACTACCAGAGCGGGCACGAAAAATCGACACCGCTTTTTGGTTGATATTCCGAGAATTTATTTTCCATATGAAGCGCTTTAATTCACATTTATTTTGCGAACTGCTAGTCTGTGGAATGCGCTGCCTGAATGAGTGTTCCCCGATAGCTACAATCTGGGTGTTTTTAAATCATGAGGAAATCGATTTCTTCTAGGCAAGCGTGCTCCACCGTAGACCGCATCATCGCTTAACATAAGGCGAGATGGCGGCAAAAAAAAGCCTATTAAAAAATATATATGATTGTTATAGCGAAGTATTTTTTGCGTCTTGTCTCAATTATCTAACCTTAACAGTAGACTGTAACTTATTTTGAAATATAACTTGACATTATTGACATTAAATAAATTAATATATTAGTACTTAAATTAAATTTAGTCTAATGAAAATAAGCAATGAGAAAGTAAGCAAAACAATTGGTTTATAAACGGGTAGAAATAATTCCCATTGATACGGTTCACACACAGTTTGGGCATTAGTGCTATATACGAGTTTGAGTGCAAAATTCCTGAAATAATAATTTTAAACGTTGAATATAAATATGATGAGAGATCATTATATAAAAATTATATATTACATCTAATTAACGTCAGCCAGAGATGTCCACTGCTGAATATAGACCACCTCCACCTTAGAACTCCACACTGCCGAAAACCTGCCATCTCCATCCGCTGGATGCCTGCGACTCTCACGATGTCGTCGGTTCATCTAGTGGGAGGCCTACCTACGCTGCGTCTTCCGGTTCGTCGTTTCCACTAAAGAACCTTTCGTCTTTGTCGATTATCTGTTCTTCGAGGGATGTGGCCTGCCCATTGCCACTTTATCATCACATAGTATAAATTAAAGTCGCTTTCCGCGTCTGTCTGTCTGTCTGTATGGCCGCTAACTCCTCCTAAATCACGCAACGGATTTTGATGCGGTATTCACCATCAGTTAGATATTTTTTCACGGAAGGTTTATATATGTAACTAGCGACCCGCCCCGGCTTCGCACGTAAATTATACCCGTGCGAAGCCGGGCGGGCGGGTCGCTAATAATGCATAAGACAAAACTATTTGTTACAATTAAATCAGATATGATGCACAATATGTAGGTAAATTAGGTGCGCATACGCAACGGTATATAGTTACACGCTCCGGCGCAACCTGCGGTGAGTCACCGCGACCATGTGTTTAACATGTGTATACACACCTGTACACTCACACATGCAAGGTATTGTCTGTATACAAATCGTAGTGAATTGATACCTCTGTTCTATGAGTTTAGAGTTGATATTAGATCATCGTCATCAACGCAAAAGATGCAACTTAAACATAACCTTAAAAAAAATACTGAATAGGTCTACGGTTGGCCACCCATTCACCTGATAGCAAGCGACCGGGGAATTGTTTTGAAGAACTCCTCGATCCAGCTAGCGTCGCGGTTTTATCATCGCAAATTCATCCGTAAATAGAAGCTAATAATCTTAGGATTACTAGGTTCTGCAGTACAGTTGACAGTCTTAGTCGACCTAACTACTTACTTTAATTAAAACTATGAGTAATTATTTTGTATGTAAAAATAAATAAATAAAACAGATTTATTTAAAACTGATAAAATGTTAATATAAATAAATAAATATTCGGGGCATTATTGCACTCACGGTCATCTGACCCCAAACTAAGCAAAGCTTGTTATATGGCTGCCAGAGACTGATATACATACATGTATATTTTTGGATTCACACATAAATAGATATTAACACTCAGATATAGAACAAACACAAATGTTCATCACATGAATGTTTGTCCTAGGTGGGAATCGAACCCACGCCCCTAAGCACAGAAGACATGTTCACAACCAACTGGACCAACGTGGCTATCAAAAAATAAATAAGTAATACATAAATAATATATTATACTAAGTAATATATAAATAACTAAATTCTGAAATCTTGAATGCTTTCACGATTTAATATGGAAATAAAGGTTTTTTTTTTTTTTTACTTTATTTTGTATTAATAGTAGTTGATTCGCGTGGGACGAATGCAATGAACATAAAAACACGTACTCGTTTGAGAAAGGCCGTATCAGATTTAATGGCTTAAAAATAAAGTCTGATTTGTACAGAAATGATAATTTAGCTACGCGCATTGTACGGCTTCAAGGCTATAAAACTGTCGATTGTGAAGGTAGTTCTGGTGATTCATGACCAGGTTTCTGAATTTGTTCAAAATTCCGAGATTTTTGACCACACAATACAAACTTTATTGTCTGTGACGATGATCTTTGAAACTATTAAAGATATTTGACCTGTGATTCCGAAAACCCCTTACGAAGCGCTTTGATTCCACTTTTATTATGCGAATTGCTAGACTGTGGAATGCGCTGCCTGAATGGGTGTTCCTCGATAGTTACAACTGGATGTCTTCAAATCACGAGTGAATCGGTTTCTTCTAGGCGAGCGTGCTCCAACGTAGACCGTATCATCGCTTAACATCATGCGAGTTGGCGGTCAAACGCAAGCCTATTATTAATAAATAAATAAAAAACATACAGACAGAAAACCGACGATCTTTTAAATTGGCCTTACGTTAGTGCCACACTTTCCTACCTTATTGCTAAAAGCGATCTCTTCCAAACAACCAATGGATTGAAAGAAAAAAAAATAGCTCTTCAGAGTTCGTGAATCTAATATTTCAATAATCAATCATAATTTCACCAACAGGGCCACCAAGCTTATCTAGTGGTGGACAAATTTTCTACGAGCCGCGAAATAATAACTATTACACGAGCTGCAATAATAATCTATCAGTAATTGCAATCCTAGAATAGGTATTTGAAAAGTAAAATGAAAATACTTATCATTAAAAACGACAAACCTAATGATTGTACACGATTAGAATATGTCAAAATGAAGGAACTAACTATCAAGACACGGGTTTCCAACACCCTGTTTGGCAGTTAGAGCCAGTAAAGATATTAATGTATAACATTTCTTGTTTTTTTTTTAGTTAGTTTTAAAAACTACGATGATGCTCCGCCACTCAACTTTACAGTTCGGTCGCATTGACCGAATAGCCTGTACTGTAAACACCATTTTAATTTAGAAGGTTTCATTCCAAGATAAAATCTTAATTTCAAATGAAATCTGCGCTCCGTGCTAAAACTGCCTGCGGTCAGGTCAAGTTTTTTGATGTCTGGTGATGGTTAAGAAATTTGAAGTAGTTAAATGGTTAACAGCTTCAAATTTCTTAACCATCACCAGCTTTCCAAGTAGCTATCGAAATATCATCACAAGAACTTGTATCGACTTACCGAGCCTCGCTACCGATGCCTAAAAAAGTTGCAACGAAATTAAAGACTTGTCCAAAACTTGAGAGGCAGTAAAAAAAGGGTTCAAAGCACCGGAAGCCTCTGGCACAAACAGGTTTCATGTCAGGTGATGTTGCTTTACGTTGCCAATAAAATGAAGGTCAAAAATTTTATGGAACATCACAAATTTTTCCCTAAAAGTTGTTTAATGAACTACTTGAAAGAACTTAGTAACGAATTGATCAGTGTTTTAAGCTATCAGGGTTGTTCAATTGTTCATGACTGTTATATGATTGAGTTCGAGTTCCAATAGCAAAAGACTAAGAAAGAGAGTAGATCGTTTTGTCTGCACCTAACTTTGAACTTTTCGACCAGCTACCCGCTTTCTTCAGTCTTTCCGTGAACTCCATCAACAATGCACGGTAAATATTCTGTTAATAATCATGGAACTGAATTTACCAGTAACTCCAACAAGAGTAATCGCTTCCCTTTAGTACAGTCAATTTGTAGTAAAATTGTAAAATACAAAAAATATTAACTAAACAAACATGACTTTCCCCATACGTTGAACACTATCGAGTGCACGATTTTCAGCCATTGTTATCTGGATATCACGTGCGGACTTTTCTTTCGTGGCCACCCCCTTTGCCCCTCGGAAGGCTGATAAACCTGCGCAGCAATCGACGCCTGCGCAACGCCACCTCAGTCATCTCTCGGACGTGGCGCGACACGGACGTCTCGTTGTCGTACTTTTCAAACACCAACACAAAAAATCTCAGTGATGTGATGTGACAATCGTGAATACAGTGATTCAAAGGATTACAGTTCCGTTCAGTGTGATTGGAAGTGCTTTTTTATCTAGCACGGATCGGACCGATACCGTTGCGTCTCGCTCCGGTGATTCAGATAATAACCAGTGGATCTACAGTGTAATAGTGGCTTTGCTAAGATTTAATACCGTGGAAAGGTCACTTACCTTGATCGTATGAAACAATGCCATTTCGAAATTTCTTTCGCTCGGCTATTGTTCTCAAATCTCTTGGTCAGCTTTCAATTTCGCTTTGGAACGAGTCGTTTCGGTTTCATTTTTCTCGTTTGTCACCAAAACTAGTTTTCGGTCTAGTCGGGTCTGCTGTTGACTCATTTCTTTTACAGAGATTCGACGTGGTTTTGACGGCAACTGTTCGATTTTAATTAAGTTTTTGTCGCCAATGCTACTTCGTTGAGTGAGTAAGACAGGTACAGCTAATGATTTGGGTTTATCTAGAGATATGGCGTCGATAAGGTTGATAGCTGCAGGAAGGCCAAACTTGTTTATAGATTAACAGTTATATTAATGTCTGCAATATGGTCCATTTTCGGTAATATTAGTTCATGCTGACCTCACGTGGCTACTTCAGTAATCAATACTTGAACTGAAGGATGTTGGTAAAGGTTTAACTTTTCTAGTGTTAACTTTGACCACCTGGTTTCTGTAACCTTTTGATCGTTCAACTGAACTTTCTTTATCAAATTATTGAGCATGTTTATGTTTATATGTTGTGCGGGCGTTATGAACATTACAGTTGTTTACGTTTCGAATTTGAGTCAAATCAGATTATTGGTACGTATATATAAAACCAATCAAATGCAACAATGGCCCCGCACTCATTCCAGCTTCAAAAGAAACACCTTGTAACAAATCAGTCGCAAATCGACACTTCTGCCATTATTTCCACGCTTGATGGAGCACAGTTGAACGGTTAACTTGGGCGTTTTGTTTCGAGTGAAACGAGCCGACCAACTGGACCTTGATATCCGGAGTTGCAACACGATTGTTCTGCTGTCGGATCTACGGATGCGGGTTTAAGTTTTGAACATTTTGATCTAAACTATGTGTACTTGTGTGGAATCATAATAGTTTACTTGCTCGCGAATTGGTGTTATTTAGCATTATCTGCAGTCAGTCAAACATGCGGGTTAAGTGTTGATGCAATGAAGTACGAAACAGTTGCATACAGAGTTAGAATTACTGCCGAATTTTCTATTTCATTACCATCAGTTACCGAGGAATTCGAATCAAGTTGAGTTTTTAATTTAACGTCGATGGTGTTGATTGGGGTTTGAGACCACGAATACGTTATGCATAGGAATGCGAAACCTGTAGTGCTTTTTTCTTAGGGTTGGGACATGAAATGTAATATAGCATTTAATCACAATTGCTATTTTAAGATTTATACCAAGTTTACGTACGTTAAAGTAACATATTTCTCAAAGCATATTTGAATAAACAATATATGAATAGCCTACGTATTGAAGTTCGATATATTCATCACATCAGTTATATCAATAAAATGTAGTCAGTTCAAAATCACACATTTTTTTAAGTTACCGCTGCAAACATGTCGTTCCGTTCTAAAACGTCACAACATAGCGCCGCAAACGCATCAGTCACGATTCCCCCATTCGTGAAATTGTACCGACCCACATAAGACCACCTGCTATAATTTAACTTGGAAGGTATTACTTGCTTCGCTAGTTTCTCTGCAAGTTAGTCTAATGGGTATTTAATGGCATCTTTTCTGCGACTTTGGCCATTCTCTATTCTGCGATGTTGCCATAGGACAGTGCTGATATAATACAAATAAGGTTTCATGCATTAATTACTTTTTAAGTTTATCCTTGGGTTTTTCCTTGGATCTCGCTTACATCTCTTGTCTTATTCCACGAATTGTCAAAGGTTCATTTTGGTTCTTAACTTTTTATTAAAACCTTTACCTATCTCTGCGTCATATAAACTTCAGTGCCAACTTCAGTTTTATAATTTAATTTAAAATAATTGGCTTCCTTTTGACCTCCACCTATTTGCACTCTATATTACCCTAAATGCGTACAATGATTTTATCCTAAATTATAAATTTTATTTACATATATTTCTTGAATAGGAAAATGTAACTACTCATCGTTAAATATAATAATTAAGTGGAAACTACTATAATATAATTATGTTAGTACAAATAAACCAAACAATCTTTGCCCTGTTTAGTTTTACTGGTTACTTACTAAGTATCGTGAGATGGATTTTAAACCACACGATGCGTACGATTCCCGTCTACTTAATTGCCTCCTATGGCATAAAAAAAGTATATACTATTACCATACCATGTAATGGAAAATGTAGAGATTATAGACAACATTGACGTCTATGTTATCTAACACGTGCTACGCAAATAGCTTTGTGGCAGTGTTGTGCTGTTTAGAACGACTATACAAAAAAATATTCATAACATTGATGTTTCGGGTTGTTTTTTTTTACAATATTATATGCTATTTACAGTATACAAAATTTAACGGGATGTGTCGTAAGGAGTAGGTAGCCCTTTCCATGTGGGAGGGGGACACTATAACTGTTTAAAAAAAAAAATGTATGCTGTAAAAATATCTTTTTGGGTAAAATTGAATTTGTTCAGAAAATTAAAATGATATGCTCCTAAAATCTCATAATTTTCGAGTTTTTGTCATTTCAGGTAAAGATGCCATGGATAAAGATTCGATGATCAATACTCAAATTTTTTACTCCTTTTACTTAACAACAACGTGATTGTTTTGAATTTAAGATTCTAATTACATCAAAATGAAGTATTTGCCGTCTGGTAAAGTACCAAGAAACCTGGCTGCAATCCAAATGAAGTGTTGCCCGACTGGTAAAGTACCAAGAACGCTGGCTGCATTCTCGCGTTGAATAGCCATAGAATTTCTCTGCTCGAAGAATGAGACCTCTTATTAAAAACAGGTGACTTATCTTAGCGATATTTGTTTGAAAATGTTTTGGTACATGACCCAGGTTTCACATAAAATTTGGTATTTCACTCTTAACAATCGATAAGCAATTAAATTTCAATAAAAATCCTACAACTTGTATGTAATTTCTGGTGTGAAAAATATTTATCTACCTATCTGTGCCTATAAGGTAACAGTCATTGCTTGTCATATTTGACCTCTGACTTATTGGTTGAGCACATTCCACTAAACTGGTATTAAAAAACCTATGAATCGTTATCCTCAAAATATCAAGAGTAATATTTTGTTTCATTGGATGCATAAAAAGTGGTGATGCCATTTATTTTTTTTTTTTTATAAATAATAGGCTTGCGCTTGACCGCCAACTCGCCTGATGTTAAGCAATGATGCGGTCTACGGTGGAGCACGCTTGCCTAGAAGAAACCGATTCACTCGTGATTTGAAGACACCCAGATTTATGATTATCATCATCAGCCAGAAGACGTCCACTGCTGAACATAGGCCTCCCCCTTTAACCTCCACACAGAACGAAAGCCTGCCATCTGCATCTACTGGATGCCCGCGACTCTCACAATGTCGTCGGTCCATCATGTGGGAGGCCTACCTACACTGCGTCTTCCGGTTCGTAGTCTCCACTCAAGAACTTTTCTGCCCTATCGGTTATTGGTTCTTCGAGCGATGTAGCCTACCCATTGCCACCTCAACTTGCAAATTTTAATAGCTATCTCGGTGACTCTGGTTATTTGGCGAATTTTATATGCTGTGCAATTATTGCATTAATGCAATTCTCAAGCAATTTGAAATTAAAACAGCTCAGTAAAAGCAACTATACTGTGAAGTATGACATCATACACAGATACGTACGCGGCGCGTTATCACATTATCGTTTACTCTAGATAGCGATAAGGATGCCTTAACAATGATAACAAGTGCCGCAGACGAGTTCCGAACGCGCCGGTGAAATGGGTCGAGCAAACTTCCGTATACACCGTCAGGTTACAATACGTATTACACCACACACACAATCTAGATAGAACAGGTGCTTCAACTTAAATATATTTATCATCATCATCAGCTGTCCACTGCTGGACGTAGGCCTCTCCTGATACACTCCACTGAGCTCGGTCGGCATTTCTTTGCATCCAGTTTTTACCCACCGTTTTACGCAGGTCGTCACTCCACCTGGCCACAGGATGTGCCTAAACGTGGTATCCACTCCAGAACTCGTCTACCCCATCGATTATCGGTTCTTTGGACAATGTGGCCGGCCTACTGCCACTTCAGCTTACTAATCCTTTGAGCTATGTCGGTAACTTTGGATCTATGTCGAATCACTTCGTTACGAATTTATATAAATATATATATTTACGAGCTTTTATTTAACTTGCCCTATTAGTGTGGGACAAATCTTGCAACTGAATTTTAGATATCATCTTCATTGACAGCTCATTCTGTTCGCTGCAGGACAAAAGCCTCAAATTTCGCTCCTGTTTTTCACCCCGTTTTGGTTAGTTTCTCTGCTCAAATATTTTTTAGTATTTGTGTAAATTTTATTCGTCAGATGCGAGAAATTCATAGAATGAATCGCGTTAAACACTGAAGCGACCGTCACACCAAAATACGTGTTGGTCAAACGCCTTAACGCCGCGCCAGGTGCGCGTTCTATTTGACGATACCTTAAGATGTCAACTGAAAAATAAACTTACGATATACGAACCCCCAAGTCGACGGTAGCTGTGCAAAGTTACGACAGCTTAGTAGTATATAACTAGCCCATTTTCACCCGGCAGATGCATGAAATTAACAAAAGTTGCAAGCACTTGCACAAGTAAAGTTGTCATAAGTGTGAGGGCATGCTAATTTAGACGTTGCATAAAACGTATGAGTCAAGTTATTATCTCATGCTTACCTCAGTCGACTGCAGCAGTGTTTAGTTTTTTAACTGAACGTGGAGATTTTAACTTCACCAAGTTTAAATTACCTACTCAGTTAAGTTTTTTTTTGGAAAAAGCATCGTGTCGCTATTACGTCTATCGCGAAGGATGTTGATATCAATTATTATTATTTTGAGCAATTATTTGTGACAAATTATAGTATTTACTTAATTATTAATTTGCATGCCTGATTTAAGGTTGTTTTGGCTGTCCAATATAAGATCAATGTTGCCCTTATACTAGCAAATAAAGAATTGAATTTTGAATTTAAACATTGACAATTTCGGATGTATAAAGTTTTGTTCAACAGGAATAGAAAATATGTAGGTTTACATAAACTTTTAATGCCCTGTGGCCACAAATTTCTACCGCATCGACGTTGTTTCTTGTGATATTAATGAAAATCTTTAAACATATAAACCAATCAATTTCGAATGTATAAAATTATAATTAAAACACAAGTATATCTCGTCTAGTTATCCGTGCTGAGGTCGCAGCGACCTCGCGAATGACAGGGTCGGATAGGCAATTGCTACGGTTTATCGCAATAACGGCTTGATTGATTCGCCTTCATGTTGCTACCTAGATCTTGTAGGGTTAATAAGGAAAGAATTAGCTTTCAAGGGATTTTCGTTAAGTTATATTGGCATACAGATGGCACTAATGCTTCATAATTTTCTTTATAGTCCATTCCAAATAAAGTCTAGCAGATAATTATTCTTGACCACAAACGGTATACACCAAATGGTGTATACAGTTTGTGGTCAAGAATAATTATCTGCTAGACTTTATTAGACTACAATCAAATCAATTTAACGTTATCATCTCAGTCCTTATCGGTCTACTGCTGGATTATTGCTCTTTTCTCTCGCACCATATACTTTCCGGCTATTCGTCAATTACATGTCTTACCTACCACCATGACGACATCTTCCATCCATCTGGATAGATGGAACTTGTCTGCCCCAAAATGAAATCTTTATGCGCTTTCGTTGACTATGCATTCTGAACATATTATGTTTTCATTTATCACTGTTATTTCTTTGGCGTTAGCATTTGTCGTTCAATTCGCCTCGCCACTAAACGTGTCGGAAACTAATTCAGTAAAATATTAATATTCCGCAAACGTCTGTTGGACAAATTAAACAAAGGCAAAGCTCCGTGTTGGAACAGGTTGTTCTTGTGCCAGTTTTGTATTCAAACATCAGTTGCTTACGTTAGCACACCTTAGGCTCAGAACCGATTCATTGGTTTCCAAGTACTTTATTCAATGAAATAGCTGTTTGGTTTTGCAAATGCTAAATTTAATATTATGGTCCGCTGAAGTTGCTTTTGTTTAGACTCTGCGTCTTGGGAAATCGAATCATTTAAATGTGATCGAGTAATATTTTTTCTATGACAAAACACTGACGGCCTTAAGTTAATCAATGCTACTTCTTTTGAAGTCGATGTTTCGTGAATCATAAAATGTATATTCCTTTTTTGGACCAGAATTCGGTTACCCCAATAGCAAGCTCCGTTGCCTCGTCAATGCCTAAAATTGCTGTCTCTATTTCCGTTAGCAAAAAGTTGATAAAGCAATTGTAAGGCTTTTAAGTGAGGCCGTTAATCTTTATTGTCGTTTCTATTGTTTTGTTTACTGGATCAAAGCATTTTATTCATTTTATAAATACAAGTTTATTAATGTTCATAGATACATGCGCCGCAAACGAGAATGAATTGAATCGGAGTATTAGAATCAACAACGTGACCTACAATAAAACCTTTATATGAGTAATTCAATCTTCAGCCTCTAGTTATGCTTCTTTTATATTGATGTCTACAGCGTTCAAGTGTATGCTATTATCCTTTTAATTTAAATCAAACAACAACCATACGTGGGTTAAAGTCGCCTCTTGGCCTCGATTTACGAAATTAAAGTTAATCTCTTTTAAGTTTTTTTAAGCCTCACTGCTCGTTCTGTTGACCAAGGTAACAGTTTTTTTAACTGTATGTATTGTTTGTATATGAGTAGCAATTTTGCATTATTAACATTTACAAGTTATATCTAGTTCTGCTACAAAAAAATTACATATCTGTTTACTTCCTATATTTGTCCTGTTTTGTTGGATACTTTTTTGTTTAGTTAATATAATCTGCGTGTACTTATGCTTTTTAGAATGTTAAGAATCTATTGTTACACTTCCCGTTAATCGTTGTTTCAAATTAAATTATTATGTCTTTAATGATTTAAAACTAAAGATTTGTTTCGAAACAAAAGGCTTGACAATTTGACATAGTTAAATCATAATTTTGCACACTACACCAATATTAATGTATTGCCATACTTTTTATTCAGTCCCAAATAAGGATATCTAGAATGGACTGCGAAAGAGTTTAGTTTTTTACGACTTCGTAGATTTATTGTCTTGGAATTAGTATTTATCACAGCTGAGCTGATCATTTAGTATTCTAAAAACTAGTATTAGCATTTTATGACTAGTTTTTACAATCAAAGTATATCAAAGTATAATTAGCTGGTTTTTGACCAATAAAGGTTGTGAAGTCGTATTTAACAACGTAATTGTTTATAATTAGAAATCTGTGACATTTTTTTTTTGTAACGAACATGTCTTAAATTGTGCGAGGCTAGGATAACTAAATAATTTAAAAAAAAAACAATATAATTTTTACGTTTTTCTTCTTATCAAGAGTCGAAAGATGGGTAAAAATTAGTCACCCATTGGCTAGAAAAGTCGACTTAGCAACTGATCGTTGATTTAAATGCCTTCACACAAGCTATGAGCTATTTTTAATCACTACATTGTGTATCTTCACAAATCATATCGATATGTGATAAGGAGTGAGTGTTTATTGGAAGTCTTATCGTCTTATCATCGTGTCGAGGCTTAACAGATAACTTTATAACCGCGCGTTGATTCGACCACAAATGACACACGGTTTCATTCATATGCTATTATTTTTACAAGCTTTGTTTTAAACTATCACGGTTGTTCACTAAAGTTATATGATTATTTACGGGATATTTACCGTGGTAAGGTTGTGGAATGAGCTCTTGATATTTCGGCGCAGTTACATGCACCATGTTCACGGGAAGACTGAAGAATGCGGGTGGTTGGTCGAACAGTTAAAAAGTTAGGCGTAGACAAAACAATCTACCCGGAAGAATCTATCCTAATATCGGGAGCTCATTCCACAACCTTACCACGGTAAATATCCCGTAAATAATCATCATCATCATCATCATCAGCCAGAAGACGTCCACTGCTGAACATAGGCCTCCCCCTTTAACCTCCATACTGAACGACAGCCTGCCTTTTGCATCCACTGGATGCCAGCGACTCTCACTATGTCGTCGGTCCATCTAGTGGGAGGCCTACCTACGCTGCGTCTTCCGGTTCGTGGTCTCCACTCAAGAACCTTTCTTCCCCATCGGTTATCGGTTCTTCGAGCGTAAATAATCATATAACTTTATTTTACAAGCTTTTATTTGAATATTTTTTTTATTTAACAATTTACTAGCAGCAAAAATAGTTGTACCAATGGGCCCGAAACTAGGCAAAACCTGTATCTTGGGCGCCCTATAGCCAGTTAACTGCTTCTGTTAATTGCAATGTTTGTTAGTTTGTTTCGGTCACATATAGACCGTATACATATATTATGATATACCTAGACAGCTGGCAGTGGCCGGTAGCGAAAAATCGAAGATCGGACTGAGTGGCGTATCTAATAGATAGAGGCTCATCTGGTGTACAGGTTATGTCATTTCTTACACTGTTCTGACTGACACTATAGTTTCCAATTTAGCCAGTCAAACTAAAAATCGTCTTACATAATGAAAAAATACAAGTTGCATAGTCCCAAGTGTAGCCATCGATATGCCGTCATATATAATTTACGTACAATACAGTCTAAATCTGCGCTTTCTCGCTAACCACCTCAATTCAAATGTCTGCTTGAGAAAGAAAGTTTCAGCTATTGTAGTTTGACGCCTCCCATGACCCAGTCTTCGTATGTGCGCTGTTACTCATGTAGGTGGTCGAATTTGCAAAATTACTGCCTGCAATATAACCTCTAGCGGGGTTTATTAATTAGATGGCTCACAAGATAAAAAAGTGTATATAGAAGTTGGCTCATAAGATAAAAGAGTGTATTTAGAAGATGGCTCATAAGATAAAAGAGTGAATTATGATCATATCTCAGAAGATTAAAGGTGTATTTAGAAAATCGCTCATAATATAAGTGTGTTAGAAGATGGCTCATTAGATAAAAAAAGCTTTAGAAGATGGTTCAGAAGATAGCTAAGATAAGATAGATGAACGTTTTTATCTAACAAGCTATCGTCTTACACGAATGTGTATCTTCTAAAACTGCGCAAAAGAGGAGCTAACAAACACACTTGCATTTATAATATAAGTTTGTATGATTTGTAGTCGAGCCGAGCATTTTGTCGGTTGGTCTCGCGTAACTTTAAGTATGGTACTTTGGTGGCAGTCGACCTAAGTTCCATTTTAACTGATATAAAACGATAAAATAGTAACGTATTCTCGTCAAGTCTCGTGTACAATTAATCGGACCGCGGCTGGTAGTGACCACGTACCGTTACACTTACCGTTACAGATGCCACTCCGTCTGCGAGACGCTGATGACATTCCGATACAAGCTTCTCTTTATCGTCACCTTAGAGTTAAACCCTCAGGAATGCAATTTTGGTCATTTCCTTATTAATACATTTCTGGGAAGAAAACATCGCAAAGCATGTATTAACATGTTAATTAATAAGGAAATGACCAAAATTGCATTCTCGAGGTTTTCACTCTAAGGTGACGTTATGAGGGTCGCGTATGCAGGAATCGTAGAATTACTCCTTCCCTTATTAGCAAAAAGCGAGATAAAGTTCAATGTAAGACGATTATGTTATTATTTGAGCCTTTTTAAGGTCAGATTGAATAGGTATCTTCTAAGTCATGCGTGCTTCATCTTCGACCACATCGTCGCTTACCAACAGACGAGTTGGTGGTCGGCAATGGCGCGATAAAAAAATACGCTTATTTTACCCGACTGCGCAAGAAGGTTATGTTTTTCGAGTGTATGTATGTAATTATGATAGTTTCTTTGGCACGCCCTACAACCTAAACGGTTTAATGGATTTCGACATGTGAGGTGTCATTTGAATTGTTTTAATAGTAGGAGCGACAATACAGTACAAAAATTCAAGATGGTGTCTGCGAAAAAAAAAGGTAAATAGTAAGTAAACTTTGATAAATAGGTCAATTTTATCATCATTGTGTAGAGCTCACTTAGCAGATTTCAATAATATATAACACTACTATGAATTACTCAGTAGTTTACGAGATAAAGCGGTATGAAAGTGCTCTGTATCTACTACGAGTTATAGGTATGGATAGGTACGCAGCGCGCTGTTACTTTTAGTTCATCATCATCAGCCCTGAGTGACCCACTGCTGGGTATAGACCTCCCTTTTTTATGCCACTCTCCCTCTCTTTTCAGTTACTTACCTATTATTTAAACAATGCAGTCGGGTTATTTTTATTGTAATTTAAATATTTTCATATGTCATTGACAAATTTCTGTACAGTAAAACATAAATAATTGATCCAAATTCCGTATTGAACTTCATACGGCGTTACACTAGAGATTCATTAACGGAACAGTTTTTCACTGCAAAGAAGTTATTGCTTGTAGTTTGTGAAGTGATAAATAAGAGACACCCACACATCCTTTTATCTGATTTTAGTTCCAGTTCTGCTTAATTTCGCATTCAAATGAATTCATCGATAGGTGCGATTTACGATTTTCACTACCGGACTCGAACCATGGTCTACCTCGACCATCTACCAACCAGTCAACTACCGTGCCATGTTCGCCCACTTCCGCTCCGAAACCATACCATTATAATAGGGTTACCATTTAGTGGTACGCGTATAGGCCAAGACTTTTTTAATTGTAGCATTGACCTGGGAGCATTTTCGTAATTTGAATAAGTTCGGACATGTCAAGTAACTTAATGAAAATAAAAGTTTTAATCTGTCACTTTTCAATCTACAAACGGAGGTTCTTAGTTTTTTGTGTTATTTTTTTTATAAATAAAATAATGTGCTTGCTATGGCCGCGATAGAGCACGGCCTAGAAAAAACAGATTCACTAGTGATTGTATTCTTTTTTTGTTTATATTACGTGATATTTGCGTCACTTGCAAACCGAAATTAATGATTTATTTTTTAATAATAAGCTATTTTATCACGGGGATGGTCCCATTCTCAAATTTGATATAAAAATTCCACCTCTTCGGGTGAAAAATTAGGGGATGAATATCGTTTTTTTCACCACTTCCCGCGTAAACTGTGTTTTTTTTTGTATACTTATAATTATTATCATTGTTTTTTTTTTCGTAAGGTGAAAAGCGATAAAAGTGCCTTGTCAGTAGCTTAAAAAGCCGGTCATGTCCGAACAAATCTGACGGATGGTAACCCTACATTAGAGCGCGAGTGGGCGACGATTGCAACTTTTGCCTAACAGCCAGCTGCCCACCTGTGGGGCCTTTTAATGTTCGTGGTCAAACCACTGATGGGACAAGTTAAGGTAATGTCGCTTGAAATGGGCAAAGTTTGTAAATTACTTTGTGGGAGAGCGTTTGATTGAAAGTTAGGATAGCATGGACTGAATCTTGGGTCTTTTTATGGTTTCTCTAACTTAACGGGTTTATTCGGATACGCCTGTTTTATTTAGTAGAAATGTGCTGTCTCGTTTTGTCGAGTGACAATACTCAAAAGTAAAAAAAAAAAATAGTATTAATTGCATAGGGTAACTTATCTAACGTGTGCATGTCTTTATATCAATGTTACATCGACAAGTATAATAATTGAGAACCACAGTTTTGAAGGGGAAAAAAATCAGAATTTTTGGACCTTCGATGTTTTACTGATGATGTATTTTCATTCAGTTGGCAATTAAGACGTTTATTTTAATAACTGAACTGTTATAAATCAAAAACTCAATCAAAGTCGTGACAGAAAATCGTGTCAATAAATCGATTTAATCCGATTAATCCTTTATACGAAACCTGTCTAGCTTTCTCGATGACATTTAATTAACACACTCGATTTGAGACTATCTCGCAAACTGATCGATTTTTGTCAATAAATTGTATTAATAGAGAGCAATGTTTGAATTGAACAATTTAACATTTAAATTAATGAATAATGTAGATTTTAATAGCCGCTCATCATCATCATCAGCCAGAAGATATGTCCACTGCTGAACATAGGCCTACCCCTTAGACCTCCACACTGAACGACAGCCTGCCATCTGCATCCACTAGATGCCCGCGACTCTCACAATGTCCAACAACCCGACAGACGTTGTCCTGTCTTAGAACTGTCAAACGCGCGAAGTTAAAATCGTCGTTAAGTATTCTGAAATTTTCCAATTTTCTTAATTTCTCTTTCCGTAAGAACCTTCTACAAAGTATTAGAAAAAAACTTTTAGCAAAAAGTTGAATGAAATCGGTGAAGTCGTTCTCAAGTCATGGCGTTACCAAGGTAAAAAAGGATTCATTTTTATAATATAGGTTACAACGTCTATCGGGTCAGCTAGTATTATAATATATGTATATGATAAACTTCTTGCGTGGTCCAAATCTATCTTGGTCGAGGAACCAAGATTGTCTTGGACCACGCAAATATCATCGCTACACCAAACGAGTCGGATATAAAGTGACAACACGTTGTAAAACTAGATTGACAACCGGTCGCAAGATCTGCTTTCTATTTTATCCCCGTGTCTGCGGCTGGCCCGTTTTGTCCATTGCTTCCTGGAAGTATTCTTTCTCCTATGCAATGAGGTTTGATAATGAAAGACAGGAATCGCCTTATTTGGGTTAAAGGGCAAGTTAGCATGGCAAAGCACCGTCAACACCGCTAGTGTTGCAGGTGTCCATAGGCGGCGGTTTCTGCTTACCATCAAGCGGACCGCAAGCTTGATTGTCGCTCTTTTTTATAAAAAAATAAATATACAAATCCTCTGTATAATAAATAAATAAATAAGTAATATTCGGGACATTTTTGCACACATGGTCATCTGACCCCAAATTAAACAAAGCCTGTGATATGGCTGCCAGAGACTGATATACATACTTAAATAGATATTAATAACCAGATATCGATCCAGAGGTCGCGGTCGCCAACATCGGAATGCTACCCTTATACCTAGTTCATAGTTTTTTATACCAGAAAGATACATGTCAAAAATTCACAGAAAATTAACTTAATACCATTTTAATAATAGCATATTCTAACACTAAGTATATTAAAATATTTAATAGCTGTACAAGGCAGCATATCTAGTTTTATGATACCCATGTATGGATTCAAGAATTTAATGATCACGCTGATCTACGCTTGAGACCTTAATTATTAGTTTTTATTGAGAAATCTGTGTTAAGTTCCTTTATGGAAGCGTCAATGAAGCTGTTACATTAAAACCGCAGACTGCCTATTAATTAATTAAGTTCATCATTATTACGTCATCATCATCATCATCATCAGCCAGAAGACGACCACTGCTGAACATAGGCCTCCCCCTTTAACCTCCACACTGAACGACAGCCTGCCTTTTGCATCCACTGGATGCCCGCGACTCTCACAATGTCGTCGGTCCATCTAGTGGGAGGCCTCCCTACGCTGCGTCTTCCGGTTCGTGGTCTCCACTCCAGAACCTTTCTTCCCCATCGGTTATCGGTTCTTCGAGCGATGTGGCCTGCCCATTGCCACTTCAACTTGCAAATTTTAACAACTATGTCGGTGACTCTTGTTCTTTGGCGAATATCCACGTTTCGGATTTTTACGTACATTATTACGTATTGAGATACAATTCCTATAGAGTTACAATACAAGTGAAAACAGTCAAAAAACGTCCGAGCGTCATTGTACATACCTACATTATGTCAATTATATACTTCACAATGCCACATTAACTCAAACTTAGACGTTATGTCGCTTGCATAGTGTTCTAGAACTAAGCTGAAAGGAGATATTGTTATACTTATCATTATGAACCTGAACTTGCGCTCTCTCTCTCTCTCTCTCTCTCTCTCTCTGAGAGTTTAGAACATAATAGGCTGATAATGATGAACATGCACTAGCTCTATTCTATTTGTTCTAATGTGTTGTAGGTACGTATAGGTACTTTATACGAAAGCTCAGCTTGATTATTTTGTAAATAGTTTATTCGTAGTCATTTCCATCAATAGACATATTTACATAATCAGATGCCGATGACAAATATCTACAAACATGAAACGCTACTTCTGAGAAGACGCTTCATTCAATGTGACTGTCACGAAATGTCTAACATATGTTTTCATTTTAATATTGAACTCTATATTTATATGATAAGAGTGAAATTGTATCTTCTAATGTATTTACTTTTCGCCTACGATGTTTTCTGTAGCGACTTTGCGAAACATAATTTAAGTTGCTTAAAAAAAAGGATTTGTTTCTTTTATAAGAACGTCCAATTTTTGCTTGCTTTTTGACACTTTCTCAAATGATAATAAAACTTCCTCACCTGCAAGTTCAAAGTAACGAATTGAGTGTTTTGAGGAAACTGAATTGTTTTTTTTAAATTAAATTGTGCAGAAGGAAAGAAATAAAGCAGGAAATTAAACGTTTTCACTGCACAAGGATAACCGTCCGTTTTCTGCCTCAGTCACGTTTACACAAATCAGTTATAATAATAAAAATGTTTAATAGGTACTCCATAAAAAAGTTATGTTTGAAACCTTTACTTCATATTAAAAGACCTATCCAATGATACCCTACATACATCGTCACTTACATCAATAAATTAAATATAGAAGTTAAGGTTTTACAGAATTAGGACAGATAGAGAGTCGGCCGGACTGAACGAACTTATAAGGGTTCCTTGTAGGACTACGGAACCTTAAAAACACGGGTAGAACCGCAGCGTGCACCTATAAAAGATTCTGTGAAGTAGTCCACAATTAAAGTAATCACTGCGCGGATAACTTGAGAACGAGCCGGCATTATTTTAATGGTGAGCGAAATCACTTCGCAGCTATACAGTGGGCCGACTCGTAAAAAAACTCGAACAAAGAATTAGTAGTAAAAATAAAATTTTCTAATGAATGAAACTGTACTAGGTAATTAAAGAAACTGCTTTTGTTTTGTGTTTAAAACTTTAGGGCATTTTTTATGTTAGTTACCTCAGAACTCCGTCATTTATAAACCGATTTGGTAAATGATTTTATTTATTGAAAGTATGTGCTTTAAGATAGGTCCCATAGAAATTTCATCAAAATCGGTTAAGTAGTTTGGCTATAAAATAATAAATAATAATAACTGGAAAATTCAGTTACTTGGATGACAATATTATGTCATACAAGTAACCGAAATTGTTGTGAAGTCAGTTTTTTATAATTATTTAATCTTTTGTTCTGGCGAAGGGAAGACTAAACAACTCTTAATTGCTAAAATAAAATATCTACAATCTAGGCATCTTCAAGGCTAGAGTGAATAGATTTCTTCTAGATCAACGTATTCCATCCTCGGCCGCAACGTCGCTTATCATCAGGCGAGTTGGAAGTCAAACTTAGATAATTATATTCTACATAAAAAAAAAACTTGAAGCTACATTTGTAATATTATCGTAATTAATACGTCCCTCTCTAATAGGAATTTATACGCCAGTAAAAGTTTAATCTGTTCAATCTTTAAAACAATGTCGTCAAACTTTCACCCGTCAAGCGCGTGTCGTCCCACATTAGGGTTACGTCATAATGAACGGCCTCGTTAAGTTTTTTTTTTCTATTTTGTTTGTTTTCTCCTATGAGATACGGTTTGGGTGTAACACGTGGTTTGATGAATCGTTTCTGTGTGAGAGTTTTTTTGTTGTTTGTGTCACAGAATTAATCATATCACAAGGTTGTGCGTGAATTTATTTGGTATATTTTATGATCAAGCAGCCGCCTCCTTAAGGCGAGAGGTAAGCTAAAGCGCCCTCTTAAAAAAAACATAACATTTATACTAAAAGATAAAAGTAAATAAAAACTCGACACCTTCAATAATGATGAATTTTATAACTATTATACATGTATGGATTTTTTATTTATTTATGTATACCTGTTATGTCGCTTATCATCAGGCGAGTGTTGGCCAAACGTAGATCTATGTTTTTTATGCCCTTTTTAAGTTTAGCTTACCTTTCGCCTTAACAGAAAAACCTATCTCGCTCCATCACACGAATTCTCACGAATTATGGCCAGCACTCTCCGTTACATCGGAAGTGCATAGCCTACATCAAAATATGCCATGACTTACATTTTCGGTGACAACATAAATTTATTCAAACAAGTTTTTTTTAATGAGATTTTTTTTAGTCTCGTTTATTTTAATCTAATGTTTGATTCACAAAATTCTTAATTTTCTATCGATAAGAGTGTTAAAAAACCTCTTTGCACCTCTTTTATTCTCATCTTTTTCTCGCTGCATCTATAGCATTTAACATCACAAACGTATTTATTTTTAAGACAAGAATGTATCACCAGTTTCTTGAACCAAAAAAAAACAACTTTATTTTTCATATACATCAACAATCCACGTGAAATCACTTGAAAATTGCACGCTGCTTGTTCGCACAGTGGGGCGAAATATGCCAAATCACGGACAAAATTGCCTACGCGGCTGCAATCTGAATAGGACGGGGATAGAAAGAGGAAGCGTTTCATTTATCAAACAATGTTTGGCATTAGTTAAATGAATCATGACGTTGCGTAGATAAAAAGAGAGTTTGTAGACCTATTATGTATTTTTTTTATATTACGCACTTACATTTTTTCACTTCACACCAATCACCAATGAGTGGCGTTCTTCGTAATGTCATAATGTCTCCTCTCTTGCTCTCGTGGCAATTAAAATCAACCAGAAAGAGGTAGAATGAAATATAAACAGGCTATTATAAAAATCATGCTATAAAGTTTTTTTTTGTTTTAATCTTTTATTGTCTTTGATATTCGACCATGCCACTCCCATAAATCTAATTAAATATTTAAACTATTTTTATTACATACCTAATAAAACTAACTAATTACTTACTAAAATGTATTTTTTAATTGTTTTTTTTTTTGACGTATCTCTTGTGTATTTCCGCTTTGAAGTCGTATTAAGCACAATAGGAAATTAGGGATTTAGGGTTTTTTTTGGGGAATTATTTTGGCGGTCATTATTTACGAACTTACAGGTGTAGTCAACATTTCAGCAAAATCGGTTAGGAAGAACTGTTTCTAATTCAGGTTGCAAGATTTGACCTCAACAAACTAACAAACATTGCAATTTAAATAAATGCTTGTAAAAAGGAGTGCAGTCCAAAAACTGTGACAAATTACGACTATTTGCCGAAAACATGACGCACGTGATACGGTAATTGCGGAAATGCCATTTAGTCTACATCCCCCATTAGGGTTATTTACATAGCGACAACTGTGTTACAGTGAGACCAACTTATCTATATACAGGTGGACAAATGTGGGAATTAAAATCTTCCATCGGATGGCTAATGCTATCAGTAGATATTTTTGGCTAAATATGCTCAAGTTTAACTACATCTCATGGAAAGTAACGAATCAGTCTTTTTATCGCGTATATAATTTCGCGTTTGACCACCAACTTCCCGGTAAGTAAACGACGGTCTGCTTAAAGCTGAAACACGCAGTTAGATGATACCTCTTCACTATGACCTTGAAGAGATCTATTTAGTTTTTTTTTTAAAATAAGGAAGGTGGTGCATAAATAAGAAACGTATAAATATATTCAAAAGCGTTTCATACTAACGTTTTTAAATATATTTATATACAAAGAAAATTAGTTTGTATTAGGTCGTAGTTATAATTGTCCTGTAGTAAAAATGAGATGGTTGGATAAGGTCGTGCAACTGTGTTGTAAGATGGTCTGATGTTGTACATGCTTTTTTATTATTGGTTAATAGGTTAGCGCTTGACCGTTACCTCGCCTGATGTTAACTGATGATGCATCTACCATGAAGGCTGGAGCGTGCTTGCCTGAAGAAACCGATTCACTAGCGATTTGCGACATCTAGATTAAATGCTTGCCCTTGAGGTGCCTAATTGCCTATTCACAATTGTTTTGAAGATACCCGAATTGTACTTGATAGGTATCACTGAAGCACGAAGTACACAGCGTTGCGTGCAAACTTACGAGAGTGGCTCCCTAATTCGTTTCTGCAAATAAGTTGTTAGCTCTGTAGCCTATATCGGGGACTGTATGACCCCGCTGTGGGACAAGTATAATAACTATAATTGGATTGTACCTAACAACACTGTTAGTGAATTAGTATTAACGAGCGGCGGTAAACTTTCCTAGCGTTTAATTTGTTATTATGAATAAATTACGCAGTCTCTGGGCTAATACAGAGAGTCAGGGTGCTGACAAATGAATATCATTGATATTAGAGAACTTTGGTTCCAATAGGGCGAATTCAAAAGTTTTAAACCTAATTGAATTTGAAAGCCTTCTAACGATCCAGGGAACCCTCAAATATTTGCCAAACAATTTACGGTCTTATTCAGTAACGACCAACAGATTTTAGCTTTTGTCGCGTTTTCGCGCTTTACAGTCATCAACGAGTTAACAAAGAATGATATAGATTAACGTTATCGTATGTTTGTAAATAAGATGGTTATTCACAAGCAATTAATTGACTATGTTCGCCCAGAGAAGCCTCATGTTATGTGATGAGATTATCAAACGCGATTGACGTCGGTCCGTCGTGGATTTGGGCAACGACCGGAAAACCGATTACATCACGCCATTTGAACTCGAGAACAGATGTTAACAAGCCCTGACTATCTATAGTTAAGTTGTCTATCGTATTGTATACTAACTGCGCCTCGCGGTTTAATCTATATCCTACAAAACAAGTTTTTTTTCCCGAGATAATACGTAACTTGTGGTAGTAAGTAGCTTGTAGTTAATCCACAGTGTAAACTACCAGAGCGATGATTGCCGGGCGGTTGCATGTGCGCTTTACAATCTGATAACACCCGATTCGATCCTCAGCCCTGCACCAGTGACTTATTTACTACTTAAATAAATTATGTGCAGTTTCGATGCGATCGCATCAATGCATAGTGAGGAAACCGGTATGTCCAAGAACCTCAATAGTTCGATGTTCGATATGTTTATAGTGTCATGTCAACTTGTCGAAAGGCGCGAAAACGAGACTAAACACACTTTTAATAAAAAAAATCATATGGGATGTTTCTGAATAAGACCATTCTTAATTCAATAAGGTTGCATTGACTTTAACATTTTCACGGAAATCGCCTTTTGCAATCGTCGTGGAAAATACAGGGAATCGGTTTATCTAATCTTTGAAATATCGCTCGATTACGCGGTTTCAATTGCAAAGCGAGACAGATAGATATTTAATATTGGTTTGAAAGAGACAGAGTGAATGGTGGTGAGTCATGTATCGGCGCTAGCGCAGCCTTTCGTTGTGGCACAGATTAATTAATAGTTACAATTATTGTGGTCTGTATAACGCATTGTGTGGTTTTCTAGGTATAATCAAGTTTTCGCAGGTATAATAATGACCTTATCAAGAACGTTACTTTGTAATTGGAATTTATTCAGAAACTGTTTATAGTTAGTTGACTTTGTTTTGTATCAGCCCTTGAACTCTAGACAACAATGCCCAACTATGATAAACTAGCTTCGCTTTGCGGTTTGCCCTCTTTACAGGAATCCTTAATATTTTTGATACATAAAGATACGTGGATGAAATTTGTCATGGCGGTCCATTGGAGTTTGGGAATAAACATACTAAACTAACACACTTACTTACACACAGGCTCACAAACTTTGGCATTTATAATATTAGTGTGTGAATGTTCACATCTTTATTTGTATGTAACTGTAAAAGACAAAACAAAACGATTGGACCGAATTTGAAAAAAAATTGCTAAGGAATATAGATTCGTTAAAAAAAAAAAAAACAAGAAATGGATCTTCCTGCCTTCCTCCTTTTTCCCGAGAACTAAAATCTAGGCATCTTCTAGGTTAGAGTGAATAAATGTTTTCTAGATTAACGCATTCCATCCTTTGCCACGCCTTTACTTACAATCAGGCGAGTTAGTGGCAAAAAACAGATCTTAAAAAATTGCGGGAAATCTGGAAAACCGCAGGTACAACTACGGGGCATACCTAGTATGAAAAAAAAGTGGCAAGCCGCAGTATATTCGCCTTGAACTCTAGGCTACAATGTCCAATGAAATGACACGCTTTAATAGTCAGTGCTGTACGAATCTACGTAGTCTGTGCTTAGAGCCGGTCGATGGCTCCCGACGACGCGATCGTGACGAGAAATTAGGCTCGCGATGACTCACGAGTCGTCAGCCGCGCTATCCACTCACCGGAACCGGTTGCTCGAACTGTTCTGGTGCGCAATTCACATCTCCGCAGAAGCTAACTTGCGACGGGCTTTCGGACGCAACGCGTGCTGATTCGAGGCGGTGTACAGGCGGCTGTGAAAAAGTAAACTCTTGCCGGTATTCTATAGTATCGCTTAGCTGTCGCGCCGTGTTGCGTCTCCGCTGCACTTCGACTGTTCTGAACCTCAAGTACATCATTATCAGCCTATCATATTCCCACTGCTGGGACACCCTTCTTTCAGAAAGAGAGAGAGAGAGGGGGGAGGAGGCCCCAATTCACTAGTTAGTTAGCTGCTGCGTTCATTTTTTGCCATTGAAAAAGGCTTGCGCTTGACCGCCAATTTGCCTGATGTCCTTTTTTAGCTATAGCAGTAGCAACTTCCGGGGTGAGATCCGAAATGTGGAAAAACTGCCGCAGATAGCTTCGCTCGCAGTGTGAATCGCGCTTGATGTGACAATCGTTAGCGATCCGACGTCGCTCCGTGCGATGTTTTTGATTGAACATGAAGCTTTGAGATTATGAGGTACAATGTAGTGCGATTAGTCAGAGCACAGGTAGTTTGTGAAAGATTGCTTGGATTGGAGCATATTTTTTTACATTGCACGCTTTACTTTGGCATTTGGAAGTCGGTGCTAGTGACCATCAAAGACAAATATAGGTTATTGATTTATTAGGTGTTCGCGATTATAATAAAACCGCACAAAAATCCGTTAATTGTTTAATTTCAAGACATAGGATATTCAGCGTTTTAGAGTTTTTCGCGTTGTTTATTTTTATGCTGTTAATTTTCTTTTCGAAAGTGATTTTGATTTGAGTAATTATTCGTTTTATGCCTTTCGTAAGTTTGATCACCCTGAATTAGAAGTAGAAAGTTTATGAGCAGCTTTTACGAGAGTTTATGGTCGACACTAAACTTGTAAGTAACCACGTAGAGCTTATAATGGCGCGAATGTAACCAATTCACTATACTGGTAACCTCCTCCTTAAATCGTATTCCTGATCTCTGAGAGTCGTGACCACCACCTTCCATCAAACACTGGTAACATTGCATCAATAAATAAGCAGGTTTGCGGTTCTGTACTGTCTGTAGTTCATTCTTCAATATATGTTCCAGCTCAATTCATGTCCCATAGGCTTTCCTGCGCCATTCCTTCTACTTTCCGCAGTTCTACAGGGGCAATAAATTATGCTCGTTAAAGGAAATATCCTGAGAAATCTGCAGATTTATCGTCAACTCGGAATAATGGTGTAATTCCTCTCAACTCTCGGCCGTTGTCGAGTCGGAGGTCTTATTGACTTGCCCTCACGAAGTTACTTTATTTGATCTGGGTAAGATTACTGGCGTTATATAAAATGGGTCGGTTCAAGTGCCACTGCATGTTTCTTTCACCATGATACTTGCAATATTTTGAGCTGTATTTCATAGTAAATCCATAGAAACAGCTGACTTTAGGGTTGTGCAATTTGTAATCCATTATATTATTGTAGGAATCTGGTTCGATTTATTTACGCTTATCTGTTTTGGTAGCGTAGATAAAAGATAAACTATCACTATCACATAGTTATCGATCTGTTTTCAGACAACACCTAAGTGTTAGAATCCATAGATTATGGTATAGTGTCTCACGATGGTGTAAAACAATAATAAGTGAAGACACGTCTCGCATCCCCCAAGACTCCGACATTCGATAGTTACGCCTGTCGGATTCCACCTTATTCCACCTTAAGTTCAGCCGACCGCGGCACTAACTTTTTTCTTAAAAAATGGGAAAAGAACAAAACAGGTTTCGCGGAGGTCTCACGGCAAAAACGTCTGGAAGTAGGTGCCTTTTTTTTTTCAAAATGGCCGCCACAAATGGCTCTAACGAGAACTAATTCGCGTAGGCCGCATTGACGTTGGTAATGCTCAAAGTTTAAGGCTCTATAAAGGCACGCAACTTTGTTTTTAACTAGAGCGAAAACGCACAGGATTTTGTGCGTTAAATCTTGAGGCATAGCGGCGCTTGGTTTAAGTATCTTTTGTCACTTAGTGCGGCAAAAGACTGTATTTTCTGCAACACGCCATAATTATGTTATCTTGTATCTTACTTTGATATGATTCAGTTTTTGTACGTGTCACATTCTGACGTTTGTGAGTTGGCAATGACATTGTGGTTGCTTATCGTCTAATTAAACTTGACTTGATATTTCCCTGTTTGAAAGTACTTCATTTACTGCTGGTTACTAGATAAGAATATACATGAACAAATCCAAATCATTTCATTTTTACGTCATGACAAAATGCTTTACGAAAATCAATGTTTTTCCAAGTATATTCTGGTAGATAGATAACTCTTTATTCTTCACACCAGAAATTGCATACATAGACAAAAACAACTACCGTATCTGTTACCTATGTTATGAATTTATTATAAAAGGAAACTGTCATATAAACCAGTAAAATGCGGGTGCAATGAATAAAACTGCAAACTTTTATGCACGATAAAACTTAACTTTTATTCCACGTCGCGAATTGCCTGCCAGCTGCCACCTACATGTGTTGTTAGTTTAGCATTGTTGTAACTGGAGCACTGGTCGCTTATAAATAATTAAAACAATTCTAGAAGCTAAAATATTTTGTAAAATCATTTTGGCATTAATACTTAGAATACCTACGCATAACTAGGTGTCAACAATACATAAATCATCATTTTTATGACTAACAGATTATCACAGGACCGAGGCAGATGGAAAAGAAACAGAGAGGTGTGTGGATAGTGGTATAAAAAAGACTGTGGATGATGATTATGATTTTGAAAAGCAAATGTAGAAAAATTTGATTTAAGAGCTTCATGTTAAGTGTGCTTCGACATTTGGCTCCCGATCTTGAATGCTTTTACTCTTTGCTCTGTATCCCATCCCAAGCATGTGATGTGGTATAATCATTTGATATAATTGAAGTTACTAATTACTACACGTTCATTGAAGTTCATAGAAGTTAATAAAAAAGAAAGACAAAACACGTAACTCCTTACGCGATCTGAACACGTCATGGGAACTTAGCCAATCATACTGATAGAAAAAGTAGAGGTGCAAAAAGGCAAAAACTAACTCGAGGTTGAACAAAAATCCCATACAAAATGCGGGAATAGATGTTTTGATTGCGTTGCAAATGCCTTTGTTGGAGAACAGGGGAACATTGTGATTTTGTGATAGGTATGAATGTACATATTGTATATTTAGATTTTTTTAATGTATCACAGTATTAACCCTATTATTGAAAAAACAGAGATGTCTCTCTAATAAAATGGCATATTAAAGCTTCGTGTTAAAATAAAAGCATACGTGGCGCCGAAAACTTTTCATAAGATATAGAACTAACTACATTTTTGATATCTTGAAAACCATCACAAAATATATTAGTGCCATCTAGTATTTTTATAATAACTAAAGATGTTCACAAGTAAGTATAAGGCGCTGTGGATTTTGCTAATAAAGAGCAATTGCTAGTGCAGAAACGATATATTATAGCATTTTTAGCGGAAATGTGTGGTCTAACATGATAGAATAAACATTATTCAGATGAAAATACACTCTGTGCTAATGAAATACGAGCTATGGCGAAAATTGTATTACGCCTATTGACAAAGAGTTGGATTACTGACAGTTATTCCTAGCGATGGAATACGAGACGTTACAAAGTTTCATGTGCTTTAGAATGATAAACTTAATGTATGTAAGGTAAATGTATGAAGATATGCAATATAAGAACTATACAATTATATATGTTTACGATTTTTAAGCAGATTACGCAAACTCTAAAGTCGTCTTTAGGATATAAAAAATCATTTTTAACTAAAACAATTTATTTTATTTAAACATTTTGCGCAGACAATTTCCAACTCTTTTGTCGACTCTTTGTTTACTATCATCTGCACAAAATGGCCAAATATAGACGAAAAGGGGTTCCCTTGCTATAGTTTGCTATAGTTGCTATAGTTTTTAGGATGATGTTGCTACCACCAGTCTACTCACTAACGATGACACTTTTTCCGAATTACGCATTTCAACTTTTTTTTTGTAATCAATCATTTCAATTCACTCAAGCGGTTAGTAGCTCGTCGCAATCGTAATATTAATATCCATAACTTTGGCTTATACGGAAATAGAACTGCCAAAAGTCGGCAACCTATAACTGGTAGCACGAAATTCGCTAAACACTGTTATTATCCACCGTTTAGCACCATTTGTACCAATTCACACCCATCACCCAACTCAACCCGAGCGAAACACGTTGGCGTGATGGTTGTGATATAATTAGTAACGTATTAATCACAACCGTCTCAAATATAGCGTTTCACGGCTATTTTTGTGCTAATTCGTTAAATATAACGTTTGTTGTTTCCATCGTTCGCGTTGTTGATACATCAGGGTCGAGGTCAAGAGACATTGTTATTGATGTTGTTGTTCAAAACTTGAATGGAAATGTGATGATTAATGAATTATTTGTAGTTTATTAGCATATACTTTCTTTTCTGTTGAGTTCAACATAATCATGCATTTACAATTCAATCCTTCATAGAGTTGGGTCAAGACATCTTAGGTCAAGAATGTCGTGCATTATGTAAATATAATTATGTATGTGGTTTCTGGCCTAAAATTATAATTTCACATAATGCCGGGCAAATTATCTTTAGAAACGTAACTATGAGCACACAGGTTTCGCAATAAACATAAAAATACGTTGCGAGTGGAATTAAACTGCAATCAAGAGTAAACAAACAGTCTCTGCACTCAGTTTTCCAACGAACCGACTGTGATTCAAAAGATTGCAATTACTAGACAATCTCCAGTCGCAACGGTCGACACAGATAATCTTGCGTCTTCTCTGTCTGTATTATTTAATCACGGTGCGAAGACTACGTGAGTCATACGCGTCCCGGTTGCCATCTGTTGCATTGTCGTGACTTCGCCACAAGGATTTGTGACATGTATCGCTAGCATGTTTTACATCTTGTACACTATCGGTCATCTCGGCGCTTAATTTGACTCATCTAACGATGCGCTGACAGAAACAAGTATTTCATCCACGTTCAAAGTTAAAGCTGTTTAAAAATACCTTTACCAAAACCGTTTCAAATGTTGTGTCGTTTCGCTTTTTGTTTTTGTGTTATCGTCTATTGATACAAGTGCCTTGGTGTCGGTGAGTATTTTTCAGGCAAGTGCGCCGCCAGCAGCTTTGTGTTATGGGAACATGGTGAACGGTTCAAGGTATCCCACCTTTGATTAACAAAGCTGTTTTGTCTCTTTCTTTGCAGATGGGCTCCTTCGCACCGTCTCGCTTCCGCCCGACCGGACGGACCACTGCAGAAATCCCTTTCCTACCTGTCCTTCAGAATATTTTATTCAACAGTTGAACCTTTTTGTCGGTTGCTAAAACATTAGGTTGGATCCAAATACGGAAGTTTCAAATGTTGCGGTCGGCAATAGTTACATGTACTCTGCGGTCGCGTTTCTGATTACAAATCGCGATCTACTAATCATAACCAATGAAATAATAGCGGCTCTTATTTCGGTTGAATTAGATTTGTATTTCTCTGTTTTCCGCATTAAGTTCTGTTCAAGATTGTTTGTCGTTATTTAAGGCGATTCTTATCGAATTACTGCTAGTTACGGTCGCTTTGTGATTTCACTTTTTGTCTTCTCTAGACTGATTACTGGTGATTTCATTACACAACAGTATTTCTCTTTGTTTGTTTTAAATATTTTCACAATTAAGAAATTGTCCCTGAGAATTGTTTTGTTTCCATATTCAAACAATATGTCGTCACATTTGAAGATTATCATGAGAAACTCAAATATATCTAGTTTTGTCAATTTTCTCTTCGGATTGTGTTTTTCACTTTGATCAGTCCGAGTATCTAATTGTGTGCTTTATTATTAAATGAAGTTGTGGCTGTATTGGAACGGACCGTGCGTCATTAGATAAATTTTAGATGTGGTCGAATAGGAATGACGTCACTATTTAATCGATTGTTACTGTCTCGTCTCTATAACCTTTAACTTAGGACTGGTGTCCTTAGCTCTGGTAGAATTTATTTAGTTAATATCGACAGTCTAAATTTAGGTCGCACTCGTATATCTATTTGGGTCTTCCATGCTGTCATTGATTATCTTACCCTTATCTCTTGCATAGATATTGATAAGCCGGTCGTGAGTAGTCATTTAATTTTCAAATTTTTCAGGTTGTTTCTTCAATAGTCTTTAGTGATAATAAACTGTGATAGACTTTTATATTTATTTTATAATGAACCGAAACTAATGACAAAACGACCCAGTGAAATGTTCGTATGATAAACATGGAGCGGAAACTGACTCGAGAGGATTTTATGAGGAAGAGCTTCCGAGCTCCGAGGCTCTCCACGGGATCTGAGAGCCAGGAGCAGACGGTCAATGGAGCTCCACCACCCTCCCCGGTCTCTCTAGCTATGCTCGAGAAAACTCCCCAACCAGCACGGGCTCATTACGAAGTGACCTCGTCTGGAATCGCTCCCAAGCGCCTAGAACTGAACAGAGCTCATCCTATCCACTTGAAATCGTTCCAGTCACCCGAACCGCCAGACGAACCCAACACTACAGCACCCTCAGACGATGTATTACGCAAATTAGAACGACAAATCGGTGAAATGGAACGGGGATTGGAGAGAGCGCAGAACGGGAACGTGTCGGTCGACGAAAGGGTCAGATACGCCGAGCACGAGAACTTACTTCGCACTGGAGTATCCTCCGTGGGTGGTGGAGGTTACCTTCCAGCTGATTCCGACACAGAACACGACGTGGTTCCTTTCAATAGGAACGAAACGACTCGGAGTAGTACCGGCGGCACCACGCCCGCTCCGAGACCTGCTACCAGGCTCGCTCGAACCAACTCCGACACCCAGCAGTCAGTCGCTGCGACAGCTCGACTGATGCGTAAACTTGCAGACGGCGGGACTAAAGATGAGAAAACTAAAGTCATATCTCGTAAAGCGATCCAAGCTAGAATGGAGCGTGTCAAGAACTCTGTTGTGGGAACTAAACACGAGCACAGAGTTTTGGCTGAACACAGAGCTGAGCCAGCTTCGCCAAGGTCTCCTGTTTCAGCGAGGTCTTCTGTACAGGTAATACATTTGTGCCGTTTTCTTTGTGAACGTCCATGTCTCTAAAAATATAGTTAAACCCATGTATAGGTGAATCCTTAACACATTCTGGATAGTCGTAAAAAGTTACGCCACCGTGAACTTTATTGTCACAATAAATTCAACGTTTCCTGACCATATTAGCGACTTGGTGTTATAAACAAATATAAAATATACTTGATCTATAATTCACACGGTAATCAACCCCATCGCGAGTTGTTAAATGTTATATTGATGAACCTCGCGCTCCTATAAAAGTTTTCCTTTTAAGTATTATTAGTAACTGCCAAATTTACACGGAATTGCAGTACTAAGCCAAAAGAGGTATTGCACTCATCATTATGGACAATTTTTACAACGGAACCAATCCCGGAATCGTGAAAATTATTAAATCTCAACGAAATGTATGGAACAAGAGTTTTTTTTTGTCGTGATCTCATGGTCAAGACAATTCTTGAAAAAGTTGTTCATAATGAAGACAACGATAAGACCTCCTTCCGGCTTAGTAAAACCTTTCCATGTATAACAAGAACTTTTATTTTTCGATACTGATACATTTGTATCGAATAACATAGATAATAATGACGTATGATCGAGTAGAATCTCATATCTGAAGTCGTATTTCCAAAAAGTATTTTTATAGTATTTTTATCTATCAACATCAACAACAAACAACAATAAGCGTTTCCAAAAGGGTGTCTATAACTACCTCTCCAGGCTGGCAAGCACTGTCAACACCGCTAGTGTTGCAGGTGTCTGTCTATAGGCGGCGGTTTCTGCTTACCTTAATGCGAAATGCATGCTTGTTTGCCGCTCTTCTGAATAAAAAAATATATCAGGCAAAACTTGGAAAGTATTTTTTTTATCCTAGTACTTTTACATAATTAAGGAACTGCCATTAACAGAATTGCGAATAGTGAATTTTTGGTCATAAAGAAACCTAATTCAACCCTAACAGTATCGCGAATTAAATAACAAAGGTAACTTAGCAATGATAGAATCCGTCTTAATACGTCAGATGGCGCCACGTGTATCAAATTAGGTCTCGCACCAGGCGCGTAGCATATTAATGTGTTAGTTATGCCTCATATTATTATGCGTCATGTGTACGAGAAGGTTGTATATCAGATTTATTTGAGTAATAATACTGGTATTTTTATAGACTTGCCTGACATTGAGGACAATGAACTAAAGGGCTTAAATCAACTACTTGTTTTCACACAACATTGACTCGATAAAACTTGAAAAGCATACCTTTTTTGTTTTCTTACTAGTTTCATTTAATCAAGGACATGTTAACAGAAAATGAAAACAAGATTTAATAAAAAAAAAAGCTATTACTTAGCTTTTTTTATGCTTTTATAGTATGCTATTAATTTTTATTTAAATGCCTTTACTTTGTGACGTGTTAACGTGAACCTTATCGCGCCCAGATACGGTTTGCAGTCGCGTGATTTTCTAACTGAGCGGATTAGCTGCCGCAATAGCAGTTGTCCGTAAGGCCCCTGGTGTTAAATTTAAACAATTGTAGCACTATATTCAGCCCTTGTTGAACGTGCAAAATATAAAATTATTAGTAATTAGTTTAAACAGTCGATTATTATAATATTTTTGACAGCAATTTAAGTAACAAACTTCCTCTTTAACCGCATTTAACATAAAATATTCTAATGACATGCAAATTCAGAAAATTAAAAAAAAAAAAAAAAACATCAAATTAACGAAAAAAGGTCCAGAAAATAAATAATTATATAATACCTAAGTTACATTAAATGTCAAGAATTTATATTATTGCTATTCAAATCATTACAGAAATAAATACTTGTAAAGACAGATATATTTCAGTTGACGGATTTTTTTTTGATTGTGTGAGATTAGTATTGTTACAACGAAAGTGTTTTTGACTTATTGTGATAAATGTACCAATAAGTCAAGGGCAAAATAGCCGATAACTATGATGACAATTTTATGACATACTAGCTGCACCCCGCGGTTTCACCCGCGTGGATTACTCCTTATATAACATCAGCTAAAAGCTATGTAATATGCTATAGCCATCAGCTGCCAGTGAAAGCCGCCCGTCACTGTCAGCTCGATCTTGGGCCATAGCTTCCAGCCACTGACAGCTGCACTCCAACGAGTCCGGGGACGTATGCAAATCTTTGTATCTTTAAATTATTTACTGCACATAATTCAGACAATATACCAACTCCGTTTATTACTTATATATGAGCTTATATTGTATAAATCATCATAATGTTTGGGTACAATTTGTCTCTTGTATAATTGAATAATAAACCAGGCAAGATAGTAATACTGTATGTTCGTCCTATTAGATGTCACGTCATGAGTAATTGTTATACTTCCGTGCTGGTACGTATTCAGGGTTGCTCCAAGGGGCGTAATGACCATCTCACTCGCCCAGCTCTGCAACTATTGCTAGGTACAGTACTCTATCGCTAATCTTCCGCTTGACTCAGAAAAAAATTTAAATTAATGGAAGCGTATACCTACTGTTCCCCCTTTAGCACTTACCGCTTGGTCTTCCATTAGATGACTTTTGAGGATATTATTTGTAGTTGTGTGCCGCTCAATATGGAAGTGTGCGTTTTATAGAACAAGTAAGAACATATCAGTGTGTGCAATACGTGTTCACCTCGCCCCCTTCAGTTTTTGGCAGATTTTTTTCAGTACTAGCTCGAGTAAGGCACATCCAAACTATATATTATCAAAGGTTTGACTATCCGATAACTATTATAATCCTCCGTTATTTTGCGAGTCGAGAGACTCTGTAATCCGCCGTCATTAAAAATCTTCAGTTCGATAATCCGCCGCGCCGTATATGCGTATGATAAACTCATACTCATACTTATTTATTCATAACAATATTAGTTACATGTCGCAGTGTATACATTCTTATTATCTTTTACATAATCATCAAACATGAAAGAAGAAAAAAAACATTCAAATAATACAAAAAAATATTGAACAGTTCTATACTTCGCCGCACGGTCATAAGCAACCACTCTTTAGTCCGCCTACGACAACAAAGATGAACGGTTGTGCACTGCGTTTTCGCTGAACCTGAGTACCTACTAATTAAAGTTACATCTCCAAATCAAATCTCTAAATCGTCAATTTGTCGTTCCTGTTCATTATAATCCGCTGTTTTCAGTAATCCGCCGATGGTTGGGATTTTGTAATGGCGGATTAGCGACAGAGTACTGTATTTGTTTTTGAAAGCAATCCAAAGTTCTGCATTGTTAAACAAAACGCAACACATAGACTCAGTAATGAAAGAGTTTGCGTACTTTTGTACGTTTACATTTCCAAAAGCTTAGCAACAGCACAGACACAATTTTTCAAATTCGGATGTTTCATTTTCTTACTTGTTTCACTATCAAATAAATGACATTTTCGGGTTTACCGCTGCTTCTGGTAGTGCTCTTATTTCAATCTTACTTTATTTTTTATCTACGGTGTACAAGAAAAAGTTCATGTAAGAATGAAATAAAATGCTACAAGGTTGTAGTAGCTCCCTTTACTTCTTACTGAATACGTCCTCAAACCCAGAGTTTATGTTATGTGTTTCATATTCAAGAATAATGACTATGCTCTAAATATTCCCTTTTTATGTTACAGGTAAGGAGGCTTTTCTATGGGACTTGCAGCTTCATTAGGAGAAGGTATCGTATGAAACGGCTTTCAGAAGATCTCTTTCTGGTAGGACAGACATATTTTCTTAATTACTTTTTATTGCACAAACGTTAGATATGTAATATGATACAAAGGGTGTCTAGTCTACAATCAACTCTTCGTGGTGTCAAAGTTTCGACATATAGGTGTCCAAAGACGGCGGTCTCCGCTTACTATCAGGCGGACCGCATTTTTGTCAGATTTACAAAAAAATATGGCAAGTTTTTATCATTGCGAAAACGATTCAAGCATATGTGTTTTGTATAATTTTATCGTATTTTAAAATTAAAACAGGGACAAAAAATATTGAAAAATATAAATAGATAGTGTTTAATCGAATTTCAAATGTATAACTATTTAAATATATTAAATATGCCCACCCTAGGCAATATGAAAATATGAATTGCAATTTCTATTATATTAAACAAAAGCCCCATTTCACGTGTAAAATTCCTTTCCATCATTTCGCACGTGGTGAATATTCTCGAAACGTTTTGCGAATTTCCAATACAAATTCTTAGCTAAGGGAACGCAACCACTGACTGAGGCGACGCCTCACGAATTTCAAGGTCTCAGCGAGCAAAGTCGGGTTACGTGGATAGAATTTGTTTAAGATTTGAGGCTTGGGAAAAATCTCGGATTCTCTTTCTTATAGACGACAATATTTATTTTTGTGTCTAAAATCCACTACACAACCTAAAGTTACCCAATTATTTATCTTGAATAGTGTAATCGGCTTTGCCTCGAGTGGATGCGTGCTTTTTACCCGACTGTCCAAGAGAAGGTAAGGCTATTTAAACTTTATAGATAACTAGCCGACCCGACAGACGTTTTCCTGTCTCAGAACTGTCAAACGCGCGAAGTTATAATCGTCGTTAAGTTTTCTGAAATTTTCCAATTTTCTGCGCAATTTTCTTAAATTTTCATTCCGTAGAAACCTTCTACAAAGGATTAGAAATATTTAGAAAAAAGATGAATGAAATCGGTAAAGTCATTCTCAAGTTATGGCGTGACCAAGGTAAATAGGGATTAATTTTTATACATAATTATAGATTTAAAAAAAAATACCACTGACAGGATTCGTACCTGCGCTATCATACCATTTTCAACCACACCGTCCTTAACATGAGGTGAGTGGTAGTAAAAGACACGTAACTGTAGACCATAACAAAAAAAACGTATTAGGAGCATCAACATAAAATAGCATCTGCAATAGTAGCAATGTAATTTTGAATGGCGCCAACGTGAAAAAATATATATCTCATCAAAGTACTATTTTCCTAAACGTGTGTATTTTCGAGTGTTAATCTATACTAATATTAGAAAGAGGAAAGATTTGATTGTTTGTTTGTTTGTTTGCATTGAATAGGCTCCGAAACTACTGAACCGATTTGAAAAATTCTTTCACTGTTGGGATGCTGCACTATCCCCGGTTGACATAGGCTATACATCCCGGCTTCGCCCGTGCGAAGCAGGGGCGGCCTACTAGTTTGTAATAATGATGGATTTATTATTTGTGTCCGTGCTCGAGTGTGGTAACTGATATAATGAGGTGAAACATGTCTTTTCGTGTTGTTTCCAAAACCTGAAGATCCACCAATTTTCTATTGCATGACTTTGACTTTACCATGACTTACTTAGCTTGACTATGATTTGTTTGAAGATATTCAATAAACCTTAATAAAATTTGATAGTTGTCATTGACACTGGGAAATGCACAAAAAGTTCGACTCCAAAATCCTCACAATAGGAAAGAATAAAAAAATATGGTAACAATTTTACGAATGTCAAGGTCTTACACGCCGAGACGGTGGTTACGTGCATAGAATCGCTCAGGAACAGGTTTTCGTTATGGCGAAATAAAAAATCGCATTTTTGGCAGGTCGTTGGTATTTGTTTCGTGCGCCTGTTTTAAAATTAGTAAGTTGCAGACCAGAAGAAGAGCGAGTGAAACGGTTTCGTGTATAAGTGTATGCTTGTGGCACCGTAGGAGTCATGATGCATGGCATAACAAGGTTGAAGGCCTGCGCCTAATAGAAAGGCTGAAGATGATGATGGCGGTGAAGATGTCTGTGTGAGCCCACTTTGTAGATAATCTCGTTCGTGGTTTCAAAAAAAAATTCTTCATAAAGCCACTGATTTCCAAAATATGGCGTGGATGACGTCAGCATCTCTGACCCCTGCGTGATCTATTAAGCAAGTTATCTAGCTATATGTGACTGAGAAGCATTAGAATCCCATATAACGGGTGATTACGGTTCTGGATCGCGCCGATGACGTCATCCCAACACATACCGTACAAGATCATAAATGGCCATGACTAATCGCCATGGAATAGGGAAAGCTAGACGTGTTAAAGCTTTATTATAGCCAACAGGCACGCTTGGAGCCCTATGGCATTAGTTTAAATTAATGCCTAGTAATATAATACCGCTGATGTAATGTAATTTAAGGTTTTACCTGATGTTACACCTACGCGTGTGCGAGTGGGTAGTCGGTACGTTTGTTCTATACAGGGTTACAAGAAAATGTGGTTCTAAGCCAAAAGAAGATCGTCGTTTAAACTAACTATTGACTATATAAATAAAAAATATATAAAATAATAATACAAATTTATCTCGAACTCCTTATTGTACTCGAAGCGACGATTGCACACTAGAAATTCGTCATATACAAATGTCTTTTTGTATTGTTTTTAAATCCACCAATCCGCACTGGGCCAGCGTGGTGGATATGGCCCAATCACCCTTTCAGGGGTAGGCTGAAAGTCCAGCAGAGGACTGTTAAAAGGCTGATTATGATGATTGTTTTTAAAACTCGACAGAATTCTCTAGTAAAGCCTCCAACACTTTACTATGGCATGACTTTGACTTGACCGTGATTTATTTCGCTTAACTCCGGCTACATAAAAATCACAATGCTTGACACTAGCGAATGCACAAGACATGTGACGCCAAATTCCTTTCAAAAGAGAACAAAAGTTGTTCATAATGTGTGTGTGTGTGTGTGTGTGAACAATTACCTTCTTTCTGCTTATTTCATTTTTTTATTTATTTAATAGGCTTGCGTTTGACCGCCAACTCGCCTGATGTAAAGCGATGATGCGTTCTACATTGGAGCACGCTTGCCTTGAAGAAACCGATTCACTCGTGATTTGAAGACACCCAGATTGTAACTATCTGGGAACAGGCAGCGCATTCATTCAATCATTCATTCATTATTACCACCTTTTCTTGTAACCCTGTATAAGGTTTTATGCATGTGCCGGCTGCTTTCTATGATGCAGATTGTTTTCATTTGAATATTGTAATTGTGTTATGCAGATAATGTTTCAAAGTTATCAGTAACTCTACCTTGCAAGTTTTTTCTAATAACACTGAAGATGTTAGTTTTTCTTGAAAACAATTCAGCATTTTTTAAAACTTAGTTAAGCTTGGCTCTAACTTTATTACTATATAGATGTCATTAAAGTTATATAATTATATACGGGATATTTACCGTGGTAAGGTTGTGGAATGAGCTCCCGATATTTCGGCGCAGTCTTCCCGTGAACATGGTGCATGTAACCGCGCCGAAATATCGGGAGCTCATGCCACAACCTTACCACGGTAAATATCCCGTAAATAATCATAATAACTTTAGTGAACAACCGTAATAATTTAAAACAGTGTTTTATATAGACGTATTTGTCTTTGTCTTTGTCATATTCATAATACAATCTCTAAAAGTCAAACAACAAAAGCTTAATGTGACATGATCAAATGCAAATTTCGTTTTGAATATTTAAATAAACCGGCCAAGTGCGAGTCGGACTCGCGCACTGAGGGTTCCGTACCACCACAATGTACAAAAAGTAATGCAAAAAGGCAACGTCAAGCTCAGGCGGCCACCCATCCAGTTATCGACCGCGCTCGACGTTGCTTAACTTGGCGGTGAACAGAAATTTGTCACCGACTCGCACTTTGCTATTTTTTTTGTTACTTGATGTTATACTTTAGAGTGTGTTCTATAATCATGCCGAAGTTTGACATTAGAGCTAATACAAAATTACGTATGGGTACCCATTTTAGTATTCACTTTTTATGATTTCGTACTCGAAAGGGTGAAAACGGGACCCTATTAGTAAGTTTACGATGTCTGTATGTCTGTTTTAACGGCTGTTTCTTTCGAGCCGTAATAGATAGCTAGTTGAAATGTTCACAGGATATGTAACCATTTCAATTGGCTATAAGGTTTGACTGAAATTGCGGGCTGATGATGACGAAGAAACACAAATCACATGTCAAAGAAACGAACGTTAATTTAGTGTCGCACCGAAGCCCTACCGACTTGGTAGAGAGCTAGAGAGAAGCCCTACGGATGCCTCGTAATTACACTTGTGTAGCTCTCCCTTGTAACGCAATTTCTTGTGATTTTCCACATCATATACTTGTTAACTATGTTAACTATTTCAAAACCACCACAGTGTTTACAAAGTCTACTATAGTAGTTTTGAAATGGGTCAACATATCATCTCTGATCTTCAAATATTATCGCCCTTAGAAAGGTTAGTTAGGTACATTAATCAAAGCTTTTATATTATATTTGTTTTTCGCGTCCAGTTCCATAAGTGAGAAGTTGATCGTAAATTTAGGCCTCGATTAACTTAATTAATGTGTCTATGCTTTGATCAAATCAGAGGATATCGCACCAACCATGGCCTACCTAACTCCGCCGTGCCACGTCGCTGCAGCAGTTTGCATTCAGTTACTCATTACCTAGCGATGCATAAACATCACGTGCCGTTTTATTTTGTTATTTTATTACTTTCACATCATTAAGGACATGCCGTCAACTGAAAAAATATGACCTAAAAATGTTTTTTTATTTTATTTCGATTTTCAACATGAGACATCTAAGAATATAGGGTTTATACATTGTTAATTACTAATGAATCCAGCCTGTAATTCATGTTTCTGTTTCAAACGTTGTTGTTTCAAACAATTTGAAAGTCGTCATGAAAGGCTTTGATACAAATTTTATGAATTGTTAGCATTATGTTTTCTGACAAGCGTAGGCTGAGAATTTGCTAGACGCGCAAATAGATGTAAAGACCTAGCTTTTACGGCTCTCCAGCGTTTTTTTGACGTTTTCATAATTAATTCGTGACTCGGCATCTTGATTTTAAAAAGTCGCTTAGCTAAAAAAAAATATTCATGCTCTTGTTAATTTATAAGTTACCAGCGACCAGCCCTTACAGCGACGGTGTAATTTACGTGCGAAGCCAGGGCGGTTGCTAGTTGTGTACATAAACCTTCCGTGAAAAATTATCTAACTGATGGTGAAAACCGCATCAAAATCCGTTGAGTGGTTTAGAAGGAGTTAGCGGTTAAATACATACTGACAGACGCGGAAAGCGACATTCATTTATACTATGTAGAGAAGATAGAGAAGTTTGAAAAGACAAACAGTACCCTCGATCTAGTGTATTCGCTTTTCAAAAACCCGTTGTACTGCTTTGACATTGTTAACGTTTTAACTGACTTCAAAAAAAGGAGGGGCTCTCAATTCGGTTGTAATTTTTGTTTGTTACCTTAGAATTTTTTCGAAGATAAACGAATTTGGAAAATTATTTTTTTATTTGCATATTTACTTACAGATTCCCATACAAATTTCATCGGTTCTGTAGTTTCGTTTTTAAAATCTAAATAACTGGAAAAATACGAGTATATCATCTAAGTATTCTAAGTGAACGGAATTGCGTAATTACTTATTTTGATGTCGTTTTTTTTTACTGTACTTATTGACCCGACTGACGTTGTCTTGTCCAGATGTCAATAAATTGAAACTGAGCATGTTTCGTTTAAACTTGGACAATTATTTGCAGCATACTCATAGATGCGCAAAAGTCGAATCGGTAGTCAACAAATAACATCCGCGACGAAGTGTCGGATCGCGGTAGGAAAGCGAAACGATAAAGTTGCGAAAATATCTCGAACGGTTCAATCAGACTCGTGCCGCTCCAGTTTGCACAGTTTAATGCTTCCCGAGCGATCGTGGCAGAGTGGTAGCATGTGCGCTTTACAATCTGATGCCACCCGGTTCGATCCTTGCCCTGGACCACTACTTAATTAGTATTTAAATGAATTAATGTGCAGTTTCGATGCCATCGCTCAAAAACGGTGAAAGTAAATATAGCGAGGAAACCGGTAGTTTCAAGAACCTCAAAAGTTCAAAGTCTTATGACATTCACCAACATGCACTGGGCCAGCATGACCAACATTAAAACAGTGTAAATACTATGAACTAATTTTTCGATCGCTCGACACAAAACGTTCTGCTCTAGTTTTGTGAAATTTTAATGCATCTACAGAAAGAATCTAAATTGCCCCCCGTTCGTTCAAGGAAATATCGACCAGCGTGCCACGATGGCATATCGCAGTTGATGCGGTCTGATTACAATGCAGTATTGCTTGTGAAAAAGCTTGGAATTATATAATTGTATGCAGATAGCGTGGAAATGCGCTTTAATAACTACCTTTTTAATGATATTCAAAATTCACTGCCAAACATTGTCCTTTTTTTGGCAAACGTCAATGTACTAACCACTTTGTCTGATGGTGAATGGCCACTTCAAATATTTATCTACTCTAGCCTTATAGCTTATTAACCAAATACCCACGACTTTTGTCTTAGCAGGGCTCGGCCTTCGGCCTCGCCAAAAGATATCATCATCATCATTTCAGCCGTAGGACGTCAACTGCTGGACGTAGCCTCCCCCATCGATCTCCAAAAGGGCCGGTTGGAAGCGGCCTGCATCCAGCGTTTCCCTGCGGTCTCTTTTAGGTCGTCTGTCCATCTTGTGCGTCCTATGCTGCGCTTACCAGTCCGTGGTCTCCATTCGAGAATCTTTCGGCCTCATCGGCCATCTATTCTGCGTGCTATGTGCCCTGCCCACTGCCACTTGCTAATCCGGTGGGCTATGCCGGTAACTTTCGTTCGTCTACAAAAGATATAATTTTCAATAATAGTTTATATAAGGTTTATGTAGCATCTATTTTATGTAAGGAACACTTTCATCTCCTTTTTAACCCGCCCTTTTATATGTCACGCTGACAAAACATAATTTTACCTAGAACTCTAAGTACCAACTTTCACGTTTCTAACTTTAAACGTGGCGAACTTCCATACACACTTTCATCTCCTATTTAACCCCTTAAGGGAATCATCATCATCACCAGTTTATCATGTTCCCACTGCTGGGACAAAGGTCTTGTCTCAGAGAGAGAAAGGATGGTCCCTAATCCACCATGCTGGCCCAGTGCACGTTGAATGTAATTTCTTTGAACTTTTGAGGTTCTTGGACATACCGGTTTCCTCACGATGTTAATAATTTAAACTGAACTTTATTTGTTTGTGAACCGGGTGCCGCCAGATTGTAAAGCGCAAATACTAAGTACTGCCCGGCGACTAACGCAAAATCTTTCCTTAGTGCTCACTTTAGTTATATATAGAACACTTGTGTAAAATTTCATTCTACTAGACCCAGCGCGGTTTAGGCAGTGCGAGCAGTGCGTTGTCTGTCAGACATCATCATCATCATCATCATCAGCCAGAAGACGTCCACTGCTGAACATAGGCCTCCCCCTTTAACCTCCACACTGAACGACAGCCTGCCTTTTGCATCCACTGGATGCCAGCGATTCTCACTATGTCGTCGGTCCATCTAGTGGGAGGCCTACCTACGCTGCGTCTTCCAGTTCGTGATCTCCACTCAAGAACCCTTCTTCCCCATCGGTTATCGGTTCTTCGAGCGATGTGGCCTGCCCATTGCCACTTCAACTTGCAAATTTTAACCGCTATGTCGGTGAATCTGGTTCTTTGGCGAATATCCACTGTCAGACATGGAAACAAATAATTGCGGACGAAATTTTTCACACGTGTTCTGAAATTGCATCGTCCCCTTACTCCGGAAAGGTTAGGATTCCGAACAAAAGTCATTGTAACAAATGATGCTATAAACATTAACGATACCACCATAACAGTACCAAAACAAAAGAGCCCAGCGGAGAGAACCCGTAAAAACAAACATAATCACATACCAGCTGACGTAACGTCCTTCCCCAAATGAAATAACACTCAAATTAGTGCAAGCATCCTAAAAACGACCTTAAACTTTAACAGCAAAGGGGAATTTCCTGTAAAGAATGAAATGACATAAGACGTTAAAGAATGATACGGTAATGTAGGGCGGCCGCTACCCCTAGCTCACTTCCGTTCAGTTTTGCTCCGAATTTCGACGCGGATGGACGGTTTTGCACGCTCATTGCAACCATGAGTATAATACAGTGATAGTGGCACAGTAACAGTGATGGCTAGGAAACGGGTAAGGGCTAAAACGGTCGCGAAGCTTTTGCATTGCCATGGTCGCTTTCGGTTCGTCTTGAAGAGAAAAGTGTGTTGTGTTTTTTACATTATCTTTTTCGTTTGAATATCATAAATATGCCATTATATTTAACCTATTTTGTGTTTATCCTTCCTTCGCGAGCCTTACAATTCGTGGTGTTTTAGTGGTATTGTTTATTCGGTTCCCACGATCGTTTCGTCGATACGTGGACCCGAACCGCCGTTAACAAAGGGTCGTTTAAATATCTCCTTATTACAACTGCATTCCTAAGGATTAATGAACGCAAAAACAACGGTAAAATTATTTACTACAGGCTGCGCTTGTCAGGGCTATCTTTTTAGCACGTTTTAAATGATAAAAATTCAGTAAGGAGAATTACAAAAAACAACAGGACATTCTTGGAAGTAATTTTTATGATACTTTTTTAGGGTTCCGTACCCAAAGGATAAAAACGGGACCATGTTACTAAGGCTACGATATCTGTCTGTCCGTCCGTCTGTCTGTCCTACCTATTATCGGCTGTATCTTGTGAACCGTAATAGATAGCCAGTTGAAATTTTCATAGAATATGTAATGTCATTATGTAATATCATGCGGATTGACAAACAAATAATAAAAAACTAAAAACGAAAAGGGGGGTGGTCCCCATACAACAAACGTATTTATTTACGTATTTTTGTATCAGCTCTAATGTAGAAACGGTAAACTTACAAGTGTCAAACTTAACATGATTATAGTACAAACTCTAAAGTATAACAACAAATAATAAAAAATGGCCAAGTGCGAGTCGGTGACATGTTTCTGTTCATTACCAAGCTATAACTGGTAATTTCGTTATTGAATTTTGTGGTGGTACGTAACCCTCAGTGCGCGACCCCGACTCGGACTTGGCAGTTTATTTTTTCCAATTTTAAAAGGCTTGCTTGGTCGCCAACTAGGCGGTCTACGATGGAGCACGCTTGCCCAGCCGAGCTAGCATGTGCACCGCGACAAAATGTTGTCGAATCTTATTATCGTGCCAAAGCGAGACAGGCGTCTACGAAACCGTAGGCGCCTTGTCGCGTTGTCGCTCGACAAAACTACGACAAGATTTTGTCGCGGTACGCATGTTAGTGAGGCACGAGATAGTAATTTTTAATGTTTCGCGATTTGAACACATGTTTTAAATGTTCATCGGGACTTGTCACGTATTATTTTAACTAAGCAAAAATGTCCATGGTCACGAGCTGAATGTAAGCGTAGCGTACGTGAACGTACCTAATACGTGATAAGTCCCGATAAACATTTAAAACAGGCATGAGATGCCTAATCACTCTTGTCTTAAAGAAAAAAAAAACTATTCAGTAATTTAATTAATTACTAAGTATTTTTTTATTTACAATTACTGGAACAAAGTATGCAAGTTTATTGAAAAAATAAATTAAGTATATATATATTATTTTTAATAATTAATAGGCTTGATTTTGACCACCATACCTAAATACCTTAAAACTAATCTATATAAAAATCGCAAAGAAAAAAAAACAATGGGTAAAGTAATGGGGACGTTCACGCAGTCCAGTATGCAGGTTCGAACCCTGCCGGTCGCCTAATGTTTGAGTTGTCTATAACATTTAAATTAAATAAAAATGCTTGAAAAAGTTTCCAACGTCAATGGGTACAAATTTAAAGCTAGTATAACGTTTTCATTAAAGCTCATAAAGCTTGTTAGACAATTTCAGTAACTTTTAGTTTAATCTCTCGTATTTGATGAATAACTTATAATGCTTAAACCGTTAAATCCTTTTATGCATATTTAAACACAAACTTTAAAAATACCTCTTTAATTCGATGAAAAATGTTGAAATTGCTTTGATAACTTGAGCTAAGAAATGATTTGGTACTTGTAATGGGATTGCCTTTTGGATGAAGCTTTTTAGTTTAGTGCTTTGCCGTTCAAAGAAATCGTGTTAACTGATTACGAAACTGTTGATATTTGATTAATACAATTAGGTTTTTTTATAAAGGTTGACTGGCTAGGCGGTAGACCATACCAAAATGTAACAATCAGCAAGTTTTTAGGTGGTGGTGGTGGATATGGCCCAATCACCCTTTCGGGGGTAGGCTAAAAGTCCAGCAGTGGACTGTTAAGAGGCTGATTATGATGATGATGATGAAGTTTTTAGGGTTCCGTACCCAAAGGTTGAAAACGGGACCCTATTACTACGCCCACGCTGTCTTGTCTGTCTGTAATAATAACGGTTGTATCTTTCGAACCGTAACAGATAGCCAGTTAAAATGTTCACAGAATATGTAATGTTACGGCGGATTATAATAATAAAGTCAAAAAGTAAAAATGAAAGGGTACAGCAAACGTATTTTTTAACGTATTTTTGTATTTGCTCTATTTTAAAAACGGTAATACGTACAAGCGTCAAACTTGGTATGATTATAGTACACACTCTAAAACATAACAACAAATAATAAATAATGGTCAAGTGCGAGTCGCTGAGAAATTTCAGTTCATTACCAAGTTATAACAGGTAATTCGGTTATTACTTCTTTCACTGAATCGAAATTATTTTGAAGTCGGCTTTTTTAATTGATAATTATTGTATTGTGTGTTGACATCTTCGCCGATTGTGAACCGATTATAGTTTTTCATCATCATCATCAGCCAGAAGACGTCCACTGCCGAACATAGGCCTCCCCCTTTAACCTCCACACTGAACGACAGCCTGCCTTTATAGTTTTTATTTGTCTTGAATAGGAAATGTCTTGGGGTACTTCTATTTTAAGAAGAACATATTGTACCTATGAGAGAGGAAAATTAGGGGATGAAACCCGTTTGTTGAATATCACCCAATTCCCATGAAGCCGTTTTTGTTTTTTAATATATTCGTAATTATGTATATGCAATATGTATGTACTCATAACCGCGCTCCAGCGTCCGAGTGTAATAGATAAACAAATTATTCTAATAAAAGACTATTTATCATCTCCGTCGGATTCCATCGGTGTTTATAAAGCCACCGCTATTTCCAATTCGAATGTTTGGTTTATTTTTGTACAATAGGAATTGCGTCAGATACAGATAAGCAATAATGGTTTCTGATTGCCTCCACTGTTATGATATCGGGGGATTTCGTTATAGTTGACAGTCACCTTGAGTCGGCCTTGTCTGCCTAATAATTGGGACAGGCGTGTGTGGTACTTTCTAGTTGAAATGGCGCTTAGGCCGAACGGCCACTGTAGAATCCAGCGCGTTCAAGCGGCCGTAAAAAAACAGACTATCCAGTTTTTTTTTTATATTATAATAATAGTCTTGCATTTGAGTGCCAACTGGCCTGATGTTAAGCGATGATCTTTGCTTAACATCAGGTGAGGTGGCGGTCAAAGGCAAGCTTAGTATATAAAATAAATAAAAAATTCTAACAAAAAAAAACTAAATCAAACTCGTTTCAGTCGTTTGAGAGCTACGATGCCACGGACACACAGATACACATGTCAAACCTATAACACCCCTCTATTTGCGTCGAGGGTTAAAAATAAAGAAGTTTGTGAGGCAGGTCATTGCAGGAGTAAATAAGTATACTACCTATAAATAAGAGAGTAGATAATAATTTATAATGCGGGTAGTATGCAGCTGATCGATCGAACGCGTAGCGGTCAGTGCTTTCCAAATGCATTAGCTTTCATGAATTATTAAATTTCCAACAAAATGTGTTGTAAACTAATTACTCAATTTACAATAACTGGCTAAGAGCGTGTCGAGACACGCATGTGGTCCCTACCATGGTTCCGTTTTTCGTAGCCAGTCATAATAAGTGGGAGAGGGCAACTTTTTGCCACATTGGCGGGTCATATTTCACAAAAAAAACATCTATACAAATATTATAAAGAGGAAAGATTTGATTGTTTGTTTGTTTGCATTGAATAGGCTCCGAAACTACTGAACCGATTAGAAAAATTAATTCACTGACGGGAAGCTACACTATCCCTGGGTGACATAGGCTATAATCTATACCCGTGCGAAGCTGGGGCGGACCGCTAGTTTGTTATAAAGTGATGTATGACTCTTTTTCTTCATTTTCAAAGACCTATTCAACGATATCCCACACGAGGGGGTACAGCGAAAAAATATAAAACATATTATATCACTCCTTGTACTTTTAATTTTTTATCTATATTTAAACTGTAATTGTGCAAAGTTTCAAGCACTTGCATTTATAACTATAGAAATTAAGGTTCTAAAAAAATAGGACGGACGGAAAGACGGATAGCCAGAATGAATTAGAAGAGATCCTTGTCGGGCTACGGAACCCTACAAACCGACTTCGAAATTAGTAAGCGCTGTAGCAAATTTATTGCTATTGCCAAATCAACGGGCGCTCGAACAATATTTCGAGGCACTTTACGAAGGCACTTTTTTTCGTAAATTTTGTACTAGGTAGCATCTATGTAGTTGTCTTCAAATCACGAGTGAATCGGTGTCTTCTAAGCAAGCGTGCTCCAACGTAGACCGCATCATCGCTTAACATCAGGCGAGATAGTAGTCAAACGAAAGCCTATTATTTATATTTTAAAAAGAATTACATATCATAGAACAACTCCCTCAAAAATCTCAGCGTAACTCTCATAATAAAATGCAAATGGAATTGCGAAAAAAAAAACTAGAGTATTTCATTCAAATATACGGTTACCCTTTCAACCCCCGGCGATGCCTTTATGAGACCGTTCTGTCTAGCTAGAACATTTGCATATCTCACTACGCAGAAATGAGAGCGTTATGTATGTTTCTTTAGCCATTTTGACCGAACTGAGGTCTTAGAGTTTACAGCATGGGACAAATCGGCGTTTAAACAAATTTATGTTTGTATGTTTGTTCGACGATAACTTGAGTACCGTTCATTCGATCTTTCATGAATTTTGTAGTCAAGTATTTCAAGTAAATATAATTAAGTTACATAATGCCTGGTAACAGATTTTACTTCTCATTTCGGTTCTATTTACTTCTCTTTTCTGTGGATTCTAAGTCATTTTGTCGAATTTGACGATCGATAAAGAACGGTATTTGCACTGCTGGTTCGATCATTCAGGTTCATCACTGATTTAGAACATGCACTCACAATAAATTCATATTATTGACGGAATATAGGCCAGAGCCGCTCATCGGCATTGTCGGTTATCTATCTGCAAGAGTATTCACTCGTGAACGCATTGTGTATATCAATGCCAATGTCGATACGTTACCTAAATAGCACGCGGTCGTCGGCGCTAACCATTGCTCGATTCACAGCTGTGCTGAATGCTGTAATGCTGCAGGGTTTGGAATGCAGGACGTTTAAGAATGTGGACGTGTGATTTTGGTTTGGTTATGATGATCGTTGGTCACAGAAATGTGAAGTAAATAGAACGGAGATGAGAAGGACAATCTGTTACCAGGCATTATGAGTGAACCTTGATTGAACATTCTTATTTAGATCAACGCGTCGAACTCCGCATCACAGTTGCTAACTGATTTCGAATGACTGACGTTTCGTTTATATGGGTGCAACTAGCTACAACATTTTTTTTACAAAATAAGCCTCGACAGCTGTTCTAAATTAAACAAAAAAAAACTTTTCTGTGGCGATGGTAGCCGAGCGATAGCATGTACGCTTTACAATTTGACGGCACCTGGTTCGATCCTCGGCCCTGCACCAATGATTTATATGGTATCCAAATAAATTATGTGCAGTTTCGATGCCATCGCTCTAAAACATTATGATGAAACCGGTATGTCCAAGAACCTCAAAATATTTTAGATTTTTAAGTTCATAGCAGCATCTTCAGGTAAATGTTTAAATAGAATGTGGTTTTTAGAATTAAATAATCAATAAAATAATGTTTTTAATAAATTAAATGAACTTCAAACGCTCTGCGATTATAGTTGTTCACCCGAACTGTGACCTCGCGTCTCACCTATCTAGCGATTTCACCCATAATCGAACTTTAAAATAGTGTTGGAATGAACTACTTGCCAACAACATTTCATGTAAATCGGATCAGCAGTACCCGAATAATCGTTGAACAAATATACAAACATACATTCATACAACCGTAGATCTGATCCTTTAGACGTAGACCTTCGCTTCGGTCAAAAATGGAGATATCTCAGAAGATCGAACTCGATAACTTTGTTACAGTTGAAAAGTATAAACTTGCGTTACTGACCGTGATTTTTCCAACGGCTCGGATTGGCATAACAAAGGATGCCCTGCGCAAACACTGTTCGATAAGCAAACTCTGCGGAAGCTTTTAGTTATTGTTGAGTCCATTGTCCGTCGTGGAGAGGTCTGGAGTATCTATTCTGTTGTGCCTCTGCCGACTCTTGTTTAAACTGTGCTCCTACTGGGGATGGTTTGTTGATGGAGAACCCGCGTGGATAATCCCGATGGGATGGGATGAAAGATGTCTGTGCGGTACCAAAACTCGAGCTGCAGGGATAATGCATGGTGAGCTCTAACCTCCAAATTGCACCACCCGAAAAGAAACGCCTGAGCTCGAGTCTTGCAACAAAGGTCCCACACAACCGCGATTCGTGGCGTTATAGATATTTTCAGGGGGCTTACAAACTCCGATGTGATGAGTGGCCGGCGTAACCGGCGACTCCGGTGACGTCCCGAATTCGCATAGGTCGCGAACACTGTCACTCGCCATATTCTCCAGGTCCCCCAACAATATCTGTGCAAAAAATCTATCTGATGCTTTGCTGCGTGGAAAAAAGGAAAACTAACACAGTTTCACATTTATCATTTTATTGTGCGAACCGCATGTAGAATGCGTTGCCTGAATGGGCGAATAGAAACAATCTCTCTTCAAGTCGTGAGTTCTAGGCAAGCTCCATCGTAGACCGCATCATCGCTAACATCAGGCGAGATCGCGGTCAAACGTTAGCCTAGTCCAACGTAAAAAAATATATATCGTAGGTATAGTTCCAAGTTTGGCCAATAACTCACCTGATGTAATGCGACTGATGAATATATCTTTCACTCATGTAAAGCCCAGATTGTAACTGTCACAAACAGGATTCGTTTATGGGCCAATTTTTTTTTGTTCACGCTTTCCATTCACCTCGCCAAATGTTAGCGATGATGCGGTCTACGATGGAGCACGCTTGCCTTCAAGAAAAACAACCAGATTGTCCCTATTCGCCCATTCAGGCAGCGCATCCCACAAGCGGTCGCACAATAAAAGTGGAATCAAAGTGCTTTGTTTGGGGTTTCTAAATATAAATGGTGTCGGTCTTTTCTTGCCCGCCCTGGCTGTCCAAAAGAAAGATGGATAGGATAATTAATATCTCAATTATGTTAGTGTGATTATAAAAGTTGGTAAAGTTTTGTTTGACGTCCATTATTAATTCTGATTGAATATATCTGTTAAAGATAGAAAACACAATTTAAAAGTAGCTCGAAAGGACTTGTAAGTTTTCTTATTTAGTAAGATTCAAATTCAATTTATTAAGCCCTTGAGCCTGGGTTACAAAGTTGGTACATGTGTAAGAAAATTAGGTATTTATTACTTATTCTCCAGGTACCGCTTTGTCAGCATACAAGCAGTTACTTAAAACTAATTACAAGAATATAATATTAAAATGTTCAGTTTATATTAAAATTACACAATTGATAATGAATAATGTCTAATAATAATTTTACTAAACGCAAGTATTTTACATAAAATACATGCGTTTTATTCAAAAAGAAGTCAGATTCAGATTCTTTATTAACCAATATAACATGTTCGTCATCTGGGGTATAGTATGCTTTAGAAAGAAGGAATACATACAGCCTATTTTTAAAGCTGTTTATATCGCTCCAGCAGTGCAAGTACCGTTCTTTATCGATCATCAAATTTGACAGTTGAGATTGTTAAATTCAATAAAATGCCATTTGATCAATATTTACTATGATCGATTCTGTGGCATTTTTATCGAATTTGACGTTCGATAAACAACGGTACTTGCATCCCAGTCTCGTATTGATCGTGGTAATTTTTATAGATATTGATGCCGTACAAAATACATTTTTAACATTAGAGACTTTTTTTTTTTTCATATTGGAAATCGTTCTTTATTATGTCGTCAACTACAGAAATTAAATTTTCGAAAAAGTACTTGATTTTTTTTTTCAGGAAAGGTTGACTTCGCTTATGTAAATTCATGTAAATGTCATTAATTTTAGTTCTAAAAAGAACTCCTTACAATATTGTGCTATCATTCTCAATTCAGCTCCTAAATTGAGTCATCATCATCATTTCAGCCATAGGACGTCCACTGCTGGACATAGGCCTCCCCCATCGATCTCCAAAAGAGCCGGTTGGAAGCGGTCTGCATCCAGCGTTTACATGCGGAAATTACTTAATGATAAAAAAAAATTGAATTATAAATTGCTGCTAAATTGAGTGTAAAATCGTAACCCCAGTGTACATAAGTGTAACAATAGTGGCACAATGAGTGCACCCGAGTGCGGAAATATCGGAGTGGCGCACAGATCCATTCATCTGAAGACCCCTTAGAGCCTAGAGTGGCTCGGAGACGGGGTCGAGAAGATGGGCGTCAAAGGCAGATACCTGGTGATTTCTCACTTTATACCTAAAGCTTTAGTGCTGAATTTTGCACGAGTTCGTAGAGAATTTTGTCTAGATGTTTTTACTCTTTCGTGTAATACGAATAGAGTTTAGTTCAGCACGTGTTGGAGAGCTTTTCTAGTTGGATTTTGTTTTAACGCGGTGCATGATCGAATTTTTGTTTGGAATTTGTAGACACTCTTCAGTAGATTGCAAGTGTGGTTTTATAGCTTAGTTAGTAACTGTAGTCAAATTTTATAGCCCCTGGATTCACGATATTCAACCGTGTTTACCAACGACGAGAAATGTTTCGTGCCAAAACAAGGCATAAGATATTTTAATAATATACTATGTATACATGAAATAGGGATGAAATTAAGTCTTGCAAGACGTCAAAGTGTTTTATTTATTTATTTTTATTTCATAATTAAAATGTGTTATGTAATTGTGCAAAGTTTCATGCATCATTACCCTTACCCTTATAACTATAGAAGTTAGAAGGTTCTAAAGACTAGGACCGATGGACAGAACGAAATTTAAGGTTTCCTTGTAGTACTACGGAACCCTAAAAGACGCCGTAATAAATGAAATACCTTGCCAAAGATCGGAGATATTACCACGGGAGCTAGTGTAAGTCCGGAATGCGACCTCGTTCCTATATTATAAGAGAGGAACAACCTCCAGAATCAGGACTATACTCTCTTTGAATTGCCTTATATGTATTTATTCTTCCGTTAGAAACAGCTACAAGCTCTTCTCGACGTAAATTGAGAAACTCAAGGCATGTGAATGAAAATGTTAACCAATTTTTTTTTTATAAACAGGAGATACCAAGATGACAAGTATACCCATGGTGTGATTTTCATATTGTGACCAGTGTAGTAAACTTTTCAAGCCGTGGTAGCTTATTTGGGTACCCACTAGAATTGAAAGCGTGAAGTCGCGGGTTCAAATCCTGGGCCCGTACCAATGAGCTCTTTGCTTTGGAGTTTATGTACGGATTTTCATACCCACTGGCTTTGCGGTGAAGGGAAACATCGTGAGGAAACCTGCATACGTCCGGAGATTTTTTTTATGGCGTATGTGAATCCACCAACCGCAACTGGGCCAGCGTGTTGTATATGGCCCAATCGCCCTTTTGGGGACAGATCAAATTAGCTGGACTTTTAAAAGGCGGATTATGCTATGCCAGTCCATGCTGCTAGTCTGTGGAATGCGCTGCCTGAATAGGTGTTGCCCGATAGTTACAATCTGGGTGTCTTCAAATCACGAGTGAATCGGTGTCTTCTGTGCAAACGTGCTCCATCGTAGACCGCATCATCACTTAACATCAGGCGAGTCTGCGGGCAAAAACAAGCCTATTAATAACTTTAAAAAAGTTTTTGCGGTGCGCTGCCGCTTTAGTGACGCCATGACTTTGTTTGACATGAACGTGTTTCTGCCTTTTTAACCGACTTTGCCTAGTGAAGAAAGTATTAATTACTATTAAACGTCAAGGAACAAAATTTCTTAACACAAGACATTTAAACGTCAATTTTCATATTTTTCTGTTCCAGTTTGCGATAATACCATTTTAATAAAAGTTTTCCCATTTGAAACCTAATTTCCTTCAAGACGTGGGCTGTAAGATAATGTTTTAAATACAATTTTTTCACAAAATTTTTAGATCTCTTTATAATCAAGCTTAACTTTTACAAAAAGCTTTGCAAAGCGTGATAGAGATAAAAACTAAAAAGTGTTTTCAGAAAATATTCGGTCCTTGGCCTGACTACCAATGAGTTATTTAGTACCAAGATAAATTATGTGTCGTTTCGGTGCTATACCTCAAAAACGGCGAAGGAAAACATCGCGAGGAAACCTGTGTGTCCAAGAATCTTTAAAAGTTCAAAGACACATGACAAAATTATATACCAACATGCACTGAACCTGCATGTCCCCAGCAGTGGGGACATGAAAAGCTGATAAGGATGATGATGAGATGGATATAAGCCAATGATGATGACATAGAACCTAACATCATTGCAGTTTTTTTTTTTTTTTTTTACAATAAATTTTACAATAAAAAATAAACTACTCTATTTTCAAAATAATTATGACATATACATTTTATTAATTAAAACTTGTTCGTTATTATGTAAAAATTTAGTTTCTCTTTGTTTTCATGTCTTCAACATTTTGGTCAGGGTTTTGCCGCTGGCTTTCTCAAACTCCCAAATCCCAAGTAGCGATCTCGGAATCTCGACATTACGGAAGTTTCAAGTGTCGCGGATCAAACGGCCTTTTTAAACTCACGCTAAACTCATTCAACTTAAATTTCGGCTGTCCAGTTCACACTGGTACAGACAACGCAGTGTTTCAACTTTAAACATCGTTCCCGTACATCATTGTAATGTTTTAAGCTCCGGCTGCGAGGTTCGATTGCGTAGTTCGATCAAGAGAACCACGAGGATTTTCAGGTCCTTACGGTTCGATTCAATAATCGAACTGTGCAGATTTGTCATTATTATCCGGCCTCTAATACACACAAATATTTGACCAGCCACAATTTTAAAATTATACCTTTTTATACCCCCGATGCATAAAGAGTGGTATTGTAAGTTTAACGTGTGTATCAGTGTGTCTGTCTGGCATCGGTATTCCCAAACGGCTGAACTGATTTTGATTTAGTTTGTTTTGTTCGAAAGATGACTTGAGCGAGACTGTTCTTAGCTATGAGTCAAGAAAATCTGTTGAGGCGTTTGAAGATCTTTTACGGGGTATTTAAATCAAAACAAAAATATATTTTATACTTGTTTTATTTTGTTTTTGTACTAGTTTTACGTAATTAAGAGCCTTAACGATTAATTATTAACAGTAAGTTCTTCTAAATCATATAGTTACCTTCGATCAAATAAACAGAGGATATTGCACCACCCGCCCGACCGCGTCCCACCTAAAACTCAGCTGCGCCGCGCTGTTGCAGCAGTTTGCATTCAGTTACTCGTTACCTAGTGATGCGTAAACATCACGTGCCGTAAACAAATTTAATGTATAGCTAGTATGCATTGACAATTTATGTCCCATTTTTCGTAGTGCATGTACGGCGTGCGATATCTTCTGTTTATTTGATCGAAGACTGCCACAAACACATTTGTTGTTAGTATTTTAGTTAGATGTGCAGTTATTAAACTTTAGTATACAAAGAAGTTATTTTGATGCGTGATTAAAAATCTTCTTACAGAAAATGAGTAGGCGAAGAAAGCCAGCTAATTAGTTTTTATTTCTTCTGATCAATGTACTCGATTTGGAAAATAGGAAGTAGTGCTGATTCGATTATGTCACATAAAAGAATATGTTTTTTTGTTTAAATTAGAACGGCTGTCAAGGGATTTTTGTAAGAAATTTATTGTAGCCAGTTGCACCCCTATAAACGAAACGTCAGTCATTTGACATCAGTAAGCACCTACGATGCGGACAAATAACTTTGAGACCTAACCAAAAAGGTAAGGTTCAAGTTCTTGGATGCGGAGTTCGACGCGTTGATCTATAAGAATGTTCAATCAAGGTTCTGTTATAATTCCAGGCGACAGATTTTCTTTCTCATTTCCGTTCTATTTACTTCTCTTTACTGTGGATTATGTAATCGAATCATAGCGTGGCGTGAGTTTGCGTTGTTAATTCGGTAAAGTTACCGAGGATGTCATAGCACAAACGAATAATAATGAAATGAGAATAAGTTTACAGAAGTTATTTTGTTATGTTAAACATTGAAGATTAATACACGCGATGTGGTAGATTCCCCCCTTTCTTGCATGTAATGTTAGCATTTTTAATTTTAAACAGGATTGCGTTCGATCACCAACTCCCGTTCAGATTTAATCTATCAGAAAAAAATACGAATCAAATATGGAACCGGGCTTCTTTTTAGGGTTCCACACCCGTATCTTTGAAACCATAATATTATAGATAGCCAGTTGAAATTTTCACAGAATATGTAATGTTACGGCAGATTGACTAAGAAATAATAATAAACCAATCAGGTGGCCCGTCGCTTGTTTGTCTACTAAGTATTAAATTTTTAAAAAGTCAAAGAGGACTAAAGGGTTATTACTTTATGACTTAAAAAAATCTTTGTTGTAGGGGTCATACAACAAATGTAAACGTATAACGTGTAAAATGTAATGTTTAAACGTATTTTTGTATTTTTCTATTGTAAAAACGATAATATGTACATGCGTCAACTTGCGATGATTCTAGTACACACTATAAAGTAAAACAATAAATAATAAATACTGGCCAGTGCTAGGGCGTGATGTTGTCGTTTTGTGAAAAAATAATATATTTAAATGCGCGACTCGCACTTGGCCGTTTTTAAACTTGGTTAATATTCTGACACCAAAAAGTGCAGTGCATACGCGCTCATGCGTTTTCGACCGCAGCACCGATTGGGTTTTGTCGTACCTATGGCTCGTGAAATTACTACTTCCAAACTACAATTGATGGAGACATTGTGATGTTCTATTATATTTCCCTTTTCTGTGGTATTTTCCTCAGCGGTAATAATAAACCTGTCTGTGGGTAATTTCTTGTTTCTCACACCGCAGGGTCAACGATATTTTGTAGTCACATGTTCGATATTATACAATGCTTTGGGACATTGGGATTTGCTATCGCCTGTATTCGGCTACCTTGTGGGAAATACGTTTATGTCGAGTTTTGTGATTTATTAAGCATTGGTGATCTTGATTACTTTGTATGACTTTTAATTAACTGCTCGTGGAATATTGGGTAACTAGTTTTTAATCTGTGGTTTTAGGTTTCGGATATTTTAGTTGAGGTTACGATGGGTAATAGAGTTGGAATTGAATCTGTTGTTTTGTTTGATTTATTTTGTATGTTGATTTAATTAACTATTTTGTATGTGTTTCTTTCAAGCAGTTTCTTTTTTAAGTCGATAAAAAAGCTACTTTTAAAGGTACACTTACGTAAGTGTACATTGCATCGCGGCTGATCGCAGATGCGCGCGGCTGATGCGACTATAAAAATGTATGGCAACGTCAATCGTCGGCCGCGCGCGTTTGTCGCATACCCCGGAAGCAGTGCTATACATTTTTTATAGTGCAAGTATTGTCGCATCAGCCGCGCACGTTAGAGATGCGCGTCAGACGTGCGCATTTGCGATCAGCCGCGATGTACGAAAGTGTACATTTACCAAATAGAATGAGCCGCAAAAGGCTCCCTTGAAACCAAAGGAAGTGCCGAAAATCCATAACGGGTGTCGACGACTAAAAACTGTTGAATAAGCCTAAACTCTTGTGAAACACGCGTTATAAAGAGCTAAACCAAACTAGCTACAAAAATAGGCGACCTGCTAGAAAATAGGTTGAACTGCAAAGGTTCGCTTGCAAAGTTGAAACCAAAGGAAGCGCCGGGAATCCGGAACAGGAAGGCGTTGGAAATTGTCCCCCCCACTTGAGCCATTTCCTAATGGGAGCAGGTCACCGCTCCCGGCCTCTGCCTCTGGCTGGCTTATCTAACGAAACAGGGTAACATCGGCTATCTGCGGAATGTACCTACCTATAGCGTATAGGAGTAACGTATTCTCTACTATTCCGGGTTGCACGGAACGGTGATACTGAGCCGAAAGGAGGTCCTCGTACTGATCAATATGAACGACTTATCAACTCTAAAAGAGCTATTAAAATATCAACTATTTCATATATTTCGTTGAAGGTAAATGATATTTTTCTATGAAGCAGCTATTTTTACGATATCAGCGTTGGTCCCATAGTAAAAGTTATTCATATTTTTTTTTTTTTTTTTAATATTTGGGACATTTTTGCACACACGGTCATCTGACCCCAAACTAAGCAAAGCTTGTGATATGGCTGCCAGAGACTGATATACATACTTATATAGTTTCAAATACATACTTAAATAGATATTAACAACCAGATATAGACCAAACACAAATGTTCATCACGAAAATGTTTGTCCTAGGTGGGAATCGAACCCACGCCCTCAGGCTCAGAAGGTAGGTTCACTACCAACTGGACCAACGGGCTATCAAATTATGAGTACAATGACCTCATTTCGGCTTAGTACAGTCTATATGCGTAACCCTGTATAATGCACATAGTATTTAAACACATCTTCAATAAATGGATTGCGTTTGCACTGGTTTGGCCTATAGCTTTAAACTATTATATATCGCTTTTCTCTCAATTCCACTCTGTAATGTGACGCGCGACTAGGGAACAATAGCTTGCGGTGACATTCCACCGACTGCCGCCGCCGTCGCCGTCGCCGCGGCATTCGATGCCGTTTGCAATTAAATCTGAAACAATACGAGTTAATAATCGATTGTGGCACAGAATTTAATCGATTTTTCGATTTCGGTGGGAACCTGGAAGCAATAAAAGGTTTTAGAGCGGTTAACCTATTTTATTTTTAAGTAGGGTCATGCTCGACCAATTTATGTGCCTTCTGCTCGCCTCAAATTGTTTTTGCCAAAAGTGTTTTATTTACGAGACGAGCAAGTTGCTCACTTGATGGCAAGCGTCACACTAGCCCGTAACAGTATAGGCACTCAAAATTTTGAACGTTAACACTTCACAAGTATTAAATTGTTTTTTGAACAGATTTTCTTAGATTACAGCTAAAACACACGATCACTAAAAAAACTAAATAAAAATAGGCTGAGTCATTTGTGAGCTACGATGTCAGTTGTCACATACAGATACACACGTTAAACTTATAACACCCTTCTATTTGCGTCGAGGGTTAAAAACTGCGCAGAAATTGCACTCTGAGACATTAAGTTCTGAAATTTCTGAGAACATTGCCCTTTAATCCGAAACACAGTAATTGCACACCACATCAGGCGAGAGATTTGCTCGTCTCGTTCCCTTGCATTAAAAAAAGTACGTCTGTAGGCCCGAAACTGTTCTCAACTTATTTTGTACGGCTTCGCTTGAAATCTCCATCAAATTGAAACAATAAATCCGAAACGATCCAATCGGATCTCTCGAAATAAATTGACGGGGCCTTACGCTCAACTCTTTACGCTGTATCAAAGTTGTACGCTGTGCTGTTTTTATTTCTGGTGTACACAATAAAGAGTTTCTATCTATCTATCTATCTATCAAACGGAAAATTACGCGAACGTGAACATTAACGCGCCCAGATACGGTTTGCGGTCGTGCAACATTTTTACATTAAACAGCTAGCCGTAAGGCCCCTGGTCTGCTTATCAGAATCGACGAAGTTCCGCTCAGAATCACGCGCACCCTAGTGTCACAGTACACTGGGTTTTGAGAAGGTCGAGTCACGCACACAACGATAGTTTGGACTGCATCTGTGTCAACTATGCACGAAATATTAAAATTACTAATTTGTGACATAGCGACAGGCCTTATGCTGAGGTGGAGCCGGTTTGTGACATACAAACATTTATATTATACTTTTTGAATTAGATTATTTTTAATGTTGTCTATTGTGTTTTTTTTCTGACCAAAACCATAAAACCATGTCTACCTAAAATAAATTAATTTTTTAGAAAACAAACAACTTAAACCAAGTTTAAGACTATACGTATACAGTAAAAAAAACTCGAATTAATAACCTTCTTTCGTAAATAAAAAAATACAAGTTTTACTCCTCCGCCATCATATAAAAAAATCAACACGAAAATTGCTTTATACTATTTTCAGTATTATTCGATGGATAATGTTTTCTTTTTAATTTTCAATCAGTAATTTTTTTAACTCCAAAAAAGAAAAGAGCTGTGCTCCTTTAACTGTCCCTTATAAGTACTTGTCTAAAACTTTAAGCTGTATAAAAGCTAACTTCTGTTCTAAACGCGCGAACTCCAGTACTTTGCTGCTTTACAGTAACTGTTATACAGTAATGTGCTCACGATCTAGGTGCGACGCTTTCAGCGATCGAATATACAGCACAATGAGCTAGTTCGACAAAAAATCTAGTTAAAAACGGAATAAAAGTTAGGTAGGTAGTTGAAACGTTGAACGTTGTTTCAGTGTAAAGTGGACTGTGAAATAGTTTTTTTTTTCAACCGACTTCAAAAAAAAGCAGAAGGATTTTTGTGACGGTTACATTTTCCGATTTTGTAAATTACAGAGCAAACGTCGGCTCAAAATAAGAACAACACAAAAACATTCGCTTTCCGCTCAGATAGGTTCACGAAACGATTGCTTTCCGCTCACATTCACAAATACAGGGGCGGCTCGCTTCGCGTTTCTCGTAATTTTCCTTTGAGACTTTCGTAGATTTACAAAAGGCTTTTGGTTACCAACACGTTCTGTGTTAGTTTTGATGCTATGAATAGTTTGGCAGTTCATAATTCCTCCGAGATAAGACTTCTAGGGCACTATTTTATATGCTGTTACACAGCTCACGAAAAACGTGTAGAAAACATAAATAAAAGATACTTATTAAAAATACAAACTATTCTCGGTCTAAGAATTAATTTGCTCTGCCAGCTACAATGCAATAACTTATAACAATGTCTAACATAGCTTGCAACAAATGTGTATACAGTGTTACAAACAATAATGTCTAACATAAGATTAAGCCGGTCACTCCGACTATAGTTTCAACCGCATTAAGCAGTCTTTAATATAAATAAAATGTATGAAAACCACGTCAGCTTCTATTATAATTTTTTTTTTACTTAGTTTGCAACAAATGTGTATGCATTGTTACAAAAAACAATGTCTAACTTAGTTTGTAACCAATGTGTATGCATTGTTACAAACAACAATGTCTAACTTAGTTTGTAACCAATGTGTATACAGTGTTACAAACAACAATGTCTAACTTAGTTTGTAACCAATGTGTATACAGTGTTACAAACAACAATGCCTAACATTTTATTTATATGACAAGGTAATAACGTAGATTAAGCCGGTTACTCCATCATCCGTGTCATAAAAATAAAACGTGTGAAAACCACGTCAGTTTCCATAACAACAATGTCTAAATTAGCTTGCAACAAATGTGTATACATTGTTGCAAACAAAAATGTCTAAGTTAGACATTGACATTAAATGCACAGATTATCTTACAAGTTGAGCTTTGATCCAATCCATAATTTTAAACATCTTTGGTGGTAAACCTTATCTTAGGAAGATAATCTTGAAATTTCCAAACGTTCCCACCGACCTGTCATTACGTATCAATTGCATCCAATCAAAACTAAATTAACTGCAATGTTAATTGAAAAACATTTATTAAAACTAATTGAAATTCTTCTTTGTTACAGGTAAGGACACGGTTTGGAACTTACAAAAGTTGCCCGCAAACTTATTAATTTGCCGGCGGTAAGAGTACCACAGTTAATATTTAAACTACGACATACTTCCAAAGTTATGCCATACTGCCGCAGACTAGAACGGCACAGAGAGAGAACTTCAAACAGATCGTGAGAACTGCCGATAAGTTGGTACTATTGGGAGATTTCCCATATCTGTGCATATCGACCAAACGCCACCGCACTATCAGCGTGGGACATCACTTGAGGCTGGTTATTGGCTGGGCACTCGACGCTGCAGAATATAAGGCGAATATAAGGGCGCTTGCAGACGATGCGTTGTAGTAGGCACTTGCTACTTCTACTTGTTATGTAGAAGTAGCAAGTGCCTACTAGATGTCGTCTGCAACGTTTTGCTTATTGCAAGTGGCAGTGAAAGTACTACTAAGCACTGACACTGCCACTTGTACTAAGCAAAACGTTGCAGAAGATTCGTAGTAGCTATACTAACATCTTATACTTGTTACGTATACTACGCATCGTCTTCAAGCGCCCTAACGCTTTTATTGATGAGATACTTATCCTATTAAAGAGTACTAACAATCTTTATATTATTAGTGCTCACTAATTGATATTCGAAACTCAGCCGCTGTGCATCCTGTAGTAGTTCTTGCAGTTCTCCGTTTGTTTGAACTTGACCTTCTGTCGATTTAGTCTGTCGGTTGTGGCACAGCATAGGGAAAGTAACGGCAGCCGGTAAGTAACGACACAATTTATTAGTTACTGTCACAGCCAGGTATATTGTAACTAACGTAAGTTGAGTAATAGGCAGATTGACGATACGACTGTTAGGAGACGTAAGTCGTATTTTGTCACTTATTATTTCGTTGTCCAGTAATGTATGTTGACTTGGGGTAATGGGATATTTGTCGTTCTTCGATTAGAAAAAGTCAGTCCCATGTAGTGCTGGAATTTGTAGTCATATAGAAATAAATATAAAAGCTATTTGCTTATTTCCATTGATAAAAATATAGGACTAGATTGAGAGTCGCGATGAAAATACCATAGAAATTTGGATACGCTTAGATAGACATCATCACATCAGTCAGTAAACTTCCAGTGCTGAACAATGGCCTCTCTCTTAGTGAGGGGTGTTGCCATAATCCTCACGGTGGCAGGTGGCTTGGGGATCGCAGTACGTTTACCGTGTACTAATAGGACGCTGCTGCCCATCCTCCGGTGGTTCTGGTCGCAGTTTTAGGACATACCTGGGTCAAAGAATAAATAATGGTAATTAACTGAGGTTTTTAAAGAAAAAACAGCCTTTAATCACCTTGTTTGTTTATTTATACGTGTTTGCTGTTTACCCGATCTAGGCTATCACGCTCATCAGAGCATTTTTTCACGGCGCCACTGCATCCAAGTTAGTTGCTTCAGTAATCGCGCTTATTATAGCCACAGCCACCCTTTTGACCCTCGGCTCTCAGTATCGGATCGGTGGCCGTCATATCGATACATGCCAGATATCGATATTAAAACAACCTGCAATCGCGTATTTAGTGATTTCATAAGTCGGTCGGGAAAAGTTACGGTGTGATCGGTCTGAGAAATTTGAATTTTATAAGTTACTTTGTTTTGAGTGTTGGGGGTCGATAATTTTGTATTTCCGCATTACGCTTTCATTGTCATATAAATTATATTTAAATCAACAAATTATATTTAAGTCAACAATAACACTGCAAGCGTTTTAAAGTAACATTAAAACGCTTGCAGTGTTTTATTCTAAAAATAATGCCTGATCGTTTATTTTTGTTACTTTAGCGAATTTTTCTTAAAAAATTATTTAATTGACATGTTTTTTTTCGTTCATTAATTTAGGTATTAAATAAACGTTTTTAACAATTGGCTGACACAGACATATTTTTTATTTATTTAAAAAACGCCACGACTGGCATGGACTTGAGATACGTTTCCATTTGTACGACCCTGTATGCTACTATTTATATATATATATATATATATATATATGTACCTACCATATTGTGACAAATATATGATTTGATTTAAAAGATATAGCTCTACCCGGTGACCGCGGCCTTAATTATTATTTGATTCCAAACAGAAACTATACTCGTAATCCTAACTAATTAACTAAATTGACCAAAGGTATCGATCGAGGGTGTAGGGCCGGGTTCGATCGCGGCTGAATTTTTCAGCAGGCCGCGTTTCACGTCCTTGACACGTGCCGTGTTTCACTCACGGCTCCTGCGAGCCAATTGTGCTCTCTGATACATATTCAGTTGGGGAAATTGGTGTTACGCGTGATATTACTTTTGCAGTTATGATCTCGGTTCGGGTATGAAAGATTCCACGAACAAGCCTCTTTCAAAAAAGTTATAAACTCGACAGCGGTATTTTTAGTTGATCTTGGTTCGCAAACAATACACCTGAACTAAAAATTATGTACCAAACCTACCTTCAACAAAATCACTCTATCAGAGCAGATTCGAATTCTGTCAGTTAGGTTACCTCGATTAGGATATAACGCAGCGTTCTTGATATTAAAAAAACCTACCTATGCAAAATGTTGAATATATTGTGAGCCAAAGTTATATGATTATTTACGGGATATTTACTGTGGTAAGGTTGTGGAATGAGCTCCCGATATTTCGGCACATGGTGCATGTAACTGCGCCGAAATATCGGGAGCTCATACCACAACTTTACCACGGTAAATATCCCGTAACTAATCATATAACTTTAGTGAACAACCGTGATAGTTTAAAACAGTGTTTTATAATGTGAGCCATTTTCAATATTTTAAATTCGCTACAGTATCTCGCTCACTTAGTATTTCAGTAAGACATATTCAGTATATCAGACACCTTTAATTTGAATTTATATTCGCTCGTTTAAATACTGCTCCTGCTATATAACTCTATCATTAAAATAAATCTTGCCCGCTAAACACGACACAGAAACATAAAAAAACTATATATAAAAAGTTAATTAGTTCTCCAAATCCGGGACTAGTTATATTTGAGTAACAAATGAACAAACACCTAAACCGACGTATTCGCTTTGTGCGATTCCCGACAAAACCATCACTTTGTCCGCAACCGCCGCTCAAATCTCTAACCTAACAGATTTACTATTCAACCGCAGAGAAATCTCTTCGCCGCTCATGCAGCCTTCCGGCAAAGAGCTTCTATGTATTCCGTTCGTATCTTTCTCTCCTTACATTGAATTTCAAATCGGACGCTGGCTGTTTCAGTGGATATATTATGTCTACCATTTGTTGGCTTGGTTACTTAGTAACATAAGTTAGTACATACGTTGCTTTGTGGTAGGTATACATATAAATACTTCATCATGTTATTTCAAATTGGTGGCGTTTCTCTGAGGGATCGTATCCTAACGAAGTAATTTGCCAGACCAGTCACCAACATAGCTCAGCTTATTAGCAAGCTGAAGTGGCAGTAGGCCTGTCATATTTATCACAGAACCGATAACCGTTGGAGTAAATGAGTTCTGGAGTCATCATCAGCCAGAATACGTCCACTGCTGAACATAGGCCTACCCCTTGAACCTCCACACTGAACGAAAGCCTGCCATCTGCATCCACTGGAAGCCCGCGACTCTCACAATGTCGTCGGTCCATCTACTGGGCGGCCTGCCTTCGCTTCGTCTGTGATGTTCTGGAGTGGAGACCACGAATCGGTAAACGTAGTGTAAGATGCCCTGGAACTCGATATATATACGTAAGGCAGCGGGCAGTGGCTGGAATTGAAAAGCCGAAAACGCCTTGGGAATCGATGGATATACGCAAGGCAGCTGGCAGTGTTTGGAAGTGAAAAGCCGTTTTTTTTTTTTTTTTTTTATATTGACTTGTAATGTTGGCCTTTTGGCCTCTACAGATGGACCGGACTAGTTAGCGAACGCAGAGTGCGTTCGGCATAACTTGATGGTTTAAGTTTTTGGGCGACTAGCACAAGGGCACCTCGAAGGTACGAACCTCGGCTTGGGCCGTCGCCGGGGGTGGGAATCAGACTTGCCCAGGCACCCCAGAAGGGGTGTGCCCTGGAGCCCTAGCGGTTTGTTGAACTGAATGATTATTTGGAGAGAATCTAACCGATCTTCTAACAGATCCCGAGAGTCTACGATCCCGCCGGCGGGATCGCTGTGTGTGTGTGTGCCTCTGGTAACCGACGCCTGTACCAAAAACTGAATATTTCCTATTGTTAGGAGCAGTCGGATCGGAAAAGCCGAAAACGCCGTGACTCGATGTATATACGTAAGGCAGTGTCACAGTTCTTAGCGTCTTGTAATGCCAGCTGTTTTGGTGCTGTGCTGCTAGGATCCATGTTTGGATCCTTTTTTTTTTCTTTTTTTTATTATAGGTTCACGGAACTGTAAATACACATATAGAACTTAATTAAACAGTACACAATATGAGCGTTAGTGTATCGAATCGTCCTACTTGGAGTGAACACTGCATACAATCCTTAATTCAATCCATCCTATTCCTTTCTGCATTACGTTTCTCTAGTCCTAGGTTTCGTAGCAGTGGCTCTTTGATTGCCATTATTGAGCGCTGTTGTGGGTCGGATGACACGTTAGGTTGTAGGTCCCGACTCCAGGGGCCTAACGGACAACAGCTAATTGCGGCACCTAATCCGCTCAGTTGGAAAATCGAGCGAACTTGAACCTTATCGCGCGCAGATACGGTTTGCGGTCGCGTGATTTTCCAACTGAGCGGATTGGGTGCCGTAATTAGCTGTTATCCGTAAGGCCCCAGGGCCTGGTGGCAAAAGCTATCGCGTGCTACCCTTCTTTCGCTAACTTTCTGGCACCATGCGCGATAAGGTTATATCTTAAGGGCATGTGTTTGCCCTCCAACGACAACCGTTCGACCATGTCGAGAGGCCTAATGCGGCCTTGAAAACTGACGTGACCTATTAATTTTCAACAAATTACCATACGGTTTGTTTCTAAACACTATAATATAATAATTATGTCGAAACAAAATACCGTATGACAGTCTAATGGTCTCACGGTATTTATGACTTCGGCTACCACCCCCGCATTAGCCCCAAACTAAACTATCTTAATAGTTTTTAAACGATTCTCGGAAAGCGTAGAGGTATTCCATTGTGAGATTTACGGCTTTCTAATGGGTCTGGTGACATTTAGATAACTGATAGTATTGTCTGGGAGTTCATTCATGACAACGGTTTTGTTCCTGGCAACATTTCCAGGAACACCTAAATTGTACCATGACGAAGTTCAACGTTTCACTTTTGTTAAATATTCATATTCTCACCGGCAACTTCACAAGAGCCAACTTTTTAAGATTTTGTCCGTCAGATTTTGCGTACTCGATGTATATACGTACCCCAATTTCCACGTTTCTAACTTTAAATAGTGATCAAACTTCCATATAAACTATCATCATCTATTTAATTCATTTAGGGGTCCCCCCTAAATGTTCCTAAAATAAACCGGCCAAGTGTGAGTCGGGCTCGCGCACTGAGGGTTCCGTACCACCACAAAATTCAATTACGAAATTACCAGTTATAACTTAGTAATGAACAGAAACTTGTCACCGACTTGCACTTGCTTATTATTTGTTGTTATAATTATTCTAGAGTGTGTAAGTACTATAATCCTGCCAAATTGACGCTTGTAAGTATTACCGTTTTTCCATTAGAGCTAATACAAAAATATGTAAATTAGATTTAACTTTTTGCCTATGATTTTTATTATTTCTTAGTTAATCCGCCGTAACATTACATATTCTGTGAAAATTTCAACTGGCTATCTAATGCGGTCCGAAAGATACAGCCGTTAATAGGTAGGACAGACGTACAGACAGACAGACATCGTAGGCTTAGTAATAGGGTCCCGTTTTTACCATTTGGGTACGGAACCCTAAAAACTTGATATTATAAATTTATCGCGTTGTCAATTAAGTTATAACATAATTATATGAATCAACATTTGCAGTAATATAATCGCTAATTTCTTCATCTAACTTGTTTATGTTATTACTGTTTTCATAATCTCGGTGACCTTTCATTATCAGTCAAGTTGCGTCTCATGAAGTTAAGACAGTTCCTATAATCCATACAGACCACAATGAGTGTGATTTTTTTTGCTAAACTTTACTATTTATGAAAAAAACCGTATATTATATCCTCATCCCCTTATATCCTCATCCTAAATATTTTTTCCCCAAAGATTTCTGCAACGAAATATTTCCTTACACTCACCTTATATCTCACTGATGTCTAATTTTTTCCCCCTAAAATCGCGAGAAAACCCCCATTCTGGCAACTCCGGATCAGCGTTGTTTTAGCGTGTGTGCATTCTGTGGTTCTTGTTTTAAATATTCATCATCATTCACCGCATTAATCACCACCATCATCATTTCAGCCGTAGGACGTCCACTGCTGGACATAGGCCTCCCCCTACGATCTCCGAAAGGGCCGGTTGGAAGCGGCCTGCATCCAGCGTTTCCTGCGGTCTCTTTTAGGTCGTCTGTCCATCGTGTGGGAAGACGTCCTACGCTGCGCTTACCGGTCCGTGGTCTCCATTCCAAAACCTTTCGGCCCCATCGGCCATCTGTTCTGCGTGATATGTGCCCGGCCCACTGCCACTTCAACTTGCTAATCCGGTGGGCTATGTCAGTGATCGTCTACCGATCTCCTCATTTCTGATTTCTCCCGCATTCCATACTCCGATATTCGGCTTTTCGCTTCCAGCTACTACCAGCTGCTTTACATATATCGTCACTACAACGAGTCTCAGGGCGTTCCACGCTACGTTTGCTGATTCGCGGTGTCCACTCCAGAATAGGTCTACTCCAACGGATTTCGGTTCTGCGACAGGTATCACCGGCCCATTGCCAGTTCAGCTTATTAATACGCTGAGCTATCAGTCGGTGTCGGTGGTTTGGTTCTCTGGCGATTAACTTTTGGTCTTTGGTTCATGTTGCTCTTAAATATTGATCATCTAGTCAAACTTACAGAAAGACGGGCCCTTAACAACTTTATGAACAACTTTTACCATGGGAACAAATCTGAAATCAGAAATTAAACAGCTGTTTCATACATTTTGTCGAGTGTCAGTGATATTTTTGTATACAACAGCTGTTTTTTTTTTGGGATAACTGTGTTGGTCCTATAGTAAAAGTTGTTCATAACGATGAGTACAATTATATCCCCGAATATTTCCACTGTCTAACAGTCACCCAGTCTAGTTGATTCTTACCTCTATAGAATTCGATGTAACAGATGTTGAATATCGATTATTCTGCGTGGGTGTAATTTTTTCTGCATTGCCTATTTAAAGATTATTATGTTCTTGTTATGAACAAATTAGAATTAAACCAATTAGGTGGCTACACGACATTTATTAATAACATTATTTACGGTTTATAAATCCATAGTTTATTATGAGGCTGAGTAATATTTTATTGTTTTTTGTTATTTATGTAATGATCATAGGACCATATTTAAATTCATTGAAAAATATAAATTATTCATTAAATTATTAGGTTAGGTAGACTTCCGTGCATCGCGGTCGGTCGCGCGTCTAACGCGCGCGGCTGATGCGATTTGAAAATGTATGGCGACGTCTGTCGTCGGCCGCACTTGTCTGACGCAGACCTCGGAAGAGGTGCCATACATTTTCATAGCGCGAAGTATTGTCGCATCACAGTAGTTGCGTGCGTAAGACGCGCGCGGCTGCGATCGGCTGCGATGCACGGAAGTCAACCATAAGGCTACATTTGTATTATTAGTCGACTACCACTAGCCCGCTTAGCAAGCTCGCTTTATATTTTTAGTTAAATTAAGATAAAACCTAAAAATAGACATCACACTATCCTGATCACAACAAAGAAAAAAAATATTTATGAAATTAGAACGGCTGTCACGGCATTTTTGTAAGATTTTTTTTTGTAGACAGTTGCACCCATATAAACGAAACGTCAGTCATTCGAAATCAGTTAGCAACTGTGATGCGGCCAAAGAACTTTGAGACCTAACCCAAAAGGTAAGGTCTAAGTTCTTTGGATGCGGAGTTCGACGCGTTGACATAAATAAGAATATTCAATCAAGGTTCTGTCATAATACCAGGCGACAGATTTTCCTTCTCATTTCCGTTCTATTTCTCTTTTCTGTGGTTACGGTGGTGACAGAAGTCACCCGTGCGCACCAAGCCTTACAAATCTGTCTTCAATACTATGAGCTATTTACACAAGTCCGTTATTAAAAATTAACGATACGATTATGTTTATCTGTCAATGAATGTCATACTTAATATATGAGTTCAGTCAGTACGGGCGGTGACGGCTTGTGAGACGTGTACTTGTCATTCCTCTCGGTTTTATACAAAACAATGGACATTGTCGATCTGCAAAGTGTTGTTTTGAAATAACGCGGAAGTTACAAACAAATACGTGCGGTGAACTAGTCTTGGAACAAAATAATAATTCATTAAATCGATCCCCCAATCACTTTTCTAATGGATTAAATATTTGTGCTAAAATTAACATTTTCATTACTTAACAGAAATATATCTGCAGTGCTCGAAATTTTATTTCTAATTAAGTGTATATTATCATTCAAGTAATACATAAGCAGAATTTTAGCAATCCCCCCCTCTCAGCAATAGTAAGCAAAGCTCTTACCTCCCCCCTCTCATATACTTGCGTGAACATTGGTAGGTACTTAAATATTTGTTTTAATGTGTACAGGTTTCTTTATTGTTTTCATAAGTCTAGAAATAATAAATATAGACTATAAAGGGATTTAATGGCATTTAGTATTTATTCAAGCAAATTTAGAAGAAAAATCCGAAAAAGTAAAGTAATCACCATACCCCTCCATTCCCATGTCATCAAAAATAAGCAAAGACAACCCCCGAATCTGGTGCTTACGTAATACTAGAATGACCCCTAAGTGATATAAACAATAGTGCAGATTTAGTACAGCGTTTCCCTGCGGTCTCTTTTCATAATACTTATGACTTACCAGAACTCCCAAACAAAGTCATTTCTTACAATAAAATCTTACAACATACTTCTAAGTACTTATTAATCGATTTCGAAGACTAGCGCGTACAATCGTGGACACAAAGTGAAAAGTAAACATCTTTCGACATATTTTATGCTACACTTGTGATTGAAGTGCTATTCAAGGTCTAGCGTGACGCTAGACTTGTGAACCCAGTGTCGGTGATTCGTTCAAGATAAATCCGCAAACGATGAGGCACCGCGTCCTGCCACTACTCGCTCCCGTTTTCCTCTCCAAGCTGTGGCGGAGACGTCGTCGGGCGAAAGCCATCGAGAAGTTTCATGGGGTAAGAACTAGGCGGATCATATTAGACTGTATCTTTTATAGCCTGAATTTACAGTGCGCAATGTTCAGATTCAACTTGCCAAAACACATTCAAATATCTCTGTGATCCACCCACCCACCTTTTTCACTGTACCAACAATGTTTGTAATTCGAATAAAATAAATACCGCTAAACCGCTGTAAGTACGGCAAACTTACTTCATTCGGTTCTTACGCTCTGTATTCAGAAACGTATAGAACATTGCTTAAACTTAGGGCTACGCTAAGCGTAAGTAGTGAATATAGTCTACTTGAGCAGATCTTAAAGCAGTAGTGGTGCCATCAAGTTAGTAAAAGTGTAGTTATTATTGACATTTGACACTTGCTCATTTGACACATTTGATTTGCATCATCAATATTTTGTTTTACTCACTCCACTATCATTTCATGTACTATCTTTGTTGTTTGTTTGTCACGTCTGCATAAAAAACCGGTAAAAAGACCGCTAAAAACAAAAGCTGCCATAGACAACAAAGTATAGTCTTAGCGCTAAGTTTGTGATGAAAAATTGACTTAGCCGATGCTCGGCTAAGACTGGTCTTGGACGTCTCTCTCTGAATCTCCTATTAGCCTTACTACTAAGAATCTTATTGACGACACCGATGAATTATCCAATAGTCCGCATGCGAAAAAAAGATCAGTAAGGTCCTCTGCAGAATGAGCTCGACATAAGGCATCAAGCCTGATTTAGGCCCGTAGCGTTCGCACCCGCCACCTCACCATATCTCCCTTATTTGTCTATCTAAAACTACCACCGTATTAAAAACCTTACCTTTTTTATTCTTACACGCGGGTCGATATCCTTTTCATCCATTTTTAAAGCAACATTTTCTCCTAGTCAGATTTAAATATTCATTCGCCTTTACAAGCAGAGAATAGCGAATTAAGTATCAGGACTTGGGTAAACAAAAGCGAGGCAATGCCTTAAAAAGTATCCGAGAGCGAAGCCCGACAAAGTGTACCGCTTACTTGGGAGGCGAAGCGACGACGTCGGACTGTGACGCGCGTCTTGACCTACTCGTTTGTACAGTTGGCAGAAAAAGCTAACGCATAATACAGTTATAAGATTATTAAAGCGATATTTATCGTGATAAGGTTGTGGATGAAGCTCCCGATATTTCCCGTGAACATGGTGTATGTGACGGCGCCGAAATATTGGGAGCTCTTCTATCCTCAACCTTACCACGGTAAATATCCCGTAAAATCCGTAAATAATCATATAACTTTAGTGAACAACCGTTATTGTTTAAAAAAATGGTCTATAGCATATTTTTCCCCTTAGTTTCACCCGCGTGGATTACTACTTATATCATCACCTATCTGCCAGTGAAAGTCCCGTCAAAATTGGTCCAGCCGTTCTGGAGTCCATAGGGAACATACATACACACATCCCCTTTTATTTATCGTATAAAGAAGAAGAAGATAAGAGGCTTGCGATTGACCGCTAACTCGCCAGATGTTAAGCGATGATGCGGTCTACGATGGAGCAAGCTCGTCTAGAAAAAAAACCGGTTCACTCGTGATTTGAAGACACCCAGTTTGTACCTATCGGGAACCATTCAGACAGCGCATTCCACTGTCTAGCATTTCACATGGGCACGGTGGTTTTACTTTTAACTAAATAAAAAGTTGTAATGACGGTGTTTTGAGGTAATAAACATACAAAATACAACCCCTTCCTTTTGAAGTCGGATAAAAAGTAATGTTGAACGGTAAATGGCTTCATAGCCTAAAGGTGAACATTTAAGTGGACAGGTGAAAAGGGTCTCTGACCGATGACCCTTTTAACCCCGTTTCTAGACTCGTAGTTGTACATTTAGCCAAGAGTGCGGGACATGTAATTTTATCTCGAAAAAGTTAGACTTTCGTGTAAAATATGTTAACATCGGTCTTTTACAAAGTTATAAGGAAAGATAATCGTTCGTTAGACATCATAATTAACAACTTTTACTATGAGACTAACCGTGAAATCGCGAAAAAAGGGTGTTCTGAAAAAAAAAAAACAGCTGCTCGATATGGATATATTCTATAGGAATATGTTCACCATTTTAATGGATGTTTAACAGACTTCAAAAAAGGAGGAAGGTTCTCAATTGGATCAGTTTTTTTTTTCGAAATCTTTATCATAAAAAAGTTTGGTATATAAAAGTTTATTTGTAAAAAAATCATACCAACGATTTATCTGATCCAATTCGAGTTTTGTCATAAATATTCAAACTGTTCCCAACAAGTTAGGACACAAACCAATAGCGGGCGGGTGAACCACCCTGCGACCCGGGACACCTCCTGGGCTCAAGTTATGGGACAGGGGTGGATGGCACATATTATCGGACCGGTGGACCGCGGAGGCAGTTGCCCGCGAGAGGAAGGCCGACCTCGATTCGATTCTTCAGTCGGCGTTGTCACATAAATTATAATTATGATATATTCGCGCCACTTATTCTACTGTCGTACTGTCATTATAGAGAAAAAAAAAGATTTTTTTATACGTTACTAGTAGTAGCGTAGTTAAGTGGTAGACCACTTAGGTTATTTTGAATTGTAATATAGACCGCATACTTGAAAAGTTTGGCCAACCCTGATCTATGCTTTTGATGGGACAGCTTCGGACTAATTGGTTTCTTATAAGAGACCTTTTTACGTTACAGAAATGTAAGGGAAAAATGTTTTGACTTTTGACCGCAACAATCTATGAGTACTTTAAATGTAGGGTTATACAGAACGGTGGTATTGAGCCGAAAGGAGGTTATAAAAATCATCATTATAAACAACTTTAACTATCGGAGCATCCCAAAATCGTGAAATATATCAGCTATTCGATAGAAAAACAGCATTCACACTCGACGAAATGTACCATCAGAAATTTTTTCACGATTTCAGGGTTGACCTAGAAGTAGTTCATAATGATGGGTACAATACCTCCTTTAGGGACCACCGTTCCCTGTGTAACCCTGTATTGGTTTAGTTCCTTTAAGAAATAGGTTCGGTATCACACTTTTTTTCTTTTTTTTTTTTCTTACGTACATTTTGTTTTTCTATACAAAATCTGTAAATGCCAATCTAAATGTCTCTAATAACCGTGGACGGTCTTCTCAGACAATTTCAATTCAGCTGTAACGATTAGGTTCCGAATACATTTTCCAGTCTTTATATTTTATGCTTTATCGAGACGAGTCATGAGTCTCACTCATGACTCGTCTCGATGGTGGCCATCCGGTTCGATCCCAATGATTTATTTATTGAAAACCTAAATAAATTATGTGCAATTTCGATGCCATCACTCAAAAAACAGTAAAGAATAACATCGTGAAGAAACCGGTATGTCCGAGAACATCAAAAGTTCAAACACAGAATGACATTCAACAACATGCTTTAGGCCAGCATGGTGAATTAGGGTCCATCCTCTTTTTGAAAGAAGGCCTGTGCCCAGCATGGAAAAATTATAGGCTGAAATTATACCATCAACTGGTATGATCTTGGACTCTTCCACTTCTTCGTGTCGCTGTTGTAGACAAATGTGCTACCTTATCCTCCGGTGGAACTGTGGTGCCACCTTTCAGACTATGGAGCATCTGCTCATGTCCCCACTATGCCATGACACCTGCACATTGGGCGACCTTTGCGAGGCCATCGCTGCCGAAGTTTCTGTGGCCATCTTCCGCTCAGAAATAATATAACTACATAATCACACCGTTGACTATAAAAATAGTAAAAAATTATATATACGCGTCGACTAGAGAACCTCCTCCTTTTTTAATCCATCCTCTCTGATGTCCCAGTAGAAGGAACATGAAAGACTGAGCATCATCATCATCATTTCAGCCATAGGACGTCCTCTGCTGAACAAAGGCCTCCACCATCGATCTCCAAAAGGGCCGGTTATTAGCGGCCTGCATCCAGCGTTTCCCTGCGGTCTCTTGTAGGTCGTCTGTCCATCTTGTGGGTGGACGTCCTACGCTGCGCTTATCGCTCCGTAGTCTCCCTTCCAGAACCTTTCGGCCCCATCGGCCATCTGTTCTGCGTGATATGTGCCCTGCCCACGGCCGCTTCAACTTGCTTATACGGTGGGCTATGTCAGTCAGACTGAGAATGATAATTCATTATGCTAGAGTCTTGTCACGCTAAAAGTTACATCCCTCACTTCAGGTAATATAAAAATATATCAGTAAAATTCCACCGACGTCTCCGCACATTTCCCAAGAAGTCGGTAACGTTGCGAGCAGGGTGTGAGACAAGGTAAACAAACACACGCACTGTTTGCCCCGATAAGGTCCCCGGGGCGCTTTGTCTCGAAAGCTAATTTATCTTGCGGTTCCACAACTAACGATATATCCTTTAGTTAGGTTGTATCGCTGACCTAGATTTTAGGAAAGGCTGTGTTTTCTGGTGTAGGTTTATTTTCTTAGCCAATGTTGAAGTCATTTCTAACATAATTACACAGGACCTTCACAGGACCCTAGAGTGTAGCTAGGCTACTGGATATGCTAGGGAGATAAATTCTGATCTGGTAATAATTGTCTACAGTCTACACCTATGTAATAATATCTAGCTAGAATTTACCTAACGTCATGTTTTATTAAGAGTATTAACCACCCAAAGTTGGTAACTACATGTATTTTCTTGCCATCCGTCTTAAATCTTGTTACTTATGGCTCAGTCTCGTTTTCGCGCATATCGATTTCCGTCTGCGAAACGTTGGCAGACAAGTTTGATACAATGACTTTATTAGTCATTATTGGTATTTTAAGCATGGCATTTACCTTTAACTTACGATAAAGCTGTTAATTGTAAAACTTTATCTTAGCGCGAGCCACTATTATTTGACTCAATTTTAGTCGTCACGGATTTGACAATTGATATCAGGCAGTTACGATTGTGGGTCTTGCTAGTCCGCATTCTCCATGTCGAAATTACACGCAAGTTCTTGAGCCATTCAACAAAAGGAACTTTTATCCAGAAAGCTGCCATCAGTTCTGGTTTCCCTCGATTTGTTCTGGTTTAGAAGGGTGTTGGGAGACGTCAGGGGAGCTTCTCAAGAAATGTGAATCCCGGACGCCTGACGCGTTGCCAGTGTCGTTAGTTTTTTTATTCCAGCAATTAGTTCCACGTAAACACTTGACGCTATGACTTGGACTACCAACACATTATGTATTTCTCTCCGCGCTCCTCCTGCAAATGAAACTATATATCTTAATACTTTTAAGAACGTCAAAAAAAGATATTTTGACCAAACGTCCGGGTTTTGTGCCATTTCTGCCCTTAGTCGACAATTTAGGAGATAGCAGCCATACTTTTACGTAATGTTCTATCCTGGCTATAGTTACAAGGCTGTGTGTATGGGCTATTCTATAATTCAAATATTCTTTAGTTCAGGTGAGTAATGTAGTTCTTTGTTTGTTTTCCAGAGTGCGTCGGAGTCGTCGGCTGGCGCGGGCGGGGGCACGTCTGGCGGCAGCGCGCGGGTGTCCTCACGCTCGCGGACCTCGGAAGAGCCTCACATCGGTCAGTACTCCACTTCAAGTTTGCTTGTCCAGGGGGGTTAGACAAGACCAACCCATGAAAATGACATTGACAATAACATTAGCTTGAGAGATGTTATTTCAAGCTAATGTCATTTTAATACAATTTCATCTTTCCGCAGGCGTTAACGCTAACAGAAAGTGGGTCTTGTCTAATCCCCCAGACGTTTTTGCTTGTGCATCTTGAGCACCGAATTACCCACTGCTGAGCATCATCGTAGTTCCATCTACGATTAAGGAAACTCAGGCATGCCCAGAACCTGCCTTTTCGAGCTAACTGGCAGGAGCCACAGACGAGTCGCCATGTGTTAGTGGCTGTCGGTTTTAGCACCCGAGTGCATCCTGAGCATAGTGCCATTTCATTCTCCCTTTGTTTCCTTGCTAGCCGCATCAATTCTATTGTTGATCGGATTATTATTGAGTCACGCTTAAAAGTCACATTAATAGATTATACCTGCCTTGAGCTTTGAGTTCCCTAAAATTTAAAAACAGGTGTATGTTAGCTGGAACACGCGGGCCGGAATAGGTTCTACTTTATTTAAAAATTATTCTGTTAATATCTTCTCATTCTTCATTATTGCGCAGCCTTATATAGCCTCTTAGCGATAACTAATTATAATAGCTTATTTTTCCCTTCTAGTGCTTTTTAAACTCTTTTTGTTTATAGCTCCGTGCGTCTCTGAAAGTCAGTGCTGAAAATCAGCACTGCAGAGAAATCCACAAGTTTATTGCTGAGCTCTGACCTTTTTTGTCACACTGGACACTACAGCGACCACTAAAAATGTATCATCTTTTCTTTCGTTGCATTTTTCTATGTTGTGACTTGGATGTTGTAGTCTTTTGTGCACAAAATAAATGTTTTCTATCTTTCTTAATACCCACATTTATATAGTTTACACTAGTTTTAAATCTGTTAAATCCTGTGTATCTATGTAATTTGTGGTGAAAGCAAAAAAGAGTTAACATATCAATATTTTCATGTTGTACAATATCGTTCCAGGAAAGTACAAGCTCCTGAAAACGATCGGCAAGGGCAACTTCGCGAAGGTGAAACTGGCGAAGCATGTCCCCACCGGCAAGGAAGTTGCCATCAAGATCATCGACAAGACGCAGCTCAACCCGGGTTCGCTGCAGAAACTCTTCAGGGAGGTGAGGGAGTTTCACCTTATATCTTACCACAGAGAAAATACCAGTGATGTCAGCGGAGCAGTATCTACAGTACATGGTTTAAACAAGTCATGGGGAGAGGTGAAAACAAAATGATGGCTGTGACCATTATCGTCATTATTAGCCTATCATGTTCCCACTGCTGGGACACAGGCCTTCTCTCAAAGAGTGAGACAGGACGGGCCCTTTCCTAATCTACCTGTGATCTGAGTAAGAAACAATTACTGCGCGCATTTACGGACGTCCACCAATGTGAACCCCGTGGTACGCCGATTTCGTTCGTTCACGACAACTGCTGCGATGCGACGTAGTTAGTAAAGATTTCGACAGACATCGAGACATCTGTGACGCAATTGTTCGGAAGGGGGGCATATCGTGATATCTAAATATATTAAAGCGTGCTTTATCGAAAACCGCATCATCACTTACTATCAGATAAGATGCAAGCAGGCAAGCCTATTGCGATTCAACTATTAAACTATACCATCATAATCAGCCTTTTTAACAGTCCACTGCTGGACTTTTAGCCTACCCCCGAAAGGGTGATTGGGCCATATCCACCACGCTGGCCCAGTGCGGATTGGTGGATTCACATACGCCATTGAATTCCTTCTCCGTACGTATGCAGGTTTCCTCACGATGTTTTCCTTCACCGAAAAGCCAGTGGTATGAAAATCCGTACATAAGCTCCAAAGAGCTCATCGGTACGGGCCCGGGGTTTGAACCCGCGACCTCACGCTTTCAAGTCTGAGGTCTGCGACAACTAACAATTAGGTTAAAATCGACTTACAAGATTTGTTTGCACAATTACTGTTAATTAAACACAGTGTTCGTCCGTTGTGTAATTTTTTTATTTATTTTGAATCGTTTTGTTTTCCAGGTGCGGATAATGAAAATGCTGGACCACCCGAACATTGTAAAGTTATTCCAAGTTATAGAGACTGAGAAGACGCTTTACTTAGTCATGGAGTACGCGTCGGGCGGAGAGGTTGGTTTACTTTTCTTTTTAATGGAACTGAGTTAGGAGACGAGAGGGTCAATCACTGATTGTATCCTTTAGATATAAGTTTTTGTAAAGGTGTCGAATAAAATTTATTTTCTTTCTTTCTTGATGGTAAGCGTTACGCTTGTCCATAACAATGCAGTGCCACTTAGAATTTTGGACTTCAAACAGTTTAAAATTCTACGCGGCCATGCACAGCGCTCGTCATCCTGATATATTCGATATTAAATCTCTTTATGCCCTGTAATTTCACTGGCAAGATTTCCCTTCCATCCGGAATACAGTAATATTTGCACACTACTACTTGGTGTTTGCATAACTGGCAAAGGTAATTCCCCTGCCAGACTGTAAATGAGGTCTTACAATTTGTATTAATAGATTATGTGTTAATCGTCGCTTACCAACAGCCAAGATCACACGCGGACTTATTCGCAATAAAAAATTAAAGTATATATTAAACGCGGTCCATTGCCCATTGAAGCATTTAACCTAATTTTTTATGAAATCTTGGGGTCTCTATCTTTCGTTAAAACTTTCTTACCATTAACATCTTTGCTAGTTCATTTGTGTGACTTGTAGTTGTTTCAGATAAAAGTGTTATTTTTTAGTAGTAAAAATCGACATCGCTTTATGGTTGATATTCCGAAAACCCGTACGAAGCGCTTTGATTCCACTTTTATTATGCGTGCTGCTAGTCTGTGGAATGCGCTGCCTGAATGGTTGTCCCCGATAGTTAGAATCTGGGTGTCTTTAAATCACGAGTGAATCGGTTTCTTCTAGGCAAGCGTGCTCCATCGTAGACCGCATCGTCGCTTTACATCAGGGGAGTTGGCGGTCAAACGAAAGCCTATAAATAGATTAAAAAAATATTTTAAAAAAAACATACTACTAATGATAAAATTGTCCGTTGCCTTGCAGGTGTTCGACTACCTGGTGCTGCACGGGCGTATGAAGGAGAAGGAGGCGCGAGCCAAGTTCCGCCAGATCGTCTCCGCTGTGCAGTACTGCCACCAGAAACGTATCATACACAGAGATCTCAAGGTAATCCTTGCAGCTGCATGGTTCCCGCCCTCCAGGGCGGTTAGACAAGACCCACTTTCTGTTAGCGTTAACGCCTGCGGAAAGATGAAATTGTATTAAAATGACATTAGCTTGAGATAATATCTCAATATATATATAACTAGCTGTTGCCCGCGACTTCGTACGCGTAGACTTTCATATAATATTTCAACCTCCTTTTGCCCCCCTTAATTCATCCCTTTCGCAAAATCCTTTCTTAGCGGACCTCTACACCCTATAAGGAATCTACCTGGCAAATTTCTGCTGCGTAGGTCAAGTAGTTTTCGAGATTTCGTGTTTAAGGTGGTTCGATTCACCTATGGCGGGCAATTTTAATTTTAAATAGTTTTTTGGTCCTTGTATCCAGGCCAGGTAAATATTTTTAAATAACACAGTGTTTGCGCCAAATGTTGGCTGTTCTTCACATTATAATGTACAATTATTTAACAGTAACGCACCATATTACTTACATTTGTGAATAAACCGTTTGAAACAGCAACACATATTTAGTACTTGAAATAAATTATGTTTTACCTCTTAATTTAATACGATATAAACATAGACGGCAGAGGCAAAATGTATGGGTTCCATTGAATTATTCAAACGTGTGAAACCAAAGGCCGCGGCTAGTGTATGTGTATCATTCATTTGTCAACTGTATATATTTATAAACAAGTTCTTTCGAATCGCCAGCCTATAGTTTGATTTATATTTGTATTTTTCAGGCGGAAAACCTGCTATTAGACGGCGAAATGAACATCAAGATCGCAGACTTCGGTTTCTCGAACGAGTTCACGCCGGGCGCCAAATTGGACACCTTCTGCGGCAGCCCGCCCTACGCCGCGCCAGAGCTCTTCCAAGGTACACACTAACTAATATACACTACATATAATAGATTCACACAGAGAGCAAGAAAAAAAAAAAGAATTAGTCGTAGGACTGCACGTCAGAAGTGAACCTATTCCACAAGAGATGGCGATATCTGTGCATGGCGGTCACGCGAGTTCAGTGCTTTTCCCCCACCCCAAAAAGTGTCCAACCTGCCTAAAGCAGTTTTTACTTCAAAAACAGGCGCAGGCTATCGCTTACTGAGTCGATTCTAGAGGAAGCTGCGTGGTGCAGGAGAGATGGTCAATTTGCTCATCTCGTCATCCATTTAAAAAAAATCTAATAATAGGCTTGAGTTTGATCGCCAACTCGCCTGTTGTAAAGCGGCGATCCCACCATCTAAAGGTACTTCATGGGTTCCATGTTCAAGGTGGTATCGTTTTCAAGCTCTAAGGAAGGTGGGATGAGCCAAGAGTTAAGGCGATGCGGTGTCTCTTATGATTAATTTGACCGTTCGTGATTTTTAACCTTCAGTGTCCCATACATGTCAGAAGGAAGTTTTCGCAACACTTGTAGACTGGACAGCTTTGATAGAGTTATATCAATCAACTCACCACACTCCTGTCTGGAGGCCTCAGTTTTTTTATCGTCTATAGGCTTGCGTTTGACCGCCATCTCGTCTAATTTCAGCAATGTGGTCTACGATGAAGTAGGAGAAAACAAGGCTGAAGGTTGTCGCAAGCCTTTGAATGTTAGAGCTCTTATGTTTCAAACTTCCCTATTCTCATAGTGTCATTGCAGAATGCTTAATCAAGTCTTAATGTGCGTTACAGGCAAGAAATACGACGGTCCCGAGGTGGACGTGTGGTCGCTCGGAGTGATACTGTACACGCTGGTGTCGGGTTCGCTTCCCTTCGACGGTTCCACGCTGCGGGAGCTCAGGGAACGCGTGCTCAGGGGGAAGTACAGGTGAAGATAATGTTATGAGAATATGAATTCGTGGTCAAACGTATTAATATCACAATCTCAATAAATGATATCTGCGTTCCAGAATACCATTCTACATGTCGACCGACTGCGAGAACCTCCTTAAAAAGTTCCTCGTTCTGAACCCGGGCAAGCGCGCCTCGCTCGAGAGCATAATGCGGGACAAGTGGATGAACACGGGCCACGAGGAGGACGAACTCAGGCCCTACGTGGAGCCCCAGCAGGACTTTAAGGACCACAAGCGGATAGGTGAGGATCACTACTTCCTATGGAGAGATGTTCTTGAGACGGGTTGGGGGTTCGAAAATCTAATAGTAGACCGTGGGATGGCCTTTTGTGGAGTCAATGGAAGGTTTTAAGGTACACAAGGAACTGCTGATAGGTAAATATATTTTTGTGTGGGTGGGATTGGTTCCAAAGTGGGATGAAGGTCTAAATAGTTGAACATGGGATGAAAGGATGATGAATTAAGGCCTTTGGGGGTGCCGTTGCAAGGCTTTAAGAATCACAACAGGTAGGTGAGGACAACCTTGCAGAGATATTTTTTGCGAAGGTGAATAGCTGGCTCGAAAGAGATATGAGAACGTAATAGCTGAATACGGGTGGGAGAAGAATTAAGGCATTTAGTGGATCTGTGGGAAGGATTCAATGACTACAAGCGGAAAAGTGAGGGATAGTGCTTGTTTGAGTATGTTATTCTGCCTTTAAACATTTGGACACGCTATTGAGGGTCCTAAATGTTACAAAAAAACGTAGATAGGCAGAAAATCGTACCTGCTACAGAAAACCATACATTATTGTATGGCAGCGATGGCATTTGTCCAGTTTAATTTGACCGTATAAGCTTGCCTTACTTTTAATAATATAATAGGTAAGTAACATAATGTATAGACGGTCGCATCTCTGAGGACTGGATGCGATTGAATTAATCTATTGATTGACTGAGTTGATTTTGCTATATTCGCCTAACAAGTATTGTAGTTGTTTTACGAGCTAAGCTAACTGCTTGAGCTATCACTACGTTACAGGCTACAGAAATGGCTCTGGATGGTTAGAGGGTGGGAAAATGAACGAATAATTTGATATGTCATACCGCACACGAAATTGTATGAAGAAAACGATTGATGTAATATGGGACTTAATAGGGGGTTGCCATAATTCCCACGCTTGGCGGGCGGCTTGGGGATCGCAGAGCGTTCCACCGTGCAGTAGGAGGATACGGCCATCCTCTGGTGCTCGTGGTCGCAGTTTTAGGTCATACCCAGAGCAGGGCACATCGCTCGAAGAACCAATAACCGATGGGGAATAAAAGTTCTTGAGTGGAGACCACGAACCGGAAGACGCAGCGTAGGCAGGCCTGCCACTAGATGGACCGACGACATCGTGACAGTCGCGGGCATCCAGCGGATGCGGATGGCGAGCTGTCGTTCAGTGGGGCGGGGGGGTCTAAGGGGGAGGCATATGTTTAGCAGTGGACGTTTTCTGGCATGACGATGATGGATCATATGATGATGATGATGGATGGTCATAGCTTATTCAGCACGTTAGAAAAAGCATAGACAACGCTGCCAGTGTTACAGGTGTCCATAGGTGGCATTTACCGCTTGCCGTCAGTCCGATAGCATGCCTGTATGACCACAAGTAAAAATGTGGTCATATTTCAAACTAGTTAGGCCCAACTAGTGTCAGTTATCTGGTTACAGTGGAGTCGAAGTAGTTAGAAAACTATTTATTTTATTTTTATGCCATAGGTGGCCTACAAGCTAATGGGCCGCCTGATGGTAAGCGATCAACGTCGCCCGTCGTCACACTTGTATTAGTGGTTATGTTTTTCTGGCAGTTTTTCGCTGTCCATCTAGTCCTATATTACATCAATGAAAAAACCTTATGAATTTGGTTTAAAAAATCCACAGATATAATGGCATGGTATAATTTGTCGCTCACAGTAAATTCACATATATATAATACTTTGTAAAAGATATTTGAACTTTATGACCTTAGACTTTTTATATTTTGAAATGTTGATTTAAAAATCTGTAAAATGTCTTTTTATAATATTTTTTTAAAACTTGTTTTGATGTTATTGTATTGGTGTGCAGTGTGACAGTAATACAAACTAACAGGAGTGTTTTTGTGTTAATTTCATGCGTGCATCGCTACGAATATCGACACAGCGCAAGTTGGTACGTGAGACTTTGATTCAGGGGTCTATGTGCTTTGATTACTAACTGAACATTTATTCTGTCTCGTTGCATTTCTTTGATTAGGAAATAAAATAAATGAATATGAAGATGAAAAAAAAAATTGCTTGTCTGTAAAGTCGGTTTACGGACGATAGTTTAACGTGACAACGTCATAACAAAACATTGATGAAATGATTGCATACTTCTCTACATAGTATAAATTGAAGTCGCTTCCCGCGTCTGTCTGTCTGTCTGTATGTCGGTATGACCGCTAACTCCTCCTAAACCACGCAACGGATTTTGATGCGGTTTTCACCATCAGCTGGATACATTTTCAAGGAAGGTTTATATATACATAGCGACCCACCCCGGCTTCGCACGTAAATTACACCCGTGCGAAGCCGGGCGGGCGGGTCGCTAGTTTATGAATAAAATTGAATCATTCAAGCTGATCGTGCCTTTCGCTCGCTCGTGTAGCGCTCTCACTCGGATCGTAACGTAACGTTACTATACAACCGGACAATGAGCGTAACGGGACAATATTTCGTGCGTGCAGCCGGCGTTCATCGATTTATTAGACGTTGTCACGTCAAAAATATTAGTAACAGGTTGTACAAAGGTTGTACTTCAACGTGTACAGAAAGGTGTAATATAATTATTTAAGGTGGTTGATCTACCCATCAAAGTGAACAACTTTTAGGATACAAGTTCGCTAATTTCGAGAGAAAAAAAAACTGTGTCCTCGTGCAAAATGGACCGCGTAATCGGTCATTTTGTATGTCAAATTGTAGGCGTTGTTAATTTTTATTCTTACTTGGCTTTCCCTTTGGGTGTTGGGGCAATTTTGCCATCAACAGATTTCAGAATATTTACTTATCTACACAATAGTTTTTGGTATAATAGTTTCACAATTTTTTAACCGTCATTGATTCAATTCGACAATTCCTTTTTTTTTACTTAAATGAACCCTAATCTTTAGAAAGAAACCAATAGGTATGGTATTCGCAATATATGAACTGAATGAGACAGAATTAAATTCAATATTATTTATCGTATTATTGTATTGCACGAAAACATTTATTTTTGTATTTGTAATCAGTGATAGTAATGTTGCTTGTTTGTTATTTATGTCATGTTATGCTTAAAAACTAACAGCAGGTCGCCTTCAATTTAAATGTATTTATATTACTTTTGGACTAACCATTATTGCGCTTTGAAATTATTTTGCTTAGATTAACTAAATTGCATAAATTATAACCTAAACAAGCTCTACGTGAACCCGTGCGGTTTTGCTCGACCGTGCAAGAATGCATGGTGCGATAATAGACACGCAAATTGTGGTACAACTGGGTAAATTGGGACATTTACCCAGTTGTACCACAATTTTGCTGGCAGGGTTTAAAATGTTTTTATGGCTGTTATTTTATGTAAAAACATAAATAATCATTGGTAATCGTAGTATCTGGTTTTTTTACAACAACAACCACAAAGAAAGTTTTTAGCGTCTTCAGACGCCCGTGATGGTCAAGGCCTTTACAAGCTACTACTTTTTTTAATTTTATTATATAATAGGCTTGCGTTTGATCGCCACTTCGCCTGATGTTAAGCGATGATGCTGTTAAAAGATAAATTTAATTTGTAATTTGATTTGTTGATAAATTCAAATAATAGTAGTCAGGCTAGACTTCTATAAAGAGATATTGTTGTCGATTCTTTTATACCGTTATCTAAACTAGAATTGACAGTTCTATCACAACACAGACAGATTATGTAAACTTGTTCCATCAACACCCCTCAGTTTGCATCGGGGATTAAAAAATCTTTTTTTACCAGCTCAATAGCCAGCATGGTGGATTTATGGCCCAATCTCTCTTTCTGAGACAAGGCCTGTATCCCAGCAGTGGGAACACAACAGGCTGTTAATGATGCCTCATTGTACTTCTACGATATTGAAAAGGAAATAGGTACACTAGAGATTCATAAAAGATACAGTTTAGAATATGAACTTCCGCAAAGTAACGCCTGGTTCAATGCTTAAGGTAGACTTCCGTGCTTCGTGGCCGATCGCAGCCGCGCGCGTCTAACGCATGAGTCTAACGCGCGTGGCTGATGCGATTTAAAATGTAAGGCGACGTCAGTCGTCGGCCGCACGCGTCTGACTCAGACTTCGGAAGCGCCGTCATACATTTTCATAGTGCTAAGTATAGTCACATCAGCCGCGACGCACAGAAGTCAACCTTTATATCAGAAAATTGTAAATAACCCTTTACAGTGTTTGTCTTTGTTCCATGAAACGAAAGTTTGTTCTACTTGTGTTGCAGAGGCGTTAGTTTGCCTGGGCTACAACAGACAAGAGATCGAATACTCACTGGCGGAGGCGAAATACGACGATGTGTTCGCCACTTATCTACTCTTAGGAAGGAAAAGTACAGACGTGAGTATACGCTTTGTGACAAAAATTCACGCATGGACAAATGTAGAGCAAAAGAGATTAACTTTAAGGGCCAGAATACCGGGTGCAGCGAACTTTTGAAAAATGTGCTTCGGTCATTTTGCGAAGTTGATATTTCAAAATATTTAGTTTTTTTTTTTTATTAATATTTATTATAATGGCCAGAATATATGAGAAAAACTGTTTATATTTTTTTGTGGCTAAAATAAAAAAAAATGTTTTGTAATTTTAACTTCGCAAAATGTCCAAAGCATGTTTTTCAAAAATAGACAGTAGTTTAATTTTTCAAAGAACATCAAATGCGCGAGTGACATAGTGGCGCGCTATATTCTGAGCCTAAGTAAGCTTCGTGCGACCACCGTCTCGATCGCGCATTTCAATATTGTTGAAGATATAAAATGATGGGATAATAAATATTGGCCAAGTGAGAGTCAGTTACAAATTTCTGTTCACCGTCAATTTAAGCAACGTCGGGTGCGGTCGGTGCTTAGATGGGTGACCGCCTGGGCGTGATGTTGTCCTTTTGGGCTACTCTTTGTATTTTGTGGTGGTACAGAACCCATGAGCCCGACTCCCACTTGGCTGGTTTATAAGTGTAAGTAGTAGGCGGCACTGGTCCCCCATTTATCATAAAGTAATCTACGATTCCAGCCGGAGTCAGACGGCAGCCGGTCGGGGTCATCGCTGTCGCTGCGCACCGCAGCCGGAAACCAGCCGCAGCAGAACGCGACGGCGAACTCGCATTCAGGTACACACACACACAAACACGCACGTTGACAGTTCGTTTGTAGAGTTCATGCGAAAAGAGAATAGTCATGGCGAACAAATGTACCAATGTCACAGTAGATATATAAGCTAAAGCAGTAGTATGACTCGGACGTGTCCTGAATTCAGTGCCTATTGTCAGTCACAGGGTTACACCTTTCTGTGTAACCCTGTATATTTGGAATTCAAGTGTTTCAATATTTTGGTTGATATGTCTACCGCCTCAAAGGCATTCGGATGACCTTAAATCTAATGCACCGGCAACTCAGTCAGTTTATTAAAGCGAGCCGCTATCTCACTCGCACATTTGATGTTTTTTTTTTAAATATAAAATTACGGTGTCTACTTTTGAAAAATGTGCTTCGGTCATTTTGCGAAGATAATATTTCAAAATATATAGAACAAATTTTTGTTTTAATATTTTTTATTATGACCGCATAAAATGGGATAAACAGTTTTTCCTATTTATCCTGGTTATTACAAAAAAAAATTAATACTAAAATTTGTTGTAACATTTTGAAATATTAACATTAACATCGCAAAATGACCCAAGCACATTTTTTATAATTTTATATGTAGGTATATTAAAAAAAAAAATACGAGTTAGATCGCTGCACCCGGTATTCTGGCCCTGCAGGATATCGACTAGAACGTAGCAGATTTGAGTACATTAAAACAGACATTTGATAACTGTAAAAATCTAATAAAGCTTCATAAAACGCTTAGGGATCTCGGCGCTTGAAAGCTTTCTAACTGGGTATTCATTGTCATACCATTAGTCCAGTCTCGGGTCTAAACGATGGTCTATTGTGGTTGGAGGGAGCAAGAAGGTGATACTAAAGTCGACTTTATAACCGACAAATGTTTTTTTATTTTTTTTAAGTTTGTTACCTCAGACGTCTTATGAACCGATTTAAAAAAAAACTTGTTTTAATTGGAAAGTTATTCTTTCCGATTAGTCCCTTAGTAATTTCATCAAAATCGGTTCAGTTGTTTGGCTTTTAAATCAAAATAACAGGTTTTTTTTACTTTGATGACAATATTATCTGAGGTATCCAAACTGAATATATAACAAATTTTTTGAAGTCGGTTTTTTATTGATTTATGTTGGATAAATTCATTTTTGAACGAAGATCAAAGGAAATATTTTTTGTGATTAGTTTGTGACTTAATCCCTTCTTGCTTTGTCCTCCAATGTTTGCTTTATATTTTATCGTCTATTATGTGTGCTTTATGGTATTATACTAAACGTGCGGCGATCACAACGATTTTGCTATGATATTTAGTCCATTATTAACTCAAGCAGCTTTTACAGCCGTTGAAACTCGCTGAGTTGTGTCCAGTGATATTTGCTCTTTAATCTTTAGTCATGGGTGACCATTTACCACAGTTTTATTGAACAGAGCGCAAAAATTTGGAGCTAGTTCGGGTTATGTGGCAAGACGTCTGCACATATTGCTAAGTAAAAAAAAACAAGCGAGATAATGGCATCGATTCTGATGCACTCTAAACTAAACTAAATTTGACATCTCTAAACTTATTGCCATCATTCTCTCACGTATTAAAATGAAAAGAGAGGTAGATAATTTTAGTCCTGTCAGATTGGTTTAGTTTCGTGAGTGGTATGACAGAACAAGCCTCAATGCTCAGCAAGTTTTAGGTAATAGGCTATCGGCTATCAGACTGATATTTTTCTTCTTTTAAAAAAGCTGACCATAAATTGAACCGAACACCGGAAACAAAATTAAAATATGTTCAAAGTTAAGAAAGATTATAGGTTGTAATGTCTTGCTAGACAGAGAGCGCACTATACTTATTAATGAAGTCACATGTAAGTATGCCATACAAACTCCATACTTACTTTGCGGGTAAGGGACTGAGCATCCCTGCCTGAAACGAACAAAAACTTTAAACGGTCATATCTCAGAACTTTATTAGCAAATTTAAATAGTTTCTTCAGTAAGTTTTTTTTTTCCTTTTTCACTAAGTCTGTTATTTTTAACTAATCAAACATCACACGATACGATACGTACGATAGCGTATTGATTTTTGTGTAATGCCGGTAGTAATATGCGACCAATACAAACGCAATTCTGGTCAATGTGGTGTGGTGAACAGTACGACTGGTAAAAAACCGCTCGGTGAGATATGAAGCGGGCATCGTTCATTGCATCCCTAACGCCGAAGGTACGAAATGATTAGCCAGAAAATCGGATAACGCATTAGTGAAATGCAGTTGCGCGTTGGTATCCTATCGGTTCTATTGTAAAAGAAGTATCGCCTGGTCATAAAGATTTTCAAAGCCTACACATAATACAATACCGTAGTGACTTGTCAATACCACAACACTGACGAAATTGTTAGTGGAACAGTTATACCAGCGATCCAAAGTCGCACTCCGTTGTTTTAACGTTCTCAGCTGGTTTGTGTAGGCTGGCAGGGGCACAGTAAACCTTACGCCGGTCAGTGTAGGGGTCATATGGCTACCTGTTTAGGTGATGAAAAAGATTGCGCGACCGCAAACCGTATCTTGGCGCGTTAAGGTTCACGTTCGCGTGATTCTCCGTACTGCGCTAATTCGAGCCCGCATTAAGAGTTATCACGTTCAGTTAGTATGAGAGTGCCGTTGTGATCGCCACACTACGCCACACACACACTGTAACACTGAACGCGCGGTTTAGGCGGCGGCGCGGGCGGCGCGGCGGGCTCGCCCACTCACCGCGGCGTGCAGCGCTCCATCTCGGCCAGCGCGCGGCCCGCCGCCTCGCGCCGCGCCTCCTCCGGCGCCGAGGTGCTCCGGACACAAGGTAACACATACATACCCTGGTCGAACTCAGACGTGGCTCCGATGTACTCCAGACAAAAAGTTACACACATGCAGGTGCCCCGACAAAAACCTCGGAGTCTGGTCGAACTATACTGTAACACATAGAATAACACACAGACGTTACTCCGATGTACTCCAGATACAAAGTCAAAGTCAACATTTTTATTTGCTTGCCAATGGGTACACAAGGTCTTAAAATATTAAATGTTCATCCATTAACAGCCCTAAGGGTAAGGGCGTGCAAAATTGTATCACAAGGTAACACATGCCCCGACAAACATACCCTATATATTCCCTTACATATTGAAAATTAACACAACAATAATTATTACAGTTTTCTCTCATAACCAAAAATACAGAGCTACTTATAGCTTTATATAGGTCAGTCTGTCGCCACAAAACTTCGTTTATCGTCGCGATAACTATCTTCCTTAGATAAACACAGGTGCGAGAAGGCATTAACATCATGCGTTGTCAAAACTGTTGCCCGTGATTTCGTACGCGTAAACTTGCTATAAAACTTTCAAACCCCTTTGTGACGTGGTTCTAATTCGTCCTAGAAGTAAAAATTCTGTCTTAGACAGCCTTACTTAGACAGAATTTTGAATTTTTACTTCTGGGAATTATGAAATCTATCTGCCTTAGCTTTGTAGGGTCATTATCGAGATTTTGTGATTAGTCTGCCAGTGTATAAGGATTTCGCTTTTATAAATATAGTATTACAAAACAGATTATTACAACAAACTACACAAATTTTATTAATAGCTAAAAAAGTTAATAGATCATATAATTATATAATACTCTAATTTCTGACACCTGTAGCATAAGCAACACATCTTAATACCCAACACTGACTTTAGAGTCGAGGCATGGCCGAATTTAGAGGTCTGGAGGCCCTGGGGCACCAAAGAAGCGGAGGCCCCTGATTAAACGTAGACCGTATCATTAACATCAGGTGAGGTGGCGGTTTATATTAATAGGCTTGCGATAAAAATTAATAAAAACTTTATATAGGTTAAAAAATGTATTCAAATGTTTCAATAATTTATTGAGACAAATCAAATTCTTTCAACAATCTTTTTTTTATATATAAAAAGAAAAGATGTTCTCTTATCAGAACTTAGAGGTTTTAGGGTGTCTGTTATAGGGGTCTCTTCAGGAGGCCCAGGGCCGCAGCTCCGGTTGCCCTCCCATATTTCCGGCCATGAGTCGAGGTGTCACAGCGTATAAAGCAGTCAGAAAGAATAAGGAAGTTGACTTATCCACAGCCACTCGCGCCTCGACATCGCCTCAGCCCTCGAGTCGGTACTGGTTCTTGCCTACAATAAAAAAATATTTTGTTTAAAATAATCGTCCAATTGATCCATGTTCAGATCAAACAAACAAGGGAGATACGATGTGGTGGTAAATCAATGAATTTATCCAGCAGGCTAGCTTATTGCCCTTTTTTGAACGTGGACTATTATTTAGTTCATTGGTCTTCGCTAAAAGTCTTTTTGTGTGCGTAAAAGTTGAGTAAGCCGTACTTACAGTTTATGCGTTCAGCAGTTTAGCGGTACAGTAACTTTTTGTATTGGAAAATGGCGACATTAGAACACGAACTGTAATTGTACTAAGGCATATCACCCTTGTTTGTCTGATCTTAGGGTCCAGATGCTGTAGAAATAATATGGGTGGATGATAACGGATTAATTTTGCTTAAATGATGTATGTTTATCAATGTTTTTACCAATGTTAATCATTGTTTTTGGAAAATCGTTTGGTGTTTCATTCATAATCGGGAGGAAAGCTGTTTATTACATGGTATAAAGCACTCGGACAGTTAGACTGTATTTTTTAAGTAAATATATTTTTTAAAGCACAGCAGGAAATGAAATGATTCGCTCCATGTTTTGTACTTATTATTAAACTATAGCAACGCACCCCTTCGCACGGGTCTTATTTTTTACATTACTTATTGGGTTATATTATTGGAGTTTTAGTAAGGATCCCTATTTAAAAAATATATATAATATAGCCTGTCACCCGGGGATAGTGTAGGTTCTCAACAGTGAAGGAATTCTTCAAATCGGTTCAGTAGTTTCGGAGCCTATTCAATGCAAACAAACAAACAATCAAATCTGTCCTCTTTATAATATTAGTATAGACTACAACACTTAACACATCACAATGGATTTCACCTTAGAGGTTCTAGTATGAAGTTTCTTTGTGGGTTGGCTAAAACCACATATAATTATGTCAACTCGAGGGGAAACTACTGATTTCAAACTAGGATGGTTCACAAAATAGGTACCACCTTCATATGAAATCTGTCTTTTCATCTCTTGTAAAGTAATTAACTACCTATTGTATGTTTATGCGATTTTGCTGCTTCATTTCTGGGATATAGTTTTCATTTAATTTGTCCATAAATACTGGTTTTACTGGAATTAGAAATAATGCTTGCAGTGCTCATGCTTCTTAGAAACACTGCAGTTTAAAGTTTATAAGATGTTGTGGATTTATCCGAATATATCGAAAACGATGTTGTCAGATCATTTTCTATTTGCTACAGTAATATTGTCCTGTGGGTGAAACTACAATGCTGAAATAGAACTAGCGAAATCAGAACACTACCTAAAATACTGTCATATGGTTATTAACGGGATATTTACCGTGATAAGGATGGAGCTCCCGATATTTCGGCGCAGTTACATGCACCATGCTCACGGGAAGACTGAAAACTGCCTGACGGGATGTTGTGTCTTCCCGTGGACATGGCGCATGTCACTGCGCCGAAATATCGGGAGCTCGTTCCACAACCTTACCACGGTAAATATCCCGTTATTAATCATAAAACTGTAGTGAACAACCGTGGTAGTTAAAAACAGTGTACTACCTAAAAGAGTCCATGTGTTTATTTATTCATTTATGTGATGTTTTTAAACTTTTTTTTTCTAATGTGTATTACAGTTGGTACGACGACCACCACGGCGAATAACACAACCTCCACGGCCACCACAACCACGTCGAATTTCAAAAGACAGGTAGGTCGACTCACCAATAGTATTCTAGTGATAAAATAGCCATTTAAGTATTACGGTATTACCACAGAAGACATAATAGTACAAGCTTATTATTATTATTGTAGATTAACGCTTGACTAGATAATTTTATTGTAATTATTAATATTTTATTGAAATTCTTATTACTTAATTAATGTAATGTAATTCTCATGATTTAATTGGTGTAACCGTTTTAATAAAAAAAAAAAAAAAAAAAAACTACCAAAATTAAATGAATGGCCTATCCATTCATAACCATTGAATTCGCTTAGTAAAAACGAGTCAAAACCGTCGGACATATAATTCAACATCTAATTATAACCATGTACAGTACATTTGTTTCAAAAAATAGATAGCGGTTTTTTGTTCTGTATTCACACTGCGGAAAAGCACACGAAGGCATAATTTTGTCAGATGTTTCGTTATCATGTAACAATAGACTCGTGTCGCACTTCCTACAGCTAGAGACCGACTGAAACGAAGTGAGTGCCGGCGCTCATTTTGCTATCGTCAAAAATGCTCTTCTGGGCCCGTCCATTCATTTCATTTTATTTTGGTCGAAGAGTACAAGTACAGAAGATTCACTCCGTAAAATCATTTAAATAAGTAGCGACTCTTGCTACTACACAATAAAGTGCAATTCAAGACGTGCGAGCGCTAGCTAACCTACAAATATATTAACCTAGACGTTGCCTCTCTGTCTATCGCGTAACTCTTGTTGCGTTATCTCTGTCTATTTTTTTGTATTTTTTATTTATTTAACTAGGGTTGCCAACCATGCTGTATTATATTACAAAAGAAAACAGTATTGTACTGTTATTAGCTTTATAATATTGTTTTACTGTTAAACATTACATTAAAACATGTTTATTTCATATCACTTTAAACATGTTTAAAAAATAAGTATCGGTGTGCGTGTGGGAAAAAACGTTTTTTTCTACTCTAAAACGAAGTATATTGGTACTGTTTATTTTTCCAGAATACTGTTTATTTTCATTCTACCTGCTATATACTTAACTTCATGTACAAAAATTTGGTAACCCTAAGTTTGACTGCCCAAAAGTAGTCTTGTAGCAATCTACGATTAAAAGACAGAAAAATATATTAAATAAATTTAAAATGTACTTTTTCAGAACACTATTGACTCGGCATCAATCAAGGAGAATACCGCGCGAATCGCTCAGATGCAGGTAAAATATACATTTTATAATATTGTTTTTATGAAAACTAGATTTGCCGCCTGAATGTTCATTTACATATTATACATCTGTTGAAATCGCACACTGCGTATTCATCATCATCATCAGCCAGAAGACGTCCACTGCTGAATATAGGCCTCCCCCTTTAACCTCTACACTGAACGACAGCCTGCCTTTTGCATCCACTGGATGCCCGCGACTCTCAAAATGTCGTCGGTCCATCTAGTGGGAGGCCTCCCTACGCTGCGTTCTTCACTGCGTATTACGCGATCTTTTTTACCCTCACACCTGCAATTTTCTAATATTTATAACGTGGGGTTCTTCGGCTCCGCTTTCCTTATTTAAATTTATTGCGCCAGCTTTGCCAAATATTGATTGGTCAAAGAGTTGAATTTTTTATATTGACTTTCCCTATTTTGTTTTGGCTTCACCTGTCACTTGTCACCATACCTAGTCAAGAATCCTGCAAGAAGTAATAAAACCGTTTCATGGTTGATATTTTGAAAGCCCTTACGAAGCGCTTCGAATCTTTTTTTTTATTGTGCAAACTGCTAGTCTGTGGACGCTGCCTGAATGGGCGTTCCCCGGTAGTTACAATCTGGGTGTTTACAAGTCGCGAGTGAATCTGTTTCTTCTAGGCAAGCGTGCTTCATACATCGCATCATTACTTAACATCAGACGAGGTGGTGGACATTCGCAACCCTAATATAAAATTTTACAAAATAACACATTTTTAAACCTTAGAACGACTCTGAATATTGTTTTTATCCAAACGAAATTATACCTTATCTATATTATCCGTAGGTTCAAAGCACGACGCGGCCGAGCTCCGCGCAGCCCAAGCTAGAAGCCCGACCGCGCACAGTGACCGGTACACGGCGGACCACCACTTCGGAGACTCCCGCGCACCCTCAGAAACTCTCCCCGCCCCACGACGCGCCCAGGTAACAAATATTACCGTAAATGTGCGTTGTTTTATTCGACCGTGTCGTCAACGCTCGCTTCGGCGCCACTTATGTCACACTGTCGTTAAAGGCGTGAGCACACTGTCGTTTTTTTGTTAAACAAAGAAGAGATATTTTATTAACGCTGGGCTGGCTGACTGGCGCTGGATGAATCCAATAGTCACCATTGCTAAATTAAAAAAAAATACTGTGCTTACATATTGTAGTAATATTTTCGTTGAACTTACGGCTTCGTAGACGGAGCTTTGCCATAAGTGGATGAATTAAGGTAATGGGTAATCGAGATAAAAAAATGCTGCGAATGTTTGCGACTGCAAACAGTCTAGCTTATTTTCAAGTATTATTATATGTATTTCAAGGGCCAGAATATCGGGATTGCCAGAAGATTGCCGCTCGCGCATTTGATGTTTTTGAATACATAAAATGACTCGACATTTGAAAAATGTGCTTTGGTCATTTGGCGAAGTTAATTTCCAAAATTTTATGAACAAATTTTTATTTTAATATATTTTATTAATGACCAGAATAAAAAGTAACAACAGTTTATCCATATTGTTGGAGTCACAAAACAATATTCAAATATTTTGAAATATTATCTTCGCAAAATGACCGAAGCTCATTTTTCAAAAGTAGACAGTAATTTTATTTAATATTTAAAAAAACGGTGTGTTCTTTAGACCACATGGCAGAAGTGAAAACTTTATGGAGGTTGACTATATCTCTCTCGCTCCCTTAGCCGACTCGAACCGACTTTACCCGAACGAGCATTACATAACCGAGCGTCACGGCTCAAATCTCATTCAATATCCACAAAATAAAGTGCTCTGCGCACCTAAACAAGTTTTTACTTCAAAAATACATCCAACGGGCGAGTGAGATAGCGGCGCGCCATGTTCTGGGCCTTAAGCAGCCAAATGTATAGTAATAAGTGAGGTTAAGTTAATGGTTAATGAACAGTGGTGCTACTACAACGGACGGAAAGAACGGCTCAAACGGCGCTGCGACGAAAACGCACGTGAAATCTGCGTCCATATCGAGCGCCAGTGGAGCCGTCCCGCTCAGTGCGGACGCCGCGCCGCACAATGCCTCCGCAAGGGACCTGGCTCAGCCCAGACCCAGGTACCCACTGTGTGCGACGCTTTACAACACACACAACCGACGTTTGCCTCTGAACTTAATGCCACCAAACATTATCAGCTGCTATATTCTAAACCCAGTCGGGAAGTTTCGATTCGAGGTGTAAATTCTTCTTCTTCGTCTCCGTCAGCTACTAAGCTGAAAGGTCCATTATACTCATCATTACGAACAACTTTTAACACGCGGCCGACACTGAAATCGCGTAAATAAATCAGCTGTTTCATACATTTTGTTGAGTGTGACTCACATTTTTCTATGGAACAGTTGATTGCGTTTTAAGGTCAGCTTCATTGTAAAAGTTGTTCACGGTAATGAGTACAGTGACCTCCTTTCTGCTTAGTACACCCTTTTTTCGTAACCCTCTAGATGACTAAGATAGATAATGTATAATTTCCATCGAAACTTTCTGATTAAGGTCAAAGTATGGCAATAGATTTACTTTTACTTTCACCAACTTATATAAACCGTACCATGTGTATTGGTAAAGGTAACTGAAACGCTTTGAAATAAACCACAACTTGTTCTAAGCTAATTATGTCACATGCACATAATTCAAGTCTTCAGAGTAAACAACGGTTGTGATGTGACTGCAGTTTCTTTGGCTTCAAATGAGGTTATTTCAATGTGAATATAATGTTATATATTGCGACGGACCGAATTATGAGTTTTTGTATTGGCTTTCAAAGACTTGTGTAAAGTGTTAGTTGTCATGTTTATGAGTTCTAAACTCAGATCAGACAAACACGCGAGAAATGCCTTAGTACAATTATTGTTCGTGTTCAAATCTCTCTACGTTTAAAATTTTTCACGCGTAGCAAGAAATTTGTATTAGAACAATAAATATAACCCATTTATCAAGGCCTAAACAGGGTAATAAGAAGAGTAGGTATGTTATAATACCCATCAATATGAACAACTTTTACTATAGGAATTATTTTTTCTATGCTATATGGCTGATATTTTTTTCGCGATTTCAGAGTTGTTAATAGTAAAGTTTGTTGATAATGATGAGTATAACCCTTTTCGGCTTAGCATACCTTTTCCTTATAACCTTTTTAGGCCTTGACAAATGGGTTTTAGTTATTGTTCTACTGATATTATATCATAAACAATGTCAGTTGAAAAACCCTCTAAAGAAACTCTGGTCTGTGGTCGACCAAATCCAAATTATTCGCCTTCGTGGATTTGGCTGCTACTTTTATTATTTTGATTTGTAAAAATTCAAATGCGTTATTTGAGAGTTTCTACCCGGTTTTGTTTTTGCTATTATGTGATGTGTTTTATTTGACAGTTTTGATTAAGCTTTTTCATTATGATTTTAACGCAGTTGAGTTTAGCATTTGGCAATCACGCTTGAGTTGAGTGGACACAAATTGGGTTTCACTAAATACCTTTGGAAGCCACTTTGCACTGTATCGCATAAACTAGGCTTGAAATGCGGTCTTTTTATCTTGTCGTTTATAAAAGCTATTTGTACTAATGCCCTATTTCACCAACTCTATTAAACTAATGCCTAAATTCACAAAACAAATATGAAGTATTGCAGGGGTTGCCGTGACTTCTTATGCAATTTATTTTCAAATAATAACTATAGGGAGCTATAGAAAGTGTATTTAACGGTTTAAATAAGAGAATAACATTTTGCGATAGCTCGGTGGTTGACGCCGCAATAGGCTTGTATCGCAACATCGCTAAATATAAAATTAGGTACTGTTTCTACTTTTGAAACATTTGCTTCGGTCATTATGCGAAGCTAATAAAAAAAATGAACAAAATTTTTGTTATTTTTTTTTCAAATGACAAGAATAAATGAGAAAAGCTGTTCACCCCATTTTGTGTGGTCATACAAAAAATAAACTTAATATTTTGACATATTAACTTCGCAAAAATGACCGAAGCAATTTTTTCAAAAGTAGAAACTACCTAATTTTATATATAAAAATAAATAAATGTGCGAGGGAGATAGCGGCGTGCCACATTCTGGGCCTTAAGAGCCAGTTCATATTCCAAGGTCCAGATGTGTTTACTGTTTCAACCACACCGCCGTCACTTTATATCAGTGGAGGTCGAACGCGCCTGCCACAACAAATACTATAAAAGGATATGGTATGGTCTCACTGTTGGCGCAGTTAAGGTTAAAAGTTTTTCTTTAAAAAAATATAAAAAAACTGGTTAAGAACCTTCTTCCTTTTTGGAAGTCGATTAAAAATTGTATTAGTTCATATAGTATTATTTGCACAAAAGCATTTAGATATTTGCAAGCACTGTAACTTTGCATACTAATATGATCATTGTGAATTAAAGGGAGAATGGAAACCAGCCAATTTTTGCATACATTGCTTTTTTATAAAATTCCGACAGTATTTAGCATACATATTTTTTCATTTAAAATTTCTGTTATTTAAGATTTTTTTCAGATTTTTAAGATTTTTAATTTGTTGTATTTTATCTATAAATTTTACGGTGTGCTGTCTGAATCTTTCTCATTAGTTTCTTATTAGAATTTGGTTTTAGTTTTTTAATTATTTGAATATGTTTCTGTTTACCTATAATTTGTAGTACAAGATTTAGTTTTGTGCGTATGATAAATTTAGTTAGATGTATAAAGTTGTATAAATGTTTTATGTAGTTTAAATCTATTTTAAATATTTGAATGTTGTTTAAAGCACTTTTATTATTACTTTTTAATGTATTCTTTAGCTGTAGTTAATGTTTTAGTTAAATTTCGTGTTCCCATTTTAGAAATTATGTTTTGATTTTAATTTTAATTTATTTATTGTATTTCCTGTAATTTTATTCGGTCAAAGAGTGCACATTGACTTTGGGTTTCAATTTCTGGGTTTTGCCTATTTGACCACTTTCATAGCTTTAGTCACAGCTTTACACCTTTAACTATCATTAGTAGTTTGGTTATTAATAATTGGTCGATTAAAAATAGTTCATTCAACCCTCAATCAACTAGCTTCAACTTTTTTCCTAAAGCTCAACGCCCACATATTGGGCGCACACGCCGTACAATTTGAACCGTAAACCAGCACGAGTAGCCAAGGGGTTCATTTTCTTTCCACCGTTTTTACCCCGTGAGAATAGGACAAACGTATCTACATTCTAGCTTTGTCGCGTCTTCGCGCGGATAATAAAACCGGCCAAGTGCGAGTCGGGCTCGCGCGCTGAGGGTTCCGTACCACCACAAAATAGTTATAATATGCAATTTCAATTTTATACGAATAATAGATAATGGCTAAGTGTGAGTCTGTAACAAATATCTGTTCATTACCAAGTAATAACTGGTAATTTCTTTACTGGACGACCTTATTCTATTTTGTGGTGGAACGGAACCCTCGGTATGCGAGCCCGACTCGCACTTTGTCGGTTTATTACATTAGAGCAAATACAACGTGTCCGCCACGGTCTAGCATAAATCATCCTTAAAGTTTTAATTTATTATTGTATGGTCGTTTGAATGTGAGTGGTTGCTGTTTCCAGCCTGAACTCCCAGATGTCGACGCCGGGGAGTGGCGGCGCGGGCGCAGCTGCGGGCGCCCGGCGAGACTTCCCCAACCCGCTCGTCTTCCCTAGGAACGTGCCCTCGCGCTCCACCTTCCACTCAGGTGAGTGCATTGTATAATAATATACTCCGCCAGGTATAGCGCTCGGATACAAAAGGTCACGTGGGTGACACGCAACTACGTCATCGATGTCATGGATACACGTACACGTGCATAAGCAAGAGCAGAATAAGTAATTTACAACAAGTTCCAAAGAGATATGACGATACACGAAACAATGGCGCTTCTCAACGAGACAGCTGATTTTCTGTGTTACCACTAGCGTGAAATTATAACTCCCCAATCTCCGTATATTACCTGTGGGAATCCAATAAATCAATGTGGTTAGCTTAACTTGAATTGCTTTGCTTGAGCGGACAAAACAAATGATAATTGAAATGTTTCTTGTACTTTATTTAATAGATTATAAAAAAAAAAGTTGCCCAATATCTTTGTTTATTGCAATAAAGTGGCAACTGGACTGTGACGTAATTGGGTGTCAGCTCCCGGAGCGCTAGACTTTGTTTTCTTGGATCGTGGGTGAGTGCAGCCATTGCGGCGCGGCACTGCCTCTATCCACACCCGTTGTCAAGCGAGCGTTTGATTCCACTCTCATTGTGCTAACTGCTGGAATGCTCTAGCTGAATGGTTCCCCGATAGTTACAATCTGGATGTCTTCAAGTCGCGATTGAATCGGTTTCTTCTACGCAAGCGTGCTCCATCGTAGACCGCATCATCGCCTAACGTCAGGCGTGATGGCGGTAAAACTCAAGCCTTAATATATAAACTCGCACCCATTGTCAGGTGAATTCACTAATTTGGAAGTTTCTACTCACACCCGTTGTCAGCGTGTAGATGTTATATCGACACATTTATTATGCGAACGGCTAGTCTATGGAATGCGCTGCCTGAATGGGTGTTCCCCGATGGTTACAATCTGGGTGTCATCAAATCGCGAGTGAATCGGTTTCTTCTAGGCAAGCGTGCTTCAACGTTGACCGCATCATCGCTTAACATCACGCGTGATGGTGGTCAAACGCAAGTCTATTATTTATTTTAAAAAAAAACGACCTGGTATAACGACGATTTTAAAGCCCACTGGAGTGTCGAGAAGGCGGCGTTGCAGTGTACAATGGACCGTGGAAGAATCAGTTTACGCCAGCTTTAAAATTGTTACCTCATTTAGTTAAGAATAGTTGAGAAGAGGCGGAGGTGCGCTGCGGGACTATTTTGAACTTACGATAAACCGGGAATGGTTGACTTTTCCACGGCCGTTTGTACGCTTCGATTCTACAGTGAGCGGTGGGCCTAAACGAGATGGCATTTTATTTATTTATTGTCAATTAATTGGATTCAACCTTAGTACGTAGTGGGCTGACAAAACTTAAAACTAAAATGGCCTATTCATGTTTTGTCGTGTCAAAGTTTTATGACAATTTGGTGTTAAGTAATGCCCTTATGTTTACGGCATGCCCTTGATTATGCAAATGTAGGATTACCATAGCAAGTTTTCAAGTTGAAGTGGCAATGGGCAGGCCACATCGCTCGAAGAACCGATCACCGATGGGGAAAAAAGGTTCTGGAGTGGAGACCACGAACCGGAAGACGCAACGTAGGTAGGTCTCCTACTAGATGGACCGACGACATCGTGAGAGTCCCGGTCATCTAGTGGATGCGTATGGCAAGCTGTCGTTCAGTGTAGCGTTCCTTGTGGGGGAGACCTATGTTCAGCAGTGGATGTCTTCTGGCTGATAATGATGATGAATAGGATAACAAAATAAACAAACAACAAAATTGACAATATTTATTTTTTATTTTTTGAATATATGTATTTTATTTTACAAGGAAAACATACAGCTGCATATCTCGAGTATAGTAGTCAAGTCGAGAGTGAATCGGTTTCTTCTAGGCAAGCGTGCTCCATCGTAGACCGCATCATTGCATAACATCAGGTGTGTTGGCAGCCAAGCGCAAGCCTATTTATATAAAAAAAATTAAATAAAAATTGGGTGGCAAATTAGGCGCTGCGTATCCTTAATAAAGATGTTGACTAAACGCACGCTTTTAAGTAGGTCAAACCCGGTCGCGAGGGTCGGGCGGCGGTGCGTACGGCGACGGCGGGTCCCCGCACCAGGCGCGTCCTTCCTTCTTCTCCAAGCTCTCCTCGAGGTTCTCCAAACGGTACGTACCTTATACTGTACTCCACACTCTTACTGTACATAATCAAACCAGCCGGGATTATCGCAACGACAAACATTTGCCGACTCTTTTTGTATTATAGTGTGAAAACGAGATGTGATAAAGTTATGTGATTATTTACGGGATATTTACCGTGATAAGGTTGTGGAATCATATACGAGATGTGATATTGGAAATCGATTAGAAGTAGAGATAAAATCGACTAAGGTGGCATCCCTACTGTAGTCTGTGCCTAATTTTAGTAGTTAAGTTTATTTTATTGTTTTCTCTCTCTTCAACGATACATGGCGTTGGGTGTAGGCCCGGTTTGTGAACTAATGATCTATTGAATTTGGGGCCTTTTAAAATATATGTATAAATACAGATGGATGTAGACATGACTTTCCTTTAAAAAGGCCACTGAAATTGGTTCAAACTGTGATAGGTTTGATGACTAATCTTCAAAAACTGCTATGTTCTACGCATCTACAGTTTCCAAAAAAAAAACTTGGTTCTGCTGAATATTTATGTTTAATAGCAAAAAAATATTTTATTAATTCGCGCTAAAAGCAATTGCAGCCGGATGGTATATCTTAAATACCACGTCAACAGTAGTGAACAATGAAAATTCTGCGTTTTTATTTACATATTGGTGTTTGTTTTCATAATCATGACGTCATTCGCTCATTGGGGTTTCACTTATCACGCGGTTGCTGTATTTTACATTTTGATTGTATCAAAATATATGCCCATCTCGATTTTAAAATAAAAATTAAAATATTTTAGTTTTTTTTATAATAATCCCTATTTAAAGCAATAAGCCTTAAATAAATTAAGCTTTAAATAAGCTTTATTTTGAACTTTTGTCTTATAGTAATAAACAGACGTATAGATTTGGTTAACGGACCGCCGTCCAACCAATGGGAGAGAAAGAGTGAGAATAACAATTTCCCTCTCTTTCTCTCCCGTTGGTCAGACGGCGGTTCAGGTCAACCAAATCCAAACGTCTGTTAGCAGAGAAACGAAGAGAAACTCCTGTGAAGTTAAACATACTGAAAACTAACCACGTTAATTTCTATGATAGGACTGACTATGTTTTTGTAGTCTTGTCTCCTTTTCACACTACAAAAAGAGTCGACATGTCTTAGTTAGGAACGCATTAACCATGAATTAATTTTGAAGGTTTTAGTCGGCTTTGGAAGTATTGTGGGTTATAAAATGTCCTGTCAACTAAAATCTTCAAATTCAGTACTAATACTCGCTTTATTTTAAATGGGATCAGACTGGTACCAAGCTTAGTTGAAACTACGTGTTTACTTGTATCAAAACTCAACGGAAAGAAATGAAATAACGGCAACATTTTTGGAAGGCTGTGATATTAAACGAGCCAATTTTCCCAAACTTTTATCTTATAATCACATTGGCAAAAATATTTCTCGAACAACGTCGAATTTAGAGATAGAGGTGTCGATTCCGTCTATTTTCAAAACTACATTGGCCACTCTAAATTTGTTGCTTTCCCATGAGATGCAGCTTAGATAATTTTAGTGCTGTCAGATTAGTTTATTGAATTACAAAATTGAATTGACAACATTGCATTAAAATACGTAGTTCCAACTAAGGCCAAACAAATATGTACGTAATAACTGTACAACATTTTATTAACCCTTTAAAATTGTTTTGATGAATAACTTTGGAGCCATACGGTAAAAAATAACCATAGAAACCATAGATAACCATAGGTTATAAACTTTAATAAAATAAAAAAAACAGAAAAATAGCAAAATCTTGTTTTTTATCGTACCCATAAGTCATTCAACATAACTTTTTATAACAACGAATTTATACGTAAATGTTAACGAAACGAAATTATAAATAAATAACTGAGGATATTTTCGTCTCGAAAATTCAACATTTAATATGATAATTAAATGGTAATTAAATACATCTAACAGCTTCATCGGTGACTAACAAACTGAAATAAATATGTATTTGAAGCAATTATTGTATTTGAGACTGTGACATTAATTTGTTTATATGAAACATTTGTTCAAACAAAAAATCTTAACCTGACTAGGTAACTATATAATGTATTTAAAATAACAGTTATAATGCCACGGATACACGGTAGCCTTATCTGCAAATATATGATTTAAGCAGGACTATTTTGCTTTACGTCAAAGTTCAATTGCAATGCTATTGGGGTTTTCATCAGCCAAGAACAAGGGAAGGGAAAATTGTGCCAACTCGCTTGCGCCTGGTATGAATATCCATCATAATAGGCTATCTGACAGCAAGAACCAAATTGAAACGTATTCTAAACTACGGAAAATATAAGCATTTTAATGTAACGTTAGACAGAGACCGCATTATATTTGCAAATGACTTCAGTATGCCATATAAATCCAATACTAACATTGGCTTGGCTGGAAAGGGACAGCATTATTTCATACAACAAAAAAAGAAAAACAATCGCTTAACAATCGGAACTTAATAGTTTATAATACATTTAATAGTTTTATTCACTAAGTCTGTTTTAATAAATCAATCACCCGTTCTGCAGGCAATTATTATTGCGATTGAACTTGACTGCTAACGAAATAAGTCTGCAACAATTTGCAAAATATATGTAATGGACCTAAAGTCTAGTTCTGATTAATGTCATAGTAACAAATACATACATATACATGAAATTTGGTAATTTTAGTTTATTTCTACGCATTTCATAGTTTCAATCGCTATGCTTTAAACAGGACCATATTAATACCTTGTTTTTGTGTTACTTATACCTTACAAAAATGTTTGAAAATATTATTTACGGTTAGTAGTTTTTATTGGACAACATTTTGATATTGTTTTTAAGTTTTATGACATTATCAAAGTAACATTATTTGTATGACACAGAATCAAAGTAACATTATGCCACTAGTAATTTCATGTATAGTTTCGCAATGCATTTAAATGTTAGCGTATAGCTTTAGGTGCACATCTATATATCATATCTATCACCTCATCTACATCCTGGCCAGGGGCGTAGCTACCGCCGTATTTGCCGTATCAATTATACGGGGCCCCCGGGCCACGGGGGCCCCCAAAGTGTGTAAGGAAAAAAAATCTTTACCTCCATATAAGGGCCTCCAAAAAAATTTTTATACGGGGCCCCGACAAGGCACGCTACGCCACTGATCCTGGCAATGAATATAGCACGCCGGAGAAGGGTAATATAGAAAACACATGGTTTATATCTAAAAAAATATGCTTTGGCAACCAATTATTATGATTTTATTTTAAACACCGCGGCTCTCGACACAAATATAATATTTTTACTAGGTAAGGAGTTTCGAGAGGAATTTTCATAAAATTGTGCTTGAAGTTTGCTTCTTTAAAATATCGATTGAATATATATAAACAAAGTGTAGGGTCGCTAATGTCAACGATTTTTTTATATTTTAAAGGTGCCAAGAAATGTTTCGAATAGTACAACGTTAATTCTATATATTGTAACGTGCTATATTCCTTGCCCGGCACTGCACACTTTCCATAACTTTATAGCATAGACAATAGATGAAATAGTGTTTTTTTTCTACTTAGATGGACAAATTTGACAGCCAGTGTTATATATCTTAGTTATAATTGTGAAAGGGTTGTGGAGAAAGACTCGGTTTTTTTATTTTTTATCTATTATGAATTTATTGACTGGCTCTCTTTGAGATTGTTTTAATTTTGGGAGACTATTCATTCATTAATTTTACTATATATATGTATATTTTTGGTAGTTATATTTGACATTATATTAATGAATGAATAACTAACATAATCAAAAGAGCTTTTATAATCCGTTGACGAACTTTCCTCCTTGTATCTTTTTTGTTGTAAATAATATAACACCAGTACACTATATATTATCTAACTTTTTTCACTATATTAACCCATTCGTTCTTGTCTAGTTTTTTTGTGGAATCATTTTTATGTGTATATTTTATATATTATGCCACATTGTTATATCAAATTGTCTCCCTCTTCAGAATTCCGTGCTCTATTTATTGTTTTTATTTTTTATACAATCTCGCGTCAATACAGGGGATGCACGATGCTATAACCTCCTACCTCCCTTAGAAACGTTAGCACTTTTTTTTCTATAACGGGTTTTGAACACGCGAGTCCTGACTTACCCCTTATACCGTATTAGATAGAGCCAAAGCATGATGTATTCCCCTAACGTCAAGTCGAGCTGTTTTATTATTTTTATAATTTCGCTACTTGAGTGAGCCAAGGCAAGGTACAAACGCATTGCCTAACATGCTTTGAGTGTTGTCAGTAGTGCTTTTAAGAACTTAGTGTCGCGTTTCATCGGTTTTTTTTTCTCAGTAAGTATTTGAGAGGTGTACGGAGTGAGGCCGAATTTTTTTACTAAACATCTCTCGTGCATCCCCGGTGTTACGATTAACTTTTTTTTTATTATCTCGCTTCTACTAACGAGAACGACCGCGACCTCTTTAATTTATTTTTTTACCAGAAAATTGCTTTTAGTCCATCCACAACCCTTTTGACGTTAGTGTTGCAACGTGACGGAAAAAATGCGTATTTTTTTTACTGAGGGAGTTTTTTTAGTATTGTGCATCTTGTGTTGCGGCGTGAGAAATTTAAATCAATTAAAGTTGCCAGTTATCTCAAAAATTAAATTACATTACGCGTTTTCGTGTTTTTCACGATTTCGACTAAAACAGTTGTAAAAAGTGAGCCGGAGCCAAGAGGGGGGCGATTCGACTCTCGGTATGGTCGTATCGCTCACCCATTCCGTTGTACGCAGGTTGAATCAGAACCCGTGAAAAGGAACGTCGTGCAACCTACAACGTTTAAGAAGAATTCAGCATTAGACATTTTATTTAAGTATTTTCTCTGTCGACGTGGTCAATTCTGGGTCAAATTGAGCATTACAGTTATGAACTTTAAAAACAATATACAGGTTATAATTTTCATGACAATTCTTCACAATACGTTCAGATTACAGATTAAATTATTTAATCAGTAATTTATGGAAGCCCAGACTTTAACAGTCGCTGAGAATTAAGTTATTGGAAATTCAATTCATCAACATTTAAAATCTTATTTAGACTCTGTTGTTGAATTGGGTTTTCAAATTAGTCATATAAGCGTTTATAACTTCTTTTTTTCCATAAAATAATGGTTCTTCTTAGTTGACCCATTGGATGTACTTCATATCTATATCCAAATTATGTAAAAACAATCAGACGACTTGTTTTCCGACTACATGTTATTTCATTGAAATGATATACCAAATCTTTATATTTTCATAAATTTAATTGTTGTAGCATCTAAATGTACAAAATTCATAGTAAAAAAATACTCTATATGCATTGGTTATAATTTATATTATTTTAATGAAATTCCATGTAGCCGAGCTAGTCCCGTCGTGGAAGGCATTTCTTGTTAGTTTTTAAGACGTAAAAGTTCTTACTTCGAACGAATTGTTTACATTCCAGGGTTCCCTATACATTTTATTTTTAAGCTCGCAAAATGCACAAAATGATTTTCTGCTTTGTGAGATTCAATATAACTTCTAGCCGTTTAGTGGAATCATAACAATCAATTTCGTATGATACGTTTAAGCACGTATAACGAAATATAATTTAAAAAAAAACGGTTTTGTTGAAGTGATCTATCTAGTTTAAATGGCAACGAGTAAAGTTCAGCCAATTTCGGGCTATCGCGTCTTAACTCTGCCCAAAATATATAATATCATGTTTACGACGACTGATATCAAATAATTATATTTATATTATTACGTTATATACGTATAATACTAATTGAAATATACATGTATAGAACATTATCATTGTTGTATTTTTCTTGGACCATTGACGTGTATTTTTGTCTAACGTTTTATACTATACGAATATTTATCCTCTTCTAGACAATTTTATGTACAAAACTCTACGACCTGTCTAACTTATTCACACGGCACTGGAGATGAAATATAACATAAATATATACGTGTCCATAACAAAGGAAGATTCTTTTTGGACTAACTCTTTGTATCGCTCGAAGTAAAAAAAATATTAATGTTGTTTGACCATGATGCCTGGTCCTTCGAGCTTTATCTCCGGCACCGTTTTTAATTAAGGCGCGAGTGAGATATATTAATTGTTTTAGTATAATGGAGCAGCCCCAACTTAGCTTTGGTACAAATACTCAATTCACGTTACCGCGTAGGTGGAAAACAATTTTATAGGCAGCTGTGTAATTTTAATAGGTATATTTTAAGAGTGAATTATTTTCCCGTTTCGTGTTCTGTCTAGAAAATTTGCACAAAATTTTCAATAAATAAACGTTTGGTAACTTGACTCAAATTTCAAAATTGTAAATTTTTTTTAAAGAAAAAAAAACTACTATGATTTTCATTTATGACAACCAATGGCACTATTCTAAATCATCGATATAAAATTGTACATGGAAACATTGCAATGACAATTTAAAAAGTATCTAGCTTAAATAATAATTCTTATATACAGTAATATTATTTCTTATCTGTTCGTATTACTCAATGTTGTAGTTTATATATTATTATAACGTTAAATGTTGTACATAATTTGTACGTTTGAAATTTTTGTGTGCGTGTGTGGAGCAATAGAAAAATGTGTTATAGTATAAATTATATGTAGTTTTCTTAACACTATTTATATTATAGATATGAGTCCATTTATCATTAGGTAAAATGAACGCACTAGACAATTTTTTTATTTAGCGGTTATAATCTTACATACAGCTGGTCAAAATCTTTATGAAATTAGACTAACCACATTATTGTACTGAATAATTCTATAAATTATTAGCATTAGCAGAGCAAAATTATTATTGGTTTTATATACTCCGATTAAAAAAATACAACACTAAAATTTTCAATACAAAATAGTATATAGTATGGCCAAAATATATTTTTGTCAAGCTGTATATTATACATGTCTGTATAGAAGGTAGATTTTCTATAAACATTCAGATATTAGGTTTCACCGTTTTACACAATATTCTTGAATATAGCTGTGAATCGTACCCAGGAGATCTAATAACGGTTATATTATTCATATTTTGTTATGATTGCAGTTTTTTTACTTAAAAAATATACATTTATACGCATCGAGATAGTACAATACATATAGAGTCACAATCGTGGCAAAAAGTGTCCGGACCAAAACTCGGCGCACGCTACGAAATGCGCCGAATTTTTGGCCGCGCGATTGAGCTACGATGGCATAGCGGACAACTAACGTTGAACACTATGCAAGCAACATAACGTCTAAATTGAAGTAAATGTGGCATGATGAAGTATAATAATTGATACAATGATTTGATTAATGTACGTTTTCTGACTGTTTTCACTGAGAGATTGTGACTCTATAGGAATTTTATCTCGATGTTTATACGTTATTAATTATTTTCATGCGATGTATCTAATTAAAGTCCCCTTGGCTACCTTCAAATATTAAAGAACAGAATTATTAATAATTAGGAAGGAAGTGTAAGTGGCGATCATAATTAATAAAAATATTAATTATCTATATTTATTTATTTTACAAACATATATTATATCTTATCTTGTTTTTTCAATATAACTAAGTAATGATAGGTATGATATTTTTATTTGTATTTTAATTGAAAAAATAGTTGTTAACAAATAAAAAATTAAATTGTATGTCCGAGTCTCCAGTATTGTTTGGTTTTATAATTTTTCTATTAAGTAAAAACATAGGTAGTTTAACGAACAAATTTACGTTAAAGCGTAGGTGCTGTTTAAAGTATAAACATATTTTTTTGACATGTGATTAAAAAATCTAGATGAATATTTTTTGGACATCAAATTATTATACTTTCTGAACAAAAACATATATTTTGGTTATCACTGAAAATACATATAAATGAACTTGTTAAAATATTTTAATACGATACAATAAGTTAATACTAAAAACGCGATATTTTTATAAATTAAAATATACGGTATGAATTCAGACCTAAATATTTTTGTGAAACTAAAATATTTTTTTCAGCAAAACTTTTCAATCAGTGTAACTACATTTGACATAAAAAATAAATATATCTACATAATAATGTAAGCAATAGATAAAAAAATTAAGGCTACGCACACGAGTAGTGCATTTTTTTTTCCTACGAGCATTTTTATTTAATATAGGAATGTATCTGTAATTATATTATTATCCAAGTTAGGAAAAATGCAATACATTCTAACGTAGTTGTTAAGTTTAGATAGATATTACAAATTGTAATTTCCTTTGTTCGGTGTTTTCCCTCGTATCCTTGCGTACTTCTACTGGCTTTATTCCGTTTGCACTAATATATAAAATATATACCTACATAAATATTTTGAAATACAATTGTCATAATTTTTGGCATTAATTAATTCGGAAACCTCGTCTTGCGTTGAGTTTAAATCATGGGCATTGTTTTCAACATTAGAAAATTACATTTTGTTGTCTTTTACAATAAGTTCTTTTTTAGAATTGGAAACATTAATATTTTTATGTACTCCGTAGATTATTAATGATATTATTATAAAAAATGTGATGATTTCATATATCTAAAGTAAAAATTATTATGACTTGTGTTAAATTCAGTGAAATGAATGTGTTGCGCTTTTTCAAATAATCAAGTTTTCAATAACAAACGTGTGTTTTTTATTTAAACATTACCTACGTTTTTCTTTTTGTTCTAAAATATATGACGCATCGAGATACATTTCCTATAGAGTCACAATTTCTCAGTGAAAACGGTCAAAAAACGTCCGAGCGTCATTGTGCATACATTGTATCAATTATATAGTTCACAATACCACATTTACTCCAATTTAGACGTTATGTCGCTTGCATAGTGTTCAACGTTAGTTGCCCGCTATGTCATCGTAGCTCTGGCATCGCGGGGCGTTGTAGTCGGGTCGCGGTTACCGTGTATCTAACCACAAGTCGGCGCAATTCGTGGCGTGCGCCGAGTTTTGGTTCGGACATTTTTAGGCACGATTGTGACTCTATATGTATTGTATCTCGATGATATGACGTTAGATTTTTATGTTCTTTTGAATGCCAAAACGTTCTTGTATGGAGATTCATCTTCGTTTATATCTATCTGGCTTTTTACTGATCAGAATAATTATAAGTACGTCACGTTGCAACAACTCTTATTCGTAGTTCATATTCAATATTACTAAAATTAGAAATGTAGTTGTGACAATATTAAAGCACAGACAGTAAATTTTACTCGTATTTAGGCAGTCGGTTATACATTCTCTAAAATATCAGTAAAGTAATGGCTCTAAATAGGACTACGTTTCATTGCGCTCATGCAATGTATTTAAGGCAAATCGAGTCGATAATAAAAAAAAAGTTTCGCCTAATAAACTTTTTTTAATTATGGACTTGATTGCATTAAACTATGGTTTCAATTCTGCTAATAGTACAGCAGGGTTCAGTATATTAACATGGTGAGTATGTTACCCGTAGCCTGTCAGTGTTGGGTGAGTCCACCGGGCGTCAGAAACCGCGCATATTTTCCTCCCTGGACATACAGCGTAACCCGAGGTACGAACGCGGAATATACCCATAACAACTTAATGGTTTTTGAAATGTTTCTGAGTAATATTTTTTTCTAATAATTTGACTGACTCAGTTGATGATGCGGTTGTTAATTTTTACGGTGAGATGAAAATTGTGTTTTTTTGTTTGCTATGGGTTGGTTTGAATGTTTTTGTTAAGTTTTTTTTTTTATACCGGGTGTAAGGGAAACGATCCCGAAAACAAAAAAACTGGTGATTACTGATACAATACCACAAAAAGGCGATTTAATAAAAAAACATTCTTCGCAATGTAATGCAAATAAAATATCCAGCTGGCGTTAGAGGTCAACGAACGACGCACGCCGCGCTCACGATCGCGCGCTTTTGTACCTACAGCGGTGCATTGACCCCATGTTTTGTACGCTTTACATTGCTGATTTGCAAATACTAAACCACTTAAACAACATCTTACATCCGCTATAAAGTTTAGAGTAACATATTTTGGTTTCTTATCCTACTGATTTTTAATAGTTATATTTTTATATAAGAAAAGTAAAAAATTCTTGGTGTCGGTAATATTTTTCGTCTCACCATAATAACGTTTTAAATTTGGACGCATCGTTTGAATGTTTTTTTTATTTTTTATATTAATATTTTGATATTTAATCCGCGGTCCAACCAATTTGTACTACTGCTGCTGATTCGTATTAATTCAAATAATGTATATAATAGGCATTTTATACAAATGTCGTTATATAGATAAGCAATTATTAGGAATTTAATATGACATAATAATAGTATTATAATCATATAATAGAACAATATTTTTCCTTTTTTTGATTATCTTACTTCATTGAATTTATAAATTCTAAATATAAAATTTTCCTTTTGAATAACTGTAAAAAGTAGCAAATTGGATGGATTGCATTTTTGATTGTAAATAACAAAAAATTATACGTTTGTTTTTTAAATCTTTTCACCAGATAATTTTGTGTTGTGCATTTCAAAATCATCCTTAACAATAGGTGCTAACTGACAAACTCCTTCGAAAAGCCACTCTGTGCTTTGTCTACTTATCGTTCACGAGGAGTGCTACGGGCTAAAATAGGACTGTATATTTTTAGCTAAAATAAACCTACCAAGTACATACCTGTTCAAGGGATAGGTGATAGGCATCAAGTTACAATAACTATAGAGTCACAATCTTTAAGAGAAAACAGTCAAAAATCGTCCGAGCGTCGTTGCCTAGACATCAATTACATAGTTACCACATTTACTCCGATTTAGACGTCATATCGCTTGCATAGTGATCAACATCGCTTATTCGCTATATCACGGTGGCATCGCGCTTCGCGCGGCGTTGTAGTCGGATCGTGGTTGTCTTACAACTAACCAAAAAGTCAGCGCAATGCGTAGCGTGCGCCGAGTTTTGGTTCGGTTTTTTTTTTGCACGCTTGTGACTCTATAGGTATCGTATCTCAGTGGTGATAGGATTTTACTGAGATGAATAGGCGTCACTAATATAAAGACTGGAGATGCTACCTGAAGTCACTATTTTGAAGTTTAAGGCACCGTGCATGCATTTTATAAAGTATAACTGAGTACGGTAAGTTTTTATTTAATAATTATAAAACTTCATCCCGCTCTCGTGGAAGGAGAAGGTGAAATTTTAAAGTGACAGATGACTCGTCAATAATAATAAAGTGAACTCATTTTGTGCAAAGCATGTTAAATATGAGTTGTGTAATAATTCATGAGCTTTTCATGTCTGCTTGCGCTTGTGAGTGCTTTTGTTTGAGATCCTAATGCACTTCTTTTGTCTGAACGTCTGATCTTAAAACATACCAGGTGTGCAAGTACCGTAATTTGTCGATCGTCAAATTCGTTAAAATGCCATAGAATCGATCATAGCGAGTACTGATCTGATACCATTTTATCGAATTTGATGACCTCAACTGTCAAATTTGACAATCGATAAAGAACGGTACTTGCACTGCTGAATCGCTTAAATCAGGTAACAGTAAGGATAAAAATCCGATAATCCGAAATCCTATTTCAACTATCAGCAGTATAGTAATGATACATTTTCGGCACTGTATGATTGGAATTTTTCTTTTATTTATTTTAACAATTGAAATTAATTATTACGGATGGTTATGTCAAAGTTGTTGAGATCTGGTTCAAAGTGTTATTTTTGTAATAAGATAGTTTGATGAAATTACATATTAAAAATGTACTTTATATGATATTAACCGGTAATGTTGGATACAGAAATTTATGAAATTAATCGGACATATTTATGTCGATTTTGAAGGTTTTAAAAGACAGGACTAAACTAACTAAAAGTCTTCGATCCTCGTCTTTCAGCAGGAAAGACAAGAGCCGTTGATCATCAGCTTTTTTTATTGCAGTCAGCAAAATACTTCACAAATGCAGAAGACTTGCGACGTCAAAATACTCTCTGAAGGAAATAAAAAAAAAGTACATCGACATTTTTAGTTACTTTAGTTTAATAGGATCTAGCCTTTAAAATCGACATCGTTGCCAATGTCATCGAACCCATATTACAAAGATCTCTGTGTGATATCGGCACCCCCACTCCCCATTCTTAGTGTTAGTTTATGTTTTTCTGTTTTTAGGCCATTGGATGGTACAACACCGAAGCATGCGGTAGGCGCTAGTCCACAAACCATGCTTGGGTAACTATTCCTACGTTTATTATATCTCGTGTTTATCCAAAATGTATCTCTCAGACTCAAATCTATCTTAAAGTCTTGAACCTATCTTATAGACTCGACTCTGGCTTATGTCTTCGAGTCTATAAGATAGTCGAGTATCTAAGATAGATTAAATGTTTTATCGGTGTAATGTCAATGTTTAAACGCTTTGGATAATTGAATGTTATTATGACAAAATATCATTCAGGTTTAGCATTTTTCAAGCAGAAACTAAATTTACAACATTAAGAAATCGTCCGATTGTTTTTAACAAATATATTATTCTGATGTCTTGACAGACTTCAATACAACTGTCATGCTGACGAATCAGAATCAGAATAATTTATTGACATATCGAAACTAACATTAGTTAGACGAAAATTGTTGAATTTATCTATCTATAAATAAATAAGCCTAACGCACCTTAGATTCAGATGGCACGGTTTATTTCTTAGAGTTGAGCAGTCGAGGCGTGATGTTGGATTTTTTTTTAACATAGTGGGGTAAAGTTAAATTTGCCTCTTTTACGCCGCGACGCCGCTGCAACTCAGGAGGGCGTTGGGCTTATGTTGTTTATTAAATCATTTTGAAAAATTGTAAGTCTGGGTTGACACAATTAGTAGTATTCTGAGCTTTTAACGTTTTCTTGTTGACGGTCCTGTGTTTCTCTCTTATTTTGTTGAAACAGTGAAATGGCTGTTTTAGTGTTTTTTTTTCGCTTTCTTACACTAAATGTAGATAGCAAATTGCAATTAACTGCGATTGCGCTTACCTTTTATCTTAATCCAGCTCAGCTTTCATTATGTTGCTTAATGGTACATCCCTCAGACCATATAAACAAGAGAATGTGCCTTAGTACAATAAAATAATCATTTGTTTTCAATTGTCTCAGTGTTTCATAATATTTTTTTATTATACCTACCGCCACTATAGAAATGCAAGGAAAAAATCAACCAATAGGAGGTGAGGCGAGACTGAATGAAGCGATCCTATTGGTCGTTTTTCCTCGCTCATCTCTGTTGAATACGCAGTCTTATTAAAGTGCATAGTTAAAGGATCCAATCTGTTACTTGCAAATGTAATTTGCTTTCATTAAACGTCCACTTCCTTAGTCGTTTCGTTTTCCCAATTTTTTCTTTGTACAAACGGCCTGTTACCCAAATGTTGTTCCTCGAACGTCTAATTTTAGAACGTCTAGCCGCTTAGCCAACGCGTTGGGTCGGCGCGTACAAATAAACGCGCCCTCAAGAGTGGAATGCTTCAATATAAAGTTACATCCTACATCCTGTTTCACATTTGTCTGTCCAGTTCCTCAAACTTCCAAACATTCTATCGTCCAGAGTCTTAACACCCTATCATCTCCCAGGCAAGGCAACGAGGAGCAGATAAAGCCACGCGTGCTTCGCTTTACGTGGAGCATGAAGACGACATCCTCACGGGATCCGAACGAGATCATGGCTGAGATCAGAAAGGTGAGAAAATGTCTAGTCAGCGGTTGATGACGTAATTTTGCTTTAACTGTAGTTTCTTTTACCATGTGTTTGAGGTCATGATCACAGGTCGCTCCACCAGGTTTGTCTTTTTTAGTTGTAGAAGATATACCTAAATTAGGCTACATCGCTCGAAGAACCGATAACCGATAGGGAAGAAAGGTTTTTTAGGCCTCTCACTAGATGAACCGCCGACATCGTGAGAGTTGCGGGCTTTCAGTGGATGCAGATGGCAGGCTGTCGTTCAGTGTAGAGTTCTAAGGGGGAGGCCTATGTTCAGCAGTAGACGTCTTCTGGCTGATGATGATGTTATACCTAAATGACTAACTCCCTCTTGTGGTATTTGGGAATTTTCCCCTTATTAGCAAGAACCCGAGCCATCCTAGCTCCTTGAAATAAGGGGCGTGGCTCTGGGACCATAGCACAGTTGCTCTGGTGGCTCAGATTATATGATGATAAGAAATATGTCGCCTGCACTTCATTAAATTTTCGTATCAATGGTTACTGTAGACTATATATATGTTTGGATCATCAGTTGGCGATAACTACCCCAAAAGAAGCCATCCATAAGGTCGCTTAGTGGGCAGCAAACAGCAGTCAACACTGAGGGCAATACAGCAGAATGATGTTCTATTGTTTGTACTGCGTAGAATCCGCGTCAAAATATCCCCACTTGGCCATGTTGGACTTGCAGCGGCCCACTTGCGCGGCTCATTATCAGGCCTTTGTTCAGTAGTGGACGTTTATTGGCTGATGATGATGACGAGATGATTATCATTTTAGAGCGATGGTGGCCGGCCGGCAGCGTGAGCGCTTTACAGTCTGATTGGCCCTACACCAATGACTTATTTAATACTTAAATAAATTATGTGCAGAGTTTCAATGCCATTGCTCAACAACGGTGAAGGTAAACCGGTATGTCCAAGAACCTCAAAAGTTCAAAGACATGTGATATTCATTAACATGCACTGGGCCAGCATGGTGGATTAGAGCCCATGTTCTCTTTCTGAGAGAAGGCCTGTGTCTCAGCAGTGGGAGATGATATCAGTCATTGCTCTGGGGGATTTTTTCTGCTACGAACTCTTGTAGTGGTAGGCTGCTGTATTTTCTGCACTACGCCTGTACTATAATGTATTGTTGGTGCATGCAGGTGCTAGACGCGAATAACTGCGACTACGAGCAGCGGGAGCGGTTCCTCCTGCTGTGTGTTCACGGAGACCCGAACGCAGACTCGCTGGTGCAGTGGGAGATCGAGGTGTGCAAGTTGCCGCGCCTCTCGCTCAACGGCGTGCGCTTCAAGCGGATATCCGGTAGGCGTTTGTATACTTAGCAGTTAGTCGAAACATCGCTAAACAACACGCATGCTCATAAAGCCCTTCTCATATGCACAGAAAACATTGTACATTCTTACAAAAGCTCGCCTTCTGTACTCGTATGAATTCTTTGTATACTCACAAAACCTCCTTTATATCCTCCAAACTCCCTTGATACTCTCAAAACTTACGTCATACAAACAAAACCTCATTTATACTTCCAAAACGTCTTGCATACTAAAACCTTGTTTATACTTGTTAATTTATACCTTGTTTAAACCTCATTTATACTCACAAAACCCCTTTGATGCTCACAAAACTTCAATTATAATAAACGTCTTGTATAGTCACAAAACCTTGTTTATTCTCCCAAACCTCATTTATACTCACAAAAATACTCAACTACTCCCAATTCACAAAAAATATATATAATGGCTTGCGTTTATTATCTATACTAGCACGAATTTCTCATTATGTTCACACACACAATTGCTTTTTAACTCAATGACATTATTGTGTAAAGAAATACGAATAATAATCGTAGCAAGCTTTTTATTCAAATTGAAGCAAATAATAATATGTAGGGAAATAATGATTATGTTCTCGCTCCAGGAACAAGCATCGGCTTCAAGAACATTGCGTCAAAGATCGCGAACGAACTCAAACTGTGACTGCCCGGGAGCGGCCCGCGCCGCCGCCGGCGCCGACGTCCTGCGCCGCCCGACCAGCCCTCCTCCTCCGACCGAGACTCGCCCCCCGTCCCGCCGCCCCCGCCCCCCCGCACCGACAGCCTGCGCCTCTCCACCGAGGACATGGTGCAGGTCGCCAACGGCGGCCAGAGAACGCCCTCAGGTACGCTCGCGCACTTCCTCGCCGCAGACTATGTCGCGCACGGCGACTATCTCCGGCCGCATCTCAAACCGAAGAACACGTACCTCACTCCAGACGAGCAGATTCTAGCCAAGAGCGACTACCTCCGGCCGGTGGTATCGCCCAAGAAATGTTCCAGCTATCTGACTCCGAACGAACTGTCATTCGCGAAGAGTGATTATTTGAGGCCGCCGCTGTCGCCCAGCCGGTCGATGCAGCAGCCTCGGTCGTCTCTGTCGCTCCGGGCGGAGTCCGTGGAGGTGGAGGCGAGATGCAGGACGCTGAGGCCGCGGGTGCAGCATCAGAGCTACTCGTACAGCGTGCACACGCTGCGGCGCCAGGCGCGCGCGCCCTCGCCGCCGTGCGACTGTCTCCCCACGGAGCCTATACCGCCGCCTGAGCTCTTCGACTTCTAACTTAAGAACGCGTTCACGGATTACGCGCTCTCCCGCTCGCACGGACATTTCTCATTTTATTTAATTCCAACAGGCCTTTTTAACACGCTTTTATAAGCTTGGTATGTATTTATGTTTGTTTGTATGTTACGGAATCTTTGAATGTGATTTTCACCCCCTTCAAAACGTCGAATCAAATTGAAATTTTGCACAGTTGTCAAGGACCAATGACAATGTAATTTGTCCCATTATCCTTACCAGGATCAGCGATTTTTGCGCGTTTTTTAGTTCTTAAACTACCTATTTATTTGTAAATTATTATAACACAGGCTTACACTCACGATGTTATGTTTTATTGGTTGAGTGTAAGCCTGTGTTATAATAATTTATTATGAATCTTCACGCGAATTTCGATGAAGTTATTAATTTGTTTTCGAGGGGGTAAATTTCCAAAGATACCCGGTGGGATTATATCCACTACACCCAATAATTTTTTATGCACCCCCATGATATGGGTATCAAATGAAAGGGTTTGCTGAGAAGAATGCAAAAAATAAAATGATGTCACACTAAATTCAATATAACGGATTTTTTTTAATATTAATAATATTTATGTCATTAAATGCAACTTAATGAACTTGAACATTTACTGACATACAGTAAATGTTCAATTAAAGGTGTTGGGTGGGCGAGCGAGCGAGCGTGTAATGCGTCAAAGCGGCCTTAACAGCCTGTACGATAACGATAATGTTCGATTTTCAAAACTACGTTCACAAAAACCAGTAATATAGTGTTCCATTTTCATACTTTCTTAATAGCCTGTAAGATAGGTTTACACTATGTTAACGGGTGTTCGATTTTCATTGAACCGAGTTAACAATCTGCAAGATGGTGTTCGAATTTCAAATATGTTAACGGTCTGTAATAATAGTTGTTCGATTTTCAAAACTGTATTAGCAGCCAGTTAGTGTTGAATTTTTGTAAAAGTTTGTAAACTCTTTATCAGCCCGTAAGATAAAATAATATGTTAAAACACCCAGTAAGAGACTTGCTTATAATGTTACAACCAGTTTATAAGCTAAATATATACAAAAATACGGCCAGTGATAAATGCATGAACACACGAATTTACGATTAATTTAAAAATTTGTATATTCCATTTATTTAAAAAAACCGGATGTCCAGTAATATCCAGATTAAAATGCAAAGACAACGGTTATATTACTTAATGTGAAAACGGTTTTTAAAAAGGCTTCCATACCAAGGTCCCGCCAGAGTTAGCTAAAGCTGAAACGCTTTTCTCGCCAAAAAAATTTATATATCAAGAGTTGTATTGCCATATATATATTCTGAAAAAGACCACTGTACGTTGCCTGTTAGAGCACTTACGCCATCATGCGCCAACGTCATTGAGCGTGGTTGACCAAAGAATTAAGTCATAACTTCGCAACGGAAAGGGTTTCACGAGTTGTTTCTTATGGATAATGTGGATAGTGAGGTGCTCTAAAAGGTTAGCTAAGCAGAAATTATAATAATATAGAGAGCGATGCACACGCAAACAAATACGCTAGTGCTCGCGATACTACCTACTCCGTTATTTTACAGACAGGCTAAGCATAATGCTTTAAACTTTTTTTGTAACTTTTAAAAGTACGGTAAAATACGGGATAATCTTTGTGTTGAAAAAATATATAATTATAAAGTGTTGCCAGATCGAATATTCAAAATAATACTTACCAGTCATAAAATAAGCTTATGAAAAGTATGTGAACGATGTAATATATCCTATGTGTGGATACAAGAAGTGGTTTTAAACTACTTTCGTGGTTATACCTACTATATTAGAACATACGAGTATGTAATAAAACGTTAACAACTTGTTAAGATCTCTGTATTAGCATAAAAATGTATCTGTTTGCTATAAAATGTATGTTAAGAAAATTGTTCAGAATCGAATAAAGTTTTGTGAGATTTGAACAAAGCTTATAGCTATGTTCAAGTCTTGTGGGAGGTTTGAACATAACATTATAGTCATGTTCAAATCACACACAACCAGCCATTAAATATATAACCCGATGTTATCATTGGGTTATAAATTTATCCATTTGTTGTATAATAATATGACGTCAGGGGTTGAAATATAAAGTGTCGGATAAATGCTATGGAACGAATACAATGTGCCAAGTGATACGGTATTCAAAGAATGCAAGATAAAATCGACTCAATATGATCTTACGTACCGGCAATCGCCGTGTTTTTATTTTTCATTTAACTTAATAATATATTTAGTTAAATATTACGCTCTCAACATGCCGCGCTCCTTTTGTATAAATATAATAATTTACCGTACGTATGTGTGATGATTTTTAATTACTTTTCTTGTATAGTTATATAAGTATTCCATCTGGTTGTGAGCGATGCGCCCTTGTTCTGATTATACGTTTTTACTTCCAATGAATTTGTTAATTTATAGATATTTCGATGCGTATCATTTTAGAGGGAATCGTTTTTTAAAAAGACATTATTTATGGTTTTAGACGCGCGTCGCTCACGAGCATGCGGACGTTTTATTTGTGCTATTGCTTACATACAATTTAAAATTACATTACGTATGTTAATCATGTTGTAATAATGTACAAAGTGAGTATTCGCTCAAGAGATACAAGTTAGCTTAGTGATAAAAACTATTTTGTTTTATTTTTTTCTTTTAAAATGACGAATATAATATACAAAAAAAAAAAACATATGGCTGTCGTCGAATAGCGGTATAAATGTTCATAATTATCAATATAAATATGTCATATGTAAGTTAAACGCCATTTTACTTTGACATGCGATTTTCATATACTCATATATGGGAAGGAAGTGTCAAGCTAGATTGGCAGGCGCGGTCGCCCGACGTGGTTGTCATTTTCTAATTTAAGGCTGAATTAGAAAGTGTCAAAGTGTTTCTCTTCGTGTTAACGGCTCGATTCACACTCAAACTTAGACGCGTTTTAGAATAACATCACGAAAAATATATATTGTTAGATGTACCTACCTAATCGTGAACAAAGTATTATGGACTTTGTAGCTATAGCAATAACGTTTGTTATCGTTCGCTCGTGTCAAAATCTTTTTAGATATATTAAATCTTCAAATGTGTATTGCAGCCTCAGTTTTGTGATTTAACTAATGTTTTGGTGTGATGCTTGGTTTTTTATATAAATATATATTTTCATTATATTTTTCTCATTAAATGTGTGACTTTACGCATACTTGCTAGATAATAATGTTAAATATAATAATAATAATATATAAACATAGATACGTGCGTGTGTGTGTATGCAGGGCGATCGCGTACTTTTTCTATAATAATTATTATTGTAATTAAGTGTAGTGTTATTAATTATTATCTTTTACAAGAAATCACAAATCTGACGTTTCGGTAACTCGAAGTGTCGTGCTGTCGTTGCCATGCTTACATTTATACATATTCACTTCTTCAGTAATATATCACAAAATATATATCACCTTGGACCACCACAAGACATAGGCAAAATTGCGGCAACGAAAAAGTTGAAGTTCCAATGAAAGTGTCAGGTAATAAAATAATGCTAAATAACATAACGACTATATATATACTACTATGTATATAGCTGATAACGACTATAATTACTGATTTCCATATTCCCGTTATCTGTGCTACCAAGCCATATAGTTAGTTATATTAGTTTATGATTTAAACAAAACTTCAACCCTAAAATGGATATTGGATTGAGTCATAAAAAAATAATATGTCAGAAATATGCTGTAATATAGAAATGAAAAATAATAATAATAAACTGCATGAAAAAAGATTCAAAAACTGAAGTACTAGTTAAATTGGATACGGCATTGCAATTACAAAATGAAATGCTCGTCATGCCAATAAAGTTCTATTAAAGCCGAAATAAATTATTAAAGAGGAAAGTTGTTATTTCGTCTCTTGATAATGACAAGTGGGCAAATATTTTTGTACCATACAATCTTTATCTACTACTGGCAAGCCCTATGTGTTTTATAAATTAATTTTATTATCTTAAAAACTAGAAACCTTCTTTTATTAAAATTTGCCAGTTACACCGCTGTCATCAGACATCCAACAAACAAAGTAAAACATCACAGACTCAGCTAAAGCCCTTTTTATATTATGATTGAAAAAAAAAATAAGAGCTGTCTAGTTTTCATGGAGGAAAATGAAGAATAGGAAACTAATCTTGTCTGGTATAGCATCAGCGAGCTTCTGGTGGGTCTCGCCGCCTGAGTGTCCTCTTAAGTATTATAATTACAGTGAATTTAAGCTTAAACTAGTCGATTAACAATACTACTAACCTGTAATTAAAATCCTATAATTATATAACTACTGCCAGCATTTAAAGCATCGACAACACGCCACTTTTGGTTCCGATCTACATACTGTTTAAAAAATGTAGTTATATCTTGATATATATAATGAGCTTTGTTTTACGGTTATATATCGAGTTTAAACGAAGCTGCGATATTAAATAACATGTTCGAACATGTGTCCGGCTATTGTCAAATTGTAAAATCATCAAAAATTAGTTAAAGAGGTTTGTTAAATCAAGTTGTTCAGTTGTGGCAGAATATGTTCAGTTGTCACAATATATATTCAACGGTGAATGAATATATTCTCAATTATAACAAAACATGTTCAGTTGTGACACAAAAGGTTCAATTGTGACGCAATATATTCAATTAGCACATTATACGTTCAATTGAAACTGAATATGTCATTTTAGTGTCGCAGAGTTGTTTAACCTCTATATTGAGTAGAAACGCGGGCGCGCGTCAACTGTTTGTCACGTTTTGTGAGGTATTCAAGTGAAAATAAATTTTATTTTTAATTCCACACTAAGCGTTTTTTATTTTATTAATAAGAACCTGGTGTAATATCTATATACATGTAGGGTTTGATACTGATAATTTTTATTCCAAACAATTACTTATACCTATTAAAACCTACTTTTAAATATGCCTTAAAAGAAACAACGTTTAGAAAAGAAAATGTATACGATAATTAACAAGTTATTTACATCGAAATAAATACTACAAGGAACTTAACTAGATGGCTTTTTTATCTTAGGAAGGCTGTGGGTAAAATCATTATATAGATCTTAAACTATCAATAAAAATATCAAGAATACTGTTACAAAAACTTCTACAAGTATTGAGCATTTACAGTTAGTAAAAAAATATCCTTGAATTAAAACTTTACCTAATCTTAGTTCGTTTTCCTACTTTTCTTACATTCAATAAATTAGTCTTTTGATAATTAGCTTTTAATTCTTTAACATTATTCCGATTTGTTAACTGGCATACCGTCCAAATCTACTTCTGTGCTTGGTATCAAAGGAGGCTTGAATCCACCATACTCTATGGTTACCTTAGGCACTCTATCTGTTCTTCTGACTTTTAATTCTAGGAGATAGTTCTTGTTTTTGTCCCAATTGTTGTGATTTTGACTTTGCGCTTGTGCGTAATCTCTCTGATTTTGCACATTGTGTCGATTTTCGTCTTGGTTTTGGCTGTTATATTCATTATATCCTTGGTTTTGTCCATGATTTTGAGCATAGTACACATTTTGAGGTTGTGAATTTGTCAAGTAGCTAATATAATTTGCTAGCGCTTGATTTCTTTTCCAGTCTTGCTGTCTTGTATCTTGAACTGAATCGTTGATGTATTGGTACGAAGAGGCGTATTGGTTCCCCCAGTGGGTCGATTGAGTCGCCACAGGTTGTGGAGTTTTCTTTTGATTTTGATACTCTTTCACATATTGCTCGTATTGCGCTTTTAAGTGCTGATACTGTTTCTTCTTAAGTTGATCTTGATCTATGAGTTGGTATTGTAGATTGTTCCTAGTCTCATCAGCTTCATTAGGTCTGTACCCATATCTGTATGCTACCTCATAGTTATCAGGCTTTTCCACTTGGTACGGTAATTTTACTTCAACAGGCACGTGGACAGGGTATGGTACTTTCTTTTCAACGATCTTTTCAATTGCGTATGGAACTTTAACTTCGACTGGATAAGGTTTGTTAACGTATTTAGTGACGACGACAGGTTTCTCAACAATCTTTTCAACAATTTTTTCGACTGGGTACGGGACGTTTACTTTTTTCTCTACGATTCTGTCAACGTGCACTGGGTATGGTACTTTCTTTTCTACTATTCTATCAACTGGGTACGGATGATGTACGTGAACGGGAAATGGTTGTGGAACGGGTACTTGAATGTGAACAGGTTTTTCTACGACCTGCGTTACAGTGACTGGTTTTTCTACAATCCTTTCGACATGCACTGGAACTCTTCGCTCAACTGGGTATGGAACAGGCACTCTTGTCTCATACGGTACGGGATACGGAACTCTCTTCTCAACTGGGTAAGGCACAGGAACTTCTTTATGAACAATTCTATCAGCAGGCTTCTCTACTGCAACTGCGACTGGAACTGGTCTGTCTACAGGAAAAGGATATATTATTCTCTGTTCTACTGGATATGGCACTTCTACAGGTATTCCTACAGGAGTGGGCACGGGAACAGGATGCATCACTTGCTTTTCCACTACCTTCTCAACTGGGTAAGGAACGCGTACCGGACGATCCACGTAAATCTTATGTTGTACCGGGTATGGAACTTTAACTTCAACGGGATAAGGTCGCGGTACTTCTACTGGGTATGGCTTGTCGACGTATTTAGTAACATGAACCGGTTTTTCAACAACCTTTTCCACTTGTACAGCGTAAGGCACTGGCCTATCTATTGGAACGGGCACTGTCACAGTCTCAGTGTACGGCACCTGTTTTTCTATGTATCGGTCTACAAACTTAGTTATTGGAACTTCTTTTTCAATAATAATTGGCTGAATTATCTTTTGATTGTCTGAACCATATTCTTCATCTCCATTAAAGTAAACTTGTTCACTTCGTTGATTGTTTTCTCCATTAGGGCTAATCTCAACTTGGCTTTGTACATTTTCACTTGGCTCTAACTGCTCTGTAGATTCATTGCTGTCATTCGTATTTTGGTTATCTCTGTCACTGTTTACATTATTTATTTCACCAAACTTATAAAGTAGTATTTTATTCATGTTATCTTGAAGTTTCTTGGAAGATCTGACAGATTCTAAGTAGTTATCATACAAATTCTTCGCAAACTCATACGCATCTTTGTTATTGTTATTGCTACGTCCTACATCCATATATTCATGAAATTCTACATCATTTATATGAGTAATTGATACGGGAATCGATTCTTGAACTTCAACTATAGTTTTATCTTTATTTGGTGTCTCGACAGTGTCACTTACTATCTCACTGTCAGCTGCTTCATGATCGTCGATGTAGTTAAAAGTGTCATTATCGTTTGAATTTAAAAGTCTAAGGGCAACAGTAATGGGAGCTAAATAGTTGGCTCCAATTGGTCTTGGAGTCACATTGACTAAATTCTCGTCTGTATCTCTATTATTAGGGTGATACTGATTTTCTTGCGGACTATTCTTAATATCGGTTACTTCATACCCGTTTTCTAAGTATGGTACCACAGTCGATACAACATTATCGTAGATTTGTTTGCTGAAATTGTTATCTTGCGCTTCAGCTACAACTATGGGTGACGAGAATTTGTACTCATTAGAATCTGATTGCAGAACTTGCTCTGAAATTGGATTGTTTTCCGTATGTTGAATTTCTCCTCTTAAAATGTTAGCAATTTTAGCTTTGACTGTAATAGTTGTAGGTGAAACATCTAATGCTTCTTGATTATTTCTATTCTGATTTCGTACTGAAAATCTGGTTCGCGGTTTGATCAAATCATCGTTTTGGTCTCGCAAATGATGTTCTATGGCGTGGTTGATTCTCAGTAAGTCTTCATTTGTTATAAGGTCTTGAGTAGATGCAACTAGTCTGTTGATTCCTTCTTGTGTTGCATTGTATACTGGTGTATTAGAAGTCGCTTCAGTTGTGTGGTAAAACCTTTCATTTCTAGCATTAGGTCTTGGCGTTTCCACTCTAAAACTAACTTCACCTCTGTAGGTGAAAGGATTTTTAGTCTTTGTCCCATAGTTCCCATTTATATCTCTCAACTCGTAAGAAGGTACTTCTGCAAAGAGGTCTTTCGATTTCTTTAAATCACTTTCGAGTTCTTGCAACACGTTTTCTGGATTTATGTCATCAGAACAGTTGTGGTCTTTAAAAACTTGTACTACGGGCGTAACGAATTTTTGCTCTGTCCGGGCTTCTTTATTAAGAGGCTGGGAGCTTTCGTTTGGCTCGGTTTTCTCGTCGTTTCGTACGGGATGCTGGGTCTGTATGTTATAGAGGGGTGTGAGGTGGTTGTAGAAGTAGTTGGGTAGTTGTCGCGTATTGGTTGCTGACGTCATAATGCGGAACGGCTGGGGTCGAGGGATAGAGGCTGATAGTTGCTGCTGCAGCAAGAAGATGTCCACGGGAACGTTTTCATTCTGCTGTGGTTCTGGTTGTGGTTTCTGATGAAGGCGTGGCTCATCCTGGAAAATAAATAAAAGTAGTTTTGAGACTCAATTTCACAGAATTCAGCACAAGACCAATTTTTAATTTACGAGAGCAAAACCCAGTTGCATTGATATGTGGGATTATAACCACTAATTCGCACGAGTGTACCTAAGTCTTATTTTTTTACACCTTGGGTTACATTATTGGAGTTTTAGTAAGGATCCCTATTTTTTTTTACTAATAAAATAAAGCCTATGTCACCCAAGGATAGCGTAGCTTACCAACAGTAAAAAAAATATTCAAATCGGTTCGGTAGTTTTGGAGCTTATTCAATGCTATTATAATATTAGTATAGACTATAGAGTATAATATATTAATCCGTGGTCAACGACGCTGGTATTTCAACTAGTTATTTTTCTGTATTACTTCTTTAGTTTTATATTTTGTTGTAGGTAAACTGTTTGTTGATCCTTAAATAAATAAATAAAATACTTGAAATTGCGAAAGAATATCAGCTGTTCCATACATTTAGTCGAGAGTGAATGAGCCTTTTTTATGGAACAGGCAACAGCTGATATTATTTTTGCTATTTCAGTGTTGTCCCATATTAAAAGTTGTTTATAAAGATGGGTACTATGGACCCATTTCGCCTTAGTACACTCTTTCCGCGTAATTCCTTTGACCAAAATAAAATTAATGTATGGGCCCAGAAGAAAGGCATTTATGAAGATTACAAAATGAGCGCCGGCGCTCACTTCGTTTCAGTCGGTCTCTAGCCGTAGGAAGTGTGACACAAGACTATTGTTACATGATAACGAAATATCTGACAAAATTATACCTTCATGTACTTTCCCAAAGTGTAAAAACTGTACTACGTTACAATACAATACAATACAATATTACTTTATTACACACCGAAAACTCAAAACGAACATAAAAAACAAATATACGGCAGTATAATGGGCGGCCTTATCGCCTAAAGCGATTGTATACGTTGTGTTTTTGTAACAAATGTACTACTACATTGTTATAATTAGGTGTTGAAGTATATGTCCGACGGTTTTGACTCGTTTTTACTGAGCAAGTTCAATGGTTATGATCCGTCCATTCATTTTATTTTGGTCGAAGCGTAATCCATTATATTTAGCAACCTGTTGAGCGTGAAGCTCGAGGGCCTTCTGCCCCAGCGCGAACGAGCTGGAATGTGTGGTGGTGTTGAGCGCCGTGGCGCCGTGGTAGCCGCTGCCGTCCGCCGTGTACAGCACGCGCTGCTCCGACTGCAACGAGACGAAAACAAGTATGATAAAGCTGGAGTTAAGTAGGTTCATCATCATCATCATTTCAGCCACAGGACGTCCACTGCTGGACATAGGCCTCCCCATCGATCTCCAAAAGGGCCGGTTGGAAGAGGCCTGAATCCAGTCTGCTGCATCTTTCGAACCGTAATAGCAGTTAATGTTATGGCGGATAAAAATAATCAATCAAAGGATCAAAGAAATAATAAAGGGCAAGAAGTAAAAACGAAAGGGGGTTCCCGTACAACAAATAAACCTAAATGACCCTAAAGTATAACAAAAAATAATGGCCAAGTGCGAGTCGGTGACAAATTTCTGTTATAATTGTGTTATACCTACTCGGGCGTCACTGTAGCAAAAATAACTATGTGACTGCGTGGCAATTACTTCGACAATTTTGGAATATGGTAATTCGAATACTTGGACGACCTTATTGTATTTTGTGGTGGTACGAAATCTTCAGTGCGAGAGCCCGACTCGCACTGTGCCGGTTTATTAAAACCTAAGTATATTAATGTAGCTGTTAACATAGCTATATATATATATATATAGCTGATATCGACATAGCTGTTAAAATTTGCAAGTTGAAGTGGCAATGGGCAGGCCACATCGCTCGAAGAACAGTAAACCGATGGGGAAGAAAGGTTCTTGAGTGGAGACCACGAACCGGAAGACGCAGCGTAGGTAGGTCTCCCACTATGTTCAGCACGAATCCAGTGGATGCAAAAGGCAAGCTGTCGTTCAGTGTGGAGATTAAAGGGGGAGGTCTATGTTCAGCAGTAGACGTCTTCTGGCTGATGATGATGATGATGTACCAACGTATGAAGTATACCAATGATTACCTCCGGCAGTTTAACGAAGTATTGTCCGACGGCGCCTACATTCCCCGCGCCCGGCCCTGGTGTCAGCTGCCAGCCCCACTCGTACCCGGCTCCGGACTGGTGGACCCGCTGCAATGTACAAACAACATTCGTCAATCACACATAAATAAGGGCGTCGCCAAGGGGGGGCAGGGAGGGGCAGCTGCCCCCCCCCTAGATATTAAAAAAATATCTAGGGGGACAACCTAGCCAACTGCAAAGAAACCAAAGTCTTAAGGACAGTGCAATGTGCCAAAGCAGGACTGCTTTGGCGATAAATCCCGCACGTCAAAACTCGACTGAAAGCCGCACGTCAAACCTTGACTGTACCTACAATTCATATTTTTCTCATCCTCCATAATATTAACTTGCCCCCCCTGGGCCATGGGCTGTCGACGCCCTTGCACATAAACCAGTAGTTCATCCAGAACTGTGACCTCGTGACACTAATCTTCGGAACTCGATCTATACTGCCCATAATCAAAAATTAAAAAAATAATTAAATGAACTACTTGCCCACTCAGTTTCATGAACATCTATATCTATACTATGTTTGTTTGTTTGCATTGAATAGGCTCCGAAACTACTGAACTGATTTGAAAAAATTTTTCACTGACGGGAAGCTACACTATCTCCGGGTGACATAGGCTATAATCTATACCCGTGCGTAGCTGGGGCGGACCGCTAGTCTATAATATAATTATTATATTATAGATAGATTATATTATAATAGATAGTCCTTTGCCAGTTGGTAGTGAACCTGCCTTTTGCGCTTGGGGGCGTGGGTTCGATTCCCACCTAGGACAAACATTTATGTTAAGAACATTTGTGTTTGTGCTATATCTATATATCTATTTAAAAATATATACGTATGTATATCAGTCTCTGGCAGCCATATCACAAGCTTTGCTTTATTTGAGGTCAGATGACCGTGTGTGTAAAAATGTCCCGTTTTGTTTTATCGGATCAACAAACAAAATTGACGCTTATTCGTGCCTACTCTGGTCGTCCCAAAGTAGCTTTACCTAGTCTGCGGGCTGTCCGAGAGAAAAATGGGCAGGAGGGAATTAGATCACACTCTCCGAAATGTATAAATGTATCCGAAAGTTGTCACACATATCTAGCTAAAGTTACGAAACATTCAAAATTATTTATTTATTGCCTTTTTTAATTTACCTACTTCACAACTTGACAATTTAAATAATGAGATGTCCACGTAATATCAATCATTTTGTAATATTTTAATCCACGAGACGTATGCATTATCAATCTCAATTTACTTTACGTAACTCTCGCTTGAATGAAGTTGAATGCATCCATACAAATATCATACAATTATTTATTATCTAAGACTGTAACAATTTGATTTATGTATCGCTACGCCTCCGGATACAAAATTAGACTATGTTATGTAACCGTTACATATAAATAGATATTAACAATTGGGGTCAATATCAGTATGAAATATTATCATAATATGCGGATCAAATTACTTATGTATTCGTCGGTATGAATGGCTCGAGGCGATGTCTGAGTAGCTATGTTCGTTAATTTTGTATCAGGAGGTATAATTGTGATAGGCAAGCGCAATGGTCTATAAATATTCGGGACATTTTTGCACACACGATCACCTGACCCCAAACTAAGCAAAGCTTGTGATATGGCTACCAGAGACTGATATACCATACCATAAATATAGGTATATATTTTGAAATACATACTAAAATAAATATTAACACCCAGATATAGAACAAACACAAATGTTCATCACATAAATGTTTGTTCTAGGTGGGAATCGAACCCTACTGAACACTGCCAAATAGACCAACGGGCTATAAACGGCCTAACGGGCTATGGGCAGTTTAACTGTTTTTGTAGTCCTAATGTTAGCTTGTATTTTGTTTAGATAATAAAGGCCAGTAACAAAAGATAATGATTGTTATGACTGTTTTATGGTTACCACACATGACCAGAGACGTCCACTGCTAAACATAGACCTTCACACTGAACGACAACCTGCCAACTGTATCCACTGGATTCCCGCGACTCTCACGGTGTCGTCAGTCCATCTAGTGGGAGGCCTACCTACGCTGCGCTTTCCGGTTCGTGGTCTCCACTCAAGAACCTTTCTTCCCTATCGGTTATCAGTTCTTCGAGCGATGTGGCTGCCCATATAGATAGCCCGTTGGTCCAGTTGGTAGTGAACCTACCTTCTGAGCTTGGGGGCGTGGGTTCGATTCCCACCTAGGACAAACATTTATGTGATGAACATTTGTGTTTGTTCTATATCTGGATGTTAATATCTATTTAAGTATCTGGGTAGGGCTGGCGCGGCTGCCAATTCGGCAGAGCAGCACAAGCGACGCAAATATGCTAACCTAGGCAGTGGTTACATATTTGAGGCATTTGGGGTCGAGACATTGGGCCCTTGGGAACCGGGAGCTCACCTTATTTTCAAAAATCTTTCAGAGCGCCTGGTTAATGCGACGCGTGACCAAAATGCTGGCGTGTTTCTGGCTCAACGCATAAACATTGCCATTCAACGTGGTAATGCCGCCAGCATGCTGGGTACGCTGCCAACTGGTAGTGGGCTTAAGCATTTGGATTGTCTTTAGACCTTCAACGGTCTATGGGCAGTCTAACTGTATTGGTAGTTTTAGTTAGCTGTATTATCTTGTATTTTGTTTAGTTAATAAAGGCGCTTGCCCATTTAAGTATGTATTTATAACTAACAAGCTTTGCTTAGTTTGGGGTCAGATGACCGTGTGTGAAAAATGTCTCGAAATATTTATTTATTTATTACCATTTCAACTTGCAAATCCTAGCAGCTATGTCGGTGACTCTGGTCACTCTGGTACTTCGGCAAATATCCTTCCGGATTCTATCGCGCACTAAAGAAACAACACACATCACAAAAACAATTCGGAAGCTCCATTGTTAGATAAAGCCAGTGATCCAGAGCGCAGACACGCGGAAACGTTACGCGATGTTGCGCAACGGAGAAAGCTATAATTGTAACTAATAATGTTGTTGCTGATCTGCTTCAATTAACAGTGTGCGACGGGGTTTAGAAGTTTGACATCATCATCATTCATCATCATCATTTCAGCCACAGGACGTCCACGGCTGGACATAGGCCTCCCCCATCGATCTCCAAAAGGGCCGGTTGGAAGCGGCTTGCATCGAGCGTTTCCCTGCGTCTCTTTTACGCCATCTGTTCATCTTGTGGGTGGACGTCCTACACTGCGCTTACCGGTTCGTAGTCTCCATTCCAGAACTTTTCGACCCCATCGGCTATCTGTTCTGCGTGATATGTGCCCTGCCCACCGCCACTTCCACTTGCTATATTACCTAATTCATAGTTAAAAAAAGCAAAAGCCGTAATTATCTAACAACTTCTCACGGACTTTCCTGCATCACATCTAACTTTAGTAGCGACGAAAAAGGAGGAAATTCTGTATCATCCTTCCTTTAGGCAATAATTTTTGAATTAAAAAGAAAGTCCGAAGCCGCACTAACCTTTACTTTGCTTTAGTAAAAGCTCTAGACACCTGAAAGCTCATCCACGTATCATAAATCAGTGGGAATCGCACAGTGTGTGATTCACGCGATCTTTCTTGCCTCAGACCAACAAAATGTGGAATGAGCTACCTTCCGCAGTGTTTTCGAGAAGCTACAACATGGGGTTCTGCAAAAGGCGAGTTAATGGTTTTAAAGGGTCGGCAACGTATTTGTGATGCGCTGGTGTTACAGGTGTCCATAAGCAACGTTGACTGCTTACCATCAGGCAGCCCGTTTGCTTATTTACCATCCATGGCTTAAAAAGGGAAAAATATATAACAAATATTTTGTCATGTTTTTTTTTCGTTTTCCACCGTCAAAAAATTTAAATAAAATACTAGCTGAATCCCACGGGGCTACCAGCGATTTTCAAGATTTTCCTCATTTTCTGGAGGGAACAGTATAACAACTGACTAACGACTAAAAGGCTAACCTCACACTTTTTTCTAGAATCTTTGAGAGAGACTGAGCTACTTTCGCTTTTACAATATTAGAGATCATCATAAAAATGGCTTGAAAACATTTGTAATGTTATTAAATTCCAATCGGTTTTGAAAGACCCACGAAAATGTGCGAAAAATATCTTGCTCTGACTGTGGCACGGGCTACAGTCAAGGATATAGTAGCATGCCCTTAGAAAATACTCTTCCAGATCACAACGAACGGGAAATACAAAAGCTGGCAAAGAGTTCTACTCCTATATCGACTCAATTTGATTTACTTTCCATTTATGGGAAATAATTAGACGTGAAAATATTAAATAACCTCTACATACATAAATCGGCTTACGGAAGCGACTAACATGGCATGTCTGAGATGTTTAGTACCGCTATATATAGGTAAACCCGCACTAGTGCTGTACCGTGTCGTCGTAACTTGCAGGACCTGATCATAATACGAGATACAACATTTTGTAGAATAAGAATATCGTTTATTATCACATAAGCAGTGGCGTAGCAGCAGCGTAGCATCAGCAGTTTCTTGTGTTATTATTCTTGGGGTATTCTGAAGGTAGTATTTTTTTTCGCAAGTCCATTTTGAGATTTTCTGGTTAAGATCCGAGGTACCCTGATTTTGAAGGCCCTGGTGCACGGCACCGCCGAGCCCTCCGATAGCTACGCCACAAATCATATGTAGATGTGGTCGAAGATGAAGCACTCAGACTTAGAAAACCTATTGACCAGATTATATATTATCTCTCAGGACACAAAGAAGCGGGCAGGTTGTTCCAATCCTTGTCCGTACGGATTAGAAACGTAGGATCGAAACGTTTTGTACACGTATTCAAGGAAAATCCACAATGTCTATAGGCAATAGGCGACGATGGCTGTTTACCATCAGGCAGCCCGTCTTGTTTCCCACAGTACTACATAAAAATAATTTACTTGCATGCACAAATCATGAGTGAATCTTAGAATAACTATATATGTGTAGTTAATCTAAGGAGTAAATCATTTACACATTTTAAAACGCAATCATGTTTTGCCTCGATAATAGGCGTACAAAATATGTAGAGTGTAGAGAGATGGCAGAAAAATACCGTAAATCCATACTATTTATAGCTGTATCTCTCTGAGCTTTCTGTTTGTCGCCTTACACGACTAAACGGCTTAGCCGATCTTAACAAAATTTGGCACGATGATAGTGTACATCATACGGACGGTTCTTTCCTTAAAATAATGTGGAAAAACTTAAAAACCGTGGGTAGCAACGTGAGCTTCAGTCAGTGTTACATGTACTAAAAAAGTTGGCCGTCACGGGACGCCCGGCAGATGTGAAACATGATGGCATAAAAGAGCTTCATGTCGTTTGCTGTCACGGCATACAAATCGGTCTTACCTACTGCAAAGGCGCGCCAAAAGATGTTTCACATCATATCAGCCAGTGTTACGTCCACAGCTGAACAAAGGTTTCCATCTTAGAAAGGAGTGTTGCCAACCCACGATTGGCAGGCTGCTTGGTGATTGCAATTCGTTCACCGTGTACTAATAGGACGCTGCTGCCCATTCTTCCGCGGTTCTGGTCGCAGTTTTAGGACATACCCGGGTCCCATTGTGTTTCGCATCAAATATTTTAATTAAAATATTAATTTGTTTGAATGGCATAAAATCCTTTCTTAGACACAGTCGTAACTAGCCAATAATCTACAGCCGTAGAACATTGTAAGCACTCCATATACGTCAGACGAGAGTGAACTTGGGAACCAGTGGCGAGTAAAAGTCGTGTGACGAGGAAAAAACAGGGCGAGGGCAATGAAAGTGGAAGTTAGGGTCTAAGCTTGTATTGGATTTGTTCTGGGCTAGGTTTTTGTGATCGGGTCGATGTGCTGGTAAGAATGGTGTTCTAGCTCCAGCTATGTGATGCAGGGCTACGCATTTACCCTGTACTAAGCTGAAAGGAGGTCATTGTACTCATCATTATGAACAACTTTTAATGCATAATCCTATAGCAAAAGTTGTTCATAATTAATAATAAATCTTTATCTTTAATAATAAATCTTTAAAAATTATAAAATTATGATTAAAATGACCTCCTATCCGCTTACTACAGTGTATATGCGTAACCCTGTACAACACTTGTAGTTCGTCTAGGATTCCCTGTGTCGGTGATAACCAGGAAGACATAAAGACACGGACTGCAAACACCCCTCAGTCCGGCAAACAAGAGAGAGGTATGCCTTAGTACGATGCGAGCGATGTTGGCCGAGCGGTCACACGTTCGCTTTACAAACTAGCGGCACCCGGTTCGATCCTCGGCCCGGCACCATAATTGCTTATTTAGTATACTTTAATAAATTATGTTCGGTTTCATTGCCATCACTTCAAAAACGGTGAAGGAAAACATCGTGAGGAAACAGGTATGTCAAGAACCTCAATAGTTCAAATATGTAATAGGTACATTTATGACATTCACCAACATGCACTAGACCAGATGCCTTATTATGGATGATTCGGATTGTGATCGCGATCGCGTGCCATCTCACTTACGCACGTGGTGCGAGTAAATAGATGCGAACGGGACGGCATGCAATCTCGATCGCGATCAAACTTCTATAATAAGGCCGCAGGGCCCCGATTCTACTGAAGAAATTGTATTTAAATTGTAATTGTTTCAATTTTATTTTTTAAATAATTGCCTCAAAACTGAGAGTTTAATTTTTTTTACACTAGAAGAATAGCACCACCTAATATTATAACTTAGTATAAAAAATATATTTAAAACTGTCAATTTTGCGGCAATTATTTAAAAAATAAATTTGAAACAATTACAATTTAAAAACAATTTCTTTAGTAGAATCGGGGCCCAGCATGGTGGATTAGGGCCTTCTCTCTCTCTCTCTCTCTCTCTCTCTCTCTCTCAAAGGTCTGTGTCCCATAGCCCAGCAGTGGGAACATGAAAGGCTGATAACACGCACCTCTAAAAACACGAATAATTTTGTTTGAGCGCTTATTGATTTGGCAAATGGCAATCAATAATTTTGCTTACTCATTTTTAAGTCAGTTTTTTAAATTGATAGATAATTGTTTATTTATCAATATGGAAATATGGTAATTCGAAGTGAGCATTGCAATCCAAGCTTTCACATAATGCATTGAATGTAAAGCCATAAGGATGTAGCTTTCAATTCATATTCGCTTTTACTATCGCAACGATGACATCAGTTGAGTAACTGGGGAATGGATGGTTTGACTGCAGCAAGACACAGATAAAACTGCAGCTCAATGAGGGAGAGCTGTCGTTGTATTTTCTACAGATATTATAACGGGGATGTTCTGATGAACTTTTTGACCTTATCCCTCCATCCCGGTTTTACCACCGAACCGGCCGCCATCACCAGAAATGCCATCAACACATTATAGATGCGTGGAAGTCCCGCACTGTTCGATTTGATCGATTGTTTCTGCCACGTACCTGTAAGTTGTAGAATGGCTTACCACCTTCGATTTTTCCACCAAAGTATAATTTGGACTGCTTCAAATGAAGGGTGAATAAAGTCCTCAAAGGTAGGCAACGCACTAACAATGTCCCGGGTATTATAGGTGTCTATAGGCAGCGGTGAACAATTACCACCAGGGGCCTTACGGACAACAGCTAATTGCGGCACCTAATCCGCTCAGTTGGAAAATCACGCGAACGTGAACCTTATCGCGCCCAGATACGGTTTGCGGTCGCGTGATTTTCCAACTGAGCGGATTAGGCGCCGCAATTAGCTGTTGTCCGTAAGGCCCCAGGTGGCCCGTAGTTTGTTTGCCACTAAACTTGTTCTATAAAAAAAAACTCTAATGGGAATATTTAGTTGCATCATTTGCCCATATCTATAGATGTTGGTTGATCGCTCCTTACGTAATGGAGACAGGTGGATGGTGAATATGTCGGGTGTCAGGAGATAATGATGTGTTACAAGTGTTACAACTCTGTGTTACAGAGGTTACGTACCAATCTAGAGGTGCATGTGTGCAATACTTATACTGGTATGTTAATAATAACGCAATTCGATGTACATTGCATTCTAATTTCCTAATCTTAAAGGCCCAGAACATCGCGCGCCACTATCTCATTCGCACATTTGTGGTCATTTACCTGACTGCGCAAAAAGGCGGGTTATGTTTTTCGCGTGCATGGTACGATGGTTTCTTTGGCACGCCCTACAGCCACCTCACAACGATTCAAATGACACCTCACATAGCCAAATCCATTGAACCGTTTAGGCTTTAGGGCGCACCAAAAAAACATCATACGTACATACACTCGAAAACATAACCCTCCTTCTTGTGCAGTCGGGTAAAAACGTTATTAATAATTAAAATAAAATATTCGGGAGATTTTTTGCACACACTGTCATCTGACCCAAACTAAGCAAAGCTAGCAAAGTACTATGGTTGCCAGAGACCGATGCCAGTGACTAATGCTTTAATTCATTGCTGAAATTAGCATTATCTATCATGTAAGCAGCCAAACTAGGCAACTAATTAAATACTCTTCTTCCTAATGCAGTATAAGGAGGTCAATAACCGCATCTACACATCATAGAGCGGTTTCCTTAAAGCTCCATTAAATGTTCTAATAAATAGCCGTTGAGTAACATTACGACATACTTTTACTTATGCTTAGTCTTGTGTACGTGAGTACGTGCTTTGATGAGGGTTCTCAAACTTTCACACACTGTTGGTACGTATATTGGAGCAAGAAAATGCATAAAGTGATACGCATCATGTAGGTACCTAATACTGTTTTTGATATAATCTAAACCTACGTAAGTACGTGTAAAGGCTTTGTTTTGTACCTCTCTCTTTGTTTTTATTTTATTTATTGCACAAAACACGAGTAGGGGGTTTATTCAGTAAACAAGAAGTATTTAGCGTAGGTATTTAATTTAATTTAGTTTAGTATTAGTTTTTAATTTTGTAAGTAGTTTTATTTTTGTTTCTATTCTAATATGTGTAATTTTCTTGTTTACTGAATAAACCCCCTCTCTTTGTTGTGTAGCCCTCTTATGGAATAAAAAACATGATTGCATATTCTTTTTCATTTTAAATACCTTCAAAATAAAACATTTAGCAAAGATTTGAATACCAATACGATACGAAGTATTGTGGTTTTTGAATGGTTTTAACAAACAAAGAAAAAATTCTTTACTGTGGTTTTACAAGTCCTACTTTTAACGTCAATTAATCCTTTCCCTCGATTGACACCTTTTTGCTTTATCTCATTTTCGTCAGCGAGAGAAGTTGAGAAGTTGACAAAGCAGTTTTTCAGAATAACAGAAACTCAATCAAAGTTCCTTACCAGAAGGCCGGATCATGAGCTAACTAAAATACTAAAAAAGAAAGAAAAGGAAACAAAATAAAAAAATATTTTTTTGTTTCTTTTTTTTAATCTGGCAAAAAATTAAAAAAATAGGAATAAAAGAAAGGTGATAAAAAAGTAATATAGTTTTTATATTGAGAATCACATAAATTGTACTGTTGTAAACACAAGATCATCGCGTCTACTGAGGACTTCAATATCGACGAGTGCGTAAGAAAAAAGTTTGAGCAACTCTAAGTTAACGCATGATTTGATTGCCCTTAAAACGATTATGTAATGACATATTGCGGTTAAGCGGCGGTTAAGTTAAACTATTTCCGTGAAAGTAATACTTGTAACAGTTTTGTGTGAGATAAGTAAATACTTCTAGAAAGAAGCATACTCAATTATGCAATGTAATACTATTATGTTGTAAATTAGTCGCAAATGCTGCAACTACAAAGCTTATGGAGGCATCTCTTCTCTACATAGTATAAATTGAAGTCGCTTTCCGCGTCTGTCTGTATGTCTGTATGGCCGCTAACTCCTCCTAAACCACGCAACCGATTTTGATGCGGTTTTTACCATCAGTTAGATACATTTTCAAGGAAGGTTTATATATATAACTAGCGACCCGCCCCGGCTTCGCACGTAAAATACACCCGTGCGAAGCCGGGCGGGCGGGTCGCTAGTAAAGTACAAATATGCGACCTGGGGCCTTACGGACAACAGCTATTGCGGCACCTAATCCGCTCAGTTGGAAAATCACGCGACCGCAAACCATATCTGGGCGCGATAAGGTTCACGTTCGCGTGATTTTGCAACTGAGCGGATTAGGTGCCGCAATAGCAGTTGTCCGTAAGGCACAACCTGCCGGCCCTGGTGTGGTTATTGGTCTTATATTTTATCGCATTTACAACGGGGAGTGTTCTGAAGAACTGTTTGATCTGATGCCGGCATCGAACAGTGTGTGATTTCCACTGATCTATGATGTAAATAAATAAATATTCGGATATTTTTGCACACACGATCATCTGACCCCAAACTGAGCAAAGCTTGTACATACTTAAATAGATATTAACCCACAATTAATGTTCATAATAATTATAAATGTTTGTCCTAGATGAACCATATTATAAATAAATAAATAATCCCGACGAGGAATCATTCACTCGAGCATAAACAAACTCCTTCATCAGTTTGGGATGTCACAGACAGATACACACCACACCCCCGCTGTTTGCATCGAAGGTTAACAAGGACAATGACCGCGTTAACTTGCCGCCATACCATACATAATCACTGCAATTTTGATGCAAAATATTGCGCAATGTTTTTAAACCGTTTTGTGTCCTCACACGACGAGCTGTGGAAGTGTTGACATAATTATAATGCATCTATGTATTATATATTACGACATAAACACATTATTTCTCCACCTTACAATTGTTGAAAAGATAGGTAAATTGTCATTGTATGGAAATGTCCGCAGAAACGGGTAACGCAAGTCTGTTTAAACGCGCATGAAGGAGAGTTGTTTTTTTCCAAAATTGTTATTTCAAAATTCAAACAGGACCCTATTACTAGGTCTACGTTGTCTGTCTGTTCGTCTGTCTATTCTACCTTTAAACGGCTGTATCATTCGAACCGTAATAGATAGCCAGTTGAAATTTTCACAGAATATGTAATGTTACGACGTATTGACTAATAAATAATAAAAAAGTAAAAAACAAAAACTTAAACCGTCTTATTACAAAACACGGTTTAACTTTAGTACTGGGATTAGTACCAGGAATAAACCATGGACTAAAATAAACGTTATTATAAAACGAAGTTTTTCTCTAAACCACGGATTGTCTATGGTACTAAAGTTAGACCGCCGAGACCCCTAGTTTAACTATGGACTAACTTCGGTACTAATAGAATTTGGTTATAATTATTTTATTTAGTGTTTTTATTATTTACATATCGTTTAAAATGGATTTAAACACGATTGACATGATGAATTCAGAAGATTTGGACATGCTGGAGGCATCGCGGCGATCTGATAGACCTCGTCATCGTGTGAATCCTTTCGAATTGAGTGACGAAGAATTCAGATATAAATGTGGTTCACAAAACGCTTTGGCGCAAAAATTGTGGATGTTTTACGTGAGGATCTGGCCCACGATCCTAGAGGAAGCCTATTAAGCCCTGAAGTTCAAGTGGCTTGCGCTTTATGCAACTGGGCTCGCCATGAATTAAGAGCTTGTTAATAACCTAGGTAGATTACAATATAGCTATAGGTAGGTACTTACGCAAAAAGTAAAAAATATACACTGATGCATTAAATTATTGTTTTCTACGTATATTCAAGACATTACAGCCGATTTGCATAGTGTATCTCAACCAGTTAGTAAAACTAGCAAAAATGTAGCGGGTATTATGGCAAGGGATGTTCCATTTCATAGATAATTATAAAATTGCGAGCTACATAAATGAACAGGAGGAAGCTATGAGAAAATTTAAGAACATTGCTAATTTTTCCCACCGTAATTACAAAGATTTCATTAAACTACTTAATGTCTTTGGATAATTACAATTATTTATCTGAACGCCTCGAATTACGCGGCACAGGCGCATAGCTTTTTTCTACGTTAGGATTTTGGCGTCACACGTGATAGTATTATGCCATGATTTTGAAAAGTGCTCAAAATAATAAGTTATGCTTGTTTAATAGATTGAAACCTAAACAAACAGCAATTTAAGATAGCTAAATATCTTAAATTGCATTAATAAATAATTATTTAAGCTTTTGAAGTGTGTTTTAAACCTGCAGAAACGAATGAATGATTTCAATTTTTGGTTCTTATCTGTGGCTAATATTGAAACCATGGACTATCTTTGGTATCAGCTGGTCTTCGATTAGTCGAAGATTTGTAATAAGGTCAGGTTTTAATCCCTTGGTACCGTAACATACTCGGACTTTTTAGTCCTGGTTTAAGCCTGGACTGATGGACTTTTTTGTAATAAGGCGGTATGGGTATAATTATACCCTTACCCGATACTAAGAGATTACCGTACCCCATACTACAAACGTATTTTTGTATTTGGTCTAGTGTAAAAACGATAATACGTACAATCGTCAAACTTGGCATGATTATAGGGTACACACTCTAAAGTATAACAACAAATAATAAATAATGCGAGTCGGTGACTAATTTGCAACGTATTCGGTTACTTGGACGACCTTAGTAAGTCTTTCAAGAATCGTAATTGCATATTTCACTAATTTTGAAATCGGTTTTTTTCTCGCACATGGCCGGTTTATTAATACTAAGTATACTAATGATTACCTCCGCCAGTTTAACGAAGTATTGTCCGACGGCGCCTACATTAGCGCCTTGCAAGTTTTGCAGATTAGGTCGGACCAGCACCGCATTGTACATGCGTTATCTATCTTTCTAAGTCTGTAGAACACTGAATACTGATCTTGCTTTGATCGAACAATAAGGTATACTTGTGTTGTAACTGTTATATATTCTGTGACTCTCGTGGTTTCCTCATTGGAGAGAAAGCTCTGGCTCGCAGAGTAGATCCAGTTTCCGGTAGCTCGTGCTTTACAATACAATACTTATGACTGATGGATTATGTTTCCTATGACTGCTGTGATTTATAGCTTGTTAGTTTGTCCTGAAGCTACCTTTGACCCTAAATAGGATTAAATATAAAATGGTTTTTTTAAACCCCCGATTATAGAGTTGCTAAACTTCAAACGATTGAAAAGATTTTCTTGAATCATAACGAACACTCCCGATCAAGTCACCTTTCAAACAAAACCAACTAAATTAAAATCAGTTCAGCCTTTTTTTTTTTTTTATAAATAGGCTTGCGCTTGGCCGCCAACACGGCTGATGTTAAGCGATGATGCGGTCTACAGTGCAGCACGCTGTTATTTTTTTTTCGTGTGGAAACTCTTTTGCCTAGAAGAATCCAATTCACTCGTGATTTGAAGACACCCTGACTGGACCCGGCCGTTTGGTTACGATGCGACATACAGACACACATTATAACACGCCTCTGTTTGAGTCGGGGCTAGTAAATGATCACTAACCGTGCTGCTGTGCTGTGAGATGACTGCGGTGGACACGCCGAATGCCATCCATAGACGGACCCACTGCAACAGTTTAAACATCCACTTGTACACGGTTACGCGGAACGGAGCCACTAACGTAGAAGGGAGGTCATTGTCCTTTTTTTCTTTATTTTTATAAATAATAGGCTTGCGTTTGACCACCATCACGCCTGATGTTAAGCGATGATGCGGTCTACGTTGGAGCATGTTTGCCTAGAAGAGACCGATTCACTCGTGATTTGAAGACACCCAGATTGTAACCATCGGGGAACACCCATTCAGGCAGCGCATTCCACAGACTAGCAGTTCGCACAATAAATGTGGAATCAATGCGCTTCGCACGGATTTTCGGAATATCAACCATAAAACGGTGACGATATTTCGTGCCCGCTCTGGCAGTCCGACAGAAAAATGGAGGAGGGAATTAGATCGTGCAGATCCGATGCACACTCTCCGAAATGGATCCGATAAAAAACCGATAGACTAGCAACATTATGAACATAATGTCCTCGTCATTATGAACAACTTTTACTACGGGACCAACTCTGAAATCACAATAAAACAACTACAATCTGGAGAGCAACAGAAATAAGTTATATCATCATCATTTCAGCTGTAGGACGTCCACTGCGTGCCTCCCCATCGATCTCCAAAAGGGCCGTTTGGAAGCGGCCTGCATCCAGCGGTTCCCTGCGGTCTCTTTTAGGTCGTCTGCCCATCTTGTGGGTGGACGTCGTCTTGGTCGTGGTCGTTACACGTGGTTGCTTTATGTTCCTAAGAATGACCTCTTTCAGGTAACGTTTGGATTAATTTGGAGTGAATTCTAACCATTTTGTCGTCCCCTAAATGCTATTTCCTTGCGTCCGGCTTGTCCTTCTTCTCGGCGTCTTGTTGTAGATTTTTCCCTGAAACAATAAAAACTAACGTGAACAAGAATAAAGGTTAAAAACTAAAACTAGACTACTAAAAATATAAATAAAATTATAAGAATAATTTGTCTTCTATATATATTTATATATATATAAATGAATCCCTATTTACCTTGGTCACGCCATAACTTGAGAACGACCTAACCGATATCGATCATCTTTTTTTTAAGTTTTCTATTACTCTGTGGAAGGTTCTATCGAAAAGAAAAATTGGTTTGGAGCATTGTGGGATAACACTTGAAGCATCAAAATCCACACACATATACATAGAGTTCACATTAGTTAATTTACATAAGAAAATTATACATATTTAAAATATTCTCATTGAGCCGTTTCTTTTTCAAACACAACTGACACAATTACTGATGACTGACTGACTGATTGATTAATGTACAATTTATCACAATAAAATATAACTGGAAAAAATATCTCACCCACTTTAACGAAATTGCGTATTCACTAATTTTGAAGCCGATTTTTTTAGCATATGTTTAGGCTGATGCAAGTTTTCTGAAAATCGGATGCTAGCCTTAAATACATTTCTAAATTGAAAAGGGATAGTTTCCGTTGCGTTATTTGAAACAAGTTTTAGTTCGAACTTTCCCTTTTGAAATCTTTACTTCCAAACTCTAGATAAAGCTTTGACTCGTCATGGAATCATCTCCGCGATGGATTCTTGTTGGTTTTGGCAAGAATCTACCTAGATTAAGTGCCGTATTAAAGATTAAATTGTTTAGTTTTAGGTATCTGAATTTTAAGGCATAAAACCATTGTCTTCTGGTGATAAAACGAAAGAAATATAGTTGTCATTGTCAAAATAAAATATGTAAACCATAACATTAAAATTATTTATTTTATGTCAGTAATGTCACGAAATCAACTCTCAAACATTCATACGATAGTTTTACGAAATACTACTTTTGTAAATTGGAGGTACCTAATAAGATAATGTTGAGTTATTCCAAAATCTATAGAATCGATCATAGCGAGTACTGATAAAATGCAGCATTTTATCGAATTTGACGATCTCAACTGTCAAATTTGACGATCGATAAAGAACGGTACTTGCACTGCAGAATCGCTTAAAACAGGTAGCCCCAGGTGTCCTAGCTTTCCTTCTATTCAGAAATAGAAAGTAAGGGAACCTAAAGCCAAAGCACTGCGAACTAACGAACATAAAAGTGATTGTTAACTCGCGCACGTGACATGTTGCAAAGAAACATCGTCAAACCGAACAAAAAGCAAAAATGAATTTTATATAATTAGAGCTACACGCAACGGAACGTAAATATATTCGCTAAAGAACCAGAGTCACCGAAATAGCTGTTAAAATTTGCAAGTTCAAGTGGCAATGGGCAGGCCACATCGCTCGAAGAACCGATAACCGATGGGGCAGAAAGGTTCTTGAGTGGAGATCACGAACTGGTAGACGCAGCGTAGGTAGGCCTCCCGCTAGATGGACCGATGACATTGTGAGAGTTGCGGGTATGCAGTGGATGCAGATGGCAGGCTGTCGCTCAGTGTAAAGGCCTATGAAAATGGTACAATAGAATTTGTCGTCATTGTTATTAGGGTCCATGGAAATTAATATTAATAGGTATTAATTTCTATAGACCAAGAAATATTTTTTACTATATAAGGTCCACTGGTAAATATTGTTTATAATGATGAGAACAACGGTCTCCTTTCGACTTATTACCACCTTTATTTAGGTGTATCCTTACATAAAGTACTACCCAGTAGGTAAACTTTACAGTTTTTACACGTCAGTTTAGTTTTGCGCCAAACTGCCGAAATTCTCGAAACATAATAGTTTTAATTCATCAACACGAGAAAAGAATTCTGTTATGTCATTATGATACTCGTACTAAATTGTTCTTTCTATTGTCTTGAATGAATGGTAAATAATGTATTCATTTTAGTTTCCGTTCCATTGAAATAGCAATAACAATAGGTGTATAATTTAGTAGTTAATTTATTAAGAACAATTATTTTTGCGCTTCTAACTAAACTCGATCCAAGTCATAGAATTACTATCTATAATCCAAGCATTTATTTGCATAGAGTCCGAATGGCACATATCACGCAGAATAGATGGCTGATGGGGCCGAAAGGTTCTTGAATGGAGACCACGGACCGGTAAGCGCAGCGTGGGATGTCCACCCACAAGATGACAGACAGACAGACGACCTAAAAGAGACTGCAGGGAAACGCTGGATGCAGGCCGCTTCCAACCGGCCCTTTTGGAGATCGATGGGGGACGCCTATGTCCAGCAGTGGACGTCCTATGGCTGAAATGACGATGATAACCCGGAAAATTAGGGATATTTTTTTCCGGAATATCGGAAAATTCGGGGAAAGTGCTAATATTTTTTTTCTATGGGATTTTTGTATTATCTCAAGACCATTTATTATTTTCATTTGGAGAGGACAAAGCATTGCTGAAATTGCTTACAAGTTGAAGTAAGGTAGGTTTGGTTCATCACAAACGCACGTAAAATGTTCTAATTGCAAACAATTTTCAATAATCGTAAAACATCAAATGGCTGTGAACTAATTGTTAGTGCAGTTCATTCGACTAATTGCAATGCTTTATAATCGTAGTTTCTACGACTGTACTGATTTATAGCACCTCACTCGAAATGAGTTATAGTATACCCACAGTTTAACGATCTTTAAGTGTATACATTTGTATCCACTTAGCTTATGGTAATATTGTTTGCAAACCGTAGATATTTATTGTATCACGAACGATCATTTGCAAGGTTATACTTCTTTGATTGAATGGATGGGTGACCGCCTGGGCGTGATGTTGTATTTTTGAACTACTTTCTGTTTTATGGTGGTACAGAACCCTCAGCGTGCGAGCCTGACTCGCACTTGACTGGTTTTTAGTTTAGTTTAGAGTATACATATTTATTTTGCCAACAAGATGGACAGACGACCTAAAAGAGACCGCAGGGAAACGCTGGACGCAGGCCGCTTCCAACCGGCCCTTTTGGAGATGCCTATCGATGCCTTTCGATGGGGGAGGCCTATGCCTATGTCCAGTAGTGGACGTCCTATGGCTGAAATGATGATGATGAATATATTAATTCTTAAGTAGTTTTAGGTTTTATTTTTGTATATTTTCCAAATGTGTGTAATTTTATTGTTAAATAAAATGACGATAACAAAAACCATAACAAACAAAAATTCTAGTAGCAAAAATCTTGGTAGAAATAATAATAGGGCCTTAGAAAACAGCGGGCCTTCTCAGCCGGCAGTACCTTAGTAGCTAAGGCATAGTACCTATAGTCCGGATCGCTAAGCCCGTAACAGTAAATTACCTGTAAACCTATCTGTAATGGAAATCGCACTTATCGCATCAATAAACAAGCGATAATGTATCCAAAGAAGATGTAATCATGTAATCGGACTATAGTTGGTAGTTTTATTGAGCGGAACCAATACTGTGGAATACTAATACATTGATATATACTTAATTACGTAACCTCTAAGAATCATTCAATCGTATTTTTGATTCTTTTTACGGAACAGTGAGGTATGGTATAAGTGGTAGTTACCTATTTCTTTTTAAAAGCTTTTAAATTGGTGGTCAAAGGCGAACTTTCAAAATGAAAAAAAAAAACAGTACGTAAGCCCATAGACCGCTGAAGATTTAAAGAAAACCCAAACGCTCAAGCCGAGTACCACTTGGCAGCGTACCTATATACTGATAGAGGCGCTCTGATATTTTTTTATAAAGAAGTTAAGATGTGACGATACAAATCTATTTTAGCCGCCCCCACCCCTCGTTATAACCACTACCAGTGGTTCCAGTTTTCGAGGGGGTCGTTGGGAAAGGGAAAGGACCCGGATAATTCCTAAAACTGCGACCTGCACCGGAGGATAGGCAGCAGCGTCCTTTTAGTACACGGATAACGTACTGCGATCCCCAAGCCACCTGCCAAGCGTGGGAATCATGGCAACACCTCTCTAAGAGTCACCAGTGGACGTTTACTGGCTGATGATGTGATGTGTGTACCGATGTTGGGAAAGATCCTTTTATTATTTTGTCCAATGTTGACATGTCAAAAAAAGCCGTTGGAAATATATCCCCCTAAGTTCTTTAGTTGCAGTAGAGGTCCCCAAGTTCGTTGTTTTTATTATATCACGACAATCAGCTCGCGTGCCCCCCATTTCGAGATGCGAGTGATAGCGAGCGCTACTCGATCGGAATCGGTGCCGATTTACCGATTAGAACTGATTTATTGACTGGAACGAAGTATACAACACATCCGTTGTTTTTTATCGTGGCTGAATGTTTCGATGAACTCTACATAAGCCATGTTACAAGTACAGAAGGTTCACACAATAATACATTTAATCTATCTATATCTTCAAATATATATCTATATATATATATATATCTTCTATATCTTGGGCGTCTTCAAATCACGAGTGAATCGGTTCCTTCTAGGCAAGCGTGCTCCAACGTAGACCGCATCATCGCTTAACATCAGGCGTGATTGTGGTCTCAAACGCAAGCCTATTATTTATTTAAAGAAAAAAACTATATATATAAAAGCGAAATTCATCTACTCACTCACTCATTAAACACGAAATCTCGAAAACTACTTGACCTACGAAGCTGAAATTTGACAGGTAGATTCCTTATGGGATGCAGAGGTCCGCTAAGAAAGGATTTTACGAAAGGGCCGAATTAAGGATGACAAAAGGGGGTTGAAAGTATATATGAAAGGCTACGCGTACGAAGTCGCGGGCAACAGCTAGTATAAATGAATCACTGTTGCAAATGAAACAACAATAGCTTGGTCAAGCCATAACTTGAGAACGACTTTACCGATTTCATTCATCTTTTTTAAAAGTTTTTAGAAGGTTCTTACGGAAAGAAAAATTAAGAAAATAGCGTAGAAAGTTTTGGAAAACTTAACGACGATTTTAATAACTTAACTTCGCGCGTTTGACAGTTCTAAGACAGGACAACGTCTGTTGGGTCAGCTAGTTGATAATATAATAATATAATTACCTTCGACAAAATAAAATTAATGGACGGGCCCAGAAGAAGTGCATTTTTGAAGATTACAAAATGAGCGCCGGCTCTCATTTTGTTTCAGTCGGTCTCTAGCCGTAGGAAGTGCAACACGCGTCTATTGTTACATGATAACGAAACATCTGACAAAATTATGCCTTCGTGTGCTTTCCCGAAGTGTAAATAAACATCAAAAGACCGCTACCTATTTTTTGTAACAAATTTACTGTACATGGTTATAATTAGGTGTTGAAGTATATGTCCAACGGTTTTGCCTCGTTTTTACTGAGCGAGTTCAATGGTTATGGCACGTCCATTCATGTTATTTTGGTCGAAGATAATTACAATTAAAAAAGTCGGTTAACAATGACCGAAACGAAGATAGCTCAGATTCTTCTTCTTAGTCGTGCACTCTTGGCAGAGTGGTCGTGATTGCGGTGATGGCACAGCAAGGCTCCTCGCTGTCGTCTTCGTCTCTTCCCAGGGCTGCCGCTCGTCTCGCAATGTTTCTCCATTTCTGGCGGCTGGTTGCATTGCGAGTACACTGCACCATGGTAGACTGCGTGGCATTTTTGATGGAGTCAGTCCAGCGAGTTGGTGACCGACCAGGGCTACGCTTGCCTTTTACTGGGCCCTGTACCACAAGCCTCTCCATCGAGTTCATGTTTTTGGAGATATGCCCAAAGAACTTCAGTATTGGCAACTGCACAATCGACGATACTCTATCTCGTATATGAAGCTCTTTGAGGATAGAGTTATTGGTGCGGAACGCTGTCCACGGTATTTTCAACAGCCGCCTCCAACACCACATCTCCAGCGCATCGATTTTCCGGCGATCTTGCAGCTTCAGAGACCATGTTTCGGCTCCGTAGAGAAATATTGATCAGATTAAGCTCAGATTAAGGAGTAAATAATCAATGCCTAATTATGATTAGATTGTCATTTTATTATTATGATTTTGTTATAATATGATTTATTTTTAACGTTATCATGTAATTTTTATTATGAATAAAATTATCATTACATTACACGCACTGTCGACTGGTCGCCGGCGACTCGGTCGATGGCGACTGTCATGACTTACTATAGACACTATAGTTTAATTAGGTTACGCACTTGGTCGTCGGTCTCCTGGCCCTAGTTGCCTATGTTTTGGTCGCCGAGGGACTGCTGATGATCTTCTTACACACAATACGCGCGTCGGAGCACTTTTCGCTTACGCCGACATGCGGTGCGTAACGCATTTGGGGGATTAAGTCATTGCTCCTGCAAGACTACCATCTTTCTATTAATCTAAGTACCAGCATTCCATTTCGTAACTACGGTTATTATCATGCTATCATCGTAACCGCTAATAGAACCATTGCACTCGTCACTCCATCACTGCCCGCAGCAGACCATGCCATCTCCATGCTGTTATTAAGGCGGTCTTACAGTGAAAAAGGCTTCACAGAACAATTTTTTAAGATAATGTATTCATTTTAAAGCAGTAAAAAAAAAATTTGGTAATTTTGATCATATTTCTGAGTGGACCATTGGATCCAAAACACGATTCCGATAAATTTTCTCGATAGAAAAAAATCATGAAATAACCTCTAACCTTGAAATTTACCTAAACGCATACAATTTTATCTCGACTATTTATGAACAAATCTTTACAAAATTTACAAGAATGATGTGAAATATTGTTACAAATAGCATCATTATTTTTATTTATCGGTTAAAATTCAATTTTTCTAACTATTAATTAATTTAATCATAAACTGGCTCGAACGTGTCGAACGAAACGTCGTGCCGCCGCGGCGTCTTTTCACTTCTCTTTTATTTTTACGCGATGTGACAGAGACCGCTGAGGCGCGCTGCTAGACGGACGTGTGTCGCTTTGTTCCGCTAACCTCTCCAAAATATAATCTCAACTTTATGACACAAAAACACCTTGACGGAAGTTGTAAAGTAAGTACCTACCTTATCCGCTATGTTTTCTTGGATTATAAGTACTAAAAAGGCAGGCGAATGAAAATTACATTTTGTAACGATTTGTTTGTATATATTATTTTATAAAGCATAATTTCACCACAATTTTCATAGTCCAGTTGGCCGAAAGGTTCGACGTATTGGATAAGTTCTCTGTGACTGTGAGTAAGGTTCAGGGTTCAAATCTCATATTTACCAATTTTCTTTTTGTATTTTTTTTTATGTTTTTAAAATAATACGTCATGTGCGTGCGTGCATGTGTGTGTGTGTGTGTGTGTGTGTGTGTGTGTGTGTGTGTGTGTGTGTGTGTGTGTTTGTGTTTGTATGCTTGTGTGTAATGTTCTTTACATGAAAACGGTAGGAGCGATTTTGATGGGACTTCCACTGTCAGATGGCTGATGTTATGAGGAGAAAAAAAATTGGCAACTTTTCATCATCATCATCATCATCATCATCATATTTTCATTACTTCGCAGGTGAACCTGCAGAGCACAGTTAGTCTACTTTTTTTTATGTGCCACAGGTGGCAAACAAGCAGACGGGCTACCTGATGCTACCTTACATTTTGTGACGATTTGTTTGTACATTTATATTATTTTATATATTAGAAGCATAATTTCACCACTAGCATCATATTTCAATTGGACGAGTGGTTGACGCAATGGATAAGTTCCTGCGACTGTGAGTAGGCTTCGGGTTCAATTCTCACATTTTCCATTTTCTTTTTGTTATTTTTCTAATGTTTTTGAAATAATTCGTCGTGTGCGTATGTGTGTGTCTGTAACGTTCTTTATAGACTCGAAAACTGCAGGACCGATTTTGATGGTATTTTCACTATCAGATAGCTGATGTTATGACGAGAAAAAAATTTGCAACTTTTCATCATCATCATCACAATTTTTTTCATTACTACGCAGGTGAATGTGCGGCGTGCAGTTAGTCTACTATAATGGTTAGGAAGTTCTAAACAACTTGGGATGGACAGAGACAGACGGATGGACGAACGAACTTATATGGGTTCCTTGTAGTTCAACGGAACCCTAAAAAGGTGTTACAGTCTTCTTTGAGTATATCTTTCTTCTATATACATATAAAAAGCGATGTATGTATGTATGTATGTATGTTCCCTATGAAGGCTGATGATGATGATGATATTCCGTATGGACTCAAAAATGGCCAAACCGATTTTGACGGGATTTTCACTGTCAGATAACACATGTTATAACGAGAGGAAATAATGCTGCTTTTCATCATCATCTTCATCATCATCATAAATTTTCATCACTACGCGGGTGAAACCGCGGGGCGCAGCTAGTCTACTATAAAGGTTAACATTTCTAAACAACTTGGAATGGACAGACAGACAGACAGATGGACAGAATGAACATAAGTATATGGGTTCTTTGTAATTCTACGGAACCCTAAAAAAAGTGTTACAGTCTTCTTTGAACATAATAATTATCTATCTTCTCTACACATATAAAAGGCGATGTGTATATATGTATATGTATGTATGTTTCCTATGAAGGCTGATGATGATGATGATGATATTCCGTATAGAGTCCATAATGGCTGAACTGATTTTGACGGGATTTTCACTCTCAGGTAGCTGATGTTATAACAAGAGGAAAAAATGCTGCTTTTCATCTTCATTGTCATCATCATCACCAATTTTCATCACTACGCGGGTGAAACCACGGGGCGCAGCTAGTCTACTATAAAAGTTAAAAAGTTCTAAACAACTTGGAATGGACATACAGACAGACAGACGGATGGACAGAACGAACACAAGTAGTACGGGTTCTTTGTAGTTCTACGGAACCCTAAAAAGGTGTTACAGTCTTCTTTGAACATAATAATTATCTATCTTCTCTACACATGTAAAAGGCGATGTGTGTATGTATGTATATGTATGTATGTTTCCTATGAAGGCTGATGATGATGATGTTCCATATAGACTCCAAAATGGCTGAACCGATTTTGACGGGATTTTCCCTGTCAGATAGCTTATGTTGAAAGAGAAAAAAAAAATACTGTTTTCATCATCATGATCACCAATTTTCATCACTACGCAGGTAAAACCGCGGGGCGCAGCTAGTCTTCAATAAAACTAAAAAAGTTCTAAATAACTTGGGACGGACAGACAGGCATACATCGTACGCTTAGTAATAGGGTCCCATTTTATCCTTTGGGTACGGAACCCTAATATTCGAGATTGTAAACATTTTTGCATTTGATAAACTGATCGCAACCTAGGTCGATGTATGGAGACAACAGTTTTTAAATAACAAAGTTAAGTTTGTTTTGCGCTAAAACGTTTTTTTTTTTCATCGGGAACGTACACACACCTAATAACGGCTGTATCTTTCACATGGCATTTTCCATGATAATAGTACACACTAAAAAAACAACAACTACAAATACAAATAATAAATAATGGCCAAGTTCGAGTCGGTGTCAACTTCTGTTCACCACCAGTTCTCGTACGATCACCGAAGTGAAGCAACGTCGGGTGCGGCTGGTACTTGGATGGGTGACCGCCTGGGCTTTATTCACTTTTTTTTACTTTAGTACCTAACAAGTTACGTTGTGGTACGGAACCCTCAGTGCGCGAGCCCGTCTCGCACTTGGCTGTTTTTTTTTTTTAAATGGAACTAACCATTTCTGGCCTTTGCATTTTTCCCTTTACTTGTGATAAGAGATTGTTTCTTGCTAAATTTCATGATTTTAGATCATTTCATGCTTTTTTTATGTTTTGATGCCCATCAAAACATAAAAAGAGCACTCCTACGAGTCTCAAAATATGTGGCAGAAACGGCCGTATCCTTTGATTTAGTGTTATGATAAAAAAATTGAGTCCAAAAATATCTACATACTACAGATTTGAACCGGGCATTCGTGGTTTACCAGCGCGGGGCCAGACCACTGCGCCAACGGAGCTATGCTGTGGACCGACGAAATTACATGTCTATAGCTGTCTATAAGTGAAGGACGTCGCGTTGCGGCGAGATTCACGCGTTGCGCCCCGCTGTAGGTGGGACTAGTCGGCCGCCACTTCCTCTGCTTCACCCCCTCAAAAACATAAAAGTCAGCTAGTCACGGCGCCTTAAGTGTAAGGAAAAGTATTCACTTGGAGATTAAAGTTGCGCGCGGCTTCCAGATTGGTTTTGCAACGTGACTCGCTAAAGACAAACAAGGGAGATATATTTTATTTGGAAATGTCATAATGCATATTTTTTTTAAACAAAAGCTATGCTACTAGAGCCTCTTTAACAGCGGTCAGCCCTATCGTGTGTGCTAACTAGCTTAGCAGTGTTTTGGGTTACGCGGAAAGGATGTACTAAGCCGGAAAGGGTCCATCCATAGTAAGTAGGTACGCATCATTTTGAACAACTAATACTATGGGAGCAAATCAGAAATTGCGAAAAAAATATCAGCAGTTCCATAGAAAACGGTCATTCACACTCGACAAAATGTATGGAACAAGAGAATTTTTTTTCGCGATTTCAGGGTTTAACTATGATGGACCCTATAGCATAATTATTCCCTACATCCGCTATATAGGCATGCAAATTCTGAAGTCGCAATGTCCGGCGACATGTCTCCCACATGTTTCGCCACTTTTGTCTCTTAGTGAATGGACAGCTTTATATGCTCACGTAACGCCGATGACAATAGAGTTGCAGATTAGGACAAGCAATTATGAGACTAGCTTTATCTTGTCTTGTGGGTTGCTGACCTGTTACAATGTCGTGTAGGTAATGGTTTATCCACTGGTTAACGGTATATATAAAGAGATATATTTTTTTAAATATAACTTCAAATAAAAAAAATCTTTTTTACGTGCCGTAATCTTGCCAAATTTCATGGTTCTAGGTTTTTTTTAATTTTTGGATTATAAATTGGCTTGCGCTTAGCCGCCAACGCGACGATGCGGTTTACGATGGAGCACGCTTGCCTAGAAGAAACTGATTCACTGATGATTTGAAGACACCCAGATTGTAACTATCGGGGAACACCCAATCAGGCAGCGAATTCCACAGACTAGCAGTTCGCACTATAAATGTGTAATCAAAGCGCTTCGTACGGGTTCTCGCAATATCAACCATAAACCGGTGTCGATTTTTTGTGCCCGCTCTGGCACTCCGATAGAAAAATGGGCAGGAGGGAATCAAATCATGCGGTCAACGACGGGAAGTAGCCAAGTAGGTACTCTATACGAATTGATTCCCTTGTAAAATCTATATCTTGTAAAATATACGACATAGACTCGAGTATTTGATATAAATTTTAATTTGATACCTTTACGCGTTTCTGAGAAAAGCGTCTTACAAACAGACAACAAAGTGATCCTATCCGCTTTTTCCTTTTGAGGTAATTTTTTTCGCGTGGAAAGAGATCTCCATGTATTATTTTTAAGACGTGACTTAAACGAGTAACGCGGGCCAGGATATTTGGCGGATTGGCGGGACAAAGTGGAACCCATCATTTGTCGCAAACATTGTGTCATTACTATTATTATCAGCCTATTATGTTCCCACTGCTGGGACACAGGCCTTCTCTCAGAGAGAGACGAAAGGCCATAATCCACCATGCTGGGCCAGTACATGCTGGTGAATGTCACTATGTCTTTGAACTTTTGAGGTTCTTGGACATGTTTTCGAACGATGTTTTCCTTTACCGTTGTTGAGCGATTGCATCGAAACTGTACATAGTCATTGGTGCTGGGCCGTAAATCGAATCGGGTGCCGTCAGATTGCAAAGCGTACATACTACCGCCTGGCCACCGGCACATTTCTATTCACACTAATATTATAAATACAAAAGTTTGTTTGTTTGTGTGTTGTAATCAATTCCGTAACGGCTGGACGGATTTCTGAATTATTTTTTATGATTTCGATGACATAAATGTATAGTAAAAGTAAATGTAAAGTTTGGTGTAAGCCAAACGGGCTTATACCAAACTTTACATTTACTTTTCATCATCATCATCATCATCATCATCATCATCAGCCAGAAGACGTCCACTGCTGAACATAGGCCTCCCCCTTTAACCTCCACACTGAACGACAGCCTGCCTTTTGCATCCACTGGATGCCAGCGACTCTCACTATGTCGTCGGTCCATCTAGTGGGAGGCCTACCTACGCTGCGTCTTCCGGTTCGTCATTTACTTTTACTATGTATTTATTTATTTAGTTTTATTTGGTACCTTTGACACAGTGGCTTTTTACCCGCAAAATATGTTTCCTGAAGAAAAGCGGGTGAAATCACGGTACGAAGCCAGTATCCCATACATAAATATTGAAATTGGTATTTCATTATTGAAACTGACGTGGTTTTCACACATTTTATTTATATTACACGGGAATTACTCACGTAAGATTAAGCCGGTTACTCCGACTATAGTTACAACCGCATTAGGTAGTCTTTCTCAAGGTGAATGCACGCGCGCGGCTGCGCCTCGCTTTGCACTGAGTAACCGGCTTAATCTTACGTGAGTAATTCCCGTGTAATATAAATAAAATATTGAAATTGATCTTTCTTAGAATATCAAAAACATTTTATGCACGTGTTATCTGCAATAGAGCATAGTAATAGGTAATATAGATTTATTTAAAAAAATCTAAGCAATGTTTATCAGTCTATCTATATTTTAACATAAACAATCGGCGCGTTATTAGTTTACGATGTTTTACTTCGTCAATATGCAAATAGCTAATGCTTTAAGTAATTGATTTACAAACAAATGGATGTTAGATTAAGGCTGGCTTGTACAACAATTTAAATCTGGTTTAAATCTAGATTTTACAAAATTACCTTATCACGCTGAATGGCTTATGCGTTGAGCCAGAAATACGCCAGTATACCATTATAGTATACCGTTTCCGCGTAACTCTGTATATATATGTTGTGTGCAATAAACGTAAATTCTCGATTTTAGAGTAATCACGAAGAGCGAAAATAAGTTCCTACCAGTTCCAAAAACGGCAACAAGTACCTGGGCACCCAGCTTTGCTTGGTTTTTACAAGAAATACATCTACAATATATAGTATAATAGGTAAACTTCAAAAGCAAAACCTTATCTGAATACAAAATTTCATCCAAATCGTTAGAGCCGTGTCCGAAATAAATTTATTAATAAGAATTGCTCAATTGCTTAATTATTTTATATTGGATTAGATTGAAATTCGAAAACCGAAAAAAATATTTACCTATCAAATTGCTATCAAATCTAAATTACCAAAACGAAAACGAAAGGCGAATAATATTTTATTTATAACAAGCTGACGTAGTTCGTACTGTCCAAATAAAAAATATTATATGATTGTGTTATGTTGATACAAAAAGCCGTAGTAGAAAATGTGCATTTTTATTATCCACGAATTTTTCAAATTTCCATTTTTTTATTGGTAAAGTTTACCATTTTTTCTTTCCCACGTAACCTAATTCAGAAAAATATAGAGTATACAACTACGATAAAAAAATCTAATTTTCTATTCTATTTATTATCTAATGATTTATTTTCAAATTTCTTTCTTTTTAATAATTCTGTGGTATGAATATTTTTTTTTTACTTACTTGCTCTTCAAGTTATACAAATAACACCGCACTAAGCCAATCACTCACAAAAAAAAAAACAGAAATTAAAAAGTCACTATTGTTTTTTATTCAGCGTGCAGCGGTAGAAAATGCAAGACGATTCATTCAGCCAACGTATATGCCCGCGCGTGTTTGAGCGACTGATCCGATTGCATCTGATTCTGCAGATCGAGAGCCCCTTTCCTATTCGGTGGAAGGGTAGAGCTTTTTGAGATACCTTAGGTAGAGGTAAGATAGCGGAAGGTGGATGGTAAAGTATAAGGTATTATAAGTAAGTCATACACCGAGGGAATTTTGGCCCCAACGTGAAAAAAAAAATCGCCTCCAATCATACTAATATTATAAATGCGAAAGTGTATTTGTTTGTTGGTTTGTTTGTTCCTCTTTCACGCTGCAACGGAACAACGGATCGACCTGATTTTTTGCATGGGTATAGTTCAAGTGCCAGAGAGTGACATAGGCATAGGCATATACTTTTCATCATCATCATCATCATCACCATCACCATTTTTCATCACTACGCGGGTGAAACCGCGGGGCGCAGCTAGTAACTTATACCTTTAACAATAGTATAAGTATGAAATCTTTGGTCGCCTTATTTTGTTTTTTTATTATTATGAATAGGCTTGCGCTTGGCCGCCAACTCGCCTGATGTTAAGCGATGATGCGGCCTGCGATGGAGCACGCTTGCCTAGAAGAAACCTAGTCTCTCTACTTAAAGACTCCAAGATTGTAACAAAGACTAGCAGTTCGCACAATAAATGTGGAATCAAAGCGCTTCGTACGGGTTCTCGGAATATCAACCATAAAGCGGTATTTATTTCGAGTGTTTTTTTATCGACGTTAGAAAGAGATGTCTACGCGTTTGAAATCGTGGGGCGCCAGTGTAGGTATCTACTATAATAAATGGAACAACAGTTTTTTTCACTATTTCATTGATTAATACGCGATCGAAGAGCCGCAGTAAATAATCGTGTATGCATAAGTAATTAATCACATCACAAATAAGTCAGCATATCGTATTTGATAAACGTGTTATCGTAATATCCATTTGTTGGCATCCAGTGCCAAATAAACGCGTGCGTGCAGGCAGGCCAATTTATTACAGCATGGCGTCGCTTCCTAGATTCAGTTCCTGACGCTAAATGATGCGGAGAAAGCGATTCTCTGCCTCCCTGTCGTATAATGTTTATATCAATGACAAGTTACTTATACACCTTACAACTTTACGTTTCGTTTTTAGGGTTCCATACTCAAAGGGTAAAAACGGGACCCTATTACTACGCTGTCTGTCCGTCCGCCCGTTCGTCTGTCCGTACTACCTTTAAACGGCTGTATCTTATACTTTTGTTGTTATACTTTAGAGTGTGTATATTGGTAGGTACTATAATCATGCCATGTTTGACGCTTGTACGTACGTATTACCCTTAGATTAACTTACGAAGTATAATTATGAAATCTTTGGTATTACCGTTTTTACATTGGAGCTAATACAAAAATTTTTTTTTTGTATTAGCTCCAATGTAAAAACGTTTGTTGCAAGTTTTTTGTATATTTTGTTGTTTGTTGTAGGTACCTATGTCGTAGGCTCGGTAATAGGGTCCCGTTTTTACCCTTTGACGACCATTGACGTCATTGACGACCCATTCAAAAAGTTTTTCGCAACTACGTAGGACTCCCATTGAAAACTTCCTTCCTAAACATGTAAGCTATACATACAGGTAGGTACGTTGTACATGTCTCTAAATCCAGTTCAAGTTAGCAAGTCCGATACAGACGATAGTTTAAAAGGGAAAGTCCTTTTGGTGATCAGAACCTAAACCTACTAAGTGTAAGATTTATCTGCATGTATGTTTGTTTCAAAATGAAAGTAAAATAACTTAAAAATTACTATAACAACGGTTACACTTGCGATTATGTTTATCGGTCGAGACGATCGACTGGTTACGTAGCCATTAGAGCTCCTTCATTAGGAAATACGCACGATTCTGGAGATGCTCGGTAAAATAACTTTTTTCTTATTTTTTGTCCTGATACTCTCTTCTTACGGACGAGAGAATGCCTGTGTACAGTACAGTAACAGTAATACTATGGACAGAAACATTATAGGCTGAAATGATGATGATGACTCGCACTTTGGCAGAGTGGTCGTTGCGTGGATGGTAAAAGAAGGCTCCTCACTGTCATCGTCCCTATACCAAGGGCTGCCGCTCATATCGCAATGCTTGTCCATTTCTGGCGGCTGGTTGTATTGCGAGATTTGCGAGCACACTGCATCTGCGTGAACTGCGTGTTTTTTTTAATAAGGTTGGTCCAGCGAGTTGGTCACCGTCCATGGACCATACGGCTACCTCATTACGCTGGCTCGAAACAGAGCATTGCGGAAAATAGAGAAAAACAGCAGTTCCATACTTATTGACGTGTGTCAACGACCGTTTTCTATGGAACAGCTGATATATTTTTAGTGGTTTCAGGGTTGGTCCCTTATTAGGTAAAAGTTGTTCATAATGATGAGTACAATGACCTCCTTTCGGCTTAATACAGTCTATATGCGATGCCTTATATAATTATGCTCCACCTTACGTGACTTATTTTGCTTGACTTTAACTTGACTATTCCTCATCATCATTATGATCATTTCAGCCATAGGACGTCCACTGCTGGACATAGGCCTCCACCATCGATCTCCAAAAGGGCCGGTTGGAAGCGGCCTGCATCCAGCGTTTCCCTGCGGTCTCTTTTAGGTCGTCTGTCCATCTTGTGGGTGGACATCCTACGCTGCGCTTACCGGTCCGTGGTCTCCATTTGGAAACCTTTCAGCCGCATCGGCCCTTTTTCTGCGTGCTATGTGCCCTGCCCACTGCCACTTCAACTTGCTAATCCGTCAGTAACCGTGCTATGTCAGTAACTTTCGTTCGTCTACGGATCTTCTCATTTTGATTCGATCTCGTAGAGAGATTGTATTAGTTTGAGTAAACCTTGAAGCCATAGCTAGGTTTGATTAATCAATGTCTAGTGCAGATTGCACTTGTAAATGATCTCGGTAGCCCGCAGTATAGGTACCCTGGTGTAGGTTACCGTGGAAACCGTCTATCTAGCGGCTCCATTACACTTTCTCGGATCAGGTGGATTTGTGTCTCCGGTAGATAATTATAGGATAGCTAGTTTATCAGACCGCTCGGGATGTGAACCGGGATAGCGCCGAATCCTGCAGCACGTCTAATTTTTATTTTTTCTAACATTGAAATATAAAAAAGTGTGTGACAATAAGGCGAAAGAGGTCCATGGTACCTATCATTATGATCAACTTTCACTATTGGACCAACACTGTGATTGCGAAAAATTATCAACTGTTCCATAGAAAACGGTTATTGACATTCGACAAAATGTATGGAACAACTGATATTTTTTTCGCGAATTTTTGTTCGGACTCATAGTAAAAGTTGTTTATAATAATGGGTAGTATATGGACTCCTTCCGGCTTAGTACAACCTTTCCGCGTAACCCTGTATTTTAATATAAAAAGAAAATATACCTAAGTACATTATAATAAAAGAAAAGTTAAAAATAAAACTCTACATAAGTGCATGAATGCTTTACGAAAGTAAGTACTTCATGATCCTAATAGCTGCTTACTTTTCTTTTCCATAATAAGGTTTGAGTACAAAAGCGCCTGATCGTAAATACTTAGCCACTTTTAAGATATTCTTAATTATAGAAAGTTACATTGGTACATTCCACGACAAAAGCACCAGTCGAATTGATATAATTATAACCCTAGTTGCCACCAACCCTGCGTGATGGCCCAATCGCCCTATCGAGCGTAGGCATAAGTCCAGCAAGGCTGATTATGATTTTATGCGCCGCTAAGTAAGGATTTAGCGAAAGTGCTGAATAAATGGGGGCAAACGGTGGTTGAAATATTATATGAAAGTCTACGCGTACGAAGCCGCGGGCAACAGCTAGTCTACAATATATTTATTAGCAATCTTGATTTTATTCCATCGTTGATGATAAGATAACCTACGCATTCACTTTTCTCGGTGGCTGTACATTGCCGCGATCGAGATTGTAATAAACAATTAGTAATTCTGAAACTGTGATGATAACCACAGAGATTATACTTCCTTTTAAACTGGTTTGGACTTCGTAACAGATACAGGATGTTCCTAGTTTGTAATTACTTAGAAAACAAATATTGTGTCCCAAACACAGCGCTGCAGTCGCGCATTTTTGGATGACACTAAACTTGAAAATCGATAAATGGGAAGTTCGTTAGTACCTAATTATCTAGTATTAGATAATTTGCCTATTTCACAAATAGGTATTCACATAATTTTATTATACTTCTAAAATTCTCTCGTTCCCATAGCTAAAGATCTTCCGAAAAAGGGGAAGATAAATTTAATATTCGGGACATTTTTGCACACACGGTCATTTGACCCCAAACTAAGCAAAGCTTGTAATATGGCTGCCAGAGCCTGATATACCTACGTAAGTACATATATATTTTATAATTATTGTATTATATTTATTAAATACATACATAAATAGATATTAACACCCAGATATAGAACAAACACAAATGTCCATCACATGAATGTTTGCCCTAAGTGGGAATCGAACCCACGCCCCAAAGGCAGAAGGTAGGTTCACTACCAACTAGGCCAACGGGCTATAGATGGGTCCCCTTATTACTAGAATTTACGCGGGACTCCAAAGAGTGTAAAATTTTCCCACACCTAAATAAAACATCCTGTACTTTTGTTTTGGTACACAGGACGTCATTATTGCAATTATTGCCTCTCTGCCCACATAAGTATGTCTTCCTAGCAACTTGTTATAGCTAGATACATTCATTTTGTTAGCTAAAGGAGATTATAAAATATTTGCGTAGACACAGAACGCTGGTACTAAGACGAGAGGAGGTCAATGAATACTGATTATTATGAACCACTTTTACCATTGTACAATATACTGTGTAAACTCTACATAAAGACAGTGGCAGTGGAAGATGCTTAGTATATAGCACTTGCACAATAGTCTCGCTCTAAGCAAAAACTGTACAGCAAGCTCTGGCGCCGCGCAGCACTCGCGCGAGTTTTTTTAAACATTAAACGGGCATTAGTTAAAGTTGTTTCTATAATGCCCGATGCAGGCCATGCGAAGTAGCTTGCAAGTAAGTACAAGTAGCAAGTACCTACTACGCATCGTCTGCAATGAGCTTGTACGCTTTTTGTTTAGTGCAAGTGGAAGTGCTTAGTAGCGCTCGAGTGACGCCCACTGCGCATCGTTGGTCTCTTCAGCGGACTTTATTATGATAAGTACGATGACCTCCTTTCGGCTAAGTACACAGTTCCACGTAACCTTGTATAACTGGGTATGTGATCCGGATCGTTCTCATTTCTCACGGTTTTCATTGCAAACCAATCGAGTATTTTGACAAACGTCCGACGAAAATGGCGCCGAATGTCCTATGGTAGGTAGGTACTTGTAATTATGTAAGAATGTTTTAATTAAAACAAACATACTTTCGCTCGAGAGAGTATGTGATGGAGAAGTGACAAATTGCAATGATTGTCGTGAGATTTTAACCTTTGGTTGATTATTGCGTCGTGTATCGTAAACTTTTCGCCTATTACATTTGGAAAATTTAACTTAGAGAGTGGATTAGGCGAAAAACGAGGCTGTGAGCCGTGAAGCCGTCCAACTTTTTCCTTTGACGTGACCCTATCAGCGTAACCCAATAGTTTTAGATCCAGGATCCTAACGATGCGACGGTTTGTCTTTGATAAATTACGAGCTATACCTACTTACTAGAATCGACGAAGTAAACGCCAGTCTCGAAAGTTCAAGTCTCTGGCCCATCATTAGCACACGGCTGCATTTGACCACCAACACAAAGATGCGGTAATCCAAACGCCCACTAGTTCTCGGATTTGTTACTCAAAATTGGTGACACGTTCCCAACAATTTGCCTTCTAATTTGTGCCAGACAAGTTTTTTCTACTTCTACTTTCGTGTTTTCGGTGAAGTAGAAAGAATAACAAAACAAGACAGCCCCTTGGCTCTGTAGGAGAGCCATATTGATCCCATTTCTTGTCACAAATAAACGATATCTACCTGTCTATTGCAATTTCCGGCGACTCCGTCTGCAGACTATTTTAAAGTTCACGCAAACGAAGTTGCGGTTACAGCTAGTCTTTGGTAAATTACGAATTTTGACCGAATTGCTATGGTAAAGCTGTCAAAAACCGTCATGACGAAATAGGGGACTCAAAAAAGTAACTTTAGATATATATGTATATATATTTAGAATATTTTTGTACAAACAGTTCGATCATCGAACTACTAGTCGGACAGAATGGAATAAACGAAGGTAAGTTAGTTTGAGACCGCGTAAGTAGTTGGCCGTAAGGTTCTTGTTCGTCTCGCTACTACAACAATAAAACAATGTACATCAGATGTAATTTCATAATAACGTATATTTAATATCAATTAAAACTTACAATAATTATAATAGGTAATTTGAATTTTACATACCTACCGACAAAACAACCTAATTAAAGCTTCAAAGAATTACATTTAGAAAGGTCTTTATTACGGCTTTAGTACTTTTTGCCTGCCCTTGAGGGGAAATAACTCCTTTCGTAAGACCCTATGAATGGTGATTACGTCAGCAATATTTATTTATTTACTTTTCCCATTTTTCTGCATAACTTCGCACATTTTGATTTGAACAAATATGGAGTTGCCATTTTGTTCATATTTGTGCCATATTTGCTATGGTCGATAGCGATACGCATGTTCAGGGATTCCCCAATAAAAATAATGAATATCAATAAAGAAACCGGATTTTGACGAGTGTGAATAACCAATTTCTATGTTTTTTTTTTAGTGATTTCAGAGTTGGTGCTGTAGTAAAAGTTGGTCATAATGATGGGTACTATGGACTCCTCTCGGCTTAGGTAGTACACTGTTTCCGCGTAACCTGTACCAGGGGCCTTACGGCCAACGGCTAATAGGGCTAACTCGATATCAAACTAACGTTAAATCCGCTCAGTTGGAAAATCACGCGAACGTGAACCTTAACGCGCCCAGATACGGTTTGCGGTCGCGTGACTTTCCATTTGAGCGGATTTAACGTTAGTTTGATACCGAGTTAGCGGTTGGCCGTAAGGCCCCCCAGTTCTCAAACCCTAGCAGTTCGCACAATAAAAGTGGAAACAAAGCGCCTCGTAACCGCTCTAGCAGATCTTCCCGGGAGACTGAGTTGTTTGAGTTTAAATCATTGACGTCGAATCTGACATACCACTCACTAAACTAAACCAATCCGACAGGACTAAAATTATCTACCTCTCTTTTAATACGTGAGGGAAGGATGGCAACAATGTTAGAGCTGTCAAATTTAGTTTAGTTTAGAGTGCATCAGAATCGTTGCCATTGAGGCCTATTCTGTCATACCACTCACTAAACTAAACCAATCTGACAGGACTAAAGTTATATGCCTCTCTTTTCATTTTAATATGTGAGAGAAGGATGGCAACAATTTTAGAGCTGTCAAATTTAGTTTAGTTTAGAGTACATCAGAATCTTTTTATCATACCACTGGCTTTTCGGTGTAGGAAAACATCGTGAGGAAACCTGCATACGTACGGAGAAGAAATTCAATGGCGTATGTGAATCCACCAACCCGCAACTGGGCCAGCGTGGTGGATATGGGCTAATCACCCTTTTGGGGTAGGCTAAAAGTCCAGCAGCGGACTGTTAAAAGCTGATTATGATGATGATGATGACACCAGAATCGATGCGATTGTTTCATTATAATAACTTTGCATCTTTAACTTTAACAACTTGTTTTACGCTGAATTTTATTCCATTTCCTCAGCCTCTGTGTCAAGAATGATGTCCGCCTCTATTTCTATGCCCTCATGCAGCTCTGCCTCGGTGACCGCATATGAAGGCTCAGTGATCTCATACGAAGTGTCGGTGGCCCCGAGCGTTGTCTCGCGGACCCCTCGTTTCCTGACGCGACGCTCGTGGTTGTGGACCCCTCGTATGTGTTCCTTCAAGGAGAAACGGTGCAGGAAGCCTTTGCCGCAGATGTTGCATTTGAAACGTCGGTCTCCGATGTGACTCTAGAAAGAAAATTTTGAAATAAAAATAAATAAACATTCAGGCCATTTTTGCACACACGGTCATCTGATCTCAAACTAAGCAAAGCTTGTGACATACTAATCCGGTGCTTGCTAATCCGGTGGGCTATGTCGGTAACTTTCGTTCATTTTCGGATCTAGTCATTACTATCTACTAATAACGTGTAAATCAAACCTTAGATATATCCAAGTGTTCTTATGTCTATACACGAGTGATCCAGAAGTTGTTACATCATATGTTTCAGCGTGGTAACTTCTCAGTATTAGTATGTCTCACAACTAACACAGCTCCCTATGAAAGTGTCTCAGAGTTAAGTAGCAGTATTACAAAATGCATCGTTAAGTTTAAGTATTTCGATTTATGGGCATAAAACGAAAAAATAAAGGAGTAATTAATTGTCCATATAAATATAAAACAAGTAAACCAAACATTAAAATAGTTTTTTTTTTTTTTTTTTGACATTTTTGCACACACGGTCATCTGACCCCAAACTAAGCAAAGCTTGTGATATGGGTGCCAGAGACTGATATATATACATATATAGGTTTAAATACATACTTAAATAGATATCAACACCCAGATATAGAACAAACACAAATGTTCATCACACAAATGTTTGTCCTAGGTGGGAATCGAACCCACGCCCCCAAGCTCAGAAGGCAGGTTCACTACCAACTCGACCAACGGGCTATCAAATATAAAACAAGTAAACCATAACATTAAAATTGTTTATTATATGTCAGTATTTTAGTAAAATTCATTCTCAAACTTTCCCTCCTAGAGTTTTACGATAAACTACTTTAATAAATATTGGAGGTAATTTTGAGGTCGCTATTTTCACATCTATTAATTATTTAATACAGAAACTGAATTTTCTATTGATCTGACTATTGGATGGAATAGGCATGTGTCCTAATGTTTAATTTATTACAAACTAGCAACGCACCCCGGCTTCGCACACCCGTGCGAAGCTTATGTCGTGCCGTAAGTCTTATTCTTTTACACCTTGAGTTACATTATTGGAGTTTCAGTAAGGATCCCTAGTTAAAATTTAAAAAATATAGCCTATATTACCCAGGAATAAAGTAGCTTCCCAACAGTGAAAGAATTTTTCAAATCGGTTCAGTAGTTTTGGAGACTATTCAATGCAAACAAACAAACAATCAAATCTTTATAATATTAGTATAGATAACCGGCTTATCGACGAATATAACTAAATACGTAACACATACTGAAAAAATAATTTAAATTAGCTGATAAATGTCTGAGATATGAGTGTTTAAAGTTTTAGGTGGGGATAGAGAGGGGATGCTCTATCCCTTTCTCGCAAAGCGTGTGTTAGTATAGCATTTGTATGACGCGCCTGAGGCATGACGTAACGGCTCAGTATAGTGCGCTCTCTGTCTAGCATGAAATTAAAATGCTTATATCTCATTTATTGTTGAACTAATTTTTATTTTATATTAGTTGATCAGCTTTTTTATGACGTAATAAAAAAATATTAGTCATCATGCCTATTATAACCGCCAAAAGTTTACCTTTCGTTGGTTTTTTCGTCAGAAAAAGTGAGAGGTCCCTTAACTCACCCGCATATGGTTGTACAAGTTGGCGTATGAATGGAATTTCTTGTCGCATCGTTCGCAGCAGAAGCCGGGCGGGCCGTGCGTGAGCCGGTGCCGGCGGAGTGCGGCTCGAGTGGCGAAGCCCTTGGAACAGGTTGGACAGGGGAAGGTGATGCCCGTGTGGAAGCCTATGTGGTCGTCGAGGCTGTACTTGTTCTGGAATTAAATATAGTTGATTGAATCAGACGTCACTTTGCGCTATTTCAGGTCAGCGGCGTCGTGGAATCCCATAGTAAGCAAGTGTACAAACCGCGTTGCAGGTACTAGGACATATACCGATACAGTCAGTGTTGTGTGTCGTAGTGACAACCCTGCGATTTTTCAAAATCAAGTGAGGGTAGAAGAACAAAACACTCGCTCTTCTCGCCGGACTCACCCGCGGTGTTCAGTCAGCTCGTGACCACGGCCATTGTAACATGGTCGAAACGTCGAGTGAAAGGTACATATTGTTACCTAAATTAAATAATACTTGATAAGTCCTGATAATCATTTAAAACATGAGTTCAAATCGCGAAAGTTAAAAAAATACTATTTCAGGTTAGGTTAAAATTCATCACAACCTATCTGTAGTGTTTTTTAATGTTTGTCCTAGGGAATCGAACCCACGCCCCCACGTGCAGAAGGCAGGTTCAATACCAACTGGACCCACGGGCTATCTAAATATATAACATAGATTGATAGCATAAATTTGAAGAAATATATCTACGCCTCCACGAAAAAGATTCAGGAAAATGAAAACGAAAAAAGATTCTGTAAAGATTCTGTCTCACCGAGAATCCTTTCCCGCAGATGTCGCAGAGGTACGTCTGCTTGTCTGCGTAGACCACCGCCATGTCTACCGCAGGGTGCTCCGTACTGAAGTGCAGCGACAGCCAGCCGTAACTGTGACCCACTGCATTACACTGCAAACATAATATGTTTCGTGTATATACACCCAGAGCACCGGAAGACGCAGCGTAGGTAGGCCTCCCACTAGATGAACCGACGACATATTGAGAGTCGCTGGCATCCAGTGGATGCAAAAGGCAGGCTGTCGTTCAGTGTGGAGGTTAAAGGGGGAGGCCTATGTTCAGCAGTGGACGTCTTCTGGCTGATGATGACGATGACACCCAGAGCACTCACGCTCAATTAAAGGCTCCTTCTTGCGGCGGCGTCGTGTGGCGGGTCGCCCTCTTCCCTCAAATATGGCGAGAGCGATTTATTTTTTATTTTTGTTGACAAAGGGCACGGCCCAGGTGTCCGTGGAGAAGGAAAATAAACGATAAAAAAATAAAATGTACATTATTTATTCAACTCTAGGTGCTGAAACATGAAACCAATGATGGGGGGGGGGGGTCAAGTTAATATTATGGCGGATGAGAAAAATATGAATTGGGGGAATAGGTACAATCAAGTTTTGACGTGCGAGATTTATCGGCAAAGCAAGGTTATTGCACGGCCTTAGGACTTTGTTTCTTTGCAGTTGGCAATTTTATTTTTATTTTGGCCCCCTTTGGTGACGCCCTTGGTGGTACGGAACCATCAGTGCCCGAACCCAATTCGCACTTGACCGGTTTATTATAAAACAATAAAAAAAACATCAGTCTATCATCTATTGCATAGAATATAATGTTCTTACCACTCGGCAAGTCATGATGGGTTTTTTTCTCGGTTTCAAGAATTTGGGAGCATTTTTCGTTCTGGAAACAAAAACATAGCAATTAATATTATAACTGTGAAGTTATAGACCGCATGTGAATCTTTATTTATAAAGTGAAGTAAATATTTATTTCGCATTCACATTATCCATGATGACATACGACAGTGACACGTGGTCTCTCACTATGGGCCTCATAAGCAAGCTCAAAGTTGCACAACGAGCTATGGAGGGGGCTACGCTCGGGGTTTCTCTACGAGATCGAATCAGATATGAGGAGATCCGTAGACGAACGAAAGTCACCGACATAGCCCAGCGGATTAGCAAGTTGAAGTGCCAGTGGGCAGGGCACATATCACGCAGAACAGATAGCCGATGGTGCCGAAAGGTTCTGGAATGGAGACCACGGACCGGTAAGCGCAGCGTAGGACGCACAAGATGACAGACGACCTAAAAGAGACCGCAGGGAAACGCTGGATGCAGGCCGCTTCCAACTGGCCCTTTTGGAGATCGATGGGGGAGGTCTATGTCCAGCAGTGCACGTGCTATGGCTGAGCTGGGGCCGGTATATGGCAAAAATCCAACGTTTTTTAACTTTAAATAAGTATGTAAGTGTGGTTTTTTTTACCTATTCTGTCCCACTGGGGGCACCTGGGGCAAATGTTTCCCCCATTTCATTCCATAAATCTCGGTCCTCCGCCACCTCTTGCCAACCTCTCCGGAATGAGTCAAGATCGTCACGCCAGCGTTTCTTGGGCCTTCCTTGACTGCGTGTCCATCAGGCACTGGGATTTTTGTTACAAATAAAATATTGTCCATTGAACGTGTGGTTACCTGTAAGCCTGCGGCGCCCCGTGCAGGATGCGCTGGTGTCTCCAGTACGCCTCTTGTGAAGGGAATGTTAGTTCGCACGGCTCGCAACTGACGCCCGCGCCGCCCGCGCCCACTGGCGCTTCGCCCTGCAGTTATACCAACATTATTATAAAGTCTTGGGATGTAAGTCGAAAAGTCCTTGTACTCATCACTGTGATCAATCTTTGCGATGGGACAAACAGATTTTTTAATCCTATACTTATACAATCGTTTCATAATTCCCATTCACACAAATCCTTGTATCATAATTTTAATTTAGTATCTCATATAAAAGCTGATCATAAATAGAGCCCATCAACGAAAACGCTTATTGTTATTGTTTATTATCGCACTTGTTATTTTACTTGGCTTTTCCTGTGCCTCACGTATTCCAAATCTGGCATCGCCCAACGCCCAAATCTTCGAGATTGAATAAAAACACCGAATTTCACACTGTTGCTTTAACTGTTTTGGATGAAAGACACGACTTGAATAAATGAACTACAAACAATAAAAATGAATGAACAACAACAGAGTACCTAATAAATACTAGGTGAGGCAAATGATTTACAGATCACTTACCACAGGCAAAAACGTCATATTTTAAAGAAAGAAAGGCCGGTTCTAGACAATAATCATAATTTGTTCAAAAATAAATATGTTATAAGTATTTTAATTTCATGCTAGAAAGGGAGCGCACTATATCACGTTATCACGTCAAACAGGGCCGCGCCGTACAAATGCTATATTAACAAACGCTTTGCGATAAAGGGACTGAGCATCCGCTCTCTTTCGCCCAAAAACTTTAAACGCTTATTTCTCATAGATTTAAAGGCCAATTTTTTTTTCCAGTTTGTGGAATGTATTTAAATCCTTCTCTAAGTCTGTTATTTGTAATAAATGAAACATTAAGACACATGCCTATTGTATTGTTGTTGTCTATTGTATGAATCAGGTTTTTAAATTATTATTTACCAAATCCAACACCAAGAGGCCCTGTTAAGTTTATACTTAACAGGGCCTCTTGGTGTTGGATTTGGTAAATAATAATTTAAAAACCTGATATAGCGAAAATAAACATCTGTTCCATACATTTTGTTAAGTGTCACGACTGTTTTCTGCGGAACAGCTGATTTATTTTCGCGTTTTCAGGGTTAGTCCCATAGTAAAGTTGTTCATAATGATGGGTACAATGACTTCCTTTCAGCTTAATACAGGGTATATGCGTAATCCTGTATTGTAAATAGGGTTCCGTTTACACCCTTCTTGTACGGAACCTTAAAAACGGACTCGCCTGATGTTTCCTTTTAGTGTGGTACTTGAGTCCGACGGAAGAGATGAAGGAGCGCCCGCAGATTGTGCAGACGTGGCTTCCACTCGGGTGTCCGTGAGAGAGGTGACTCAGGTATGCAGATTTGCTTCTGTTCACATAATCATTCTAATTATGATGGCATAAAGGAGGGTAACGTGAGGGTGCGGTAAGCGCAGTGTAGGACGTCCATCCACAAGATAGACAGACGAAAAGAGACCGCAGGGAAACGCTGGATGCAGGCCGCTTCCAACCGGCTCTTTTGGAGATCGATGCGGGAGGCTATGTCCAGCAGTGGACGTCCTATGGCTGAAATGATGATGATGATTAAAAGAGGGTAATTTTACCGATTTCAAATAGGGTATTTGACTGCTTTTACGAAACCTAAGATGATTGGTGAATATAATTGTTTATTATATTAAAACTAGCGACCCGCCCGCCCGGCTTCGCACGGGTGTAATTTACATGTGGAGCCGGGCTGGGTCGTTAGTTATACATATAAACCTTCCGTGAAAAATTATCTAACTGATGGTGAAAACCGCATCAAAATCCGTTGCGTGGTTTAGGAGGAGTTAGCGGCCATACAGACATACAGACAGACAGACAGACGGGGAAAGCGACTTTAATTTATACTATGTAGAGATAGAGAAGAGATAAAACAATCTGTTTTAATCTTCATAATTTTCAGTATTTGTGTTCTAAATGGCAGATCAAAATTCAAATTATTAAACTCCCGCGTAAACGATCTCTTTGACATTTATGACTGTATAATGATAAAAAATATTATGAATTCTTTGGCCACGTGACATTAGTGACGTCATACATAATCAAAGGAGTTCTTCTCGCCATACAATTGTTGCCTCTATTTACTTTTGTGTGACGTCATAAGGACATTCGACCTACATAGAGTGTTTGCAGTCAAGTCACTTGATCAATGGAAATCATATTTGTTTTGCATTTTTCTGAAAATCCGTACTTTAGTTTTTAGTAATTAGGATGTAATTAAAAATTACCTTCTAAGATTACACCAGCATGAATTATATTTTTAATACAAGCTCAAAGTGTCACAACGAGCTATGGAGAGGGCTATGCTCGGGTTTTTTCTACATGATCGAATCAGAAATGAGAAGATCCTTAGACGAACGAAAGTTACCGACATAGCCCACCGGATTAGCAAGTTGAAGTGGCAGTGGGCACATAGCACGGAGAACGGATGACCGAAAGATAGATTTGTATTTTTAAAGCCAAAAGGATCGACCATTTTAGTCTACGAAAATTGGTCATATATATTATATATGATAGCCCGCTGGTCTAGTTGGTAGTGACCCTGCCTTCTGAGCTTGGGGGCGAGGGTTCGATTCCCACTTATGACAAACATTCATGTGATGAAAATTTGTGTTTGTTATATATCTGGGCGTTAATATGTATTTAAAAATTTATATGTATGTATATCAGTCTCTGGCAGCCATATTACAAGCTTTGCTTAGTTTGGGGTCAGATAACCATGTGTGCAAAAAAAAACCGAAATTATTTATACAGAGTTCGCGTTCCGAATCTCCACTGGAGTAAAAAATAAGCAATAAGTTTTGTAAAGAAAATGCCTGCCGGGTTGGCTCTCAGTATATATCATTGTTGTCTCTATTGGCGTGATTCGGAACGCGCAGATACCGATAAAACTACACTTACTTGTAGGAAGTACCGCACGCTCCACATTTGTACAGGGTGCCCTTGTGCTGCTCATAGTGGTTTATCATTGAAATCCTGCACATATATTAAAATACAAGTTTAGCATTATAATGGGAAACATATACCCTGTACTAAGCCAAAAAGAGGTAATTGTACTCACAGAAAATATATTTTTTGATGTGATAACGTGATGTATCACATCACGTTATCACATCTTAGTACAGTCTATATGCGTAACCCTGTAAGTATATATAAAAAATTGTATCTACTTGTAGTGTGTCACGAGGGGGCATAGTTTACACTTGTAGACGGCCGAGTGAGTGACCATATGTTTAGTCAGCGCACGCGCCGACCGATGCCGCATGCAGCAAATAGTGCACGGAATCGACCCGTTGGTTTCCTGAAAGAACAGAGATAAGCTAGTTCACTTCAAATCAGACGAAATTCAACAGACGGTTGCGGCATTCAACTGTCATTCAACGTTCCGGGTTTAAGTGAAAGGAGTGAAGAAGTGGCGCCCTCATTGGGGAAAGGCATTCATCATCAGCCAGAAGACGTCCACTGCTGAAAATATGCTCCCCCTTTAACCTCCACACTGAACGATAGCCTGCCTTTTGCATCCGCTAGATGCCCGCGACTCTCACAATGTCGTCGGTCCATCTAGTGGGAGGCCTACCTACGCTGCGTCTTCCGGTTCGTGGTCTCCACTGAAGAACCTTTCTTCCCCATCGGTTATCGTTCTTCGAGCGATGTGGCCTGCCCATTGCCACTTCAACTTGCAAAGGCATTACAGATGTATATGTTGCAGTCAAAACTCTTAACAAGTCATAAGAACTTTTAACTGAAAAAAACAGGCAACAGTAATTTTGACTGTTGGTCAAAAGTTGTTTTGTCTGAAAATCATTGGTCAATAGTGCTTTTAACTTCAAATTTGCAGTTCAAAGTTGTTTTAACTGACGCTCTTAGTCCACCGCTAGAACATCAGTCAAAATCACTTTTAACTGGCCAGAATGTAAATAAAAGTAACTAACCTAACCTAAAACTACTTTTGATGGAATCAGTTACGGCCAAAAGTACGACTGATTTTGCTAGTTAAAAGTACTTTAGACTGGTTAAGAGTTCTGACTGCAACATAATATAACATGGCTAAATGAGGGTTCCACTCCTATAGTCGCTCGGGGAGGTGATAAAGTGCTTTGAATTATTATTTTTGGAACAATAACGTCCGTTATTAGCGAATCTGCAGTGCAAGTACCGTTCTTTGTCGATTGTCAAATTTGACAGTTGAGGTCGTCAAATTCGACAAAATACCATTTGATCATGACTCGCTATGATCGATCCTATGGCATATTATAAAATTTGACGATCGATAAAGAACGGTACTTGCATTGCAGCGTTTTATAACCTATGCAATACGTTGTGTTGCTGAAAGTAGTACTCCAAAGGTCAATCTATTATTTCCATTCCATTGTGGATAAAAATATGCACTTACATTATGAGTCTTCTTATGATATTCCAACTGTCTCTCATATTTAAATCCTTGATAACAAATTTCACATTTAAAGTTAGCTTCCACATAACTCTTGTAGGTTTTACGCCTTTTAAACTCTTCTAACATCTCCTTCTCTGTTCTCAAGTACTCTATATTGAAGACAGATTCATATTGACTCTCTTGCCGTTTGTTTTGGATTCGTTTAAGGAGTACTGCTGCGCCGGGGCTAAGGGATGTTGCACCTGGATTAAAGTATATAAAGTTATTTTTAAAAATCAGTCTACCGGTTGGTTCCATAGTAAAAATGACCTCATTTCAAATCATACAAATAGATATAAAAAGTACATAAAAGTACATACCATTTAAAAAGTTCAGCAGCTTTTTGATAAGTCGTTCAGATACCATGTCGAGGCAGTTGATTATGGTGTCCTTATCTAATATAACCCCATCTTCTGTTTTGATTTCACCCCACGTATCGAATTTACGCATCAACTCTGCTTTTAACCTGACAAAAGAATAATTATTCCAGTAATAAACAACAACGAACAGTGTAAGAACATAAACTGGCAAAGTGCGAGACGCGCTCGCGCACTGAGGGTCCCGTACCACCACATAAATTGTTAATTAATAAAATAAAATAAAATAAAAATTGCCTTTATTCTCTGATACTAAACTCTACAGTACTATTAGTTAATTTTATGCTTAACAACCTAATATGTATATTTTTTTTTTTTTAGTAGTTAACAACTTTAGTATGAAATTTACTAAAATTGTTAATTACGAAGTACAAAATGTAGTGCAAAAAGACATCATGCCCAGACACGGTCACCCATCCAAGTACCGCCAGACGTTACTTAACTTCAGTGATCTTACGAGAACCTGTGGTGAATAGATATTTGTCACCGACTCGCACTTGGCCAGTTTTTATTATTTGTTGTTATACTTTAGAGTATGTACTATAATCAAGCCAAGTTTGATGGTTGTACGTATTACCGGTTTTACATTAGAGCTAATTCAAAAATACGTTAAAAAAAACGTTTGTTGTATGGGGACACCTCCTTTTAGTTTTACCTTTTTGACTTTATTATTACTTCTTAGTTAATCCGTCGTTAATATTACATATTATGTGAAAGTTTCAACTGGTTATCTATTACGGTTCGAAAGATATAGCCGTTAAAAGGAAGGACAGACGGGGAGACAGACAAACAGCTTTCAAACGGCAAACGGCTTTGTAATAGAGTCCCATTTACACCCTTTGGGTACGGAACCCTAAAAACTAGAATTTTATTCCTCAATCATACAAACCTTTCTTTGGGATCTTTGAGGCCATATTTATAATCCTCTACTATCTTCATACATTTTTCATTAATTGAATCTAATTCGGCGTTCATGTGTGCTAATCGTGTTTTTATCCCCTTTGGCTTATATTTCGTATTAATTGAATTATTTTTTTCAGATTCGTTCTCCTCAGTCAATGATTGACGAGTGAGCTTTTTAGCTTCATGGTTTGGGACGCTTAAATCTAATAAAGAAGAGATTTCCCAATTTTCGCATATAGAGTCCAAAGTGTTACTTATGTTTTTCAATTTAGAAGTGACCCTTTTTTCTGATATAATAAATCTGTCTATGGTATATTCTTTCTTGGCTAGCGTATTTGTTTTCTTTCTGTTGTCAGAAACGTAATCATCATCAAAATCTTCGTCACTGAGTGCTATGTTTGCGAGTTCGTCGAGCGTCAGTTTTCTTTTTCGCGTTCTTGGCGGTGGATATAAATAATCATCACAGTCATCATCGCTGTTCAGACTTGCATCATCTGGGTATTCATTCTCTTCATCTATTACAATCACATCATCATTTGTATTGTCATCATCATCAAGGCATATAAGATCAGCGTCCATATCATCACTTTTATTCATACTGGCACTTTTATTATTCGAATGATATGTTAATTTAGGCATATCATCTGTTAATTTAGGCATATCATTTGTTAATTTGGACATATCACATGTTGATTTAGGTATATTATCTGTTAATATTCGCATGCCATCTGTTAGTTTAGGCATCATTTTATCACGTGTTGCTTTCGGCGCATTTGTTAATTTGTCGACATTATCTGATGACTTTGGTATATCATGTGTTGATTTGGGTATATTGTGTGCTGATTTCACCGTTTTATTTCCAGTGTGAATTTTGCTTTTTCTGTTAATGTTATTTCTTTCAATGATGATTTTTTCAGAAGTTCCGATATTTGAAACAGTATTATCATTGAGCAGTTTATTTTGAAAAACGTTTGTGGTGTCTTGAGATTCTTTGTTAGAATTTTGGAACAGTGTTTCTGTTACTTTTGTAACATGGTTATCTTGACAATGTATTTCTAATTTAAATAAACCTTCACTATGAACTGTATTTTCAATGACTTCCTGTAAAATAAATGTACTAATATATTAATCTGAGAGCTATGGACAGAGAACGAAACTGTAGAGGCACATCTTCTGGCATCAAACGTGATGCCTTAGTGGAATTCATCCAGCAGTCGACTTTGTCGCCTTTCTTTTGCATGTAGGCCATTAGTTGGTTCATTGGTGACGATATGAGATTTTTTTTTGTGTAAAAAATGTGTCAGTTAGCCATACTTAGTTTTTGCGTCAAGCTGTTTAGAACAATACTGATTTTTTTATATGGAAAATGGAGGCATTTGAACATGAACGGTAATTGTACTAAGGCATATCTCCCTTGATTGTCTGATTTGAGGTTTATATAGAGGTAATACACCCTTTCGGGGGTAGGCTAAAAGTCCAACTGTTAAAAGGCTGATTATGATGATGAAGATACTACATGCCAATTGGCAGCGCCGGCCTTAGCCTTTAATTAGGGTAGAGCGTGATTGTCTTTCGGCGTGTTTTAAGTCTGAAAATTATCGTACAGTAATTGATATTTTTTCTGGAGTAAAAAGTATTGGCTATACCAGGAAGTTAAATATTTCCATATCAAAATTGTGTGCTGGTTACAAACAATGCAAGTGTGCCCCACCTGCCCCACCATCCTCGAGTCGAGGCGAGAAGAGCAATAAAAAATTATTTCTATTTTTTAACACTTTTTGCAGAGCAACCGCTTTTCTCTACCCTAAGGCCGGCACTGCCGATTGGTCTGCAAGGTACAACATCAGTAGAAGACTGTCATTGGAATCGGTAGCACTCATATCAGGCTTATCTCACTACTATTTGTATGCCCTTAATTCCGCTCTGCGAGGTACTATTACATCTGACCTACAGTAATGTATAAAGGTGACAGAGCGATTCTGTAACGAACAAAATAAAAATTGCACTTGACTGTGACTTCTTTTTCTTGACTTTAATTGTTTTATTTATTTTTATAAATAGGCTTGCGTTTGACCACCTTTTCGCCTGATGTTAAGCGATGATGCGGTCTACGTTGGAGCAACTGATTCACTCGTGATTACAACTTATTTGAAGATATCTTCAAATACATAAACTATCGATATACATATATGTCACACTTGTCTGATGGACAGTACAGCGTGTCTTACAATTACACTAGACGACATGAATTTTAATTTAAAAACAAATTCATTATTTACGAACAAAATAAAACTAGCACTTGACTGTGTGACATTGACTCGAAAGAAGAATTCAAAATTATACAAGGCTAGGCAAGATGACAAGGCAAAACTTACTACTAAAATACTCACTTCTTTTATAGGGTCTGTGTCTGGTTTGTCAGAATTCTCTATCAGAGTGGGCTTCTCAAGGTCCTCTGAGCAGATGTATGTGAATACTTTGCTGTTTTCTGGAGTCCAGTTGTCCAGACTTATCGGTGGTAGCTTTAGATGAAGTCGGTTTGGAGACATTTTGTTCTTTGTCTGTACAAATAGATATTCAATGAATGTAACGTTGCTTTATTTAGATAGGTAGGTACTTGGTGTTCAGCAGAAATAGGTAGACACATCTACACAGCGTGGTGCATCATGAAAATCTCGTCTGCTTGAACGTTGGGAGTTTCTAGGGCAACTGCACTATACATAACTTGCAGTTTACGAACGAGCTCTCCTCTTTGTCACCCCCCTGAGACCAAACATGGTATTTTGAACACATAGTATGGGATGGTATGGGTATGTTCCCTAATACAAAGCAATGCTACATTATTTATTGATAGACGAACAGCATAATCTGATGTGCCCACAGTGTTGAAATTTAGTAGAAACCTAAACTTTGCAAATAAGCCATCGGGCAAGTGTTTAAATAGTCAAAAATAACAGGTTTAGTGAAAAATATAACTAAATTTAATACTCTTACCGAAGTAACTATTTATATCGCCTAATACATTTTAGAGATATAAGCGTTAGAATTGTCCACTTACTGAAGTTTTTATCCATTTGTTCAGTGTTTTTGCAGCGGTTGAGCATTTTTGATGGAATTTGTATGTTTTTCTGAGGAGATACTCACAATCACTACAGTACCGAGCATCCACAATCTCAAGCTGGAAAATTACAGGCAATTATGTATTGATAGAACTAGGTAGCACACGATAGAGAAGTAATAAATGAATTACTAATTTGGGACAGTTTTGCACACATGGTCATACGGCTACTGTACTATGGCTGCCAGAATGATATATATTCAGACTTAAAATTTCATGTATCATGTACCACGGAAGAAAAAAGTAATATTCTCGCACGGGGTCACACACTAAGAGTGCTGGGGCCTTATGGCCAAGAGCTAACGCGGTATCAAACGTTAAATCTGCTCAGTTAGAAAATCACGCGAACGTGAACCTTAACGCGCCCAGATACGGTTTGCGGTCACGTAATTTTCAGAGCGTATATAACGTTACTTTGATACCGTGTTAGCAGTTGGCCATAAAGCCCCTGGGTGATTTGGGACAGATGCGTTTCCACCCACCACGCTTCCTCACCATATCTCCCTTGTATGTCTGATCTGGATTAGGCCTGAGCCCACTAGAGAATTGGGATGGCGTCGCAGCAGACAAATCGACTATGCTCAAGTAATCGGAGATTCAAAACAAAGATCAGGTATGAACAAGCACTAAGAAAGTTTATGTGGCTTAAAATTGTCACACTGGACTGACTTAACCCTAGTAAGTATATGAGGTATAATTTTGAACATAAACTGAATTATGTTCACATTTTCACAGCCGCCTGTACACCACCTCGACTCAATGTCTTCGTCGGGTCTCCCACACTTGGTGGATGCGTCTCCAATGAATGATCTACTAACAGATGATTTAAAACAAACAAAACGACTAATACTTACAGAGTAATCTGTTAATTCGTCGTGGTATACCGACAGCAAGGTAGCAATGGCTTTGAGCTTTCTATCGGTCCTCAAACAGATTGGGCAGATATCTAAAGGCCCTGTCATGTTGTTAGAAACAAGTGTATGTGATGGAGATGTAGTAGAAATGGCGTTTCTTTGATGAATCTAGTGATAATTAACGAAATTTAGAAAACATTAGTAACACGATTCTTTTTAGATATTGAGGAAAATTATAGTTTATTTTTATTTGTGTCACTTCAATTGATTTGAATTTGATTGATTGTTCACTTGCACTTGTCACTGTCAACTCAACTGTCAAACAAATGAAACAAAGAGGTGTCAAAATAAAGGCTCTTTTTTTGTTAATTTTCTTCATGACCGTGGATACAGTCCTTCTGTCGTAATATTAAACAAGTTTACATGGTATTAAATAGCGTCAAACAAGTCACATCAGATTCAAGTAGATTCAAGCAGAGTTCACAGGAGCTCACCTCATTTTCAAAAATCCTTTAGAGCGCCTGGTTAATGCAACATATGACCAAAATGCTGGCGTGTTTTTGGGTCAACGCATAAGCATTGCCACTCAGCGTGGCAATGCCTCCAGCATGCTGGATACGCTGCTAACTGATAGTGAGCTTAAGCATTTGGATTGCCTTGAGACCTTCAACAGGTCTAAAGCATTTCCCGAAACAGCAGTGCAAGTACCGTTCTTTATCGATCGTCAATTTCGATAAAATGCCATATATAGAATCGATCATAGCGACAACTGATCAAATGGCATTTTATCGTATTTGACGATCTCAACTGTCAAATTTGATGATCGATAAAGAACGGTACTTGCACTGCTGGTTAGGAAGTGCAACCAGTATTGTGAATGTATATATGTCGTTATTTTATTTTTACCAAACATTGTTGTTATTGTAATTAATGTAAATTTTTATCTTTTGTTATTATTTTTTAAGTTTTCAATTATTATTTATTTGTAAATATTTCTTATTGTAGTTTTTAATTTTGTCTAACTTTTTATGTTACTTTACCATTTACTTATTTTTATAGTTTTATAGTTGGTAGTTTAATTTGAATAATATTATGTAGTAAGTAAATAAGGTATTACGCCATGGCTTTTAACTGTTGTGTAATGTTTTATGTAGATGAACTGAATGTCTTTTTGGCTGAATACCTAATCAAGTTTTATTTTTTGCGTGTAAAATTTTAAATTTGCGTGGTCAAATTGTTCGACTAGCCAGTAGCCAGTCTATCAAATTGGAATATTTTTGTCCAAACTGTTTGATCATTGTCTACTGGTCACTGATCACTGAACTACTAGTCCAAGGACGTTATATATACCCTAAAGGGACTGTAATGATGTAACTTCCTTGTACTAGTCGGACCACGGACAGAATGGAATAAACGACTGAATTGTCTGTGGAATTGTCTTTCGATGAAAATATCATTATTAGAGTCAATAAAACATAAAAATATTTTCATAAACATGTACTTAATTTGAATCGCAACTTAAAACAAATATAACTTACAAGTAATACAATACAGGGTGTTTGGGTTAGGTGCAGAGTACAGGACGACAGGCCATTTTAAAGCATTTTGAGGGATAATAAGCTTTATGGCTAGAGATGTGCGTTGCGCGAGGAAAAAATCGACCAATAAGATCGCTTCATTCAGTCTCGCCTCGCCTGCTATTGGTCGATTTTTCCTGGCACACCGTTGTTCTTTCTTGTACATCTCTGGTGGGTAGGCAGCGTAAGTCTGGCTTAAATTTATTTTGATGATTTTTTCTGATAAAAAAAAATCAGCCATTAAAAAAATACAGCCACCAAAAACTACAAAGCATTTGACAAAACAAACAAACATGAGCTTAGGACTATAATAATGTAAAACTATTATTTAAACCTTCATCTAAAATAAAACTAATGGGCGGGACGAAGCGCACTTTTGAAGATTACAAAATGAGCGCCGGCGCTCACTTCGTTTCAGTCGGTCTCTAGCCGTAGGAAGTGCAACACGAGTCTATCGTTACATGATAACGAAACATCTGACACATCATGCCTTCGTGTGCTTTCCCGAAGTGTAAATACACAACAAATAACCGCTATCGATTTTTTGTAACAAATGTACATGGTTATAATTAGGTGTTGAAGTATATGTCCGACGGTTTTGCCTCGTTTTTACTGAGCAAGTTCAATGGTTATGGCCCGTCCATTAATTTTATTTTGGTCGAAGATTTAAAAAGGAAATAATACCCTAGTGGGTAGGTGACCCCTTAAGGTGGTTCGTTGCACAAATGGCGGGAAATTTAAATTTCAAACAGTTTTCTTGTCCTTGTAGCTAGGCTGGGTAATTATTGTAAACAACCATGATGTTTGCGCAGATTGATTATTAATCTTTACAAAATCATGCAAAGCTATTTATCTCTAATGCCCATCATTACTTACATTTGTGAATAAACAAATTTTTGCTGTTTCAAACGGTTTATTCACAAATGTAAGTAATATGGTGCGTTACTGTTAATTAATTGTACATTATAATGTAAAGAACAGCCAACATTTTGCGCAAACACTGTGTTATTTAAAAATAATTACCTGGCCTGGCTACTAGGACCAAAAAACTGTTTAAAATTTAAATTTCCCGCCATAGGTGAATCGAACCAACTTAAACCCTTTTCTGTGACCCTATGCAGCCCTTTTCTTTGACTTATACATACTAAATATTGTGCTTACACTAGCTTAGGTAACGCACTGCAACATTTCACATGGACCAATTAAAAATTAAAGCCTGCTTATCCCACTTTTAGCAATTTTGGTAATTCTAGTTTAGTTTATCTACTTACATGGTTAGCTTAAATTATAAAAATGATGTCATATAAAAATTTAATGTTTTATTTTTTTAGCAAGAATTTAAGTCTATACTTATGAAGAAAATTAATTTTCCCGTACATTATATATGGAACGTCTAGAATTGTAGACTATACATTGACGTAATTATATTATTACGTCAAAGAAAAAAAAAGTCATCTAAGTCAAAGGAGATTGCTGTCGCTACGAAGGTTTCTTCAAATATAAAACGCGGGTGAAACCGCGGGACGCAGCTAGGTTGTAATAAATGAAACAATAGGACACAGGCCTATTGTCATTATGTGTTTTTACTCGGGATTTATTCCATTTCCTCACTTCCAGCCTCGTCTATCCCGTGTATTGTCTCGTCGATCCCGTGCATTGTCTCGTCGATCCCGTGCATTGTCTCGTCGATCCCGTGCATTGTCTTAGCAACTCTTGACTCTCTGATGCGACGTTCGTGATTATGGACCCCTCGTATGTGTATTCTTAAGGAACTTCTGTGTAGGAAACCTTTGCCGCAGATGTTGCATTTGAAACGGCGATCTCCGATGTGAGTCTGCAAAGAACACTTTCTTAGTATGTGTACATCAGTGTATAGTTTTGTCTAATTTTTCGGGACAAATATTCGGGACATTGTTGCACACACGGTCATCTGACCCCAAAATAAGAAAAGCTTGTAATATGGCTGCCAAAGACTGGTATACATACATAAATTAATATTTTTAAATACATACGTGATTAAAAAATATTAAATTTAATTACGTCGTAAAAAGGGTGAAGGAACTTAAGTTGAACTGGGCAGGACACATGGCCAGACGTAATGATGGCAGGTGGTGTACAGCAGTAACTGCGTGGTGGCCGAGACTAGGTTGGCGGAACCCAGGCCGACCGAGGATGAGGTGGATTGACGACATTAGAAATACTGTCGGGAACGAGTGTATGCGAATAGCGAGAGACCGGGGAGAGTGGCATAAACAAAGGGAGGCCTATACCCAGCAGTGGGTCACTCAAGGCTGATGATGATGATGATGATGATGATGACATACGTGATAGATATTAAAACAAACATAACCGGTGGAGAAGAAAGGTTCTTGAGTGGAGACCACGAATCGGAAGACGCAGCGTAGGTAAGCCTCCCACTGAATGGACCGACGACATTGTGAGAGTCGCCGGCATCCAGTGGATGCAGATGGCAGGCTGTCGTTCAGTGTGGACGTTAAAGGGGGTGGCCTATGTTCAGCAGTGGACGTCTTCTGGCTGATGATGATGATGATGACTACTTGACAGTGAATTGCGGTGCTGCCATGTGTAAAAAAGCTCTCCAAGTTTTTTTGTGGAAATAATAATGTTTGTGTCATGGCATCTCATTTGATTTTTATATTAGCTACTAGCAAACCCGGCGAACTCCGTTTCGCCACCAGATAACGTCTATAAACCTCACGGAGCCCGATACTTTTCCAACGAATGCAAAACCGTGGAAATCGGTTCGTGCGTTCTGGAGTTATAGCGTCAGGAAGGAAAACCCGACTTATTTTTATATAGTAGATTACTTGAATGAATAAACACATTTGCTGTAGTATCAGTAATGGTCAAGTAAAAGTTAACACTAACTGATTTTTATTGATGACTAGCGACCCGCCCGCCCGGCTTCGCACGGGTGTAATTTACGTGCGAAGCCTGGGCGGCTCGCTAGTTATATATATAAACCTTCCTTGAAAATGTATCTAACTGATGGTGAAAACTGCATCAAAATCCGTTGCGTGGTTTAGGAGGAGTTAGCGGCCATACAGACAGACGCGGAAAGCGACTTTAATTTATACTATGTAGATATGAAGAAACTGTAAGACGTCAGCCAAGCGATGATGTCTCAGACTCTCTGTGTGATTCTGTGAAAGGCTATGTCTCAATGTTAGTATGTCTCTCTACATAAACAGCTCACCTGGAAAGTAGATTAGAGTTACTCACCCGCATATGGTTATACAAGTTGGAATGTGAATGGAATTTCTTCCCGCATCGTTCGCAGCAGAAGCCGGGCGGGCCGTGAATGCGTCGATGCTGCCAAAGCTTCTCCCGTGAGTGGAAGCCTTTGGCGCAGGTTGGGCAGGGAAATGTAACGCCTGCGTGGGAGTGTATATGCTTGCGGAGGTTGTATTTGTTCTGGAATCAAATAGGGTTAAAGTCAATGAATCATGTGACAAGACATCGAATGAAAATCGTGTGTGTGTGAGAATACTGTAAGTGTGTCTCACTAAAAATCTTTTTCTGGAGACTTCGTTATTTTATTTTATATGGACAACTCATCATCATTATTTCAGCCATAGGACGTCCACTGCTGGACATAGGCCTCCCCATCGATCTCTAAAAGGGCCGGTTGGAAGCGGCCTGCATCCAGTGTTTCCCTGCGGTCTCTTTTAGGTCATCTGTCCATCTTGTGGGTGGACATCCTACGCTGTGCTTACCGGTCCGTGGTCTCTATTCGAGAACCATTCGGCTCCATTGGCCATCTGTTCTGCGTGCTATGTGACTGGCCCACTGCCACTTCAACTTGCTAATCCGCTGGGCTATGTCGGTGACTTTCATTCGTCTATGGATCTCCTAATTTCTGATTCGATCTCGTAAAGAAGCCTCGAGCATAGCCCCCTCCATAGCTCGTTGTGCGTAATATATATCTATTACGGTTCAAAAGATACAGCCGTTAAAAGGTAGGACAGACGGACAGACAGATAGAAAGCGTAGGCTTAGTAATAGGGTCCCGTTTTTACCCTTTGGGTACGGAACCCTAAAAATTAATAAAACATCGGGTTCTCTAGTACAGTACTGAGTCAACTGAGTATGAACCTCACCGCGTATCCTTTCCCGCAGACATCGCAGAGATAAGTACGTTGGTCTGCATACACCTCCTCCATGTCTACTAAGGGGTGCTCCGTACGGAAGTGGTTGCCCAGCCAACCGATACTGTGACCCACTGTGTTACACTGAAAACAGATATATTAAAAAGATTTAGCAATTAATATCCCAGGGGGACGACCAATGTTTTTAGTAACTAATGTCAGGGAGACGAGCGATGGTTATAGCAACTAATATCTCAGGGGGACATGCAATGTTTTAGTAACTAATATCCCAGGGGGACGAGCAATGTTTTTAGCAACTAATGTCAGGGGGACGAGCGATGGTTATAGCAACTAATATCTCAGGGGGACGAATAATGTTTTAACAACTAATATGTCAGGGGGACAAGCAATGTTTTTAGCAACTAATATCACAGGGGGACGACAAACCTTTTTAGCAACTAATATGTCAGGGGGACGAGAGGTGGTTATAGCAACTAATATGTCAGGGGGACGAGCGATGGTTTTAGCAACTAAGAGCAACATAACTCGGTTCTGCACCAATGACCTATTTAGTACTTAAATAAATTATGTGCAGCTTCTATGCCATCGCTCAAAGGGGTGAAGGAAAACATCGTGAGGAAACCGGTTTGTTCAAGAACCTCTAAAGTTTCAAGGCCATATGACATTCAACAACATGCACTGGGCACACCAACATAATATTGACGTAGGGCAATACTTACCACTCTGCATATCATTATAGGCTTCTTTCTCGGTTTCACTACTTTCGGATAGTTTCGCTTTCTGAATAAAAAAAGAAAAATTACACTAAGGCTTAATGGATCATAGTGCATTTTTTTCTAAAGAAATGTTTTCACAGACGTCGTCGAGTAATTTTGACTTAGTGATTATTGGGAAAACAATCAAACTAAAAGGGTACGCTGCCAACTGGTAGTGGGCTTGAGCATTTGGATTGTCTTTAGACCTTCATCGGTCTATGGGCAGTCTAACTGTATTTGTAGTTGTTAGTATTAGCTTGTATTTTGTTTAGTTAATAAAGGCACTTGCCATCAAATTAAATAGAATCAATTTTATTATAGAAACTGACGTGGTTTTCACACATTTTATTTATATTACACGGGAATTACTCACGTAAGATTAAACCGGTCACTCCGACTATAGTTTCGACCGCATTAGGCAGTCTTTTTCTAAGTGAATGTACGCGCGCGGCTGCGTCTCGCTTGGCACTGAACTTATGTGAGTAATTCCCATGTAATATAAATAAAATAAATAGAATCAACTTTAAAAAAAAAACTGTTACAACCATAAAATAATGTTTTCACTGTATATTCGTAATACTTTATAGTGGACTTTGTCACTCGCGGTGTCCATGTTTATAAAGGTATGCGAATTGGATTCGTTTCGGGTGTTACGTACTTGTAAGGTGCCGGCATCCCGTGCCATGTAATCTGGTGCTTCAAGAGTGCCTCTTGCGATTGGAAGTTGAGATCGCATACGTCGCATCTGATGTCTGATCCACTGGCTGCCACCGGCTTTACATCCTGCAATGGATATTAATTAATGACGATCTAAGGAGAGCTTCCCGAGTGGACTGAACACTAAATCCCCGCTGATGTGTCACAGACTGAGGTTTGAGAGCTCTGGAGCCATATCGGAGCTACGGCTACCTGTTTTAAGCGATTCTGTTTAGGTGATGCAAAAAGTTGCGCGACCGTAAACCGTATCTCGGCGCGTTAAGGTTCACGTTTGCGTGATTTTCCGCGCCGCGCTGTTTCTAACCCACGCTAAGAGTTTGCCGTCAGGTAAAGTGATTAATTTCAAAAATCTGGTTTTCCTCACGCGATGTTTCCTTTTAATGTGGGTTTTCAGTCCGTGTGGAGAAACGAAAGCGCCTCCGCAGATAGTGCAAACGTTAGCTCCTCGCGGGTGCGCGTTGTTTTGGTGGGTCAAGTATACGGATTTACTCCTGAAAATAATGATGATAATTTTTAACTGAAAATTGATTAAATCAAACATAAAGACTGGTCAGCAATTTGTGGTCAAATTAAATCATACATAGACTAGTCAGCAATGTGGTCAAATTAAATCATACATAGACTAGTCAGCAATGTAGTTAAATTAAATCGTACATAGACTAGTCAGCAATGTGGTCAAATTAAATCATACATGACTAGTCAGCAATGTGGTCAAATTAAATCATACATGACTAGTCAGCAATGTGGTCAAATTAAATCATACATAGACTAGTCAGCAATGTAGTTAAATTAAATCGTACATAGACTAGTCAGCAATGTGGTCAAATTAAATCATACATGACTAGTCAGCAATGTGGTCAAATTAAATCATACATGACTAGTCAGCAATGTGGTCAAATTAAATCATACATAGACTAGTCAGTAATGTGGTCAAATTAAATCATACATAGACTAGTCAGCAATTTGTGGGCAAATTAAATCATACATAGACTAGTCAGCAATTTATGGTAAAATTAAATCATACATAAAGACTAGTTAGCAATTTGTGGTAAAATTAAATCATACATAAAGACTAGTCAGCAATTTGAGGTCAAATTAAATCATAAAGACTAGTGTGGGAATTAGTCGGGAAACATAGAAACTAATAAAAGAATACTTACTTGTAGGAAGTTCCGCATGGTTCACATTTATACAGGGTGCCTTTGTGCTGCTCATAGTGGTTTGTCATTGAAATCCTGCACATATTAAAAGTAAATTTACATTAAATAATTTAATAAACAAATACCAATACGTATCGAAATACATACGAATGTTGAATAATAATTGTGAAATAACATTATGAATATTAAATACGTAAAATACGTATCGAAATAAATACGAATGTTGAATTGTGAAATTACAGTATGAATATTCGATACGTAAAATACGTATCGAAATACATACGAATGTTGAACTGTGAAATTGCAGTATGAATATTCGATACGTAAAATACGTATCGAAATACATACGAATGTTGAATTGTGAAATTACAGTATGAATATTACGTATCGAATATTCGTAGTTAGGCCTCTGAATGATTACGGGTACCTGTAGTAAGTAACGAGAGGGCAAAGTTTACACTTATATACGGCCCCGTGGACATTATACATGTGGTTTCTTATCATCCGTGGTGAGGTTTGCCGCACACTGCAAATACTGCAAATTTCCGAGCCGTTGCATTCCTGGAAACAACAAATACAAGTATTTATTGACACCACTAAAAGAACATCAAATGAAAAAAAAGTTTTTCTAGTTTTAACATGTTATGTTGTCTATGCTGTACCTGTATGTGAAAAAACTTATAGCCTGTAACCGAACCTATCTCAATAAAGTAAATACTTCAAGCTTAGGCCTACTTATCGCTGAGAGGGATCTCTTCCAGACAACTTTCACGCAGTCATTTCAGTTGTTACTCACTATGAAGACGATCTAACATTCTTTTCACAAGATTTTATTTAACTTGCAATGTTTGTTCGTTTGTTTAGGTCAAATATTGCAAGTTGAATTAGAACCAGTTTGTTCGATTCGTCCTGAAACAATGGTACGAACTGGACATAAAGACAACATCATTGCATCAGGCGAGATAGCGGACAAGCGGAAGTTTATTATTCAATGAAAAATAAAAAGCCTATGACTTCATCGACGGGCCACCTGATGATTAGTCACCGTCGCCTATGGACACCTACAATACCCGGGCATTGGCGGTGCGTTGCCTACCTTTGAGGACTATCCACTCTACAATTATATAGTTCGCAATGCCACATTTACTCCAATTTAGAAGTTATGTCGCTTGCATAGTATTCAACGTTAGTTGCCCGCTATGTCATCGTAGCTCTGGCATCGCGCGGCGTTGTAGTCGGATCGCGGTTACCTTGCAACTAACCAAATGTCGGCGCAATTCGTAGCGTGCGCCGAGTTTTAGTTCGGAGATTTTTTGGCACGATTATGATCTATAGGTATTGTATCTCGATGTATGACTTACCTCATGACACTTCTTATGATACTCAAAGTGCTTCTCGTGTTTAAACGCTTGATAGCAAATTTCACATTTATATTTAGCTTCCACGTAACACTCGTAGGTTTTACGCCTTTTGAACTCTTCTAATATTTCCTTCTGTGTCGTCAAGTACTCTATGTCGAAGACCGATTCGTATTGGATATCTTGATGTTTGTTTTGAATCATTTTGAGGCATCTCGCTGCGCTGCGTTTCAGGTTTTTTGTGCCTGAAAACATTAATTTTATAAATTAGAATATTTGCTAGGATTAGATGTTGAGCCAGTGCAAAATGCGTCTTCTATCTTATCTCCACTTGTATAATACCATAAGTAGCTCAGTTGCCATATTTCCACTAAAATATGCAAACTGTAAAAGAACGTTAGTATCATGGCTTCAAAATCAAACATACCAAGAGACCGAAGATCTTTTTAAAATTTAATATTAATATATAAGTATTATGTTACTTACCTGGACTTATTATTCTTATTATTTTAAATCAATTTTATTGTTTTTGGATTGTGTGTGTTGTTTATATCATTTTAGAATTATTATTATTATTACTAACTTTTGTTTATTTCTATGTGTTGCACGCTACTTAAGTATATAATTAATAAAAAAATGTTCAATTAAGTTAAATTAAATTAAATTAAATCAATTAATAATGACAATCCATTGTAATATATATTTAATTTTGAATATATATTTTGTTAAATCTGCACTAAAAAACAATACATTGGACAAAGTTCTGACCTAAGTCAACTCGGAAGGAACTATCCACCAAGATACGGGCTAACGCTCAGTTTGGTGGCTAGGGTCGACGATATTTATTGATGTACCATTTTATGTTAAATAAATAAATTTGAATTTGAATTCTTTCTTATCTGCGCATTTGAAATTTTTTGAAGATAAGAATTATTGATCCTTAAAAACAAAAAGGAAAACATTAAATTACGGAGCATTTTTGCACACACGGGCGTCTGACCCCAAATTAAGCAAAGCTTGTAATATGGCTGCCAGAGACTGATATACAAACATATAATATTTTTAAATACATACTTTAATAGATATTAACACCCAGATATAGAACAAACACAAATGTTCATCACATGAATGTTTGTTCTAGTTAGGAATCGAACCCACGAGTAGAAGGCAGGTTCACTACCAACTGTGCCAATGATAAGAAAAATCTCCCTAAAAATTTCTAAGGTAAAAATGTAAGTTGTTGCCTTAGGATTATGAATAAAGACAATAATATTACAAATTAGTAATAAAATGTTCATTTTAATTTAAAGAAGTTGTCATACATAATATCAATTACAGTATTTTTTTTTAATTTAGTTTTGATTTTCTGCCTTCGCCGTTGTTGAGCGATGGGTCGAGGATCGAATCAGGTGTCGTCAGATTGTAAAGCACATATGCTATATGCTCGGACAAAGTGAACAAAATACCTAGTTATCTACCTCCTACAACCGAGGTTCGCCAGTGGAGCTACGCCACAGGACCACCGTGCCAGTGTGAGGCTTAGCTCAGTATACTTTTACCCAGGATATCACAGAAAAGTCACGAGAGAAAACAACTATTTCAATATATTAATACAGTTCATACCGTGCAGTAACTGTAGCGCCTGTCTGATTAAGCGCTCAGGTACCTTGTCCAGGCAATTTATTATGATATCCTTGTCGAATAAAAACCCGTCCTCTGCTTTCAGTTCTCCCCGCGATTCAAACTTTTTAATTAATTCCATTTTTAACCTGAAAAACAAGTTATATTAAATAGGCATGTGTCCTAGTGTTTAATTTATTACAAATAACAGACTTAGCGATGAATATAACTAAATACATTACATTACACATACTGAAAAATTCATTAAATTGGCTGATAAATCTGTGAGATATGACCGGTTAAAATTTTAGGTGGGGCTTATTACTACACGCGTAATATAAACTAAAACGACCAAAATTGCTAAAAGTCGGATATGACTTAAGGGAAATGTTGGGTTTTAATAAACTGCTTCATATTTTAAAGTAATGTCTTTAAAATATGATATTAAAATGATGTGATCAAATAAACAATCCAATGATGCAGTTTCAGTTTTTATCAAAATTGGGCCCAAGTCTCCTTTGAGTACTTCGGATTTCGTCATCCACGCCCACTTGAAAAATTATAGGGTGAATTTGCTGTTTCGTATTGATAAGGCAATTAAGAAATATGTTAATCAACATCCAATATTTGTTTACATTTCGTTATATAGTTATAAGTGAAGTTTCATTATATAATTATAAGTGAAGCTAAAGGAGTGTGTTAAAATTGAATTTTTACAAACCTTTCTTTAGGATCAATCGACTCTTTTTTATAGTCCTCCACTACTGTCACACATATATCTTTGACTGAATCTAAATCAGTATTCATGCATGATAATTTAGTGATAACACTCTTATTTTTCGAATTTGTTGTTGCCAACGTTGCAGAATCCTTTCTCTCAGTCAGCAATTGACGTGTGAATATTTTAACTTCATTGTTTGATAAATTTGGAATACTCTTTAGAGAAGTGATATTCCAATTTTCGCATAACATGTCCAATGTTTCATTTATGCTCGCCAACTTAGAAGTGATTCTTTTTTCTGTTAGAATAAGATTGTCTACGCTATAGTCCTTCTTGGCAGAGGTGTTTCTTTTCTTTTTTTTGTCAGAAACATAATTATCATCAAAATCTTCGTCACTAAGATCTATGTTTGCTAGTTCATTGAGCGTCTTTTTTCGTGTTCGTCTTTTTGGCGGTGTATCTAAGTAATCATCGCAATCATCATCGCTGTTGAGACTTGCATCATCTGGACAATCATTTTCATCATCTATTACAATTACGTCACCTTTTTTACTATCATCATCGTCGAGACATATTATTTCGTCTACTTCAGTTTCATTGACACTTTTATTGTTTGAATCATCTGTTAGTTTGGGCATATCTTGTCTTGATTTCGACGTCTTATTTACTGTATTATTTTCCGTTTTAATATAATCAATATTAACTTCAATATAGGATGGTCGAGCTTTATTTTGTACATTAACACTGCTAGTTGTATTATTTATTTTGTTTTCAAATCTTTTAGTTTTCTTTCCTTCAATTTTGATTGATCCAGATAATCCAGCATTTGTAATTTTATCATCATTTGTTCGTTTATTTTGATAAACATTTGTAGAGTCTTCAGGAGAGTTATTATTAAAGTTTTGGGAAATTCTTTCTGAATCTTCAGTGATCTGATCGTCTTCACATTGTATTTCCACTTTAAAATTTTGTCTGATAGTTATATTTTCCATAACCTCCTGTAAAATAGATAGCTTAAGATATTATACCTCATTGATATTTTTGTTCCCTAACAACAGGGTTACGCAGAATGGGTGTACTAAGCAAAAAGATCATTATAATCATCGTTATAAACAATTTTGAATGAAGCTGAAACAGAAATCACTGAAAAAAAAAACAGCTGTTCCATAGAAAACGGTAATTGACATTCGACAAAATGTATGGAACAGCTGATACTTTTTTCGCAATTTCTGGGTTGCGTCCTTAGTAAAAGTTGTACATAATGATTTTCGAGTGGGAAAAGTAGTATTATTACTCCCTATTAGTACACCCTTTCCGCGTAACGTGTACCCCAGTATACTAATAAACCGGCCAAGTGCGAGTAGGGCTCGCGCACTGAGGGTTTCTTACCACCACAAAATACAATAATTATCAATTTAAAAAACCGACTTCAAAATTAGTAAAATTTGGCATTTCGATTCGGTAAAAGAAATGATAAGGTCATCCAAGTAACCAAATTATCAGTTATAACTTAGTAATGAACAGAAATTAGTCACCGACTTACACTTGGCCATTATTTACTATTTGGTTATTTGTGGTTTAAAAAACAGTATAAATTCAAGGTAAAGCCAGGCCTGGCACACTCCGCACTTTAGGTATGAAGCTACAAGTAGCCGACTTGTTGGACATGCCACACGATACACAGAGATAACGCGACAAGAGTTACGCGATAGACCGAGAGTTTAATTAATTTGACATTTACTTAATTAATTGTTTGACATTATTTTATATTTTATTTGTAAGATTTTATTTTTGTAAAATTATGTAATTATGGTATGGGTATTATAGCCTGAAATAAATGAATTTGAATATGGATTGTGTGGTAAAGCTGGAAAATATTTATTATACTCACTTCTTTTATACTACTCGTGTTTGGAGTGTCTGTTTCTAATTTGTCTGACGCGCTGCTCAGTTCTATCAGAGCAGATGTGTCCACGTTGTCAGAGCTTGTACATGTAAATACTTTGCTGTTTTCCGGGGTCCATGTGTCGAGGCTTGACGTTGGTAGACTTAAGTGAAGCAGATTTGGTGGTATTTTGTTCTTTACCTATAGATTATAATTAGATGGAAAATTATTTAAGTTTTTACTACACCATAAAGACTAGAAGGGAACATAATCACTATGTTTATCATAGTGTAGGAATCGTGGCACTTAGGTAGGACAGCTCAATGTGTTTAAAACTGTAACATCAATGCCAAAAAAAACAACACCCTTAAGAATTTTATTATAGAAACTGATGTGGTTTTCACACATTTTATTTATATTACACGGGAATTACTCACGTAAGATTAAGCCAGTCACTCCGACTATAGTTTCAACCGCATTAGGCAGAGTCTGCCTAATGAGTAATTCCCGTGTAATATAAATAAAACCCTTAAGTATTATTACACCTTTCTGTTACATCATGAATTCGGTTTTTTCATTGTTGCATCAGAAAAACCTTAACCTTTAGTCCAGCAGGGCTAAAACGCGCAAAAAGTTACGACAAGATTTTGTCGTAACCTTTTCAAGTGAGAATGTGACAAGGCCACTGTCTACCCCTTTTGGACTACAAAAGAGACTAAGCACTGTCTATTTAGTTAGTTAATTTTTCCTTAGCAGACGGTCAACAATCGTAAAATGTATATATGGCTTATATTATGGGTATTTTATTTTTAATTATTGCCTAACTACCTTGTTATCTTATTTTATTTTATCTATACATTTTTGTTTTTTATGTTACCGAAACCTTTATTAGTGTTTGCACATGTTTAACTTCTTATATAATCTATATCTACTCGTGAGAACCTGTAATGGGCTTCCTATCCATCCTTCCATCGCTCGAAGAACCGATAACCGATGGGGAAGAAAGGTTCTTGAGTGGAGACCACGAACCGGAAGACGCAGCATAGGTAGGCCTCCCACTAGATGGACCGACGACATAGTGAGAGTCGCTGGCATCCAGTGGATGCAAAAGGCAGGCTGTCGTTCAGTGTGGAGGTTAAAGGGGGAGGCCTATGTTCAGCAGTGGACGTCTTCTGGCTGATGATGATGATGATGAACTGTTTGGTTGAGTCAAGGTAATTTTAAATATTTTCCAGTATCATCGTTTTCCATCAAGTAAACATCAACCTAGTCCGATGTACGAAACTAAAATTATACATTTATCTTGTTTTAGCGGAAGAAAAGAGTTATCAACATTAGTCAGCAGGTTAGCAAGCAGTCATACTTTTGATAGTAGATAAATTCATTTTTTTTTTTTATTATTTAGTAATCGGTACATTTCCACTCATATATCCCACTAATGCCCAAACTAGGTGTAGTAAACATCTGTATCTTGGGAATTAGTCCTTCCGTTTATAAATCAATTGATTGATTTGTACACTTCGTCATTGTTATTATTTTAAAGACAATGTTTTAAATTATAATTTAAAAATAGGGATATGAATCCACTGGATTAATTAACTTACTGTAATACTCATCCATTTCTTCAAGGTTTTTGCAGCGGTTAAGCATTTTTGATGGAAATTGTAAGTTTTTCTTAGTAGACACTCACAATTATCACAATATCTAGGATTGTTGATTTCGATCTAAAAAATATCAATTTATTTTAAAGACACAATATGAAAGAACCTTGGAGACAGGCGGCTCAAGCCAAGCAAGTAGATTGCACTGCTTGACTAAGCAGCTTCAAGCAAATAATATTTTTTTCCTTTCCCTGAAGTGTGTATGATTAAGGACATAATATGAGTTCTCGACTTAGTGCCTGACTCAAGCATTTTATTTTTTTAATACGATGTGTTTGACCACCTCCAAACCAGATGTTAAGCGGTGATGCGGTCTATGATGCAGCAAGCTTGCCTCATAGATACCGATTCATTCGCAACTTGACAACTTGAAGACTTGATTTTAACTATTGGGAACACCCATTAAAGTAACACTGGACTGTGAAATGAGCATTCTACAGTCCCAACGGTCGCAAAAGTTTTCGAAGTATAAACATAAAACAGTGTCTGTCGCCTTTTTGTGCCAGTTTGACTCTTTCAAGACAAAATCTACATGCTTGGCTCAAAACGCTTGCACATCTTCGACCTGCTCTTTCATTGTGAAGACAGGCCGCGTCTTCAAGGATTTATCTACTGTTAAATAATTTAAGACAAACCCATACTTACCAAGTACTCTGTTAATTGATCGTGGTATTCGGATAGCACAGTAGCAATATCTTTGAGCTTTTTATCGGTCCGTAAGCATATTGGACACATTTCGAAAGGCTCCGTCATGTTGAGTGAAATAACAGTGCATGAGATGGATAATATGGAGATGCAGTGGTAATGGCGTTGATTTCTTCGGTAGGTAATGATAATTTGTAATGGATTGTTATGAAACCGTAGCCGTAAAACAATAAGTACTAAGTGAATACAACACACATAACACAAGTTTATAAAAATTGCTTGCTACTTTGGATTGTACGTAGCCGATGTATTATTGTTTTGTAAATATTTGTTATTTGTGTTCCATTTGCTTTGGATTTTGTAAATTTGATTTGGGAGGAAGAAAATGAAATTTAAATGCAAATGTCAAACAAATTGTTGTTTTTTTTTATAAGAGTGAACTTTGGCGTTGCACGTTTTGTGCGTTTTCCACCCCATTGTCATAGTAGCAGAGCGGCAATCTTCCTTAATAGGCCAAGAGACTATACTTAATATTATAAAGAGGAAAGATTTGGTTTTTTGTTTGTTTACATCATACATACATCATCAGCCATTAAATGTCCACTGCTGAACAAGGCCTCCCTCTTAGAGAGGGGTGTTGCCATAATCCCCACGCTTGGCAGGCGGCTTGGAGATCGCAGTACGTTCACCGTGTACTAACAGGACGCTGCTGCCCATCCTCCGGTGGTTCTGGTCGCAGTTTTAGGACATACCCGGGGCGTTTGTTTGTTTGTTTGTTTGCATTGAATAGGCTCCGAAACTACTGAACCGATTTGAAAAATTCTTTCACTGTTGGGATGTTACACTATCCGCGGGTGACATAGGCTATAATCTATACCCGTGCGAAGCTGGGCCGGACCGCTTGTTTATTATAAAAAAATAGTGTCCTTGCACGTATGACATTAGTGACAGCATTGATTGATCTGACAATTCTGACATTGACTTTTACATAAATAAATAAAACTGTTATCCATGTCGTGTCGTGTCATGCCAATTTTCATTAAATTTTCACAAAAATACAGCTTTTCCGAAAGAAAATATTTTTTTTGCTGTAATATGAAATAAGCCTGTTCATAATGGAGATCCCCACAACTGAAAAGGCTGCTATTTTAGCGCCTAACATGGCCGTGAACGCTGTTCTATTACCGAGTCAAGAACTGCCCGCAGATACCCCTACCGTATCAGGGTTCGACTGGGAAAATGGGACTGACTACAACAAAATACTCGAAAGCTACGCTTACTCCGGCTTCCAAGCCACAAACTTTGGCCGAGCAGTCGAAGAAATCAACAACATGCTCAAATCCCGTAGCGTCCCATTAACAGACGAAAATAGCGATCCGTACGAAGAAGACGTCTTTATTAAGAAGAAAACGAACTGCACGATATTCTTAGGATACACGTCCAACATGATATCATCAGGACTACGCGATACGATACGGTTTTTAGCGAAAAATAGACTCGTAGACTGCATTGTGACGACTGCTGGCGGTGTAGAGGAAGATTTCATTAAATGTTTGGCTCCTACTTACATTGGAGACTTCAGCTTAAGCGGGAAGATGTTACGAACACGCGGCATCAATCGAATCGGCAATCTTTTAGTACCAAATGATAATTATTGCAAGTTCGAAGAGTGGGTCACTCCATTACTCGATGAAATGTTAGACGAACAGTTAGAGCATGGAACAGTATGGACACCATCCAAAATCATAGCTAGATTAGGCGAAAGAATTAACGACGAAAGCTCTGTGTGCTATTGGGCTTGGAAAAACAACATCCCAATCTTCAGTCCAGCATTAACAGATGGATCTTTAGGAGATATGATGTATTTCCACTCGTATAAGCGTCCGGGGTTTATTGTAGATATTCTAAGTGATCTAAGAAGATTGAACACTATGGCAGTGAAAGCTAATAATACAGGGATGATTATATTAGGGGGAGGGGTGATTAAACATCACATATGTAATGCCAATCTTATGAGGAATGGAGCGGATTTTTCTGTTTATGTGAATACGGCGAGTGAGTTTGATGGAAGTGATGCTGGGGCTCGCCCTGATGAGGCAGTCTCTTGGGGAAAGATCAGGCCTAATGCTAACCCAGTGAAGTTATATGCAGATGCAACTTTAGTGTTTCCACTGATTGTGGCGCAGACATTTGCAAAATATTATTTTAGCAATAAAAAGAATGCTTAATTTATTTGAAGTTTTATTTTAATATCAACATATATATCAAAATGCGGATAATATTCCTACTAACCATGAAACGGGCTCTCCCTGACGAATTTTGTCCACTATTATTGTGTGAACTGCTAGACTGTGGTATGCATTGCCAGAATGGGTGTTATATTATTAATCTGGAGGAAGTCTTGAATAAATCGGTTTCTTCCAGGCAAGTGTGCTTCGCTGTTGACTGCATCATTGCTGAAGCGGTCAAATGTAAGCTGTTCAGCATGGCAATGCCACTAGCTTTATGGGAATAAAAGTCTATTTGCTTATCCAGGGTATAAGTTATTTATTCAAAATCCATCCAGCCGTTTCAGCGTGAGGAAACAAGCTTTCGTAGGTAATTATAATGTTAGTATGCCATCTTCACTGATGATCCCATTTAGTCTGGTGGTCTGGTAGTTTTTATTTGAGAGCCTTTTTAAATTTTTTGACGAAAAAAACAACAAATCCTAGATTTTTGAGGTGGTAATTGAAAAATTATGAATTGTTACTGTTTCGTCAAAAAATGTAAGAAGGCTCTTAAATAAACACTCAGGACACTTTTTGCTTGAATTTAGGATTAGACTCAACATCCATATTATATTTTGTAAATCAATTTTACCTGTAGTGGTTACAGTAGGTCCATCGGTAAAGCTAATCGGTAAAACAAGTAAGGTATGCACTGTGCTGCTTTATATAAATATTTACTATATTTAACTGTACCTTCGCACCGGGTACAGTTAGGGCGGTCATCATCATCATAATCAGCCTTTTAACAGTCCACTGCTGGACTTTATGCCTACACCTGAAAGGGTGATTAGGCCATATCCACCACGCTGGCCCAGTGCGGGTTGGTGGATTCACATACACCATTGAATTCCTTATTACGTATGCAGGATTCCTCACAATGTTTTCCTTCACCGAAAAGCTAGTGGTATGAAAATCCGTACATGAGCTCCAAAGAGCTCATTGGTACGGGCCCGGGGTTTGAACCCGCGACCTCACGCTTTTAAGTCTAGCACTTAGGGTTAGGAAGGTTACGGGGGAGGGATCATCATCATCATTGTCAGCCTGTATCAACCCACTGCTGGTATAGGCCTCCTCTCCCTTGCGCCATTGATCCCTGTCTCGGGCTAATCTCATCCACGTATGACCTGCGATGGGTCTGATGTCATCGACCCATCAGGCTGGTTTGTCTGCCTACAGAACGGGGGAGGCATAGGGCGGGTTATTTGTTTAAAATTATTATTCATATTTAGTTTGTAACTTAAAGTGGTTACTTTTATTTTCATGTAATTAATATTAAGTTTAGTTCTAAAATAAAATAAGTAATTGTATACAGCGGGGCAACTCGGCCAGTGTTCTGGGAAACGGTGGTGATCTCGACGGCGTTTTTGTTTTGTAGTAGGTACATATTTGTATATTTTATACGATCATCTTTTAGTTTAATTTAGTTATTTTAAGTTTTAGTTTATATTTTAAGTTTTCATTTTCTTATTTTTAAGTTCCAGAAATATATTATTTTTATAGCGATTAAAAATAAGTAATTTAAAACCAGTTTGGTATAAAAAAAAAACAATACTTAATTTCATGCAGTGACATCTATAATCTAATCCTTTGGTACTAAAATTTGAGTCGACATCTAGTGGCGAGTAGAAAAACTACAATTTCAAACAATTTCGTTCAATAATTTTCATGCTACAAGCAATCTGTGGAACATTGCGGTTTTGAACAGAATCGGTGTGAATGAACTGTCAAATATATTGTGAAGTTAGCTGTTGTCTGGATGCATGAAAATGCATCTGTGTGCTGTCCGTGAAGTGCATTTTTTGTTTGTGTGCTGTCTGTGAAATTAAATCAAGCTTTGAAAGCTCGCCGGCCGCCAGTTCATTTGTCCATCTTTTCAAATTTCAATGTTTGCCGCGTGCCGCCGCGATCAGTCGTCCGTCGCTTTGTTTACATCACTTTTATCTCAAAGTACTCTCCGTATCCTTCCTGAAGTCTTCCAAGTCGTTAAAAATGGGCGTCAAATAGCATAATCTTGTTGTTCTAGTGAAGTTTTAGTGACTTTATGTGATAAGTTGTGGAAAATGTATTTGTGTCGGTGCATTCTCCTGCTAGTGTTGTCCGGTAAGTAAGCGCATCCTTTGAGCCCTGCCGCGGCTATTTTTAGGTCCTTTACTGCCATTCTGGATGTTATTAATGAGTATGTTAGGATAATTTAAGTTGCTGCATGTCTCGCGAACCGGCACGGCTTTGATTTCGCAAAATAGAATGCAGAGATGGTGCTGACTTTTGATGTACAAATTCAATGATCTTATAAATTTACACTCACGGAGAAAATTAAGTTTTCCGGAGAAATTATTGTTTATAAGACGTAGGACGTTTAAAAACGCAAGCACAATTGGTGGGTTAAAATATTTGTCACTTTGTATCATGTTTTGCCTAGAAAATACACGGAACCCACATCTCTTCAGAGGCTTAGATTAGTGGGTCCAGCTTGTTAGTGAGCTTGGGATCATCAACAATTCTAGTGGCTCACCGCTGTAGGGAGACAAGAGGCTGCAGCTGGTATTCCGGTGCTCCATTCCAGAGGTGACAGCAATCCATGTGGGGCCGCACTTGTTCTTTATGAAGTAGAAGCCGCTGACCCAATGTGAAGTACTTTCGGTGACTTAAAATACTGCATCTTCCGTCACAACATCAGGCCAAGTGTCCTGCCACAGAGTTAAGCAAAATTATACATACATACAGTGGTCGAATTGGACTTATGAACCGGAACGCATTTTCCTTGTGAACTTCCAAGAAGGAGGGTAATCTTTTTGGGTTGTATGTAAGCATATAAGTATGTTTTTGGGTTCCTGTAGTACCTCCTGTAACCTAAATGGCTTGACTGATTTTGATGAGTGTGGTGTCGTTGGATTCCCTTACGAAACGGAATGGCGATTTCACGAAACGGTGCAAACCGGTTCATTTTGAGCACTGGGTACATGCTGTCTAGCGAAAAGAAATACATATAATAGTTTGTTTTATACTTATTGGCTCCAAGCTCTATTATTCAAACAAGTAAAATATTGATGAACTGGCCAAAGTCGGGCTCGCGCACTGAGGGTTCCGTCCGTACCACCACAAAATACAAAAAGACAACATCACGCCAAGGCGGTCACCCATCCAAATACCGACCGCGCCGTACATTGCTTAACTTAGAAATGAACTGAACGGTTATACATCACATCATCAGCCAGTAAACGTCCACTGCTGAACAAGGCCTCCCTCTTAGAGAAGGCTGTTGCCATAATCCCCACGCTTGGCAGGCGGCTTGGGGATTGCAATATGTTCACTGTGTACTAACAGGACGCTGCTGCCCATCCTCCGGTGATTCTGGTCGCAGTTTTAGGACATACCGGGTTACTTGACATTAATAAGTACACACCTAACTAAAGTATAACAATAAATAATGGCAAAGTGGGTGTCTGTGACAAATTTCTGTTCACCACCGTTTCTCGTACGATCACCAAAGTTAAGCGACGTCGGACGCGGTTGGTACTTGGATGGGTACCGCCTGGGCGCTGACGGGATGTTGTCTTTTAGCACTACTTTTTTTTAGTAACCAATAAGTTATGTGGTGTTACGGAACCCTCAGTGCTCGAGCCCAACTCGCATTTGGTCAGTTTTATTTATAACATGTACAGTCTGCTCAAATTAAATTTTGGTCATTTTCGTGGTTCCTTGGATGGCGGAGGAAATCAAATAAAACTCTGAAAAGGTTTTTTTTTTGCGTCTCTTTAGACAAAATAAAACATTTCATAATAAGAATTGTTGTAAAAAGTTAATTTTTTAAATACCATGGTGGCAAACAAGCTATCGGGCAGCCTAATATGGTAAGCGATTATCGTAAAAAAAAAAAACAATCGTTTTATTTTATTTCTCCTTCGAAAGAGATGCGGCTCTGACGGCTGAGTGCGGTCTTGAAAGATATGAGATCTGAAATAAAGGGTAGAATAAAATCACTGCATGGAAAGCTGTGTAATGTACGAGGTGCGTTAGGGTCGCCGACTGACGACGGTCTGCGAAATCAACCAATGAGTCATCAATTAAGTACGTAAGTCCTTTGCCAGACACGGCAATGGATGCCAAAGAACAAGAAACAGCAGTGCAAGTACCGTTCTTTATCGATCGTCAAATTCGATAAAATGCCATTTAACGGCTTTTGACGGTTTTAAATCCGTTTTCATTTCCGTTCTATTTAAGTACTTCTCTTTTCTGTGATACCTATCTGCAGATCGTCAAATTCGATAAAAGCCCATAGAACCGATCAGAGCAAGTACTGATTAACGGCCTATTATCCGAGTCGCGTATGCAACAAAACGCTCCCTCAGCCCCTGCCAAGTTATAGCGACGATGTATTTTGCCACGCAAGAGCTAGGACGCCCGCGGGGGGAGTGCAACGACAAAAACGAACATAGGTCCGACCTCGATGACGCCTGGCGCGGCACTGAACGCGACGCGCGCAAATTCTCGCGATCTTTTTTACGCTTTTAATTTCACTAAAAAACTTAACTACATATTCACTATCAAAAATCTATCCAAATAAAAAAAATTGAATAACATTGCCTTTCAGTACATGCAATTTCCAGGTTGTTACGAGCTTTCATTAGAGCATAAAACAGAAAAAATAAACTAAATCGACTTAGTTTCAGTTTTTTTTTTGCTCGAGTAAAGTTTATTCTATCGGGTTTTGAACCAAATCATAAACTCAAACACAGATGTATCTGTGACATGTTTTATTTTTTCCACCTCAAATATTGTAATTGAACTGAATAAAATTGATTTAAAACCGTCAGATTTGGTATAAGAGGCCGTTAAATTTCGAATTTACTTTCCAAGCTTGCGCCCAAAAACGACTTATGCGCGCAGATTTTTAAATGATATAGAAAGTCTTGTGTCTGAGTTAGTAGTTTAGTACACATCTATGCATGAATACTTCCTTGTTTTGTCTCGAACAAAGCGCCTGACCAAAACTATTGTTATTACAGTTTGTAATATTGTAGCGAAATTGGTAGGCGCTCGAGCAAAATTATACTTATTATTCGAGCTGGTTTAAAAACTACTGAGCCAAAAGTTATGATATTTTTGTGAGACCACCTCGAGATTTTCCTCTACCATGATTAAAATAGAAACACGCAAATTGGCTTGCAGACGCCGGCGTAATCGACGTACATAAAAAAAAATACGGGCTGAATTGTGAACCTTCCTCCTTTTTCGAAGTCGGTTAAAATGAAGCTATATTAGTCACGGAAACTCGATGCCTTTCCCGTCGCAACATTGCAACCGGAGCGTAAAATAGACACTTGTTAATAAGCAAATGTTAGTGCCAGTTTTAAATAATCGATCTATACATTCAAGTTATCCTAACCACGGAACCCCAATGCCTCCCCCGTCGCGTTGCAACAGGGGTGTGCAACTATAAAACCCGACATATTTACGACTTCACTCTGCCGTCTGCACCCTCATTTTTATGGTGGAAGTTGTAGGCGAGAAGTAAATTGGACAATTATATTTCTCTATGTGGCGGAGCTGATGTATGGTTTTAAATCTTTGGTCGGCTATTGAGACTTGAGACTATTTGTGGTTTAAAACTCTGGCTCTAAAGTGAACAGAGTACTTGGTAAAGTAGTTGTACTGCATGTCATATACATAACAAGTATGTATATCTAAATTGGGGGTTTTTAAACCCTCGATATAAGGACTGATAATCTTGAAAAGGGTGTGATTGGCTCATAGTACAAGGCATGCATGGTCATCTGGAAATTTATTTTTTCTGATCCGACTGCTCCAGGCAACAGGAAGTATTTGGTATAGAGGCGCACAAACACACTAAACCAGCCGGCGGGATCAGAAACTCCCAGGATCTATCAAAAGATCGATTTGTGTCTCCAAATAATCAATCTGTTCTAAATAATCAACCTGTTCTAAATAATCAACCAGTTCTAAATAATCAACCAGTTCTACAACCGGTCAGAGCCCTGCCCTTCTGGGGTGTCAGGGCAAGTCTGATCCCCACTCCCGGCGACGGCCCAAGCCGAGGGTCGTACCTCCGAGGTGTCTCAGAGCTAGTCGCCCCAAATACAAAACGGGTTAGGCCCAACCATTGACATATATGTTTTGAATCATCTTGGCCCAACGCCCTATGCGTTTGTCAACCTTTTGTTCAAGCTGTCGAGACAACAGAAAAGAAAAAAAAAAACTCTTTTCTGTGGTCGAGACCGTCTGAGGCCAACAGAGTAAGTATATTTTTTTTATTTGGTTGCTAGCCATTGTTTTAACGTAATGTGAATCTTACCCTAATTTTTTTAAAGTATCATACAAGTCTTGGTGGCTACTGAGGATTTGTGGACTCACTTATATGCTTGTCTCAGCTACGATTTGGACCATTCTCAAGCTTGTTCGTAACAGCCTCTATTGGCGACCGCTTTAGCAATGTTAGAAAACCGAGTGTAAAACGTAGCTATCGCACTCTTCAAAGACAAATCAAACGATATCTCGCACTCCCACACACACAGGTATACACAAACAATCATACTTACAAACATACGATAAACTTTAACCCTTCCGGGGCAGAAAGGTAATAAAAAAAAATAAAAAAATTAAGCACACAGAATAAAACCACTTTTAACTAAAAATAAACAAGAAAAAATCTTCCAAGCGTCATTACGGAACCATCATCCGTGTACGTACGGGAAATTGAACTAATAAGCGTTTCTTTCAAACTCCCAGGAACTCTAAAGTGGACTCATCGCTTGTCATTTAGCCCCCACTGAAAATTCTAAACAGTATTACAAACTTCGACTTTAAAGCCGTGCAGTTAAAGTTGAAATTGGTATGTGATGATTTGAACGACTTTTTATTTTTTTGGGTTGTTATATATTTTTTTATTTTAACATTTTTATTTTGACCTCGTGTCAGTAGATGTGGAAAGGAACAATGTGATCGCGAAAATTTTACCTGCGCGCTGCGAGGGCTTGAGGCGTTCGATTTTTGAAGGTTTTGTAGGTTATTATAGCTAGTTTACTTATATAACTGCGTTCTGCCGGTCCATAATATTTATTTATTTTTCTGAGCTTTTTTTTCTGGGCTGCCTTTGCTATGTTTCCCAATCAGTCCGCTTGTGGTGCTCGTAATTCCCACTGACACTTTATTTTCAACCGAATTAAACAAAAACAAAAAAAAAACGATTATGATATTTTTTTAGCTCGTGGTTTCCCTTTTATATTATGAACCTGTATGTAATGAACTTATGTGAATGTTATGAAAATAAGACAAATAGAACCAGCCAAGTGTGACTCGGGCTCGCGCACTGAGGGTTCCGTACCACCACATAATACAATAATGATCAATTTAAAAACCGATTTTAAGATTAATAAAATATGCTATTTAGATTCGGTGAAAGAAATGATAAGATCATCCAAGTAACCGAATGCGTTGCTTAGCCATTATTTATTATTTGTTGTTATAGAGTGTGTACTATAATCATGCCAAGTTTGACGCTTGTAAATATTACCGCTTTTACATTGAAGCCAATATAAAAATACGTTCTTTGTATGGGGACCCCCCGTTTTCGTTTTTACTTTTTGGCTTTTTTATTATTGCTTTTTTTAAGGGTGCGCTTGTAATCGGCCATACACTCGAACTAAAAGCTTCGTAATATGCTCCAATACACACTCAAACTAAAAAGTTTTATATATAGAGTCGGCCGCACACTCCAACTAAAAGTTTGATATTTAAGGCTCGCCACACACTCCAACTAAAAGTTTGATATTTAAGGCTCGCCGCACACTCTAACTAGTATCCAATATTATGTAACGCAATTAAAACGCTGTGGTCGTGCTAACGAATCGCACTCGACCAGTTTCAAGTGCTAAAAGTTCGCTGTAATGCGAGACAGTATATAAACTTGTTAAAATAGAATTAGAATATCTATTGTTGTATAAAATTATACATTCTAAAATGACACTGTTGTACTCATTTTGGGCGTACAACATTTTCAGTTTTTTTTGTCTAGAAGAAATAACATAATTCTGTAATTTTTCATAACAATTTCATGGATTAATAACAATTCATTAATCACATAAGAATGAAGATTCATATTTCCATCGTGACACGACTCGAAATAATATGATTAAAGTACAACTTATAGGTAAATTAAATAATTTAGAATAACTGAAGTTAGGACACTTTTCTGTTGTTACACTGCGTCCGTGTGAACCGAAACCAGCTCTAGCCTGGATTCAAATGTTGGTAACTTGTTAACGTGGCGCCGCCCCTTCAGTCTTCCACCAGCGGCTGCTTTGACCAGTTCATACTTAAGAATGCGTCCGACAGTTGCCATAACATGTAATAAAACCGGCCAAGTACGAGCCGGGCTCGCGCACTGAGGGTTCCGTACCGCCACATAACTTGTTAGCTACTAAAGTACAAATAAAATCGGCCAAATGCGAGTCCGGCTCGCTCACTGAGGGTTCCGTTCCACTTGTTAGCTACTAAAGTACAAAAAAGTAGTGCATGAAGACAACATCACATGAACGCTCAGGCGGTCACCCATCCAAGTACTGACCGCGTCCGACGTTGTTTCGGTGATCGTACGACAACCGGTGGTGAACACAATTTGTAACCAAGTCGCACTTGGCCATTATTTATTATTTGTTGTTATACTTTGGAGTGTGGTGTACTATATATAATCATACCACGTTTGATACGAATACAAAAATACTTTTAAAAAATTACATTTGTTGTATGGGTAATGTTTACTTTTTGACTTTATTATTATATCTTAGTTAATCCGCCGTAGCATTACATATTCTGTGAAAATGTCAACTTGCCATCTATTAACGGTTCGAAAGTTACAGCCGTTAAAACTAGTTAAATGGTAGGACAGACAGACAGCGTAGGCTTATTAATAAGGTCCCGTTTTCACACTTTGGGTACGGAACCCTAAAAATATGTTAAAAAAGTTTTTTTATATTTCTAATAACGAGTAACGTTTTGTCTTTCTTGTTACAGGTCTGCTACAGTCGTTTGGATCAGAAGGTAAGTACAGTAAGAGACCAGAAGGCTACCAGGTTTCTAGGACGAAAAGAGTGCATGGATATAACTTTATCGAGCTGCGGGGGTTATTCACGGAGAATCCACGGACTGATTGCTTCCGCTGTTTGCCATCGCGGATCGCGCCAGTTTGCGTTTTGGTGATTGGGTAGATGTCAGGTGACGTCATCATAAAAACAAGATGGCGTCTTGCTCCCATTCGAATAGTGGGGTTGAAAAAATGCCTGCATGTCATCATTGACTAGATTGATAAAACACTGTTTGAAACTATCACGGTTGTTCACTAAAGTTATATGATTATTAACGGGATATTTAGCGTGGTAAGGTTGTGGAATGAGCTCCCGATATTTCGGCGCAGTTAAATGCACCATGCTCACGGGAAGACTGAAGAATGCGGGTGGTTGGTTCGAACAGTTTAAACAGTTCACCTAAGGTCAGTTTTATTGACTAGATATTTTAGAAAGAAAATGAGGGGTGTTAAGTTTAACGTGCATATCTATGTGTCTGTGGCATCGTAGCTCCCAAACAGCTGAACCGATTTTGATTTAGTTTGTTTTGTTTGAAAGGTGACTTGATCGGAAGTGTTCTAAGCTATGATTCAAGAAAATTTGTTCCGTCGTTTGAAGATTATCAGCTTTTTTGTCGGGGGTTTAAAAGCAATTTATTATAAACTTCGTTGTTGATAATGTTTTTTTTTTTAATAAGGTTATTTTGTTATATTTGTTTCGTGTCAAATAGCGCGCCAACCTACTAGCCTACTAGTCAATGAACTTCGCAACCTAGACATATTTATTACGTAGACAGACACCCTTCAAAACAGTACAGTTATAAAACTGGCAACCTTCAAAGTTCAGAGTTGAAGTAACCTGACCGTCTCCGACCTCTGTACTTTAGGGCAACGGGCAACTTACGTAGATTAGTGTTCATATTAAACAGACTTAAATAATTATAACTCGATTTTTAATGGGTTGGTTAAAACGTCAAGCTTCACCTTTGTCAGTGCCTCAAGCAAGCCATAATTATAAAAAAAAGCATTCTTTAAACGTTCTATTTAATTTTGTCTTCTGTCTTATGTCGGCGACATGCGTGTCTTAGGTTAGAAATTGTCAGAGCCTCAAGCAAGCCCACAAACCCAAGAAATCGACATTATTTAGTTGGCGTGGTCTTAAAAAAACACGAATATTTAATCAATCGTTTCTGCGATATTAATTTTTACCTACCGAAAATTTGCCGTGGGATTGAGGATAGTTTTTAGATTTAGTGTTCAGAAATAACAAAACGATACGATTTTGTGTTTTCAAAAAAATCTAGTACGATACGGGAATAAACCTTTTTGTTGCCGTTTCGGCGATAAGGTAGAAATATTCACGAATGTGCCGCCATGCTGCCTGCGGGAGTGTCATCATTGTTTGTCGGGCAGTGCAGCCTTTGTCCGTTTTTCGATATTGACTGCGACATTGAATATTGGATGGTTTGACGAAACTGATTGTTTTTGTTAAGATTAGAATTTTAGGCCCGCTGTAATAAAAAGGTTTCATCACATTTAATCTGCAAACTAGCAACACTGGAAATTAGTTTTGGCGCCAACGTTGAAAAACTATATCTCTCGCTCCCTTAGCCGACTCGAGCCGACTTTACCCGAACGAGTATATGAGCGTGACGGTCATGCGAGTTCAGTGCTTTTCTCTATCCCAAAAAGTGCCCAAAGAAGTTTTCATTTCAAAATAAAATTATTCATCGCTCAGTTTCAAAGGTTTTTTTTAAAATAATTACTTAATAGGCTTGCGTTTGACCACCATCACGCCTGATGTTAACAGATGATGCGGTCTACGTTGGAGCACGCTTGCCTAGAAGAAACCGATTCACTCGTGATTTGAAGACACCCAGACACCGGTTTATTTTTCCAACCTCTACAAAAACTTAAAAGGAATCAGCTCAAATTCCAAAGGGATCCGCTAAACATAAAAGAGATGGCCCAATTCCTGCACCGAGTACTTTCCTAATTTAATTAAACAGATTTGCAAGTTTAATGTAATCAGTTTTGGTGCCATAAAATTGGATGTTTTTTTTAATAGATATTGAGGTTAATTTAGGTTTTTTTTTTAGCTAGGCATCTATACAGGTATTCTGATCCTATCTATATCTAGAGGAAGGTTTTTTTTTTAAATTATTAGTACTTAATGGGATATTAACCGTGGTAAGGTTGTGGAATGAGCTCCCGACATTTCGGCGCAGTTACATGCACTATGTTCACGGGAAGACTGAAGAATGCGGGTGGTTGGTCTTTAGTGAACAACCGTGATAGTTTAAAACAGTGTTCTATATGTTTTAATTTTATTTTCCAGCTGTTATTAATTAACTATCCCACTGCTGGGCAAAGGCGTCTTCTCTCTATCTTGTGCTACGGTGGATCAGTCGTTTGTGTTGGCCTCAATTTCATTTTCGCCCCCTTGTGGAGACTTACGGCAGCCAAAAAAATACAGATATGTATTTAGAAAATACGATACCAGTTGGCTCCGTCCGGGTTGGTCACCTTCTCACCTTGTACCAGACCTGGCACACTCCGCACTTTAGGTACGGTACGAAGCCCTTTGATTCCACATTTATTGTGCGAACTGCTAGTCTGTGGAATGCGCTGCCTGAATGAGTGTTCCGCGATGGTTACAATCTGGGTGTCTTCAAATCACGAGTGAATTGGTTTCTTCTAGGCAAGCGTGCTCCAACGTAGACCGCATCATAGCTTAATATCAGGCTAGACGGTGGTCAAGGGCAAGCCCTTTTAAAAAAAAGTATGAAGCTTCAAGTAGCCGACTTGTCGGACCTGCCGCGCGATAGACAAAGATAACACGACAAGAGTTACTCGATAGACAGAGAGGCAACTTCAAAATATACATATTAGTACAAGCTGTAGGTAGTTAGCGCTCGCACGTCCTGAATTGCACTTTCTTGTGTAGTAGCAAGAGTCGCTACTTATTTAAATAATTTGCTGAGTGAATCTTCTGTAGGTACTTGTACTTATATTTGTATTCTGTGGTTGTACTGTACTTCAAGTAGTGTATCGTAAGGTTGCCATATTTGCGTAAAAATTGCTCGCCTCCATCGCGCCGTGTTTTCAGTCTCAACGCGACGCGGTGAAGGAGTCATCAAGTGGCAGTGTCTATTTTCAATCTAGGGATGTCCTCTGTTGTCGATATATCGATAATAGATCCGATATCGAACTAACGAAGCGATGTCTTTATCTGTGCCTCATCAGACACTAAGAACAAGAAAAAAATAACTAATTAAAACTACTTTTTTGCCGATGATATAGTCATCATGGCAGAGTCGCTGGAGGACCTAAGTACCATGCTCAGCGACCTCAGTAGCCTTTCCCAACAGGTGGGTCTTAAAATGAACATGGACAAGACAAAAATCATGTCGAATGTCCATGTTGAACCCGTGCCGATAGTCGTTGGGAACGATACTCTAGAAGTTGTTGACACCTATCTTGGACAGATTGTTCAGTTAGGTAAGTCCAACTTAAGCAAAGAGGTCGCCCGAAGAATCCAACTCGGATGGGCCGCGTTCGGGAAATAGCGTGACATCTTCTCGTCCAAGATACCACAGTGCCTCAAGACGAGGGTTTTTGACCAGTGTGTGTTGCCAGTGATGACATATGGTACTGAGGCGTGAATTGACGTGATCCTTAACTGTTGGCCTTTTGGAAAAACTCAGAGTCACTCAGCGGGCAATGGAAAGAGCTATGCTCGGAGTTTCTTTGCGCGATAAAATCCGAAACGTGGATATTCGCCAAAGAACCAGAGTCACCGACATAGCTGTTAAAATATTTGCAAGTTGAAGTGGCAATGGGCAGGCCACATCGCTCGAAGAACCGATAACCGATGGGGAAGAAAGGTTCTTGAGTGGAGACCACGAACCGGAAGACGCAGCGTAGGTAGGCCTCCCACTAGATGGACCGACGACATAGTGAGAGTCGCTGGCATCCAGTGGATGCAAAAGGCAGGCTGTCGTTCAGTGTGGAGGTTAAAGGGGGAGGCCTATGTTCAGCAGTGGACGTCTTCTGGCTGATGATGAAAACTACTTAAAATTTATGTACACATTTTTTTACAGGTAGGGCTAACAAATAAATGATTTGATTTAACTGAGCTCACGAGTAAATAATTATATTTGTTAGGTATCTAGTTCTTAGGTTTTGTCAATCTTATTTTGTACCATCATACTTTTTTTCGTACCATCGCATCTCACAATTAATACAGCCCAGAAATAGAACAAGTTTTTTTAAAGAGGCATTTCTCAGCTCCATTTAATCGTTTGGGGAAGTATCCGTGCGTTATTCACCCGCCAAGCAGTAGTGTGTAAATGTATATTTCTGATCGAATGATAATGTTCTAAGTGAAATAACTGGACATACATAGATTTAACATCTAATATCTCAAAGTGACGAAAGCAGTGCGCAGAGTTTTTAATTTAATTTGAAATTGCATTAAGTTCAAAATTATATATGGGCAAGTGTGACGCTTGCCATCAGGTGAGCAACATGCTCGTCTCGACACTCAGTTGCATAACAAATACTTGTCAAAGAAAAGTTTTCCCTTTTTACGAAAACCATCGCACGTATCCCACTATTTCTTGTAACGTTTCGACAGCAAATTAACGTCTGAAGATCACTACCTCGCCTGATGTTAAGCGATGATTCAGTCTACGATGGAGTACACTTGCCTAGAAGAAACTGATTCACTCACGACTGGAAGTCAGTAGACTGTAACTATCGGGGAGCAACTATTCAGGCAGCGCATTGCAGGCACGTGCAACGTGGAATCAACGCGCTTCTAATTTTATCGATATTGAAACTATTGAAAGTGTCCCATCCTTAAGTCATCACAGTCATCGACTAGTCTAGAGCTCACGCTTCGTCGCCTTACATACCCATGAATACCCGAGCGTTCTTTTGTCCATCCCCTTCTTATTGTGCGAAAAGAACAAAGAGGGCGATAGTCGAGTGCGTATACAGTGCTATCTCGGCCTTAATGATTCTGATATTGAGATGTGTTTTTATTGGGAGAGGGTTTTTATGGAGATCGATGTTGTATCAGAGGGTTCTCTGCGATTGTTGAAAGTTAGAATCGCTTTGGTACTTGACACTGGCTTAATAAATTAATCGTGTCAAGCCATAATTTAAAGCAATAACAAGAACTAAGTAGAATAAAAGAAAAATACATATAATATAGTTTAGAAGCTAAAAAATACGCTACGAGGACTTGTTGAAATAAATTAAAGAAGCTTAAACTCGAGAAGTTATTAAAAAGCAGCTATTAAAAAGTTCTACTTCCAATATCCACCTCCTGGCTCCATCATCAGACCAGTTCGATGGTGCTGGTGATTACTGATTCGATACCACAAAAAAAAATGCTGTTATAGTAAATATTTTTATATGTAAGCAATGTAATGCAAGTAAAATATCAGCTGACGCTAGATCGCTAAGACGCTAGGTCAACGAACGACCTGCGTCTCGCCATAGATAAACATATATTCTAGGTCTCGCGCACGCTTGTACGCGTTACATTGCTGGTTCGCAAAATTCTAAACCACAAAAACAACAAATATAAGGCAAATGGTTATTGGTATGGTATTCGATTGCATTTAGTTAGTTTTTGCTTGTACGCTTTACAATGCTGGTTCGCAAAATTCTAAACCATAAAACAACAAGTATAAGGCAAATGGTTAGGTATTGGTATGGTATTCGATTGCGTTTAGTTAGTTTTTGCTTGTACGCTTTACATTGCTGGTTCGCAAAATTCTAAACTACAAAAACAACAAATATAAGGCAAATGTTTATTGGTATGGTATTCGATTGCGTTTAGTTAGTTTTTACTTGTACGCTTTACATTGCTGGGTCGCAAAATTCTAAACTACAAAAACAACAAATATAAGGCAAATGTTTATTGGTATGGTATTCGATTGCGTTTAGTTAGTTTTTACTTGTACGCTTTACATTGCTGGGTCGCAAAATTCTAAACTACAAAAACAACAAATATAAGGCAAATGTTTATTGGTATGGTATTCGGTTGCGTTTAGTTAGTTTTTACTTGTACGCTTTACATTGCTGGGTCGCAAAATTCTAAACTACAAAAACAACAAATATAAGGCAAATGTTTATTGGTATGGTATTCGATTGCGTTTAGTTAGTTTTTACTTGTACGCTTTACATTGCTGGGTCGCAAAATTCTAAACCACAAAAACAACAAATATAAGGCAAATGATTATTGGTATGGTATTCGATTGCATTTAGTTAGTTTTTATATACGAGTAGTTATAGGCTTGCGTTTGACCGCCAACTCGCCTGATGTTAAGCGACGATGCGGTCTACGATGGAGCACACTTGCATAGAAGGCACCGATTCATAATAGTGGCGTTTTGACTTCGGGAGCCTTTCCCTTACAACCTGTATAAATAGCATTCTAAATTAAAAATCTTAACAAATACGAAAAACTCAAAACATGTACAAGTGGTCGTCGCTTCACGACGTAAATCCACTGAACGAATAATAGTGCTCGGTCTGAATACCTAAAGCACCCTAGACTCGGTCGCTGGCATAAAAGGTGACTCTAAAGAAACGTAGCTAAGTGAAATTAAAATATTAGCAAAAGCACAAAATAAATAGTAACAGAAGTCCTGAGTACGGAGAATACAAACATGGCAAGGTTCGTGAAAAACGACTCGAGTTTTCTAGGTTTTTTTGCAAGTGTCTTTATTAACGAAACAAAATACAACCTAACACTAACACTACAAAAACAGACTGCTAATAGACCGTAGCAGGTGTAAAGGCATTTCAAATGCTCAAACCCATTACCAGTTGGCAGCGTACCCAGCGTGCTGGCGGCATTACCACGCTGAATGGCAATGCCTCCTTATGTATTGAGCCAGAAACACAGATTATACTGGGTTACGCGGAAAGAGTGTACTAAGCCGAAAGGGGTCCATAGTACCACCCATCATTATGAACAACTTTTACTATGAGAGCAACTCTGAAAAAAAAACCAGCTGTTCCATAGAAAACGGTTATTTACACTCGCTAAAATGTATGAAGCAGCTGATATTTTTTTCGCGATAACAAGGTTGGTTCGATAGTAAAAGTTGTTTATAATGATGATTACTATGGTATGAACCCCTTTCGACTTGTACACCCTTTGCGTAACCCTGTATTATGCTATTTCTGGAAAGTATATTTTTACATTTTGAGTGTTGTTCCGCATTTTAAGATTCACTATTTATATGTTAGCTAATAAAAAAAAAATACGACGTGCAGGATTCGAACCTTTGCCATAGGTGTTAACGTCTCAAGCGCTCTATCCGATAAGCTACAGTAGGCCCGTAACTTAAATCTTCGTAATTTAAATCTTTACTTCTTTTCGAACATGCAGTGTTTTAAAAAAAATATACAAGGATTCCGTACTTGCACTAGAAATTGAACTCGTCTGCAAGTGCCAACTAACTTAAGTAATAACTAACTTAGTTATAATTATGGTTACATTATCAACTTTTAGCCGTTAAAACGATGAATTTTAAATATCTGAAACACTGTTTTAAACTAGCACGGTTGTTCACTAAAGTTATATATGATTATTTACGGGATATTTACCGTGGTAAGGTTGTGGAATATAACTATCATATAACTTTAACATATCTGTCTAAAAAAGTTATACTCTTTGTCATTGAGTACTAAAGACTATAAAATAACAAGGAATTGTTCTTAATTCTACAGATTTCCATGACAGACTCCAATTTTAACAGATCCCAATCCTACAGATTCCTCTTTGATTTTTTAAGAACTCCTGATAAAAGAGCTGGTAATCTTCAAACGTCTGAACAGATTTTCTTGAATCATAGCTAAGAACAATCTAGATCAAGTCAATGTTACTTGAACAAATAAAAAAAAACTAAATCAAAATCGGATCAGCCGTTTCGGATCTACGATGCCACAGACAGACACACAGATGTACCCCTCTCTTCTGACGTCTCGTCGCAGGCAGGCAGGTATATAATTATAATATATCAACAAACAATCCGATGCCAACTTGAAAATAAAAGGATCTTCCATCGCTTTTCGCGCCCTTTGTTCCAGGAATGTTAGTGCTGCCAATTTTTGCACCGGATTGATGGACCATTGTGTTGCCAGTCGTGAAAATTCTGCGAATATTTGATAGCTGTTGCATTTTTTCGACGAATCGTTAGGATTAGATTTTTGCCATATTTTTGTGTCGTTTGGAATTTGTGCAGGTTTGTTTGCTTTCTAGTCTGTATTGTCACAGAATTCGTAATAGTACAATTGTGTTCATTGTTTTAGATTGTCGGAATGGATGGCAGATGTTCGCTGCACTGCATTGATTGTTTGCTGAGTAAAAAGTATGCTCGTATTGTCGTTTTTACTAGCTTTTATGCAACTCATGATCCAAGAAAACAAGGTCTAGCGCTCCGGGAGTGGTCCCGCAATGACGTCACTGTACAGTTGCCACTTTATTGTAACAAACACATATATTGGGAAATAAATTTGTTAATAATTTATTAAATAAAATTAAAAAATCATTTCAATTGTTATTTGGTTTGTCCGCTCAAGCAAAGCAATTAAGGTTAGGCACGAATTTAATATGCTGTTTTAAACGATCACGGTTGTTCACTAAAGTTAAGTTGTTATTCAGTAGTTGTTATGTTATTTGTTCAAAATACTATACGCTGTGTGATACAGTAAGTGTGTTTTGTCGGGACTTAGGTTCGAGTTCGAGTTCCAGTGATAACCGTAGCAAAAGACTAAGAAAGAGGGTAGATCGTTATGTCTGCACCTAACTCCAACCACCTGCGGGACCACCACCACCACCACCACCACCACCACCTGCTTCAGTCTTCCCGTGAATATGGTGCGTAACTGCGCCGAAATATCGGGAGCTCATTCCACAACCTTACCACGGTAAATATCCCGTAAATAATCATATAACTTTAGTGAACAATCGTGATAGATTAAAACAGTGTTTTACACCTTAGAAGTCCACACTAAACGGAACCCTGTCTCGAACGTTTTGAAGTCCAGTAAACGAGGTACAATTTTGAACCTAGTGTCAATCGAAAAGAGTCGTCTTTTCTATGGCCACTTGTACTCCAGTCATCGTCTCAGCGTTGGGTCCACCATGCTTCTTACCTTTATAACCCAGTTCCATTTAACTATAACTCAATAATAAAAGTTTGTGTAGTTTTAAAATAAATAAAGGGAAAAGCGACGAAACCTAAACTCTTGTTAGGGAAGGCCGTCATTTTCCTTAAAACGGGATACGGGGCTGTAGGGTGGCCATGGAATATCATGCCGATGGGGTTTTTGCTCAGAAAAAAGAAATGGAAGTGTTATACCTACAGTTTCCCATTTAACTCTTAACCACCGCCGCCGCCGCTTGGTCTTCCGTTTGATCATCTCGTTTGCAGTTGTGTGCCGCTCAATGTTCAAGTATGCGTTTGTAGAAGTAATAAGAATATGTCAGTGTGTGCAATACGTGTTTACCTTGCACGCTTCAGTTTTTGGCTACTCGATACTAGCTCGAGTATAGGTAAATCCGAGCTATATTATGAGCAAAGGGTTTTCGGCACCTTTTAATACGCTCAAAAACTAGTAGGAGATTATATAGTCTATACGGGAAGTAGTTGACCAAATTTGCATAGTATTCGAGGTGTCGGTTAAAAGATGGACATATTCGAAGATATAATTGTGCTCATCATTATTAACAACTTCCACTACTGGACCAAACAGAAAAACCTTGAAATCGAGAAATAAAATCTGCTGTTCGCTGTTCAATAGAAAAATATCATTAACACAACGTATTGTATCCGTGGATGACACGGGAATCCGTCATACAATTTCCCTATAAATACCAAGATACCATCTGTCGTGGAAAGATATCAAACAGGCAATGGACAGACCGAGATACTTTTGCGATTATAATTAGTGTCTAAGCTTACTATAGTGCAATTTAGAACCATAAATTATACGAATTACCCATTAACATTGTTCAAAATTTACTAAAGACAGCCAAAGGTTGGCTACACTATGTAGGAAGTTCGCACGGATCGGAGGGTAGTTTTAAATTATATTCGGATCACGCGCTCGACCTAAATACGTCGCGCAGCGCCTTTACGTCTACGCAGAAACCGTGCTGGGGCTTGAAAAAAAATATCTGAAAAATCTTTGCTGTTTCTAAAGACTTTCCTGATAATTAAAAAAGCAAGTGATAAAATAGATGGAAATGAAAGTCACTGAAAATATATCGTAATTGGAGGGAGATTCATAAAAAAATACTAGGCTGTGTGAAGCTATGTTTGTACGTTTTAGTTTCTTTTGAATTTCATTGATATTCTGACTGCGTAATAAAAAAAACCTCGTCGATTAACATCAGGCGAGATAGAAGCAAAACGGAAGCCTATTTTGGAATAGGAAAAATGACTCAATATTTTTGTGTTCGACAATTTGGCTTGGTCAATTCCTGTCTTCGATTAAATAAACAGAGGATATCGCTCCGTACATATCAGAATAAGGACTAAGAGTTGAAGTGGCAGTGGGCAGGGGATGATATGTTCTCGAATGGAGACCACGGACCGGTAAGCGCAGCGTAGGACGTCCACCCACAAGATGGACTGACAACCTAAAAGACACCGCAGGAAATCGCTGGATGCAGGCCGCTTTCAACCGGCCCTTTTGGCGATTGATGGGGAGGCACAGAAAAGAGAAGTAAATAGAACGGAAATGAGAAGGAAAATCTGTCGCCAGGTATTATGACAGAATCTTGCTTGAACATTCTCATTTATGTCAACGCATCGAACTCCGCATCCAAAGAACTTGGACCTTACCTATTTGGGTTACGTCTCAAAGTTCTTTGTCCGCATCACAGCTGCTAACTGATTTCAAATAACTGACGTTTCGTTAATATGGGTGCAACAGGCTACAAAAAAAAATCTAACAAAAATGCCTTGACAGCCGTTCTAATGAAAACAATTTTTTTTTCTTTTCTGTGGGGGGAGGCCTATGTCCAGCAGTGGATGGCCTATGGCTGATATGATGATGATACATTTGTTGCCACGTGATGTTTAGGCATCGCTAGGTAACGAGTAACTGAATGTAAAGTACTGCACCGGCGCAGCGCGGCGGAGTTTTAGGTAAGACACGGTCGGGCGGTTGATGCAATAATATCCTCCTGTAAATAAAAGATTGAAACCTCACTTTAAAAAACTACTGATTTCACTTTAACTTGGAGCTTGGAAGAACTTGGTTCCAAGTGTTCCAACCAAGTTCTTCCAAGCTCCAAGTTAAGTCCAAATAATAGAAACAAACAGAGAAATGTTGGCATGCATGACGTCACACGGCGATCAAAACTCCATTATGCGGAGACCCGGCGGGAATTAACATAATGCGTGCCGGGAACAGACTAGCGGTTGTAATGATAGGACAGAGGAAATAGGACGGTTTGCTAGTATCTAATATAATATTATGTTAGGCTCAAAGACCAAAAACGCATTGAGCGGAAAAAACCGCGAAATTATAGCACTAACAAAACGCACAAGTCGCGTTGTGGTATCTTTAAAACAGCCACAACGCGAAATCATGGCACTAACTAAAACGCCCATGAAGTGTTGTGGTATCTTTTAAACAGCCACATCGCGAAATCATGGCACTAACAAAAACGCATATGACACGATAGGTATACAACGCGAAATAACGGCACTAACTAAAACCTGTGCTAAAACGCCCATGACACGTTGTTGTATCTTCAAAACAGCCACAACACAAATTCGCGTTATGGCACTAAAAACGCCCATGACACGTTGTATCTTCAAAACTGCCACAACTCAAAATTCGCGTTATGGCATTAAAAACGCCCATGACACGTTGTGTCTTCAAAACAGCCATAACGCAAAATTCGCGTTACCATACACTTTGACCATAATGTGTGATGCGGTACCTAGTACCTAGGTACTAGATCGAAGCCATACACACGTGTCACGTGTATGCCATCAAACTGCCAGCGCATTGGCACGAGTTAGTTTGATCAGAACTTCATTACACGCTTGTCTCGGAGGAATCATGATAATATGAGCTGGGGCTGGGACCGGGATGTGATATAATGAGATATGGTAGAAGAAATGTTGGTCGGTCTCGGTACGGTATTATGATAAGTAAATATAAGCTACTAGTTTAAACCTGCGGTGTTACCCGCGATTTCTAGTTTTCCACATTTTCTGGAGGGGAAAAGTACCCTACCTCCGTCCTCATGATTCACACTATCTTCCTGCCAAATTTAGTTCAGATCGGCTTAGCCGCTTATTTGTGAAAAGCGAACAAACATCCAGACAGAGAGACAGAGTTACTTTTGCTTTTATAATATTGTTTAGGATTGTGTACTACTTAAAAGCATCATCATCAGTCTATCATGTTCCCACTGCTGGGACACAGGCCAACAACAATATTAAATTAATGTAGGCAGCACAGCTAATTAATGTCATGTGTCACAATTTAAAAAACTGACTCTAGAATTTATAAATCTCAAGGAAGTAGACAAACTGGACCGGAGCGAAATATCGTTTAATTGGTCTTTTTTTTCAGTTATTTTGATTTAAAACCAAACTACTGAAACGATTTTGATGAAATTGCTAGTATATATTTAATTCCAAATCGGTTTATAAATGAGGGATGTTCCGAGGTAACAAACATAAAAAAACACAATTGAGAACACCCTCTTTTTTTTACGTCGGCTAAGAATTGCCTCAACTCAGCATAATGATGTTTACCAATGTTTACCAAACAGCGCTGATCTTCCGTTGAAGCCGATCAGTCAAGTGAAAACAGCGCCAACGTAAAAACTATAGAGTCATCATATCATATCAGCCCTGAATCAGCCTTTTAACAGTCCACTGCTGGACTTTTAGCCTACCCACGAAGGGGTGATTGGGCCATATCCACCACGTTGGCCCAGTGCGGATTGGTGGACGCACATACCATTGAATTCCTTCTCCGTACGTATGCAGGTTTCCTCACGATGTTTTCCTTCACAGAAAAGCCAGTGGTATGAAAATCCGTTCATAAGCTCCAAAGAGCTCATCGGTACGGGCCCGGGGTTTGAACCCGCGACCTCACGCTTTTAAGTCTAGCGGTCTCCCAAATGGGCTACCACGGCTTTTAGAGAACCATTTACCTCTTTATATGTAATATTAATGAAGATAATATTTTCTTTCTTCTAGGCAAGCGTGCGCCATCGTAGACCGCATCGTCGCTTAACATCAGGCGAGATGGCGTCCAAGCGCCTATCTACTATAAAAAATAAAAATAAAAAACGCTATACGATTTGATTTCGTATTCAGTAGCCAGCCATTCGCCACCAGTGTAACATCAAAGGTACGAAAGTTAATAAGTTGGGATGGGTGGGATCCACAGACGAAGGATAATTTGATACATCTGTGCCAACTGGCTATCTGGACTTTTGAAGGCAGATGTTATAGCAAAAAGTTAGACACGATGCTTGTTGTTAACGCTAAGTTTAGTCGTATTAATTAAATGATAATAGTTTGAACTTGATACTTAAACCGACTAAACGTCCATATCTGAAACTAACTCCAAAGTCATCATCATCAGCATCATGTCAGCCATAGGACGTCCGCTGTTGGACATAGGCCTCCCCCATCGATCTCCAAAAAGGCCGGTTGGAAGCGGCCTGCAACAAGCTTTTCCCTGCGGTCTCATTTAGGTCGTCTGTCCATCTTGTCACGAAGTCCTACGCTACGCTTACCGGTCTGTGGTCTCCATTCGAGAACCTTTCGTCCCCATCGGCCATCTGTTCTGCGTGATATGTGCCCTGCTTCCACTTCAACTTGCTAATCCGGTGAGCTATGTCGGTAACTTTCGTTCGTCTACGGATCGCCTCATTTCTGATTCGATCTCGTAGAGAAACCCCGAGCATAGCCCTCTCCTAGCTCGTTGTGTCCACGTTTCAGTGCCGTATGTCATCACACCAAATTTTTTGAATGTTGTTTTTTTTTATGAAAAGGAAAAAAATATTAGTATAATCTTTTTCCAATCCAAGGCGCGAATAGAATGACTTTTGAGTCTCTTACTTTCTGGCTTACTTTTACAAAAGGGACTTCTAATAACATGCGTGATCAAGTGGTTATATTATCTTTGAATGCAACAAAGTTCAGAATAAAAAGTCTAGCTAGTAAACTCCGGATGAAAACGATATTGCATATTATCTGTAATCTCAACAACTTGTGTCTAGCTAGTGCTAGCAAACTTACACTGACAAACTTATCTGCAGTCGAATAACGGAGCCACCGTCAGATTTTCGATATAAAAAAAATGTTTATCTGTTTTGCCAACTCCATACATAATCTGGTCTCTTCGTACCGATTTCAAAGGGGGTTGGCGCGCCATAAAATTTTACGATCCGTCGTCATGGCAACGGCGCCATTTTGGAATTTTAGTGCGGTTAAGGGCCGATAGAGGCGTTGTAGTTTTAGTATTGCTCTTGTGATTTCATTATGTTTGATTTTGAAGTGTAGATTAGATCAGTATATTGTAAACTAGTTCTTAATCAATTAAGCAAATGTTTTGCTGTCCAAATATCAAGAAATTTGTTTAAGTTATGATCTTGCTTGTTGTTGTTGTCTTGATCTTGAGTTAAGTTCATACAAAAATCCCTTAAAATAAGTATGTACTTAAATTTTTCTTGAATTTTCCAACTTATTGGGCAGAATTTAAAATTTTTTGGGTTACCCAAAGGGTAAAAACGGGGCCCTTATTACTAAGCCTACGATGTCTGTCTGTCCGTCCTACCGTTAAACGGCTGTATCATTCGAACCGTAATAGACAGACAGTTGAAATTTTCACAGAATATGTAATGTTACGGCAGGTTAACTAAGAAATAAAATAAAAAAAAGTCTAAAAGTAAAAACGAAAGGGATCCCCATACAAAAAACGTATTTTTTATACGTGCAAGCGTCAAACTTGGCATGATTATAGCACACACTCTAAAGTATAACAAAAAATTATAAATAATGGCCAAGTGCGAGTCTAACCTGGACAGATTGTTCAGTTAAGTAAGTCCAACTTAGGCAAAGAGGTCGCCCGAAGAATGGTCGCCCGAAAGATGGGCAGCGTTCGGGAAATTGCGTGACATCTTCTCGTCCAAGATACCACAGTGCCTCAAGACGAGGGTCTTTGACCAGTTTGTGTTGCCAGTTATGACATATGGTACTGAGACGTGGTCCTTAACTGTTGGTCTTTTGGAAAAACTCAGAGTCACACAGCGGGCAATGGAGAGAGCTATACTCGGAGTTTCTTTGCGCGATAGAATCCGGAACGTAGATATTCGCCAAAGAACCAGAGTCACCGACATAGCTGAAATTGAAGTGGCAATGGGCAGGCCACATCGCTCGAAGAACCGATAACCGATGGGTAATAAAGGTTCTGGAGTGGAGACCACGAACCGGAAGATGCAGCGTAGGGAGGCCTCCAACTAGATGGACCGACGACACTGTTAGAGTCGCAGGCATCCAGTGGATGCAAAAGGTAGGCTGTCGTTCAGTGTGGAAGTTAAAGGGGGAGGCCTATGTTCAGCAGTGGACGTTTTCTGGCAGATGATGATGATGAAGTGCGAGTCAGTGATAAGTTTCTGTTCATTACCAAGTTACAACTGTTCGGTTACTTGGATGACCTTAGTATCATTTCTCTCACCGAATCGAAATTTAATCTTACTAATTTTAAAGTCGGTTTTCTTTAAATTGATAATTTTTGTTTTTTGTGGTCGCACGGAACCAGTGCGTGAGCCCGACTCTCACTTGGCCGGTATATTATTTACATAGATAGACTAGCTGTGCCCCGCTGTTTCACTAGGCAAAGTTTTAATGAAATGTAAAAATTACCCTAAATTTTTTTTTTTTAATTTACTTAAACTTTTGACTATTATCATAGTAAACAGAGTTCACATAATCTCATTAACTTTTTTACGAGCTACCGTAATGAGTGCCGCCGCCTAGCTGCCACATAAAATGTCAAATTTAAGGGTAGGGGTTGAATTCCATCAGCGGCAGTTTACGACTTCAAGCGTGGTTTATTATTCTAGGGGAAGTTAGGAGAATTTGGGGGTGCTTCTAGGTGCCTAGAGTGCGTTTGAGATAACTGCGCGTGGCGGAAATCTGAACTAAGTAATTGTGTTATACAGGGTGTTGTGTTATTGGCTTAAATTTATACAAGCATTTATTTAACTTATTCATTTTACTGTTTTAAACTGTCACGGTTGTTCACTAAAGTTATATGATTATTTATGGGATATTTACCGTGGTAAGGTTGTGGAATGAGCTCCCGATATTTCGGCGCAGTTACATGCACCATGTTCACGGGAAAACACCCGTGAACCCGTCTTCCCGTGAACATGGTGCATGTAACTGCGCCGAAATATCGGGAGCTCATTCCACAACCTTACCACGGTAAATATCCCGTAAATAATCATATAACTTTATTAATTTTAGGTGGTATGTCCACAATTGTGTGGGACAAATCTTGCAACTGAATTTTAGACCAGTTATCCTCAACCGATTCAGCTGAAACTCATACTTATGTAAGTTCGATGACAATGCAATGTTATGGTACCGTCGAGCTGGTCTGATGATTGAGACAGAAGGAGACCATAGAAGAACCATAGGAAGTCCTAAACGAAACGACGTAACCCCGTCGAGTTCGGGTTCGTTGGATTTGTCTTCCCAAGCACTTTAGTCCTAGACGAAGAGCGGACGCCTAAAAGCTTGTGTTTTTATAATTAATTAATTTACATATATTTTTTGGCGCTTCCTACAGTTGCTTGGCTATTGTGGTTTTCGGTACTAGCCATGGTCGCTGTCAGTAAAGTGATAATAGCAAATTTGATTGACTTCTGACAAATACGACTACTTTTAACACGCTTTTATTAGCTTCATTTGCAACTATGTAATCAAATCATGGAAGTCAATTTTCTAATTTTATCGTTTTAAAACTTTGCAAGTAAGTATACAATACAATAATTTGCTACCATCGAACTGATCTGATGATGGAGCCAAGAGTTGAATAGTGAAACTCTTCAATGGCTACTAGTAAACACCTCAAGCTTGAGCGCATTTGGTTTGTTTTATAAGAGTTGGACCACTATCTTCAAAACGCTTTTACATGTCTTGATATTCGCTTTGCACCTAATCTTCTCATCATCATCATCACCATCATCATAATCAGCCTTTTAACAGTCCACTGCTGAACTTTAGCCTACCGCCGAAAGGGTGACCGAATCTTCTCGCCGCTAACAAATTGTGTTGTCGTAATAAGTGGTGTCATAAGTGGTATTTTCACAAAAACTTTCCAGCCTGTATGTATAAAAGGGAATTAACTCTGGCTACTATACAGCTATTTGGAGCATACTGTATTTTAATTTCGTTATTCGAATTGCGCTCACTAAATAAATAAAGGTTATTTACTTAGTTTTTTTATTGTTTTAATACTTTATAGATAAGGGTAAAAGTATGAGTTTTTTCACTTGCAACTGTTTACTAGTCGAGCTTGTCATTTGCCTGATATATCTATCAATCTATCGATCGAGAACTCTTTGTTGTTGTCACCAGTATTTACATACATAAGACAAAACAACTTAAAATTAATTAAACAATTGTCGGCTTTATCGCTATAAGCGATTTATTCCAGGCACCCTTAACGGTAAGCGTCACGCTTGCCCATAACAGTGCCATCCATAATTTAGAATGTCAAAAGTTCAAAACCCTGCACTACGCCGGTCACTCTGAGATGTCAGTTACATCTCATTATGTCCAATAATTTCACTAGAACTGGTGTGTGGTCTGTACTAGTAACGATATTAGTACGTACCACAGAAGACATATAACGAGTACAGAATATTCACTCCGCAAACAATCCGCAAAATAATTTAAATAAGTAGTAACGACTCTTGCTACTACACAATAAAGTGCAATTCAGGACGTGCGAGCGCTAACTACCTACAGCTGCCTATCGCGTTATCTCTATCGCGCGGCAGCGGGCGTAGTAGGTCCGACAAATCAGCTTGTTGGACTTGTATCTTGATACCTAAAGTGCGCCAGGCCTGCAGGCCAGCCAGCCAGCCTGATAGTCCATTGCACCATGATTGTACAATCATGGTGCAATGCAATGGACTCCGTAAACATCAGTAACTTCCATCCAAAATATTATATTGCACTATTCTTTCAACGATAACGTTTTATAAACAACGAAAGCCGTCTGCCGAAAAAGAACACCTTTTTCGGAGCACGTGCTGCTAAGACCAATTCCAAAATGACGGATCGCATTCGGCATTACAGTTAGAAACAGTCTTATATCTTACACCGTAAAGTTGCGAATTGTTTTGTCGGCAGCTCAAGACGTTAAGGGCAGTGTTACATCGTTTGATTTGACATTTCATTGTAAATATTTAGAGGTCTGAAATGACCGGATCAAATTACAGCTCAATCGGTTGAGAATTATCATCATCATCATCATTTCAGCCGTAGGACGTCCACTGCTGGACGATGAGGCAAGCATATGTCATGCCTCCCTCATCGATCTCCATAAGGTCCGGTTGGAAGCGGCCTGCATCCGGCGTTTCCCTGCGGTCTCTATCAAGGCGTTTGTCCATCTTGTGGGTGGACGTCCTACGCTGCGCTTATCGGTCCGTGGTCTCCATTCGAGAACCTTTCGACCCTATTTGTTCTATGTGCCCTGCCCACTGCCAGTTAAACTTGCTAATCCGGTGGGCTATGTCGGTAACTTATGTTCGTCTACGGATCTCCTAATTTCTAATACGATCTCGTAAAGAAACCACACAACATTGTCCTCTCCATAGCTCGTTGTGCGACTTTGAGCTTGTTTATGAGGCCCATAGTGAAAGACCACGTTTCAGTGCCGTATGTCATCACTGGCAACACACACTGGTTGAAGACTTTCGTCTTAAGGTACTGATGTATTTTGAGGATAACTGGTCTAAAACTCAGTTGCAAGATTTGCCCCGAACATCAGGGCGAGTTAAACAAAAGCTTGTAAAAATCATACGTCCCGCAAACATCTTGAGCGACCCGGACCACCCCATCGGCGGCGATGAGCTCGTCCGATCAGACTGCTCAGGAAGTATTCCGTTTTTGGTATCAGTGCACATACGCCTTTATCATAACAAGGGGTTGTTCCTTATTCAGCTCACGTAGGATATAACGGCTCGTCTGTCACTTCGACGGAAACTCCTGTGCCCAATTAATGACACATAGATTGTATTCCTGCCGGTCGACATCTGCAGTAAGACACGGCTTCCAATGAATGTGGAGCACAGGTCAGATGTACAAGGGAGATATACATTAGCACAATTATCGTTTGTGTTCAAGTTTCTCCGTCTTTCACCCACTAAGTACGCTACTCTTACAATTTTTTCACGCACACTAATAACTTAGTAGCACAGAGAGCCATGGAGAGATCCATGTTAGGCATCAAACTACAAGACCGAGTTCGTAATACCGAAATCCGACGAAGAACAAAGGTTTGAGACATCGGAACCGCGGTAATGAAATTAAAGTGGAGCTGGGCAGGACACGTTGCTAGGCGCAGTGATGACAGGTGGAGTAAGGTTTTAACAGAGTGGTGGCCGAGGCAAGGTAAGCGGAGCGTTGGTCGTCCAGCTGCAAGATGAGCCGACGATATTACTACTATCGCGGGTCGAACCTGGACTCGATTAGCACAGGAAATAGGCAGATGGCATAGCAAGAGAGAGGCCTATACCCAGCTGTGGGATAAGGAAGGCTGTGTATGATGATGATGAAAAACTTACAGTGACACCAATGAACTAACATAGATCACATGCAAAAAGGGCGGCAAAACCGTCTATACTTGTCCACGTTTGACGCTTGGCAAGTACGGTTGGCGTCTTACCCGCTAGATGGCTCTGTCAGTGTGATTCACCATTGAAGAGTTCCACTATCCACCTCCTGACTTCATTACCAGATCATTTCGATGGATCCAAATAATTGTATTCTCATCTGAAATACATATCATTGTATGCGACGGCGTGGTATACGATGGTTACAATCTGGGCGTGTTCAAATCACGAGTGAATCGGTTTCTTCTAGGCAAGCGTGCTGCATCGTAGACCGCATCATCGCTTAACATCAGGCGTGATGGTGGTCAAACGCAAGCCTATTATTTATACGAAGAAAAAAAGGAGAAAATAAATGTTTCAAATCGATACGACAATTACAATACCAAGATTTGATAAATAATAAATGATAAATTATGTACAATGCGTTAATGTAACGCATTGTACATAATTTATTAAAATATTTTCTTTTATCCTATAATACTTAAGTAATAAAACTACTTCCTAACTCGGCCCTCGTTTGATCGGGGCTAGATAAAATTTTACAACTCGGGTTAGCACGGGGTAACTTCGTAAACGTGGGTATAATATCTAATCGGGAGTTGGGAAAGTAAATATAGATATATAGAAACTCTTTATTGCGTACAGCAGAAATAAAAATTACAAACAGACTTACCATATCTAAGTACCTACCTAACCAAAGTACGTACCTAATAGTTGTTCTCCCCTAGAACTACGCTTAGAAACAAGTTATTTTATTACGTCAAAATTATCATTTATCATATTTTCATTTCATATCTATAAAAATCAATCCCAACTGTCGCTCTCTTTGAAAGCAGACACGCATGTTGTTTTGGCGCTATTATCGAATCTATCAATTATCTTCTTTGTTCTTTGGTCTCATTTTCGGATGTTTCAGTTCAGACACTTTCCGTCGTCCATTCGACACTATCTTCTGCATCTTCAACGCTCCCTCGGATAATGTTCGGGTGTGTTCGGTCTTTTTAGGGGGCGGCTGTTCCGGTTCGTCAACCTGAAACACGCCTGAAGAGATGCGCTTTCTGGTAGCCTTCGGCGAAGACGCTAGTACTAGAACTAAACTACTTGAACCAAGACCTCACTTACGCCCATTGAGGTAGTATGTCATGTCAGTGCTTATGCCCCTATACGAGTATTTTCGCAACCCCTCGTCCGATTGCTCATATTCGAACTTAGAAATTGCACTGAAATAAATTACTTGCTCACAAAATTTCAGCAAAATCGGTTAAGAGAAACTGGTTCTAATTCAGCTTGCAAGATAATCAACTAACAAACATTGCAAGTTAAATAACAGCTTGTGCAAAAGAAAGAAACGTTAAAAAGTTTAGCTAAAATTTAGTCCAGAATCACAGATTAAAGAATCACAAATTAAAGATAGTTACTGCACAGGTTACTGCTCAGAATGTCAACGCAGACCCTTTTTTACCCCTAACTGGTGCGTCCAGTCTGGCAATTAACAGATTTAACAGTCTGGTCCAGACTTTATAATTACCGTTCTTATGTTATTATTTGAGGTTCGAATCTTTGGAAACGTTTAGATCGTTTAAAAGCATACATGTAGATTTCGACCAAAATAAAATGAATGGACGGGCCATAACCATTGAACTTGCTCAGTAAAAATGAGTCATCACCGTCGGACATTATTTCAACACCTAATTATAACCATGTACAGTATATTTGTTACAAAAAATAGATAGCTGTTTTTTTTGTTGTGTATTTACACTTCGGAAAAGCACACAAAGTCATAATTTTGTCAGATGTTTCGTTATCATGTAACAACGGTCTTGTGTCGCACTTCCTACGGCTAGAGACCGACTGAAACGAAGTGAGTACCGGGGCTCACTTCGTAAGGAACGCAATGCGTTCCTTCTGGGCCCGTCCATTCTTGTATTTTCGTCGAAGCCTATAGCATTAAAAATAGACTACTGAGAAATTTTCTTCCCAGTTTGGGAATATCCAATAGAACTACTTTCTTCTTGTAAAGTTCCTTTGTAATTCCATCATCCCACCAAGTACAAGTAGCAGGTTGAATGGGAGTGTGAATTGATGGCGAGTTCTGTCTTTCGGTGCATTGGCCGCGGAGTGACGCGTGCCAGCCGCCGTTTGTTTACGGAGTATGTCTGCAAGGTTTGCTTTGTGTGGACAAGGTAAGAAAACGGCCGTTTCCTTTTTATTATGGAAACTGACGTGGTTTTTACACATTTCATTAATATTACACGGGAGTTACTCACGTAAGATTAAGTCGGTCACTCCGACTATAGTTTCAACCGCATTAGGCGGTCTTTTTCAAGGCGAATGCGCTCGCGCGGTTGCGTCTCGCTATGCACTACGGGTCGCCGCGCGGCGCGCACGTGATGACACCGGCTGCTTATCGGGTTCGGGGTGGGGGTGCGTATAGAGAAATGTGTTGCGTCGGCGCACACTGGAGCTCTTTCCCACCATGAGTAATTCTCGTGTAATATAAATAAAACTTATCCTTTGTCTAAAACAATCTATTGAGTCTCTTGATCTATTGATCTCATCATCATCAGCCAGAAGACGTCCACTGCTGAACATAGGCCTCCCCCTTTAACCTCCACACTGAACGACAGCCTGCCTTCTGCATCCACTGGATGCCCGCGACTCTCACAATGTCGTCGGTCCATCTAGTGGGAGGACTACCTACGCTGCGTCTTCTGGTTCGTGGTCTCCACTCAAGAACCTTTCTTCTCCATCGGTTATCGGTTCTTCGAGTGATGTGGCATGCCCATTGCCACTTCGACTTGCAAAATTTTAACAGCTATGTAGGTAACGGCAGGATTTTATGGGACATTCCTTAGGTTACTTTGTATCCCGTCCACTCTATGGAACGTCCCATAAAATCCTGCTCCATGGTAACCGTATGATGTAAAAAGGCGTGAAACACGTCCCTTTGAAGTGTCCGATGTAAGCTGGTGTGTTTATGTTTTCTAGTACTCGCGGTTAACTAAATACAGTTACCGACATCACTTCATTCGATTATTTATAGGTTTATTTAGAGATGGCGCGGATCCGGCCTCATTTGTTCCGACAACTTTTTCTCTACACTAACAACCGGTTTCTGAAAGTCTGATCAACACAAAAATGTACTAACACGTTGTTAAATCCCATGTCAAATGACGTGATTAGTTAAACGAAAAAATAAACAGCTAATCGCTTTTTTGTATTGCATTGTTTAATATTCTTATTTCGTAGATGAGGACTATTATAAGAAACCAATTTTATTATTTTAGATCTGTTCGGTAGTTATTTTTAAATATTTTTCTACTAATTTAATGCTGATGTAGTCACAACGTAACCGTAGGCTAAATGTGTTTCCGTATAAGAGCCATGCATTGCAATACGAGTAAAATATGACATTAGAACTTACGTAACTTTCAAACTGTCCCGATTTGAACGCATGTTGTCACAGATCTTCTGTGCATGTTGTAATGTTTATCGGAACTTATCGCGCATTATACTTCAAGCGAAAGTTACTTATTTATTTATACCTAAATAAAATAATCCACAATAAGTCCCGATAAACATTTAAAACATTAGAACTTATACTGTATGTCCCACATAAAAGAATTAATTTTTTTTCCTGTGGTCTATCCTATATCTGATATCAATTAGTTTTGTGAATTAATATGTTTTCTTCTTTATACATAATTTTTCTGATTGTAAATTTATAAACTAGCATCAAATCGGCGAAAAAGTCTATTCGATTCATTTAATTTTCATTTGCAAACATTGTTTTACTTATAGATCTCGCAAGGTATTTCTGATCGGAAATCAAATCCCTACAATGAATGCCTACCTATTTCATATAAATACCTACCTCATCATAATCATTTCAGCAATAAGACGTCCACTGCTGGACATAGGCCACCCCCATCGATCTCCAAAAGGGCCGGTTAGAAGCGGCCTGCATCCAGCGTTTTCCTGCGGTCTCTTTCAAGTCGTCTGTCCATCTTGTGGGTGGAAGTCCTACACTGCGCTTACCGGTCCGTGGTCTCCATTCGAGTACCTTTCGGCCCCATCAGCCATCTGTTCTGCGTGATATGTGCCCTGCCCACTGCCGTTTCAACTTGCTTATGAAGCCCATAGTGAGAGACTACATTTCAGTGCCGTATATATGTCATCACTGACAACACCTTAAATATAGGTCTGTGGGCAACACACACTGGTTGAAGATAGGGATTAATTATAATTATAATTCCCAGATAATTCCTATTGTGATTAAAGATAAACATATTCCAATGGAAAAAATTGCGTCGTGCCGGCAAAAACATTCCCCGGTGCAACTCTGTTTCGAAGATTTCGTCGTCAAAGGAAATGCTCACGTTTGTCGGTATTACCACTTCCGGGGAATCATCAAAGGACAACCCTGGAAATAACATGAAAGGAATATCCGCCAAAACGTGTCGTTTGTGTTATGAAAATGATCTTATTTGTAGACAGTTCGTATATAGGTAGGTATTATTTAGAGAGTTACATGTATATTTTTTATAATACACAAACGGAATACCACCTGACCTGCCTGGCTCGCTCACCTGACTCAAATCGCGAAATCTCAAAAATTTTGTAGATTTCTTAATAATTTTTTTGCTGTTTTCTTATAGAGTGTAGAGGTGTGCAATTATGTCTTATGTGGTGAGGTCCGCTGAAGTAGCTAACAGACGAGACGGACTTGGCTGATGGACCGTCGCGCCGTCCAACCAACGGGAGAGAAACAGAAAAATTTCTCTATCCCTGCCGTTGGATGGACGGCGGTCTGTCAGCCAAAGGGCTGAAGCGATGGAACACGACGGCTTTTGTATGTATGAATGTTTGTATATTTGCTATATATGGCAAGTCTTTTGAAATCCTATTGATACTTTTAATACCGAGTTACCTATAAGTTTAACGTGTGCATCTATGTGTCTGTCTGTGGCATCGTAGCTCCCAAACGGCTGAACCGATTTTGATTACGTTTTTTTTCTTAAAAGTGACTTCATTGAGTGTTCTTAGCTATGATTCAATAAAACCGGTCTATTTATTTGAAGATTATTGGCTTTTAGCGGGGGTTTGAAAAAAAATACAATTTATTACGGGATTGTTTTACAGGTCGGGTGATTTTTAGGGTTCCGTACCCAAAGGGTAAAAACGGGACCCTATTACTAAGCCTATGATGTCTGTCTGTCCGTCCGTCTGTCCGTCTGTCAATCCTACCTTTAAACGGCTTTATCTTTCGAACTTGTAATAGTTAGCCAGTTGAAGTTTTCACATAATAGCCATGTAATAATACGGCGGGTTAGCTAACAAATAATTAAAAATTCAAAACAATCAACAAATATAACAAACGTATTTTTGTATTTAGCTCTAATGTAAAAACGGTATCTAATAATATGTACAAGCGTCAAACTTGGCATGATTATAGTACACACTCTAATGTATCACAACAAATAATAAATAATAGCCAAGTGTGAGTCGGTGGAGGCCTATGTCCAGCAGTGGACGTCCTATGGCTGAAATGATGATGATGATGAACCTTCGTATGGAGAGTACATACAGAAGAGGTAAAGGACGGAGTGTGCTGTAATAATGGAATACGTGGTATATAAGGCATATAATATATACATCATCAAAATAAAATTCCTGTAGAGACACAATCTCTCAGTGTAAATAATCAAAATACGTCCGAGCGTCATTGTACATACATTGTATCAATTATATACTTCACAATGCCACATTTACTCCAATTTAGACGTTATGTCGCTTGCATAGTGTTCAACGTTAGTTGTCCGCACGTCATCGTAACTCTGGCATCGCGCGGCGTTGTAGTCGGATCGCGGTTACCTTATAAGTCTTATAACTAACCAAAAAGTCTGCTCAATTCTTAGCGTGCGCCGAGTTTTGGTTCGGAGATTTTTTGGCACGATTGTGACTCCATATGTATTGTATCTCGATGATAGACATACATTAATACTAAACTTGTTTCTTTATTTTCAGATGTGGCGCATCATGCAGCTCACAAACTTCACCCACACAAGAATAACGAAAGCCGCCGTGTCACTGCTAATGGTAAAAAACTGGCCAAGTGCATGTAGGGCTCGCGCACTGAGGGTTCAGTACCACCACATAACTTGTTAGCTACTAAAATACAAAAAAATAGTGTAAAAAGACAAAATCCCATCAACGCCCACAGGCTTTATTTTCACAGAATATATATAAATGTTACGGCGGATTAATTAAGAAATAATAAAAAGTAAAAACGAAATGCACAAAAGTATTTTTTTACGTATTTTTGTAAAATGCTCTAAGGTAAAAACGATAATACGTACATCCGTCAAACTTGACATGATTATAGTACACACTTTAAAGTATAATAATATTTATTAAATAATGGCCAAGTGTGAGTCGGTGACACATCTCTGTTCATTACCAAATTATAACTGGTAATTCGGTTACTTGGTTCGATTTACTGTTCTCCCCTGACACATGTAGATCAAGTAGTATACAGATGGCTCTGTTCTTAATTTAATAATCCACCATTATTAAAAAACACACACGTTTAGGAAAATAATACAATGAGGTGTTTTTTTTACGTTGGCGCCAAAACTCCAAATAATCAATTTGACAGTAATTCTAGCATCTACCTAAATGTAATCATTTTTTACTTATTACCGCCATCTATCAATGAGTAGCTATACTGTTCTCATCTGAAACATGTAGATCAAGTGCTGTACAGATGGCGCTGTTATTAATTTGCTAATACAACTATGTAATTGTCTCAACAGATGGCGTTCTCCATTTCGAGCCGGAACCCAGACCTAGCAAGAAGTTGGAGCTGAACAGCTCCGGGAAAATCCACTGCAAAGTCGCAGGTGGTGTCGCGCCTATTGTAACCTGGTATTTGGTTAGTATTTATAATTCGCTTACTTTTTGCCTTTGTCATCACATCTCATGTACAAAAAATTGCAGTGGCGGAACCTTACGGCTAACTACGCGGGTTCGAATTAGCGCTGAAACAGCGTAGTACTGAAAATAACGTAAATAGTGCGTATTCAGTAACTAAAACACGAACGCAACGCACCGCGTTACGCGCGTATTTGTAGTTAGTGAATAGGGCCCAGATGCATGTATGGACGATCATTAAATTAAGGGAGTCCATAAATGCTTAGTTTCCGCCAAGGCTTGGATAGTACTTTTCTAAAACACTGCGTTAATAATTAAGCTCGCCTTTAAGTAAATATTTCGTCGAAGAGGGTTTTTTAAATAATGGACACAATTACAGAGCAAGTTTTTTTTCTGAAACAGTAATAGTAGTTTTTGTGTCCATAATTTGAAGGAAATGTGCGAAAGTAACTCTCTCTGTCTAAATGTAACAATGTCACGGTATCAGATGAACCGATTGTAACCTCTGGAATAACAAGGAATTAGTGAATATGATAATGATGGACATTGATTATTGTAGGTACTCTGAAAATGTGGGGAAAACACAGCAGGGGGTCTAGACAAGAGCCACTTTCTGTTAGCGTTAACGCCTGCGGAACGAAAAAATTGTATGAAAATTACATTAGCTTGAGATAATTTATTTATTTGCAGTTATTCGGTACTCTTACTAGGGTTATTCTTCTTATACTTACTCTCCATGTGAATAGGTGTTCCTCGATAGTTAGTATGGGTGTCTTCAAATTACGAGTGAATTGTTTTTTTCTGAAACCGAAAGACGCAGCGTAGGTAGGTCTCCCGCTACGTGGACCGACGACATCGTGAGAGTCGCGGGCATCCAGTGGATGCAGATGGCAGGCTGTCGTTCAGCGTTCTTATGTTTAGCAGTGGACGTCTTCTGGCGATGATGATTAAACTAAAAGGTTACCCATAAACAAAGTTAAATAAGTTAGTTTTTTTAATCTGTTTCTTGAATTTTAAAATCAAACAAATATATTCCAGAACGACGAAGAGGCTCTACCAGAGGGCATGTCTTCCTCAAACGGCACCTTGCACGTTCTAGAAGCTTCCAAACGCCACATCGGGAATTATACGTGTCGCGCTGTCGATGGCGACACCAGTATCCAGGCGAAGATTTCATTGGATGTTGTCGGTAAGTTAATCTTTATTTTTAAAGAGAGTTTGGTCAGACACGACCATGCCACCCTCGTTGGCCCGTTCTTAAATCTATGCTCTTAATACATAGATCAACTATCTTGCACAGTATTCTGCACTCCGATAATGGATGGAAGAGGGACATTTCGGGAAAGGGGCATTTTGGGAAGGGGACATTTTGGTAAAGGGGCATTTTGGGAAAGAGACATTTTGGGAAAGGATCATTTTAGGAAAGGGAAATTTCGGGAAGGGGTCATTTTGGAACCTAGGGACATTTTGGGAAAAGGGAATTTTGAACGTGAACATACTGGTGGAGCCAGGAATGTTCTAAAACTGCGATCAGTACCACCGGAGGATGGGCAACAGCGTCTTAGTAATACACGGTGAACATACTGCGATCCCCAACCCACCTGCCAAGCGTGGGGATTCTGGCAGCATCCCTTTCTAAGAGGAGGCCTTTGTTCAGCAGTGGACATTTACGAGCTGATGATTTGTGTGATGTGATACTGGTGGAAATCGAACCTTTCAGCCTCTGTCCTGGCACACTCCATCGCAACATGACACGTCTTCGACTACCCCTAATCGGTAAGTATATGGAAGATGATTAGGATAGGACAAGATGGACAGATGGACGATCTGAAAGAGACGGCAGGAAAAGCTTGATGCAGGCCTCTTCCACCCGGCCCTCTGGAGATCGATGGAAGAGGCCTAAATCCAGCAATGGATGTTCTATGGCTGAAGTGATGATAATAATATGGAGGACGAAAGAAAAGTAAACGCACTTTTTAACTATCACCATTGTGGTTACAGTTAACTACAGTTATATGCCGTGATAAAGTTGTGGATGGAGCTCCTGATATTTCGGCGCAGTTACATTGCGCATCATGTTTACGGGAAAAATCGGGAGCAAAATCCACAAACCACGGTATAAACTTATCATGATAAATATCCCGTTAACATTCTAGAGAGAATGTCTATGCGGGTAAAATCAGCTAGTAGAGTATATACAATTAAGTCGATGTAACGGTTTTTATTGTTTGCAGTGTCTCCACGCGTTGTTTCTCCGTCGCCCGGACAGGAGCTGCACGTCCTTTCCGGTCAGCAGGCGACGCTCGACTGCGTGGCATCCGGCGACCCGCGCCCCACCACGCACTGGGACCGGAACTCCACTGTCCTGTACCAACGTTAGTTTGTTATATCGCTCACTACTGGACAGGTTAAAGCCATTAAGGCCATATTGCCTCGTCTTATGTATTTTTTATTTATGCACCAGTAAAGTAGTGGAGACTTCACTAGAGAATTCTATGGAGTTTTGGAACAATATGAAAACAGACATTTCACCTCATTAATCACTTGCCCACACTCGAATACCAACTCAGAAAAGAAGTCGGTAAATAATTAACTAGTATATATAATTGTTTGGTTTAGCTTGTGATTGGAGACTCGACGCGACTCGACGCTTGTGATTGGAGACCCAAAAGTCATTTATTCAATTCGCGCCTAGGATTGGCCCTGCTCGAAGTAGTTTAGGTTGAAATGTTATAACCTTTTTCTCATGCGAGGTAAAGGATGAGCAGTCAAGTGGTTATATTGTCATTGGTTTCTACCAAAATGACCGCAGTCCAGGTCAGCCTTAAATTTTAATTACTTTCGACCTACTGATGTTTTTAAATACATTTCAGAAGAAGGAGTGAGCGTCGAGGGTGGTGTCAACGCTTCTACGGCTAAGTAAGTTTAGTTCGTCCATTTTGGTATATTTTATTTAGTTTTTCTGTATACTAGTAAAGCTAGTCCATCAACTTAAAGTATTCAGTGAGCTATGGAGCGAGATATGTCGGAGTTTCTTTGAAAGAATCAGAAATGAGATTATCAAACAGAGAAATAAAATTAGGCCAGAGTTAATAATCTAAGTCTGCGTGCTTCATCTTCGATCACATCGTCGTCCACCGACAAGCGACTTGGTCAAACGCAGAAATATCGGCGATAACAAAAAGTAGTTTTTTATTATTATTGGACATAGGCCTCCCCCATCGATCTCCAAAAGGGCCACTAGCAAGCGGCCTGCACCCAGCATTTTCCTTCAGTCTCTTTAATGTTGTCTGTCCATCTTGTGGGTTGACGTTCTACGCTGCGCTTACCGGTCCGTGGTCTCCATTCGAGAACCTTTTGGCCACATCGGACTTCTGTTCTGCGTGCTATGTGCCCTGCCCACTGCCACTTCAACTTGTTAACCCTGTGGGCTATGTCGGTAGCTTTTGTTCGTCTAAGAATATATCTCTTAAATATATCTTAATTTCTGATTTGACCTCGTAGAGAAACCCCGAGCATAGCCTTTTCCATAGCTTGTTGTGTTGTGTTACCTTTTTATATTGGAAATAAACGTGTTTTAAAGTAACAAATCTAATGATTTTAACTAAAACTCCCTAAACTAAAACTTTTCAAAGAACATTTTAGTTGATTTGCCAGCCCTCGCGCTACTGTTGCGTGTAGGTTATAAATATCAAGTTCAGCCGAAACCGGCCTTTTGAACTTATTTATTTTGTGACTCATCATCATCATCAGCCAGAAGAAGTCCACTGCTGAACATAGGCCTCCCTCTTTAACCTCCACACTGAACGAACACCTGCCTTTTGCATCCACTGGATGCCAGCGACTCACAGTCGTCGGTCCATCTAGTGGGAGGCCTACCTACGCTGCGTCTTCCGGTTCGTGGTCTACTTTGTGATTATATTCACGTTTGTCTGACCTCTCGGCCGACTATTCCAGGTTCGTCCTCCTGGACAATGGCACCCTCATCATCCGAGCTGTGACAGACTCTGATGCAGCCAACTACGGGTGTACTGCGGGCTCGCTCGCGGGACTCGCTCGAAACGAGTTGCAGCTCATCGTGCACGCAGGTGAGGGGAAAACGGAAATGGAAACGGGGAAAAGGGAAAGTAATCAGACCATCTAGAGCAGTTGTTCCCAATAGGCATGTGTCCTAATGCTTAAATTTATTACAAATAATAGCCTTAGCGATGAATGTAACTAAATACATAACACATACTGAAAAAAATATTAAATTGGCTGATAAATCTCTGAGATATGAGCGCTTAAAGTTTTAGGTGGGGATAGAGAGGGGATGCTCTTTCCCTTTTTCGCAAAGCGTGTGTTAGTATAGCATTTGTATGGCGCGCCTGAGGCGTGATGTCATAGTTCAGTATAGTGCGCTCTCTGTTTAGCATGAAATTAAAATACTTATAACTTTTTTAATTTTGTTTTCGTTGATGGGCTCTATTTATTCAATTCAATTCAATTCAAATTCAAATTGTTTATTACAAGTAACCATGGACTCAGACTTAGCAATATTTGGACACAGAATTAAGTATAAAAATAATTTTTAAAATGTCAGTGGATAGTTATTACTTACTTATTTTTCTACTCACTTGGCCATTATAGCTAATACAAAAACACGTTAAAAATATGTTGTACATAATAAGTATTAATAAAGGAAAGAGTCCCCCTTTTTCCTTTTTTATTATTTTTTAGTTAATCCGCCGTAACATTACATATTATGTGAAAATTTTAACTGGCTAATGTTGCCGTTCGAAAGATACAGCCGTTAATAGGTAGGACAGACAAACCGACGGACAGACAGACAGATGGACAGACAGACAGGCAGACATCGTAGGCTTAGTAATAGGGTCCCGATTTTACTCTTTGGGTACGGAACACCCTAATTTGAAAAAAAAAAAACACTCGACAAAACATGAAACAGCAGATTTTTTTATAGCGAATATTTTGATAACTTGTAGAACAAAAGTTGTTTGTTTTGACGTCTAAAGCCGCCCTTAAGAGGGCGCTAACTGGTTACTAACGCTGTATATTGTAGTAGGTTCTAATTGAAACAATATCTCGCTATTCCAGAAGGCGATATGCCATCCGAGTCCACCGGCGTGGCGGGTAAAGCGGTCGTGGTGTCGATATCCGTCGCGGGAGCCTACATGCTGCTCGTCCTGGCACTTATGGTCTACTGCAGGCGGCGGCGGCTCAAGCGGAGACAAGCGGGTAAATATGACCACAGGGTAAATACGACCACCGACAAAAATACAAACCACCATAAACTACAAGTAAATTTAAAAAAACCATCTTCGAAATTACTGCGTTCGAAAAAAAAAAGTATTGATATTGCCAAATCCACTGCTGTTTAAGAAACTGTAATAATATTAATACTCTTTATTAATTCAAAAAATACTTTTTGATAACTAGCTTTTTCGTATTCTTTTCAGCAACCCCTTTCATTTGATACCCATATCATGATGGTAGATAAGAACATTTTGTCCGTCATCTTGGGGCGTCCGCCATATTGAATTTATCATCTATAACGAAAGTGCTGGGTACAAACCCAACGAACCCAAACTTAGGAGTTCCTATGGCCACGTTCAATGGCCAAGTGCGAGTCGGTGGCAAATTTCTGTTCACCACCGGCTCGTACGATCACCGAAGTGAAGCAGCGTTGGGCGCGGCTGGTTCTTGGATGGGTGACCGCCTGGCCGTTGATGGGATGTTGTCTTTTTTCATAATTTTTTTTGTACTTTAGTAGCTGACAAGTTATGTGATGGTACGGAACCCTCAATGCGTGAGCCCGACTCGCACTTGGCTGGTTTTATTATATGATTGTATAGATTTGTTCCTTCACCAGGTGAGAAAATGGAACTTGAGATGGTGGAAGGTCGGGAGAAGCTGGTGGAGGAAGAAGATAAGAAGGTCGGAAACGGAGTGGCGGCGCCAAACGGAAGGTTACTGCCGCATGACAGAGACAGCGGTGAGTCTTCCTCTCTCTTTTTCTCTTTTAGGGCCACCATAGGTTTTTCCCCGACTGCGCAAGAAGGAAGGTTATGTTTTTGAAGTGTATGTATGTATGATGGTTATTTTGGCACGCCCTATAACCTAAACAGCTTAATGGATTTCGACATGTGAGGTGTCATTTGAATCGTTTTAATAGTGGGAGTGACATAGAGTACAAGAATTAAAACAAATTAAAGAATAGAAGGCAACTGCGGAAAAAAAAGGGAAAAATAGTAATAAAACTTTGCTAAATCGGTCAATATTACCATAATTTTGTAGAGTTCAAAAATATATAAAACTACTATGGAATAAGTTAAATATTACGAATATTATGACGGACCAAAGTAATGAAACTCCAAGTCAGTGACACGACTAGTTTATTAACACAAGTAGGTAGGTAATTAACATTTTGCCAATTACCCACATTTTGGCACACGTACTTCACAGAATACTCTGTAGTTTACGAGATAAAGCGGAATGAAAGACCTCTGTATCTACTACGAGTATAGGTATAGATAGGTACGCAGCGCGCCGCTGTTACTTTTCAGTTACTTACAACTAAAAGACCATTAGATACCATTAATTAAATAGATTAATGAATTACCATTAGTTTTCTGTTTTTTAGTTGTGCATAATAAATATTTAGTTTAGCAACAGTAGAAGTAAAATATGTCGTGCCCCTTTTGTCAACACCAGATACGCACAAAAACAATTCACGGTAGTTGTCACACGATTATATCACAAAATAAACAAAGCTGGCAAAGTGGACCAACTCACCGATAGAGAACTTAAAAATACTATTCTGAAGTGGCTCAAGGAGTATGACTACAAGGGCATTGAGGATATGCTGGAGGGTTTTTATTTCTGATTTTCATTTGGCACGTCCACTAACACACACACATTCACACACTCACTCACTCGCACACGCACTCACTCACACACACACCCACTCACACACACACACACGCACACACACACACACACACCCACTCACACACACACACACACACACACACACACACACACACACACACACGCACACATACATACACATGTTCACACAAACTGCGCATAGAATAGCGCAGACTGTTGCATTTAATGGTTTAAAAATTATTTTATCTAATTATTATTTTTCTTTTGGCTACTTATTGGAATGGTAATCAAAATTTTAAATTACTTTTATATATTTTTTTTTTTTACATAATTTTAAAATGCTTTGTTACTGTTTTGGTATAATTAATTGATACATTAATAGGAGAAGCCATTGGCTCCCGTCACACAGTCTCTGACTAGTTCAGGAGCCTCTGGGATCATTACTATAGCTTAACATAAATTATGCCCGAATAAATGATTTGTATTTGTATTTGTATTATAAGTTTTCTTGATGTGCAATAATATTGGTCCTATGTTAAATTTGCAGGGGCAGACAATTCAGAAGTATCCGGCATATCCAGGATGTCGAAGAAATCTGGCCAGTTCGATCATTTAACTGTGCCAAGGACTCTCCTGACAGATCTAATCACTCTCGGTGAGTTGATATCGGGTTGTTCGGAAGGAAGCTTATAGCAAAGGACGTTCTGGTCAGTTTTCCTTATTATTTAAGACATACAGAAATGTTTATTTTGGGATAATGTTTAAAACCAAACAAAATTATACAAATATAGGTAGGTACATTATCACAAAAACCGGCCCCAACTCAGCATGTTGCTGGTTGTATACAACCAGCGCTGGTATTCTGTTGGGCCCGGCAAGTGACGTCACGCTCGACACCTGTGAGCGCGCGCGCGCGCGCACAAATATATACAATAAAATAAGATAGATATAATTTGATTTGTATAATACAAACAATTACATACAGAACAACAATTACATACAAAACAACAATAACATACAGAACAACAATTACATACAGAAAAAAAATAACATACAGAACAACAATTACATAATACAGAACCACGATTACACACAGAACCACAATTACATACAGAACAATAATTACATAAAGAACAATAATTGAATACATAACCACAATTATATACAGAACAACAACTACATAAAGAACAACAATTACATACAGATCAACAATTTAAAAATTTATGTAGTATTTTGTAATACTTCCCTTAATTGTTTGTTAATCGTTCTGGCCAGGTCGCGGCGAATTTGGCGAAGTACTTCTAGCCAAGATCGACATGAGCCAAGTAAAGAAGACCAAAGACGATGTCAACGAGCCAGACATACAACACGTGCTAGTTAAAACGCTTACTACTAAAGACGAGGTAAGTTACCGTGAAAACTCTTACTACTAAAGACGAGGTAAGTTAATAGTTAAAACTCTTACTATTTAGGACGAGGTATGTTAACGGTCAACTGCTGTACATATGGCTCCCCATAGATCTCCAATAGGGCCGTGGATGTCCATCAGTGGACGTCCAATGGCTGAAATAATGATAACGCTGAAGTTAACGGTGAAAACTCTTACTACTAACGACGAGGTAAGTTACCCGTGAAAACTCTTACTACTAAAGTCGAAGTAAGTTAACTATCAAAACCCTTACTACTAAAGTCGAGGTAAGTTAACTGTCAAAACTCTTTATTTCTAAAGACGAGGTAAGTTACCGAGAAAAAAGGTTTACTGCTAAAGACGGGTTAAGTTTTTACCGGCCCTTTTGGAAATCGATGGGGGAGGCCTATGTTCAGCAGTGGACGTCCTATGGCTGAAATTATGATGATGATGTTGTTATTTCAGGTTCAGCTCGCAGAGTTTCGCCGGCAGCTTGACTTGTTCAGTCGCGTGCGACACGAGAATGTCGCGCGACTGATCGGCCTTTGCAACGAGCGCGAGCCGCATTATATGCTGTTGCAACACACCGACTGGGTAAGATTCAGAAAAAAAAATTAAGTGTTATACCTACAGTTTCCCCTTTAACACTTTTTTTGTTAGTTTTTGTTCATGACCATGGATGCAGAGTCCTTCGGTTGTAATATTACTCAAGTTCTTAAATAGCGTCAAACAAGTCATAGTCACAGTCAGAATCAAGTAAACTAAGTCGCGGTCAAGTCAAATTCATGCCCCGGTAAAGTGGTGGAGGCTTTACAAGAGGCTTCTATAGAGTTTTGGAACACGAAAAGACATGTTACACCTCGTTATATCACTATCACTCGAGCACGTTTACGAGCACTTAATAAAATATAATAATTCACCATTATTACACATTAACACTCGAAAATACACAAGTTTAGATTTAAGTTTTAGCAATCGCTAAAACTTGATAATATTAATAAAACTTAATAAGGCCGCCTGTTAAAAGCCTAGATGCCATTTTTTTAATATTTCATAAAGAGTTTTTGTATTGTATTGTTTAGGAAAATAATACAACGAGCCTGTGATAGTGATCTGAATAGTGATCCTGCCTTCTGCGCAGGCATGGGTTCGATTCTAGGACTAGGTCTAGGACAAACATTCATGTGATGAACATTTGTGTTTGTCCTATATCTGGGTGTAAATATCTATTTGAGTATGTATTTAAAAACATATAATTACGTATGTATATCAGTCTCTGGCAGCCATATGACAAGATTGGGGCGTTAGACTCTATCGAGAAGCGTGCCAAGAGGCTCATTGGCAACGTATTCCTGGTTCAAACTAAGATAAACAATCGAATACATTTCGGAGAGTGTGCATCGGATCTTCATGATCTAATTCCCTCCTGCCCATTTTTCTATCGGACTGCCAGAGCGGGCACAAAAAATCGACCGCTTTATGGTTGGTATTCGGAAAACCCGAACGAAGCGCTTTGATTCCACTTTTATTATGCGAACTGCTAGTCTGTGGAATGCGCTGCCTGAATGGGTGTTCCCCGATAGTTACAATCTATGTCTTCAAATCACCAGTGATTCGGTTTCTTCTAGGCAAGCGTGCTCCACCGTAGACCGCATCATCGCTTAACATTAGGCGAGACGGCGGTCAAACGCAAGCCATTTATTTATTTAAAAAAAAAACAAGCTTGCTTAGTTTTGGGTCAGATGACCGTGTTTGCAAAAAATTACCCGAATTCCAGGGTGACTTGAAAAGCTTCCTGTTCGCGACTCGAACCCCGGACGAGACCGCGGAGTACCTAGCGCGGACGGGCCCCGCCCTGCCCCCGCCCAAGACGAAGCATTCTTCAACCCCGCTGGCGCCGCACCACCAGCTGGCGTTGGTGACGCACCTGGCGGCCGCCGCTGGACGACTGGCTACCAAGAGGATTATACATAGGTAATACATAACCATGTACCAATGGGGTTTATATCTATAATAATATTATAAAGAGGAAATATTTGATTGTTTGTTTGTTTGTTTGTTTGCATTGAATAGGCTCCGAAACTACTGAACCGATTTGAAAAATTCTTTACGCTATCCCCGGGTAACATAGGCTATAATCTATACCCGTGCGAAGCTGGGGCGGACCGCTAGTATTTTTATATAGATTGAAACTACAAAACCATTTCGAGCAATAGACTTACTGATCATCATCATCATCATCCAGAAGACGTCCACTGTTGAACCTAGGCCTCCCCCTTTAACCTCCACACTGAACGACAGCCTGCCTTTTGCATCCACTGGATGCCAGCGACTCTCACTATGTCGTCGGTCCATGTAGTGGGAGGCCTATCTACGTCTTCCGGTTCGTGGTCTCCACTAAAGAACCTTTGTGCTTCCTTTAAAAGGTAACACATTTAGCTGAGTTCATTTGCAGTGTATGTAATAATGTAGTTATCCATGTGAAGACTTAATAAATAAATAAAATCTATATATATACAGAAATAAATCCCCTTTTTTATCATAAATAGGCTTGCGCTGTCCTATTTACCTTAGTCACGACATAACTTGAGAACGACTACCGAATTCATTAAATTTTTTTTAAGTTTTCTTTTACTCTGTGGAAGGTTCTTACGGGAAGAAAAATTAAGAAAATTGGCCAGAAAATTGGAAAATTTCGGAAACTTCACGGCGATTTTAACTTCGCCCGTTTGACAGTTCTAAAACAAGGCAACGTCTGTCGGGTCAGCTAGTCTATACTAATATTATAAAAAGGAAAGATTTGATTGTGTGTTTGTTCGTTTGCATTGAATAGGCTCCGAAACTACTGAACCGATTTGAAAAATTCTTTCACTGTTGGGAAGCTACACTATTCCCGGGTGACATAGGCTATATAATTATATATCTATACCCGTGCGAAGTCGGGGCGGGCCGCTAGTACATAAATAAAATAAATAATCCTTATTAAGTAACCCTGTATATTTTCCAATGTAATGTTCCAGGGACATAGCAGCCCGCAACTGCTTGATCACTTCAAAGCTGCAACTGAAGCTCTCTTACCCAGCTCTGACTCGCGGACCTGAGTCTCACGAGTACTTCAAACTCCACGACCAGGTGAATATTACTGTTGCCAACTTTACACGGGGCGGTGGCATGTGCGCTTTACAATCTGATGGCATCCGGTTCTATCCTCGGCGGCACCAATCACTTATTTACCGAGCGAAGTGAGGTCTAAGAATCTACTGGGAGACAAATCGGCGTTTAAACAAATGTATGTTTGTTTGACGATAACTTGAGTACCGTTCATTCGATCTTCATGAAGTGTTGTAGGCAAGTAGTTCAAGTAAATATAATTTTTAGGTTCGTATATGAGTTAATCCGATGCAGGGGTTGTAAAGATATTACAATAACAAAGTTATGAGTTCCTAATGAATCCGAAATGAACTTATTTGTACAAATAATGTCAGTATGACTGAAGTGAAGATTGTCAGTTGATTATCGTAGCCGTTAACTGTCATATTTTGCAGTCAGGATCATGATGGTGATGATGATGTGTGTGTCTGTGTGCGTGTGCGTGTGCGTGCGTGTGTGTGTCGGAAATACTTGGTTTCGAAACTAGTTTCGAAATCAAGTATTTGTAAATATTAGTATTTTTTCAAGAAATCCATCCAATTTTTTTACCAATCATCGTTTAACACTGAGTAGATTCTAGAAAAAAATTACAATACTATAAATTACTCAATAGTTGACTAGAAATAGCTATTAGAGCGACGACGCGGTGCGATAGAAAATTACTGAGTTATTATATAGACATTAGTTTTTATTTGTATGTAGGTTGTTCCTTTTTGTAGCAATGATAGCTTAGAGCTAGAAATGGCTAGCTAGAGGTTGGCGCGTTCGAATGGTAATCCGCAGGGAGTGGGTTCAAATCCCAAGAATGAGACAGGTAGCGCCACTAGTGGCGAGAATGTGAACCTGCGCACATACAAAGTGTCAACTGTCAAAGTCATTAGAATGGCAACGTCACTAACGTCAAATATTATATTGACTAGGAAAATGAACTTTATGTCTTTATCATTAACGCTGTTATATTTGGAGCAGATATTGCCAAGACTGATTGGTCGATTCGCGGTCATACCTGACAGTTCCTAAATCCACCACAAATGGCGTGAGCATTGCGTCGTAGTGGAGGATATAGTTCCCTAACATAAAACTAGATGCCACTTACAAAGGAACGCCGCTTTCTGAATCGCGATGACGAGATTCTCCGTAAATGTATGGGCCTTTTCGGTGCGTGTGTAATAATAATAATAATAATAATAAATCTTTAGTTCAGACAACAGTGGTCCATATTAGTGAGTACAAATGAGATCGAGTTCTTTACATTATACATTACAACATAAATTTTTACAATATAAATTATTAAAATTACAAATACTACATACATATGAAAATACAACATTAATATAAAACTAAACTTAACTAACGAGACCTATAATAAGACTATTCCAGTATCTCTGGATGGAACAATCAGGCTTATCGGTTATTGTACTAAGGATGCTGTTGTTGCTACCACGCATTCTGCTCAACAGGGAGTGGGCTTTTTTTCTCATAATGGCATGAAACCCATCAGTTCGCGCCTGTGTAAGCATAGCTGACGCACTACAAAATCGTGGCAGCCCCAGCAGCATCCTAAACCCGTTGTTGTATTGGACCCTCAGAGCATTATAAGCTTTTTTGGTAAACGATACCCATAGGCTGCTCGTGTAAAACGACTGACAAAATGCTTTAAATAGAGCAATTTTGACGTCATCCGTACATCGAGCAAACCTACGTATAATCATGTTACACCTCACTGCCAATGCTCTGCGCTCTCTCTCAATATCCTGATCGTCCCTGAGATCGTCTGTTACTATGTGACCAAGATATTTAAAACTAGTGACAATGTTTAAAAGATTTCCATTTAGAAAGATGGGAGGAATAAAATGTGGAGAGTTGTTTTTTGCCTTGAAAACCATGACTTCGCTTTTCTTAGCATTGTATCTCAAGCCATGTTCTTCAGCAAAACTCTCACAGCAACCTAATAGTTTCCTAAGACCACTAACCGATGGGCTCAGCAACACCATATCATCTGCGTAACTGATATTATTAACGCTTGTGCCATCTATATGGCACCCAACACGGGTGTTACTGAGCTCAACGATCAACTGGTTAACATATAAATTAAACAGTTTAGGGGACGTCAACCCTCCCTGCCTGACTCCACATTCCAAGATATAGTCCTCTGACATTTCATTTGCCCATCGCACAACATTTACTTGATTATTATACCATGTTTTAAATATCTTAATTAACTCAACCGGTAACTTTATATCGCGTAACTTTTCCCATAGTTTCTCATACGATACAAGATCGAAAGCTTTAGACAAATCTAAAAAACATGCATATATAGGAGTTTTTCTATCAGTATAGTATTTAACAGTGTGCTTGAGAGCCATGATGGCACTTTCTGTGGAAAGACCAGCTTTGAAACCAAATTGAGCGTCATGTAAGTTTAAGTGACCGTCAAGTTGTTTTTCAAGCACACTGTCAAATACCTTTGCTATGGTGGTAGCAAGTGAGATTGGTCTGTAGTTCAATTTGTCTGAAATGTCTCCGGTCTTATTTTTTACTATGGGAACTACTATTGTTTTCATTAGCTCTTTGGGGAGATGACTATGGCTTAGGCAGAGTGAGAAGAACATGGACAAGATTCTAGGCAGGTGAGGGCCAGCACACATTAGGTGCTCAATACTGAGCCCATCGTGACCCGGGGACTTTCCTTTCTTCATGTTATATATTATTTGTCTTATTTGCTTAGCAGTAAACTTGATGGTTAGTTTAGTACCCTCGACCTGTGTATCGGGCACCCTAGGCGTGAGAGGAAGAGTTGACTGAACCCTAAACTGCTCCATAAACAGATTTGCAATGTCTTTGCCATCGCTAATTCCTTCTACACTCACAGGAAGACGAGGCCTTGCATTAAGCTTGCTTGTAGATTTCCAAAAGTTTTTAAAGTCTTTATTTTTATGATGAGTGGCCAGTATGTCCATTCTGATCTGATCTTGTTGATTTTGGCACCACTTCAATTTTGCCTTGAAAGCTTTTCTACTGGAACACATATCATCATAAAATGAACCTGCAACTGGCTTACCTGCATCTATCCAAGCTCGATACATAAGCCTCGCCTTCCCGTGAATTTCAGCTACATGCTTATTCCAACCTAGCACCCGTCTCTTATTTTTACTTTTTGATTTAGTTGACGTTAAGATTGCAGCATTACCTAGTACAGACACTATATCAGAATACATTTTATCCAATATTAAATTATGATCTACATTGTTACAAAAGGTTTCACTGCAATTTCGCAATAAATCTGGAAAATTAATATCTCTGAGCTTCTCATGGCAAAGTGAGTAATATTTATCAACTTGACCTCTTGAACGTTCTCCCCAAATTATTTTGTTTGAAATGGATTGTTTGGCTACTAATTTTGGTTTTATGTTACCCATTTCACACTGCACCATCAAAGGAAAATGATCTGACCAAAAAGTACCATGGTTAACATGAACAGATTCTACGAGTTGGAAAGCGGCTTTCGTAACCAAACAGTGATCCAACCATCTCTGGGAACCATCTATGTCGCTAACATACGTATGCGTGGAAGAATCATAACCTAACTTTATAAAATCTGCACACAACCAATCTTGTTCGAAACAAAAGTCCAACATTTCCTTACAAAATAATACGTTTGGGTGTGCGTTAAAATCTCCCATAATGAAAGCGCACTCTGTACTACTACTATCTATTATAGCACTTATAATTCCTAAGCAGTCTGTAAATTCAGGTAAGTTTTTGTCTGCATTAATCGGCATATAGACACTGAAAACTAAGATATCTTTATCACTCAACGAGATTTTAATTGCACAAACCCGCGGATTATTGCACTCAATTACGGAAACAGATGGAAACACGGATTTCTTCCAAAGGAGAGCTACTCCGCCAAAAGGTCTTCCGTGTAAAACACCTTTTGCCGTATCTACGGCAGACTTCCCAGTACAGCTAAAATCATTATCAATGTCGTTAAGCCATGATAAATCATGTGGGAGAAGCCACGTTTCTTGTAGAGCTATGATGTCAGCAAGCTTGCATATCTCCCTAACTCCATCTATTGACCGCTTCAGTGACTTACAATTAAAACTAGCTATATTACAGTTAATTTTTTGTGCTGCATCCATTATCAATAGTAAGAAATTAACACGAAATAGGCCTCTCCAAGCTCCTTACTTTATCGCCTTTGCTTCTAAAATGTATAAAGCGACGAAAGGATATCCCGTTGGGCCACAATTTTTCATCAAGAAATAGTGAAATTTTCTGTTGTGAGACAAACAGCTTAAACGCATTGTAGTTTTTCTCTCTTTTCATAACTACTTTAGACAGAGTAACTTTCTCCATTGTTTTGCCATAAATGTATTCAATAATGTCATTATCTGTGACGTCCTTATGAACATTGGTTATAAATAGCGGGATTTTAATATCTGCTGCCTTAAATTTACTTTCTGGTTGGATTTCGGCCTTTCCTACGGTGCCAATAAATCTATTCCGAAAACGTTTCTTCTGAACCAGAATCCAATTTTCATCACTGTCTTCACTTTTCCATTCTCCATCTTGTACAAGTTGTGCCATCGACTTTCCATTTTGAATATTATTATTTTTTCCATTATTGTTTCCGTCAGAAGTTGACACACATTTTTGCAACAAAGAATCATCTTTTTTATCAATATTTTTTTCATAAAATTGTGTGTTACATGTATTGTCCACTTGCATATTTTTACTAAGCTTTTTTGATGGCAAAGACGACTGTTTAATCTGGCTGTTTTGATATAACGGTGACGGCTCGGAAGCGCCGAAAATCGCGGGCGATCCGTGCGCTGATTCAAACGTAGGCGACGAGGCACCACCCTCCCGTTCCCCGCGCAACCGCTCTCCGCGCTCCCGCGCTGAGTTCAAAATTCCTGGAACTGGATAGCCGTTGGCGCGCTTCGGGGTCAATGTACTATCGATGATTGCGCTTGTACAAGACTCGTTGCAAAAGTTTGAACAATTATTATTCATATTATTTTTATGTAGCGCAAATTGATCCACAGTTACGTAGTTTTCTTTGATGTTCTTAATTTCTGATTGCAATATTAAAATGTCCTTTAAGAGTCTACTCACGTCAACATGATCCCATGTTATCGGAGGCAGTTTATTGAGATCTTTCGCCACAAATATAGGTATTAACTCAGGATCCGTGTTCTTAAACAAGGCAATAATATCTTCTAGGTCTCTCTTCTCTTTATTCTTCCTATAACACTTCCGTTTAGCTAAAGGGATGGAATCAAATAATAAAGTTTTCGCCGTATCAATGTCTTTTTCAGTATAAGCAGTCACACAAATACGAATCATGCTTTCGTTGTCCATTACATCCAGTTTATTTTGAATAAAAGCTAACACTTCGTCTATCACTATATTACAATTTGAGCACTTTAATAATTTAGAGTTTGGCGGTGCCATTTTCAAAAACTCCGCGCGAAGCGCGTCACGTCCGCAGTCCGCACGCATCGGTCTCCCGAACGGACTGTAATGGGTATCGCTTCTCGGCCTTTTGGCTAAGATCAAAGTGTAGTATCTGTTCTTTTCAGCTTAATATCTGAAAGTTCTCTCATTGAGGGACCAGTATATTAAACTGATTTTTTTAACTCGACGGGATGTTCGGGGCTCGCTCCACTCCCGTCACGGGTCGGCCCGGCATTGCAGTGCCGCCGGGATCGGCCCACCAGAAATGATAAACATTAGATGGTTAAATAACTTCTATTCAAAAGATGTAAGAACCACGCTTGCCCCCATGTGGATCTGAAATACTGAATCTCATGATCAAAGAAAACAGGGTCTTCTACTCTGGCAGTTGTCCCAGATTACGTCACTGTCCACTTGCCACTTCATCCAATCAGCTGTTACGTGGGTGTATCGTCATCTCTCTCGAACCTGTTGTAAATTGACATCATGACATCATTGCGGGACGGGAGTATTATACCTGGCGGAGTATATTATTATACCATGCTGAATCTCAACATCATAGATTTCATACTAAACTACGTATGAAACTCATGAATACGATTTGTATCCTTGAATCTTGATATTATATAATACAAGCGGTCCGCCCCAGCTTCGCACGGGTATAGAATATTATATAGCCTATGTCACTTCCCGTCAGTGAAAGAATTTTTCAAATCGGTTCAGTAGTTTCGGAGCCTATTCAATGCAAACAAACAATCAAATCTTTCCTCTTTATAATATTATAGTATAGACGAGCTGCTCCCCGCAGTTTCTACCGCGTGGTGATGAAAAAGTAGCCTATGTAGTCTGTCTTCGACGAAAGTAAGTGAATGGGCAGGGCACAGCCATTGAACGTGCTCAGTAAAAACGAGTCAAAACCGTCGGACATAGACTTCAACACCTAATTATAACCATCTACAGCACATTTGTTACAAAAAATAGATAGCGAATATATTAACTACGTGAGTAAAAGAGAATACCTGTGTTCACCTGTGTACACTATACAGTCGTACAGTCAACTGTGGACTAATTTACTCAAAGCGTAAGTGTGTTACGGACCGTGTACATTTCTATGCATTGGATCTATGGAGAGGGCTATGCTCGGGGTTTTTTTGCGAGATCGAATCAGAAATGAGGCGATCCGAAAGTTACTGACATAGCCCACCGCATTAGCAAGTTGAAGTGGCAGTGGGCAGGGCACATAGCACGCAGAACAGATAGCCGATGGGGCCGAAAGGTTCTCGAACAGAGACCATGGACCGGTAACCTCCACCCACAAGATGGACAGACGACCTAAAAGAGACCGCAGGGAAACGCTGGATGCAGGCCGCTTCTAACCGGCCCTAGGACTCCTAGGAGATCGATGGGGGAGAGGCCTTTGTCTAGCAATGGACGTCCTATACTATAGTCCTATGGCTGAAATAATGCCACGTAAAAATATTGATTTTCGATAACAAAGCCCTACTTGTCCGGTTTTTTTTTTAATCAACTGTCTTACTTATAAACGTTACTTAATTTAAGCAAAGCTTAAAATTGCTTTGTGTTGTTTTCACTTATGACAGTTTCCTACAACGAAAAGTTGACAGGAGTTTTAAGCATTGCTTAATTTTAAAGTAACGTTTATAAGTAAGGCCGTATAAGATTATCTTTATTTTAACTCTTTCAGAAAGGAAAGAGCCTTCAAAAATATTTACCAATCCGTAATAGATTGGCTACGACATTGAGTTCTCTGTCGTGTAGTGAGTGAAGATAGAATAGTCCATGATCCAAGAAAACAAGGTCTAGCAATCTGGGAGTGGTCCCGCAATGACGTCACTGTTCAGTTGCCACTTTATTTAATCAGCTGTTACGTGGTGTATCGTCATCTCTGTCGAACTTGTTGTAAATTACTTATTCTGCTCTTGCTTATTTTTAGGGTTCCGTACCCAAAGGGTAAAAACGGGACCCTATTACTAAACCTACGATGTCTGTCCGTCCGTTTGTCCTACCTATTAACGGCTGTTTCTTTCGAACCGTAATAGATAGCCAGTTGTTTTTTTTTACAGAATATGTAATGTTACGGCGGATTAACTAAGAAATAAAAAAGTCAAAACAGAAGGGGTTACCCGTACAACAAACGTATTTTTGTATTAGCCCTAATGTAAAAACGATAATACGTACAAGCGTCAAACTTGGCAAAATGTAATGACATTTGACCGCAAAAGAAATCCTATCAATTTTAATTATCATCTTGACAACCGATGTATAAATAGGGTAAATATCATTATGAAATTGGGAGTGACATTCGATCGTACCCTGAATTTCCACGATCACATTTCTGATCTCGCCAAAGAAGGCTATCGTCGTCTCGGCTTCGTATTACAAAATGCTAAATATTTTGAAAATCCAACTCGTTAGTCGGAAGCAAGCTGGAGTCGAGCGCATGTGTCTGGAACCCGCACCAAATCACCTATGTGTGGATGCTTGAGAAAGTCCAAAAGGCTTTCTTAAGGTCGCTGTATAAGAAACTTTACGGTTATTACCCGTAAATGTATCCAACTAAGTTCTTGCTCGGCCAGCTCGGCTACAAGCTACGCTCGCTAGAAGTGAGAAGGATGTCGGATCAGCTCGCTATTAGCTGCAAGGTAAGGTGCTCAGAGGATCGGTCGACTCCTTGCATCTGCACAATTTATTGTGCACTTTGTTCGTGTGCACCCGACAAACCCGGGTTTCCGGTAAATAGGCGTGGAAAATTGTCTAAGTTTTTCACGTGGTTCACAGCCGCGCTGTGGCACGCTCCATGTCTCCGTTGATTCGCGCCCGCCGACACTTCAATGCACTCCTTGCCACCAACACTGATTTTGATATTATTTGTGACAAATGGAAAACTTTAACGAAAGTGTTTTTGATTTATTGCGAAAACTGAACTGACCAATGGGACAGGGGCAAAAAAGGCGATGATTATGATGACAATTTTTATGACACAAATTTTATGTTTATGTTGACACATTTTTACAGCAAATTCTAACTTCTTATATTAGATTTTTAATTTTTATTCCTATTTTAATAGGAAATCTATATTACAAATTTTTGAATGGTCTCTAACATTCCAAAGGGTGGAGCACGTATATTTTTTTTTATAAGCAATAGGCTTGTCTTTGACCGCCAACTCGCCTGATGTTAAGCGAAGACGCGGTCTACGATGACAACAAATGATGATGTTTATTGATGGTAACATTAAGAGGGGGCCTCCGAAATTTTATGCTAATTTGCCATGATATTCTAACTAAACCAAATATCCTATCAACGTAATAATTGATATATGTGATTTTTCAATTCATTTTCTTTCCGGCACTAAGACAGAAACATAATAGCAAGATATTTACTCGATACTTTATTGTTTTCAAAATGGTGCCTTTTTGCTGATTTTTTTGATTTTTTCTTGGATAGAACTTCAGTCACATATCTAAAATAAATACTCATCGAAGGAAAATATAGTTTGTTTTCCAGTGCTAAGACAAAATTTACCTAGATTAATTAGTACTCTCATAATAAATTATATTCGATTTGAGACTTACGTCCTTTAGTTCTAAGCAACTATTCGGTCAAACGGCAAGTCCGATATTCAACCTTATTCTGTTGCGCTTTGTATCTAAATAGCGAAACACGCTACGTTCAACCTCAGTACCGCACTATGCTCCAACGGGGAAGGACGCACGCGCTTGCTATTCGCCTAGATTTATCTTCCGAGTGCGATTATATCAACACCTACTGTATTTTCAAACAATGGATAACATAAAAAATCTATGGCTCGAACGCGACCATTTGATGCGGCAACCAAGTGTTGCCAATGACCTTGAGCACAGACTAGGTAAAGCTACTATGAAAAAATTACAGGTATTAATAATTATGGATACGACTAGGCCCTACCTAACGCATCTATTATTATGTACGCTCGGTAATATAGTTATAAGAGTCTAAGTGTTTCGTGTGGAGAGAGAAAGACAGTAAGAAAGACTACTAAAAATCAAAATTATTAAGTAAAATATAATTTTTGTTGAATAAAAAAATATAATAATAATTAATTTTTTTTTTAAATTAATAATTGCATAAATTAAATGAAATTTAATTAAATAATTAATACATACTTAAATAGATTATAGTTATTAACAACCAGGTATAGAACAAACACAAACGTTCATCACATAACTGTTGGTCCTAGGTGGGAATCGAACCCACGCCTCCAAGCTCAGAAGGTAGGTTCACTACCAACTGGACCAACGGGCTTTCGCGTGTTTCGTTTATTTTAGTATAGTATAGCTTAGCATAGCATAGCATAGCTTAGTATAGCAAAGTATAGTATAGTATAGCAAAGTATAGTATAGTATAGCAAAGTATAGTATAGTATAGTATAGTATAGTATAGTATAGTATAGTATAGTATAGTATAGTATAGTATAGTATAGTATAGTATAGTATAGTACAGTATAGTATAGTACAGTATAGCATAGCATAGCATAGCATAGCATAGCATAGCATAGCATAGCATAGCATAGCATAGCATAGCAAAGCATAGCATAGCATAGCATATCATAGCTTAGTATAGCAAAGTATAGTATAGTATAGCAAAGTATAGTATAGTATAGTATAGTATAGTATAGTATAGTATAGTATAGTATAGTATAGTATAGTATAGTATAGTATAGTATAGCAAAGCATAGCATAGCATAGCTTAGTATAGCAAAGTATAGTATAGTAAAGTATAGTATAGCATAGCATAGCTTAGCTAAGCATAGCATAGCATAGCATAGCATAGCTTAGTATAGTATAGTATAGTATAGTATAGTATAGTATAGTATAGTATAGTAAAGTATAACATAGCATAGCATAGCATAGCATAGCATAGCATAGCATAGCATAGCATAGCATAGCAATGCATAGCATAGCATAGCATAGCATAGCATAGCATAGCATAGCATAGCATAGCATAGCATAGCAATGCATAGCATAGCATAGCATAGCATAGCATAGCAAAGCATAGCTTAGTATAGCAAAGTATAGTAAAGTATAGCGTGTGTTTACTGTGTTTCTATTTTATTATTATTTATGCCTACCAACTAAATAAACACAATTTTTTTTAAATATTATTTATTTCCTGAAATTGAAGAGAGTAGAAAGCCAAAAAAAAAATATAGTCTATTTATTACACCACTTAATTTTTTGTGTTGAAATTTTTTGTTATTTTTAACATGAAATTCCGGTTACGTAATTTCAAACCCAATTTGGGGTCTTTAGGGTTAGGTCCTAAAGCCGAGTTTTTGAGTTTAACGTCTTCGTCTGCCAGAAAAAATGATGCCTATGACGTCAGATTTTTGATTGGACCTTTGTGTCCAAAGTTATGAACCTTCAAAAAATCGGGTATTTAGGGTCCGCCTCGCTACTTAGTTACTCAAGTTACTATGTACCTACGAGTCTTAAAATACTAAATGACCTATCGTTGGATAGCCAGTGAAGCTAACTATTCTTGCCTGGATTGACCTGGGACAAAATGTTTGAGGAGCCGGGTATTTCACGTCGTCAAAATCTTAAGACCTAACTTAGACTATAATATAAACTAAAAACTAGAACTAGTTATATTTCCTAAACCACAGCCTTAAAAAATCTGCAAAAAAATTACTAAAATTTAAAATGAGCTTTACTACCTCGAGCCAAAATTTGGGCGTGGTAGGGGGTGGTTTTCACCCCTCTTTATTTCTATTTCAATGTATTTCTCACTGATTTCAAAAGTAAAAATCTAAATATATTTTTGTAATTTTTTTTGGGTTAAAGGTCTGGTTTAGGAGATATGACCCGGGATCGGGTACCCCGTGCCACGAGGTTTTTGGATTTTTTGGTCTTATCCCGGCAAGTTCAACCTAGCAAAGCATAGCATAACATAGTTCAGTTTAGTTTAGTTTAGTTTAATGTTTAGCTTTCTGAAACTGTCTTTAGCGTAATATTTTAATTAGAGAATTTATTTAGGTTATATCAATTTAATTTATATACTTTATTATTTTTATATTGTAGAAAACCTAAAAATAAATAACAAATACAATTTTGAAAAGTGAAATAATCAATTTACGGTTTTGCGCGCCGCGACCGAACTCAGCTAATCGCCAAAACACCAAGTGCACCAACACTATGCTTATCCTGTGTTATTGCTCCTTGCCGCTTTACAAGGTCGAGTGCGCGAGTTGTGTACACTTTAGCTGCGCGCGACTGCCGCGCTGCCGTGGTTGTGTTTCACACTAATGCGGGTGATGCGAGACGCGCGGGTGAAATCAGAAATTTTTCTTGCCTTATACGCAGCCTTAATTTCGAGTTAAATCGTGTCCGTTTTGGGGTCTATAAAGGTTCTAGTTGAGTAATTACTTGTGTATGCAAAAATTATAGATTGCGCAACCAATGCTTAGATAGGTTACAACTTAGATGTTTACACCCCGTATACTAAATATTGATATAGGCACATGTTTGTTTCCAGGTGATTCCGCTGCGTTGGTTGCCCTTGGAAGCGGTCTCCGAGGGTGAATACTCCACTAAATCTGACGTCTATATGTTCGCTGCCACTGTGTGGGAGGTAACTATCATTATTTTTTTCGGATACATTTCGGAGAGTGCTTTGATTTACAAACGGAAGGACTAATTCCCAAGATACAGGTGTTTCTACACCTAGTTTGGTCATTAGTGCGATATACGAGTAGAAATGTACCGATTACTGAATAAAATAATTTTGATTTTTGAATTGACTCGCCTTTTGAAGAACCCCATGTTTGTAGCTTCTCATTAATATAAATGACCCGGACCCGGGTATGTCCTAAAACTGCGACAAGAACCACCGGAGGATGTGCAGCAGCGTCCTATTAGTAAACGGTGAAGGTACTGCGATCCCCAAGCCGCCTGCCAAGCGTAGGGATTATGGCAACACCCCTCTCGAGAAAGGCTTTTGGAGTTTTGGCGCCAACGTGGAAAAAACATGTCGGCTCGTTGGATTATTTTCCTAAACTTGTGTATTTTCGAGTGTTAATGTGTAGTAAATGGTGAATTATTATTTATTAAGTGCTCGTAAACGTGCTCAACTGTGGGCAAGTGATATAACGAGGTGAAACATGTCTTTTCGTGTTGTTTCCAAAACTCCATAGGAGCCTTTTGTAAATCTCCACCACTTTACAGGGGCATGAGTTTGACTTGACCGTGACTTACTTTGCTTGATTCTGACTGTGACTATGACATGTTTGACGCTTTTAATACTATGTAAACATGTTTAATATTACGACTTAAGGACATTGAATCCACGGTCATGTATTTTTTTACAAAAAATAAATAAAAAGGGAGGCCTTTGTCCAGCAGTGGACGTTTAATGGCTGCTGATGTGATTCATGTTCAGCCAGAAGACGTCCACTGCTGAACATAGGCCTCCCCCTTAACCTCCACACTGAACGACAGCCTACCTTTTGCATCCACTGCCACCGGATGTCACTGGATGCTGATGTGATTAATATAAATAAAGTTATGTGATTATTTACGGGATATTTACCGTGGTAAGGTTGTGGAATCATATAACTTTAGTGAACAACCGTGATAGTTTAAAACAGTGTTTTAATATAAATACATTTCAGATTTACACGAAAGCGGAACTTCCGTTTGCGAAGTTGAATGACAACTCCGTTCTAGAGCGGCTCAAGAACGGAACCCTCGAGTGGAGTGTACCGAGCAACACGCCTGACCCACTCGGTAACATACTGGTAAGTGTCGATGAAGGTAGACGATCACAAACAAAAACGGCTAAAAAAATATGACCACAAATAATAGTGTGTGTGTGTGTGTAATAATAGTGATTTTACTAATAATTGAAGCGATAACAGTCAGTTGCACTAATAATTGAAGCGATTACAGTCAGTTGCACTAATAATTGAAGCGATTACAGTCAGTTGCACTTATAATTGGAGCGATTGCAGTCTATTGCACTAATAATTGAAGCAATTGCAGTCGGTTGCACTCATAATTGAAGCGATTGCAATCGGTTGCACTAATAATTGAAGCAATTGCAGTCTGTTGCACTCATAATTGAAGCGATTGCAGTCGATTGCACTAATAATTGAAGCGATTACAATCGGTTTCACTAATAATTGAAGCGATTGCACTCGGTTGCACTAATAACTGAAGTGTTAGCAGTCGGGTGCACTAACATTAATTGAAGCGATCGCAGTCGGTTACACTAATAATTGAAGCGATTGCAATCGGTCTCACTAATTATAATTGAAGCGATTGCAGTCTGTTGCACTAATATTGTGTAAAATTAAACCATATCGTTCCTTGTCAACAGAAACAATGTTGGAGCAAGTCACCGGCCGAGCGGCCTCAGTTCACGGATATATGCGAGTCCATGGTCGTAATACTGCGGGACGTCTCGCCGGAAAACCTCTCGCAACATTCCCAGGAAAACATCGACGAACATAAACAAACATAAAATACATGACGGCCATATTATCTTATTTTCTGTGGTTGGTCCCATAGTAAAAGTTGTTTGTAATGATGAGTAAAGCCTTTCGGTTTAGTACACCCTTTCCGCGTAACCGTCTCTTCTTAATCTTGTATCCCTTAACAATCTCGGTCTCCAATATGATTAATATGAGGTCTGACTCAATATTTTAATTAACTAGTGTATTATTTAAGTAATTAGTTTACTATTTAAGTAATTAGAGTATTATTTGAGTAATTAGTGTATTGTTTAAGTTATTCGTGAATTATTTAAGTAATTAGTGTATTGTTTAAGTAATTAGTGTATTATTTAATTAATTAGCGTATTGTTTAAATAAATTAGTGTATCATAGTTTGTATACGTAGTTACTAAGTATTTCGTTTTGAAGCATTTACATATGTATTAAAATTAAATTTTGTATTTTATCGTAAGTTAAGGTAATAAAATAAGGATTGTTTTCGTAAAAATGTTTGAACAGATAATATGACAGTAACCAAACAAAACACAAACTAACTGACACTAAATAATTAAATTACTTAGGCATTTATTAAGAGCTGAATTACAAAATGCTTAGTTCAATTATAAATACCTGGATTTTCGGAAAAAAAAAAAAAAAAACCATAATTGTCAAGATAAATATATCATGTCTGTAATTTAACGAAATCCACTGTCAAACTTTCCCTCTAAGAGTTATACGAAAAACTACTTTTATAAATTGATAGTAATAAAATGTTGAGTTTATCCAAAAATAATAATAATTGATTGAAGCTGATATTTTTTCGCGAATTTTGAAAAGTCTGAGCACAAATCGCACCACCCATGGAAGACTGGCGTAAACACATTTACGTCAAATATTTTTTATTTCACCATTGTATAGAGGAAAGACTAATACACGTACTCAATTTTTTTTCAAATTTTTATTCCAATAAATGACGGATATAATTAGATTTAAAAAATCAGTACGAAAATATATTTTTCATAAATTCCCTGGTAAACTTATGTAAGTTTTGTTACGCTTATTACTTTTTTAGACTTGCCTTTTAATATTAGCTTAAACGAAGTTAAGCAATTATTATACGTCTTTCTAAAAAAACTTATTTACATAAATGAACTTACATACTTTTTCCACTTGATAAAGTACAGAAATATACGCTTATATACAAGTTACTATAAATTTCCGCATTATTTTCCCGTGGAAGAAAAGAGTATCATTTTTTACGTACAAAAATTTTATGAAAGTGGGCTGGAATAAAGACTTAACTCGAAATAAAGCCATCTAATTCGTCTAATTTCCGTAGCAACAAAGCGTTAACTTTAGATGTTTCTAAATTTCATATTGTTATTCCGGAGATAAATGCAGTAACCACCTTATTTCAGATTTCCGCAAAAACTGCTAGCTTTTCTTAAAAATAAAGTATATAGGTATCTGTAAAGTAATTTTTGCCAGTATGTTGCTAAAGAAACCAATTGTCTAGGTCTTCTAATTTCTCCGCAAATCAGTTTTTTGACGCTCCTGAAAAGTTGGTGTTTTCAACTTACGCCAGTCTTCCATGGGTAGTGCGAAATGTTATTTGTTTAAACGTACAGGCCGCCCTTTAGAGGATACTGACTAATTACCAGTAACCCTGTATATAAAAATCTTTTGCTGTTGGTTAGTCTCGCTAAAACTCAAAAACGGTATAACCGATTTGAATAAATTTTTTTGGTGGCCTCAATACAGTTGTGGTTTAGAAGAAAAATTATATTTGAAAATTTGCCCAGAAAATTGAAAATTTTGGGAAAAACTGACAGTGAATTTTTCTATGGTATTTGGACAGGACAATGTTTGCCGGGTCAGCTAGTTATCAAATATTTTTACGAAAACACATTAAGGTTGTATATATAAAACATACATAACGAAAGCTAGCAAAACTGCCACTTTATAGATAAGATTTTAGGCTTTAAGACTGATGTCTAGCCATTTTAGCATTTAAGACATTTACATATATTATTTTAGCTTTTAAGTCTTAGGGGCCATTCAAGTATTACTTAAGCAGATTTTTTACAATTACTTAGCCCCCCCCCCCTTGTCAGCAAAACTAAGCAAACCTCTCCCCACCCCCCATGCTTACGTAATCATTGGTACCTATATGCATTTTTCTATTAAAGTATTATGTTTTTTTATTAATTCATGAGCAGCAGTTAGCAACGTAATCACGATATCGACCCCCCTCCCACCATGTCATCAAAAATAAGCAAAACAAATCCCCCCCCCACCCCCACCAAGCGCTTACGTAATACTTGAAAGCCCCCTTATTAAGGGCCAGAACACCGGGTGCAGCGAAATCGATTGCGCATTTGATGTTTTTTAAAGATTTAAAATGACTGTATACTTTGCATAAACCGGTCAAGTGCGAGTCGTGCTCGCGCACTGAGGGTTCCGTACTACCACAAAATACAACAAGGTCGTCCAAGTAACCGAATTACCAGTTATTGTTCAGGCTTAACGCCTTCCTAAATAGTCGAAGAAATTGCTAATTTTGGTACCACCACTAATAGACAAGTTTTAACCGCTTTTTTTTCATAATAGCGCTTAGCTATATGTTTTCGCCGCAAAATGTGAACTTTTAATTTAGTTCTGTGACGTTATATTCAAAATTTACGAATCACGTTACATTCTATCGTACTATCAAACCACCTGTCAAGTGCCTTGCTATTTGAAATGGACTATAGTTAAATATGTCATTTCGATTCGGTTAAATTAACGACAACGACGACGGTCGACGGTTGACGTTACAATAAGGTCATCTAAATAACCAAAGTGCTAGTCCGACTCGCACTTGGCCGTTTATTTTTAATACTGCATTTATAACAGTTATAAAAAAATATATTAATTTACTAGAAACTGCCAACCAAGTAATGACATGATAAAAATTAGAAAGTTATTTTAAGCGCATTCGGGGTTCTTATTTTTTTTTATTACATTAGCTTGTAGCTAAGGTCTTAGCCAAAGATAATATAACCACTTGATCGCGCATGTAGTCAAAATTCCCTTTTGCAAAATGATGCCACGGCGGTCGCGGGGGGCAGTTTGTGATTGAAGACTCAAAAGTCATTCATTCAATTCGCGCCTAGGATTGGCCCCGCTCGAAATAGTTTAGTTTGACATTTTAGAACCTTTGGCTTATGCGGGGTAAATTATGAGCAGTCAAGTGGTTATATGTTATATTGTCATTGGTCTTAGCAAAGATATGCTGTCTCTTTCTCGCGCGTAGTCACTCTCCGTTAGCGAGAAATTGACAAAAGATATTAGTGAATAAGACTTTAGATTACGTCCTACTATGGAATATTAGCGTCCTGATTTAATCAAAGTTTTTAGGTTTAATTATTGGAGTATCGCAAAGAACTTTACTTGTAATTAACATTTTTAAGGCGAGGTTTTCCCACTTTTAGGCAAAATTACCATGAGGCTTAATAATATATTGTATTAAAGTCGTGCGTTTTACTTTTGTTTATTTTTGAGGTTATTCTCATAGTTTTCGATAAGTATCGCTGTAATTTATAGTTTACCATTACAGCTTCCTTCATAATTGTGAAATCTGTATATTAAGATATCCTAGACATCGTTGAATAAATTGGTATTTGAATGAATCGAAACAAACAGGGAGAAAAGCGCAAACCAATGTTACTTTCATATTGTTCTTCTATCGAGCGAAATGTTCTTAATCGTATTTAGGTCTTCACTGTTTCCTAGATAAAGCATTCAATTTTGATATGACTTCATTTTTCTAATTTTAAGCTAAGCACGGAAGTAGACAAACTATAATTAGAATGACCATTATTGCTAAAAGTGGGAAGAGCGGGCCTTAAGTATGTATAATTTTTTTTTCCTAAAATAATAGTATGTACATTGATTTAAACTTTTGTAAAAACAAAAATCTAGGCTTACCCGAGACCTATGCCGAGACTCGCATGCTATTACTAGAGAAATTAGTATAAATAAAATATGACGAAATAAAAATTCGTTTACCCTAATAGAAAAAAAATAAGGTACAATACGCTTATGGGTCAAGTTAGTATTAAAAAAAGTGTAAGGACTGGCAAAAAGCTATGACTGTCAAAAATGATCTCACATACATTCTGAACGTAGAAATAAATTTCTTAAAACTTATCATAATACAAACTTGTGAAAAATAAAAATGAGAACGCTAAACTTTAGTATCTAATAAAACTTGAAAACATTTATTGCTTGGCACTGGCAAAAGCATAAGACGTGCGAAGCCAAAACCCTTTCAAGAAAAACAGATTAAACACAACTTGTACTATTTTCATCTGTGGTCATAAATTGAGGATTTAAAATAAAATAAACAAATTGACTTTAATAAAAATAAATTTAAAATTGTACATTAATTTGAAGTGACCAGAAATGCATTTAATAGAATAGTCACGTAGCTTGTATTTACGTTAACTAAAATAATAGTTAATAGTAGTATTGTATTGTATTATTATTTAAGTAAATAATAATAAGACTGCATTTTGAATATTTTACTAAGTTTGAAGTCCGTGTTTTAAATTGGTATTTTTTCGAGACAACCATAATTAAGCAGTTAAAAATGTGTTTCATATTCCACTTGATTTATCATAGTTAAATAATAATAAAAAATATTGGTATCCATTAATAACTCGTAATTTTGTAAGTTTAGTATTTAGGTTTAGTTTATTTAGTATTTAACATCAGTTTAAAACTGATTATACTTAAGCTTAATGCCAGATTTAGTGTTAAATTTAAGTAACCTAGTGTCAATTTGACCCATATTTATATCACAAATTAAAATAATAATATAGTTTATAATAAACATACTAAACAGAGCTCATTGGTGTCAAAACGTGCTAAAATAGTTTGTTATAGGCTAAAGAAACTAGTTTGCATCGTCTCCAAGCGCATTTAGTTTTTTTTTTTACTTTTACTTAAGTTAAGTTATGTAATCTTTATTATTTAATTTAAAAAAACAGACGGACAACGAAGTGATCCTATAAGGGTTCCGTTTTTTCCTTTTGAGGTACGGAATCCTAAAAATCGTCAATTGTCTTGTGTCCTTATGTTTTATTTATAAGAAATAGCAGACTTAGCGAAGGCATAACGTCTAAATTGGAGTAAATGTAGCATTGTGAAGTATATAATTGATACAATATAATAATTATGTACAATGACGCTCGGACGTTTTTGTGACTGTTTTCAATAAGATAGACTGTATAAAAATTGTATCTCGATGACTATAGGCTACATTTTGCAGTCGGTGTTTTGTTTTCTTTCATTGTTTAGTCAGATATGTAGTAATATGACTGTTAGCCTATTTTCTTTAATTTTAGAAATCGCTTTAATTTTTTGTAGGATTTAGAATCTTTATGTAACTGGCTGCCCGCGGGAATAAATCTCAACGATAGTAAACGCATTACCATCTGAGTCGTCAGGTCATAAATCATTGCTCATCTCATCTCGCTCGCACCTACATATCATATCTGTCTATCTCGCTCGCACTTACAGGTCTTATGGTATGACGTTTATTGCTCGACGACTCAGTTGGTAAAGCGGTGACTATAGTAAAATAAAGTTTCTTTAAAACTAGTGTAAAATTTAATGGGAATTCCGGGAATTATTCCTAACAAGTAAGTTACTTAATAGGAGTAATCTGAATTGTTCTCAACTAGAAAAAACTTAGTGGCGAGTTAAACCCAGCTAGCAAGTAAGGGCACTTCTACTGGGGTATAATACTTTACGGCATTTGAGTATCACAAGTAAAAATACGGCATAAATACTAGTTTTATCCAATGATTTTGGATTATTTAGCCATAATTATTGATAATGATGTAACGTTATTTTAAATTAAACTAGCATTTGCATTTTTAAATAAACTTTTAATGAGTAATAATGTTTATAATTGTTTTCGCAGTTTCTCAACTCCTTTAGCTTTAAGGCGAGGTTTTCCCACTTTTAAGCAACGCTTATTACTACAGATAAATATCTGGGACACTTTTTTTTGTACACACGGTCATCTGACCCCAAACTAAGCAAAGCTTGTAATATGGCTGCCAGAAACTGATATACGTACATATATATTTTTAAATACATACTTAAATAGATATTAACACCCAGACATAGAACAAACACAAATGTTCATCACACAAATGTTTGTCCTAGATGGGAATCGAACCCACGCCCCCAAGCACAGAAGATAGGTTCACTACCAACTGAGCCACCGGGGCAGTCAACACGGGGGATGACCATTAGGTTTGGTTTAATGTATTATTTCGCATTTAGTGGTGCAAAACCATGGCGCTTACACATAGTCTTGCGTTTCGTTACTTATATATTTGAGGTTATTCTCATATTTTTCGAAAAGTATAGCTGTAATGTAAAAAGTACATTTTCTCACCGGTTTCCTTCATAATTATGAAATCTATATATCAAGATATCATAGATAATAATTTAATAAAAAATATGTGTTTGAATGAATCCAAAAAACAAGGAGAAAAGCTCAAATCAGTGTTACTTTCATATTTTTTTCTATAGAGCGAAATGTCCTTAATCGTGTTTCGATTTTTGGGGGTTCCTAGATAAAACCTGGATAAAGCCTGAAAGCAATTGCTTTAGACGATAAGGCTGCCAATTATACTGCCGTATATTTTTATATTTTTTTATTTTACTTTTGTTTCATTTGTATTTTCGGTGAATAATAAAGATGTATTGTATTGTAACAAATTTAGAATTTTAATGTATATTTTTTATTCGCCATGCGGTTTATGAGGTAGTCACTGGCGACATCAAAAGTACTGCCGGTAACGAGTGGATGTGACTGGCGAGAGACCGGGGGGAGTGGCATAAACAAAGGGACGCTTAAACCCAGCTGTGGGTCACTCAAGGCTGATGAAGATGATGATGCCATTTTAGAATATATTTTGACCGTTGTAACGTGTGAGGGGAAAAGTTTGAGACGTAGTTAATTGTTATTTGTGGGCAGGAATTGTCTCAACTTCTTTGTAAACATCAAATATCTTCATTATGTCTTCCAGGTCACCAGGCTGTAAAACATCACACTGTTTACTTGGGGTTGTCCGGTACAACATTTGTACATGACACAAGCATTGATTGTACCATGTAGTATATTTTTTTTTGGTTCCTTACCCAAAGGGTAAAAACGGGACCCTATTACTATGCCTACGATATCTGTCTGTCTGTCTTACCTATTGACGGCTGTATCTTTCGAACCGTAATAGATAGCCAGTTGAAATATTCACATAATATGTAATGTTGACGGATTAACTAAGAAATAAAAAAAAATTCAAAAAGTAAAAACTAAAGAATGAAAGTCTATCCGTCCGTCCGTCTGTCTGTCTGCCCGTCCGTCCGTTCTACTTTAAACGGCTGTATCTTTCGAACCGTAATAGAATAGACAGCCAGTTGAAATTTTCACAGAGTATGTAATGTTGACGGATTAACTAAGAAATAATAAAAAAGTCAAAAATAAAGGGGGGCGAGTTTCAACATATTTTGTATTAGCTCTAATGTAATGTCTGCGGTAATACGTACAAGCATCGAACTTGGCATGATTATAGTCCACACTCTAAAGTTTAACAACAAATAATAAATGATGGCCAAGTGCGAGTCGGACTTAATTAATCCGCCGGAACATTACATACTCTGAGAAAATGTCAAATGACTATCTATTACGGTTCGAAAGATACAGCCGTTAATATGTAGGACAGAGATCGTAGGCTTAGTAATAGGGTCCCGTTTTTACCCTTTGGGTACGGAACCCTAAAAATACTGCACCCGGTATTCTGGCAGCCCCGTTGTGAAACCTGGGTAGTAGGTACGTATCACAAGGCACATTACATACAGTTTATCTCGGTTAAATACATACTGTTTATCTCGACAAAAATTAAAAATAACTCACAAATAACGGGTAAAACTGCAGCTTATACATACTAAGAAAAAAAAATTTAAAAATGTGTAACCTTTTCTTCTGTGAAACATTTCTGATCGTTAGCTTTCAGGATGCAGAATTTTTGCCTGTGATAGTTTATCTGTAACAAGTATAAATAGATAAATAAAAATTCGTGAACGCAAAAGTAAAGAGCACAATAACACAGTTGGTTATCAGACAATCTGTATAGCTGGCTTTAAAAAAAAGAAGCATAAAAATCAATTCATAATAAAATTGGATGAGTAATCGCGTAACAAACATACAAAAAACATACAGTCGAATCGATAACCTCCTCCTTTTTGAAGTCAGTTAAAAAAGCATCTAATTTGGAGCAAAATGATAACTGACATGACTGTCTTTTAATTATATTATATACTAGCTGCGCCACGCGGTTTCACCCGCGTAGTGAAGAAAAATGGTGATGATGATGAGAAGTAGACTACGTCACTCCAGCGTCTCCAGCCATTGAACTATACCCATGCAAAAAATCAGGTCGATCCGTTGGTGTGCTGCTGCGTGAAAAAGGAACAAACAAAAAACTTTCGCATTTATAATATTAGTATAATTAAATTTTTATTAGTTTTTTTTCACCGTAATTTTATTAGTTTATGAGAGTACACTAATCCGGCTCTATTAAAGACAAGGAGGTGCCGGATTAATGGAATATTCGATTTACTGGATTATATACCTGGGGAAACTATCGGAGCGAATCTTCTGTACTTATACTTGTACGACTAATATGTACAAGTGTACAATGGGTTAAATCGAGTTGCCGAAAAAATTGATTTATTTGTCTGCTCGGTTGCAGAATTCAAAACGACGATATTATTTGAAGTGTGTTTTTGTGTGTAAAAATTTATTTAACGTTTAACGTGTGTAAGGTGTAATTCATTTAATGTTTCATTGTGTTAAGCTAGGTTTATAAATTATTATATTGACATACACTATTGAATTAGGACATTCCTGTAATGATAGTTGTAATTCGGATAAATAAATAAAATAAAAATAAAATGTACCTATTATGTGCTTTTAGTAAAAATAGATAGGTACCTTTGCATTTTTCAACTGAGAGCCATGCGGCAACTGCTCGAATAGCGTCGTCGCCGTCTGCAAAACAAAATAGCATTTCCGTATGAAAATTAAGAAGGGGGTTGGTTTCTTCTAACGCTGACGTCGGCTGCGCGTACGCATATGTTATACATAAAGATAATTTAAATGTTTACCTACACAAAACACGTATTCCTAAAGATAATTTAAGTATTTACACAAAATACGTATTATTTATTATAGATAGACATTTCTAAAACTACAGAATCTATACTTGTAATAAAACTGTGTAACTGGTCCAATTCTGTACCTACCTATATTGAAGATATTTCCGTGGTAGCCTATTTGGGAGACCGCTAGACTTGAAAGCGTGAGGACGCGGGTTCAAATCCCGGGCCCGTAGGTACCAATGAGCTCTTGAGAGTTTATGTACGGATTTTCATACTACTGGCTTTTCGGTGAAGGAAAACATCGTGAGGAAACCTGCATACGTACGGAGAAGGAATTCAATGGCGTATGTGAATCTACCAACCCGCAACTGGACCAGCGTGGTGGATATGGCCCAATCACCCTTTCGGGGGTAGGCTAAAAGTCCAGCAGTGGACTGTTAAAAGGCCGATTATGATGATTGAACATATTTTGAAATTTTTAGTATACAATATGACCTAGTGCCGCCATAACTAAAATTTCTAATTTTTAGGGTTACCGGGCGTACCCAGAGGGTAAAAACGGGACCCTATTACTAAGCCTACATTGTCTGTTTGTCCGTCCTACCTTTACGGCTGTATCTTTCAAACCGTAATAGATAGCAAGTTCAAATTTTCACAGATTAGGTATGTAATGTTACGGCGGATTAACTAAGAAATTAAAAAAAGGTAAAAAAATAAAATGAAAGGGGGGTCCTAATACATTGAACATGTTTTTTAACGTGAACGTGTTAGATAAATCTTACTAACCCAAATACTTACGCAAAAAATAGAGAAAATGAAAAGGGCTCTAACAAAGTTACTCATATTGAAAACGACACAACAACTGAAAGTCAAACAGAGAATGAGAAGAACAAAGATTTTTCATAACTGGTGAAGAATTATTGGTAATTGGTACATTCTTTTCCGTGAATTTCCTAATTAAAAAAAGTAATAAATTTTGAAATACGTGAAAAAACGTGTTTTTTTTTTTTTAGTTACGTGTATATATTTGTGGCTGTTTTGTTTACTCAAAATTAATAAAATAAAATGATCGTTTAATCAAAATTAATATCCAATCCATGGGCGAGGCCTATGTCCAGCAGTGGACGTCCTGTGATGATGATGATGAATGAATCTACTTATATTTAATGAACCTACTTAAATAGTACGTTCTACTGTTCTACTGTGCGGTCATGATTTACGGAGTCGAAACGTACTTAGTGGAGTGATAAGCATGTCCATCGAGCTATGGAAAATTTATTGGCATTTATTTTGCTGTTGGCAGTTTTCTGAGGCATTGTATCCAAAACGAAGTTATTCGTCAGAGAACAAGTCACTGATATACATCAGCGTATTAGCATAGAAGACAATAATATTAGCAGGCTGAAGTGGCAGTTCGCCGGTCATATCTGTCGCAGAGCCGATAACCGTTGGGGTCGACCACAGAAAAGAGAAGTAAATAGAACGGAAATGAGAAGGAAAATCTGTTTCAAGGCATTATGAGTGAACCTTGATTGAACATTCTTATTTAGATCAACGCGTCGAACTCCGCATCACAGTTGCTAGCTGATTTCGAATGACTGACGTTTCGGTTATATGGGTACAACTTGCTAAAACAAATTTCTTACAAAAATGCCTTGACAGCCGTTCTAATTTAAACAAAAAAAAATATTTTCTGTGGGGTAGACGTGTTTTACCGTGGAGACAACGAATCGGCAAACGTAGCGAAGGAGCCCTGTGCTGTGACTGAATATTAAGTAATATCTAGTTATTTTTAATGTTATAATTATAATTTTAATATTTTAGGGTAAAGTAAAAAGCCGCTTGTGCATATTGAATACATATAATGAATACTGCATTGGGCAAATAACTGGGACCAAGCGGAAATCTCAAGGATGAAAAAGAAGAATCTAAAAGTGGACGTGAAGAAACAAAATCAGACGGGTATTTGATGATTATAAGAATACTCAGGGTATTAGGAATTCGTTTATTCTAATAAATTTACTTTGATGGTGTATTGGAGTTTTATTTAGTTTTCTTATTGCGCGCACGGTTTCACCAGCGTGGATCACTCCTAATAATCATCACCAATGAAAGTTTCGTCAAAATCGGTCTAGCCGTTTTTTTGCGCCGATTTCTGCTGCAGGTGGATATTTTTCACGTAGTGACTGAACCTTATCTGATGTATATATTTCGTGTGTCGCTAAAGAACGTGAGACAGTTTTGATATCGCCATCACTAATTCTGGTATTAACTATTTTGAAAGAAGCTGATCCGTCAGTTTTTCTGGAATTTAGACTATTCCGTTTTAGACGGAATAAGTAATACTAACAAGGTCTTAAGGACCATATAAGGTCCAGGATATCGGGAGCTTATTCCACAACCTTACCACGGTAAATATCTCGTAAATAATGATATAACTTTAAGGTCTTAAGGGCTCTCTTTCAATACTTTGTACATTACGCACATTCTCTTTACTTGAGTGGTAGGTAAGGGATTTTTCTTGGGCGGTTTGAAATGTACCTGAAACACATTGTATGGAAAAGAATTGTAATGTATGCTAAGAAGATGATCCCAGAATGAATTTTTGGAAACAGCATTGCTACCGGCATTCTTGTCCTCATTTCATAGTACTCATATATTAATAGAAAAAATCCTTGCATTAACTACCCTTCCCATGTAGTTGTGTCTCATTCGAAAGAGGCAATGAATTGGCTTGGAGGCTGGTTTGTCCAAATACCGATTTTCCCATGAAGTTGTCTTCCACGGAACTAGCACGGAAATCGCTACTAGATACGTGTCCCATTTCTCATGTACCAGACTAGAGCCGCCTCTAAAATACAAAATAATACTTTTTTATCAACGAATTCGTTTTTTATATCTACTTTTAAAATTTACATAAATCAAAAAAGTAGTTTTGCAAAGTTTCATTTTCATCTGTGATTTTCATGCACTACAGAAGTAAGAAGATTCAAAAAAATAAGGACGGACGGACAGAATGAACTTATAAGGGTTCTTTGTAATGTTCCTTGTAGTACTACGGAACCCTAAAAAGTAGGCGAAACGAAAGCTACCAAGCAGTGGGAAAGCATAACCTAAAAAAATACAATTACCCAATGTCAATTTTCATCAATGCAACCAAACAAAATTAAATTATAATTAAAATTGCAAAAAAAAACAACAAAGTAATTAAGTAAAAGATTGTAACTATTGTAGTAATTAAAAGTAACAAATTATGAATTTTACGGTGCAGTTCAATGTTTTTTCCATTGTTTGTGTCAGGAAGTCAATTCTAATGGAACAGTAGTATATGGAAAAATAAAAATGCGTATTTGTACGCTTTTTTGTCTGTTGGTGATCATAATGGGGATTCAGTCTACAAATCAGAAAGAAGGAAAAGGGCATGGAGGAAAAATGAAGGAGGTTCAGATGTTGGTAAATAAGTCACACTTATGTTGTTGGTGTCGTATTTTGCTTACCTAGTCAGAGCTAATTTAAATACATTTTAATCCATATACATTGGCCAAATAACAATCCAGCGCCACGATTCTTCCTTAAGGAGACACAATATAATAAGGATAGACTCAATAATTTGACATTTTAATTTCTACCAGTATACCAACCTTAATATAAGAGTTGTTATAAGTACTTACATACTCCAATTAGCGTTATCAAAATAGTACTAAGCTTTCGTTTATTTATAGTATTTTGTAATCGACCAGTCTCCCGCAATACAGGCTATCCCTAGTGCGGGGACTATTAGAAAACTGTAAATAAAGATATTTGTAGATATTATATACAAATATCAAATAATACAAATTTTGTATGTTTCGAACAGTGGGCTGGCTGATCTCTTATTGGAAGGGTCCTGAATACTGTGTAAGATAGTTGACCTTTGTATAAAAGGAAAACATAGCGTTAAGAACGGAACAATGAGAAAAAATTTAGAAACGTCACAACTTATTTTAATGACTTCGCTCCACAAAAATAAGCAGCTGTGTGGTGGATGCACTATTTGATGGCATCATACTTTAACTGCTAATATAAAACAAAAAAAAACTTACATGTAGTCGAATTGATACCCTCCTCTTTTTTGAAGTCGGTTAAAAATGTGACATGTGTTTGGTTTTTTGCTTGTTCCTTATACACACAGGGATAGAGCAACAGATCGACGTGTTTTTCACATAGAGATAGTTGGAGGGCCGGAGAGTGACATATGATACTTTTTATCCCGGAAAATGTACGGTTCCTGCAGGAATGGACGCGAGTGAGTACAGCACAGCTATTACGTAGGTAATATAATTTTTGTTGACAGAGGGATCACGATACTGATGACCATCAAGACGATTCTAATTATTCTTCTTCTGATGAAGACGGAGATGATAGAATCGAGTCTCTCCAGCTCAGGAAACGGAAGGTGGGTGATACCTTTGATAACGTTATTTTTCTACAGACTACAGGGTCACACAAAGCGGCGGTACAGAGCCGAAAGGTTAGGCTCAACATGCGCAGAGACTGGGTCTCTCTGTATCTTTTATCGTAATTGCAACGCAGTTTTGCTCTCGGATCAGTCCTGAAATCCAAAAATTCAAAACAGCTGTGCCATTAAAAAATTTCATACAAAATAAATGGAACAGCAGATATTTTGCGTGACTTCAGGGCTAATAACGAAATTTGTTTATAATGATGAGTCTTTTAATGCCATACCTGCTCTGCTATACGCTTATTTTTAATGTTAACAGATTGATTACAAAGACGCTGATGATATAAGACATTTGGCCCACGATAACCATGAGGTACTTATGAAGAATTTTTTAATCTCTTTTGTTGCCCCCTTTTATCCCAACTAATAATAATAATTAACGAAAGTAACTCTTGACTTTTAGTCTGTTTGTTTGCTTTTCAAGACAAAACGGCTAAGCCGTTCTTAATTAGATTTCCACGGAGAGTGTGCAACGGAGTTCCGTTGCACGTTGGGAACAAGTTCGTGAAGTTTCACGAACTTGTTCCCCGTCACTTTTTCATTACCGGACGTCCAGACGAACGGCAAGGCGTTACTCTTACTTGGTCGAAATGCCATTTATTCGCACCAAGCGTTTTGACTCCTCTTTCTTAATTAGAACCGCTAAACAATGGAACGCCTTGCCCCTGTCTGTGTTTCCGCAGCATTACAATCTAGAGTGTTCTAGTCTAGGGTTAATAGGTTATTAGTGGGCAAACGTACTCCATCTTCGACCGCATCATCGCTTTCCATCAGGCGAGATCGCGGTCAAACGTTAGCAAAGTCCAATGTAAAAAAAAACCGCATCACAGTTGCTGATTTCGTATATTTCGTATAACTGACGTTTCGTTTATATGGGTGCAACTGGCTACAACAAATTTCTTACAAAAATGCCTTGACAGCCATTCTAATTTAAACAAAAAAACCTATTCTGTGCTGGTAATAGATGGTCCTTCTCTAACCCGTTATATTCCCTTCTTTTTTCTGTGGTGACCACAATCGGACTGTAGGGGACTTGCTACTCTGATTGATAATTTACTCAATCTTTCTGCTCACAGATCCTTATCCATCTAAAGCTGTGCTAATGAAGTATTTTTCCTTCCAGCTTGCCAGATTTTACCATCACCAACGTTTGACAGGAGTAAGTAAAATTTAAAATGCTATAACTTAATGCGTCTGAAAAATTAGAAATCCCAACAAACAAACGAAACAAACAAAAAGAGCCCAACAAACATTAGTGAAATAAAGCCCAATAGACTCCGTTGGCTTCATCATCATCATCATCAGCCAGAAGACGTCCACTGCTGAACATAGGCCCTTTAACATCCACACTGAACCACACTGACCGTTGGCTTAGACGTCTGCAAAGGTATTTTTTTTTTTATAATAGGATTGCGTTTGACCGCCACCTCGCCTGATGTTAAGCGATGATGCGATCTACAAAGGAGCACGCTTACCTAGAAGAAACCGATTCCTTAGTGATTTGATTGACCTAGATTGTAACTATCGGGGAACACTCATTTAGGCAGCGCCGGCAGCGCATTCCATAGTTCGCACAATAAACGTGGAATCAAAGCGCTACGGGTTTTCAGAATATCAATCATAAAACTAGACCCGGGTATGTCCTAAAACTGCGACGAAAAGCATGCACCGGAGGATGGGCAGCAGCATCCTATTAGTACACGGTGAGCGTACTGCGATCCCCAAACTGCCTGCCAAGCGTGGGGATTATGGCAACACCCCTTTCTAAGAGGGAGGCCTTGTTCAGCAGTGGACATTTAATGGCTGATGATGTGGAGCACGGGGACTTGTAAGTGCCCCGTGCTTCACCCAGGTGAAGAACCTAGATGAAGCACGGATCCGACCCCCCAAATTCAAATTATTTATTTGTGACCAATTTTTAACCAAGTAGTCTGGTGTGTCGTTAAGACTTCTCTAAGACTCTCTAAGATTCTTTAAGACTCTAAGTTCTCTAAGAGGGAGGCATGTGTTCAGCAGTGGACGTTTACTGGCTGATGATGTGATGTGAAACTTTTTTTTTACATTCTAGCCTTTTAATTTAGACGCACACGGAGATATTGTTAAAATGGTAAGTAAGATAGGTATTCTGACGTTTTCTAGACGTTTTCTATTGTCACTTCTCTATCTTTATCTTTATCTTCTCTACTATTAGTAAGTATAAAATAAAGTCGCTCTCCGCGTGTCTGTCTGCCTGTTTGTCTATATAACCGCTAACTCCTCCTAAACAACGCAACGGAATTTGATGCGGGTTTCGCCATCAGTCAGAAAAATGTTCGCGGAAAGTTTATATATACCTACAATGACGCTCGTACGTTTTTTGACTGTTTTCACTGAGAGATTGTTACTCTATAAGAATTGTATACCTATAGATGCACAGGATTCTACGGAAAAAAAATGAGGATGGAGAACATAGAGGGATGGGAGAACCCATGTCTCCTGGAAGACTAAGTGTCTAGTCCAGATAGCTACTTTTAATTTTAGGTCATTATCTCTGTTTTCAGGTTCCCGGATACCTTATAAAAGGCACAAAATGGGCACAAGTCTCCAATTTGGTAATTATGGTTATTTTGAACACGAAACAAATTTGGTTTTTTGTCACTATAAAATTTTCTAACATATTATTATGGTAATGCAGCTAGAGTATGTTAGAAGTCTTTGACTTAACGACAGAAGCTCAATTTACAACATTAAAAGAATCGATCGAGTCTCCATTCTTTATACAGGTTGTTGCGAAAGTTATACAATAATAGCCGGATTAGCAAGTTGAAGTAGCAGTGGGCAGTGCACATATCACGCAGATGGCCGATGGGGCCGAAAGGTTTTCGAATGGAAACCACGGACCGGTAAGCGCAGCGTAAGAAGTCCACCCACAAGATGGACAGACGACCTAAAAGAGACCGCAGGGTAACGCCGGATGCAGGCCGCTTACAACCGTATAGTTTTTAGGGTTCCGTACCCAAAGGGTAAAAATGAGACCCTATTACTAAGCCTACGCCGTCCGTCCGTCTGTCAGTCCTACCTTTAAACGGCTTTATCATTCAAACCCTAATAGAAAATTTGACAGAATATAAAATGTTACGGCGGATTAAGTAAGAAATTATAAAAAAGTCAAAAATCAAAATGAAGGGTACAAAATGCTCATACAAAAAAACGCATTTTTTACGGATTTTTGTATTAGCTCTAATGTAAAAACGGTAATATGTACAAGCGTCAAACTTGGCATGATTATAATACACACTCAAAAAGTATAACTATCTATCTAAAGTACAAAACAAATAATAAATAATGGCCAAGTGCGAGTAGGTGACAAATTTTTGTTCATTACTAAGTTAGCAACGCATCGGTTACTTGGACGACCTTATCATTTCTTTCACCGAATCGAAATTACGTATTTTACTAATTTAAGAGTCGGTTTTTTTTAATTTATAGGTAATTATGGTATTTTGTGATCGTACGGAACTCTCAGTGCGCGAGCCCAACTCGCACCTGGCCGGTTTATAATTTAGTTAACGGAGGGTCGGACGCGAGTTTAACAGTACTATATTACAACTTTACAGAATGACTACGATGATTATGAAGCGCTCGAAGTCCTCCGCAAAGATAACGAGAATAAACAAAATAAAAAACGTCACAATAATAAAAATCGTAAAGAAAAGCTTGACAACACTGCAAGCTGGCAAGTTAATTCCGAAGAGGTTGTCACTCTAACAGACTATCATCAAAAACTTAAAGATAAAGAAAATAAAGATTGTAAAGACGGTAAAAACAAATCTAAATGTAAAAAGTTAAAAAAATCTATTAAGCATAGCGATACATATATTGATAACGCCGATTACAATGGTGATGATGACTATGTTGAGAGAACTCCTAAAGATTTTAAGGGAAAAGGAGATAGTAATTATCCGGGAATAGTTAGACCTAACTCGGATGTGAACGATTTTAATGGCGGTGGTGAAAATGGTGATGGAAGAGACTCAGAATACGGCGGGCCACGCGATGACTATTATGAAGTAAGTGACCTGCATATCTTGAAAATGTTAATACAAAATTGTGTAAGTTAATTTCAAATTTTACAATATAATAACCTCGTTAGTTTCCATACTTATTGAAATTCGTGACATATCATTTGAATTTGGATTACTTACACAGTTTTGATCTCTTTGGTTTTGATTTTGTCACTTAGATCATAATAGTCACTATTGATCCTGGTCGAGCCAAATTCTACATCTATTTCACCTACCTTTTCAACATTATCATTAAAATCGCTCTCACTCTAGTTAGGTTAGGTTAGGTGGTCCAATGTTATGATTTGTATTTAAATCTTTGTTGTTTTTTTCTTCACCACTTTAATCGGAGCTATTTATGTTTCGATATGTTTAATTGTTAACTTTATATCATTATCACGATTTGATTTGGTATCCATATTTGTTTACTTTTAGTTCTTTTGTGATAGTCTATTGTTTAGACGGTTTGTTTGGTTCAGAATTACATTGCCAGCTTTCGGTGTTGTCAAAGATTCGCTTTTTACTATGGATTTTATGTTTGCCATTCTACGGAGTTTTTTTACTAAAGATTTTATGCGCTTCATAATCGTCATAAGCTGCTTGTCAAGTTGTAAAATATAAAGGATGATTCACACCACGCCGAGACAGGCAAATCCTAACATTAGATTGTTAAGCCCCATATTGTGTAACGTACAGTAGAATCGTCCGTTTGAAACAAATAAATAACGCAAGAGACATTTAATGCCACTCGTCGTGAATGTTGCGTGATAATACACAGGGTTATATGGAAAGGTAAGCTGAAAAGGGGTCATATAGTACTCATTCTTATCATTACGATAAACAACTTTGGTTGCGGCAACCCCGAAATTGCAAGAAATATCAGTACATTTTCTTGATTTTAAATGAATTTTTAGTAAGAAATAAAAATTTCATAATAACTCAACAACTGAACTCTTACCGTTTATTCGCGAATTAAAGTTACAGTAAGCACTATTCATAATGACGAGTACAATAACGTCCTTCTGGCTTGGGATCACCGTTCCATTTAACCCTATGAAATATCACACAATGTCCACGACGAGGGTTTGTCATGTGCGGCCTTACTTATAAACATTACTTAAGTTAAGCAATGCTTCAAATTGCTCTGTCTTATTTTCATGTGTGACAATTTCCATTAGCGAGAAGTTAACAGAGCATTTTTAAGCATTGCTCAACTTAAGTAACTTTATAAGTAAGGCCGTTAATGTCTATTGCGTTGTTTACTTGTTGCATACGAACGATTTGAAATTACTAAAAACCTAGTAATAGGCTCACAATCCTATGTTAAGATACATCCGGCGCCAACGGTGCTCTGCGTATTGAGAATCATTCTCTATATTATTAAACTTTACAGAAAGACTACAATAGCTATGAAACGCATGAAGCCCTCCACTACAAATATAGGCAAAAACAAAATGAGGCACTCCATAGAAAGCATCGAAAAAATAAAAAAAATAAAGAAAAGCTTATGTTTGATTCCGAAGAGGCTGTCACAACAGACTTTCGTGGCAATAAAAATAGCGATTGTAAAAAAGCTAAAAACAAGTTAAAATGTCGAAAAGATAAAGACATTTTTAAACACCGCCAAAGATATAGTACAGATTTCGATGACAGACGCAAGAAAAGAAAGAATAAGTTAAATGAAGATGTAGTAATTAGACCTAACTCGAGTGAGAGTGAGTTTAATAATGCTGGTGAAAATGATACTAAAATAGACATAGAACACGACGTACCCAGGATCCCAGATGATTTTCATGAAGTAAGTGACATTTAAATTCATAACTGTCGTAATATTTTTTTAAACACTGACGATTGGTTGACACCGCTGGTGATAAGAGAGAAATAGAGAGAATTTCATTGGCTATCAACACGGGGATGCAGTCACCGTTTTCGTTACTTTACCACATGGGCACCAACCTTATTTTGATTTTCTTTTTATGCCATAGGTGACAAACATGTAGGGCAAGCGATATATTTAAGTGTAATGAGGGTTTTTAATAATATACAATTTTATATAACTAAATTATAACTTAGAACGCTGCTATTACTTAGTTCATTCGTGTCACTGCAAGTGTCTTATTGTGCCTGAAGAATGTAAAACTTTTCGCAATCACCTAGACCAGTGGTTCCCAAATAGTCGTACCCCTAGGCGTACGCGAAGTTGTATCAAGAGGTATGCGCGGCAATATTCTGACTAAGAGAAATTCTATTAAAAACGTCACAAAGTATTTAGTCCATTTTGTAGTCCGTCTGCAGTCCAACCGACAGCATACTGCGTTTCATACTTTACTGGACCTTACAAACTGAGTCTGCACCGGACCAGACTGCATTTGGTGTGCTTGAGCCGAGCTCGAGGGGTACGCGAGTTTGAGGCCTTTCTTGAAGAGGTACGCAGGAAAAACTAATTGGGAACGACTGACCTAGACAAAATCGCAACAGGTAGCTGTAAATAATCGAGCACATTACGACGGGCCGCAGCGGGGCGGATTTCCATATAAAATGTATGAAAGTGATTATTGCGATACGAACCGGCCCGCTGCGGCCCGTCCTCGATCCGAATGTGCTCGATGCTTTTTTTATGTTGCACCATCGAGATACAATTCCTATGTATTGTATCTCAACGTGTTGCACCCAGTTGCAATGTGAGCATGTAGGTTCATGCGTAAACTTTTCCCCGTCATGCCGCTTTTTGCTCAAGATGTTTGTCATCAAGATATATATATAATTATTTAGTAATACTAACTATTCAGGGTTATTGGTAACTAGCAAACTACTTATCTCAGACACCTTCCCTAGTATAGATACATAAAAACTTTTGTTACATGACTTTTTACAAAACAACACATAAAGTAACCGAAACTATTGTTTTGGTTTGTTTGAAGAAATTTTAAATGTGTATTTTGTTGGTGCAAATGTTGGCCGCAAATCTGAGTCTTCTGCTCTAAACATAGCAGGAGATTTGCAACTGATATTTGTACCTACAAAATACACAAGTTTGTGCTCCAGCAATGTTTTTTTTTTAAATTTATTTAATGAGAACATGTATGGCTGATAATAATCCTGAAATGCAGATCATTCGAGATTTTATTAATTACTAACTCACAATTTTTATTGCTTTTTACAGAAAATAGAAGATGCCTCGGTGAGTCTACCAACCAACTTCAAATATCAATTTAAAAAAGCCGACTCTAAAATTAGTAAATAAGTATACTATTGTCTCGATGAGTCTACCACCTAATTTCATATAATTATCAATAAAAAAAACGACTTTAAAATTAGTATAAATAAGTATTATTTGCGTAATTTCAGACAAATCAATGGATTACTCAAAAATTGAAACAGAAGTTAAATAATAAGAAAAATGAGTTGATTCAGTCATGGACTTCTGTGGTAAGCATTAAAGGCATACTATACAGGTGTGGTCGGTAATACGACGTATTTACAGGGTTACGTGGAAGAGGTGTATAATATTTATTTTCCCTGTGGCGCTGAAGCTCGCATACACTTTTCGCGCTTTAGTGCGTTACCAGGCCTCAAGGAACTTACTCCTAATACTTTCACCCTTCTAGGGTCTCCTATTTTCTTTGAAGGATTGCCTGCTGCACTAATTTCCCATAAAGAGTTTCTCCTTAACGCTCATGAGCCCCTCAGAGGTCTAACAGCGCATGTTGCGATTGCGTTACTGCGCACGTGCTTTGCCCTTCCCAAAATGACTTATCTTTTGCGAACCGCCCCTACCTGGATCTGTCCTGGTGAGATTGCTTGCTTTGATGAAGCTTTAAAATCAACGGTCGAGACTGTTTTAAATGTCTCCCTTGACGAATCGCAGTGGATTCAGGCGGCTCTCCCAATCCGGTGTGGGGGTCTTGGGTTGAGGTGCGCACGTGATGTAGGCCTCGTCACTGCAATACTACATTCCAATGGTGTCGGGGCGAGCATTCCATTTGTTTCAGATGCTGTGTCAGCCTGGTTGGCCCTTAACACAGGCATGTCTAGCCCGGTTGCGGCATTGCATGTTCAGCGTGCGTGGGATGACGTCGGGGCAAAGCGGATCCAAAAGCAGTTGTTGGAGAACGCCACAGGGTCTGACTTGGCTAGATTCAGAGCTGTGTCACAGTCTGAATCCGGGGCATGGTTATACGCGCTGCCCTCACCTCACTTGGGCACTTTAATGGACGACGACTCACTGCGCGTGGCTGTGGCCCTCCGCCTGGGCTGCAAGGTGTGTGAACCACACTTATGCATCTGCGGTTCCATGGTGGAGGCTAATGGCCATCACGCTTTGAGTTGTCGTCGCTGCTCAGGTAGGTTTTCTCGTCACCATGCCCTTAATGACATAGTTCGGAGAGCCCATGTATCAGCTAACATACCTTGTGTGCTTGAACCACCTGGTCTTTGCAGAACGGACGGCAAGAGACCGGACGGCCTGACACTGGTACCGTGGAAAAATGGCAAGTGCTTGGTGTGGGATGCTACTTGCGTCAGCACGGTAGCTGCCACCCACCTAGGCCGCACGGTTCACTCCCCAGCAGCTGCAGCAAAGAATGCCGCTAGCATGAAGCGGCTGAAGTATGCAGCTATGGTGCCACAGTAAATTTTTGTACCGATTGCCGTGGAGATCATGGGCAGTTGGGCCACTGAACCCAGAAGCTTCATTGGCGAATTAGGGTGCAGGTTGAGGGAGAAACATAATGACCCTCGCTCCGGCTCGTACCTTGTGCAAAGGTTAGCCATAGCCATTCAGCGTGGCAATGCTGCTAGTATTATGGGCACCTTTGCGCCGGGTACAGTCAGAGGCGGGTTATTTGATTGAAAATATTTATTTTTATGTTTAGTTTGTAATTTAAATTTTAATAAGTAGCTATTTTGTTTAGGTTATAAAATATTTAAGATTGTTTTTATTTTATAAGTACATAGAGAAATATACTATACTAGATAAGTATAATAAAGAATACTAATACACAAAAAAAAAAATATTTACACGAGAAATATTTTGAACTCAAATTTTTACAACCTAAACTATTACTACTTATTAAATATATATCACTAGCTGCGCCTCGCAGTTTCACCCGCGTTATATACCTCCTTGGTAGCGACAGCAACCCTTTTATCTAAGGGAGGTTATTATAAAAATGCTTTATTATTTCCAGGGAGACAATGTCAAAATAAAAACTCGGATGTGCATACTAAATCGAGCACACGAATATTGTATTGGCGAAGAAACGAAGAAAGAATAGAAACGAGAAGAAAAATTAATAAATAAAGATTACAAAATGTAAAAATAGACAAAATGTTTCCTCTCTCATTAAATTTTTTCGACTATTATATGCAATTTAATTTGACACTTCTTACGAATCCTTACTAATATTATAAAAGCGAAAGTAGCTCTGTCTTTCTGTCTGGATGTTTGTTCGCTTTTCACGACTAAACAGCTAAGCCGATCATAACGAATTTTGGCAGGATGATAGTGTACATCATATGGACGGATATAGTGTACCTATTCTCCCAGAAAATGCGAGAAAATTGGAAAGTCGCGGGTAGCGCCGCGGGATTCAGCTAGTAATTATTATAAATCGTTTTCAATAATCAGTCAGAACGCCTGGTTAATGCCGTCTATTCTCATGCAGTAGTTCAATCAACAGTTCAATGAACTGAACTACTGAGATTTTTTAGTGTCACTAACTCAATGAAATAATTTGATTGAACTAGTGATACTCAAAAGTCTCAGAAGTTCAGTTAACAGTTCAATTGATTTAACTACATAACCTTGTTAGTCTCATTAGTTCAAAATCAAAATCATTTTTTTTATTTCCAACTAAATTACATAAATTAATAGTTCCTGCTGGTTGCCTTACTAGGCAAAGCCTGTATCAAGGCAACCCGTATACCTGATCACAAATAGTTAGCAAAACAGTTTTTCAATTTTTTTACTAAATTAACAAATCTGCTGGAAACTAAAACTAATACTACATGAATTCAATGGTGCAACGCGTGACCGCAATCCTAAGTGTTTATGGCTCAACGCATCCAATGTCATTCAGCGTGGTAATGCCGCCAAATAAACCGAACATTTCGTATTTTCGTGCTTCGAACTAGCGTCTTTCAACCTATTAGTTTTCCATAGGATGAGTTAATTAGCATTGACTATTCAAAAAGTGTTTCGCAACACCGTGCGTTGCACTAACGTCTTCCCAACTACGTAGGACTCCCGGCGTAGCCCTGGCGTAGCTCGATGTTAATCGGCTACGTCGTAGCATCTTGTGCTACGTCGTAGCTTTATACTACGCCGTAGCAAATCTACGGGGCAAAATGGAACAGCAGTGCAAGTACCCTTCTTTATTGATCGTCAAATGTGACAGATGTGATCGTCAAATTCTATAAAATGCCATTTGATCAGTACTCGCTATTATTGATTCTATGGCATTTTATCGAATTTGACGCTACTTGCACTGAAGAATAGTAGAATATAAGAAAATTAAAACTATCATTGGTGAACCGTCTCTAAAAGTCATATTTAAAGCTCAAAACCTCTCGAATCCTCCACGATGCGTGACAATGTGATGTATGCTTTTGTGTTTGTTATTGACAAAGAGCTGGTGCGGGTGCTTGGGAGTCTGCCACATCCCGACTGCGTTCACCAGGTACTCGCCGGGTAGGTTGTCTCTCTGAAACAAAACACACATCACATCAGCAGCCATTAAACGTCCACTGCTGGACAAAGGCCTCCCTCTTAGAGAGGGGTGTTGCCATAATCCCCACGCTTGGCAGGCGGCTTGGGGATCGCAGTACGTTCACCGTTTACTAATAGGACGCTGCTGCCCACCCTCCGGTGGTTCTGGTGGCAGTTTTAGGACATACCCGGGTAACAAAACACGCCTGACCTTTATTAAAAAAAAAAAATGAACCAAAGTTTTAAATTCCTTCATCATCATCATCATTATCATCATTTCAGCCGTAGGACGTCCACTGCTGGACATAGGCCTCCCCCATCGATCTCCAAAAGGGCCGGTTGGAAACGGCATGCATCCAGCGTTTCCCTGCGGTCTCTTTTAGGTCGTCTGTCCATCTTGTGGGTGGACGTCCTACGCTGCGCTTACCAGTCCGTGGTCTCCATTCCAGAACCTTTCGGCCCCATCATTTAATTCCTTAGTTAACAATATTTGTTTTCAAACTTAAAAAGACTTACAAAGAGAAATTAGACATATTAGGTCTACATTAAACATTACAAATATTGTTGTTTGTCTGAGACTGGCTGGCGCCTGTACTAGTAATCAAACTGTGCTACTGGCGCCAGAGCCCTCCGTGATGACTACAATAGCTTTAGTCATTGATGTAATTGGCTTTAGTTGAGTTCATGATATTATGACATTATATTACTTAATGAAAGAGTTTTTTGGTTTTATTTTAGAATTTAAATGGAAACATGTTTAGCAAGCAAACATGTTAATTAATTAATTAATTAAAATGTGTGCTAATGTCTAAAATAGGTTACATTGACTTAACAGTGGGTGGATTTAACAACTCGGCTAGGCCGGTTTCTTTGTGACCCGGTTTTTTTTCCCTATATTTGATTTAACGGGAAAAGAGTTCAGGAGTAGCTCCCTCATTAAAAAAAGTGTGTGCCTCGACAGAAGCGAAAACTATATCTCTCTCGCTCTCTTAGTCGACTCGAGCCGACTTTACACGAACGAGTATCTGAGCGTGACGGTCACGCGAGTTCAGTGCTTTTTCCCTGTCCCAAAAAGTGTCCAACGTGCCTAAAGAAGTTTTTACTTCAAAAATACAACCGATTTTGAACCTTTAAATATGAACCACAATTAAATATAAATTTTACATAATTAGCCCTAGAGTATGCTCATATTTTACATACACAAATTTTCATGTCATCATCATCATCAGCCAGAACTTAGGCCACTGCTGAACTTAGGCCTCCCCCTTTAACCTCCACACTGAACGACAGCCATTTCACGAAACAAATTTTCATGTAACTTTTACTAATATAAGCAGTGAAACAATATAGTTTTTAGGGTTCCATACCCAAAGAGTAAAAGCGGGACTCTATTACTAAGCCTACATTGTCTGTCAGTGTCTGCGAACCGTAACAGACATCCAGTTGAAATTTTCACAGAATATGTAATGTTACGGCGGATTAACTAATAAATAATAAAAAAGGCAAAAAGTAAAAACAAAAGAAGGGGTCCCCATACAACAAACGTATTTTTTTAAAAGTATTTCTGTATTAGCTCTAATGTAATAAACCGCCCCAGTGCGAGTTGGGCTCGTGCTCTGAGGGTTCCGTACCATCAAAAAATAAAATGAGGTTGTCCACTGGGACACAGGCCTTCTCTCCAAGAGAGAGGCCGTAAATAGGCTGTAAATCCATCATGCTGACAAAGTACATGTTGATGAATATCATATTTTTGAAATTTTTAAGGTTCTTGGAGATACCGGCTTCCTCATGATGATTTCCTTGGCCGTTTTTGAGCGATGGTATCGAAACTGCATGTAAATAATATATCCTAGTAATTATTTAAATAATAACTTACTGTTGGCAGGTATAACTTCTGTCTGTATGTAAAACTCTGAAAGTGTAAAGATTAGCCATTTAACATCAACACTTGATTAACAGGGTAATAAGGAACGGTGCTAATAAACCGAAAGAAGGTCATTGTACATGTACTCATCATTACAACATACAGTCGGATTGATAACCTCCTCGTTTCGTCGGTTAAAAAGTAGAATCGTGATTAAAGAATGATTTTATATAATTATATTTGATTATCATGTACATAATCAAAGATAATTATGTGTTTTATTACTCGTATTACGTCGCCCAAGCTAAAAAATCTGGACAAGTTACAATGCCGGACAAAGGTCTAAAAATCCGGACATGTCCGGACAAATCCGGACGAAAGCCCTACCCATGATAGAGCAGTTGCATTATAGGAGAGCCGGGTTATACAATTATTATTATAGGTACACCTAAAGAAAGAATGGAATAAAAAAACTATCTATATACATATAAATGAATCCCTATTTACATTGGTCACGGCAAAGCTTGAGAACGACTTTACCGATTTTATTCATATTTTTTTAAAGTTTTCTAATTCTTTGTAGAAAGTTCTTAAGGATAGAAAAATTAAGAAAATTGCGCAGATAATTAGAAAATTTTAAAAAGTTTACGACGATTTTAACACGCGGGTTAAGCTAGCAAGAAATCAGTTAATATATTTGGAATCCAGTAATAATGGCGTCGTCATAAACTTACTTCAGTTTGTACATAGCACAATATGAAAGTCACTGAAAAGCTAACAGATAAAAATAAATTAATAATCATTTTAAATAATATAAAAAAACTTAAAATAAAACCAAAGAACCTCCGTCCTCCAAACCTCAAATCTGATTCTAAAATAAGTAAATAATAAACTAACTATAAAAACTTATTACAAATTTAATACCATACATGTTTTTATACGATAACTTAAATTTAATTTGTTTTTTTATGTTAGGCTAGGTAATTGCAACAAGTACATGTTAGTTTTAAAATTATTTTAATCAAAGGTCTTCAAGCATAGCTATCGATTGAACATTACCAATAAAATTTCAATAAACTTTTTTATGGGAACTGACGCGTTGCACGTGTAGTCGGAATATGTACAAATTAAGAACCGATTTTCAAATGAACGTTTTTTATAAAAACAACCGAATTACTATACCGTAACGACTGGTAACGACTCATTTCTCAAATGAGCGACCTTGAGTATGGACCATTAAAAATTTGGTTACATTTTGAAATCATTTTTCAGCGTTGGTGTCGAATCCGTATATTTTAATAAAAATATGATAACTAAATATTTTTTTCACGCGAATTAGTCCGCTTTTGACAACCAACTCGCCTGTTGGTAAGCGACGATGTGGTCGCAGATGAAGCACGCAGACTTAAAATATACCTATTCACTCTGGCCTTGAAAAGATCCAGATTAAAATATCTCAAAAAACCAAACATCGAAATACCTACATAATCAATAGTATGACAAATGCTAACGTTTATTGCTAACATACTTGCAATGCAACTTACACATGGAGACAACATAGACAACATAGTTCTATGTGTGTGTGAACGAGGGGTAGGCTCCAGGGTGGTCAGATTTAAGGATTTGACCTCCCATTCAAGCGAGCCCAGGGAAGACAATGACCCTGTGTGGCCCACACCGGGCCGTTATTAATGGAAGTAGCGGAAATGGTCCAAGCATTTTCCGGGAGTGATGCCTTAGGCAGCGTGCTAGGTTGCCGGTGTCTTCCTATGGAGATCCCGGTGCCCTACGTGAGGCACAGAGGCAGGCCACCGAGGGGATTTTAGCGTGTGTAACCTTACATAACGGACGATCTAAAAGAGACCGCAGGGAAACGCTGGATGCAGGCCGCTTCCAACCGGCCCTTTTGGAGATCGATGGGGGAGGCCTATGTCCTTCAGTGGACGTCATATAGCTGAAATGATGATGATGAATCTTACATAATTTGGCTGTACTACCAGGTAGCTTGAAAGAATTCCCCACCGCTACAAAAATAAACTAACGCAAGGCACGGCATTGAATTGGAAATGCTATTTGTCCACGGCCCGTGCTAGGCCCGTTTCGGATCCTAGGCTCTACTAAGGCTTAACTAGTTGAGCCGTTTGGTTTTTTTTTTCAGTAGTCGCAATTTAAAAAAATCTCCAAGGCTCAACTCGGACCCTAAGCTCTACTGAGAGGCTCAATTAGTTGAGCCGTTTGGACTTTTTTTTCCCATAGTCGCAACTAGAGTAGATTAGAAATATATATATCGAAGGCTCAACTTTTATTAATAGCAGTTTCCCATGGAAGTTTTTTTCAGTTCCATTACAATATTATTCCTTTTATATCGATTAGTTCCCAGTTCGTGCAATACCCAATTCGTTCTGTCATTATTTTTCCAGTTCGTTACAACGTTTTAATCAATTGGTACAAAAAAAGGTGAGTGTTCAATAAAATCTTTGGTTAAATATTATATTTAGACTAATTTCTAATTTGTAAAACGATACATACCGTTTGATAAACAATAACTATTTTTATACTGCTGGGGTTCAAGCTCCAGAAAATCCGATCGGATCACAAAACTCCAGTCCTTCCTGAGACGAGACATCATCGTTATCATTATAAGCAGGGGCTGAGGGGCCTTACGTTTACCTGTTTTAAGCGATACTACAGTCTAAGTACCTACCGTTCTTTAACGATCGTCAAATTTGACAGTAGAGATCATCAATTTCAATAAAATGCCATTTGAACAGTACTCGCTATGATCGATTCTAGCCATTCTTCTTTCTTTCTGTTTTATGTCCATAGCATTTTATCGGATTTGACGATTGATAAAGAACTGTACTTGCACTACTGTTTATATGATTGCAAAAGTTGTCTCCCAAGCCACGCCACTCAACCCGATTTTATGCTTTTCGCTTGCCTGCCCTTTTTTCTATTGGACTACCGGAGTGGGCACGAAAAGGCGACACCGCTTCATGGTTGATATTCCGGAAACCTGTACGTGGCGCTAAGCTTTTACTTTTATGGTGCCAACTACTAGTCTGTGGAATGCATTGCCTGAATGGGTGTTCCCGGTAGTATATAACAATTTGGGTGTCTTCAAATCGTAAGTAAATCAAATTCTACTAGGCAAGCGTGCTCCGTCTTAGACCACATCATCGCAGGTGACGGTCAAACGCAAGCTTATTATTAAATTCAAATATGACGTTCCGCTTAGGTTGTATTGTGCAATTTTCTCTAACAGCACCTACACGAGCCAGCCCAACTCCTTGAAGTATCGGAGTGAGGCTCTGGGGCGCTGGCACAGTTGCTCTAGTAGCGTAGATGGTAGTGTGCATAATGACGATGAAAAGCAGTCTAGCTGTTTCGGTGAAAAAGGTAAGATGCCTCATGCAATGTAGTTATTCTTATTTCATCTGTGGCTTCACAATGCCACAGCACTTGCTCTACAGTTTCGTTCTCCTTCATGCAGCCACGACACAGTGGACTGTCCGTCCAATTTGTAAAATAGTAGACTAAAAATCAAGTTAAAATTAAAATCAATTTTTAAATCAATTTTAAGTTCAAGTTAAAATGACTTTAAGGCCTACTAGCAGGCGAAGGTCCTGTCGTTGCTACTTCAATAGATTGTTAGTAATATTCTTGTCAAGAATAGGGAAGGCAGCTTTAACTCTTCGCCATGTTTGTTTACATGGATATACAGTACGGCCGTTATAACTTGACGCAGTGAAGTTAGCCGTTTAGCTGCGCAATAAACGAATTAGTTCCAAAAAATCATTGCGCAGCGAAATGGCTAACTTCACTGCTGCCAAGTTATAGCCGCCGTATTGTGCATCTAAAAAGAAGACTATAGATATAATGGTACTACATGTTAGGCAGTAAATAACTAAATAGGTAAAAAAATACTCCATGCGTCAATTGTCAAATATATTTTATTCGAATTATTTTCACTGTGATTGCTGTAGTCTGAAACAAAAATTTATGAATCATATTATTATATTGAAAATTTATAGCACAAAAAATACTTTTCGTAACATCAGCTACTAAGGTATTAAAAATAAATTCTTACACAGCGATTCCCTGTTGGAAACTGGCATTTTACTAGCGCCCTGAAATATAAATATACAGATGAATACAAATGTATAAGGTTGTCAAAGTAACCGAATTACCAGTCATTATAACGCCTTTCAAAATTGTTGAAGCAACAGCCACTATTAACTATTTCGCTACAGGCGCTCGATTATAACATAATTATAACTTAGTAATGAACAGAAATTTGTCACCGACTCGCACTTGGCCATTATTTATTATTTTTCGTTATACTTTAGAGTGTGTACTATAATCATGCCAAGTTTCACGATTATACGTATTACAGTTTTTACATTAGAGCTAATACGTTACCCCTATTGTTATTATTTTTTTACTTTATTATTATTTCGTAGTTAATCCGTAACATGTGTTTTTTTTTGTTTTTTTATTTATTGAACTTAGTCTAAAATACATATTCTGTGAAAATTTCAACTGGGTATCTATTACGGTTCGAAAGATATACCTAGGTAGGACAGACAGACATCGTAGGCTTAGTAATAGGGTACCGTTTTTCCTATTTGGGCTCGGAACCCTAAAAACAAAACCGTGCGAAAAAAAAAAGTTCACCATGATAGTTACTCACGCGCAGCTTAGTACAGCTGTTGCTGAAAAATCATTTACAAATTTAATCAAAAGAAATCATCAATTTTGACAGTTGTTGGTCGAAGTGAGACAAAAAAAAATTCAAGTGGACCTCAGAAAAAGGACTAAAGCATAGTAAGACTAAACCGTTTAATCCTTACTAAAAGGATTATAAAAGCGAATGTAACTCTGTCTCTCTGTCTGGATGTTTGTTCTCTTTTCACGACTACACGGCTAAGCCGATCTTAACGAAATTTGGCAGGAGGATAGTGTGCATCCTGAAGACGGATATAGGGTACTTTGCCACCCAAAAATCTGGAAAAATAATATCAATAATATAATAATAGAAAATTGCGGGTAACACCGCGTGATTCAACTAGTGGTTGATATGCCTAAAAACCGTCGAAGCGCGTTCGTAGCGTACGCGTCCAATTCCAATTATATTGTGCGAATTGCTAGTCTGTGGAATGCGCTGCCTGAATGGGTGTTCCCCGTTAGTTACAATCTGGGTGTCTTCAAATCACGAGTGAATCGGTTTCTTCTAGGCAAGCGTGCTCCAACGTAGCCCGTATCATCGCTTAACACCGGGCTAGTTGGCGGTCAAACGCAAGCCTAATATTAAATAAAGAAATCACTTACCATTGCTTTCAACTTTTTTTGCTAAAAAATCAAAAATATTCATTGGAATAGGTTAGGAGTCCCGGTTTTATTAAATTTAATTTAAAATAATTAATAATTTTGGTAACTCACGTAGACGCCGCTCAGCATTTCCTGTAAAAGTTAGGAATTAGTCATAAGTAAAGTTTTAATTTAACACCTTACAGCCGCACTCAAATACGTTACTTAAGTTAAGGAATACTTAAAATTGCTCTGTCAACTTCTCGTTGACGGAAATTGTCACACATGAAAACGAGACAGAGCAATTGGCTGTTAGTATAGCAATGGGGAAAAACAAAGCATGGCACGAAATTCGAACGAGGAAAACTGATCGACTGACAAGACTGTGTTTAAAAATAGAGGATGCGGTATCCACAGACAAGCATCATTATCAGTCTGTCATGTAGGGACTGCTACTGATGTACTGCTAGGACACAGGTGATTCAAATCGATAGGTGTAATCGACTTCCAAGATATGTTAACATTCTAAGTTACAAGCAAGGCTAGTAAATTAAAATACCGTTATTTCTGCCATAGGACGTCCACTGCTGGACAGAAGCCTCCCCATGCATCGAGAAACAATTCCTATAGAGTCACAATCTCTCAGTTAAAACAGTTAAAAAACGTCCGAGCGTTGTTGTACATACATTGTATCAATTATATACTTCACAATGCCACATTTACTCCAATTGAGACTTTATGTCGCTTGCATAGTGTTCAACGTTATTTGTCCGCTATGTCATCGTAGCTCTGGCATCGCGCGGCATTGTAGTCGAATCGCGGTTACCTTGTAAATAACCAAAAAGTCGGCGCAATTCGTAGCGTGCGCCGAGTTTTGGTTCGGATTATTTTTTTGACACTATTTTGACTCTTTATGTATTGAAGTAGCAGTGGGCAGGGCACATTTCACTATAAGCAAAACAGATGGCCGATGGGGCCGAAAGGTTCTGGAATGGAGACCACGGACCGGTAAGCGCAGCGTAGGACGTTCACCCACAAGATGGACAGACGACCTAAAAGAGACCGCAGGGAAACGCTGGATGCAGGCCGCTTCCAACCGGCCCTTTTGGAGATCGATGGGGGAGGTCTATGTCCAGCAGTGGATGTCCTCTGGCTGAAATTATGATGATGATGTTTTGTATCTCGATGGGCCTCCCTCATCATTCTCCAAAAGAATCGGTTGGAAGCGGCCTGCATGCTGTTAGGGCCAAAAGGTTCTCGAATAGAGACCACGGACCGGTAAGTGTAGCGTAGGATGTCCAGGTCCACAAGATGGACAGACGACCTAATAGAGACCGCAGGGAAAATAAAATCATACTACCAAAAAAAACATACTTGTTTCATACCGGGGGGCAGCATCAGATCCGAAAACTTCAAATTTACGATCTAAAAAAGTCAAACACTGCTTTAAACTATCACGAGAAAGATGGTAAATCGTTATGTCTGCACCTAACTATTTAACTGTTCGACCAACCACCCGCATTCTTCAGTCTGCCCGTGAACATGGTGCATGTAACTGCGCTGAAATATAGCTCATTCCACAACCTTACCACGGTAAATATCCCGTAAATAATCATATAACTTTACAAAAAAAGTCAGTTCGTTATTTGAATATTCTAGATATTATAATGAACTAGCTGCGCCCCGCGGTTTCACTCACGTAGTGTAGAAAAATGGTGATGATGATGATGAAAAGTAGCCTATGTCACTCTCTGGCTCCATGCAAACCATGAGCATGACCAAAACCATGCAAAAAATCAGATCGATCCGTTGTTCCGTTGCAGCGTGAAAGAGGAACAAACATCCATACGTCTATACATCCATACATACAAACTTTCGCGTTTATAATATTAGTAGGATTACATCCTATAGTAAATGTAAGGGTATGCTAAACTGAAAGGGGTTCGTTATACTCATCATCATGATTAACTTTTACTATGAGACCAAACCTGAAATCACGAAAAAAAAACTGGCTCGCGCACTGAGGGTTCCGTACCACCACAAAGATCAATAACGAAATTACCAGTTGTAACTTGGTAATGAAAATAAATTTGTCACCGACTCGCACTTGGCCAATATTTATTATTTGTTGTTATACTTTTGAGTGTGTACTATAATCACATAGTTTGACGCTTGGACGTAGGTATTAGGTACCGTTTTTACATTAGAGCTAATACTAAATAAGTAAAAAAAATACCTTGTTTGTTGTATGGAGAACCCCCTTTTGTTTTTACTTTTTGAATTTTTTATTATTTCCTAGGTTATCCCCCGTATTATTACATATTCTGTAAAAAAAAACAACTGGCTATCTATTACGGTTCTAAATAAACAGCCGTTACAAGGTAGGACGGACGGTTGGACGGACAGACGGACAACGTAGGCTCAGTAATAGAGGCCCGTTTTTACCCTTTTGGTACGGAACCCTAAAAACAGCTGTTCCATACATTTTTCCGTGTGTCAATGACCGTTTTCTATGGAACAGCTTATATTTTTTTTACGATTTCATGGTGGATCCCGTTGTAACAGTTGTTCATAATTCATATACTTAGCACACCCTTTTCTTAAAACCCTGTATTTATTATTAAAAAACGCAGTGTAATGCAAACTAAATATCAGCTGACGCTAGAAGGCAACGAACTACCTGCGTCTCGCGCACGCTTGTACGCGTTACATTGCTGGTTCGCAAAATTCTAAACCACAAAAACAAATGGCAAATGATTATTGGTAGTCGATTATGTTTAGCTGATAGTATAATAAAATAGCGTTTTGGCTTCGGGAACGTTTTCCTTACGTCCGGTATTATTTTATTCCAAAGGTATTAATTAGCTAATGAAACTTACCTTATCTGCAAGCGGTCCTTCCACCTATAAAATATAGAGTAAACGTATTCAACTGACTCAAGACAAAGTAATTTTTTAAAAGAAAACCGACTTCAAGACTATACTCTACATGTACAAACTTAAACTAAATAAACCTGCCAAGTGCGAGTCGAGCTCGCGCACTTAGCTACTAAAGTAGAAAAATATGGTGCAAAAAGAGAACATCCCATCAACGCCCAGGCGGTCACCCATCCAAGTATCAGCCGCGCCCGACTTTGCTTCACTTCCGTGATCGTACGAGAACAGGTGTTGAACAGAAATTTGACACAAAAAACTAGAGAGAAACTCTAGAGTGTGAACTATAATCATGCCAAGTTTGACGCTTAAACGTATTACCGTTTTTACATTAGAGTTAATACAATAATACGTAAAAAAAATACGTTTGTTGTATGGAGACCCCCATTTAGTTTTTCTTTTTTAAATTTTTTTATTAATCCGGTTTTTACCCTTTGGGCACGGAACCTTAAAAAAGTAAAAAATTACAGTTAACAGAGATTGAAAGTCCTCATCAAATCTTTTGTGTCTTTTGCTGAAGGGAACTACAAACCAAAACGTCATCAGTGTGTATATTTTAGTATTCGTTTTAGTTTTTTTAAAGCGCTTAATCAATTTTGGTTAAACTATAATATATGACACAACCTTTTTTTTTAATAGTAGATAGGCTTGCTCTTGGCCGCTATTTCGCCTGATGTTAAGCGACGACGACGGACAAACCTCTGAAGTATGACCTACCAAACAAAAAGAATCATCGAAAAAACCTCGCACCTAACTTACCCAATACTCGGACCTTACGCATTATAAAATCTATCAACTGCATATAAATTTACTTACCGATAGTTGAATAGCTGGCCCCTAAAATATTAATCAATGTATTAATATTAAAACATAAAAATCACGTTTGATGATATCTTAGTTAACATTTCAAACAGTTTTCTTACCCTTGTAGCTAGGCCGGGTAATTATTGTAAACGATCATGATGTTTGCGACAATTGACTATTATTCTTTACAAAATCATGTAAAGTTATTTGTCTCTAATGCACATTATTACTTACATTTGTCAATAAACTAATTTTTGGTGTTTCAAACGGTTTATTGACAAATGTAAGTAATATGGTGCGTTACTAATAACCCGGACCGGAAATAATGGACCCGGGTATGTCCTAAAACTGCGATCAGAACCACCGGAGGATGGGCAGCAGCGTCCTGTTAGTACACGGTGAACGTACTGCGATCTCCAAGCCGCCTGCCAAGCGTGGGGATTATGGCAACATCCCTCTCTAAGAGGGAGGCCTTGTTCAGCAGTGGACATTTAATGGCTGATGTGATGACTAATAAATAACTGTACATGATAATGTAAAAAACACCCAACTATTCTCGCAAACGTTGTCATTTCAAAATAATTACCCGGCCTAGCTACAAGGACAAAAAAACTGTTTGAAATTTGAATTTCCCGCCATAGGTAAAACGTTCCACCTTAAACAAGGATGTTACATACAATATACAATACAAACGAGTAGGTACATACCGTTCCAGGCACAATGATTTCGTTGACACCGGCAAGCTTTAAGGTAGTGTCCGTTCCGGAGAGTTGTTGCATCTGTCTCTATAATAATTAGAAAAAATAATAATATAAAATTCATTTTTAGATGAAAAAATACGACTTCATGACAATACTAGCTACATGTACAAACTTAAGGCGAGGTTATCCCACTTTTAAGTAACGCTTTTTATACTACAGATGACCATAAAGCTTAATATAGTCGCATATAGTGGAGCAAAACCATGGCTCTTACATATACATATACACAGTCGTGCGTTTCACTACTTCTATTTTTGAGATATTTTTCATATTTTTCGAAAAGTTTAGCTGTAATATAAAATGTACTTTTGTGGTTTCCTCCATAATTATTAAAATATCGTAAACATCCTTTAATAAACAGGTATTTGAATGAATCCAAAAAAACAGAAAGAAAAACTCAAATCACCGTAACTTTAATTTTTTTTTCTTCTAATGAACGAAATGTCCTTAATCGTGTTTCGGCCTTTGGTGGTTCCTAGTTAAAACATTCTATTTTAATATGACATTTTTATAGTTTAGTTCAGTTTAAGCTAACCAAGTAAGTAGACACACTTAAACTAGAATGACCAAAATTGCTAAAAGTCGGAAAAGAGAGCCATAAACTAAAAAGTAGATAAGCTTTTAAATCGACCCCACGATAAAGAGAAAGCTTTATCAGTATCTGTGTATATATAATATTTTTGTTTTCGTGTATTTTTTTTTCATAAATTCTGGATCAATATATATTATGTTGATGTTGAAGTGTTCTGTGCACAATTTTTTTTCTTTATTAAATTTCTAATCACACAACATCTTAACGGATTTCTATTAACTTTTGTATATTTTATTTATAAATAATAGGCTTGCGCTTGACCGCCAACTCACCTGATGTTAAGCGATGATGTGGTCTACGGTGGAGCACGCTTGCCTAGAAGAAACCGATTCACTCGTGATTTGAAGACACCCAGATTGTATCTATCCAGATTGTATGGAGGTAGCTTAGCTAACTATAGTTAGCTAAGCTACCTCCATACAATCTGGATATATGGATATGATATCTGGATATGGATCAGAATGGGTGTCTTGTTTTTTCGGCATAAAAACTGTTACCTAATTATAATTAGGTAACAGCTTATATGCCGAAAAAACATAGTTCCTGAAATTCAGCGGGTGAAACCAGGAAGCAGATAGTATTTTTGTTGCCCATTGGTCCAGTTGGTAGTGAACCTGCCTTCTGCGCTTGGGGGCGTGGGTTCGATTCCCACCTAGGGCAAACATTTATGTGATGAACATTTGTGTTTGTTCTATATCTGGTTGTTAATATCTATTTAAGCATGTATTTAAAATATAATTATATGTATGTATATCAGTCTCTGGCAGCCATATTACAAGCTTTGCTTAGTTTGGGGTCAGATGACCGTGTGTGCAAAAATGTCTCGAATATTCATTAATTTTAAATTTATTTATTAAAAATAAATATAAGTTTACTTACCATGGTAGTTTTACTGGTCTTAGGTAAACTGGCTTCCAGCTGCAATAATAAAATCGCTGATTATTTTACCCATCTCTACAGGGTGACAGTGTTCCAGTTTATTGTTCCAAGTTCTTTGGATGCGGAGTTCGACGCGTTGATCTAATTAAGAATGTTCACGCAACTTTCACAAATAATGCCCGGCGACAGATTTTTCTTCTCATTTCTGTTCCATTTACTTCTCTTTTCTGTGCATATTGGCCATTAAATGTTTTTTTTGTGGAAGTAGTTAGTTTATAGGTTGTATAGCGGACCAGTTTCGACTAATCGGGTCGGGGAACGAGACCCTCCGGCGCTTTCAGCCTGCTCGAACGTCGGCACTCCTGCGGTGGCGGGACGAGAGGGATAGAGCCTACGTTGGTTCCCGCTATATCCTCCCCCTCCAAGTCACAAAGACGACCCGGCTGTGACTTGGCAGGACGCCCGTGATGGCGCGGATGTACAATCAATGTTCCTACCCCTACATAAGGTGTCAACGCGCTGGCATGGTATTTTTCTCTGAGCTCTCCGTTAGCGTCAACAAGTTCAAAGGACCTCGGGGTTACCACTTCAGAGACACGATAGGGCCCCTCTTGTTACCGGGATGAACAGATGCTTGCTTGTGAAATTGTAATACAGATAGGTACCTATAATAAGTAGTTACTTGTAAACGTTAGGTGTTTTTTTTTCTTTAATATTTAAATTTATTGCGCTATTGTGTCAGTGCATGTAGTGAAGCTATAATCGTATGTATAATAATATGAAGTATGAATCGATACAAACAGCTTGGTTTTTCGATACTAATTTAGATCAATAATTATGTGTATATAATATATCAAATAAATGAATTAAAAAAAACTACGCGTTGTAATATAATGTATATTGACTATATTAATTGTATTTGCCTTTGCAGCAATGTTACCCTCGACCTGTTATTGAAAATATAATATAATAGGTAGCTAAACTATCTCAATTTCAGTGCAATAAAAAAACGTTAGGTAGATACTCAATAAAAAAAAATGGCATTGGTAAATATTTTCTTTAAATTGACGATACTTACTTCGATGTTTAAATGCTGAAAATAATAAAAACGTCAAGTCAAAATCGTGTCACAGTGTATCACAAGCTGCTGTATACTTCGACCAAAATAAAATGAATGGACGGGCCATAAAGCTAAGCACCAGCTTGGGGCGTTGGAGTCTATTGAGAAACGTGCCAAGCGACTCATCAGCAATGAATCCCTGGTTCAGACTAAGCTGCTTAGTCTCGAGCATCGGCGTAAAGTTGCTAGTCTATCGGTTTTTTATCGGATACATTTCTGAGAGTGTGCATCAGATCTGCATGATTTAATTCCTTCCTGCCCTTTTTTCTATCGGACCGCCAGGGCGGGCACAAAAAATCGACATCGTTTTATGGTTGATATTTCGAGAACCCGTACGAAGCCCTATGATTCCACATTTATTGTGCGAACTGCTAGTCTGTGGAATTCGCTGCCTGAATGGGTTTTCCCCGTTAGTTACAATCTGGGTGTCTTCAAGTCGAGAGTGAATCGGTTTCTTCTAGGCAAGCGTGCTCCATCGTACAGGCGAGATGGCGGCCAAGCGCAAGCCTATCTACTATTAAAAAAAAACGACCTACCGAGTGAGCGCCGGCGCTGATTAAATAATCTTCAAAAATGCGCTTCTTCCGTCCATTCATTTAATTTTAGTCAAAGGCTGTATACTATAAATAAAATTATAAGTTTAAAAAAACAAACTATTATTCTCGGCAAACCCTTTCATTTGATACCCATATCATGATGGTAGATAAGGAAATGATGTCCACCATTTTGAATATAGAGTGACGTCATTTTATTTATCGTTTTTTATCTCAGCAACCCTTTCATTTGATATCCATATCATAAAATTGCATAAAAATACACTAGCTCGCATCTATAGGAGTTCGCTATATTTGATTTTGAATTATGTCACTTAGCTAACTACATGTATTGTCATCCAAACTAAACGTGCATGCAAAATTTCTTAGAAATGTTTCAGTTGAGGACAACTGTACCCTTAGTACAAGTTTTGATAGTATTCGAACACTTTTTTCGTTTTCGTATTGTCCCATACATTGCTGGGCTAAAAGGTATTCGAAAACTTTTTTCGTATTAGAGTGAAGCAATCTATACCGCCGATTACTACCTATTTTAGTTCCTCCACGTTTCCGATAGAGGCGCTTTACTAAAATGTATGGAACAATACGTAAACGAACAAAGTTTTCGAAAACTATCAAATCTGGGACTAAGCGTAGGTACTAGTCTAAAATTCAATTGCAGGATTTGTCCCACACATACATACATAATTACATACATACTAACAGGGCAAGTTAAATAAAAGCTTGTAATAAGGGAGGACACTTAGGTATTTATGAATAACAAGGTATCACTAACATTGATGTAGTTTAGACTAAACTAAATTAGACAGCTCTTAAATAATTACCATCCTTCACTCACATATTGAAATGAAAACAGACGCAGATAATTTTAGTCCTGTCAGATTGGTTTAGTTTAGTACTAAGTGGTAAGAAAGAATTGACGACAGTATTTTTTTTTTGCTATCACTTAAACATCTAGATCTAAAACAAGTCTTCAGTCATCTAGTCGCTTAAAACAAGCGACGGTACGGCCTCTGGAGGTACGGTAATGCACCTGCCAAGTTAAGTGCGGGCAAGCCCAACTTTTCTCAAAGCTATCAAAATGGATTTACCTTATCGTCGTCGTTAGCGGCCTCCACCTAAAAAGGACAAAATAAATAGTACCTAGGTATATTATGCAATCCCTGGAGCCGGGGTCTTAGAATACTGCTTCGGTATCCCCTGCCTGTCGTAAAAGCCGACTAAAAGGGGGCCTTTGGGCTTGTGGGTGGTCAGATTTGGGGAACTGACCTCCCATTCAACAAGCTCAGGGAAGACAACGGCGCGGTGTGGCCCACGCTGTTGTAACAATATTAATAATTTTGTTCGAGTGCTCATTCATTTTGAAGTCGTTTTTATGAATATCTAAAACAGGTAATTATCTATTAAGTTCGGTTTATACGGTGTAGTTGTTATTTATTCTAGAGGATATTCAATTAAAAATACTGCCTGCAACTTCTTCATGTCCCTTTCAAACCATCAAGATACAATTCCTATAGAGTCACAATCTCTCAGTGAAAACAGTCAAAAACGTCCGAGCGTTATTGTACTTGTATCAATCATAATATGTATATCGTGTCATATTATGATTGATACAAGTACAATAACGCTCGGACAATGTGGCATTGTGAACTATATTATAGTTCACAATGCCACATTTACTCCAATTTAGACGTTATGTCGCTTGCATAGTGTTCAACGTTAGTTGTCCGCTATGTCATCGTAGCTCTGGCATCGCGCGGCGTTGTTGTCGGATCGCGGTTACCTTATAACTAACCAAAGTCTGCGCAATTCATAGCGTGCGCCGAGTTTTGGTTCGACATTTTTGGCATGGTTGTGATTCTAAATTTATTGTATCTCGATGTTTCAAACCCATTTTTTCCGTTTCGGTAAAAAAGTTAACCCAGTAAATAGAATGTTATGTACATACCTTAATATCAACTGGTTCTCCGGACCTCTACAGGTGAAAACATATTTATCAAAAGTTATAATTAATAAACGAATTAATAAAAAATGTGGATATTAGTAATGTATAATTAAAATTAAATCATGTAGTTTTATAGTTTGCTAACATATTTATTAAAAGTTATATGAACGAATTAATAAAATAAAAAAGTGGATATTAGTAATGTTTGATTAAAATATAATCATATATAGATTTATATTTTGCTTTTATAAGTTTATAGTTTAAAAAGATTTGGTTTTTTATTATAATAATTATACCACAGAACTTTAAATTTTCTATAAAAATAACACACAACTTAAAACATCTTACCAAAGCCTCCCGCTAAAAACAACACAAAATAAATTAAACATCAGAAAATAATAAACCAAGATAAATTAAATTAAATAGCAGAAAAGAAATAAATAACATAATAAATTAAACAACCTAAACTACAAAGAAAACTATATTATAAAATTATAATTGAACAGAAAGGGGTCTTAGATTAGTCTTTTTGTCTGTTTTTTCTTTTGTAACATTAATTTTAGGTTTTAATAGCTGTTTATTATTCCAGATTTATGTTTATTTTATCCAGCGAAATTTTATCGCGTGTCTGCGTTTGATCACCAACTCTCCTGTTGGCAAGTGAAGATGTGGCCGAAGATGAAGTACGTAGACTGTATAATTTTCTTATGTAAATAAATAGTACCTAACGTAGAATTAAACAAATAAAAAGTTCATAATTAACTTACGTTCGCTTCATTGGTAACGCTTTGAACCAATTGCAGCTGAAATAAAAATTATGTCTGTGTATTTAGTGCCACAGGAGAAGCACTTTTATTCGACAAAATTCTGCGCGGGCAAGAATGACGAGAAAAAATCTGCGTAAGATCACAGACCACTAGACAATTACCACGATAGACACCGAGGGTTCAAGAGTTTGACGTGTGTTAAGTTGGATCAATGCTCCAATAGTTATTGTCATCATCATCATCATCATCAGCCAGAAGACGTCCACCGCTGAACACAGGCCGGTTAAGGGGGACCTTAACTTAACTTCCACACTGAACGAAAGCTTGCCATCTGCATCCACTGGATGCCCGCGACTCTCACAATGTCGTCGGCCCATCTAGTGGGAGGCCTACCTACGCTGCGTCTTCCGGTTCGTGGTGTCCACTTAAGAACCCTATAACTAATAATTATTGTACCTATTGACCAAGATTTGGCAGAATTGTGTAATGTTATTCACTAAGATAATTTTGTTTAATCAGTTCTGTCATCTTTGCAGTAACACGTTACTTAGACCATCAAACTGCACCACAGATAGCAGCAAAAATATTCTAAAACAGTTGGCCGTGCGAATGAAGTTAAACTACCACTAAATTGATCTCGTGACGACATAGTAGGTAAAAAAATGCGGCACGCTGGATTTTCATACAATTTGACGTGCTCGCGGGATCTATTTTAATAAAGATCTGTGCCCAAGTAAAAGAAACACCAACTTTTTAATCGATACCGATTCTGTCGTCTGCGCTGCGACCGCCCTAATTCCCAACGCAGACCTGGAGTCGAGTTGACTTTTCCACGACCGTTTGTACGAGACGCCGCCTCCAATAATGTCAACGTTGGGCCTAACATTTACAAATTCAATCAAATACAAAAAGTAAACTTACAACATTAAGGACATCAGCATCTATCATCTTAAAAAAATTGTAAAGTAAATTAATATTATATCAATTTCATACCTACTCGTAAGTCTTGTAACACATTAACATAAATAATTATCAATTCACAATAATAGCAATTTACCAAAATACACTAATTTCAATTACAATCAATACCAATAAAAAACATTACTGTGAAAAAGTTTGCCAAGTCTCGCCGCAAAAAGTTTTGAGATCCTGAAATGGGCCAAGACAGCCGTTCCATCTGCTTGTTATCATAACTACTTATTCGGTGCCTTTTTTTAATAATATTCTATTATTAAAAAGTTATACACAATAAAAAAAAAAATAAGATATTCCTATATGAATAAACATATCGCAATAAAAAAATACGGGGCAGGACTCGAACCCGGATCGATTGGTCGTCAAATTTTTGAATGGTCTATAACATTCCAAAAGGTGGAGCACTTATATATTTTTTTGATTAGCAATAGGCTTGCGTTTGACCGCCAACTCTCCTGATGTTAAGCGAAGACGCGGTCTACGATGACAACAAATGCTGATGTTTATTGATGGTACCTACCATTAATTTCGAGTTAAATCGTGTCAGTTTTTGGGCCTATAAAGGTTCTAGTTGAGTAATTACTTGTGTATGCAAAAATTATAGATTACGCAACCAATGCTTACATAGGTTGCAAAGACAATTCAAGAATTTGGACGCCTACAGGAATGCAACCGTAGCTTAGTGGCAAATGCAATGGGGCCGTTTACCCGGATCGATGCGCAGGTTTAAATCCTGCCAATAGTATTTTTGAAGTTATACTTCTTATGCGACTTGCAACAAGGTTGCGTTAAACGTTTAACGCTACCATAGAGGGGGAATTTTTCTCGCCCGTATGGTTGCGAAATACGTATCCTTTTTTCGCGTTGCGACTAGCAGACCCGGTAGTGTAATGGTGTCGCTAATGGATTGAGAAGCCTAAGGAGCTAGGTTCGAATCTCGAGAAAAGCATGTTTTTAAATTGTTGATATTTTTGCCCTAGTTATAATTTTAGAGTTCCTTGTTGAAGTATAACTTCTTCCGCGCGGAGGGGCTCCACGCACTATTTTTTTATTGTCACATTTAAATATTAGGTAAATCCTTAAGTGTAATTTAAATTAAGCAGCAGTAAATGAGCACAAAGATTCAAAATTTATCAATAACATAAATGATATTATGAATAATATTAAAACAAAGCTATAATTTAGTAGGTACCCTTTGTCTCATCGACGGCAGCGGTCGCTGAAAATACATAATAAAATCGTTATTAATAATGTAATTGTTTTTATTAATAAAATTGAAAGTCTACTTTTTAAGCCTATGCCGTTAATTCTTATTTATTTGTCTTGAGTTTAATTCAATCGCCTGGTGCATGCCTTTGTTTGGTCGTGGTCCCTAAAATAGTAAACATTTATTTAAAGAAGCTAATGTGCTAATATTGATATATTTACTCATTTTCTATTAAGTATTTTACTTACTTGTTCACCGTACCGCGACAGCTGAAACCACGTAAATATTAAGCATATTGTCTATTAGAATATACATAGGTACATAATATTTTGACTAAGGCTTACATCTAATCTAAACAAACTAAAACATCTAAAATAATAAGGTATTTTAGACAAATTAAGTAATATAATTTTATACTAAAAATATATAACATACCGCACTATCGTAAGCGTAACCAAAGTCGTTTAGCTAGAAACATTAAAATGCTATTACATATTTTTTTATCTATATTAATATTATAATGAGGAAAGATTTGATTGTTTGTTTGTTTGCATTGAATAGGCTCCGAAACTACAGAACCGATTTGAAAAATTCTTTCACTGTTGGGAAGCTACACTATCCCCGGGTGACATAGGCTATAATTATTATATAAAAAAAAAAATAGGGATCCTTACTAAATCTCCAACAATGTAACCCAAGGTGTAAAAAAATAAGACTTAACCCGTGCGAAGCCGGGATGGTTGCTAGTATCTAATATTAGTAATTGTATACAAAATCTTCAATTCAAACAAAGTAATTCATGTCAATATATTTAGTAGATATGAGTATTATTATAGCAATAAGGTTTTAGTTATTACTAAGAACTAACTAACTAATTACTACTGTATCAGACATTATACATATTTAGTTTATATTAATACTGATTCATATAATGTACATTACAAAACAAGCAAAAAATATGGCATACTACATAGAAATATCACTAGTTCACTTACGTGCTGCTGGCCTCTTTGTTGTTGCTAAAAGTTATAAATCATTTTAGGAATATATCATAATAGAATATCATATAGACATAGGAATGTTACCATATTAATTTTATAATTCAGTTAGTTTTATAAATATTTCAAATTTACATACTTGGTCATCGTATGCGTATCGTTGATGCTGCTTAAAAAAGAAGCAACATTTTACTATCTACATGTTTTTTTGGCACTCGGGGTTTTATTGATTTTAATTTTAATCGAACATAGATGTATTACTACCGTATGAAAAATGCAAGAAATTTTAGACAAGTAAGTTAATATATTTCATAACAAATAAAACATACCGCATTATCATAACCAAAGCCGTTTAGCTAGAACACATTAAAATTTATATTATTTGTTTCACTTAGTTTACAAAATAATAATAATGATGATACAAAGACAATGCATACAAAATTATTCTCGTATCCAAGAATACTGACTAAAAACAAGCCACTCGTCATATTTTAATTCATAAACTAATTACTGCCGTAACAGAAATTATTGTATTGTACATAATTATTATCATATTCATTTAAGTATATTTGGTTATACACAATTGGTTTTATGGGGTATTCTAACAAATGTTATATCATACAGAAAGTTCACTAACCTCTTGCTGGCCTCTACTTTGTTGTAATCGCTAAAACAGTAAACATTTGATACCTTAGCTATAGTTGATAAGGCATTACTTTGCGTAAGTTCATCTTCAAAACTGTTTTTATGATGAACCTCTTGTGTATTTCTGCTTTACAGTCGCAATAGGGAATTTGGGGTCAATTATTTTTAAAATGAAAAGCTCATGAAATATAATACTAATTGTGTAATATAAATTATTTTACTCACTTGTTCACCGTACCGTGCTTGCTAAAAACAAATAGTAATTATTAAGTATAACATGTACTCATCTATATCTATACTAATATTTTAAAGAGGAAAGATTTGATTGATTGTTTGTTTGTTTGCTTGTTTGCATTGAATAGGCTCCGAAACTACTGAACCGATTTGTAAAATTATTTCACTGTTGGAAAACTACAGTATCCCCGGGTGACATAAGTTATAATTATTATATTTTCAAAAAAAAATGGGATCCTTACTAGAACTCCAATAATGTAACCCAAGGTGTAAAAAAATAAGACTTACACCCGTGCGAAGCCGGGATGCGTTGCTAGTATAATATATCTTCTATACAATATTATAAAGAGGAAAGATTTGTATGTATGTTTGTAAGGAATTGGCTCAAAAAGTGCTAGACCGATTTTAAAAATTCTTTCACCATTTGAATGCTACATTATCACTGATTAATATAGGCTATTTTAATAGGCTATATAACTATACCTCTGCGGAGCCGGGCGGACCGCTAGTAGGGAGATATATCTATACAACACAAACGTGCCTTCCTATTATGTCATATTTTGTCTAGAGCCGTTGTCGCTTTACGTGCTGTTCCATACGAATACCCGAGTGACATTAGGTCGTACGACGTCGTGTAGGTATATATAGTGTATTATCTATGTACGACGTTATGCCAAGGGACACTGCTAATTACAATTTCTGCTCTAAATCTTGAGACGAGGGACAGGTTACGTCTAATTTTGGTTAGATCATGTGTCACGTTATAAGTGGACATCGGGGCTGCTAGAAGAAGACACATTTGCGTAGCCGTTCTTCGAACTTAGCCGTTACACTACCGTGTAGGTAAAAACACAAAATGTTAAACAAATTATTATTATTGCGTTATAAATTAATTACATACTTACCGCATTATCGTTTCCTAAGTCGTATAGCTAGAAAACATTTAAAAACTATTATTTAGAACCACTAAAAACTTTAACAAAAAACACAATCCATATTAAGAGTCGATATGTCGTCAGCTCAAATTCAAGTTTTGCCTCTGCGCGAAACAGTGACAAAAATATGCTATCTAGGTACGCCTGAAGGAAGATATACGCACGAATCGGAACCCGCCTCGGAACTAAATTACGGAAGCGACTTATACTAAAAACTTCAAATTACTCAAGAACTATTTTAATTTTAAATAAAACGAATTTACATTAATTTCCATTATAGGTACAAATGACCATTAGAATATAAAAAATAATTTGTTACGAACTTCCAGACGCGGAGAAAAAACTTAAAAGGTGTTTTAGAAAGCATGTGTTCGCCGAATTATTCTATCGAGAAAAGTTTCACCAATCATGTTTCCAAAATTACATTTAACTTAATTGTATACTTAACTATTTATAACCAAAATATGAATTTGTTGCTGTTTGCCATAACCGCGTAAATTGTTGCAACGCTAGCCTAGTTAACGACTTATAAACTCTTAACACATTCCAATAAAGTTTAATAATTAAAACCAATTACTATTAAAAAAATAAAGTAGCACTTTACACCTATGGCGGGAAATTCAAGTTTCAAACAATTTTTGAAACGATTTATCGACGCCACGTAACCTACTATCGTAACGGATACTATACATATTTTATTACATAATTAAAATTATGACATCTATACTAATATTATAAAGAGGAAAGATTTGATTGTTTGTTTGTTTGCATTGAATAGGTTCCAAAACTACTAAACCGATTTGAAAAATTCTTTCACTGACGGGAAGCTACACTATCCCCGGGTGACATAGGCTATAATCTATACCCGTGCGAAGCTGCTTTTTTTTTTTTTAAAGACCGCTAGTATATAATATAGTCACATTATAAAACATAGAAAGTTAACATAATTCACATACTTGCTGCTGGCCTCTATGTTGTTGCAATCGCTAGAAATTAAAAAAAATATAAATACTTGAGCTAAAGCGATATATATCTATCTATCTACTTAATAATGTTTTTGTATAATAATTTTCTAAGTTATAGCATAGCTATTAACTAAACCATTGCCAAATACTCGGGTCTACGGTTTCTTTTAGCTGTGAAAAATCAAACTTGTAATTCAACGCGATTAAAAGATAATTATGAACGTTTATGTCGCATATATTGCGATTTCACAAGGAAATCAAAACCTATAGGGTACTTCCCGTTGACCTAGAATCATGAAATTTGGCAAAATGCAAGGTCTCATAACCCATATAAAGGAAAAAATCCGAAAATTGTTAATTTTGCTATTACATAACATAAATTGCTATTACAATCTTAAATTTCGTAGTTGGTATGTATGGGAGCACCTGTATTCCAACTACAAAGTTAAGTTTGTCATTAAATATTTCAATCTTTTCAACCTTTTTTCGTCAAGACTCGATTTCCGGGATGGATCTACATACATATTTATTAAGTTTGTACGGAATCCTCAGGGTGAGAGTCTTACTCACACTTGTCCGGTTTTTGTCGTGATAACGTCTTATAAATCGATGAACGCCGGCTGCACGCACGAAAAATTGTCACGTTCCGCCTGAGCCACGCGTGCAAGCGAGAGCGCGGAACAAGCGATAGAGAGGCACGATTGGCCTAAGCGTTATCACGTAAAATTATCGTCCGTAAACCGACTTTACAGACAACCCCTTTTTTGGTTAGTTGATAATATTTGTGTAAGTTGGTACCTATACTTGGTTTGACTTACCGATAAAGGTGAATCATAGTTTTCACTCCTGTAGCCGTTGTAACAAAAGGCCGGGACAGACAAACAAAGAAGTAATACTACCGCACGCATTTTATAATTTAGATTTTTTTACAAATTGCTAAGCTATGCTAACTAAACCCAGCAAACAACAAGAGAAAACTCTTTAAAAAAAACTCTTTATAGTACGCCAATGATTGTTCATTTGTTTTACAATTCCTTATTAATTGCGACAAGGACTTTAAATGTTCGTTTAATTTTTTTTAGGGTTCCGTACCCAAAGGGTAAAAACAGGACACTATTACTAAGCCTACGATGTCTGTCTGTATGTCCTACCTTTATAAAGCTGTATCTTTCGAACCATAATAGACAGCCAGTTTTTTTTACAGAATATGTAACGTTACAGCGGATTAACCAACAAATAATAAAAAAGTAAAAACGAAAGGGGGGTACAAGAACACCCCATACAACAAACGTATTTTTGTATTAGCTCTAATGTAAAAACTATATTACGTACAAGCGTCAAACTTGGCACGATTGTAGTACACACTCTAAAGTATAACAAATAATAAATAATGCCCAAGTGCAAGTCGGTGACAAATTTATGTTCATTACCAAGTTATTATACTCGAGCGCCTGTAACAAACTGCGTAGCAAATTACTACAACGATTGGAAGGCGTTATAATAATAGATAATTCGGTTACTTGGACAACCTTATTGTATTTTGTATTGGTACGGAACCATCAGAGCGCGAGCCCGAGTCGCACTTGGCCAATTTATTTTGTTATGTTTAGGCTTTTAATTAAATAGTTTTTTTTTAACAAGCTTTGACTGTACGGTGGATTATGTTTATATTGCAACAAGGTTCTATTAATTATTAAATTTTTGTTAAATGAAATTTCAATTGAATAATAATTCTTCAGTGCCATGTTTTCGTAATTGATTTTCATAAGTATAAGTTAATCAAATGTACCTACAGTGGAAAAGTGCGAATATTCGATACGCAAAATACGTTTGCAATTTGTAACTTACAAAAACTAAACCGTAACTTATTACAAACTGCTTCAATCACAACAAAATTAGAAAAAAAAGAAAAGAAACTTTACTTACTGAATATTGAACACTTTTTAAGATTATAATAGCTGGTAGCAGATAAACTGCAGCATTTTTAGGGTTCCGTTCCCAAAGGGTAAAAATGGGACCCTGTTACTAAGCTATCTGTCTGTCCGTCCTACCTTTAAACGGCTGTATCTTTCGAACCGTAATAGATAGCCAGTTCAAATTTTCACAGAATATGTAATGTTACGGCAGATTAACTAGAAAATAATAAAAAAGTCAAAAAGTAACAACGGTAAGGGGGTCCCCATATAACAAACGTATTTTTTTTTACGTATTTTTATTTTAGTTATAATGTAAAAAGAGTAATACGGACAAGTGTCAAACTTGACATGATTATAGTACACACTCGAGTAAGGAACTATGTTTTCAAAGTATATAATATAGTATAATATATAATAATTACCTCATTGTCATCATATTAGTATTTGTTTTTAGATTGGTTTATTTGTTATTTTATTTATATTTTTATTTGGTCGTGTGTACTGTATGTGTGCTTGTACCGAGACATCACCAAACGGCTCCAACGGAAGACCAGCGCTGGTTAACAGCCGGCATTATGCGGAGTTGGGGCCGATCTGTGACCTTATATTATAACTTGTCAATAAGCTAATTTGGTCACAAATAAACTTTTTCTTTCTTTCTTTCTTTCTTAAGTATAACAATAATAAATAATGGCCAAGTGCAAGTCGATGACAAGTTTCTGTTCTTTGCCAAGTTAAAACTGGTAATTTCGTTTATGAATATTGTGGTGGTACGAAACCCTCAAGTGCACGAGCCCGACTCGCACTTGGCTGGTTTATTATATTTTAAATGTTTTTATAGACTGTAGTATAACCCCTTAAAACGTTTAAGTGGTATGAGGTCCATATCACCTAGTATAATATTATAATATGTACTTTTGTGTTGTCCTCTAATATAAATATTATGAGCCCTTTTGTAAGTGACCTAGTATAAATATATTTATGCCTTTTATGTTGTCACCTAGTTCTAGTATAATTATATGCCCCTTTGAGTCGTCACCTAACATAAGTATATGGCCTTGGGTTATCAACAATATGACCGTATAATTATGTTGTCAGTTGTCACCCAGTATAATTATGCCTCGGAAAAAAATAATAAGAATTAAGCCTTTTTAGGTAATCACTCCATTTGTATTCTTTAAATAGTTTTTTTTAAATATAATCTCTACACAGTATAAATTTAAGTCGCCTTCCACGTCTGTATGTCTGTGTGACCACGCAACGGATTTTGATGCGGTTTTCACCATCAATCAGATACATTTTTACGGAAGGTTTATATATATAACTAGCGACCCGCCCCGACTTCGCAGGTAAACTACACCCGTGCGAAGCCGGGCGGGCGGGTCGCTAGTATCAAATAAATAAAACGTACTTATTAATTTAATTATTATATTACAAAGTCGTAATACACAATAATACTATAAATTATATGGGAACGACATAAAATTGAATTATTTTTTTATTTGGCTGATACATACTTGATAAGTCTTAGAAATTATGATAATTGTAAAAAAAACATTATTCCATAAAGTATTTTAATCATTATACAAAATCATTATTATTTACTCGTAATTTTAGAGACTTATTCACAAACGTTCGAAAAGTGACTCTATACTATAAAGTGCTGTGTCAACTTCCCTCTTATAAGAAGTGTAACGCGCGAAATCGAGATAGCACCTTTTAGTTAAAACAATTTTAGTAAACGTTTCTGAATAAGACTGATTGACATTACTTTGGAATGCACTCACAAAAAATGCTATAAAAAGAGGGTACTTATACAAAATTAATATACATTGTGAAAATAAACTAGAAATAAATGCTTTAATGCATCGTGTGCGATAAGTCTTACAATTATAATACAAAAAGACTAATTTCTGTCTGACTAATAATCTTCAATAAAATGTGGAATTATTTTACCATATTGATATTTAACTAGCCCTCGGTCCAAGTTTCCTTAAGCACCCCAAACCCTAGAACAAGTGACAAAAGCTGTTGAATCATAAATAAAATAAACTAAAAAAATATTTTTACATAGAAAAATATATATATAATAGATAAATAGATAATAAAAAATAATCATCATCATCATCAGCCATAGGACGTCCACTGCTGGACATAGGCCTCCCACATCGATCTCCAAAAGGGCGGTTCGAAGTGGCCTGCATCCAGCGTTTCCCTGCGGTCTCTTCTAGGTTGTCCGTCCATCTTGTGGGTGAACGTACTACGCTGCGCTTACCGGTCCGTGGTCACCATTCGAGAACCTTTCAGTCCCATCGGCCATCTGTTATGCACCCGAGTTATGGGTTCCTAAATATCATCTCTCAATGAAGAAGCCAAAGATCAACAGAAGTGTGAAAAGCATTCTTACCTGTTCCTGATACTCGTTCTTAGAGAGCCAGAATCCGTCCCTGTTCTTGCAGACCTCGGCAAGAACAGCACCTCCTATGAACACCATGTCCTTGCGCCGCGGAGGGTCTTCGATGCGGATCTTGAATTTCTGTAAACAGACAAGCATTGACTTACATAGTGATCATCATCTTTATCAGCCTATATTCCCACTGCTGGGACACATGTCTTCTCTCAGAAAGAGCGGATGAGCCCAAATCAACCATGCTGGCCCAGTGTATTATTTATTAATTTTTTATGATGAAATGGGCTAGCGTTTTGTCACATCTCACCTGATGGTAAGTGACGATGCGGTCTAAGACGGGGCACGCTTGCCCATGAGGTGCCTATTCACTCTTGTCTTGAAGAGACCCAGGTTGTACCTTATAGGGAGCACCGAGGCAGGAAGCGCATTCAATTCCTGTGCAGTTCGTATTAGGAAGGAATTTTGGAAACGCTGCGTGCGGACTTTACCAAAGTTCACGACGTAAGGATGGAATATCCGCCTCGATGACTTAGGGCGGAAATTGGTTGACGGGATCAGCTTATTGGAATATGTCATTGAGGTTTTTGGGTATATTTTCTTTCACCGTTTTTTGAGCGATGGCATCTAAACTGTAGATGTTTAATAAATATTTGCCAAACCCTTAGAAATTTTAAGTCTGTGTATAGCATATCTGAAATGGTATCTGAAAGGTTTGTTAAGCATAACTTTGAGTTCTGCAATAACATTGTAAACAAATTATAATGACAACCACAAATTCTGATCACTTTCGCCAGGTTTTTGAACGTAAGACTGTTATAGCACGTACCCTATATACTTTAGTAAAATATTAAATGAAAATGTGTTATTCAGCTTTTTACAATATTACTGCAGCTGTCAGAGCAAATCATCATCATCATCAGCCAGAAGGCGTCTACTGCTGAACTTAGGCCTCCCCCTTAGAACTCCACACTGAACGACAGCCTGCCATCTGCATCCACTGAATGCCCGCGACTCTCACGATGTCGTCGGTCCATGTACCGGGAGGCCTACCTACGCTGCGTCTTCAGTTTCACGGTCTCCACCCTTTCTTCCCCATCGGTTATCGGTTCTTCGAGCGATGTGGCCTGCCCATTGCCACTTCAACTTGCAAATTTTAACAGCTATGTTGGTGACTCTGGTTCTTTAGTGAATATCCACGTTCCAAACTATATAACACAAAGAAACTCAGAGCATATCTCTCTCCATTGCCCGCATTGTTAGCAAATAAACGAATAGAAATAGTATAATTTTTTTTTTATTGTAATTTATATCTTGTCTCTGTAAATAAATATTATTTCTTTTTTCCCAGATCTAGAGATGCTGGTATACTCACGGCTAGTTTGTCGCAGTCGTTTTTGAGTACTCGCTCGAGGTAGAGTTGCTTTATCTCCCGCTCGAGCCGCGAGGGGAGCCCCGGGTACATGGTGGAGCCCCCGGAGAGAACTATGTGCTTGTATAGCTCGTTACGCATGTCTATGTCTGCCGCCTGAGGGAAGAAAGGTACACTTCTAAACTATTTTATTTATTTTTATCAATCCCCGACGCTATAAATTTAACTTGTGTATCTTTGTGTCTGTTTATCTGTATATCTGTGTAATCGCAGTTGCCAAATGGCTGAACCATTTTTTTTTGTTAAAATGTGGCTTGATCATCATCATACAATTTCATCTTTCCGCAGGCGTTAACGCTAACAGAAAATGGGTCTTGTCCAGGTAAGGTATAGGACGTCCACCCACAAGATGGACAGACGATCTAAAAGAGACAGCAGGAAAACGCTGGATTTCCAGCAGAACGCTAACAGAAAATGGGTCTTGTCTAACCCCCCCTGTATACTTTACCTGTATAGTGTTAAACACTAGCTCCGCAATCCCCTGGCCCTCCACATTGATCAAATGTGGCTGGAACAAAGCTTCGGGCGCCTCGAACCTCTCCCCGCCGACTTTGATCACTCGACCGTCCGGTAGCTAAAGACAAAATGAATGCATTAGTTTGAGAAGACAGTGTTAGGTGGTCAGCGAACAGTGGTCTTCGGGTTACACGAGGTAGCATCATCCATATCACAAAGAACGAAGAATTTTCGGTACGAAGAATCGTCACTGCTTTATGGTTGACTAGTTGCGCCCCGCAGTTTCACACGCGTAGTGATGAAAAATGGTGATGATGATGATGCTGAAAAGTAGTCTATGTCACTCTCCGGCTCTTGAACTATAGCCATGCAAAAAATCAGGTCGATCCGTTGCTCTGATGGTGCGTGAAAGAGGAACAAACAAACCAACAAACTTTTCGCATTTAAAATTATGGTTGATATTTTGAAAACCCGTACGAAGCACTTTGATTCCACTTTTATTATGCGAACTGCTAGTCTGTGGGATGCGCTGCCTAAATAGGTGTTCCCCGATAATTACAATCTATTTATTTATTAAGGCTTCACATGGATAACTACATTATTACATACACTGCCATCTTATAAATGAACTTAGCTAAATGTGTTACCTTATAGAGGAAGCACAAAGTGCATTATAAATATAAATATCTGCTGTTCTATAGAAAACGGTCATTGACACTGAACTCTACAAAATGTATGGAACAGCTGTTTTTTTTTTCGCGAATTCAGGGCTGGTCCCATAGTAAAAGTTGTTCATAATGATGAGTACAATTACCTTCTTTTGGCTTCGAGAGTGTTCCCCTTACACCCCGTATTAAAATGAGCTAGGCTTCAATCTATGTCTTCAAATCATGAGTGAATCTGTTTCTTCTAGGCAAGCGTACTCCAACGTAGACCGCATCATCGCTTAACATCAGGCGAGGTGGCGGTCAAACGCAAGCCTATCGACAAAAGTTGATGACATGATGACTACAACGTGTTCCATCCTCGGCCACACCGTCGGCTACGATCAGACGCGTTGGTGGCCAAACGTAGATCTATTATATCTAAAAAAATACTTACTACATAAGGTTCCACGAGCACAGTGGTCTCCAGCGCCAGTTTCTGTTCTTGTTCTATGTTATATCCGATGTAACACAGCTTTTCCTTCATCATTCGAACCGTTTCAAAATCGGCTGAGTGGTTGAACGCATAGCCACGAAGAAGAAGCAACTGCAAAAAGAAATATTGTATTCAAATATAAGGATATTTAGTTAAAATACTTTCTGTATATCTTAGTTTTATATGCCAGCACCCAGGAGCCTCACTCCGATATTTCAAAGAGTTGGGTTGTCTCGGGTAGTTTCTGGTAAGGGGAAATGCACAAAACACCCCAAGCGGGACGTCAGTTCAGGGGGGTTAGACAAGACCCATTTTCTGTTAGCGTTAACGCCTGCGGAAAGATGAAATTGTATGAAAATGACATTAGCTTGACATAACATCTCTCAAGCTAATGTCATTGTCAATGTAATTTTCATACATTTTCATCTTTCCGCAGGCGTTAACGCTAACAGAAAGTCGGTCTAACCCCCCAGGACTTATCACCCTCATTTCGAATTAGAATAAGAATCTTAGTTTTATAAGTGTTTGAATATACCCATTTGAATCATACCCATGATTGAATTGTCTAAGTAAGTTTCAAATTGACCCAGTGTATGATGAGACATTTTATGGCATTTTTAATTTATTATCATACCACCGCTCATAACTACAGTAAAAAAATTCTAAATCGTTTTAACGAATGATGGAGATCTGAGGTAAAAAAAAAACGAAACCAAAACTTCTTTTTAAGTCGGTTAAAAATTCTATGTCTTAATTTGTCTCGTTAGTTTTTCATACGTAATAAGCACTGGAATAAAAAAAGAATATAATTTGTTTTCATATAGCTTTTTGTAAGTTACTGACGTGGTCCTTAACTGTTGGCCTTTTGGAAAAACTCAGTCACACAGCAGACAATGGAGAGATATACTCCGAGTTTCTTTGCACGATAGAATCCGAAACGCGGATATTCGCCAAAGAACCAGAGTCACCGACATAGCTGTTAAAATTTGCAAGTTGAAGTGGCAATGGGCAGGCCACATCGCTCGAAGAACCGATAATCGATGGGGAAGAAAGGTTCTTGAGTGGAGACCACGAACCGGAAGACGCAGCGTAGGTAGGCCTCCCACTAGATGGACCGACGACATTGTGAGAGTCGCTGGCCTCCAGTGGATGCAAATGGCAGGCTTTCGTTCAGTGTGGAGGTTAAAGTGAGAGGCCTATGTTCAGCAGTGTTGTTGTTGTGTGTGTGTGTCTTCTGGCTGATGATGATGTAGTTACTGAAACTGTCAACTGTCATGTGATAGTAAATAGACTGCAGGCGGCACTGACCTTAATCAGATATCTTGTGATATCTCTTCCAGCGATGTCAAGTCGCCGAGTAAGATGGGGTAGCGCAAATTCTTCATACACTGGACAGATGTGGGTTACTCCGTCACCTGAAATAAAGAATTACTCTTATTATCCTAGAAATTATCACATTTAGGACAAAAAAAGGGGGTAACCTGTAAAGTTGGTTTACGGACGATAATTTTACGTGACAACGCTTAGGCCGATCGTGCCTCTCTATCGCTTGTTCCGAGCTCTCGCTTGCACGCGCGGCTCAGGCGGAACGTGACAATTTTTCGTGCGTGCAGCCGGCGTTCATCATATTTATAAGACGTTATCACGACAAAAAAAAAACTATCCGTGCCCTGTGATATGTCCTGCCATTCTTTAAGAAAACAATGCTTATAAGGAATCTGCAAAGTGTTTGTGGTTTTGAAATTCATTTATAGGCATCAAAAAGGCGAGTAATGTCAGAGAAATGATGCCTAGGGCCTTACAGCTTACCTTTTCTTTTTTTTCTTCTATTTTTCTTTACACAAAACAATACAGCTTCTAGTATATTGATGCACCAAAAAACCACAGTTGGTTTGACATGATGCTCACCTGTTTTAAGCGATTCTGTTTAGGTGATTGCGAAAAAGTTGCGCGACCGCTAACCGTATCTCGGCGCGTTAAGGTTCACGTTCGCGTGATTTCCCCAACTGGGCTGTTTCGAGCTCGCTATAAGATTCAGCCGTAAGGGCCTTGGGGGTTAAACAAGACCCACTTACAGTTAGCGTTAACACCTGCAAAAAGGTCAAATTGTATGAAAATGCAGGCGTTAACGCTAACAGAAAGTAGGTCTTGTCCAGCCCCCCAGGTCTCTTCATGATATGGCCAATTCACGATCCACGACATCCATAAGTGATGGTGACCGCTTCATCATCATCATAATCAGTCTTTTAACAGTCCACTGCTGGACTTTAAGCCTACCCCCGAAAGGGTGATTGGACCATATCCACCACGCTGGCCCAGTTGCGGGTTGGTGGATTCACATACGCCATTGAATTCCTTCTCCGTACGTATGCAGGTTTCCTCACGATGTTTCCTTCACCGAAAAGCCAGTGGTATGAAAATCCGTACATAAGCTTTAAAGAGCTCATTGGTACGGGGCTACGGGCCCGGGGTTTGAACCCGCAACCTCACGCTTCCAATAATTGTATTTTTGGTGACCACTTACTTCCAAGCTATTTGTTTGTTACTTAGCTAAAAAGAAATACCTGAATCGACAACGACGCCTGAGATAAGTCCCTGAGCATAGAGTGTGAGCACCGCTTGGATAGCAATGTACGCGCTGTCGAATCCATACTTCTCAAACATCACCTGCAACAAACAAAAGAGGATAAGAGTTTGTTTCAGAATGTGCATTTTTTTAAATATCAGGCTTGCGTTTGGCCGCCAACTTGCCTGATGTAAAGCCATAATGCGGTCTACGTTGGAGCACGCTTGCCTAGAAGAAACCGATCCACTCGTGATTTGAAGATACCTAGATAGTAACTAATAACTATTGGGAGACACCCATTCAGGCAGCGCATTCCACAAACTAGCAGTTCGCATAATAAAAGTGGAATCAAAGCGCTTCGTACGGGTTTTCGGAATATCAACCACAAAGCGGTGTCGATAATTAAAGTAAGCCGACTTTACCCGAACGAGTATCTGAGCATAACGGTCACACGAGTTCAGTGCTTTTCCCCCATCTCAAATAGTGCCCAACATGCCCTAAAAAAGTTTTCACTTCAAAAAAATACCTCAATCATCTTCTCCCTATTTTTGGTGGGGTTCATGGGGGGTTCCGTGAGTAGAATCTTAGTGTCCTTAGGGTCGATGTTCATCTTGCTCGGTCCGAATGTGTAGTCCCAAACGTGACACATGTCCTCCCAGTTTCGTACTACCTGTTGGGAGAATTCAATCAAAAATTATTAAGGCAGTCAACCTGTAACGTTCTATTTGCATCCCTGAAGCAGTTCTAGAATAGGCATGTGTCCTAATGTTTAATTAATTACCAATAACCGGCTTAGAGATGAATATAACTAAATACATTACACATATTGGAAAAAAAAAAAATTGCCTGATAAACCTCAGAGATATGAGTGTTCAAAATTTTATGTGGGGATAGAGGGGGTGCTCTATCCCTTTCTCGCAAAGCATGTGTTAGTATAGCATTTGTATGGCGCACCTGAGGCGTGACGTCACGGCTCAGTATAGCGCGCTCTCTGTCTAGCATCAAATTAAAATGCTTATATCTAACTTATTTTTTAACTAATTTTAATTTTGTTTTCGTTGCTGTGCTCTATTTATGATTAGCTTTTTTATGAGGTAATAAAAAAATATTATTCATCATGCCTATTAAATGCGACTCGTTTCAAGAATGTCATCAAGTACACCCTTACTGAAAAGGCATAATATGTATAACCATAGTCTATTTAAACGATATGGGTGGGCGGACTAGCTCTACAAAAACCTATGTCCCTTAAACTATCATCATCATTATCATTATCATGTTCAACTTAAAAGTTTAACATAATATGACACTAACATGCACTAACATGCACTGGGCCGGAATGGATTAGGGTCCATCCTCTCTCTGTCTCTCTGAGAGAAGGCCTGCATCCTAGCAGTGAGAGCATTAAAAGGCTAACAATGATGAAGATGAAGATATAAATAAAAATTACATGCTGTTTTTTTTTATGTTCGCGTTACTTTTTTAACTAGGTTTTTACGAAAGATTTTTTTTTTAAATTGTAAGTTTTTTAATGGAATTTTTGTATCAACTATAACACAAACAGATTTATTGAAATTTAGAGAGGTCTGTCAAGTCAGCTAGTTATTAATATATGATTACATACTCCATTCTCCATAGGGTAGCTGACTTCAAGCATAGATCGGAGCTGGGACGCCTCATCGCCGACCATCAAGTCCTAAAAACATTGAAAACAACATCATTTACAGTACAAATCACGATTTAAAGTGACAAGTTTGTACGCGATACGCTCAAAGCCATAAAGCACTTGAAATTTAATTAAAAATTAAAATTTTGGTACTCATGTACTCAAACTCTGGTACAAAACAGTTTTCATACTGTAAGGTATGAAAACTGTTTTGTACCAGAGTGAACAATCTACATCTTGGAAGCTGTAAAAGCTTAGTGGCCGGCCATACACGGACAGCTTGAAGCAGCCAGTATGCCAGCCAACTGCTGCAGCAGTCGGTTTCAACTGCAGCAATTTATTAATGGCAGCTTCAAGCAGTTGACTTTGCCTGCGCGAGCTGTCCGTGTATAGCCAGGCTAAATGTGTTATTAATGTTATTGTTAAATAATCAGCTGAAAAACATTCACAAAACATTTAAAAAAATGCAAAGCTATGTATAATTGCTGCAAAATCCTTGCTAGAGAAAAATTGATTCTATTTTTAGTTGCACCGAATTTGAAATACTGCTCACTAGGCATTGCCACCACCACTACTGTGATATTTTGATTGTTTATCCTGCTTATAATAAGATGACGTCGGCAACAGGAGGAAAGGTTAATTTGTATATCTTTAAAATACTACCTAAAATTTACCTATAATTACCCTTAATAACCGACTTCAAAAAAGTAGAGGGTTGTCAATTCGATATTTTTTTGTTTTTTACCTCATAAGTTATTATATACATTTATGACCTGATTTGGAAAACTTTTTTATTTGAAAAGATATACTTTCAGATTGGTCCCATAGAAATTTCATTCAAATAGGTTCACCATATTAACAATCCGAAAGTATGTTAATAAAAAAAAAATAAAAAAAATCGGTTCACTAATGATGAAGCTCTGAGGTAACAAATTTAAATTTTAATAAAAAAATAATATTTGCCAACTCCCCTCTCTTTTTGAAGTCGGTAAATTTGTTGTGCAGAAGGATTTACTGCACTTAATATTACCGCATCATCGCTTAACATCAGGCGTGATGGTGGTCAAATGCAAGACTAATATTTATTTAAAAAAAAATCATTTTTATGCCATTGAAACATTGCCATTCAATCCAGAATACAGTAATATAAGCACACTACAGCGTGGTTAATTAACTGGCAAAGCAGTAGTACTTCTGGATATTGAATGCAATGAGTCCTAGGGGCCATTTAAATATTACGTGAACACCAAAGAGGGGGGTCTTAGCTTTGCTTTTGATGATATGGGGGGCAATTTTTTGAGGTCTGGATGGTGATTACGCCACAATATTTATTATTTACTTTTTCTGCAAAATTTGCTTGAATAAACATTAAATGGACATTAAATTCCTTTATAGTCTATTTTTTATTTCTTATTTCTAGACTCATGAATAACAACAAAGAAACCTGAACAGATAAAAAAATACCATTGTTTACATTGGCGGATCCAGGCCAGCCCATGGGGGCCATGCCCCCCCCCCCCCCAAAACACCTAGCAATTCCATACATTCGACTAAATTTTTCGATTTGATTCCTTCGAACCTTGTCATAATGGCCCCACCCCCCAAAATTAAATCCTGGATCCGCCCCTGATTGTTTACGTAAGCATAACGCGTAGGTCTATGAGCTTTGCTTACTTTTGCTGACAAGGGGGGGTTAAAATTACTATAATTCTGCTTACGTAATACTTGTATGGCCCCTTACAACTACAACTAAGGCTTGATTTCTTCTTATGCTGATGTCGGTTACTGATGTCCGTCACACATACCAATATAATGCGCATCATACATTGCAAGTTCCCACATCGCAGTGAGGTGCTTTATAAAACGCAATGTATATTCGTACGTGGGACTGAAGTCTTTGACTTTGACTATGAAGTCAGTGACTGACATCAGCATAGGAGGAAATCAAGTCTACGGTGTGAAGTGTGGGTGAAGTTTTGACAGCTCTGAGTGACTCAAAATAATCGAGTTTATACCGTATCTAATGCTTAGGCATTCCTCTAATCTATTTATGATATAATCTGAATTATAAAGTGTCAGCTATTCTCTCTACAAGTGCCTTTTACCTGGACAACCTCTGGGTCAAAACCCTGGGCGCATGAAATGTTGATATTATTTAACTGTACATTATATTAAACTATTTTCATGATTTTATGGAATATCAATCAGATTATAATTCGTCTTAAGAAAAAAAATTACACTCAAAAGATCTTGTTAACTTTGTAACCAATTCTAATAAGAAAAGGCTCTTTCTTTTTTATTCCAATATTTTTAATTTGTAGGAAAGTATTGGAAGTATTTAGGTCTAGTTCAAAATATGACCACTCTTTTATTAGTTGTCATATTTTCTCAGTTTTTTTGGCTGTGGCGTTCGTTCTATTTCTATATTATATCAATGGCTTTAACACATCAAGGCATAATAACTATAGAGTCACAACCGTGCAAAAAAAATGACCAGAACCAAAATCGGCCCACTTTTTGGTAAGTTGTAAGGCAAGTGCGATACGACTACAATGCTGCACAATGCCAGAGCTACAATGACATAGCGGACATGCGACATTGATCATTATCCAAGTGAAATAATGTCTAAATTGAAGCAAATGTGGCATTGCAAACTATATAATTGATGTCTAGATACAATGACGCTTGGAAGATTTTTGACTGTTTTCACTTAGAGATTGTGACTCTATAGGTACTGTATCTCGATGCCTTAGCATTAATAATCTTCAAATATGAGAAAAGTTAGACTTAAAGACTAGTTTAGTATCATACACATCTCTCAACTACACACAAAAAATAGAAAAATAAAAAATATGTACAAGTCAGTTTTGAGTATAACAAAAACATCAAAATGTTAGGAATTGTTTTACAAACATGCTTTTGCTTACTACCCAAAACTTACTCCGATGCATATGTCCTGGAAATTTTATATTAATTATAGTAAATACTGAAGATAAGTCATCTGTCACACTGATATTGTTCGACGAACTTTCTTATGCATAAATACTTAATGAACTTCTATCTGTGCTATAAAATTATCTATAAATTTCTCCCTCACAAGTGTTGCTTGAAAAAAAATGGGACATTTTTCCACACACTGTCATCTGACCCCAAACTAAGCAAAGCTTGTAATATGGGTGTCAGAGACATATACATACATATATATTTTTAAATACATACTTAAATAGATATTAACACCCAGATGTAGAACAAACACAAATGTTCATCATATGAATGTTTGTCCTAGGTGGGAATCGAACCCAGCGCAGAAGGCAGGTTCAACTATCTTGAAATATCTTGATAAAATTCGGCAAACGTAAAATTATATTAAATTTTTATCACAATGACGAACATAGAATATTTTTTGCCACTGGAAAATGTGAGAGACCTGACAAAAACTGTAGGATGCAGCTAGTAACTGGTAACACTATGCAAAAATTACTTTATAGGACTATACAGCTTAACTACATAAGTACAACTTCAAAGGAATGAAGCCATTGGTCACGGGTTCTATTTTCTATGTTTTAAGATTTTAAACAAGTCTATAAAGGCTTCAACAGGGATTTTTGTGTAGTTATTTACATGATCGTTTTTTTTTGTGGAGGTTGAGACATAAGAAAACTGGATTTTGATGAAGAGTGTTACCTCTGAACCAAAATGAACCAGTATAACAACAAACTTCACATAATGATAGGTATGTACCTTGACATCAATCTCTCCAATTTTGTTTTCTGCCCTGATGATAGGCCTCCCCACCATGGACGGGAAGATGTGCGCCGGGAAGTTGCTGCCAGCATATCCACATTTCACAAACTAAAACCAATAAACCAGGAAAACGATGACTCAAGCCATTGCCTTATCAACATTGATTTCACTGCCAGTTTTTCAATGAACTTACGCCCGTGCCGTTGTCGCAAACGATCACTTTCCTTCCTTTGTCATCCATTATGTTGTTTATTGTCTAATTTGAGCTAAACTGAGGTTTATTTATGAAATATAAATTATTTTCATTTCATTACACACCCCACTCGAAGTTTTTCAATTCAAGTTCCTTTCCAAGATTTAAAAGACAATTTTGACATTGACTATTGACATAACAAATTAAGAAATTATGAGAATGACAGTTAATCAGTCAAGCAACCTCAGAAAAATTAATAAATGGAATCGTCATACTTACAGTTTCCCTTCCCCTTCAAGACTTAAGGCGCTTGCAGACTATGCGTAGTACAAGTAACAACTAGCAAGTGCTTACTACGCATCGTCTGCAACGGTGTGCATAGTGATACTAAGCACCAAGTGTCACTTGGCGCCAAGTGGGTACTTCGCGCTGGTACTTGGCGCCAAGTGAAGCTTCGTTTCTTCGCGCTACTCACGTGACGCCCACTGCACATCGTTCGTTTCGTTCGAACGTACGTACTCGCACGCGAGTTATCGCGTCACCGCGCGAGTGGCTACTTGTCGTTAGAACGCCTACTTCTACTTGTTACTTGTACTATGCTTCGCTTGCAAGCGTCTTTACACACTTGGTCGTACATTTGATGTCTTTTGAGGATATTGTTTGAAGTTGTGTGCTGCTCAATATTGAAGTGTGTGTGTGTTGTAGAACTAGTAAGAATATGTCAGTGTGCGCAGTAGGTGTTTACCTGGCCCCTTTTAGATTTTGGCAGACTTGTTTCGTTACTAGCTCGAATTTAAGACAGCTCCAAACTATATAACCCTCCCACCATTCATAAGAGTTTTTTCTTGTTTTTGCTCTAGGCATTTTGTCTTAGCCGCTGTCACGGCTGTCACTCGTTCTGTAGTCAATGTCATATTATATGTCACTGCCTAGTGCCAGACATATCGCTGTCAATGTCAAATAAAGTTTACTGCATTGCATGGTGGAAATCACGAATTTCACGTGTTTTTATTTATTTTTCGCGAAAAAACTGATGAATATTAAATAAAATGAAGCATAAAAGGTTTGAAGAGAACATTTTAGTAGACGAGGCATACACAAATTACGGGAAAGAAGACAAAAATGCCGATAATAAAAAAACTCAGGGTATCGCAAAACATTTTGCTGAAACTTTGGAATATGAAGACAAGAAAAAGTGGTATCATCAGGTAAGAATTCGAAATTACACGAATATTTATCGAACGCTTTTTTACAGTAATATTTAAACACTTTCCATGTAACCATTGCTATCTACACTAGCATAGATAACTTTGTAAACATTTGAGGTTGCTTTCTCAATATTTTTGTTAGAATCCCTTTTTGACACGCATAATAACCAAATCCTACATCTTATAACTCAAAAGTGAGGTATTCCTTTATATTTAACTCTCATATCATCATATACACTGATCCACTAGATTAAATCGCAACGGGCCTGCAAGGCACATATTTATTTTTTACTAGCTGTGCCCCGCGGTTTCACCCGCGTAGTGATGATGACGATGTTGATGAAAAGTAGACTAGGTCACTTTCCAGTCCTTGAACTATACCCATGCAAAAAATCAAGTCGATCCATTGTTCTGTTGCTGCGTGAAAGAGTAACAAACCAACACATTTATAATATTAGTATGATTTAGTAATAAGCTTGCGTTTGCCGCCAACTTACCTGAAGCTAAGCGATGATGCGGTCTACAGTGAAGCACGCTTGCCTAAAAGAAACTGATTCACTCGTGATTTGAAGACACCCAATTTGCAACTATTGGCAAGGCTATTGGGGAACAATTCAGCCAGCGCATTCCACAGACTAGCAGTTCATGTAACAGTTACTGAAGTGCTTGTGATCATAGGTTCTTGAAGACTCGTTGCAAACTCATTCTGTGGGTTTTAAAAGGAGTTGCACACCTGTGCTATCTAACATTATGCAATGTTGAGATCAAAGATGGAGCATGCTCACTTAAAAGCACAAATTCACTTTTTATTGAAATTAAAAAGATGGATATTCTCCCTCTCGTATGAAGAAACAGAAAGACTTGTCAAATTAAAAATGATCATCAGGCCTTCACAAAAAGCTAAATAACCAGAGCGGAGATCTGAAAATCAGTGGTTGTCCTTGGGATAGTAACAGTCGTCCTAAAAGACACTTCCCTCAGCATTAAACACTCCTCACAAATACTCAGCCTTATGCACTTTCTTAGTACATTTTACCGGAAAAATTCGTAACTTCATGGGCGTTTCCTGCCAATGAAGACACGGCAATGATTTATGACGCATTTTAAAACACATTTAAAGATTTTCGAAAAAAGGAAAGTTATTTACCAAATTCGTTTTTGGTGATCAATCGAGAGGCCTATGTCCAGTAGTGGACATCCTATGGTTAAAAAGATGATGATGATCACCAAAAAATATATCAAAATAAATATTATGATGCTGTTTGATCTTGTTTTCTTTTTATGTTTCACTATCACAATTTTATAACCCACTGGTAGGCATAGGCCTGAGAGAAGGTCTTTGTCCTAGGCTGATAATGATGATGAATGATGAAGATATGTCGCCCTACTGACGAAGTCTACCACTACCATCATCATCATATGATAACTCTTTTCTTCCGCTAAAACAAGATAAATGTATAATTTTAGTTTCGTACATCGGACTAGGTTGATGTTTACTTGATGGAAAACGATGATACTGGAAAATATTTAAAATTACCTTGACTCAACCAAACAGTTCATCATCATCATCATCAGCCAGAAGACGTCCACTGCTGAACATAGGCCTCCCCTTTAACCTCCACATTGAACGACCTTTTGCATCCACTGGATGCCAGCGAAGTCTACCACGTTGGTATGAAATAGTTTATAACTACAGTAGAATTCATATATAACGACTTCGCTTATAACGACTAACCTATTTTAACGACGATATTGTTTACTCAAATTAGGTTTCATAATAAATGTACTCAAGAAATAATCCTGCCGTTTTGTGCGTCATCCGGTTAGTACGACATAGTATTGCCGGTCCCTTGAAGGTCGCTATATCCAGATTCTACTGTAGTTTCTTAATGTTTCAGTTACCAGAAGAACCCATATCATCGAGTACACTAACCACACAGCAAATTGAAGAGTGCAGGAAGGAGGCTAGCAGTGCGCTACATGGAGACACACTCGCGTATGAAACAAGTACGTATTCCTTCGTCTTTCTTATTTAAATATACATAAAAGAAAGTTGTGTTAGTTATATTATATTCATATATTGCTCTAACAAAAAGATAAATTGGATTGAGGGACAAACTTAACTTTGCCTTTTTACTTTTATTGAATAAAGGTATGATTCCGAACTAGGCTGCGGCCACAGCCTCGGAATGTAATCTCATATAAACCTATAGGGAATGTATGGGGCCCAGTGGTGCAGCGAGCTGCCGAGTTCGGAATTATACCTTAATAGATATACACTTGAACGCCATCTCATGTGATACTAAGCCATGAGGTCTACAATGTTGCAGGCATGCTTAAAATACAAACAAAAAAACACAGTAAACTGCTATGCAATTTGTTTGGTCTAGCTATGTCTCAGACATGTGTTGGAGAAAGTAAGTTTTTTGTGTTCTTCACACAAAAAATTACAAAAATGAATAGACTGAACAATTTAAAAGAGTCAAAAAAAATGTTGCATCCGTGCCGAGGAGAAACTAATTCCCTTGCAAGTTATTTTAAATGATCTGTTAGAATCACCTTGACGGGTGAATAAATAGTGCATGCTAAACAATGTCGGCCATTATTTCAGAATCAAATAAAAGTGGCTCATCGGACCACAAATGGGCGAGGACGCTGCTCAATAAGGGAGCCATCGGAGACAGGGTTGCTGCAGCCACCATACTTATACAGGTAACTATAGCTTATCTGCCACAACAACCCACATATATCATTCTATTTCAATCATAATAGGCATATGTCGTAATTTATTTTTTATTACTTCATAAAAAAGCTGATCACAAATAGAGCCCATCCATGAAAACAAAATTAAAATTGGTTCAAACATTAATATGTTAAAAGTATTTCAATTTTATGCTAGAGCACTTTAGCACGTTACGATGTTAAGCCGTGCGCGCGCCATACAAATGCTTCACTGACACACGCTTTGCGGGAGAGGGACAGAGCGTCCGCTCTCTAACCCCACCAAAAACTTTAAAAACTTATCTCTCAGAAATTTATCAGACAATAATTTTTTTTTGTTTGTGTAATATATTTTGGATTATATCCTTCACGTCTGTTATTTCCAATAAATAAACACTATATTCTAAAAATTTAATTGCAGGATAACCCTATCTACAATTTGAACGCGTTGAGAAATTTAATCAGCAATGTGAAACCTGCGAAGAAGAAAGATGGCATCATTATTATAGGTAAAATATAAATACATATATACTTTTAAACCCATTAAGGTGGTACGTTTCACCTATGACGGGAAATTAAAATTTCTAACAGTTTTTTTTTGCCCTTTTAGCTAGGCCGGGTAATTATTGTAAACGATCATGATGTTTGTGCAAATCATGTTACGATATTTATGTCTAATGCACATTATTACTTACATTTGTCAATAAACACATTTTTGCTGTTTCAAACAGTTTATTGACAAATGTAAGTAATATGGTGCGTTACTGATAAATAGCTGTACATAATAATGTAAAGAACAACCAACGATTTGCCTAAACACTGTTATTTTACAATAATTACCCGCCTAGCTACGAAATACTTTGAAATTTGAATTTCCCGCCATAGGTGAAACGTACCCCCGTAAAGGTAGCATTCCCATCTTGGCGACCGCGACAGGCGACTAAGGCCGCGTCGCGCGACGTGTGGGCCAGCCAGTTACATCTGTCGGTGACGTATCACTTTAAAATGGCTAGATGATTTCTGCAGCTGATGATGAATTATAAATTAATTTAGTCAAAACCCTTGTCCTTGTCAAACTAGCAACAAAATGTGCGAAATAAATGTGGTTTAATTACAAGCAAAAAAAATTATGCTCAAGTTAGAATGTTGTCAAAATGACTTATATCAACTTATATTAATAAAAAAACATGTCTCACAAATGTCTATTCACAGACGGTCTCTCCGAGCTCCTAACGTCAGACCTTCTCATCCCGAACGTGAAACTACGAACGTTCGCGCAGCACCCGCTCGCTGCAATAGACGACATGGTATCTGGGAACAAGCAAGCGAGGCGGAACATACTGAAGCTGTGGTACTTTGAGGATCAGCTGAAAGAGCTGTATGGAAGTAAGTTTTGTATTTATGTTGTTTCGTGACTTGTTTTTTTCCCAGAAGACGGCCACTGCTGAACATAGGTCTCCCTTTAACCTCCACACTGAATGACAGCCTGCCTTTTGCATCCACTGGATGCCAGCGACTCTCACAATGTCGATGGTCCAACTAGTGGGAGGCCTACCTACGCTGCGTCTTCCGGTTCATGATCTCCACTCAAGAACCTTTCTTCCCCATCAGTTATTGGTTCTTGGAGCGATGTGGCCTGCCCATTGCCACTTCAGCTTGCAAATTTGAGATACTTGAATGCAGAAAACATAACACTCCTTCACTGAGTCATTACTTATGTAAAACTCGGCAAACATAGAGTAGGTCGTCCATGCACTTGCTGTAGTCGCAATAAATCAAGGCAGCTGACAGTGGCTAGAAGAAAAGCAGTTCAGCAATGGATAGGTAAGACCCACTAAGATAGGCTGATTATGATGATGAGTTGTGTAAAACTAAATCTGGTTTATACATTAGGATTGTATTAGTTTCCATCTTTCAGCGTATGTGGAAGCGTTGAACAATTTCGCGCACGACTCAGTAGATGCTAACAAGGAGAAAGCCGTCACTGCCATGTCTTATCTACTGATGCATCATCCAGAAAGAGAGAAGGTAAAAATATCTACTATTTTGTAATATTCCATCATCATCATCCATAGCCTTCCTTATTCTTTTCCTATATTCCATGCCAAGTATATTTTAGACTCTCATATTTCAACTATCAGGTGAAATGTAGGTCTGAGGCCAAGCAAGAAAGGGCTTAGAAGATTTTTGAAGAAGGTACGGTGCCCTAACTAGCAGAAATGATCAGAATGATTTCATTCAACTTGGGTTACAATCTTCAGCAGTTTCAGAACTAAACTTAGACCTAGTATAATCTGCATGTGTGCTTCTAAATTTTTCTATGCATTTCAAACGGTCATCATCATCATTTCAGTCTTTGTCGGTTACTCCTGACACTAAGGTTCCTGTCTATTTTTATGGATACATGACCCTTAAAAATAGAGTAACAAGATGAAAACAAAATCCGGGCAAAAATCCGGATGCTTAAAGAATTTTCCGGGCATTTCCTTCGAAGTTCATATTTCGCGGTATAATGAACTCGTGTGGCGGTCGTTTTCATTTCATTTCCTAAATTCCGGACGTTTTGGAGTTCCGCCTGCATTCCGGACAAAAACCTGTATATCCGGACATTTCCGAAAAAATCCGGAAGTATGGCAAGCCTACATCAAAATATATATTTTGTTGGCAGATGCTCCTAACAAACGTCATAAACAAGCTCGGTGACCCGAGCCAACCAGTCGCTTCCAAAGTCATCTACCACCTCTGTCAGTTGCTGTACAACCATCCTAACATGAAGGCAGTCGTATTAGTTGAGATCGAGAAGATGTTGTTCAGGTGAGCTATTAATCAGACCTAGTGTCACCAAACTAGTGATTACAAGCTATTGCTATTAGGCCAGTATCAACAACCTTTTGTCACCAAACTAGTTATTAAAAACCACAAGTGTTATAAACAAATACCTAAACATGTTTAAGAAAAGTAAGTATTCCTGTGAAGTTTAAATTCTTGAAATATTTCCATTACAGATCGAATATTTCCCCCCGAGCGCAGTACTACGGCGTGTGTTTTCTTAACCAGTTCTATTTGGAGAAAGATGACTCCAAGATAGCCGAGAATCTGATCAGAATATACTTCTCCTTCTTCAAGGCTTCCATCAAGAAGGTTTGTTGGCACTGTATCTCACCCCTTAATCTTACTTGTATGTACAGAATGTATAGATGCCACCATCGCCGATGGTGGCTGAGTGGTAGCTTGTTCGCTTTACAATCTGACGGCACTCGGTTCGATCCTCGGCCCTGCACCAACATATTATTTAGTACTTAAATAAATTATGTGCAGTTTCGATGCCATCACTCAACAACGATGAAAGTTCGTGAGGTTTTATATAATAGGCTTGCGTTCGACTGTCAACTCGCCTGATGTTTAGCGATGGTGCGGTCTTCAATAGAGCACACTTGCCTAGAAGAAACCGATTCACTCGTGATTTGAAGACTCGGTGGTCAAGCGCAAACCTATTATTGAATATAAAAAAAATCCTGTGTACTGTTAATATATAAGAAAGAAGAAGCCGTGGTAGCCTATTTGGGAGACCGCTAGAGTTTAAAGCGTGAGGTCGCGGGTTCAAACCCTGGGCTCGTACCAATGAGCTCTATGGAGCTTATGTACGGATTTTCATACTACTGGCTTTTCGGCGAAGGAAAACATCGTGACGAAGCCTGCATACGTACGGAGAAGAAATTCAATGCCGTATGTGAATCCACCAACCCGCAACTGGGCCAGCGTGGTGACCTTTTCGGGGGTAGGCTAAAAGTCCAGCAGTGGACTGTTAAAAAGGCTGATTATGATGATTACTGTTAATATATTATTTCTCCATTCCGCAGGGTGAGATCGACTCGCGGCTGATGTCCGCAATCCTAACAGGCGTGAAGCGAGCGTACCCGTTCGCGGACCGCTCCCGTCTCGCGTCCACCGACCACGTGGACGCCATATACAAGCTGGTGCATCTGACGAGCTTGAACGTGTCTATTCACGCCTTAGCTCTACTGTTTCACATCAGCGACGCCTCTAAAGGGACTTCAGATCGGTGAGTTATTCGATTTTACATCAATATTTTGAAACTTGGTCAATCATCTTGAATTATCAAGATGATTGACCACGAACTGGAAGACGCAGCTTAGGTAGGCCTGTCACTAGATGGACATCGTGAGAGTCGCGGGCATCCAGTGGATGCAGATGGCAGGCTGTCGCTCAGTTTGGAGGTCAAAGGGAGAGGTCTATGTTCAACAGTGGACGTCTTCTGGCTGATGATGATGATAATTAATTTGATTTTGTCACTCGGAGGTATCGCATCTCCCATGTTTGAAAACGTGTTTCGGCAATAAAACAGCCCATGTCATGGCATACAACCTATATTATGGCAATACAAAATACCCATGTTTTGGCAACAAAAACCCATATTTTGGCAATAAAAAAAAACATGTTTTAGCAATAAAAAAAAACATGTTATTTGATTTTTCTATAGTTCTGTTAGTCTGTGGAATGCGCTGCCTGAATGAGTGTTCCCTGATGGTTACAATCTGGGTGTCTTCACATCAGGAGTGAATCTGTTTCTCCTAGACAAGCGTGACGTAGACCACCGTAGACCGCATCATCGCTTAACATCAAGCAAGTTGGCGGCGAAACCCAAGCCTATTTTTCAATAAAAAAAAAAAACTAGCTATATTTTCTCATTCCAGATACTACAGTGCCCTCTACCGCAAACTGACAAACGCAGATATGTTCTCGACGACTCACTCTGCCTTGATCTTCTCGCTCATTTATAAGTCATTGAAGCAGGACAGCAATACTGACCGGGTCTGCGCTTTCATAAAGAGATTGCTGCAGTTGTGCTGTTATATGACTCCGGCGCAGTGTTGTGGGGTGAGTTGTGCATATTTATAACCAACATCAAAAAAGAACATTCTCAATTCGACTGTGTTTTTATTGTAGACATAGTTTTTTTTGTTTGTGACTGAAAAAACACAATAGACATGAGTACAAAGTATTTTTTAAATAAAAGAGCTGATAATCGAAGTGGAATCGAAAAATTTAAGTGGCAGTGGGCAGGGCACATAGCACGCAGAACAGATGGCCGATGGGTCCGAAAGGTTACCTACAAGATGGACAGACGACCTAAAAGAGATCGCAGGTAAACGCTGGATGCAGGCCGCTTCCAACCGGCCCTTTTGGAGATCGATGGGGGAGGCCTATGTCCAGCAGTGAACGTCCTACGGCTGAAATTATGATGATGAACTATAAAAGTAACTATTATTTTGTGAAACAGGTCCTATTCATGGTGTCACAAGTGCTGAAGGACAGCGAGAAAAAAGAAGCGATCAAACTTGTCTGGACTAAGAAGGAAATAAAAGATGAGGTACCCATTTCATTCTTCTCTTTCTATAAGCTGGGGAATCAGCTCTAGTATTCAATTTAGACGCCTGATTGTGTTTTAAAACAAACTGTACGTATTACTACAAGAAACCCTTATAAATTCGTTTTGTCCGTCAGTCTAAGGGGTTTAGACAAGAGCCACTTTCTGTTAGCGTTAACGCCTACTGAAAGATGAAATTGTATGAATATGACATTGACAGCAACATTAGCTTGAGAGATGTTCTCCCAAGCTAATGTCATTTTAGATTTTTCCTTCAGATTTCTATAGTTTTAAAATTAGTGAAAATTTGCATTTTTGAAAATTTAATTTACGGATTTGGAAAAAAATTTAAAGGTTTAATTTTTTTTTTTGTGATAGCTCTGCTAATTGTGTTTTTTTTTTCACTGCTCTATCTCTATATGGGTATAGTTAACTATGTCTTTTAAAATGAAATGTTTGATATCATACATCACGTTTTTATCAAGTGCGTATCTTATTCTTGCGTCGTTATCTTTGCGTAATTGGCAAAAAGTTGGTACATCCCCTTCATTTTGCCTTCATTCTAATTTTTTTTTACCACTTCCTGAACTATGATTTTTAACACAATTAAATGGCTCTGGCTGCGGAATCCTACCAAACGTTTGTCTTGACACGTTATTGGCCAGTTATTGATATTAGCTTTACTTTTTTTAAGGAAATTAAAAACGAACCACCCCAAGAAACGGTCAAAGATGATGACTCCCAAGAAGATAACACGTTGGATTCTACTGCGGAGACTAAAGAAGAAGATACACAGAACGACGCCGAGGATACACAGAAGGAAGAAGATAAGCAGAAGGAACAAAAGAAGATAGACCTGTTGAAGGGAGATAAGAAAGATTTGTTAATAGGTAAGTAATTGAGACCCAGTTGTTTTCCCCAAACTTTGACCCAACTACCTCTATACATGGGACCATGGTACTAAACCGAAAAGAGGTCAATGTACTATATCATTACAAACAACTTTTACCAATTTTTTTATAGACATATATATTTTTGCTCGTCGACTCGCCTAAGGTAAGCGACGGTGTGGCCGAAGGAACACGTTGATCTAGAAGATATCTATTCACTTTAGCCTTGAAGATGCCTAGATTGTAGTTCTCAGGAAACAAGGAGGACCGCAGGTAGTTCCATTCTTGGGCAGTACGTATTATAAATAACGACACAAATTGTTGAGTACGAATCTTTGGAATTTCCACGAGGTGGGCAGTGGTGGTACTGTGCAGTCCTTCTACTTGTCCTGTAGTAAAAGGGGGAGGGTGGATGAAGATAAAGATTATTTATTTGCACAAAACACGAGTAAATCATACACACATTTAAAAACGCATGCAAAATAGGTGGGTTAAAATATTAGTCACTTTGTATCATGTTTTGCCTAGTTTTGTAGGTGTACAAATCTAGAGAGATGGTATAAAAATACCATATATAATAGTAAGAATTATTTGTATAAAAAAGTATTAATTAAATTAACTGTCGAAACAATTTCAAAAGTTAAGATATAATGTTATTAATTTAAATAGTTTACAGATAGACATTACTATAATTGTATGATAAACAAAGAGACCTACTGCAGTCATTACTAAAATTTATCATTTATAAAATCACAAACTTTAGGTCTTGAAGCTCTTGCGCACACTCGCCGAAATGTATACGATAGAAAATAGACAGACGAGCTACTTTACGGCGGTGCTCGAGGCTTTGCAATTTTTTGTTTGAAAGGTGACTTGATCGAGAGTCTTCTTAGCTATGATTCAAAATCTGTTCAGCTCTTTAATCGAGTGGTTCTTTATTTTTCAATGTATCATCATTATCAGCCAGAAGATGTCCACTGCTGAACATAGGCCTCCCTTAACCTCCACACTGAACGAAAGCCTGCCATCTGCATCCACTGGATGCCCGCGACTCTCACAATGTCTTCGGTCCATCTAGTGGGAGGCCTACCTACGCTGCGTCTTCCGGATTCAATGTATACTTGTTCTTATTTCAGATGACGAAGAAGAGACCTACGTAGACCTCAAAATAGACGAGGAAGGCAACATAAAGCCAAAGAAGCGAAGGCCCACCGCGGCCACCGCAGGCTGGTTCCACGCTAAAGTCAAGGAGAACAAAGAAGATGACCAGGACCGACAGCTCGAGACCAAGATACAGCTGAAGAAAACTGTCAACTTGGAGAAGGTAACTAGAACCACTATACTGGGTTACGCGGAAAGGGTGTACTAAGACGATGCACCCATAGTCCATAGTACCCATTATTACGAAAAACTTTTACTATGGGACCAACCCTGAAGTCGTGAAAAAAATCAACTATTCCATAGAAAACGTTTGAACAGCTGATTTTGTCTACATGGAGCAACTGATATTTTTTTCGTGGTTTTAGGGTTGGTCCTATGGTAAAAAATATTTTGTTTGTTGTACGGGGACCCACCTCCCTATTCGTTTTTACTTAGTTTTTTATTATTATTTCTTAGTTAATCTGCCGTAACATTACATATTCTGTGAAAATTTCAATGGGCTATCTAATATGGTCCGAAAGATACAGCCGTTTAAAGGTAGGACAGTCGGACAGACAGACATCGTTGGCTTAGTATTAGGGCCCCATTTTAAATGTTTTCTTTTTTTCTTTCTTTGGGTACACTAAAAATTTGTTACATAGGCGCTTACGTCAACTAGACCCACCCCTTAATGATCCTGCGAGACGAGTTGACATTGACATCTATTCTGTCATACCAGTCATTAAACTAAACCAATCTGACAGGACTAAAATTATCTGCCTCTCTTTTCATTTTAATATGTGAGAGAAGGATGGCAATAATTTTAGAGCTGTCAAATTTAGTTTAGTGAACATCAGAATTAATTTTATAATTTTACTTTTGTCGAATGGACCCATATAGTAATCTATTGTATATTGTCAGGTAATAACATCATACGACCCAGCGGCACGGAACCCTAGTTTCGCGGGCGCGCAGTGTACGTCCTACATGGAGCTGGTGCCACTCTCTCAGCACTTCCACCCCACCGTCAAACTCTTCGCAGAGAAACTTGTCAACGGTATGTCATCATGGAACCATCAGAAATGGAACCTGCCAGCTTCCTTTGAGCCTCGTTGGTCCAGTAACTTAACTAAACCAATCTGAAAGGACTAAAATTATCTGCCTCTCTTTTAATTTTAATACGCGAGAGAAGGATGGCAACAATGTTAGACCTGTCAAATTTAGTTTACTTTAGACTTTTTTTTAAATTATTATAAATAGGCTTGCGCTTGGCCGCCAACTCGCCTGATGTTAAGCGATGATGCGATCTACGGTGGAGCATGCTTGCCAAGAAGAAACCGATTCCCTCGTGATTTGCTTTTGCAAGCCTTATTAATAAATAAATAAAAAAGTATGCAATTATACCACAACGGGGGAGAGGGGTCTAAATTCCAGTATCCATAATATATAACCATACGAACTTTTAGAACGCTTTCGCATTTTCTGTCGGAATATATTCCTTGACGTTTACTATTAAAAAAATATTGTAGAAACAATAATCTTATCGAAATTCTCCATCTACACAGATCAACTGATCCAGTACAGCGGTGATCCCCTCAAAGACTTCGCGTGCATCCGCTTCCTGGATCGATTTGTGTTCAAGAACCCGAAGAAACGCGCTGAAGCCGGTGATGATGAAGGCGTTAAGAAGGTGAAAGGGTCGCATCCGAAGTTTGCTGCTAGGAAAAACTATACCGCAAAAGGTACGTTACGTTGCGGGCGTTTTCCGCAACTAGGCCATCCATAGGCTGTTCTTGCGTGAACCGGCTGCAGCTAGTTCAGCCACCTAGTCTACAGGAAGGCCAGCAGCTCGCTGACGCCGGTGCAGGCTTCCCGGAGCGTCCTCAATGACCCGAGGATATTATTTCGATGTCACACCGCTGCATTCCAGCAGCAAATGCGTGGCTGTTTCTTTGATCTCCATGCACCCACTACATAGAGGACTGTCTGTTTTTTTTTATAAATAACTGCGTGCCGCGGTTTCGTAGTGATGAAAAATGGTGATGACGATGATAATAAGTATCCTATGTTCGTCTCCTGGTTCTAATCTACCTCCCCACCAATTTTCAGCCAAATCGGTTTAGCCGTTCTTGAGTTGTAAATAGTGTAACTAACACGATTTCCTTTTGTATATATAGATAGGCTTGCGTTTGACCACCATCACGCCTGATGTTAAACGTTGATGCGGTCCATCTACGTTGGAGCACGCTTGCTTAGAAGAAACCGATTCACTCGTGATTTGAAGACACCCAGATTGTAACCCCAATGTTAAAAAGGTGTTTGTTTGAAAGGCAGTGTTCTGAGACGATACTGACAACTTGCCGCAGCATTTCACGCATGCGATTTAGGAGTCTTCGGGATCTTGGATTTAGATCCGGAAAGGCCTCCCTGAACTGCAAAAGATAACAATCATCCCGACTTCGGCCCACTTGGGATTAAAGTCGGTTCCGTGTTTACCAAGTGAGTCTTGATTCTTTATGGCCTAGGAGAAGCTCCGGGTTTTAGATGCCGGAACAGTGTGTGCGATAGCCCCACTTCAGGGTAGGCGTGTTTACCTTCTGTGACTTCGTCACTTAACATCAGAGTCGTGTGGTGAGCTTTGGTCAAACGCCTAGGCAATGAACCATAAATAATTATTAATAAACAAGATTTAGGCGTCCGCTCATAGTACTGCAGGTCACATATCACGCAGAACAGATGGCCGATAGGCCTGAAAGATTCTGGAATGGAGACCACGGACCGGTAAGCGCAGCGTAGAATGTCCATCCACAAAATGAACAAACGATCTAAAAGAGACCGCTGGGAAACGCTGGATACAGGCCGCTTACAACCGGCCCTTCTGGAGATAGAGGGGGGAGGCCTATGTCCAGCAGTGGACGTCCTATTGCTGAAATAATGATAATTACCAATGATTGTTTCATCTTTCAGGTTTGAAGAGTATACCAGTAAATTCAGCATCATATCTGAATGAGGATTCGAAGAAGATTCCAGTAGACGAACGATTCTTATACGAGTGAGTATGAGCAAGGAAGATAGTGGACTAAGAGGAAAGACAATAGCGGAACATTAGAGCGTAGCTCGGAAATTTGCCTAAAAACGATATAAACTTAGATGGCGCCGTAATTTGCGCGTGCTATAGGTTGTCTTGAACTTCCGTAAGCGCTGCAGTCAGATAGCGTATGAAAGGGTTCTACAAATTACCGTAGGCGCTAGTATCGCAGGCGTCTGTATGTCTGTATGGCCGCTAACTCCTAAACCATGCAACTGATTTTGATGAGGTTTTCACCATCAGTTAGATACATTTACACGGAAGTTTTATATATATAACTAGCGACCCGCCCCAGCTTCGCACGTAAATTACACCCGTGCGAAGCCGGGCGGGCGGGTCGCTAGTGATTGTATATGTTGTTATTGACATGAATTTTATTATTGACATATTTTTATTATATCTTCTTTAATGACATTAATTATCAATTGAGTATTTTTCTAATTTTAACATCAAGTATCATAATATTGTGTAACATTGTCTCATTGGTGTAATTGGCGTAAGCCGTACTAATAGAATAAATAAATACAAATAGAAGATGCACGGAGCATACACTCTTATTAGTGCTCTTATAGTATGATTTACTGTTCCAGTTTCCTTCAAAAGCGTCGCGACTTGCACGGTTCTGATGATGAAGACGACAGCGACGCTGACTCCGTCAACAGTGAGGACTTCGAGCAATATCTGGACACTGTCACCGGCTCCAAAGATAAAGGTACGTATATCAGCTTTCAGCACGCTTTTCCAAATATCCTTAAGAGGGCATACCACGGCCAAGAAATTTGATGAATAGGTATTTAGTAAATTTATTGCTGTCCCCTGACCTCAAGCCTATGAAGCTCTCCCAGTAGAGCGCAATAGGGACAACTGCAGCTCGGATCGATTATACCTACGAAAAGTAGACAAAATCATCGTCTCGTATTTTTCTGTTTCCTCATACAAAACTAAGCCGATTTCATTATTTTTTAAATTAATAATCATGAAAAAGATTGAACTATGCTTATATAATTTATTTTTGTTTTATAAACTCGTCAAATTTGTTTGTTAGATGTCTGACCATGGCAGTAAAAAAAACAATATTTGGGATATTTCTTATAGTAGTTAGTTAGTTAGTTAACTTATAAGAAAAAATAAATGATAGAAGCATGACAATGGGGCAGATAAATTTTATTTAAAAAAATTACAGTTCTAGCGGTATTATCCAGGGAGGAAACACGAGAATACGTTTGTATGGACAAAATGCTGCCCGTGTGCCCACTTAAGAGCCATATAACAAAATGCATCGTAAAATTTTAAGTATTTGGATTTTCAGGCATAAAACAAAAAAATTAAGCCTTGTTCAAGATAAATATAAAACAAGTAAACCATACCATTCATATTGTTTATTTTATGTCAATAATTTAACGAAATCCATTCTCAAACTTTCTCCCTTCTAGAGTTTTACGAAAAACTACTTTTGTAATTGGATTACTTTTGTAATTGGTTTTTGTAATTGGATTGGATTTTGTCTACTTTTGTACTTTTGGTTTTTTGTAATTGATTTTTGTCTTTTGTGTTTTGGTATCTACTTTTGTAATGTTTATTAATAAATTACTTTGACTTTGACTTTGGAGATATAAGTGGCTTAGTTAAGTTTTTCCAAAATTTGAAACCGCTACTTTCTGGATGCTGAATAGAGACCACGGACCGGTAAGCACAGTGTAGGACGTCCACCCACGAGATGGACAGACGACCTAAACCTAACCTTTTCCTGCATTCTCTAGGAAAACGCTGGATGTCTCGTCACTATATTATGATAGATAATTATGTGTTTTCACTCCAGAATCAGACGAAGAGTTAGACTTCCTAGCGGATATGAAAACTGCTCAGAAGACCAAGAAGAAAGGCCAAGACGATGGTGGTAATGAGCTGCTTGGCAGTGATGACGATGATGAAGACGGTGATGAACCTGTGGGAAGTGATGGTGGAGGTTTGTTGAATTTTGATTACATCTATTTGAGTTCCCCCTTCTTTTTTAATTGACTTTTTTATATAATAGGCTTGCGTTTGACCGCCAACTCGCCTGATGTTGCAATGCGATGATGCATTTATAATTGACTTCAAAATAGGTGGGGTTATCAATTTTATTTTATGATTGTTACCTCAGAACTTCGTCATTTACGGACGGACGGACAGACAACAAAGTGATTCTATAAGGTTTCCGATTTTTTCCTTTTGAGGCACGGAACCCTTAAAAACATAAAATGTGCGAGTGAGCGGCGAGCCATATTCTGGGCCTTAATACAGAGAACTAAACTTGGTCTGAACAGACCTATGAGTCTACTGTAGGATAAATCGGCGTTTAAACAAATGTATGTTTGTATGTTTGTTCGACGATAACTTGAGTACCGTTCATTGGATCTTCATGAAATTTTGTAGGCAAGTAGTTCAAGTAAATGTAATTTTTAAGTTCGTACATGAGTTAATCCGATGCAGGGGTTGTAAAGATATTAAAAAACAAAGTTATAAAATACCGTTGGTTAAAGGAAGGAGTTCCTAATGAATCCGAAATGAACTTATTTTGTACAAATAATGTCAGTAGATACTGAAGTGAAGATAGTCAGTTGATTATTGTAGCCGCTAACTGTCATATTTTTCAATCAAGAACATGGTAGGTAGGAAAACTATGGAGCGGGTGTACCTTAGTGTAGGTGTAGTAAAACTTGTACATCTGGTAGGGAGGAAAACTATGGAGCATGTACCTTAGTATAGGTGAAGTAAAAACTTGAACATCTGGTAGGTAGGAAAACTATGGAGCGGATGTACCTTAGTGTAGGTGAAGTAAAAGCTTGAACATCTGGTAGGTAAAAAAATCTTTGGAGCGGGTGTACCTTAGTATAGGTGAAGGAAAAGCTTGAAAATCTCGAGGTCTCAGCTCGGGGCGAACTAATAGTGTGTATTGTTTTCAGATAGCGACGGCGAGCTGAATATATCGGGAGATGAAGACGAACCTGCGTTCTCTGGCGACGAAGATGGTGAGATGTTTATTGATTTGCTACTTTTTTAGCTCGATTCACAGTACGACACGATTTATGGTCACGATACCTGACAGATGACACACTGCAAACGACCTAGGCCCCCATTCTACTAAACCAATTTGTTTACTAAACACATTTGGAAAACTAACGAACTTTTTGACTTATTGTGAAAACTTAAATGACCAATGGGACAGGGGCAAAAAAGCCGATGACTGTGATGATAATTTTTATGACATACAAATTTTATGTTGTATATTTTTACAGCAATTTGTTGTATTAATTATTATATTGTTTTTTTTTTTTTCAAATTTTATTCCTCTTATTACTAGTAAATATATTTTAGTTTAACAGTTTTTGAGATAAATGTTAGTGGAATTTGTTCGTTTTTATTCTCAACTAGTAGGCCGCCCCGGCTTCGCACGGGCGAAGCCGGGATATATAGCCTATGTCAATCGGGGATAGTGCAGCTTCCCAACAGTGAAAGAATTTTTCAAATCGGTTCAGTAGTTTCGGAGCCTATTCAATGCAAACAAACAAACAAACAATCAAATCTTTCCTCTTTATAATATTAGTATAGATTAGTATAGATAAATAATTTGAATTTAACCCATTGTTTTGATTTTAGTTGTTGAAAGTGGTACGTTTCACATTTGACGGTAAATTCAAATTTCAAATTAAAATAATAATGACCCGGCCTAGCTACTAGAACAAAAAAACTGTCTGAAATTTGAATTTCCCGCCATAGGTGAAACGTACCACCTTAATGAATTGCCTCAAAATTTACTCTACACTGTGTCAAAAGTGACAAGTTTGAGGCAATTCATTAAACAACTAAAAATAAAACAACTATACAATTAGTTTAGTAGAATAAAGGGGCCCAAGGGGGTTAGACAAGACCCACTTTCTGTCAGAGTTAACGCTTGCGGAAATATGAAATTGTATGAAAATTACATTAGCTTGAGATAACATATTCTCTCAAGCTAATGTCATTGTCAATGTCATTTTCATACAATTTCATCTCTCCGCAGGCGTTAACGCTAACGGAAAGTGAGTCTTGTCTAACCCCCCAGATTGTAACTATTGGGGAACTTCAGATTCAGGCAGCGTCCACACACTAGCAGTTATTAAAACAAAGTAATTATTTATATGTGATATTGAAACGAGATATTTAATTTCAGAATTGCTACTTGAAGGCAGCGATGATGAAGACGATGAAATCAATGTTCCTGGAAAATCTGGAAAGGGCAAGAGTAAAATGAAACTAAAAGGTGACTATACTAATATTATTGAAGCTGTAGAATATTATTGACAAACTCTATTCTACCAAAATAAAATGAATGGACGGCCATATGCGTCTAATGAATGAATAACGGCATTGACGGCTAATGAATGGATAAACATTGGATTTGTTCAGTAAAAGCGAGTCAAAACCGTCGGACATTATACAAATATCTTTATTTACCTTAACGGCCTATTATCCGAGTCGCGTAGGCAACAAAACGCTCCTTCAGCCCCCGCCAAGACGAGTGCAACGACAAAAACGAACATAGGTCCGACCTCGATGACGGTTAGCGCGGTACTGAGCGCGGCGCGCGCAAATTCTCGCGACCTTTTTACGCTTTTAATTTCACTAAAAAACTAAACTATTCACTATCAAAAATCTATCCAAATCTAAAAAATGTTGAATCGGATTGCCTTTTAGTACATGCAATTTCCAGGTTTTTACGAGCTTTCATTAGAGCATAAAACGAAAAAAATAAACTAAATCGACTTTGTTTCAGTTTTTTTTTTTTGATCAAGGAAAGTTTATTCTACCGTTTATTCAACCAAATCATAAACTCAAACACAAATGTATCTGTGACATGTATTTTTTTCCAGCTCAAATATTGTAAATTAACTGAATAAAATTGATTTAAAACCGTCAAATTTGGTATAAGAGGCCGTTAAAATGCAAAATAAGTGTACAGTTTTCTGTCTAGTAGTCCCCGCACTAGGGCTAGCCTGTATCGCGGGAGACTGTGATCGATTACAAAACACTATGAATAAAAGAAAACTTAGCACTATTACTATTAATGTTTTAGGCTAATTATATTTGTGATTGTGACCCATGTATGTCCTAAAACTGCGACCAGAACCACCGGAGGATGGGCAGCAGCGTCCTGTTAGTACACGGTGAACGTACTGCGATCTCCAAGCCGCCTGCCAAGCGTGGGGATTATGGCAACACCCCTCTCTAAGAGGGAGGCATTGTTCAGCAGTGGACATTTAATGGCTGATGATGTGTGATGTGATATTTGTGATTGTATGTGGGATTGTATTATACTTTAACACCTAATTATAACCATGAACAGTAGTACATTTGTTCCAATAAATAGATAGCGGTTTTTTGGTAAAACACTTTTAAACTATCACGGTTGTTCACTAAAGTTATATGACCACGGTAAATATCCCGTAAATAATAATCATATAACTTTAGCGGTTATTTGTTGTGTATTTACACTTCGGGAAAGCACACGAAAGCATAATTTTGTTGTTTAAAGGTTTGGTTATCGTGTAACAAAAGTGGCGTGTTGCACTTCCTACGGCTAGATACCCACTGAAACGAAGTGAGCGCCGGCGCTCATTTTGTAATTTTCTAAAATGCGCTGCTTCTGGGCCCGTCCATTCATTTTATTTTGGTCGAAGCACACTCTCATAATCACAATAGGCGTGTGACCTTTTTTAATTACCTCATGAAAAAGCTGATCATAAATGGAACCCATCAACGAGAACAAAATAAAAATTTGTGCAGAAATAAATAAGTTATGGGATTTTAATTTTATGCTAGACAGAGAGCACACTAAAGCACGTTGACGTCAAGCCGTGCACGCGCCATAAAAAATACAAAATACTATACTAACACACGCTTTGCGCTCCGCATCCGCTCTCTATCCCCACGAAAAACTTTAAACGCTTATAATTATCTTATGGGGGTTAGACAAGACCCACTTTCTGTTAGTGTTACCATATGAAATTGTATGAAAATGACATTAGCTTAAAAGAACATCTCTCAAGCTAATGTTCAAATTTTTCCCGCATTTTTTGGGAGAATAAGTACCCTATGTCCGTCCATATTATGAGGTACACTATCATCCTGCCAAACTTCGTTAAGATCGGCTTAGCGGTTTAGTCGTGAAAAGCGAACAAACATCCAGACAGAGAGACAGAGTTACTTTCGCTTTTATAATATTAGTAAGGATGCATGATAATACTGACATACATTTAATAATTATAATATTTGCACGTTTGTAAAAAAATAAGATATTATTTTCATTTCACAATTTATAATTCTCACACTTCTCACACTGTACTTAAAATTATTTGCCATGTAAGGGAAGCCATGAAGATACGGGTGATCAAACCCAGTTTGAAGGTTAGCGAAGATATTGTTTCTGGAAAGTATTATAATGAAAATAAATTATTTGTATATACATTTCTTTTCACAGGCAAAGACGACCTCAGCTCTCTGTTCGCGTCCGCGGATGAGTTCTCGACGCTTCTAGAAGAAACCGCATCAAACAAGAAACAAGGGTCAAGCCAAGCTGTCTCCAACACAGATAACTCGAGCATGAAACAACTGGCATGGGAAGAAAAACGAGACAGGTGGATAAAAGGTTACAACCACAAAATATTGGGAAATAAAGGAAGAAATAAGAAGAGAAGCTTCAAGCCCGATAGAAATGGAGGGAAAAAGAATTTCAAGATGGCAGACAAAAGTGGCGGGAAGAGAAAAGGCGGGAAAGAGGATGGTGCAGGAGGAAAAAGGAAGAAAATGAAATGAGATTGCTTTTGAATTAAACTGTTGTAATCATAATGTTGGTGTCTTATTTATCAGTAGAGCTTTTGCAATGTAAGATTAAAGTAGGACCACTTTTGACCTTTGACATCTGTCAGTCTATTGTTTATTATGTCAACTCTATGTCAAATTAAATCGTAAAATTGCCCTCTTTTGTCATTATTACACTAAATATGTATTTTTAACTGAAAAACGTTAATCGATTGCGCAGTTCTTTAGTAATTTGAAAAAACTAAAAATACAAGGTAAGGTACATAGTTGAATTTTGATGAAGTGTCAAATGTGATCTATTAACTTGGCCCTCACGTGGTCTCTCACTATGGGCCTCATAAGCAAGCTCAAAGTAGCACAACGAGCTATGGAGAGGGCTATGCTCGGGGTTTCTCTACGAGATCGAATCCGAAATGAGGAGATCCGTAGACGAACGAAAGTCACCGACATAGCCCACCGGATTAGCAAGTTGAAGTGGCAGTGGGCAGGGCACATATCACGCAGAACAGATGGCCGATGGGGCCGAAAGGTTCTGGAATGGAGACCACGGACTGGTAAGCGCAGCGTAGGACGTCCACCCACAAGATGGACAGACGACCTGAAAGAGACCGCAGGGAAACGCTGGATGCAGGCCGCTTCCAACCGGCCCTTTTGGAGATCGATGGGGGAGGCCTATGTCCAGCAGTGGACGTCCTATGGCTGAAATGATGAAATTGGCCCTACGATAGTTCTAACAAATAAATATTTATTATAATTCCATTCATTCTACGCCTTTCCCTCATAATAATTAATTTTCTAATGGTTTTTGTAACACTTCTGCTTTCAATAGAAAAATAATAAAATTACAAATAGGTAAATATCAAAGAAGAATAATGTACCTAGTACATTTACATCGATGGTAAATATAGTACGCCGGGGTAACTGAATAAAATCCGCAAAAACAAAAAAATACTTTGTTGCTGCAATTTTCGTAACGGTTGGTTCCTAAATGGTGAGCAACCTGTCAATGTTAACACTGACAGCAAGTTTTCTGTCGGCCAACTTTATACAGAGATGTTAGGAAGGCACTGATCAATAGGGGGTTTAGGAAGGGAAATAGGTAGATAAAAGTTTTAGATTATGACATTTAGAACCACTTAGAACCCACATACTTTTCTTCTCTTTGTTTAGAACGTATGATAAGCGTGAACATAGCTACAAGTCCACAAAGGTCACACTCATTAAGACAGGCCGACAGCTGTCATAAAATAAGGATAATTTCTGTAATAGTGACGGTTGTAAATAGTTCGATTGAATCGATTCCCAAAAGAATAAAAATCGATATTGTTTACTTTTTTTTAGATGTACCGTAATCAATATAATATTACTGTTTTGCACTCCAACAAAACAGGTATTATGTGTTGGATAAAACACACAGCGTTGAGTTGAAGAAAGCTGTTGTGAATTCACCTCGAATTGCTTGTCTATGATTGAACTTACCGACTTGTCCATGGTTCTATACTTATCTGTCACCAGCTAGCTTCCTCTACTGTCAAGATTGAAGCTTGTCACTGTCACTTCATTGAGTCTTCAGCTCGTCTCACCAGCAAGAGTATTGCTTACGCTGTGTGTTTTATCCAACACATAATACCTGTTTTGTTGGAGTGCAAAACAGTAATATTATGTGTCCTTCTAAAACACACAGCGTTGAGTTGAAGACCTGTTTGGTTTCTGCTGGTGGTAAACACAAACGCTAATGATGAATGAAATATAACACTGATATTGAACTTAGTTTAATTTTGTATTATAACCAAAAACATTTTAAGAAACAATTACAGCATGTTCAATTGTTGCTTTAACAAAAAGGTACTAGATTAACTTATATTATTATCACTAACATTAGAAGTAAATATTGGAAAAATTATCATGTAATAAATCACCACCAAGATTAGAATCATCACTTATATTTACTGGACGACAATAGAATTTTTTAAATGTCTCAGTACTTCTCCAGTTTCCCCTGTCAAGTATTTCTTGTACAGGTCTGCTCTCTAACCAACTTCGTGAGGCTAGAGCGGACCTTATACTGCCTGGTGTGGCATCTATGTTTGCCTCTTTCAAAATAGTACGGATCCAGCCTGCAATCATAGTTCTCGATGCAGGCTTTAATTTTCCAGATAGAGAGATGAATAAACTTTTAATGTCACAGTTTGTGCCTCTTCTACTTTCTGACTTTTCTATCAGGTTCTTAATATGTCTAACTGGGCAGATGTGAGGATCATGGTGTTTCCGCAACAACCAACCTGACTGCCTGTATGTGTCAGAATCGGTTTTTGAGCCAAACTTAGGCCACAAAACAATGTCATTTTCATTTTGAATGAGGTTTTCTGGGTTAATTTCTAATAATGTTAGGTCATGAATCCTACGACCAGAGGCCAGCAAAAGTATTAACGCTGTTCGTCTTGAAATTTCAAATAATGATCCTGAACTTGTGGAAGTCTTTAGCCAGTCAAATAAAACTTTTGTGTCCCATATTGGTAGTTTTTGTTGTTCAGGCTTAGCAAGTGAAATGGCCTTAAGAACCTGATGAATGAAAAAATTCTTTGAGAGATCTATGCCTGATGCTGCACAGTATGTTGATATAGCTGATTTATGTACAAGTATGGTTTTATAAGCTAACTTATCTTCTAAAAATAATTTTGCTAAAAACCTGGCAACCTGCTGCTCCTCAGGTGTTTTAGGATTAATATTATTGCAAACGCACCAGGACAACCATCGCTTAATTGGGGCATTGTAAGTAGTTAAAGTAGATGCACGCCAGCTACTTTTTAGTAGGTTTTGTTCGTCTACAGACCAATGAGCGACTTGGTCGGACCACCCCCAATTTTCCAAGCAAGTAGGGACAACTTGTCCACTTGTGGAGGGCAGTTGCCTGTAGTCCAATCGATTAGTACTTTCCGCAAGTTCTTTATTGGAATTGGCTCCACTACAGCTCTCGCTTGCAGGTCCGGCAGCCAAAAACATTTGGTCCACATTGGTGCGACCAAGATGTAAGTCCCCTTGGCCTTGTTTAGATGGGCTAGTACTCTCGGTATGAGGCTTGGAGGGGGAAATACCCAGCCCAGACGGAAGTCCCATTGCCGGCTGAAAGCGTCGCAATAAATTGCGGATTCGTCTCTGGCATCGAGCGTAACATAATTTGGTACGACAGCCGTGTCTTTTGACGCGAATAGGTCTATGTCTGGGATACCCCATATTTTGAATATAGCCTCCGTGGCTTGGGGTAGAAGGTGCCACTCTGGAATTTTGCGATTCCTCGATAAGCGATCTGCAATTCCGTTCAACCTCCCCGGGAGGTATGTGGCTGACAGAGTTATTTGGAACTGCACTGCAAGCTCCAGGAGTCTGGTTGTCAATTTCAGTAATGCAAGAGAGCGTGTCCCTCCCTCGTTTCTGAGATATGCAACAAGCGTTCTGTTGTCCGATTGTATCAATATGTGAGCACCTTGAAGAGTCATCCGCTGACTGTTTATGGCTGCGAACACAGCATACATTTCTTTCATGTTTGAATGCCAGCTCTTTTGGAACGGTGCCCACTTCCCTGATAGGTAAGTGTTGTTCAACTGGGCTCCCCAGCCTGCATCCGCTGCGTCTGAGGACAGGAAATGAGTCACGCTTTTCTTTACTATGGGTACTGAACTGTGTTTTACAGCTTCCCACCACCATCTTAGATCCTGTTGAACAGACAGAGTCAGAATGATTCTTTCTCTTAGTCTTTTTTGAGTGAACTTTCTGAGAAACAGTTGCATTCTTCGACAGTGTAGTCGACCCTTGGGAACTGCGTAATTTGCAAAGTTCAACAAACCTAATAAACTTTGAGCTTCTTTGAGAGAACAGTTTCCCCTGGTCAACATCTTGCCAATCATTGACCTTATTTTTGAAACCTTTTTTAAAGGTAGTTTCACTCTGTTCTGTTGAGTGTCCCATATTAGGCCAAGATATTCTAGTTCCTGACATGGCTTCAGAACTGACTTTTGGTAATTTATATGCCAATCCAAGGTTTCCAATATTCGCAGTGTTTCCGCAACCTGAGAAACAAGTACTGTCTGGTCCTGATTGACCAGATAGTAATCGTCGAGATACACCAGTATACGGAAACCTCGTGCTCTTAGGATTTCCGCAATCCAATTTGACACTGTGGCAAACATCTTGGGAGCTGATGATAGGCCAAATGGCAGAGCCGTCAGTTGCAATAGCTCGTTGTTGTAAACAACTCGAAGGAACCTCCTGTGTGCTTCTGTAATTGGCAAATGAAAATAGGCCTGGTGAATGTCTATTTTCACTTGCCAATCGTGAATCTGTAAGAAATCTGCTACATCTGTCTGTGAGATCAAATGGAAATGTTTCACTGAAACATATGAATTCAGACCTCTGAGGTCGAATATGGGACGTAGGCTTCCATCTGATTTTTTCACTAGAAACATTCGACATAGAAAGCCTGGATTTAGAACTGGTGGTGATTCTAATATGTTCTTTTGTTTTAAGTCTAGGATCATGTCCGTCATGTCTTTTGTTACCTTTGTTGCAAATCTTCTCAGAACACAACTGTCTGGATACTGCAGTGGAGGTTTCTTTATGAATGGAATGCGCCCACCTGTTATTAACTTTACTATGTAATTGTTGGCTCCCAGTTGTTGCCATGAATGGACACACTCCCTTAAGCAACCTCCTCTGAAGGGTTTGCTTTGATAGTCAACTTTGTTTATTATTGGTGCTTGATGGATTATTTGTTGGGTAGCTTTTACGAAAGGACTGATTTTTCTTAAATTTTGGGTTTGGTTTTTTATCAAATTTGTCTTTGTTCTGTACTTTGTATGTTCCCTGTTGTTTTTTGTTTTGGGAATTTGGAGTGAGAAATGTCTTCTTTTCCTTAACATAGGCAGGAGTGTTAAGCCAAATCTGTGATCCACCTAGAGACGCTATGATCGGTTGCAAGGCCTCACGGCTAAACAAATATTCGCTACTTGGTGGGATGTTTTGCAATGTTGCCCTAACATTCGGATTTCCTATTTCTTTCAATACCCTGTCTCGTCTAACTTCTATACACTCTGCTCTTTTTCCGCATATAATTTGCATAGCAGTCTCAGACTTTTTATATGATGGTGAACCTGGACCAAAAATACCAGTAATTTTGTCAAACAAAGTGTTGACATCTAATTTGTTGGGATTTGTAGACGCCCAGTCAACCAAATCTTGTAAGCCGGACTTTAACAATTGGCGTTGCTCCAAAATGTTGTTGGATAAGCCAGCTAATAATTGCTCAGTGGAAGCCAAAAAATCTTTACCCTTATTAAGGTGGCACAATTCTTCATTGAGTTTCAAACCTACAAAGCCGGGGCTAGCAACACATGTTTGCAAAGCCTTTTTATAACGGATACCCTTCCAAGCAGGAGAGTCAAATTTTTGTAGATGCGTTAATTCTTGTAACCGTTCCTTGTTAGCTGATGGGATTACAGTTTTTTCATCATATTCAGTGCCTAGTTCGCCTAAAGAGAGTTTACAATTACTAGGCTTTGTTAAGAACTGAGAAGTGGACGGAACTGATTCACTTAATTGTTGCTCGCTGTTATTAGCTTGAGCTGCCTGTGCAGACAAGAATTGCGAAATGTAGCCTACTTGTTGTACTAACGCATCCACTCGTGGATCAAAAAGTGTATTTGTTTGTTTTAACTTACGTCTTTTGTTGGGTGGGGGAGAGGTAATGCCTTCTTCGTCCTCCGAGGATGAAGAAGACGATTCATCCTCCGAACTTTTTGTCGAGGGTTGATCTCCCTCCGAAGCATCAACCCTCGATGCGGTACTATCCTCCTCCTTGTCCATACTCACTAGATCTTACCACTGTGTGTTTTTATTGTATTATCTTTGCACTGTGTGTTTTAAATCTCAATTTTACGGTGTTTACGCACTTTGCGCGGAAAATTCACAAACGCTAAATGAAGTGACAGTGACAAGCTTCAATCTTGACAGTAGAGGAAGCTAGCTGGTGACAGATAAGTATAGAACCATGGACAAGTCGGTAAGTTCAATCATAGACAAGCAATTCGAGGTGAATTCACAACAGCTTTCTTCAACTCAACGCTGTGTGTTTTAGAAGGACACATAATATTATTTCTATGAACTTATTAAGTTGGTTCAGTAAAATAACACTTTCTAACTCCATAATCAACTCTATTGACACTGCCCTGCATTTTTTTTAACACAATCATTATTTAACGAGCCGCAGTGTCTTTCAAAACAAGTAGGTGGGTGTGACAAAGAGATGCAAATCTTTTGTTTTGTTAAAATGTATAACGGTCTCAAATGGCAAAGAAATCCATCCAAGAGATTATTTCTTTAGGTCAGTGGGTCAATGCCAGCCAATGGGAAGGTTTGGCACTAGTAAATAATGGCCATGATTGATAGTAGGTATAGCCATTGTTGCGAGTAGGTACAAAAACGTCAATAGTTAACACATGGTAGAGAGTACATATTACGCATTTTCTAAGGAATAATTTATTAAGACCGACTTACCTACTCTTGAATATTCAAATTAATGAATAATTAGGGTCGCAAATATTAAGGTTGGTACGTTTGAACTTATGTTTTAAATAGCTATGCCTGTTTTAATTGCGCTTTATTAGCTTTATATTCATTTTAACAAATAGGTAGACATATCAATAATTTACCCTTAACCTTGTGCTGCCAGTCTGCCACCGGTAGACAAACATTTTCATACTACATATACCTACCTACCTAGGTACGATAGAAGTACTTATAGATACAATACAACCAAAATACAACGTACCTATAAACATGATCCATGCATCAAATTATATCGACGTATTGTGTTAAGGCTGCGTATATGGCAAGAAAAATTTCTGATTTCACCCGCGCGTCTCGCATCACCCGCATTAGTGTGAAACACAACCACGGCAGCGCGGCAGTCGCGCGCAGCTAAAGTGTACACAACTCGCGCACTCGACCTTGTAAAGCGGCAAGGAGCAATAACACACAGGATAAGCATAGTGTTGGTGCACTTGGTGTTTTGGCGATTAGCTGAGTTCGGTCGCGGCGCGCAAAACCGTAAATTGTTTATTTCACTTTTCAAAATTGTATTTGTTATTTATTTTTAGGTTTTCTACAATATAAAAATAATAAAGTATATAAATTAAATTGATATAACCTAAATAAATTCTCTAATTAAAATATTACGCTGGAGACAGTTTCAGAAAGCTAAACATTAAACTAAACATTAAACTAAACTAAACTAAACTAAACTAAACTTAACTAATCTAAACTAAACTAATCTAAACTAAACTGAACTATGCTATGCTATGCTTTGCTAGGTTGAACTTGCCGGGATAAGACCAAAAAACCCAAAAACCTCGTGGCACGGGGTACCCGATCCCGGGTCTCCTAAACCAGACCTTTAACCCAAAAAAATTACAAAAAAATATTTAGATTTTTACTTTTGAAATCAGTGAGAAATACATTTAAATAGAAATAAAGAAGGGTGAAAACCACCCCCTACCACGCCCAAATTTTGGCTCGAGGTAGTAAAGCTCATTTTAAATTTTAGTAATTTTTTTGCAGATTTTTTAAGGCTGTGGTTTAGGAAATATAACTAGTTCTAGTTTTTAGTTTATATTATAGTCTAAGTTAGGTCTTAAGATTTTGACGACCTGAAATACCCGGCTCCTCAAACATTTTGTCCCAGGTCAATCCAGGCAAGAATAGTTAGTTTCACTGGCTATCCAACGATAGGTCATTTAGTATTTTAAGATACATAGTAACTTGAGTTACTAAGTAGCGAGGCAGACCCTAAATACCCGATTTTTTGAAGGTCCATAACTTTGGACACAAAGGTCCAATCAAAAATCTGACGTCATAGGCATCATTTTTTCTGGCAGACGAAGACGTTAAACTCAAAAACTCGGCTTTAGGACCTAACCCTAAAGACCCCAAATTGGGTTTCAAATTACGTAACCGGAATTTCATGTTAAAAATAACAAAAATTTTCAACAACCAAAAATTCAGTGGTGTAATAAATAGACAATAAATTATTTTTTTGGCTTTCTACTCTCACAATTTCAGGAAATAAATAATATTAAAAAAAAAATGTGTTTATTTAGATGGTAGGCATAAATAATAATAAAATAGAAACACTGTAAACACACGTGTGTAGAAAATAAAAAGACGCGTCTGATAAGCCCAAATTCGGCTATTTTTGTGCAAAGGATGCCTTTCAAAATATTAGAGCGCAAAAATCCGGAAAATTTTCGTAATTTTTTTCAAAAAACATCGATTATCTCAGAAACAGTACGTATGAGGTCATTTTTGTAAAAAAAAAAAGGAAATCGGATGTCAATCCCGACTTTAGTTTATAACATTTCCTGAAACTTCCCCCCCCCCCACCTCCCAATTATTTCAAAATTTCGGTGCGTCGGAGACAAATTCTGACCGGATTTTGTGTATAGATCAAGACTTGGTCTTCTTACCCGGACCCCCCCTGCCATGCCATGCCATGCCATGCCATGCTATGCTATGCTATGCTATGCTATGCTATGCTATGCTATGCTATGCTATGCTATGCTATGCTATGCTATGCTATGCTATGCTATGCTATGCTATGCTAT